>OX333072.1:7382989-8882568 GCA_946863875.1 Alloplasta piceator | reverse complement strand
CCATTTTTTAACATCATAAACCGCACTTAATTCAATTTATTTTCTGATAAAAAGAGGATTCAAGAATACTTCAAACTTGTGTAAATGTCCGGGCGAAGAAATATCACACAGATTCGTCTTCTAGAATAGAATCTTGTCCTAAAAGCACATTTTCAAATGTAAAACGCTCACTCAGAATCTGGTTTTTACACTGTAAAAAATGTCTGTTTAAAACTTCATAAAAAATATGAATTTTTTATACAGTATATTAAATTTTATACACATGTGTGCAGTAATATTCCAATACAAATTTAAATTTTCAACGCCGACTCTTCTTATTTCAATATACAAATATTGGATTCAAGTTGAAATTGTTAATTTTTTCATCAATGTCTATTAATTTCAATAGCAAAACAGCTGTAAACTTTATTTTTCATGATGCATCATTTAATATTGAATTCCGCACTTCATTCAATTTATTTTCTGATAAAAAGCGGATTAAATGATACTTCAAACTTGTATAAATGTCCGGGTAAAAAAAATCACACAAATTCGTCTTCTATTATAGAACCTTGCACAAAAACACGCTTTCAAACGAGGGCCTCCATAATTAATAGAAACCGAGAGATATTTCTTGCCTGAATGAGGCAAAAGAGAAACAAGTTTATGTTGGCAGCAACGTTATTCTTCCTTCTTTCTCTCTCTCGCTATCTCGCTTCCGTTCTTCTTTGACATTTAGCTACGAGGCTGCGAAAACGAACGCGATTAACAAAGTATTCAGAAAAGTGGGATAAAAAAGCTCGTTATGGAGACGGCATAAACGCGAATGGTAAAGTCGTTTGGGTAAAGTCAAGTGAAAATCCGATGAACCTATTTCGCGAGAGAGAGAGAGGGAGAGAGAGAGAGAGAGAGAGAGAGAGAGAGAGAGAGAGAGAGAGAGAGAAGGAAGAAGGTTGAGGAAATAAAGGAGGGACGGAGAAGAGGCGGGAGACCGGAAGTTACCGTGGAACGACGAGTGTACGACGGCGACGACTGCATCGTCCTTTTCCACCACCGTCGTCGCCGCTCTGTCCGGTTTCTGTCTCTGAGAGGCATTTAACGCGGCATCTGGAACGGACTTTGTAATTTAGAGCCAATCCCCTTTATTATCCGTAATACGTTTCGCGAAGGTTTCCTCCGTGTATACCTCACGGTATTCATATATGTTTATACTGTATATATACATGGACGCTTTAGTCCTGATGTATATGGGGCGTTCCATCCCAAATCGGACAGTTTGAAAAACTTTTTTTTTTATATCCTCAAATTTTTTATATTTTTTCTTACTCATCAAAAGACCCTTGCTGGTAAATTTTGAAATTTTTTTGATTACCCGTTCAAAAGACAAAAAAAAACCACTCTTTTTCGGTATTTTGGTCATAACTTCTTTAATAATGGTCCAAATTGAAAGTTTGTATTTTGAAATTTTTTGTTTTAAACATCCATCTATTCAACAATTTTTAAGACTAGTCCGAGCATGGGCCTTTCATAACTAATATTTTTTTCGATTTTTGAAAATAAATTTTTTTTTTCCAAACGAGAGCCTATTTTATTATGAATACCAATTTTCGTTATTGTATAGTATTTTTTTCATTATTTAGAATTTATTTTCACACTTTTGTATAAAACTTTTTAAATAAAAAAAAAATTTAATTTTTAAAAATCGAAAAAAAAGTAGTTATGGAAGGCCCACGATCGGACTAGTCTTAAAAGTTGTTGAATAGATGGATGTTTAAAACAAAAAATTTCAAAAGAAGTCAAAATATACGCTTACTTTTAAAAACGCAATGTAAAGCTTAAAACTCAAAAAACTCATTCAAAAACACGTCGAACATTTTCGTTGTATTTTTTTTCTGAAAAGGCCATAAAAAAACAAAAAAATGAAAATAAAACTTTGAATTTTGACCATTATCAAAGAAGTGATGACCAAAATACCGAAACAGGACGGTTTTTTTTTAAATTTAATATCTTTCGAACGGGTCAATATTTACCAGCAAGGATCTTTTGATGGGTACTAAAAAATATAAAAAATTTGAGGACATTAAAAACAAAAAGTTTTTCAAACTGTCTGATTTGAGATGGAACGCCCCATATACAGCAGCGACAATTCAACTGAGAGATCCTGCGTGTCGCTGAGAGAAAAGGACACTCGTAGAGAGAATGCAGGCCTTTGCGCAGAGAGGAAATCGTTTCCCCAGTGAAAAGCTTCGGCGACAATCTCCTCGGAAGACTGCTGGAAATAACGAGGATATTCCATGACTGACACTCCCCCCCCCCCCCGCCCACTTATTCCCCATCTCGTACACTCGTCTCACCAAACAGCGAATTTATACAGCCACATAATGGTACCTTGCAATGTCTCGTGTACTTTTGTCCTGATGCACTCGCTTCCGAGCGATAAAAACGATTTACCGTGAAAATTGTCCTCAAAACATCATCATGATGTCCTCTGACTATTATAATGGTTTTAAACGATTTTCCGATTGCCCTTCGCATCGAGATTTCCGCATCTTGACCCTTGAAACATTATTTTATCATTTCTTTTATCGCGTCATGTCTTGAAATTTTCTGTTACTTTATTCCCGTAATTAATTAAAAATTCGAATTGAGGCTCGAAGAAAAGAATTTTATGATATCTAAATTTTAAATTTCCGAAAATTCTGCGTTTTTGTCAAATTTTGATATTGATCAGAAAGTGATGAGAGAACTGCTTCAGGTATTCTGTCGTTCGATATTTATTTTTCAGGGAAAATATTGAAAAATCTCAATGAGGAAACAGAATCGAAAAATAGCGAGATTTTTTTTCATCGCCGTAAATAATTCGTAACGTTAGCAAAGAAACTTTACGTAGAATCAACCGACGATGTTGTACATAATTCCGTGCGCCATTGTGAATTCGAGTAATAAATTTATTATACTCGAAAGTTCGAAGCACATATTCGTGTAATTTAATTTTGCAATCTCGCGGTTTATACTCGAGACTCCTCTCGAAGTTGTAATATAAGCCGAAGAATGAAATTTCATTATCTCGTGCATGTCACAAAAGCCATTCATGGCGTCTCCGCTTATGACTCTCGTAAATAACGCTTTTTTTCTCATTTCATTTCAACGCTCTTCATCGAATTTTACGAGATATTCCAATTCAACTTAACAGACGTTTGATCCTCGCCCACTCTCTTCGAATTTGTTCATAATTTTTTCTATGTGCCGAGATATTTTTCTTAATCTATTTTCTTTTAGCCAACTGAAATGCCAAAAGTAAAGAATTCAAAAAAAAATCTGACGTTATCGCAATTAGAATATACAATTATTTATTTACTACGATTGCACTCTTTTTTTTCTCCAGTATTAAAAAGCTTAAATAGTCACAGTAGAATCTTGGAAAGATTTCGAAAAAATTGCAAATCAACAAATTATTAAATTTGGATAGAATATTTAAAAAAATATCAGTTAGACACGGTTTTTTTCAACATAATTTAATAATTCAATTTTAGAAAAATTATTAGTAAAATGGAAATATGATATTAAAATGACAAATCATTAATTTACTGATAATTTGATTTGAATGTTATGTCAAATCAAGCCACGGGTTGGCTGAATTGATTCAACGACGCAAAGTTGACGTTTTATCAGTTCAGCTAAGGTAGACGTTACATTACTGGCTTTTTTTCTGAGATAGGTTAGGAATTGAGTTGGCCCTTATCCAATCATTTTTTTAACACCTTCAATTCATGCAATAATGTTTGAATAACGGCCCACTCAATACAGGTTCCTCCTTGTATTAAAAATTTTTTTTTTTCGCAAAAGCTTGTTACAAACAGAAGGATAAACCTGCCCACTCTGATTCAACGCTTGAAATTTTTCATGTAAAAAACGGGATTTTTGTGATTTTTTTCCGATTTTTACACTTCGTCTAAAAGTAATTTGTTTATAAAATTATAGTTGAGTCAAATGGCTCCAAAAAAATCAGAGAAAAATCCTGAGTACTTTTCAGAGCTACTACAAAACCATAAAAAATTGCGGACAAAATCGGAAAGGCAAAGGGTCAGGGCCGGGTCGAATCGGTGTGGAATGCCCCATATATACGATGCTTGAGAAAACCAAGGGAGATGTCTATCGATCCTTATCGTCGTATAGAATCGAAAGTAGACAAGACGCCTCGTTGGTACACGTACATATTCGAGACAGACGGATAATAAGCAATGTGGGGGAGTGGCTGACGCGTGTATATACATTTTTATATATATTTTATAATGTATACGTCCATATATAGACGCGCATAGTGTGTATAGCGCAGGTCGCAAATCGTCTGAATGAGTAGCTTGAATTTGCGAGAATATCACAAGCACAAGACGCACCCCAACCCACCCTCTATAATACGTATAATATTATTATATAAATGAGGCATTTCACGTCAAGTCAGCCACCCAATTTTTTGAAATCGCCAAAAGTCGCACACAAATTTTTAGAAAGTAGTTCTAACTATCAAGAAAATTTGTGATTTTTTTCAAATGTTTTAATTACATTTGTCAGCCGCAAAAAAATACCAAAAATTTGTTTGTCCCATTTTGTAACTCGAAAATTATTCATCGTACGAAAAAAAAAGTACAACATAAAATTGAGGATTTTCAACGTGCTTTTCACTGAAATTTTGTACGAACTCCTCCAAAAGCTCTTTATGCCATTTTCGAAGCAAATAATGTTTTGATTTTTTTTTTCTTCTCAGAATTGACACCTTCGATTCGTCTGTAGTTTTAACAATCTTTCACTTGATATATTTAAAGACTATGAAAAAATTGGCATAGTGGAGAATCCATTATTTCAAAAATATTCATACAATCTATCATTATAGAGTGATTTAACGAAATAGTGTAGACATTGATATTTTATCATTATTAATCGTAGACAGGGAATAATAATGAAATAATCTCGTTTTGATACTGCGAAGACGATTCTAGGAACAAAGCAGTATCATTGCTACATTCCCAAAAATCATGCCCAATTGCAACTACAAAAGTACTCATTGCCCATAGAAACGTCGGTGTATCCAAAAAGGGTAAATTATTTTTTTTTGCAATCGAGAGACGTGAGTAGCCTTTTACTTTAATTTGAATAGACTTTATCGGTGTCCATGGGTCTATTGACAAAATTTACTAAAATGTACAAAAAGATGTTTAAAAAAATAAAAATGAAAAAAGTTAAAAAAATTGAAAAAGTACAAATAATAAACAAAAATGCGGATTTTAGAAAATATCTATAGTCTCACCCCTGTTAATGCACAGAGAAATTTGTGTATACATTTGGGATGAAAAACGCATGGGAAGGAATGGATTCTCCACTGGGCCAATTTTTTTATAGTCTGTAAATATATCAAGTAATAAACTGTTAAAACTACAGACAAATCGAAGATGTCAATGCTAAGAAAAAAAATATCAAAACATTATTTGCTCCGAAAATGGCATATAGCGCTTCTGGAGGAGTTCGTACAAAATTTCAGGGAAAAGTACGTTGAAAATTCTAAATTTCATGTTGTACTATTTTTTCGTATGATGAATAATTTTCGAGTTACGAAA
The DNA here is from genome assembly GCA_946863875.1 of Alloplasta piceator. Classification (NCBI taxonomy): domain Eukaryota; kingdom Metazoa; phylum Arthropoda; class Insecta; order Hymenoptera; family Ichneumonidae; genus Alloplasta; species Alloplasta piceator. Next base: position 8,876,977 of record OX333072.1, on the reverse strand, counting down.
TGGAACAAGAAAATTGTTTGTATTTTTTTCCGACTCAAATATGTAATATAAAAATCTGAAAAAAATCAGGAATTTTCTTGACAGTTAGAACTACTTTATAAAAAAATTTATGCGATTTTTGGTGATTTCAAAAAATGGGGTGGCCGACTTGACGTGGAATGCCTCAAATATGTAGATACGTATATTCGATGAGAACGTCTGGAGCTTCATGGATGTATATGAACATGGATCCATGTACATGCAGATGTAAATATTTATACAGAACAATAGTAGATATCTACATCTATTTCTATTATATCCAGGTATATACTTATATCGATATGAATACCCATAGCATGAAGGGAAGGTTGGAAAAAATAGCCTTTCTTGAGGTAAAACCTCATGTTTTATCAGGATTACGTGGACTTACGAAATTTGCCGTGAACGTAATATTGGCATTATTTTCCTCAATGTAAAACCTCGCAGGAATATCGAGTCAGCAAATTAATAGCGCAATCTTCAAATTCAAGATATACTGAATTAGTGTATGCTAAACGAATTATTTTTTTATTCAATGATTTCATATTGAAAAATGATAACTTGTTACACGATGCTGGAAATATTCATGCGATTCTCTAATTCTTCAGGCTATCAACGTGCCCAAAAGGAGCGCTATTGTCAGAAAAAAATGAATTTTCCTCCTTTGGCTGGTGAATATTGACAGAAAACAAACAGCTTATACAAACAATGTAAAGAAAAATTAAAATTATTTTATTGCCCGAGGGACGTAAAAGTGCCCTTTTACGCCCACTTCGTGAGCGTAAAATGGCACTTAACGCCCTTGGTCAATAAAATATTGTATGACCCTCGTACAAAAAAAACTTTTTCTCACTCGTGTGAGTGCAGCATGAGCCTTCGGCTCATGCTGCAAACTCACACTCGTCAGAAAAAGTTTTTTTGTCCTCGGGTCATAAGTACTATTTAAGAATTAGTAGAATCGTAGAAATGATTGCAGTTGTGGATATCAAGTGAAAAATATAGCCGCCACAAAAAAAATCGAGAACAAAATTAATTTCATACACGAATATCTATTTACAAAAATTTCTGAGTACTCAAATTCCTCGATAGTAATATTGCTGAGTAGTAAAAAGACATATTCATTGCTTAGAAGGAAAAACTTATTGTCTGTGAGACCAAATTTTCCGGATAATTAATCCTAGAATATTTTGCCTTTAGCTAGATACTAGCTAACTATTTATAAATTATTTACAAATTAATTATTCCACAAATTACTTATTAATCATTGCTTATAAACACGATCAAAATTATGGCGGCAAAAAGCTTGATTTGAATTGAAAATTTATCCTTGCAATTTTTCGTGGTAGTTTTTCTAGAATAATGTAAACTTATTATTATTATTTTTTTTTTTTCAGTCGGATATTTGTTTATCCGCATATTATTTATGAAATATTTTTTGTATTTAGATATTACATGGTTATTTTTATACATTTCTTTTAATATTTTGAGTGGAGCCTGTGAAAACAAGTAAATGTAAATTTCATGGTCAAATGTTGGTTAAATTGACTCGGAATACCTCATATTCACGTATTACCAATTTTATGAGTGAATATATATCGTGTCTCGACTAAAATAGCATTGAAGTACATGAATCGGCGAGTTTATAAATACCCTACGCCTGCGGTATCCACGGGCAATATAAATGTGCATGTGTAATATAGTTACTATAATGCACTCTACTGTACTGTACTGTGACTACCTTATATACCCAATCCTGATGTGCACATGCAATGCGTGTACATCTGCTAAATGTCGCTCCATACAATCGTGTGAGCTTGTGAATCGAGGCTTAGAAAATATACTCACACACAGACACACACAAACACACATAGACATACATATGGAGTATTCCAGGTCGACTCAACCATCATTTTACTTTTACCCTCTCGCATACGATTCCATATTTTTTCCAGGTACTGAGACCAAAAAACACCTCCAATTTTGTTCAGTACCGTTCCATCGATCATTTGCTTTGCGTAAATTTTTTTCATGCAGAAAAAAATGCTAGATTTTTTCATTTAAAAAAACTTCGAATATAAAAGGTTACGAAATTTAAAAATTCAAAAAACGTCTCAAAAATTCCGAATTTCATATAAAAAGTTACACCATGAACAAATCTGTTTTACTCTAATTTACAATTGACCAAGTGTATTTTTCTCTTTCGTTTAATAATTCTATCATTACCGAAACAAAAAGTCGGATTTTGAAGATCTGAAAAAATTCACTATTTCATCAAAATTCATAAGCACAACCTTTTCCAAAAATTCTTCCAGTTTATTTAATTGCTCTGTTTTTCTTTTGGGAATTGAGAAATGATTTTTTTTGACAGTTACCGAAGAAAATTTGGTTATTCTGGCTCATTGAAAAATTCCCCTAGAATATTGTAAATTTTTTAATAATTTTGAAAATCTTATTATGATTGCGGAGAAAAAATTGGAAGTGCACTTCAGTCTTATCCTACAGCAAATACAATGACCTAAATTTTGAAGGATAATAATTCAGGGTTAATTTCATTGACTTGGAATACCTCATATATGCACGACCGAAGGTACGGTGAGCATCAGTAATTCATCGCCCTTTATACATGCGGGTTCCCTTTTACCAGCAGTGCGTAAATACCAAAGGAAGTCTATATATATAATGTATGTTCGTATAATATACACGCATAAGCCCTCGTATAAGGTTTTTTTTATTTCTTGATTTTTTCTCCCCTCTTATTTCCACTTCGCAGCCGTCTTTACTGTTCTTCTCCCTTTCGCCCTCCACACGCACACACACACACACACTTCTTTGTACATATTTTTTTCTTTTATATATCCGTCAGCGGGTTCTCACTGCGCGAAGACTTGCCTATTTATCACTCTTTTTCGTTCATTTCTTCGTCCCTGCCTCTCATTCGCTCGTCCCATTATTTTTCGTTCCTAGAGTCTCTCTCTCTTTCTCTCTCTCTTTCCTTCATCAGGCGCGTGCGCGTCACTTCCCGTATTTCCCGGGCATTTCTCGACCTAATGTGAATAAATGAATCTGTCAGCAGTCCGCTGCCTTCTCGTTAACGACGAGAAGAGAAGGAGACGGAAAAAAAGAGCGATAGGGAAGGCGCGAGGAAACTAGCGACGAAAGGGGGGGGGGAGAGAAAACGTTTAAAGGGATGAAAAAATGAAGGGATGAGATTCACGGTACGAGGTGAATGCTCGCGGAACGAGGGAAAGGACGAATATTGAAACGATGGCGAGGAAAGGGGTGAAAAACGAAGTTATATGGATTAAATCGATGTTACGCTGCAGCGGTATGAAAAGGGCATCAGCTGGAGGAAAAATCGTTCTGGAACGTCGGAACGCAGTCGTTAAGGCTCGAGTGTACGCAGCAGCATGTCACGTCTGTCATAAAGAATTCTCATCCGCAGATTTATATTCTTCCAATCAAAATTTGTCTTCTTCCTGCTCCTGAAGTTTCGATTCTGAATTCCCTTGCCGAGCTTGAACAGATCCGCGAATCGCAATTCTTCGTTCTTCTCCAAATAATTCCACTAAACGAATTCACAGGAAATCACCATGATCTGTGCGGAATAAAAAATTGAAGAATTTAATCAAGGTGATGCACTTTTCGACATTGCAATTAAGAATGTATATGGGGCATTCCACGTCAAATCGACCACCTTTGACCTCGACCCCTTTCGATTTGTCTGAAACTATTTTATCTTTTTCCACTCTAACAAAAACATTTTTCAGAATTGTTTCATATTTTTTATTTTTCAAATATCTATAACTTTTTCTAAAATTGACTTATCGGGAAGTTTTTTATTTTCAAAATTCAAAATCATCGAAAAAATTGAAAAGTTTTTCGAAACAGTAAGAAAAAAAAATAAAAGATAGTTCGGAATAATTTTTATATATATATATTTTTTAAACTACATTTAAAAACAGAAAATAAAAATTGTTATTTAGTTCATTTTTAGACAAACAACAGGCTTTTGAAATTTTTTAAGTTTTTAATTTGTGATGAAATTATAGCTATTGTATATAAAATTATTTAATAAGCTATGGTTTTTGGGTAATTAAATGTAAAAAAAAGCGAAGTATTGAAAAAAAAACATGAAACGAATTCCATCACAAATTAACCATTATTTAAAAAAAATTTAAAGCCTGTTGTTTGTCCAAAAATGAACCAAATAACAAGTATTTTTTAATTTCTTTGTTTTTAAATGTAGTTTTAATAAAAATTATTCAGAACTATCTTTTATTTTTTGTCTTACTTTTTCGAAAAGCATTGAAATTTTTTCGATGATTACCACTGTCAATTTCATTTTTTTTTCTTTCAACTTTGAGGTTCTTTCAACATCCTCAAAAATCCCCAGACTGGTATTATGAGAACTGAGGTGAGTTGAAAAAAAAAAGCAAACAAAAAGTCTCACCCACTCTGAAAATTTCAGAAAATTTGCAGAAAATTTCAAAGTTGATATAAAAAAAAAGAAACAAAAAATTAATAATGACGATCTCATCGAGAAATTTTAGTTTTTTTCCAAGATCGATCTGAATAATTATTTTCTATTTTTTTCTGAAAAGTACATTTAAAAACAAAAATTTTGAAAAATAAACGTCCTGATAAGTCAATTTTAGAAAAAGTTATAAATATTTGAAAAATAAAAAGCCATTTTTTTTTTTTAATTATAACTTTTTGTCGTTTGCGTATAAAAATTTGAAAAAAATTCTGAAACATGTTTTTCATAGAGTAGAAAAAGATAAAAAAGTTTCAGCCAAATCGAAAGAGGTCGGTTTCAAAAGTGGTCGATATGACGTGGAATGCCCCATATATAAGACGCGAATGTCGGATGGTGGAATCGTTATTTTTCTTTTATAGGTGGAGGCTAAAGCGCAAGCAGAGCTTATACGATTAAATGAAGAAAGAGAAATAGGAGAGAGAGAGAGAGGAGTTGAAGGAAGATATCAAGAGAGAGAGAGGATAGAGAGCTTTCAGAGGGACTCGTAAAATTGCCCCGTTCTAGCGAACAAAGTTCCGGAATGGAGGTTCGTGCCGGAGAATTGTCGCCATCCGACTCGTGGAAATAATTCGTGCCATATCGAAGTGTCTTACGCCGAAAAAGAGGGCGAGATAGATGGAAAGAGAGAGAGAGAAAGAGAGAGAGAGAGGAAGGAGAGGAAGAGATAGACTCTTTCGTGCGATTTGGTATTTTGCCCAATGCATTTCCGAGAGACCTACATGTGGGAAATAATAACTGGGTCACCCAATTCCCTCGAACATCCCTCGATAATACAGTGTCCTGAAATCCCGGAAAATTCGTTAAAAGTTGGCCCAACCACCTTGAAAAAAAAACGTTATTTTTCATTCACCATTGAGCTTCATATATGCGTCATTCACGTTGAATGCTGGATCAGAGTATGAGGAAAGAAAAAAAAAATCATCCAAAGCCTGGCCACTGTTAGCTCGAGCACCTGGTTTGCATTTTAAAACTCGAGTGTATATATTTCATTTCGATATATTCTTCATTCGACGAATGGGAAGTTATACGATGGCAAGAAAGTGGAGGAGAGGACGATAGCAGCAGAGCATAAAGTAATAACCGAGAGTGAGAGTGAGTGAGTGTGTGTGTGTGTGTGAGAGAGAGAAAGAGAGAGAGAGAGAGAGAGAGAGAGAGAGAGAAAGAGAGAGAGAGGGAGGGAGAGAGAGAGAGAGAGAGAGAGAGAGAGAGAGAGAGAGAGAGAGAGAGAGAGAGAGAGAGAGAGAGAGAGAGAGAGAGAGAGAGAGTGTAAGGGAAAACGAGGTACTGCCACGTCGTCGGATCAATATCGGGCCCCTGTTTGAGGGTAGCGCGGGGGCGTTGGTTGCCAGCGTCGTCGTCGCTCGGTGTTTCTGCTCAGCCTGCTCACTGCGAGCGAGTCAGGGGCTTGATACAGGGGTGGTTGATGCTAGTAGTCTCCTCGCGGCGTCAGTCTTGGTTTATATGCACGTAATCTTTTTCTCCATCCTCCCATTATTAATGTCTTTAACGCCATTTTGTTGGAAAAAAGATCCATTTTTTTTTTCAATTGCTCTTCTCGCGGAGATTCTTCCGCAGTTAACCTGAAAAAAAGCGTCTCAGAAACCTGAAACTCGGAAAAAATTGTGGTCTGGAGGACTTCGTCGGAAGAAAAAAGGATTTGATTCAAATAAATTTTTTTGATTTTTTTTTTTAAATGTTTGAAATAAATTCACTTGAATGAAATAAATTTATTTCATCGCAATAAATTATTTCTCTTGGACAAATTTCTTGTTTCCGTATTTATTTTTATTCTCTCATTTTTTTTTCTCCCTGTTCAACGACAATACTTATCGTTACACTGAGAAAAAAGTTCAGTTAAAACAACTAAATCCATTTAGTTGAAAAAAATTTAGTTGATTCAACATTATTTTGTTTGAAATAATGAAACTATAATTAATTCAACAAATGGATTTGGTTAACCATAAGATATGAGGTGAACGAAATTATTTGGTCAATTTCCAGATAGAGTTTAGTCCAATTTACACGTTACCGAGTTGCTGTACAGAAATATTTCGTTGATTTCCAGTATATTTTAACTTGATAAATTTAGCTGTAACAAAAAAACTATTCGTATTTTCAATCACACAATTTATTTGGTACAAAGATATTTATTTGATTGTACTGAAACTTTGCCCATTCAAGCAACGATTTAACCGATTTAACTAAAACTCCCACTGTATCTTTGTTGAATTACCAAAATGATCTCGTTGAACGTCCGGAAACAAATATTTGGTTGAGTCAAACAAATTTTTGCATTTTCAATAAAAAAATTTTCTCAGTGTAGTAATTGCGGTGAAATTTACTTTTAATGAGTACATTTTAAAGCACGTTTTTTCAAGTTTCCTGTGAGTTATATAATAGCCAAATAGGGAAAGAAAATGAAAAGAAAAATGATGCTGAAGTTTACATCGTTTAAATGCAGCGAAAATAGTTTATTTAAAAAAATTCCTTATTTCTAAAAAGTTTTGAATGTGAAAAACCGTTGAAATGTATTTTGGAGTCTCGATCAGTGACTTGAGATGCCAAATACGTGATCAAAGTGTAAATATCAATAAAGATGAATTTTAAAAAATTATTTCCGTTGCATTGCAATAATACAAGCTTCAACATCACAAGGAAAATAAAATTGAAAAATTATGGTTGCAAAATTTTTGACGGCAATAACGAAAAAAATTCGCAAAGAAATTCATAAAATATTTTGTTTCCTCGTGCAGGAATTATAAACGGACCAACAGAATTTATGTTCATTTCATTTTTCCAAAATATTAACTCTGATATGGCAACGGTAAAAATAAATAATACGAAATTCTATTTGTGCGAGATATAATTTATTTAATATTGAATAATATTATTTTTAATAATATTAGGAGATGCGAAAAAAATTGTATAAAGATCGTAATTTATAGAAATCATTTTTTTGAACCATCCTAGTTTATATCATATCGAACATACGCAAAAATACAAATTAATCTCAATATATTGATGCATCAATGGTATCAATCAATATGCATTTCAAAGAAAATGCTAGCAGCTGAAAAATCGGTATTCGATATTCGTATATTTCCCACTCTTGGACGAAATTTAATTTTCCGTGCCGTTAAAAATATTGCACCGTGATAAATGCTCTCATACAGCCAAATATATATACCAGCAAAAATTCATTTTTCAACAGAAATTTCAACGGGGTTTATAAGCAACGTTCACGGGAGAACGTAATTGGCCATTGAATCAATTACATGCTTATATTGTTTCCATTGAATATTTCACCGAGGAATCGCGTGAAAAATTCATTCCAATTATCGGGGATTCATTGGCAAATCGAGTAAACCATGTGGCGAAGTTGAAAATCGACTTGTTTGGCATTTTGAAGAATACATTTTATTTTAGAGAGGTAATTTCGAAAGAGACTTCCACGAATGACGAGACGGAAAAACGAATTCCTTGTTGAAAGATCTAGTGATACATTTTTTATATGAAGAATATGACAATCGAGCGAAGAGTTTGCGCAAATCTGCAGTCTCAGGATCTGCCAAATAACGTGGCGATTGTCCATATAAAACGACAAAGAAACTCGCGCCGCGTGAAGAGAAATAACAAGCGACAGAACCCCTGAATAATGTGATAGAAATAAATCAGAAATGAGTTTTCCTTTATTCACCTCCCTGTGTTTGTGTCTGTGTGTGTCACAGTGACATGGTGGAGGTGACAAATGACTCGAGTCGCTTGTCGCAACATGCTACATGTCCTCGTCCTGTCTCTTCCTCTCTTTTGCCCACGCACCAAGAATGTAGCAGAAAATCTTACAATACATTAAGGTACCTCATACCTTCATACATATATATATATATATATATCTGTTTTAACAAGTCGCGATGGCGAAACGGACATGAATTTTGCCGAGAGTCGTCCTCGCCGTGCGTGATTCACTCGAATCAATTTATTCTCAATGATGCTTTTCACGAGCCTCGAAAAACCAAATTTCTAACGTCTCAGAACAACTTTACCTTTGAGCGACTAACAAGAAAGTAGATAATAAATTATTAAGGATAATTCGTTACAAAAGAAGAATTTATGAAACTTAGGAGGATTGATAAGTTCTGCTTATAATCGCTGTAAGAAGCATTGACAAGACAATTTGACAACGGAGTTTTTTTTATTGTCCAAATTTTTATTCAAGTTTCGAATCCATATGAGACTGAAATAAATTATTAACTCTTTTTATAGTAATTTAGGCAACTCTTATTTTTTATAATAGCTCCAAATAAAAATCTGATGACTACATTTCTGATTATTGTAACCAATTAAACGATTATCCGGAAATTACTTCTAAAATCAGTTTCATCAGTGGAGTTGCCATTTTTTTAAGCTAGGATTAGGAATAAGTTTTTTCAAATCATTTTTAGTTAGTTTTACGTTCAGTTTGTGGATTTATAATGTTTAGACCTTAATACACTGAAAGAAATTATGGTTGGCCATACCATGCATTTTACTATAAATTATGGTAACTCGGGTAACTTCTATATTTTATAGTAAAATCATACAACATCTAAAATAGTTGCATGAACTATAAATGTGGTATTCCTAGCAATTGATATGATAATTGCAGCTATTTAATGCACACCGTATTTATGGTGAGAACAATGAGTTTGGCATGGTTGTTTTTACCAGATCGCATAATCCCATATCTTATCTGTCATTTTTTATCTTTACATTTAAAAAAATTGGTCTAACAGACCAACATAGTTGAACGAGTGTTCAAATTGAATATTTGGATTGTCGCAGGTAACATTCATATGTTAAAACTAGCCATTTCCGTCGCTCAGGTTGTATGTTTGGAATTACCATTTTTTTCAGTGAAACGCACTATCTACATTAATCTTTCTAGCTATTTAATGATTTAATGTAACAAACCAAACTGCTGAAATTACTATCTTGCATTCGGGTCATCACGTGTCTCTATTAATTGTTACTAAACATGTTATAAAAAATATATAGCCCTTGCAAATTAATTTAATATGCATAGTTAACAGCCCCGAACAAAGATACACTGAGAGAAAAAAACCATGGTGAGCTCAAACATCCGCTATGGTAAAAAGGGTTATAGTATGATTAATCATATTCTATGATCCTATACATATGAAGTCTACAATTTCGTAAAGCTTTGTCTTTTCTTTAACAGAAGGGGAAAAGAAAAAAGACCCTTTTTGATGGGAATCCTTTTCGGGGATTCGACCATCTTGCGTTTTGCCGCAATGTTCAATGTATTAAATATCCATACTGAAAAATAAGGATATCAGAAATAGACGAGCTTGGAAAGGATATAGGCTACGAGAGACAGGTCTGCTTGTGCGAGAGGTAACCACCTGGCGGATTTTTGGGGTACTGAAAAATCTGCAGATATGATCACTGAGAGAAAAAGTGGTTATAGTGTGGTTAACCATATTCTATGACTGGACAAGCAATAATATGATAAGCGCTACCATATTATTACTTGATAAGCACTACCATATTATTGCTTGTCCAGTCATAGAATATGATTAACCACACTATAACCCCTTTTCCTCTCAGTGATCATATCTGCAGATTTGTCAGTACCCCAAAAATCCGCCAGGTGGCTACCTCTTGCACAAGCGAACCTGCCTCTCGACGCCTATATCCTTCCAAGCTCGTCTATGTCTGATATCCTTATTTTTCAGTATGGATATTTAATACATCGAACATTGCGGCAAAACCTAAGATGGTCGAATCCCCGAAAAGGATTCCCATCAGAAAGGGTATTTTTTCTTTTCCCTTCTGTTAAAGAAAAGACGAAGCTTTACGAAATTATAAACTTCATATGCTATACATTCAAAGATTGAAATGTTTAAAAATATATATTGTGTAAAAATTGAAAAAAAAATTATTTCATTTAAATACATATGTGTTTAGTTTGAAATAATATTTATTACCATTAGGATGAATATGGTAACATCTACTATGTACGGAAGTTTAGTGCACGATATAATGTGTAAAATAGAACAGCGGGTTAAGCGAATAACCATATCCTATGGTAAACCCTACTATCATGTAGTGCATTTTCCAAAACAAGGTATGTATGTTACAACTACGTGTGCTACGTGAATCAATTGGTGTACCGGAGAGAACCAAATAATGCGTCCACTTACGTAGTAGATGTCCAATGTACCAACGATCTTGTAATTCGTATGAAATCTTATAGTAAATGATACCTTCCTCAATAATCAGATCGCACACAATTGTATTGTACACTCAACCATTCCACGATAATAAATATTGCCAAACAGTTGGGTACTTCCCAAGAAAATTATGTTCATACATACATTTAGCATTTGTTGGATGAATTATAAGCTGTTAGTTGGAATTATTATACATTAATAGCCGAGCAATCCAAATTGTGGTAGCGCCCTATATACTTTGTAGTAATCTGTATTAAAAACTAGTAGTTGCGCCACAGTCGGAAGAGCATAGTAGATCACATCTTCTTTTCATTGCCTCTAACCATAACTATGGTAACGGGCAACAAAAATATAGTCGGGGTTACTCAAACAAAATTTTACTATGCAAATCGCCTACCATATACCATATAGATTTTTTTCAGTGTAGAGACCATAAAATATATTTTAACGATTTTTCACTTCAAAAATTCCTTAGGAAGAATTAATTTCATTAATAAATAATTAATTAAATCTATAAATAAATAAATCCGGCATTGTGGTATAATTAACCATAATTTATTTCAATGTAGACACTTTTACTATTTATTATAATCATTCTTAGTTTCTGCATTGCACTTGAGAACTTATTTTAATGTGACCAGCATCAAACAGGCGAATTCACAAAAACTCTAAATGCAGCATTATTACTTTTCAAAAAAATATATTTGTGCATTGAATTTTATTAAAAAATTATATTTTATATTTCATTTTAATTATATAAGTTATATGTAATTGAAAAATTAACGTTTTATTGAATTACGTAAAAAATACGCTCATTATGTAAATTATTTTGACTAGGCTAAGTAAAGCATTTCTCCTTTCTAGGTTAGAAATACTTTTTTAAATCTATTTTCAGCGTTTTAAAATGCGTTTTATCCTTATCACTGTTCGATATTCGTTGAACAAAATAAAGTGTGCATAATCATTAACGTTCTTTTCGGCACCTCGTCAGGTTATCGTGGGTCGCAGATGACCCGAGGCATGGTAGAACACGTAGTTTGCAATGAAAAAATCTGCTAAAATTCCTGAACTCTCTTCAATACTTCTACTTGGAGGACAAACCATGAAGATTGCAAAAAATTGAAACAAATATTTTATTTTTCGTCACAAACACGTTCGCCTCTCAAAACTTCAGACATTGACAGAAAATAGCTCGGGTCTGCAGTGACCCACGATAACCGAATCGGGTTAATGTATAAAAAAATAATTATCGACTCATCAGACGAACGATACTTTTGCTTCAATTGATTTTGACAATTTTTCGCTTTTCATTGCCCAAGTCCTCGAATAATTCAAAGCTCAATTCTAAATTCCAAACCGACCGATTTTCTTTTTTACATTATTTTGATGAAAATTTAAGGGAGATTCGACGGTATAAATACTCGTCAGATCGAATTGTAATTGCGACTTACACAAGGTTCTTTGCGCGAAACAAGATAGTAGAGCTGACCCCCGACCAAGAATAGTTCCACTTCCTGTCCAATATAGTCCATATAGTTTAGATCTGTATCTATGTAACGAACATACGTACACATAACAGAGAGAAATGGTACGAGGGAAAGAGAAAGAGGGATGGAGAGAGTAAAAGAAGATAGAGACTCGACGGGACGAAGCACACATATCAGAGACGCGGCTTTCTCGTCGTTTTGCTCCTCCGCGGGTCTTGCGAGATCGTGGGCGAGAAAATCAGCAGCGGCAGCCTGTGAGTCTCGTCTCGGAAGCCTCGTACCGGCTTTATAAATAGATAATACGTCGGATAAACGCTCGGTGAAGCTAGAATCGGGGATGAAAGACTCTTGGATCGCGCGAGACGAGACGCGAGACTTTTACTCTTCGGTCCTCTCTTCCCCTCGCTTTTTCTATCACTCACTATTACTCTCTCTCTCTCTCTCTCTCTCTCTCTCTCTCTCTCTCTCTCTCTCTCTCTCTCTCTCTCCGCTTTCTCTCTCTATCTGGATCTTGCTCGCAACATCGCGAGATTCGTCGGCAAACCGCAGAGTCGCCCCATGAGACATTAACGACGTTAGCCTTAATCAAGACGGAGATTGCGGTCTGGTAAAATGTTGAGGCACATAAGAGAATTATACCTTGAACGCTCGCGAACTTTTATTCCTCGCGACAATGTCTAAATCATGTCAGAGGAATTTGTCCCCGTTTTTATCGCAACAACGAAGTCGTATTCGACGATAGAAAAAAGTAATAACAATAATACTAACCGCAATTTAATTTCGTACGCAAATATTGTCTAAATGGGAATAAATAAATAAATCTTGCGAATACAAAATTTCCTTGTGGTTTCCGCATTTTTTCTACCTTTGACAATGCTTAAGAAAGGATCAGCCAAAAATTGATATTCATTAGAATTTGCAGTTTTTTTTTAAATAAAAAAAAAAAAAATAGTTATTATGGAGGGCCCATGACCGGACTGATCATAAAAGTTGTTGAATAAATAGGAGTTTAAAATGAAAAATTTAAAAAAAAAATCAAAATATGCACTCATTTTTGTTTCAAGACGATTCAAAGCTCAAGACTCAAAAAACTCATTCAAAAACACGTCGAATATTTTTTTTGTATTTTTTTATGAAAGAGCCATAAAAAAGCAAAAAATTTGGAAAAAAACAACTAATTTGGACCATTATTGAAGAAGTTATAACCAAAAAACTGAAAATAGAACGGTTTTTTTTACGAACGAAAACATCTGAAAATTTAATAGGAAGGGTATTTGATGGGTACTTGAATAAAATAAAAATTGAGGAAATAAAAAGAAAAGTTTTTCAAACTGTCCGATTTGGGATGGAACGCCCTATATATTTTAAAAATTATTTTTTTACATTTTAATATTTTTTTGACTCTTAACCCCACAAAAAGTCGTTTCCAAATTCAATATCCACTGTTCCAATCATATATTACATTCGTGTAGAAAATTGTAGCTGAATAGTAGTTAAGTAACGATAGTTACACCATTTACCAGCATTTTGAAGGATTAAAAATGTTTTTTGAAACTGAACTTCTTGAAAAATTCTCATATTCTACAATTCTACAATAAAAAAATTCTCATAATGAACAAATCTTGAAGTTTTAAAAATAAAATTCTAAAATTCTAAAAATAATATTATAATATTCTTATTGCTCGTTCCGTTCGCGCAAAAATTTGAAAGTACAACTTTTTTTTTCAAAGTTAAACCCGGACTGATTATTTCTAAATTCAGTATTCAAAGTATCCAAATAATATATTTTCTATTTACAAACATTGGCAAAAATTTGGTATTCTGAATTTATTTTTGCACATTTCACCTTCCACGTTGATATATTCATTGAGAAATATATGCTCGACGTTAAATAAAATCGTATGTGCTTTTCTTGTGAAAAAAAAATGGCAGTTCTAAAAAGATACACAGCTAGAAGCGGAGCCGGTTAATAAAGTCGAAGATTGCGGTTTTTCTCACCGCACAGTATCAAAAGCGTCTGTACGTTTACTTCCGCCACCCTCTGCCACACCTTTTTTTTATCCACCCTTCCGTATGAAATTCCCTCGTTTCTTTGGGGTTGCGCACAAGGGTTGAGTTTATATACATTTATACACATATATCTATCTATACATATATAGCTAGCCTTGGAAAAATATGCTGTGCTTTATCGCACCATTCTTCGCCCACGCCAACCCCTTTCTATTTTCTCATCCCCATGTATATGCGATATATGTATACACACAAATGCGTATATAGGAAAATATAGTACATAGCTACGTGCACCTGTATTCTCGTACTTTATAGCGCACAATGCGCTGCATTTTACTAGTTGGCTTGCAAGTCTCTCTCTGTGTTACTCTTGCACTTTCATACGTGCATATGAGGCATTCCACGTCAAGTCGGCCACTCCATTTTTTGAAATCACCTATAATCGCATACAAATTTTTATAAAGTAGTTCCAACTGTCAAGAAAATTCGTGATTTTTTTCAGATTTTTATATTACATATTTTAGCCGGAAAAAAATACAAAAAATTTTCTCGTTCCATTTCGTAACTCAAAAAATTATTCATCGTACGAAAAAAAGTACAACATGAAATGGCTCAGCTAAGTTCACGGACATGAGCAAATAATGTTTTGATATTTTTTTTCTCAGAATTGACATCTTCGATTTGTCTGTAGTTTGAAAAGTTTTTTACTTGACATATTTACGGACTAAAAAAAAATTGGCTTAGTAGATAATCCATCCCTTCCCATGCGTTTTTCATCCCAAACGAATACACAAATTTCTCTGTGCATTAACATGGTTGAAACTATCTATAGATATTTTCTAAAGCCCGCATTTTTGTTTATTTTTTGTACTATTTCAATTTTTTTAAACTTTATTCATTTTTATTTTTTTAAATATCTTTTTGTGGATTTTAATAAACTTTATCAATGGACCCATGTACACCGATAAAGTCTATTCAAATTAAAGTCAACACCTACTCACGTCTCTCGAATGCAAAAAAAAATAATAATTTTACCCTCTTTAGATACACCGACGTTTCTATGGCCAATGAGTACTATTTAAGTTCAATTTGGGCATGATTTTTGGAAATAAAGCAAGGATACTGCTTTGTTCCTGGAATCATCTTCGCAGTATCAAAACGAGATTATTTTATTATTTTTCCCTATCTACGATTAATAATGATAAAATATCAATATCTACGCTATTTCGTTAAATCACTCTATAATGATAGATTGTATGAATAAAAATACATTTGAAATAATGGATTCTCCACTACGCCAATTTTTTAAAAGTCTGTAAATATATCAAGTAAAAAATTGTTGAAACTACAGACGAATCGAAGATGTTAATTCTGAGAAAAAAAAATATCAAAACATTATTTGCTCCGAAAATGGCATAAAGAGTTTTCGGAGGAGTTTGTAAAAAATTTCAGTGAAAAGCACGTTGAAAATCCTAAATTTGATGTTGTACTTTTTATTTCGTACGATGAATAATTTTCGAGTTACAAAATGGGACGAACAAATTTTTTGTATTTTTTTCCAGGTAAAAAATGTAATTTAAACATCTGAAAAAAATCACGAATTTTCTTGATAGTTAGAACCACTTTCCAAAAATTTGTATGCGATTTTTGGCGATTTCAAAAAATGGGGTGGCCGAATTGGTGTGGAATGTCTCATATATGTATGCATTTGAAACGGGGGTTGGATCGAAACGAAAAAAAAGGTTCAGCATATAACCCTTTACAATGGTGTCCAGTGCTCGTGTGTGTGTTTCTATGTTACTCAACGAAAAATTACACCAATAACATTTTGTTTTCCATCCCTTGTACATGTGAGCTTCGATCTTTGGCCAGAAAGGCTCTAAACCATCGTACTTTGCAGGTTTCATGTTTAAAGTTACGGCCTTGTGTTTGTCGACAAAGTCGTTCGTACAAATGCTGGGCGAGGATGGAAAAAAGTGAACGAGCTTGGTCGGAGAATAAGACGACGAGAAGGGGGATGAAGGGTATGAATAAAGCATTCACCCGAAGTCTTTGCGTTGTATACTCCGGGCACGAATTACGTATCGATTTTTTACCCTCAACGCTCGTACGTTTTGTAACCATTGATGTAAAAAAATGTGCACCTGATGATGCTCCTTTGAAATATACATGCGGAGAAATATGGGCCCCGATGGACTCGTCCGAGTGGGGCTTCACGGACATTCAACCCGATGAGGCAAAATTAATCCATCTGGAAATGAGATATTGGAAATTCCAATTTTAAAGTTCAACTGATTTTTATCATTATTGTTATGTACTTGGGACACTGTTAAGGCTTTAATATGGGACTGATTAGCTGAAATTATAAACAATGAAAAAACATTCAATAAAAAATAATAAAAACAGATTTATTTTCATTCTATTTCATAATTATGATGTTGAAGTTTGCATCATTGCAATGCAACAAAAATCATTTTTATAAATTCATTTTTAGTGAAAATTACGTTTTGCTAGTCCATAAAAAATTTTAAGTCCTTAACAAAGACTCCAAAAACATTTTGAGAATTTTTAACTTTGAAAATTTCCCTTTATTAAAAAATCAACTATTTCCGTTGCATTGAAACGATGCAAACTTCAGTATCATTCATAATTGAGGTATTGTTCAGCATCCAATTTTCATTTCGAAAACTGCGGAATAAAAGCCACGAGTTTATTAATTATTATTAATTAGCGCAACGCATTCATTAATTCAAACGACAATTTTGTTAATCATTCATTAATGAATTAATTGTTATCAATTAAAATGTCACGTTAATAATTTTGACAATTCGGTTGATTGGGGAATCGAATTATGGAATTATAAATTTTTTCATTTTCTGAAAATCGTGGTGAATTATGAAATACGTTTTTTTCATACTCAGCACTAAGAATAATTTCCTGCAATTTATAAAGTTCAATAAGGAGACAATAATATTGATTTATTCCACACAAACAGTTTCGAATGTTCAATTAACACTTCATAATGTCCAAATTGCTCAATTATTATTCCTATAAACGTAGACACGGATTACAAGAACTATAAAAATATGGTTGTCACTTTTTTACCACGTTTTTTTTTTCAGTGACATTGGTAGAACATTAAAGAATCCCTATTTTAAAGGAAAATTTCCGATTTTAAGGCAAAAAACCACAAGCTAATTTTTTTATGATTAACTCGATTAAAACGACCCTATTCCAGAATGCCCAAGCTACGAGAATATTCAATGTGAAGGGGAATCTTTTTTTAATTGAATATCGGAGACTGTCGAGAAAAATCGATGAATTCCCGGCGACAAATTCGAGTGTATTTAGAGGTGGAACCTGAGCATATTTGAACATAGTTCAACGATAAATACATACTTCGTGCAGAATGAAAATTGTGTGCATTAAACTAAAATGTAGTGTGTAGAAAAAAGGTAATAACAGTTTACAGTACAATGGCATTATGTATAAATCCTTACATATATTCTTATATGAAGATATGAGGCATTCCACGTCAAGTCGTCCAGCCCCATTTTTTGAAATCACAAAAAATCGCATACAAATTTTTATAAAGTAGTTCTAACTGTCAAGAAAATTCGTGATTTTTTTTCAGATTTTTATATTACATATTTGAGCCGGAAAAAAATACAAAAAATTTTCTTGTTCCATTTCGTAACTCGAAAATTATTCATCGTACGAAAAAAAAAGTACAACACGAAATTTTGGATTTTCAACGTACTTTTTACTGCATTTTTTTAGAAACTCCTCCAAAAGCTCTGTATGCTATTTTCTCAGAATTGACATCTTCGATTCGTCTGTAGTTTTAACAGTTTTTTACTTGATATATTTACAGACTACAAAAAAATTGGCTCAGTGGAGATCCATTTCTTCCCACGCGTTTTTCATCCCAAACGAATACACAAATTTCTCTTTGCATTAACAGGGTTGAGACTTATAGATATTTTCTAAAGCCCGCATTTTTGTTTATTTTTTGTACTTTTTTAATTTTTTAACCTTTTTTCATTTTCATTCTTTTAAATATCTTTTTGTACATTTTAATAAACTTTATCAATGGACCCCTGTACACCGATAACGTCTATTCAAATTAAAGTCAAAGGCTACTCACGTCTCTCGAATGCAAAAAAGAATTAATTTACCCTCTTTGGATACACCGACGTTTCTATGGCCAATAAGTACTTTTTTAGTTCGATTTGGGGCATGATTTTTGGGAATGAAGCAATGTTACTGCTTTGTTCCTGGAATTGTCTTCGCAGTATCAAAACGAGATTATTTTATTATTTTTCCCTGTCTACGATTAATAATGATAAAATATCAATATCTACACTATTTCGTTAAATCACTCTATAATGATAGATTGTATCAATAAAAACGCATTTGACATAATGGATTCTCCACTGCGCCCATTTTTTTATAGTCTGTAAATATATCAAGTAAAAAACTGTTAAAACTACAGACGAATTGAAGATGTCGATTCTGAGAAAAAAGATCAAAACATTATTTGCTCCGAAAATGGCATATAGAGCTTTCGGAGGAGTTTGTAAAAAAATTCAGTGAAAAGCACGTTGAAAATCCTAAATTGTATGTTATTGTTTTATTTCGCACGATGAATAATTTTCGAGTTACAAAGTGGGACAAACAAATTTTTTGTATTTTTTTCCGGCTAAAAAATGTAATTCAAAAATCTGAAAAAAATCACGAATTTTCTTGATAGTTAGAACTACATTCCAAAAATTTGTATGCGATTTTAGGCGATTTCAAAAAATGGGTTGGCCGAATTAATGTGGAATGCCTCATATATGATTTATATATGTATGTGGTACATATTTCACGTGTATAGAGTCTCTATAGCGTTAACTATGATCGATTATTTTTCAACCCCTGCAAGTCAGCTCTTGGTTCTTTTTTTTCTCACCCTTCCCCGTCCTAAACACGTTGTGTGCCAGTGCACGACTCTCGTAAGGGTTAAGTGGGTTCGTTAGCAATATCGTGGCGGAAAAGAAAAAAAAACGATGAAGGAAAAGTGGCAGAAAGAGAGAGAGATGGATAGACGAAGTAAAAGTAAGATACATGTACATGCATATAGGGCATACGTAAGTTTTACTGCACCCTCACCCTCCGATTAATCCGAAGAGTAATCTCACCCGACCCGCTCACACGTCTCACACAGGGGGTGAAATTCTTTTTCTTTCCCTTCTTCCTCGGGACTTTATTCGCTCGCTCTCTTTTCTCCTATCACTCACCTTTTTTCTCTATCGCAGTCAGCTGGGGGGATGTTTTCCACAGTGTTTTAAAAATAAAAATAGCCTACGTGTGCTCACATATTTGTGACTAAGGAGCCGCTATAATTCTTCTTATCTTATCAAAAGAAAGAAATACAGGCGGACATTCTTCATTCCGCCTCGCGTCATCGTGCAACCATTTTTCATTAGAGGCCCTCTTTTCTCTGATCCAAACAATTTTTTTTTCATCCCTCTCACGCGAAGTCGAAATAGGCGAGAAAAATTTTAATGGGGAAGTGATGAGACGAGATACATGTTTGAGCAGATGTTTCTTTATGAAATTTAATAATTATTATTATTATATAATAATGTGTTACTTTGCTCTGGGAAATGTGGGAGAGTAATGTTTGGAAAATATTCATAATTTCTGTTTAATATTTCGCGAAATCCGGACTCTTTGTGTCTCGCACGGTGAATAACTTTTTTGGGGGCAGTTTTCAATGCAAAAGTTAATTTCACGCTGCAATGCTTTCAGAAATATATATAAATACATTTCACGCCCGATATTATAAAGTTTTTGTCCATCTGCTTCGCGAAAACGACGTACTTTGTATCTTCATTTGTACGTAAATTGCAATTGGAACGAAGCAAAATTATATCACGGACAACACGATATGGAAAATATCGCTTCAGTGAATATCACGAATTTTTAAATTACATATAGATCCCATTCGAAGTTTGTTTTTAATTAAGAATATTAATCGGCAACGTTGTGCAAATAAATTTTCCGATGATATTGAAAACCCTGCGGCGTGCGTGTAATAACCATTGATTAATAATGATTTAATATATAATCGCGAAATGTAATTGCGAAATAATTTTGGGAAATTTGTTGAACGATGAAAGAGCGATTTTTTCACGTTTTTCAGACTTTTTACCATAAAAACTTTTAATTTGCAAGGAGCTGGTAAGTGTTTTTTTTTCTAGTTAACTTTCGATAAAGCAGTCGTTAAGATCTTTTTTAATTAATTTTAAATTTTTCGTGATTTTAAAAATTCGCAAAATATCATTTTTCATTTTTTTTTTAAAATCATTCTAGTATAACAAAACTTGAATGGGAAGAAAAAATTCTAATTTCCATAAAAATACGGTTAAATGATGGAATATAATGGATGGAAAATAATATTTTACCATTTGATATTCACTATTTTTAAGTCCAAGTGTGAAATTCGAATTGCTGAAAACTTCTGCTAAATATCAAAACTGTCAAAAATTATCTAAAAATATACCAGCGAAAAATCTTTTAAAAAGTGAGATTGGAAAAGTTTCCACTCCGATAATTCGTCCGCCAAAAAATTCCACACGTTTCAAACCTTCTTTTTCATCTCGAGTAATTTCCACACCAGAGGATTTCTTCTACCTCAATTTTAGAATTCCTAAAAAACACTATATGTATAATTTTCTAATTTTTTTGTGATTGAAAAAATTCTCAAAATGTCGTTTTTTTTCTTCATTTTTTTGCATCATTCGAGTATGACAAAACGTAAATAGGAAGAAAAATTCTAATTTCCATAAAAATACGGTTCAATGATGGAAAAACATTGTATTACGCAATGAAAAATAACATTTTATTACTTGGCGTTCACTATTTCAAAGTCCAAGTGTGAAATTTGAATTACTAAAAACTTGTGCTAAATATCAACGCACATTCAAAATTGTCAGAAATTATCCAAAAATATATCAGTGACAAAACTTTCAAAAAAGTGAGATTCTAAAATTTTCTAACCTGACAATTCGTTCTCCAAAAAATTCCACGTGTTTCAGACATTACAAACCCCTCTCTTTCATCCCAAGTAACTTACACGGACTTTTTCTACCTCAATTTTGAAATTTCTTGAAGACACTTTGAGAAAAAAACTGTTACAGATATTACAAGGTTTATTTTCTCAGAGAAACGGTACCAAAATGGCGACCTGGAGAACAATCAAACTCTTCTTCAACCCCCTTAAAACAACACGATTCTGTCATGCACTCAATCATCGTAGTAACATTGTCACTGATGCACGTTGCAACACATTCATGCCAAATTCGCATTAAAAAAAAAAAGATGGGAGTAAGAAGACCGACGAAACTTGGGGGACAAATCACTCACAATATAAAGACGTTATTTTTTCTCGCGGCTCGCTTATTCGAAAAGTCTATGAGGGTACTTAAATTCAGTGTGCGTTTATGGTTTAATGCGCAGAGTCAAATTATGTGGGAGTACATGGTCCATGTAATGTGCGTAGAATACGAATAAAACGTGAAAGAATAAGATAGAGGAGGAGGGAAATAAAGGGGGCGCCAGGGATGCATGAATATAACGGCGTCATTAAGGGGACCGTAGAATTTCACAGCAGCGACCGACGATGGAGAGACAACGCGAGACGTTGCAGATCTCTTCTTCTTCATCTTTTTCTTCTTTCCCGGTGAACTCTCGACGTAAGGGTGAACCTGTACTCGGCTCGTAAATAAAGTTGCTTGGCACGCCAACGAGATGAGAGGGATGACTCTCCGCTTCCACCGGACTACATTCCCTTCTCCTCCTCCTCCTCCTCCTCCTCCTCCTCTTTCTCGAGTAAATCCAGGACACCGAGAAATTCGTCCTGGCGATATATATCTCGGTAGCTCGTGGGCGAAAGGGGGAATGGAGGAGGTTTGCAAAAATGAAGAAAGAGAAAATGCTGAAGAAAGAGAAGGAGCAATAGCGACTGCGAGGTCGGACCAAGAAAGAACGGAGAGAAATGAGGAAAAAATGAAGTAAAAAAAATATAAATGTCTGTGCGAGAGACGGAAGGAGGAAAAGAAGGAGAGAGATGAAGGAGGGTGGAATCGAGAGGGGAAGGATATATCTCGGTGTCTTCGTAATTGGCCCGGCATAATCTTTGCTCCATTTTTCACATCTCTCTGTCTTTCGTTGGCCACCGTACGAAAGAGTGTATTTTCTCATTCGCCCTCTCCTTACTTTTTTTCCCTGCTTCTCCTCTCGCTGCTGTGAACGAAGCACTTCAGCAGTTGCATCAAGCTGCGGTTTTCTTTCGAGAGGTTTTACGAGAATTGGAGCACAATGCAGGTCAAACCGAGAGACAATTTCATTCGTTAAATCTACAAAGCGAAAAGCGGATTTACCGAATGGCAAATAAACTTTCGCTGATCATATTTATCAATGGAACAATATGACAATTGTCCCTATGGAGGTTTTAATTGAAAAAAAATCGTACTTTCCACTTTTTTCACGTTGAAAGCGGAGTTGTGAAAATAGTAATTTAAAAGTAATCCATTACCCATTACTTTGAATAATGTGTCTTGGACAAGTTTTCCATTACAATTAAAAATAGTAATGTGTAATGGATGCGTGTTCCATTACAATTAAAAAAAGTAATGTGTAATGGATGCATGTCCCATTACAAATGAAAAAGTAATGTGTAATGGGTGCATGTGCCATTACAAATAAAGAAAGTGATGTGTAATGGATACGTGTTCCATTACAAATAAAAAAAGTAATATGTAATGTATGCATGTTCCATTATAAAAAAAAACTAATGTGTAATGGATGCGTGTTCCATTACAAATAAAAAAAAAGTGTGATGGATGCATGTGCAATTACAAATAAAAAAGTAATGTGTAATGGATGCGTGTTTCATTACAATTAAAAAAGTAATGTGTAATGTATGCACGTTCCGTTACAAATTACAATTTAAAAACAAAATAATTTGCAGTGGAGAATATTCCATTACAAACAGGAAAATTGCCGTGCTCGTATTAGAAACTTGCACATTGCTGTCTTGTTATTTTATTTCGCTCACTAAAAGTTCATCCACAATTATCACAAATGATCCATAAAGTTAAAAAAAAGAGAACATGCACATTATTTAGGGATTCAATAAAGCGACAAATATTGTATCAGTAACTTCTAATTTTTATTAGATTGCTTTTAATTATGGGTAACAGCCTGTAAAAGCCAATTCAATATAAACTTGGATAATTTTTGGGGTTCAGTACATTTTCGTACTTCATATAAAACGATGAACTGTCTGTTTTTTTGTTTCTATTTTTTAACTTTATGGATCATTTGCGATAATTGTGGATGAACTTTTAGTGAGCGAAATAAAATAATAAGACAGCAATGTGCAAGTTTCTAATACGAGCCCGGCAATTTTTCTATTTGTAATGGAATATTCTCCACTGCATATTACTTTTTTTATAATTGTAATTTGTAATGGAACGTGCATGCATTACACATTACTTTTTTTTTTGTAATGGAACATGCATCCATTACACATTACTTTTTTATTTGTAATGGCACATGCATCCATTACTCATTACTTTATTTGTGATGGGACATGCATCCATTACATATTACTTTTTTATTTGTAATGGAACATGCACACATTACACATTACTTTTTTTATTTGTAATGGAACACGCATCCATTACACATTGCTTTTGCATTTTGTAATGGTACACTTATCCATTTCATATTATGCAGTATAATGGGTAATAAATACCGTAATGCATTATCAAAGTAATGCATTATTTACAACTCTGGTTGAAAGTAATTTCATGGAAAAGAAATTGTATCTCAAGGCAGGATAAACAATTAAAATCATTCTTCTCACATCGGTGGAGATATTAATTTCCATCGTGAACTTCTTCACGATGAGAGCAGAAAATGGCAACGGTCTGCGGATCGTAGAGATAGATAATGAAAGGGAGATGGCTGAGAGAGATAGAAGTAGGTGAAAGTCCGGAAAACGAGAGGAGAAGAGGACGAAGCGAAAGAAATAGGATGGCAAAGGAAGCGCAACTTCGAACTCCGCGAAATCATCTGGAGAGGACTCGAACCTTGGCTGTGTATACACGTAGATTCGAGCTGTGTTACGTCTGAGAGTTGGCATTACATCTGTCGATATCTTCATCACTCCGCGATAAAATAAAACTACTCTGCGCAACCCTTATCGCGCCGTATATACAACGATGGGGTTGCCACGGAGTCGCGCGAAGCCACTCCTGCCCGAAGTAATTACAACTTCGTCGATTAGATCCCCCGTAGGAATTGCCACGGTGCCGTGGAACTCCAGCTCCCGTCATTGAGTTTCGCTGGCGTCATGTCTATATATATATATATATATATATATATGTGTGAATGTGTATGCCATGGCAGTTCCCTCCACCGTTGGAGTTTGCCGAGACTCTATGATAATCCTTCGAGTCCCAATTGTTCTCGTGTCACCTGAAAATTATATCTTCCTCGTACAAAAGGCCTCTGCAGACAATCATGTACGTAAGCACATGATTGTCGAATTCATCTACGAAGAAAGATAAATTGTATACCGTACACTTTTTTTTTCGATTTTTGGATCTTGGAAGGAAAAAAGGGAATTCTGATAAAATCCGCCAGTAAACGATTAGACAAAAAATATTATTCTAGGGTAAAATAGGGACCAGTCTGGTCCTAAAAAAAATTTAAATTGTATACGTACACTTTTTTAAGAGTTCTGTATGTTGGAAGGAAAAAAGGGAATCAAATCACACTCGTGTCAGTCTATCACAAAACAGTTTTTTTAAACATTGTAAGGTAGGAATTTGAAATTTGACGTGATGTTAGGTTTTCTTAGATCTCCAGTCAACGATTAGGAAAAAAATATTATTCTAAGGTAAAATCAGGAGTCAGTCTGGTCATAAAAAAATGCAATCAATGTATCGTGTAAGGTTTCATTTGAAGGAGCTATCTTTAAGGATTCTAGAAATATTTTTTTTATAATTTTTGGTCAAATGGTCTCGATATAGTTCAAGATTTGCTAGAGATGATCGTTTCCTTTCTGATCACCTAGATTTCTAAAGCTGAAATACAAATTTTAAGAGAATTGATAGATATTGAGCCGTAGATTACCGGAAAACTACTCATTTTTTCAACTGTGAAATAGCTGCTGAAAAAATATATTTTAAAATAACAAAAGCAATTTTAACTAATGTATCGTGTAAGAAATCATTTGAAAAAGCTACCTCAAAGGATTTTCAAAATAATTTTTGGTCCAGTAGTCGTAATGATATACACTGTAAAAAGTATATGAAATCGAAATTAATATACATGGTATTGGAAAATTAACAATTTCATCTTTAATTTAATTTTTGTATATTAAAATCAAAAGAGTGAACATTGAAAATTAATATCCCTGGTAAATGATTGAAAATGTATATGAAATTTAATATACTGTACGTGCATAAAAACTTCATATTTTTTTATTATATAAATTTAATACAAAATTTTTTTACAGAGTAGTTCAAAATTTACTAGAAATGACCTTTCTTTCTTTGTCTCCTACACTGTAAAAAATGTTATTAAATTTAATATACTTGTTATTGAAATTTTATATTAATTTGTATATTAAATTTCAATAATAAGTATACGAAATCGAAATTAATAAACATCGATTTGAAAAATAACAATTTTGACTTAAATTCAATATTTGTATATTAAAATTAAGAGAATAAACCCTGAAAATTACAATATATATGGGAATATTACTACATTTATCGGAATATTATTGCACACATGTATATGAAATTTAATATACTTTATATGCATAAAAACTTCATATTTTTTAATGAAGTATTTTTTACAGTGTAGGTTTCTGAAGCTAAAATTTGGATTTTAATAGGGTTTATATTTCATAATATTTATTATATTATATTATATTTACTTATATTTCACAATATTCAGAATAAAATACAAGATGGTAGCAATATATTGTTGGGGTTATATTTTCGTAGTTATTCGAAGATGGAAATATAGAAATGTAAATGTAAATAAATATACAAAAAAACATAATCATCCATCCGGAAAATTCGGTGCTATAGGAATGAATTTTAATTCAAATGGAACAGAATTTATTCAAATTAATTCGATTTTTGTCGATCGATGGATGGAACTAATGTATTCTTTCGTCTTCTCGATTTTGGTCATTCGTCGAGACCATTTTTTGGTACAGCTTTTTTCTCCCCCCCCCCTCTCTCTCTTTTCCTTTTGCCTATTATTCTTGAATTTTTTTTTTATTTCTTACATGGAAATTCATTCGAGAATGACATTTTTTAGAGTCGTTCTACCGGTCACACGATCACAGTGGACGAATGTGTCGCTCGATTCGTAATTCGAGTCGCATACCCTCGCACGACGAATAATTTATGACTTCTTCGAGTTTCTCTGTTCCTCGGTCTTCCTCTTTTCCTTAAAATGCTCCTCTCGATTCTTTCACGAAGATAATGATATTCGGACGAGAGCCAAGTCACCGGGAACATGTGACACGACAGAAATGCCGTGAACTACAAGCTTGAAGATGTAGAGATTGAAAAGTATTCATAACGACTGCCGACACCACAGAGGGATGTAAATTACACAGCTTTGGCCGTAAACTGTCTTAAGATACGCCCCTCTGATTACCAGCTATGTAGTTTTCAATATGTAACTTGTAGGTACCGGTAAGGAGCCTCGAAACGGAGAGCTCTTCAACTCTTTGAGGGCGTGTTGTTTTCAACCACTTAAAATTCCTCCCCTTTCCGTAAGCCACGACTAAAGTTCAAGCATATACGATAAACGATATGCCCCGATTGTCAGCAGCGATAGTGGAGATTATAACTCGAGGTAGCAATTTTTCTACCTAAATTGACGTGTCGCGAAAAATAAGCTTTATGGAATATCAATTACGTCCCTTGTTATGTCAAACACACTCATTTACCAGCTTATGATAGGGCTGAAACGTTAAGAGCAAAAGTATTTATAAAAACGATTTGATAACATAATTTACGTTTCGAAATTCTGTGCAATTTTTAAAGATATTAGTTTCTTCGAATGATAATTTCTCTTGATTAATACAAACGAGCGTTACTAATTTTGTAAATAAAAACTGATGCTACAGAACACCTATTTTTAGTTAAAATATTTATTTTTCAGCAAATGTTACACTGTGACAAAAACCAGTGGTTTTCCAGTAATTTATGACTCAATATTTACCAACACTATTAAAATCTTAATTTTAGCTTCAGCTACCTAAAACATCAGTGTAGAGCGGTCATTTCTAGCAAATTGTTAACTCTATTAATTAAGACCACTGGACCAAAAATTATTTAAACAATATTTTTAGCATATTTAATTTAAAAAACTGTTTTTCGGGCCGTTCCGACCTAATTCAAAAAATTTTTTTTCTAACTCTTGGCTTGCGATGCTAAATGTACATTGCATGACAACCTAAATCTCAAAGTCGTACGCTAAATAGTTTTCAAAAGGAAAACTATTTTGTCATAGGCGAACGGAAGCGTGATCTTCCAAGGATTTTTTTTCCTATAAAGATACAAAACCCTAAACAAAATTGTACGAAAATGTCCAAAGATCTTTAAAAAAATAAGCATATTCACAATTTACTCCCTTCCTTGGAAATCGACATTCAGACTGGTGTGAAACGAACGACCCAAACTAGTTCTAGAAAAAAATACCTGAAAACATTCCTTCTTTCGTTTTTTAGACGTAAAGATTTCTTTTCATTGAGAAAAATCATCTGTGCTATATTTTCATCTTTTTTGCTTCTCAGGTCTGTGACTTATATATATGAGGCATTCCACGCCATTTTGATCAACAGCTTGCCTTGATCATTTCGATTTTCCTCTAAATTTTGTATATAAAAAAAAATACATTTTCCCAAATTTTTTCAAAATTTTTTGGCCACGCGTTTTTTGGATTTTATTTTATTTTTTTTTTTCAAAAAAAGGGACACTTTGTAAAATCTGAAAAAATTCAGAAAAATCTAATAAAATATAACACATTTTTTGGGCTTCGTTCCAGAATGGAGATTTTTAATACTCTATGAGTAAAATTCAAAAAAATGCAAAAAAAAAATTTCCTCAGAGTATTGAAATCTCCATTTTGTAACGAAGCCCAAAAAATTTGTTATATTTTATTAGATTTTTCTGAATTTTTTCAGATTTTACAAAGTGGTCCTTTTTTTCAAGAAAAAAAAATAAAATCGAAAAAACGCGTGGCCAAAAAATTCTGAAAAAATTTGGGAAAATGTATTTCAATGTGTTTCCTCATATAAAAAATTTAGAGGAATATCGGAATGATCAAGGCAAGATGTTGACCGAAATGGCGTGGAATGCCTCATATGCATGTAGATGCATTTTGCCGTTGAAAAGTCGGCGTTGAGAACGGATGGCTGAGTAAATGCACAGAGGCATCGATTCTCTAAGAACGCCTATATGTATATACGTAGCTTTACCGCCCTGGTTCGTCGCGCATTCGAGGGTTGAAACAGAGAGCTCAGGAGGGAGCATCAGTGCAAGCTTGACAAGGAAAACACAGAGACAAGAAGAGCAAGAGAGGGGGGGGGTGAAAATAGATGAGACAGGAAGTAGCGGAAGGAGAAAGACAGAGAGAACCGGAAATCGTCTATGTGGCAAGCAGCTCTCTTGCAAATTCTTGTAAATAGAAGTCACGAGACAAACAAGCTTCAGAATTTACAAGGGAAGGTTATATCTGTGTATTAAGGGGTTGGTGGAGGAGCACAGAAGGGTGACTCGGGTTTGCTGGGACAGAGGCCACAGAAGAAAATTTTCCACGGCCAGAGCCGAGGTCGTTTGAACCAGGAAAGCAGCACAGATCCATAGCAAATGTATGGGTATCACGACTAAATCCCCGCAGTATAAAAAGGCGCTATCGCGAATATATAAGCGGATTGGGGACAAAAAATATGTATATATATATTTTCGATGCTCACGGCTTTGAATATTTCAGAATGTTTACGAATCCACACGATGCGATCATCGCGTGTTTCTTCATATATTATGGTTGTAAAAATACCGATATTTATTGGCATTGGCCTTTGGCGTGATTGTTTATCGGCGACCGTCGATTCGAAATGTTCGATTAATTTTTTTAACTCGCTCTCGGTGGATAACCGCGATGGTTTCTCCTCCACTTTATCGACAAATATTTGCATCACGTTGTAAAACTGCAAATTTCTAATTTCTAATAAATAATAAATCAATCAATACATAATAATAAATTTATCATTTCTAATACGTATAAGCTTGATAGTTGCAAAATTATAAAAAAGAGGATTAACAATCTTTTCTTTTTAGTTTCCAATTTTTTTTTTAAGTTGAATCTCTGAAGAGAACCTCATCAAATTTGATCCCCAGCTATTTCTAGATTTTTTTGGGTACCTTCACAAAAAATTAAATTTCGATAGCTGCAAAATCAGAGAAATTGCACCAACAGACATTTTGTTAAAAAATAAACGCAAAAAAGTCTTGCAATGCCAATAAAATTTTGCCCTAAAAGTCTCAAAAAATACATGGTACCGTTGCGATGGTGTCTCCTCTACTTTATCGACTAAAATTTGCATCACCTTGTAAAACTGTGCAAATTTATAATTTTTAATAAATAATAAATCAATCAATACATATTAATAATAAATTTATAATTTATAATAAGTACAAGCTTGATAGTTGCAAAATTATAAAAAAGAGAGAATGAACAACCGTTTTTTTTTTCAATTTTCAAAATTTTCCTAACTTAAAAGTCCGAAGGGAATCTTATCAAATTCGGTCCCAGCTATTTCTAGATTTTTTTTTGTACCTTCACAAAAAACTGAAGTTCGATAGTTTCAAAATCCCAAAATTGCACCCCCAGATATTTTGCCAAAAAGTAAAAGCAAAAAAATCTTGCAATGTCAACAAAATTATGCCCTAAGTGAAAAAAAATTCATGGTACTTGTTTCCTAATTTTTCATCTGATTGCTCAAGATCTTTTCCAGAAATTCACCCACTCAAATTTTCCAATTAAATCCACTTTATAAATTCTGGACGATTTGGGAATTTTTTAATACACTTGCATAAAAGTCTAGTGGGAAAATCGAGAATCAAATTAAGGAGAAAGCGAAAATTGTATTAATTCACAATAATTTGGTTCCTTTGCTATTTCAACATCAACATCATGATCGATGAGATCAATTTTTTCTAAATTCTTCTTAATAAATAATATATTTCCTAACAAATATTTCATGAAGGACTTAATAAATAAATAGTGCTTACCATTTCATGGTAATAAAGCCATGCATTACTTTTTCACTGCCTCAAAAATCGACGTTGTGGGGTCGAGACTCGCGTCGAAAATTATTTCTCGAATTTAAATTCTACGTCGTGAACACGCATCCATATAAATTCATAAATATCCATAACGAAAAGCCATTCAGGAACAGTATTTATCTTGAATTAATTGCCACGAGAATTGCCCTGGTCATTTCCCGCTGTCACTTGCCCAAACGGCTTTATCCTTTAACCAATAGAGAAGAACTTGTGCGTGTGTTTGTCCGAAGCAGGGAAAAAACTCTGGCGCTTGTAGGAAAGTCGTTAAGAATGAAAGAAAACCATTCAGACCGAAGAAAAACTCGTCGTAGCGAGTCTCACATTCACTGTACATTATACGTATATATATTACACATTCATGTGTGCATTCGAATATTTATTTTCCCGAAAAATAAAAAAGTTTCTTTAGAAACGTTGAGAGCATCGCGACACTCGACCACCCTTTTTCCTCGCTTCTTTTCAGCCTTCAACCCCGTAACCTTATCGGTCCCAACGTGATAAACATGAGCTTTTTGGCGTCCATTCATAGTTTTCTCTCGTAGAAATTTCTAAGAGGCGTAAACTAAAAGTCTAAAAGAGAAGGGAAAGAGTAAAATGCAGAAATGCTCTATTCTAAGCTGATGAGCGAGCTCTGAACAAATTCTCCCTTTTACGATCTTTACTTTGTTTATTCGACTAAGATGTTCCTCCTTCGCTGATGACATTGGCCCTTTGACGACGTTTGTTCATCAGACGGATCCGTGTTTGCTTTTGAAACAAAAGAGCGTTTAGACGCATAATTTGGTGAGTTTGAGTCTCGCCAATCCTTTTGTCTCCTCGACGGGTGATCGATACTTCGTGTGGTCAAGAGATCGCTTTCACAATGTCCACCTATGTCAAGTGTTTAAGTGTCTTGTACAACGCTGCTCAATGTATTGATGCAAGGGGACCTATGAGAGGAAAAGAGAAGACAAAGAAGACATTTTTTTTGTTGGCTCTCTGTGTATCGCTGGTGATCCACAAGCGCATCTGCTCTCTCGGATCCCTGAGTTGGATGCATTGTGAGCGCAGAAATCGTCGGGGGGTCGACTCGAATATCCATATGAAGCAAACGGCTAATATCAATGGCTTATATGTATATACGTATGTTGTTAGAGCTCGAGGAAACTCACGTTGAATGACTCTGTATAGTTTAGAAATGTACAGACGACAATGCACATGCGAGTGAATGCAACTCTAACTAACGACCGTCCATTGGCTGAATCGCAAAGCACATTCGCACCCCCATTTGTTCATGGGTACATTGTCGCTTTCTCTCTCTCTCTCTCTCTCTCGCTCTCTCTCTCTTTTGGCCTCCCTTTCTCTGTGCCCAGCATGAACTACTTGGACAATTTGGTACACGTCACAGACCCTACAGAAGTGAACCTGAGCCTGTCCACCTTTGAAACCATTGAAAATTTAAATGGCATACATAAATCAGACTGGACACTTTGGTAATTCAGCCGAGAATCTCGCGAAACGCATTATTAATCACCTTCCTTCGCGTTTTATCAGCAAAACGCTTGAACTCAAATGGGTTGGTGAAAAATAATTGATTAAGTCGGAATAATTGGTACGAGTAGTTTCTGCTTGAGGAAACAGTAATCCTAAATTTGAGTCGAAGAATAAAGTCATGGGAAACGAATTACTGGGATTTTTGGAAAATTTATCGAAACCGATGTGTAAGCATTTCCTTGAATAATTTACCTTAAATCCAACCTAAGTTTTCATCATTTTAAGGCAGTCTTTGCGGTGTAGTTAAGTCAATAGTCAATTTAAACTTTGACAATTGCTTATCGGGATGTCATAGCAAAATAACTCATCTGCCTCCAACAAATCAGCGAGTAGTGGCTTTGTCACCAAGTTTTTTTGAAAGAACAAACTCAATTTTTATTCGAATTTCGATAAGTGAGAGCTCATTTTGACCGCTACAATATTTCCTCCGAATTCAACGTCCAATTTGCTTTGTTTGGAGTCTGAATCGACATAAAAAATGTTCTTATCTCCGCAGTCCAATTTTTTTCACAAATAAATGACCCTAATTTGCAAACGATGAATTCATAGAATTCTATCAAGAAATAATGAGCTGTCACTTAAATTTATTGAACCAAAATATCAAATTTGATTTTCCAAAAATTTTGTTAAAGTATTGTGGATTTGTTCACCCAAACTGACATTTAAAGTCATTTTATACATTAAGTAAGATTTTTCTAATGATCACCTGAATTTTCACCATTTTCTTTTTTTAAATGCGATCGTACAAATGAAGTTCGAATTAATTCAAAATTTGAGTGCTAATTTGTATTTGTCGCAAATTTATTGTCCAACAACATAATAAGAATGAATATTATTAAAAACTATTATTAAAAAATTACAATCATTCAAACAATATTTTTATTCTACTTCTATCATTTTTATTCTATTATTGTTTAAATTTTCTTCAACCTTTTTGATTTTGCTTAAAACTCTTCTTCCATCTCTCAGTGATCGAAAATCAACATTTTCCTATCGATCTTCGAGAACGTTTTATCACATTGCTACTGTATAATTTTTCAAAAAGTCTCACGTTGAAAAATGTGGAAAAAGGTCGGTCAGACGTCGTTAGGAGCGATGAACCGATATATTCTGGACTGTGCGGGTTCTCCATGTATCTGCCTCGACCTGATCTCTTCTGGACATTGAAATTATAGTCAGACACAGTCAGGACACCTAATCTACGATTGATCCATCGTATAATGTCTATTAGCCTTCGCCCCACTGCCACGCCTTTGAATGTATTCTACGGGTGTTCACGGATACATGCGAACGAATGTGTGCGTGGGTCGTGTATGAATGTAGAATTTGCCGGGTTCACTCTGTGTAAAGATGAGTTAGCAGTGCGACTGTATAGATGAGCTACCGTAATGACCTGACCACCGCGGTAGAGTCACGTCCGAGAGATCTTTACTCTCCGATAAAAAAGAGCACCAGAAATACTGAATTATCTCTCGGCGACATCGACTCTTCCGCACTTATCACTTATCTCATGCGTGGGTCTGAAACGAGAATTCAGCGACACGGGCGCCGATAATCGACTTTTGAGATTCAAAAAAAGGTCGATAAATTTATTGAATCGAGTCGTCATCAATAATGGCGATTCTCGACTATCATTAATATTATTTTAATTATCGATAAGTCAAAAAAATTATTATTAATTTTGATGAGAACAAAATTATTTCAAATTGGAATAGAG
Organism: Alloplasta piceator; assembly: GCA_946863875.1. Taxonomy (NCBI): domain Eukaryota; kingdom Metazoa; phylum Arthropoda; class Insecta; order Hymenoptera; family Ichneumonidae; genus Alloplasta; species Alloplasta piceator. Next base: position 8,843,003 of record OX333072.1, on the reverse strand, counting down.
GTTCGATAAAAAAAAAATTATTTGACATATCGTGTAAGGTATCATTTGAAAGAGCTGCCTCTGAGGATTCTAAACATATTTTTTTAAATAATTTTTGGTCCAGTGATCTTGATGATATTGTTTTAAATTTGCAAAAAATGCCCACCAAATCTGATCTTCTGGGTTTTTAAGGCTAAAATTGAGATTTTAATAGGGTTAGTAAAAATTGAGTCATACCAAGTGTAATGGGTTAAAAAAAAATTATTTTTAATAAATAATGAAAAATAATGTTTTGGGTATCATCTGTACATTTCCCTCATCTGAGGTAAATTTTCATCACACTACCCTCGATAAACAAGTTTCTACTGATTTCTTGTTTTTTTTATCCAAAAAATACGATGCGTCACATCGACTGCCAAAATGATTGATGAATGTGACTACTCAATCTATCCATTTTATTCTGCGCAATAAGAACGACAAGTTATTCATCGATTTTTCTTATATTCTTTGCTGCATGTATATTAGACTTATTCAAAAAAGCGACTATTTTTTGTTTTTCTCAGTAACATATTAAATACTTTCGGGAAGGTCAAAAAAGATGCCTGTTAAAATTAGAGCTCTTCATAAAAATATTTAGTGGTGGCACATCGCATATTTTGATTTCCCATTTAAATAACACAGGAAAAAAAAATTTACTTTTAAATTTTACATCTCGGCTTCAAGTCAATGTACCAAAATGAACGACACATATTCTTGTAGAGAATCGAACGCTCTACAAAAAAGATCCCTTGTGATTTTTCGATAAACTCATTCCTTCAAAAGTTATTCACGTTCTAATATATATATATTTATTAGACTGTGAATATGGGTGAACTTATGTTGGTAATTTATTTAATAAATTAGGTAATTTATGTTAATGCAATTTTAACTTTTTTTTCAGGAAAGTGTTAACTAATAGTAAACATATTTAGTAATAAGTTTCAACATTTTGCCGGAAACTAAAAAAAAAGTGAAAGTTACTCTAAATTTAACTTTAACCTTGAATAACTTTTGAAGGAGTGAGTTTATCGAAAAATCACAAGAGATCTTTTTTGTAGAACGTTCAATTCTCTGAAAGCATATGTGTCGTTCATTTTGGTACATCGACTCGAAGCCGAGATATAAAATTTCAACGTTTGAAATTTTTTTTCCCTGTGTTATTTAAATGGGAAATCAAAATATGCGATGTGCCACTACTAAATATTTTTATTAAGAGCTCTAATTTTAACAGGCATCTTTTTTTACCTTCCCGAAAGTATTTAATATGTTACTGCGAAAAACAAAAAATAGTTGCTTTTTTCGAATCAGTCTAATGTATATAGACGACCTGATTATGTATCATCGAAATAACTCATCCTGGCGCCTGATGTGTTAATTTATATTTTGCGACATGACGAAATTTCGATGGGTCAAGCGAACAGTGACCAATTGGTGGATCACGTTTCACCAATCACAAAACCTCCATGTACTCGCGTTGTAAACTAATATATGGATATTACAAGTAACGACCTGAGCTCCCGATACATCCATAATATATAGATATATATATAAGATATATAGATGTTATACTTATATATATAGGCACTAGATGCGTGTGGGATTGGGTCCCAACTACGCGTGACAGATTGGGCGTGAGGGACTAACAAGCCCATCCATAGGTATATATAGGTGTACACATATGGGTTACATAAAGTGCCATTTATATATATATATATATATATATATATATAATGATGAGAAAGAGAAAGAGCATCAGGAAATACCCCTACGCACACCGTTTGGTTAACCCCCCGCGTCAGCCAATTTGTCGATGCCATTGGCCCACAGGGCGAGAGGGGGGGTTAACGGGGGCAGAGGGAAACTCTTGCGTTGTTCGCTCTTCTCGCAACGAGTTATCGACCCTCATACGTACACCCTCGATTCACCATTTCAACCCAAACTTCAACAGTATACACATGACACACTTTATTTTTAGAAAAGAAGGTTATATTCATACGTCTTTCTCTATTATTTAATAATTTGGCATAAGAAATGTGTACAATGATAACAATATGTGTTGAAAAACCAAGATTCGCAAATTTTTGATGAATGGCCATTTTTAACCCAAATTGAGGCTTAACTATCTAGTTAACCCTCAAATGGAGCAATGATTGTGATATAATCTGTTGTGTTTTTCAAATAATTATTTTAAGCCTTCTAGAAGAGCACGATTTAAGGCTGTCTAACAATTTTTTTCGTTACTAATTATTAACAAATAACCTGAAAAAAGTATCCGTCGCAAATATCTAAAAATACTCAAAAATTTCTTTGTCGCAGGACAGAAAAAGCGGGTTGGTTCCTAAACTTCGTAGTTTTTAGAGTTATGTTTATCTTGAGTTGACTCAAGGATAAGAGATAGCTCACGTTTAACCTACGTTGGTTATGATGAAATTAACTTAAAATTTTGACAACTTATTCTCATAATGTTATACATGCATCGTCAGAGGCCAAAAAATAAAATAATAAAATCACCAAAATCGGATGTACGCAAATTTTAATTGAAGTTTGTCCTTTAACTCCCTCTCATCGGTTTTCTCATTGAGGAAAAATAGGAATTGGCCTTTTTGCATTAAGGCGGTATTCTGGTCTAGAGACACATTTTAAGCGTAAATAAAAAATATTTTCACCATTCTTTTTACAACATATTTATTAATATTTTGACAACAAACAAAATAATCTTCGAGAAAAAGAAATGAAAATTAAATAAGTTATAAGCTGGTAAAGTTGGGGCTAAAAAAGAGATGTCCTGGCTGACACGAACCTTTGTAGTCATCCGATACAAAATTAAAAAAAAAGATTCTTAATTAATAAGAATGGCGTTGTAGCTCCTACCTCAGAAAAACAACGAAATTCGCAAGATGGCGGCTGTCTGAACAAAAAAACGCGTTTTTTTAATCCTTTTTTTCATAGTTTTTAATTTTTTACAATAGTAAAAAAAAAAATTTGATACAAAAGTAGTGGGGGGGGGGGGGGGGGGTTAAAGAGTTATTGAAAATTGGTACAAAATTTGAAGTAAATCGGTTGAGTAGAACTTGAGATATCATGTCAGCCGTGTTGAGAAAAGTAGTTTTGAGATAAACCTCTATAGTCCGATTTAGTTGCTGGGTCATTAAAATAGCTATAACTCCTTAAATTATAGGAATTCAAAAATTTTCATCCGAGGTTATATTCTTAAAGGTCAAAACTTTAAGGATGTGCCAAAATAAATTGATTTGAATTGAATTGAAATTAATTCTTCTCGAGTTTATTGTTATATCGATTGATATTTCTCATCCTCAAGAGCCGGAGTCAATTTCGATACGGTGGTTATTTTTAGGGCTGCGAGGCCCGAAGAGAGGTCCGGAAGTGCGTTTTGGGATAATCGTCGTTTCCGGCGAGAAGAGCATTTGAGGCCGTCGTCGGCACGATAGTTGAACGACCGAGCTGTTTATATCCGTAAAGGAGCACCACTAAATCCCCGTATATATGTAATATATACGCGTACATAATAAGAGCATAACTAACCGTGCATGTCGCGAGACATGCACGGTTCGTCCCGGGCATAACCGGTCGGCCTACATATATACGTATGAATTATTATTATATTTATGCACAACTTGTAACCTATGAAAGTAGTAAAGAGGTATCAGAGTGTGCGTTTCTTCCTCTCCGCCCTTCGGGTCAAACGATCGAGGGCTGGAAACGGTTTTGCCGTGTGTGAGGCTATAAAGCAGTTCGCACACTTTGCAACGAAGTTAGGAGGAGAGGGTTTCAAGGGAGGGTAAACACTGCGTCATACGAGTCGGAGGCGTAGGTGAATCCCAGCGGCTCATATGCACCCGCACAGCCCGGAGAGATGCGGTACGACGCGCCAGCCACAATTACGTTGAAATAGTGCTTCCGGCAGAGGAGAGAGTCGTCGGCCAATGTACTCTCATCTATGTTTCTATCCTCGGTCTCATCTCCGTACACTCGGTACATCTATCTCCTCCTCTGTAAACCCTTCGCCCCGCGCGTCTCACTCTTTCTCTTGCGCTTCTTCTATTATGGAAGACATTCTCTGCCAAGTCAGCTATTTTTTTTCCCACTCGCGGATACCTTTCATACTCTGCCAGTCTCTCCGTGCCAGCATTGAAAACGTTTTAAAGAGTGAAGAAAAAAAAGAATTTGGAAAAACATTTTTCTCCCTGGTTATTCCGTAAACATTTGGCGCCGGACATATTAACAGCTGTGAGCTCTCACCTTCCGATCTCGTCATTTTTTTTTTTTTTTTTTTTTTTTTTAACGCTGAGTGCAGGTCCCATTAGAGGAAATTTACTTAGCTAATGTGTGTCCCTTCCATGTTTCTCCGTTAAATTCCTGGCTCGTTTTGACAACTCTACCGGTCGTAACTCCATCGTCGAAGAATTTTGTAAGAATACAAGGCTTTCGTTGAATTTCTACCGTTTTTGAGAAAAGAGTTATCATCGTAATCCCTTCAAGTCTATCAAAAGTCTCTCTGAGAATGATTGTACCAACTGTTGATAACATCTCCCCGAGAAAACAAAACCTCGAGAAATAACTCTATCGACTAACAAGTCTTTTGTCGGAAAAATCTCCAAAATGACATCTCTACCGAAAAACGTCCCCCAGAAATATTTTGTAAAAACGTTTTCCCTCCTGGAATTCCCAGGAGGTGTCATTTGACAAAATTGTTCCCCAGGGAATTCATTATTCGGTAGACTTATTCTCGCAGACTTAGGATGCGGTAAAGATGTTCCCGGAAAGGCTGTCATAGGTTTGTTATTCAATAGAGATATTTCCGGAGTATTGTTTTCTGAGAGATGTTTATTTTAAAATATAAGGCAGAGACATTATTTCTCATCTTAGTAGAGCAAACTCGACGAAAAAGTTTCATCCGGTAGAGACGTAGATGTGCCAAGTCCACGCTCGACTCTTTGAGTACCAAAAATATTATTTTGTTACGTAAAATCGAGTTTTTTGTTTGCGAAACATGCAAAGTGGTAAGGAAGGCTTTGAGAAATTTTTCTTTCACTCTGGATACTGGCCAAATTTTGAAGAGTGTTCCAAAAACGGGAAAACGCTTTCCTGTAACCTCATTCATATTTTAAAACGATATTGCAGTTCCAACTTGTAAGTCATTGGATTTTTTTATCCGTGCAAGATTCTAAAATTCTGAGAAGACTTTTTTAAAAATTGACATTTGATATAAATAGAATTTGTAAAAAATCTCAACATAATATTTCTTCTTTGCTCGCAGAAGCCTCTTTTTCGTTCCATCCGTTTTTCATGAACGTCAGCCGATGAATGCTCTAAAAAATGTGTTTCGTTTTTCGAGATTTTGTTGCGGAAACAAAAATGCTGTTTTATACGTATTCGGTTGAGGGTTTGCGCATGTAAGTGGCTTGGTGGAAGACACAGGGGGTCGTCCGTTGTATCCACGACAGAAGACGAATCTTTTTCCACCGAGTCTCTTGGATTTCGTCCTTTTCCTTCCTAACTGCATGTGTGTGAACTCATATGCATCATTGGAGATATACACTGTCGTCCAAAAGTTTGGAAACACTCGCCACGATTCCACGCCACAAGTTTCACTGCTCTTTGAAAAATGAAGATATTTTGATGCGCCAAACGGCGTTTCAAAAAGGACATATTCTCCTTCATTTAGTTTTTTCCAAAAAGTTTTGCGATTATTTTAAAACCCGGTACGCCCTTTGAAACATGGTCGTTTTCCGGCTTTTATTTTGGCATTGTAATTTTGGCGCACGACCCATGAAATTTTTTTTCGACTGTTTTTCGCATAAAAAACTTGTGGCGGGGAGTTTCAGCTTCAATTTGAATTTTTGAAAAGTTCCGTACGATTTTTTTTCGCATAAATATTCAATTTTTCGTAAAAAAACGACCATATGTATAAAATGTAGTGTAACTCTAAAACTACTGGGTTTTCGTGAAATCACTAAGAAGGTAAAAAGTTGCATACAATCATTTTGGATTCAATTAAATTTTTTCAGATTTTTTTTCCAAAATTTTTCTTTTTCTAATTTTTCCTGTAAACGAGATATTTTTTTATTTTAAATAATCGGGTCTCTTACCTCATTTACACGGCTTTTTCATCGAAAATTCTCATCTACATGGCTTTTTCATCGAAAAACCCGCGTAGATGAGGTAAGAGACTCGATTGTTTAAGATAAAAAAAATATCTCGTTGACAGGAAAAATTTTCGAAAATAAAAATTTGAACAAAAAATACAAAAAAATTTCATTGGATCCAGAATGATTGTATGCAACTTTTGGACTGAAAAACATCATCTACATAACTTTTTCATAGAAAAACCCGTGTATATGAGGTAAGAGACCCGAGATGTTTGAGATAGAAAAATATCTCGTTGACAGGAAAATTTTTGGAAAAAAATAATTTGAAAAAACATTATAAAAAAATTAAATTCAATCCAGAATGATTGTATGCAACTTTTGAGCCTCTTAGTGATTTCACGAAAACCCAGTATTTTTAGAGTTACGCTACATTTTATAAATATGGTCGTTTTTTGCAACAAATTAAATGTTTTTGCGAAAAAAAATCGTACGAAACTTTTCAAAAAACGAAATTGAAGCTAATACTCCCAGCCACAAGTTTTTCATGCGAAAAACAGTCGAAAAAAAATTGTCATGGGTCGCGCGCCAAAATTACAATGCCGAAAAACGACCATGTTTCAAAGGGCGTACCGGGTTGAAAAAAAACGAAAATTTTTTTTGGAAAACGCAAAATGAAACTGAATATGTTCTCTTTGAAACGCCGCTTGGCGAATCAAAATATCTTCATTTTTAAAAGAGCGGTGAAACTTTTTGTGCGGCGTGGAATTGGAGAGAGTGTTTCCAAACTTTTGGCCCGCAGTGTACGTATATACATATATATGTATATGGACAAAAAATTCTTTTGGTTTCGAGCGAGGCTCCGGTGTATTTGCACAGGACAAACCACCGGACCGCCCGGTGTGTGGGGAGGCGCAACGTGTATACCTTATTATACCCCCGTGAAACGAGCGTGAAAGCTTCTTGTTAAGGCGAAATACGAGAGTAGAGACCGTAGCGAAATATCGTATACCACTGGGTTCTCTTTTCCTCAGCAATACTATTTCATTTATATATACATATATCTGTCGGTGATGGTGCCTCTTCATTTTTGGTTGGGTCGAATCTCCCTTGCTCTCTCGTTTTACCCCTCGTTATAGCTTGTGTGCCGAAAGACCAGGTCTAGAAAAATCGCCCCTCTGTCGTTCTCTTCTCTCTCTCTTTTTTTTCTCCATTGTGTTTGAATAGAAAATTATGTACGCCCACGAACATCCTTTTACGAACACTCAGCGAAACAATGATCACGGGGATATAATCGAGAGGTAAAAAAAGAAAAATGCTCATTCTTATTCGGAAAATGACGTTTCGGTCAATGGCTATTCGGTAGAGATGTATAAGCTGTCGCCTTTGACGTTCCAAGATATACGTTACATTGTAAAGGCAGGAAAGATTTGGTCGATACAATCGAGTTGATGTGTTAAGAAAATTTGTTATTTTTGCGAATGTTCATGTACACTGTGACCTCGATAATCGGGACCGGCTCTTGCAAGAAGTGGGGTTGCGCACATTGCACAGAACCGTCTCTGCGCTGCTGGTGGCTGACGGCGACCTGACGCGCTTGGCTTGGCGCTTCTCCCACTACGCTTCAATAGCAAAGATCGAGGTCCCGAGAATCGAGGTCGCAGTGTACTTGGAATACCAAACGTTCAGCCGAAATGAAAATTGACAGATGTATTGATTTAATGGAAAATTTAAGCACGATGATTATTTCGCCATAGTTTTTTTATGATCAGAAATATTTATTTCTCAAATATTAGCGGGATCGTTGAATTAATTCATCCTTCGTTTAATAAATCCATTAATCCTCTTAAGGCGGTATTCTAGTCTAGAAACATATATTGTGAGCGTTTTGTCGACCTCGATAAAAAAAACATATTTTTACCATTCTTTTTTTCTAACATATTTATCAATATTTTGACAATAAACAAAACGTTTTCGAGAAAAAGAATAATTGAATGTACTTGAAAACGTCTATAGTTAAAAATATGCAAAAATGAACTTTTTCAAAATTCTAGACCAGAATACCCTCTTAATCCTCCTAAGTTCGACTATTTGAAAAAATCGACATCTCTACATGAAGGAATTTTCTTTGGAAACGAGCGCAAGTGTCAATTTACATTGATTCACTCGGATTGACGTGAAACGAGAAAAATCAGCAATAAGCGAGGACTTTTTCTGCAAGGAAGAATTTTTTTTCTCCGTAAAGAGAAAAAAACATTCCTCGGCATGACGAAAAAGGTAACTATTAGCAATTATGGCGATTCCGGGGCGGAAGAGAGAGGCGGAAACGACGCCGGGAGCGGCGCGCAGTTCGAATAACAAAATCCAACCCTCAACGAATAGAACCCTCCAATTCGAAGCGCATCAGGGAATCATATAACATACATATACTATATATATATATATATATATATATATATATATATATATATATACCATATACAAGACTATATACGATATATGTATAATAATACTCTGGCTCTGTATATAGCTCATTTTCTCGTCGCCCATTTTCCTCCCTAAGAAATATATATAGATTATCCTCCGGTGAAGCGAAAGTACGACAAATATATTCTAGGGCCGCAGATATCGAGAAAGATGGAACGAAGGGAAAAAGAGAGAAAAAGAGAGACGAAGCCGCGCATCGACGAAGCTTCGCTGATTTGCTCGTGAGGGGGAAATCTTGGGGAAAAATGAAATTCAATCGCGTTGTCTTTCGACTCACGGATTGATCGAATCTCCAAAGTTTCGGACGGTAAAATAAGCGTATTGCATACATAAATTCTATGCATATACAGTAGACTGATTCTAAAACGAGCGACGATTTTTTATTTTTCGAAATCACATATTAAATACTTTCGAGGAGGTGAAAAAAAGATGCCTGTTAAAAGCAGAGCTCTCAATATAAATATTTAGATATGTCTCATCGCAAATTGCTATTTCCCATTTAAATAACACAGGAAAAAAATATTTCATACTTCGAAATTTTATACCTCGGCTTCAAGATAAAGTACCGAATCGAACGATACGTATTATTGTAGGGAATTAACGCTCTACAAAAAATATCTCTTATGATTTTTTGACAAACTCACCCCTTCAAAAGTTATTCACGGTCTAATATATATGAGGTATTCCCGCTCAGCGGTCCCCCCTTTTAGGCCGACCTCTTTCGATTTTCTTGAAACTCGAGTATGTTTTAGTGTTGCCTGAAAGTATATTGTACATCAATTTTCAGATCTCTAACTATAATACTCTTTGGAATACACCAAAAATTATATTTCAAACTTTTTGCGTATTCAGCGCTTCGGAGCTTCGGCGCGAAGTAAAATCGAAACAATTCTTTAACAATAGCTTTCGAACGGAAATTTCCTGCGCTTTTCGAAAAAAATATCAGCAATTCCGAAAAAAAACGAATTCATTTGAATTTTGGCCAAAAACCGAAAAAATTGATTTACAAAAAAAAGCATAATTTAATTCAGCGGGACAATTTTTGTCATGTTTTGTATATATCTGAGAAGTCACGATATAAATTTCAAGTTGGAACTCGCATCCGTTTCCTGATGCCAAGTCTTTTAGTAGGATAACAATTCTTAAATATTGTGTTTTTCGTATTCAACAGTTCTCTGATATATTATATAGATTTTTTAAGGAATTTTGAATTTTTAAATTTATTAAATTCAAAATTTAATAAATTGAATAAATTTGTTGAATACGAAAAACACGATATTTAAGAATTTTTATCCTACTAAAAGACTTGGCATCAGTAAACGGATGCGAGTTCTAACTTGAAATTTATATCGTAACTTCTCAGATATATACAAAACATGAAAAAAATTGTTCCGCCGAATTAAATTATGCTCTTTTTTGGTAAATCAATTTTTGCGGCTTTTGGCCGAAATTTAATTGAATTCGTTTTTTTTTCGGAATCGCTGATATTTTTTTCGAAAAGCGCCGAAAATTTCCGATCGAAAGCCATTGTCAAAGAATTTTTTCGATTTTAGTTCGCGCCGTGCCAAAGCTCCGAAACGCTGAATACGCAAAAAGTTTGAAATATAACTTTTGGTGTATTCCAAAGAGTATTATAGTTAGAGATCTGAAAATTGGTGTACAACATACTTTTAGGCAACACTAAAACATACTCGAGTTTCAAGAAAATCGAAAGAGGTCGGCCTAAAAGGGGGTCCCGTTGAGCGGGAATACCTCATATGTATATTAGACTGTGAATTTGGGTGAACTATTTGTAAACTGGGTCATTTATTTAAAAATTAGGTAATTTATGTTAATACAATTTAAACTTTTATTTCAAGAAAGATTTTACGATATTTAGTAATAAGTTTCAACATTTTGCAAGAAACTAAAAAAAAGTGAAATTTACTCTAAATTCAACTTTAACTTTGAATAACTTTTGAAGGAGTGAGTTTATCGATAAATCATAAGAGATCTTTTTTATAGAGCGTTCAATTCTCTATAAGAATATATGTCGTTTATTTTGGTACATTGACTCGAAACCGAAATATAAACTTTCAAAGTTTGAAATTTGTTTTTCCTGTGTTATTTAAATGGGAAATAGAAATTTGCGATGAGACGTATCTAAATATTTATATCAAGAGCTCTGCTTTCAACAGGCATCTTTTTTCACCTCGCCGAAAGTATTTAGTATTTAATATGTTATTTCGAAAAACAAAAAATAATTGTTTTTTTTAAATCAGTCTAATATACAGATATAAATATATATTTATATATATTAATATATATTTATACATCCAAGCGATATTATTGTCGCGTATACATACGTGGAATATGAAATCGACGATTGCCGATACGCAAATATACACTTTTGCTTGTACAGTATCGGATATGTGGGCACCTATTTTTCCCCCATATTGGTTTTCAAGCGTGATTCGTTCGAGAATATTATATCTCATTTTGCAATTATATTCAATGCAAATTATTCGAAATCATCATGATTGCAAACCCAGTGAGAAACTTTCGCAAATATTCCGTCTGTATTTGATCCGCTGCCACAACAGCATCACAAATATTTCAAATTCAACCAGAGAATTTCGCATATTGCAACATTTACTTATTCGGCAATCAATTCTTTTTTTTTACCAGTTTCAACATACGCACTGAGAAAACATTTGATTTATGGTAATGCAATACATTTAGTTGGCACATTTATTTAAATATTCCTTAACTGTTACAAAATGTGTTGACGATTAAGGGAAATTCGTGTGCTCATGACAACATTTTAATTTTGTCAAAATAATTTATTAACTGTGCAAAAATTGAATTTCACCTTATCCAACAGATTTGTTAACAGTTTACAAATCTCGGTACATAGAAATATATTGTTTTCTCAGTGCGGGTTTTGATATGAGCTTTTTTCCACTTTTTTCAAATTAAAAGTTTCGGAAAGAGACAGCACATGGTTTTAGTTATGCTCGTTTTTGAACATTGAGAAAATGCAAATACCCTTTTTCCATTCTTTTCTCGCGTAACATTTTAACGACTCCGATCTCGAATAACACGGAAACGTAAATTTATTTGTGTAACCTGAAATGGTCCGTCCATATATTCGCCCTGTAGCGAACTATTGGAAATCAATATCGCAAAATTATTCATAGACATGCCTTCACACGAAGCAGACATAACTCTGTGTTTTTTTTTTCTTCATAAAACGATGATCATGTTTGGCGCTGACACTCCTCCGGGATCATGAAAAATCGACAAGGAATCTTTCTCTCCCGGTCTTTGATGGTTTCTCGTTCGTCTTTTATCGTTATATTCATATACAAAAGAATTCTGCATATAAAATCGATATATATTTCAAAGAAACCGAAGAAATTCGACCTGAGGTTTTGCTGGGTGCATTGATGACGTCTCGGTAGTTTAATCGTAATAACATAAAAATTAAATTAACCCAAATAAATTTGTAAAAACAAGAATTACATTCTTCTTGATCGGGAAAAAGCTTTCTTTTCACCAACCATGAAGAGATGGTTGACTTATATTCTGCATGATTTTTCTCCAAAATAAGCCTGCCCTAATTGTCCTTTGAAATCCGATTCCCTGTACGCAGTTTGAATCCATTATCCACAGTTTATTAAGCTGCTATATTTGCTTTGATTTTAATTTATAAGAAATGATTCCTAAGTAACCAAAGTAAAAGCAAAACCAAAGCTCCAGTATTGTCGATTTTAAGTCCAAAGTCTTGTCTCGATGAGTTCCGAAGTTCAAATTAATTTGTCCATCAACAAACGGACGGAAGTGCATCGGACAGCCTCAGTCCCTAGAAATGAAGAACTTAAACGTCGTTGAAGCAGAATTTTCTGGGTCTGGAGGTCTCGATAAAGTACGAGGGACTGACAAGAGGTCGAAGGACCCGTCAGAATTGACGATCGTTTTTTCAGATCTTTGCCAGACGAAGGAAGAACTTTGCAAGGAAGGTAGAAAACAGTGGAGGAGGATGCACGTGAAACACGGTGACAACATTCGAGCGTGAATCGCGGATTTGTTTTATCTTGGTCTGAGTGCTTTTTAGTCACAGATTTTTTTTTAGATTGTTGGAAAAAATCGAATATTTCTCGATGATTACCACTTTCAATTTTTGTTTTTTTTTTTCAAATTTGGAAGTTCTTTGAACACTCTCAAAAATTTGCAGAATGGTGTTGTAAGAAATAAGGCCAGTTTAAAAAAAAAATTCAATTGGAAATAAAAATAGAAATAAAAAAAACGACACTGAAAAAATTTGAAGATTTGCAGAAAATGTCAAAGTTTGATATAATAATAAGAAAAAAAAAAAATGGTAATCATCGAGAAATATTCAATTTTTTCAAAAAATCTGAAAAAAAAACAATGGAGTCGGGTTTCTATAGTTTTTTTGTATTTTTCTTCAAAAAGTACAATAAAAAACGAACATTTTGAAAAATAACCGTTCTGATAAGTCAAATTTTGAAAAAGTTATAGCTATTCGAAAAATAAAAAGCCAATTTTTTTGAAAAATTTATAACTTTTTATCGGTCGGGTAAAAAAATTTGAAAAAATTCTGAAAAATGTTTTTGATAGGGTAGAAAAAGATAAAAAAAAGTTTGAGCCAAATCCAAAGGGGTCGGGTTCTAAAGTGGTCGATTTGGCGTGGAATGCTCCATATATATATGTGTGGGCTGAGTTCGCCAATTGGCCTCGCGCAACTTGTCGCTGACTCCTGAGAGATACAGAGAGATAGAGTAAAGAGGTAAAAGAGCATTGCTGCTCTCGAGGATGAGACATATATAATGCAACGTACAATCGTGACCCCTTCACCCTTTTAGATTAGATTTACCGGTCTTATACTGCAGGTTGACTCCGAATTCCGCGTTCTCTTGCTTTTACACACCGATATATGTATACATTACGAATGTTATATAGTATATAAGGCTCTATGTACCTCCGTTGAGCACGTTTCGGATCCTTCTTTCACTAACTCAACCATATAGACATAAACGTACCCTTACAGATGATAATGGATAATAAAAATGGCCGCTCACGTAACCGTCGAATAAAACTAGGCCTGCGATAATAAAAACCTCCTTCACCTTTGACCTGATCCGCTCTGTGATTTTGTTGAAACATCACTAATTCGATATAACAATTTTACCTTTTTAACAACTGTAACTTTATAATTATGGGTCTTTTCATGTAAAATCGACCAATAGTTGGAATCGACCTCCTTCAATTTCGTGACGAAATTTGTCAGAAATTTTCTTTTGTCATAAAAAAAAATTTTACCAAAGAAAAAAAATAAAAAAAATTTTTGTCGAAAGTTATGCAAAAAAATCACAATTTTTTGAATTTTTCAAGTTTATTTTTTAAATATCTCGAAAACTATTATATTTATGAAAAAGCGTTCTGGGTTCGTCTTGAAGAGTATACTTGGGGCTACGAAAAAAAACTATTCCGAAAAAAAGATTTGAAAAATAATGAATTTGAAGAATTTCGAGTTTTTAAAAATCGTGAAAATCCACTATCAACATTAAGTTTTTGGTTCAATTTTTTTTATCAATTAATGACGTAAGAATGTATAAGCGTAAAAAAATCATTAAAAAATAAACCTGGAAAATTGAAAAAATGATGAAATTTTAAATTTTCGAACCATTTTTTTAAATTTTTTTCCTTTAGTAGAACTTCGTTTTATGATGAAAGAAAACTGCTGACCAAATTTCATCGAAATTGAAAGTGGTCGATTCCAACTATTCGTCAATTTGACATGGAATGACCCTTATACTTATTAAAAAGTTCAGAAATGTCGCGTCGATGTAAGGGTACTTTTGTAATTAATTTTATGTCATTTGATGGAATTGATAATCCTTTGGGAAATTACAGTGTAAATTGTAACGTGGCCATTGTCGACTTGCAAATTTTCGTATATTTGCAAAGCTGCTCCCTTGAGTTGGTGGTATTCATTCAATTCTAACTCAGGTTTGAGGAGAAAGCTTGGTAAATGTTCAAAGTTATGAGATGCAATTTAGATAGGAAGTTTTTTTTCCACGAGCAAATTCGAGAGAGATTATTGTCATCGCCACAATTTTATTAGCATAATTCAACGAGTTATGAATACGCGATGAACGTTAACAGAAGTGTCAAATGTTTGGCGGTCTTTTTTATGCAGATTTGGACCTCCTCGATGGAAATAATGAAAGAAAGAGAAACGAGTATAATAAACGAATAAAACAGAGTGATAAATTATGCCAAATATATATCGTGTCAAACGAGACACGGTAATGGACGCCATTCGTTTAATCCGCTCGTTTAATTTTCTCATCAGAGCATGAAAAAAATGATTTGTTTCCGGAAAAAAAGAGAACACATTTGGAAGAATAAAATATCGATGCAAAAGATTCATTATTGCAATATGTTTAATCGTGCGGATTTTTTAAACTTGAAAGTAAAAATCTCAAAAAGCCAGATATAGAGGACTGATTATCGAATTCGAGAATCTCGATTTTCTGTTTTTTTCATAATATGAAAACTCGAGGTTTTCATTGAGAAAACAGACT
Source organism: Alloplasta piceator (assembly GCA_946863875.1). NCBI lineage: Eukaryota > Metazoa > Arthropoda > Insecta > Hymenoptera > Ichneumonidae > Alloplasta > Alloplasta piceator. The sequence goes on along the minus strand of OX333072.1, from coordinate 8,827,801 downwards.
TAGAAAAAACTATGTTTTCAGCGCCTTTAAAAATATAGTTTTCAGAAAAAAGGGGATTTTTTACAACGAACTCAAAGTCTCAACTTTCAAATCTTGTAACCTCATTGATTTTGATCCAATGTTTGAGAAAAACTTCAAAATTCGAGAAGAACATCTTCAAATTTTACGTTCAACTGTAAACTCATGAATGTTTACAAAAAATGCTTAAACCAATTATGACGTGTCTATATTTAAGGCCCTTAATCGGAGTAAACTTGAAGAGCGACAAAAAGTGTACTTTATGAAATTTCAGCATGGTTTTCCTTTTGCTTCACGTAGTCACGAAGATATCGTAATTTCTACGTGATTATAATGACATCTTGAAGTCTCTTCTTGAGGAGGCGTCGCGAAGATGAGGGCGCAAACCTTCTCCGCGTCTCGAGTGACTTTTGCGTTTTCAACCGAGATTTTTCTTCGTTAAGGAGTTCGAAATGGACGCCGTCAGTGAGAGAGGCAAGAGATACTATAGTTTAACCAGAGCACATAGAAACGTATATATATGGGGCATTCTATACCAAGTCGACCTGAGTTTGACCCTCGACTTCGCTGATTTCGTTTACGATTTTTTATATGATTCTTCCAACTCAAAATAGCATTCAGAATTTTTTTTAGGTTTTTAAAACCAAATTTGAGTACGTTATGATTTTTTGAACATTTTTTTCGAAATCCTTGAGGGCCGTAATTAAAAAATCTGAAAAAATTCTCAAAAATCCGGTGTCAAAAATGAAAATTTTCGACCCAAAATTCATTATGTTCAGGCTTTCGCTTCCACCTCGATTTTAGGTTTTTATGAAGAAAACGTAAAAAAAATAGATGCAGAAATTAACAAACTGTTTTTTGAAAAAAGTGAAAAATTTCCAAAAATAGTTGATTAACGATAAAAATATTCAAGCCACTTTTCACGGTAGATCAATTTCTGCATGTATTTTTTTTACGTGTTCTTCATAAAAACTTGAAATCGAGGTGGAAGGGAAATCCCGGACATCATGAATTTTGGGTTAAAAATTTTCATTTTTGACAACAGATTTTTGAGAATTTTTTCAGATTTTTAAATTACGGCCCTCGAGCTTTTCGAAAAAATTGTTCAAAAAATCATAACGTAGTCAAATTTGGTTTTAAAAATCAAAAAAAAATCTGAATGCTATTTTGAGTAGGAAGAATCATATAAAAAATCGTAAACGAAATCAGCGAGGTCGAGAGTCACACTCAGGTCGACTTGGTATGGAATGCCCCATATATATACATATACAATAAGCGTACAGAAGGATTTAAGGGCGTCGACGCGATATCTATCCCTGTTTCGCGGTGCCGTGCAGAGATCGAGAGTTTTTTTTTAGCGGGATGAGAGGGCGCGGACCCTGAAGCGACGCGAGAAACTTTCTGCTGGAAAAACTTCTCCCTTCCGGGTGGAAAAATATCAAAGAACACCGCGCGGTGGACTCTCTCGTATATTTCGCGTTTCTTCTATATATTACACGAATGTACAGTATAGACATTTCCACATACATATATATATATATATATATATATATATATATATATATATATATATATATATATATATTTATAGAATATATCTTTAACCGCTCGCTCGCATCCTCTTATTAAAAACACATTCGGTCGTTTATTTTTTTTTTCTTCTCTTTCCTCACTTGTTTTACTCATCTCGAAATATGCTCTCATTCCACATTTTTTCAAGACTCCCAGGGAACAGCCCTTAAGGTGGTATTTTGGTCTAGAGAAATAGATTTTGAGCGTTTTGTCGAGCTCGATAAAAAAAAACAGTTTTTACCATTCTTTTTTTACAATATATTTATTAATACTTTGACAATAAACAACAAAAATTCGAGAAAAAAATGAAAATTAAATAAGTTATAAGCTGGTAAAAAGTTGTGGCTAAAAAAATGGGGTGTGCTGGCTGACACAATTGCAACCTTTCTAGTCATCGTATAGAAAATTTAAAAAAATATCCTCATTAGTAAGAATGCCATTATACCCCCTAAAAAAACAATTCGTAAAATGGCGGCTGTCTGAATAAAGACTCTTTTTTTGTGTAGCTTTTAATTTTTTGCAATAGTAAAAATAATAATTTTGATAGTTGCTGCATCACAAAAATCGCTATAACTCCATAAATTATTGAAATTAAAAAATTTCCTTTAGAGGATACATTCTTAAAGGGCTAAACTTTAAGAACATGCAAAAAAAAATTCAAAATTCAAAATCAGAATACCCCCTTAAAGTTACGCTCCGACGTGACGGGCGTAGTTGCTGCGTCACTGAAATAGCTATAACCATAAATTATTGGAATTTGAAAATTTTCTTTTGAGGATACATTCCTAAGGTCTAAACTTTGAGAAAATGCAAAAAAAATTGATTTTTTTCAAAATTCTCGATCAGAACACTCCCTTGAACGTATGTAGAAAATGCCTGACAATATTACCAAAATTTGTCTTTTTTTAATATATACAAATCATTCGCAAAATCGATCGCGATGAACGAATATTTTCCGACTTCAAAATCTTCATTTTGTTGATTCTGATCGGAGCCAAAATAGCGAAAATTCTCAGGACCAAATATGAACGATCGGGGATTAGTTGGGAGATAATATATCAAGATGAAACGACAGAATGGAGAAAGACAGAGAAAAGTAGCAAAGCACGTTTTCATCACGCTTTTTCTTCCCTTATTCCTCTTTCCTCTGTCCCTTATACACATCTTCCTCCCTCTCACTCTTTCTTGCTCCTCCCCCTCTCTCTCTCTCTCTCTTTTTTGTGTTCTCTCGCTCAAAGCTACGTTGGGGATTCGGCAGAGTATTCGGCTGAGCCTCTTAAACTCACCCTCTTGCCAGAAGTCCTGGAGGCCTTGTGTTTTGTGCGGCTACGTTTGCGCAACGGTGGCCATTTTTGCATTGTCGTCACGCACGCAATCTTATTACCGGCACACGTGGTGTAATATTCCTCCCCCAACCCCGCCGCCCCAACCCGAGGCCCACTAACCCTCATCCTTCCCATCCTCCTCGAACACACCATCAGAACAGACCAAGAGTCTCATCCGCGAGAGGCCCGACCTCTCCTCTCCTTTCATTCCGACGAACCTCGCTTTTTTTTTTTTTTTACCTTTTCTCGACTTTTCCAACTCGCTTTTCTCAGAGGCATTCTCTTCATCCCCCTCCCGACCCCACACGCAAGAATCAACGGTGTATGTATATTTATATATGTGTATGTATATATCTATTATATTCAGCGTTATAGAAGACGTCCGGTGGCTTTTAGATCTGGACCACCGTCGACCTCTTACATCCCCGCTCAACCAGTGTCTCATCTCACCCCCGTATCGCGTCACATTGTTAAAATGCGACAGGCTGTATCCGGGAGGATGATCGAACACCGCCAAACTTTTCTCGAGGAACCTTTTGCCGGATGATACGTCCGTATCATGTCGCTTTATTTCTTTCCCTTTTCTCTCTCTTTTCTTTTCCTTGCTTTTCATACTTTTCGATATAAATATACGTCGGCTGATCCAAGGGAAAATAATATAACTGTTGTCGATACTCACAATCCCGGAATTCGTTTATGATTTTTTTAAATGAATTTTTCAATGAATATTTGTATATTAAAATTAAAAGAGTAAACATTGAAAATTAATATCCCCGTACATGAAAATGGTTAGAAATGTATATGAAATTTAATATACTGTATATAGGGCATGCCATACAAGTCGACCAAACTTTTAAAACCAAATTTGAGTACGTTATGATTTTTTGAACATTTAAATTTAAAAATCTGAAAAAATGCTCCAAAATCTGGTGTCAAAAATGAAAATGTTTGACCCAACATTCATGATGTCCAGGCTTTCGCTTCCACCTCGATTTTAGGTTTTTATGGAGAAAACGTAAACAAAAATAGATGCAGAAATTAACCAACTATTTTTTGAAAAAAAGTGAAAAAAATCCAAAAATGAAACTTCATATTTTTTTATTAAATTTAATACATACATTTTTCACATTGTAGATAATACCTTGTATTAACGAAATCTTCTTTATTTTTTTATCTTGGATGATCCAATCCAGAGACATCGCGGTCACCGTAAGGACCTCCCGAAAATCGACTACACTGGCTTCGAGAAAGGAAAATTTTTAAATAAAGTTTAAAGGCACAAAAATATGTATATAAACTCTTACATCAATAACTTAAAATGTCTTTCGAGGAAAAATTCTTGAAAAGGCGCTTTTTTCGGCCTCCTGACTGCGTATAACCCGTTAATCGAGAAAAATAAGCTTTAAAGTACTAATGAAAAAATTTCAAAATAAAGTTAAAAGGTACAAAAATGTGTACATAAACTTTTACGGTAATAAATTAAAATGTCTTTCCAGAAAAAATTCTTGAAAAATCACTTTCTTCGGCCTCCTGACTCTTCAAACCGTTAAGGGGGGAAACCCATATAAATGGTCGAAGATGACGAGGAATTTCGGGATTTTTTTCCAACGCAACTACTGGACCAATGGTTTTCAACTTCGGAGGCTATTTTATTGTACATTCGAAGATTTGAAAAACATTTTTTTTAATCGAAAATAAGTATTCATCAGCAGCCTGCAACCAATCGTTGCTGAACGAATTTTTCCCGCAATGTCGAATTGCGGTTTTTCATCCGGAAAAAAAAAATAAGAAACCATTACATTCGATATGAAAGTACGCTGTCGATGAACCGAGAAAAAGTTCCAAAAGTTGAATATTGCAATAATGGCGGCACTCAGAGAAAAAAGGTCGAATTTTCACCGAACATTTTTATGCAAAAAATGATTGTTAAATTAATTTTTTTATTTATTGGAGGTTTATCGACGACGGTTTGCAGTTACGTGTCTAAAAATATTTGGTTGAAATGAATCGGATGAATAGTTTTTTTTTATCGCTGTCGCAAATTGCGAAAATGTAGTTTCGAGTGAATCGCGTTTAAAGTTTCGCGCAAAGAAAAATCAAAATTGAAAAAATGTTTTTCGAGTCTTCGAATGTACAATAATATAGACTCCAAAGTTGAAAACGATTGGTCCAGTAGTTGCGTTGGAAAAAAATCCCAAAATTCCTCGTCATCTTCGACCATTTACATGGGTTTCCTCCCTTAATCGAGAAAAATGCTTCAAAGTACTCATGAGGTTATGCGAAACCATTTGGAAATCTTGTTATTCGCATTGACGCTTCGCCAAACAGCGAATACTCCGACGTGTACCAAATTGCCCCAACATACCCTGTATAGAGGGTAAACGAGAGAATAGTGTGACAGCGGATATGTTACCCTTCGAGATTCCTGTCACGTTCTCGAGTCTCGCGTCTCTCGATGCCGCACACATCCTGGGCTCACGCCTCTGGTAAGAAAAGGCGCGACACATGGTTCAGGATAATGTGGACTTGCCGATTGTGAGGGTGGGTTGGACCCCCACCCTTACCCGTATAGGTGTGTAATATGTATATATGGCGTATCCCAGAGGGGATTATTACGAAACTCTGGCTTTGGACTCGGTTATTCGGCAATCGAGGGGTATCATTGCCACCCTCCCATCCCTCTAATGGGTTGTATCATTTTAATGACACACTGGCGGAAATTAAACGTTCACGCATTACCATATGCACAAATTGTGTAAGGGAAGGATTATGATAATGTAACATTACCGTTCCGCGATCACGATTACAACAACAAATGACAAGGATTACATTTATCAAAACCATGTTGATATTCATTTTGATATTTTGACAAAAACAACTGACGAGGTAGGGACTTGATTATGGTTAACCCTGGTTCAATTTGTACACTTTGTCGATTTATTTATTAAAGGGTTAGGTCACAGTAGCGGCGGAAAAAATGAGCATACTTTGGGAATTTTTTTCAGTAGGACAATGAAATTGATCAAAAATCTGAAAAAGGTCCCCTTTATTGTACATGTCATCAGGATCGCGAAATTTGTAATGTAAAAGTAATGCATTATTCATTACTTTTAGAATGTGTATTGGAAAAAATTTCCATTACCCATTCCAATGTAGTGTGTAATGGAAAACAATTTCATTACCCATTACAATATAGTGTGGAATGAAAAAAAAATCCATTACCCATTACAATGTAGTGTGTAATGGAAAACATTTTCATTGCCCATTACAATGTAGTGTGTAATGGAAAAAAATTTCATCACTCATTATAATGTAGTGTGTAATGGAAGAAAATTTCATGACCCATTACAATGTAGTGTGTAATAGTAAAAAATTCCATTACCCATTGCAATGTCATGTGTAATGGACAAAACTTCGATTGCAATTTTGGGAATGGAAAAATATAGATGAATAAATTAATGCAATTTTGCATTACATTTTAATGACTTAGGTACCATAAATTCTAAAAAGCATCCATATGCATACAAAAAGTTGAACGATGATATAATACGTCACTGCCATCGTCTGCCCCGGTGGAACGGCTTTTCAGCTACGCAACAATGATGAATGCTCCTAATTAAATTCAATGGGCTCACAGAAGATTACTTTGAGCAAAGGATATTGACCAAAGCAAACGCTGAAAAAAGTGTATTTAGAAGTGCAGTTCAACGTTCAACTTTTTGTATACATATAGATGCTTTTTAGAATTTAAGATACCTAAATCATTAAAATGTAATGCAAAATTGCAATAATATATTTATCTATATTTTTTTCATTCCCAAAATCAAAGTTTTGTCCTTTACACATTACATTGCAATGGGTAATGGAAATTTTTTCCATTACACACTACATTGTAATAGGCCATGAAATTTTTTCCATTACACACTACATTGTAATGGGTCATGAAATTTTTTTCCATTACGTTCTACATTGAAATAGGTAATGGATTTTTTTTCATTACACACTACATTGTAATGGGTAATGTTTTTTTGTCATTACACACTACATTGTAATGGGTAATGAAATTTTTGTCCATCATCCACTACATTGTGATAGGTAATGGATTTTTTTCGTTACACACTACATTGTAATGGGTAATGTTTTTTTTCCATTACACACTACATTCTAATGGGTAATGAAATTTTTGTCCATCATCCACTACATTGTGATGGGTAATGGATTTTTTTCGTTACACACTACATTGTAATAGGTAGTGAAAATGGCAATGCATTACAAAAAGTAATGCATTACTTGCAACCCTGCATGTCATAAACTGTATAAATTATTTTTTTCAAAGTGATATAAAAGAAAATGGTCGCTGCAGAGCTTTTCTTCGACGAAGCCTTTAAGCTTCTTACGAGAAACCCATTCTCCAATAAATTCCACCAAATTTTCTTACGATTCAAAAAGAACCAGAATTTATGGAGCTGAACAAATTAACTAAAGACAGGAATTTTATTTTTTAAATTATAAGTCACGAGAATCAGTAGAATAATTTTGTTTTCTTTATGATTGAACACATCTGGAACCTAAATAACGTCCAAAGGATTTGAACGAATGATTACGTTTCTTCATTTTCGACCAATCACCTTCGCGCAGTATGATTGATGAAACCCAATATTTCAATAAGTATATTCCCATTACTTTATTCCTCGTTAACGATGCTTCAAATTTCTCCTATCTCCAATCTCACCCTCATACATCTGTATTTGGCCATTTTTTCTCTCCCTTCACATTTTTCCCTCGTTTTCTTTCCGGCTATCATGAACCTCTGTACATCTATGAGCTATCATCATCCCCCTGCAGTGTCGATTCTTTCTCCAACAACCGACGAGTCGATTCTCCGACTCGCGCGTGTACGAGAAAAGAGGGGATGCACGTTTCACTCGAGAATTTCCGTTGTAACGGGTATATTAGTCGACGTCCCCCTTTGGGACTCGTTAACGAGTGTCACGAGTGAACGGACTCGATGTACAGTCTACTCGTTACCAAGCTATGTATTACATAATGTCTGTTACAAATGCACATGTCTGTATATATATGTGTGTCACACATTCGGCACTCACGATTGACAAAATCCATGCGGAAACACATGGATTGACCCCTTAAGGCCGGAAAGCCTCAACTTTCAACTGTTTTGAGCCCTTGATCGCGGAAGCTGCGCCCTTTTTTGCAATCAGCTGCGACGATATACATTGGCACATATATATATGTATGTATGTATTTATATGTGTGTATCTGTGGACAAAATACACACAATAGCCGAACACGAGGAGTATTCGCTTCCGCAAATTTCGAATTCCGTCCAGGTTGCCCGAGTTGCACGATCATCCGTGAATCCTCGCGTAAATCGAAATCGCTCGCTCGATTCTCCCGCTCTTTTCACGTGAGCACCATTACACATATACATGGGCGATGTCTCTTTTCATTTTTGTCGCTGCTTTCATTTTTTCTTCTTCCTCCTTTCCATCCATTCTCCACGTGCAAATCGCTCGTGCGCTCATCCCCGAGTTTCCTATTTTTCCCTCCACACATTTTCCCCTTTTTACCCGCGCGTTTGTACCCGGTGTGCCCATATATTCGTTGAAAAATCGAGGCAAATCGCCAGAGGTACGAACAATTTGGAGAAGCGATCTAAAGTTATATCGTCCGGAGCATCGTCCCTCATTTCTCTTTTTTCTCTCTCTATTCGTGAGTTTTGTCTCTTGCAGTTTTGCGATCAAGACTTCTTGTGGTATTTGATCTCGAAAGGCGCAATCACTGAAACGCGATGGAAATTTTAGTGTCTTTGGGTCTACCTTTTATATTTAACCCGATTCGGTTATCGTGGGTCGCTGGAGACCCGAGCGATTTTTCTTTTCTCCCATTTCTCTTTATAACGAAAAATAAAATATTTGTTTAGATTTTTTTTGCAATATTCATGGTGTGCCCTTACAGTAGAAGTATTCAAGAGTATTGAGAAATTTTATTAGATTTTTTTATTGCAAATTACATGTTCCAACGTGCCTTGGGTCTCCAGCGACCCACGATATCCTATCAAGGTGTCGAAAAACACGATAACCTGATCGGGTTAAGTATACCGCCTCTTAATGTTTTTCTATGCTATTTTGTACAATTCTTGAATAGAATTTATTTTATATGATAATATTTCATGATAATATGTGTGTAATAATTAAACATTATTTATTATTTAATTAATATATAATAATATTTTATTTCCAATTTTATTTTTCACTGTTTCATTATTGTTGTATTTTGTACTGATTAATTAAAAAACTATTGTTATTTGGTCTATTATTTCTGTTAAAGTTCTGACTGCAGGATAATTCAATTGATCAATTAATCAATTTCTCTTTCTTTCCTAGGAAACTTTACATGTGTCTCTGGCCAGCTTTTGAATAAACAGGACGTTTCCAATACTATTCAAACTTTTCTTTCTATGCCCTTTAAAGAATTCGAGAATGGAATTTAATATTCTATTTCCAATTGAATTTTTCACTAATTTATTATTGTTCCATACAATGCTGATTAATTTTTTAATTATATTTCATTAATTATTTCTGTTAAATTTAATCAACCTGTCAGCTTATAAATCGATACGACGTTATTAGAACTATTTCACACACTTTCCTATTTCTGTACTATTTTACAGAATTCCGTCTTCTTTCTCCCTTTTCTATAAAACTTTGGACATTTCTGATCAGCTTATAAATCAATGGGCAAACAAATCCCATTCATCTGTGCCATAAATACATCTTTATAAATTTTGAAACATCATTTAAATGGTTTATTTGACATGTACTTAAAATCCCGAACGTTTAGCTGAACGAAAGAATTTACAAATATGATTTTTATACACTGAGAAAAAAAATGGTTGAATATGCAAAATCGTTAGTTGAATACGGGCAACTAAATATTTATTTGGTCTTACTAAATAATTAGTTTCTTGAATAATTCCGCACTTCGGTTGACCAAAATATTGTTCAGGCAACAAAAATTTGCTTGTACAACTAAATATTTAGTTGCACGTATTCGACTAAACGATTTCGCATATTCAGCCATTTTTTTTCTCAGTGTATAGAAAAAAAAATTAATAAGCCCCCGCCAATACTTCATACACAATTTTTTAAATAACGCCGTAACTATTAAGAATTAATTATCCAAATAGTATCGGGGTCTTTCAATTTTTCGTATCAGGCATAAATTTGTCGATTTTGCGTTCAGCTAAACGTTCGGAACTTCAAGTTCATTATTGGACCTAACTTGATTGGTCTTTCATAATGGAACTGAAATTATTCATTTCCATAATGTATCATATATATACTAATGGATCGATATGTACAATTTACTCATACACGTGTACATGATCTCCATTTTCGTGTATGAAAGATACGGCACGATGTCTCGATCCGCAACTCCCGCACGATCGTATTTTTCTATTTGGGGTGGGTACACATATTTCGGAGGCGAATTGCTTTAGCTATTGCTGGCAGAGGCCACGAGCTCGTCGGAGTTTCCCGACTCGCGCACCTTTCATTGCATTATTCAATTCCGATCGTTCGCAATAAAGAACTGAAATAAGAGACGCGCTCACCCCGGCAAGACTGAAGCGGCACACGCTCGAAAATCCCTCGCGCGATATTTTCCCTCACCGAGAAACATGTCCAGAGAAAGGAAACCAAAGAGAGAAGGAGAAAGAGAAAAGATAAGAGGAAAGTTTCGGGGCACGAAAAAACACGATGAAATAACAGAGAGGCCAAATAGGAGGCATTCCACATCGAATCGACCTGGGTCTGACCCTTCACCTCTCCGATTCTGTCCGCAATTTTTTATGGTCTTTTAGTACCTCTTAAAAGCACTCAGAATTTTTTTTCGATTTTTTTGGAGCCATTTGACTGAACTAGGGTTCAGTTTTTGATTTCGAAACAACTTGTTGTAAACGGAAGGAAACCTCTGCCCACTTTTGTTCAATGCTTGAAATTTTTCGTATAAAAATCACAAAAACCCCGTATTTATATTGAAAATTTCAAGCGTTGAGCAAATGTAGGCAGGGGTTTCCTTCTGGTTATCACAAGCTTTTTCAAGAAACAACTTCGAGAAAAAGATGATTTTTCTTGAAAAAGTGAAAAATTTCATAGATTTTAATATCTTAATTTTTGTTTGCATTTTTTTTGGAAAGTACATTTGAAGACGAAAACGTTGGGAAACAAAACATCCCAATTAGTCAATTTTTGAAGAAGTTATAGCTATTTGAAAAACAAAAAGTTTTTTTTGGTTGGATAAAAAAATTTCAAAATTTTCTGAACAATGTTTTTAATGGGGTAGAAAAGGAAAACAAAATTTCAACCAAATCTAAAGGGATCGGGTTCAAAAATGGTTGATTCGCCATGGATTTCCCCATATATACCTGTATTAGATGATTCTTTTCTTTTCTCATTTTTCCTCATTCTTTCCTTACTTTTTTTCCACTTCTTTCCTTCTCTTCCTCTGCATACGTTTTGTTGTACACCGTACAATGGCGAGCAGACAGTCCTCTCGCACGATCTTTCATATTTCCTTGCTCTCCACGATGTATCCAATTTCCCTGGATTGCCTCTATTTTCTTTTCTTCCTCCTTGGCCTCTCAGTCTTTCTTGATTCCGCGATTATTCTGAAATACGAATCATCATCGTTTGTACCGGATAGTCTGAGAATAGGCAATTGTTCGTCGAGCCTCAAAGATTTAATGCGATTATTATGCATTTCCTTTTTCTCTGTGGCATCTCAAATTATCTTTTTAACGTTAAATTTATCTTCCATCGAGGGCGTGGCTCACTTTTGTGCGCTAATTCATTTTCGTAGATTTTTATTTTTTTGACACATTTTGCACCTTTCCAAGATTTTACTTTCGAATTTTTTTATCTTCGAATATATTCTGTATTTTTCCGAATTTTCTTTTCCTACTGTCATATTTTTTTGAAATAGTCTGCAAATTTTTTTTGTTAATTATTTTTGCTTAATGGTATTGTCGTTTTTTTATACTTCTCCCAAAATTGTATTTTTTCCAGAATCTTATTTTCGTGCCCTAAATTTTTTTTCTGAAATTTTTGTTTTTCTATAAAACGAAGAGCTGTAACTGCAAATTTCACGTTTATCAGAGTCTCTATAATTTTTTTTTCTTTAATTAAACATTCAATGAATTATTCTCAATTAAACACAGGGTGAGGCACTAACTGATGCCACCTTAAATATCTCGGTAATTATCGACGTCACAAAAAAATGTTCCAGACAAAAGTTGTACGGTGCGAAAGGGGTCATCAAATGCGACCATTTTTTTTTATTTCGGTGGAGACGCTGACGCACAGTGAAGGCTACCTCCACTTTTTTAAATGGTACGGTACATTTTTTCAACCATCTTGTGGAGCATCGCAAACTGCATAAAAAACATTGAGGGGTCAGGGTCGTTCAAGGTCATTCAAGATAAAAAAGTGACATGAACTTTGTTTTTATGTGAAATGAACTTTATTTACAGAAGGTGTTCAAAGTGATTGCTATTGGAATCTCCGTGTCACGGATTGTGTACAAAGTCATTCATACAAGGTCATTCAAGATCAAAAAGTGACATGAACTTCATTTTTACGTGAAATGAACACCTTCTGTAAATAAAGTTCATTTCACATAAAAATAAAGTTCATATGACTTGTCGATCTTGAATGACCTTGAACGACTCTGTACGCAATTCGTGATGAGGAGATTCCAATGACAATCACTTTGAACACCTTCTGTAAATAAAGTTCATTTCGCATAAAAATAAAGTTCATGTAACTTTTTTATCTTGAATGACCTTGAACGACTCTGTACACAATCCGTGATAAGGAGATTCCAATGGCAATCACTTTGAACACCTTCTCCAAATAAAGTTCATTTCACATAAAAATAAAGTTCATGTCACTTTTTGATCTTGAATGACCTTGAACAACTCTGACCCCCGAATGTTCTTTATGCAGTTTGCGATGCTCTACAAGATGATTGAAAAAAAATGTACCGTACCATTACAAAAATTAGAGGTGACCTTCACTGTCCGTCAGCCTCTCCACCAAAATAAAAAAAAATGGTCGCATTTGATGACCCCTTTCGCACCGTGCAACTTTTGTCTAGAACATTTTTTTGTGACGTCGATAATTACCGAGATATTTAAGGTGGCAACAGTTAGTGCCTCACCCTGTATATATTATTTTGAAAACATAAGATATTTTGTATAAATTTCAGAAGATATTGGAAAAGAATATATTCAAAGCAAATCGAAAGTACTGGAAATATATTTTTTCAAAATAAACATACTAAAAATTGATTATGTGGAATATATTTTGGCTCGTATTTCATTGTGGAATAAATTCATGGATCTCGTTGATTTCACTGAAGTCTCCTTATGTGATTGAAAATGGCATCAGCCTCATTTATTCGGAGATCAATTTATACGTCGAAAATCTGTTGTACACGTTCCGATCCTGCACACGTTGACCAACCGATATCGCCTTTTACCATTCTATATCCGTAATATCATATACATACAGATATACAGAGGAAAGGTAAAAGTGATTCTCGTCACGTAGATCGTTTCCGAGATATAGCAGCGAGTATAGAAAACGCGGGTGCCCCCTCGGGGGTCTCGTTCGATCTCAAATCGCGAACCCCGCGAGAACAGGAAATCTCCGCTGATTCGCGCAGCCTCGAAGATAGAAGAGAATACTCAATGCGTGGGCGTGTGTGTGTGTGTGTGTGTGTGTGACGATCGATTGAGCGAGATCGAGCGGTTCAGAGAGCGAGAGAGAGAGATGAGAAAAAAAAGATAGAGGGGAATTGAGATCTTCGCGATACTTTCACGAATCTCGTTCACGATATAAAACAACTGAACCATTCGAACGAAACGAAGAATAGAATGTAAAGGATTTGAAAAAAAAACATAAAAAAAAAAATAAAGGAAAATGTAGTAAAAGACATATCTGAAGCCGATGGATTTTCCTCATAAAGTTGCTATGATTTTATGTCTTTCCGCTGCTTCCGGCAATTTTTGACATTTCGTTCGATCGATCTTACACGCGATTTATAAAGTGTATTCCATGTCGACTCAACCAACGCCAAAAATTCAACCTCAAGAGTTTCGTTATTGATATTATTGATTTATAATTGCCCTACTTTCTCATTTCAAGAAACATGCCCGATCTTTCATTACCGAAAAATAAAAAAATCAAATTGAAAAATTCAATAAAAATAAAAATAAAAATTAGAAAATTTAAAAAACATACTAAAATTGATGAATGGAAAGGCAAGTTTCATTTTACTCATGGATTGCCCACTTTATTTTATGTGGTTACATTGTGAGAAATACGCAGAATAATTTGGATGCATCTTTGCAGGAGCTATATTTTCAAAATTGAGTATTTTTGTCGAGAAAAAGTTTGAGGTTTGAAAGAGAAAATTGAAAGGAAAATTCGAGCAAGCATCCTCGAAATCGTAGAAAAAATCGTTAAAAACGACAAGTCTTGTAGAGCTTGCACGAAAAATTTTATATCCATAAATTTTATTGCCGTTTCATTTTTATTACAACAATAATTTTCTCGATATTTTACAGCATCGGTATGCATATTATTTATATATTCATCCCCAAAATGTACGCACGTGCTTACTTATACATATTATATACGTTTGTACCTGTCCGTGCTTCGTAAAACCCGAAAATATATCTGCACATGCACCTCTATATATATACTATATAATGTATACGGCTGTAAATGAGCACCGAGTTGAATGCAGCAGGATTTACGCAGGATTGTATTACCCGGTTCTTTATCTCCATCTCTGTTTCTGCAGATTTGTCGAGCGGCGGACCGAAGTACCGCTCCGGAGTGCGAAACAAAACAAGGAGAAATATTTATGTATAGAAATATGTAGGGAAAGGTGGGGCAAAATGGCCACCATAATAAGATGTCCCAGCTAGAACGCTGCGCATAGTCTAAACTCTTGGCTTTAAATCGGAAAATAACGTTTTTATTAATTTTAGTGCGCGTCAAAAAAAAACCTGTCAACTCAAAATTCCAAGATACTTGGATTTTCTGCGAAATCAAATTGTAATCGTAGCTCCATTATTTAATTGTTTGTGCCATTATGGAAATATGGTCATTTTGGCCAGGATGCCTCACTTCGACTATTTGGACTTCGATAACACTATTTAATTTATACTAAATAAATTAAATACTAAAATATTAATAACATTGGAGTACTAATAATACTATTAGAGTATTTTGCGCTGTTTTTTTTTAATTCAGTGAGAATTGGGATTTTTTAAAAGTTTTTCCAACTCTTGATAGGCAATTGTCATGAAAATGTCATTATCTAGATCTGATTTAGCATTGGGAGTCTATTTTGGAGAATTGACGCCTCATTACAATAATAATTCCCTCTTTTTATAGCGTTTTAAATTTTCAATGTTTTTTGTTAATTCTGGAAGTCGGCTGCTTTGCCCCACCTTCCCCTACGTTTATGCATACACATATATGTCTTGTATATATATAATATATATATATATATATACAATCACGTATTATGTACAGAACACGTGCCACAGCTGCACGGTGTCACATTTTACAACGCCTTTTGCGACTGCGTTACGACTGTGATGAGTTTTCTCCCTCAACTTTTTGCTCTCCACCATTCCCTGAACAAACACGCATCGCATAACGAGAACACTTCTCTTATGTGAACATTTCCGCCAGAGTAAAGCCCGTTTTCTATTTATTTCTTTTTTTTTTTAATTCTCGTAACGAATACCGAAAACTCGCGAGAATCTTTTTTCCCTCGCTTTTGTAAACATTGTGCGGTTTATTTATATTTTGTTATTGTTCTCTTTGATGGAGAGAAGCAAATTTTCATATTACATGAAAATTTGGCTGCAATATTCATTTTCGTTCCCTCTGAATAAGAGAGTGAATTGTGAGTGCAAATAACATCAAACTCGAAGTAACGCACAAATTTTACCAAAGATTAATTTACAAATTACCGAAGAAAACAATTTAGCAGGATTTGTTAACTGTTAACAAATGTACAGTTGAATAAGCTGAAATCAATTATTTTTTAACAGTTAATAAATTATTTTGACACAAATAAAATATTTCTTAACGAAACTAATAAATTTTGTAACAGTTAAGAAATATTTAAGTAAAAGTGCCAACTAAATATATTTATTTACTACAAATAAACTGTTTTTTCAGTGCATTTAATGAAATTTTTTTTGAAGTTCCTCATATTCGTTGAATAAAAATAATCAACTCGAATTTCGTTGCACATGAATTTACAAATTCAGAAAATTTTGCCGAATAACTCTGTCTCAACTTTTTTTCGAGAACCAAGGCAAACCATAGAATTTTCTAGATATATTTGATTTTTCCTCTGACGCAAAAAATCACGATTCCCTCTCGACTCTGCTGTTTCCATCGCGAGTTTTCCGCAATATTATATACATATATATATATATATATATCAACGTGCGCAATATATAAGGGATGAGATTGAACGAGAATGGATAATGGTGCTCGTGTAGCCAAGGGGATACGGATAAGCAAACCGTTGGCGGGCGAATATAATATATACCCTTCTCTCTTCGTTTTCCCGCCGTATATTCGCTCTTTCATCCCTTTTTCATTCGCTTCACCCCGCGGAAATGCCTGCCTCCCCCACGCCCGCGTCTCAGTATTCAGTCGCACGCGGGCCAAGGCATTTGAATAATTATTATAATTAATATCAACATTGCTCGCGGTACGAGAGGAGCCGCGAGGAAAAGCAGAGAGTTCTCGCGGGAGATGGGCGCTCCGAAGGCCTCTTTTCCCTCCCTCTTTCTCTCTCATCCCTGTTCGCGGCGTGTCCTGAATATTCCTGCTCAGGGTATATATGAGGTATTCCCGCTCAACGGGACCCCCTTTTAGGCCGACCTCTTTCGATTTTCTTGAAACTCGAGTATGTTTTAGTGTTGCCTGAAAGTATATTGTACATCAATTTTCAGATCTCTAACTATAATACTCTTTGGAATACACCAAAAATTATATTTCAAACTTTTTGCGTATTCAGCGCTTCGGAGCTTTGGCACGGCGCGAAATAAAATCGAAAAAATTCTTTGACAATAGCTTTCGATTGGAAATTTCCTGCGCTTTTCGAAAAAAATATCAGCGATTCCGAAAAAAAACGAATTTATTTAAATTTCGGCCAAAAACCCAAAGAATTGATTTACAAAAAAAGCACATAATTTAATTCGGCGGAAGAATTTTTTTCATGTTTTGTATATATCTGAGAAATCACGATATAAATTTCAAGTTAGAACTCGCATCCGTTTACTAATGCCAAGTCTTTTAGTAGGATAAAAATTCTTAAATATTGTGTTTTTCGTATTCAACAGTTCTCTGATATATTATATAGTTTTTTTTAACGAATTTCGAATTTTATAAATTTATTAAAATCAAAATTTAATAAATTTGATTTAATAAATTTAATTTAATAAATTTAATAAATTCAAAATTCGTTAAAAAACGCTATATAATACATCAGGGAACTGTTGAATACGGAAAACATGATATTTAAGAATTGTTATCCTACTAAAAGACTTGGCATTAGTAAACGGATGCGAGTTCCAACTTGAAATTTATATCGTAACTTCTCAGATATATACAAAACATGAAAAAAATTGTTCCACCGAATTAAATTATGCTCTTTTTTTGTAAATCAATTTTTTCGGTTTTTGGCCAAAATTTAAATGAATTCGTTTTTTTTCGGAATCGCTGATATTTTTTTCGAAAAGCGCAGGAAATTTCCGATCGAAAGCTATTGTCAAAGAATTTTTTCGATTTTATTTCGCGCCGTGCCAAAGCTCCGAAGCGCTGAATACGCAAAAAGTTTAAAAAATAACTTTTGGTGTATTCCAAAGAGTATTACAGTTAGAGATCTGAAAATTGGTGTACAATATACTTTCAGGCAACACCAAAACATACTCGAGTTTCAAGAAAATCGAAAGAGGTCGGCCTAAAAGGCGGTCCCATTGAGCGGGAATACCTCATATTATATATATCGGGTATCAAGCCTCAGCGATGTAATTACGCTCGCGGGATAGAGAGAATCCTGAAAAGAGAAGCCTCTGCGGGATCGGGAAGAGAACCGACGAGAACGGGGAACTCTCTCTCCCGGCAGCTGTGCTTTTTCGGTGTACCCAATATTATATCTATATCTGTTTATATTATATTATATAATATACAAGAGTTTTCCTCTTCCTCTTTCTCTCTATGCGTCCCTCTATCTTAGGGCTTTAATTCCTCGCTGGGCGTACGTATGGATTAGGTGGAGGCTGCAGGTCTAAGGATAAACGAGCTATGGAGTCAAACGCAAAGCTCGTCTCTGCCAACCGAATTTTCTCTCTCCCTCTCTCTTTGCTTTCCTCTTCTCTCCCGAAGCTTAACACTTTCGAGCAGTGTCAAGCATACAAAAGGGCTTAAAGCGCGAAAATTGGGCCTTAAGGGGGGTATTCTGAAAATAGAACTTTGAAAATATCCATTTTTGTCCGTATTGTTAATGTTTAGACCTTCAATAATGTATCCTTGAAAGGAAATTTTTCAATTCCAATAATTTACGGAGTTATAGCTATTTTAGTGATGCAGCAGCTAATCGGACTATATCGGATGATTAAAATCATAATTGGAATATAATTATACAGTATAATCCACTTTTCCACCTGTAATTTATATCGAAGGATCGATACTTATAATTGGAAAGCTCATCACACTCAATGTCCGCCGTTTGAACCAGCAAAGTGATAAAAACGACGCTCGGAGAGTGTTCTTACGGTTTTTAATGTCCCTTTTAATGTGGTTCGTGAAGGGAATTTCGCGTATGGACAGGAATGTTAGAATAAAAGAAACCTGACACCGCGCGCATGCGATAATGTTTCATTCGTGAAACGATGAAATGTATATATATATATAGATATTTAATAGGGAGATACCACGAAGGACCATTTTGCGTGTTATACCATACGGGCTCTTTTGTGTCTCCCACCGGGTCTCATCCCCGACGATTCATCATCGCGAGAAGTACCATATGCGTAAAAGCTTTTATACTTATGGCTATCAAATGCCTCAACTCCAGGAATAAAAGAGGGCCGAGAATGAGAGAAAGGCCCTTTTTTCGCCGAAGGTCCGAAATTGTAACCGCAGAGGTATCGATAGCAGTTAGGGCAGACTGGGGCCATTTGACACAGCGGTTTTTTGACGCAATATCGATTGGTTCAATGGTCGTGGTAAATCAAACGGGCGATCAACGAGGTCAACTTTTTTAATTCACATTTTCATGCAATTTATCCGGTAAAAAAATCATAGACATACAATTGTGGTATGTTCATCATTAACCAATACTTAACAGAATGTCTAAATAAATATGAAGAAATTATAGAATTGTTGGAAAAAGGGCACATCGAGTTTTTTATCAGTTGTAAAAAAATGTAAAAATTACATGAACATTGAAATTCCTTTTTCGTAAAGTTTCTGACTCAGCTTAGAGAATGCTTTTTAGTTCGTTCTGATATCTCAATTTTTATAGAAATCAGAGCAGTTTGAAGATCACCGAAAAAAATGGAAAAGTATGCCTTCAAAAATTTGCAAAAATCGATGATCGAACTTAAAAAATCTGCGAAAAATCGAAAAATAATCGGAATCGGATGAACCAAACGGGGTTTTAAAGCCTCAGCGATCACGAAAAGAATTAGCTCAAGTTGAGGTCGAAATCTTATCTAGAAAAAAAATTACAGTCATTTTAGTGAACAAACTCAATTATTGCCAAAAAGCGAAATTTTTTCTAATTTTTTAATTTTTTAGACGTTTCCCAACAAACCTCCCGATATTTTTTCTCAAACATGCTCCTCCATAAGCTCTCTTTTTATTTTTATTTCATTTCTCTCGGAAATTTCAATTTTTCCCTCAATGTAATTACTTACGTAATTATATAATAATAATTCTCAATGTAATTATTCGTATAACAAGATTGAACGTGTTTCATCGAATTAAAAAGTGGATGAAAAAAAAAGAGCAGAAACAAATTAACGCGCTTTGTGTCTGAGCGCTTCCCGAAGAACCTTTCTCATCCTTCGCGAGATAAAACGAAGGGCCACTCCCTCAATAGTTTGACAATGACACAGGAATGTGCGTCTATATACATAAACGTATGTCTGTGTTTGCACTGGTCGTATGTGTACGATGCGGTATCAGAATCCACATATATATAGTATATACATATATATATGGGGTTCGTTTGATGTATTCGCGAAACGGGCGCGTCGACGCGACGCTCTATCGCAGCATCGTGCTCATCCCTTTTCTCGCCCTATCCCTCCCCCTCCCTTTCCCTATCCCTCCCCCTCCCTTTCCCTCTCCCACCCCTCCCTTTCCCTCTCTCATCCCCTCCCGTTGCCCCTCTCGGTCCCTCCCTTTTCCTCTCTCGCTCCCTCCCCTTTCCTCTCTCGCCCTTTCTCTTTCTATTGCTCTATCGTCGTACATTAGTAGAGGAGCTATGAGAGTTCTGGATCACTTTACCTCGATTCACAACTGCAACCCAAACCCCAACCGTCGGTAAGGTAGGGATCCAAACTGCAACCTCAATAAACCGTCGGTAAGGTAGATTTCTGTACCGACGGTCGGTAAGGTAGGTATCTTAATCCAAATTTTTCGAAAAGTCCGATTTTATATAACCCAAACTTTTCGAAAATTCCGATTTTTCAGCTGAAATCCCAACCCAAACCACTTCATAATCCAAAATTTTCTGAAAAATCAAACCTTATAACTTAAATCGAAAAAAATTCGATTTTTCGACCACATTTCAGTGGTCCGAGCTATCCTTTTTCATTTCGGCCTTCACCGACTTCGCCGTCGCTGAATTTTTGGCCCTCCGTCGCTGCACATGGAAATTTTGGTCCTCTCGTCGCTGAATATGTGTTTTTTGACCTTGGCGTAGCATGAATCCATAATTTGCCCTCGGCGTAGCATGAAACCATGATTTTATCCTCGACGCAGCTGAATATTGGCTGAATATTGAAATCTCATCCTCTACCTAGCGGGAAATCACAATTTTTAGCTGAAATTGCATGCTGCGTAGCAGAAAAATCATTATTTGGCATCTACGTACCTGACCTCGGCGTAGCTGAATATCAGAAATTTGGCCTCGACGCAGCTGATTTTGGCCTCGGCGTAGCAGGAAATCCGAATTCTGGCCTCGGCGCAACTGAATTTTGACCTCGGCGTAGATGAATACCAGAATTTTTGCCTCGGCGCAGTGGAATATTGAAATTTCAGCCTCGGAGCAGCTGAATATGGGAACTCTGCTCTCGGCGTAGCAGGAAATCCGAATTCTGGCCTCGGCGTAGTTGGAAATTTGGTCTCGGCGTAAATATTCCAATTTTGCCTCGGCGTAGTTGGAAATGTGAATTTGGACACTGCGTAGCAGGAAATAATAATTTTAACCTCTACGTACCTGAATACTTGAATTTGGCCACTGCGTAGTTACAATTTGGGCCTCTCCGCAGCTGGATATTATAATTTTGTCCTCTCCGCAGCGGATTGTCGCAGATTTGGCTTCGGCGTAGCAAAACAACATAACCTCGGCGTAGCTGAATATCCTGCCACGTGTACGACATCATGATTTTGACCTCTGCATGGCAGAATATTGTATTTTTGGAACTTTCACGCACGATATCGCAATTTTCGCGTACGATATCGTAATTTTCACTTCCAGCCACGTGTATCCGGCCACGTGTACGACAA
This sequence comes from Alloplasta piceator, assembly GCA_946863875.1. Taxonomy (NCBI): domain Eukaryota; kingdom Metazoa; phylum Arthropoda; class Insecta; order Hymenoptera; family Ichneumonidae; genus Alloplasta; species Alloplasta piceator. The sequence goes on along the minus strand of OX333072.1, from coordinate 8,806,023 downwards.
CATGATTTTCACATGTAATATCACAATTTTCACTTTCACATATCGGAATTTCGACTCTCCACGCGAATTCATCTATTCGCATGACGGATTCGACCGATAAAGTATTCCGCGATATCAAAGAAAACACCGACTGCAGCAATGAGCGAATTGAGGTTATGCATATGACATGTAGTTTTTGATTCGCTGATGGAATTATCCGAATCCCCTCAATTTGCTCATTGCATTTAATGCAAGAAATAATGTGAATTTATCCATTTTATACTTTGAATCGCAAAGATGAAGAAATAAGTTGTTTGAATTTCCCCGCGGTGCGTTTCACGCCTGCGCGGACTGGCCATGTTTCTCGCTGTAATGCGCGTTTGCGCGCGACGATTTTGTTCGCGCGCGACGATTATCGATTCCACGTGCCGCCGATGTTTCCCCCACGCGCGTTTTTCTGCCTATAAAAGGGAGCGCGGATTCCGAGAACAGCACATTTCGCCATCCGTCACCATGGAGGAGCCAACCATCAAGGTAAGTAGTAATCTTCCGATAACTGCAACCTCATATAACTGCAACCTCATATAACTGCAACCTCATATGACTGCAACCACATATAACTGCAACCCTTCATAACCCAAACTCTTAACCCAAACTTAAAATTTTTTTCTTTTCAGATCCGACAACACTATCTGTGCTGCTGCAATCGGCACGAGGGTGACCCCCGCTTGCGGAGCAGGGCTCCAACGTCTCTGGAGCTCCCTCCAGGAGCTGTGTGGTCGCGCGTCTGGCAGGTAAGGCTGTTAAACCCCCTCCTTTCATCTACCAGTGTTATTTCCGATTTCTAATCTTTTTTTGCACCCTTATAGCGATATCTTTATATGGACGAGGCGGTGGCATGGGACAATATTGCCAACCCGCCACCACCGCCACCGCCACCACCACCACCACCACCACCTCCCAGATGCGCGCCAGCAAGCGGGGTGGAGTCAATCCCATCGCAGACTCCACCAAGGTCACCCTCCGGATCGGCTCCTCCAAGGGCTTCATCCCCACCACCACCACCACCACCACCATCAGCACCAGCACCTCCACCACCAGCACCTCCACCACCATCAGCACCAGCACCATCATCACCAGCACCACCACCACCACCACCACCATCAGCACCACCACCATCACCACCAGCACCACCATCAGCACCACCACCATCACCACCAGCACCACCATCACCTACACCTCCACCGCGACCACCGACACCATCACCATCACCACTGACTCCACCACCACCGACACCGTCACCATCACCAATCTCCCCACTGCCTCCGACGCCACCGAGACCAACGCCACCGACCCCACCACCACCGACACCGCCACCATTGCCGGTATCGCCACTGGCTCCGACACCGCCGAGACCGACACCTACGCCACGACGACCGACGCCACGACGACCGACGCCACGACGACCGACGCCACTACGACCGACGGGACAAAAAGATGCGTATGCCCTATTGGTCGAGGATTTGGCGCTCTCGGATGACAGTGGCAGTGATGGCCGGGCAGTTCCCGTGAAAAAGAAGGATCGGTCGTCGGACAAGGAAAATCGACGAGTGAAAATAATTCCTCCTCCGGCGACCGACCCTTCTTTGGGAAAAAGAAAACAGAAGGGTGGTGCCAGGTCCACAGGAGTGGGCTCTGTGCGAACTGCACCCACTCCTGTGGTCCGCAGGCCATCACTGCCTTCGATGCCGGAACTGTCATCCGGGAGTCCCCTCACCGATGATGACCTTAGGGCATACGCTCTGAAATTGGCGGCATCGAAGGAGAAGGAGGTGGCAAGGATGCGTCCGCGTCCACATACCCCTCCTTCTCCTTCAAAAGATCCAACGGTGAGAAAGAGGACGTGCCCGGCAAAAATGGGCGTGCCAAGACGTCCTCTTTCTCAACCAGCGGATTTCAACCGCTGATTTTCGATCAGCCTTTTTTTTTTAATTTTTTTTTTCGATTCATTTTCTATTTTCTTTTGTATTCGTTTTTCATTTTTGATTTGTATTCATTTTTTTTTGGTTTGTATTCATTTTTCATTTTTGATTTGTATTCATTTTTTTGGTTTTTGCATTCTTTTTCAACTTTTTTCATTTTTTTTTTTGTTTTCTCAATTTCTTTTTTTTCTTGTTATCATTGTTTTTGATTATTTTTCAATGTAAAAAAAAAATGTTTTCTAATTTTAAATAAAAAAAGATTTTAAATAAATAGTTATTTATTTTTTTCATCGAATAAATTCAGGCGGTACATTCGAGTGCGTATCGGAGTTCGCGGCATCCTCGGTCGGTAGCTTTGGATTCTCCTTCGAGTTTCCCTCGGTCGGTAACTGCAGATCCACTTTGGAGTCGGCTTCAAAGCTGATACTTCTCGAGTCAGAGCCGGTATCGTCATCATCATCATCATCATCATCATCATCATCGGTGAAATCCTTGTTACTGACATCATCACGATTGTGTCGTAGAAGCCATGTTTTCAGTACGGCTGTGTTGTAAGCGGCGCAGTGCGGGCTCCACATGTTCTTGTGATTGGTGCATGAGGTATTTGCGTTTTCGCGCAATATCGCCAGTGATGGACAGCCGAGTTCATCGAGATTGGTCAATGGGTGGTGGAAGAGGTGCCTTTTCAACCATAGCTTTTTCTCCGCACCCTTGACGTATACCTTGCCAGCTCCTTGTAGCGACTTGAAAAGAATCCCGTGGACTTCCTCGTAAGGGATATCGCCACGGTTCCAGTTGATGCCGTGGTAATTATGCTGCAGCCAGAGATTCACGCTCTTGTATTTAGCAGACAGTGCGTTCCATAGGTGAGGTGGCTCGAAGAGGTAAACTGATGGTATGGCATCAGCTTCGACAGCAACGACTGCCATCTCCTTGATGATAAAGTTGTTTGCCGGACCCTTGAAACCTTGGACGTCGACTACGAACTCCATTGTCGAAGTGATGCTCGTGGCTGCAACCGCCGCTCTTTTATACCCCTATCCCCACCAGAGCTAGCGTCGAGGATATTCCACCGACCAATCAGCGTCGAATACGCTATCCCCCACCAATTAAATCAGTATAAATAGAGGAGCCCGTGCCAGAGCAATCACATTCGACTGAGTCTTCTCTCAAGCGCAACAGCCAAGAGGAAATCCATCGCCATCACCAGAGTCAAGCATATTTCATCACCAGCAATCAATCAGCGAGGAGAATATTACATCACCATCGACCAATCAGCGTCGAGTTCGCAACCCCCCACCAATTAAATCAGTATAAATAGGGGAGTCCGTGTCAGAGCAATCACATTCGGCTGAGTCTTCTCTCAAGCGCAACAGTCAAGAGCAGCGAAAATGTCTGCTGCTGATTGCAAGGATATCATCAAGACATGGGAAGAAGTAGTAGAGGCGGTGAAGAATGAAGGTCCTGCAGTGATCGGAGAGTGGGTGAAACGCCTAGATGCCGTGAGGAAACCATTCCGGTTGATGAAAGGAGTCGTGACATCGGAGAAACAGCGATACCTGTTCATCGACGGCTTCCTAACCGGGATTCGTATTAAATTGACGAGATTGCTGAAACAAGGCCAAGGAATACGAGAGAGACACGTCGACAGAGTCGTGTGGTCCGACATCAAATCATCATTCAAAGATCGCATCAGGACAGGCGTCATCACTAACATGGACCACGTTGACGTGAAATCGTTCCTTCAAGAATGCGCCAACAATTTCCAATCAAAAATCCTGCATGTCCTCAAGCGAGAGAGGAATCCTGTGAAGGTTTATGTAGCGCTCACAGCAAAATTTAGGTTAACGAAGGATAATGAAGAAATTATCGAGATGAAGCACTTCAACACGAAGGCCGAACCAATTTACGAAACAACCAGGCTAGCCGAGTGGTTCGCTGAGCACGTACAAGACCCGATGCAGCGAGAAGTTGAGGAATTCGAGCACCAAGGCTCGGGATGGTCGCTCCATTCCATCGTCAGCTTAACGGTTAATATTGGCAAATTCAATCCGATGCGCGGCAGCTCTTACGTGGAACTACCGGATAATATTCGTAAGAAAAAGGCATGTATCAACGTACGAAACAACGACAATATGTGCTTCAAGTGGGCCATACTGTCTGCCTTGCATCCCGGACCCAATCCCAGCCGCGTTTCCAAATATCACAGATACGCAGCGGAATTGAATTTTAACGGAATCGAATTTCCCGTGATGCCGAGCCAAGTGGCAAAATTCGAGAACCAGAATGACATCTCTGTGAACGTGTACATTCTGAAGATGAGACGTCAGTTCGAAACCGTTCCCATTCACGTGACATCTTCAAAGAAAGATCGGCACGTGAACTTGCTCCTCGTGCAGGATTATTACGTCAACGAGGATGCGGAAGAGGATGAGGGTGCAGCTTTCGAACCTCCAAAATTCCACTATGTTTGGATAAGGAGCTTGTCTCGCTTGGCATCGAGACAAGTATCTGAGCATAACGGCAAGATACATATCTGCGATCGATGCCTTCACTACTTCTACAGCAAAGCAAAGTTGACCGCCCATGAGATTGATTGCAAGAAAGTCAACAAGTGTAAGGTCAACATGCCGAAATCGGGGAACACGATGCTGCGGTTCAAGAATCATTACCACAAGGAGTCCGTTCCATTTATCGTGTACGCGGACTTTGAATGTCTTCTGAAACCCACACGCGACGCGAATGCCTACCAAAAGCACGAGGCATTCAGCGTGGGGTACTATTTCAAGTGCTCCTACGACGAATCATTGTCGAGATATCGCAGCCACCGGGGACCGAAGCCCGCTGAATGGTTCGCTTTGGAGCTACAGCAGCTGGCTGAGGAACTGGAAGTCATCCATTCGAATCCAAAGCCAATGGAGCCATTGTCGTTGGATCAGTTGCGACAATTTCGTGGAGCCAAAGAGTGTCACATTTGCGAGGGAGCGCTAAGCATCGACCGCGTTCGGGACCACTGCCATCTGACGGGAAAGTAAGTCTACTTTACTTTATATTGGGACAAGTTTTCGAATTTACTGAAATATGCGTCTATTGCAGATACCGAGGACCAGCACACAACGAGTGCAACCTCAACTACCAGGACTCGTGGATGATCCCGGTGGCGTTCCACAACCTTTCGGGATACGACTCACACTTCATCATCCGAGAAATCGCTACCTCCTTCGAGGGGCAGGTTATTCTACTGCCGCAGACAAAGGATCGATATATCTCCTTCACGAAGAACATCAAGGACAGTGACGTGAGGTTTCGATTCATTGACTCACTGCGCTTCATGAATTCGTCACTGGAAAAACTCGCCTCGTACCTGAACGATCTGAAGATCACGAGACGCGAGTTTTCGCAACTCTCTGTCGACAAGTTCCAGCTCCTCACGAGGAAAGGTGTATTCCCATACGAGTACGTCGACTCGATCGTCAAACTCGATGATAAGGAGCTGCCACCGAGGGATGCATTCCACAGCACGCTCAATGACAGCGACATCTCCACCGAGGACTATGAGCATGCTCGTAAGGTGTGGAAAGAGTTTGGTATTGCGAACTTGGGCGAATACTCGGATCTCTACCTGAAGACGGACGTAATGCTCTTGGCCGATGTTTTCGAGAATTTCCGTGAAAACTGCCTTAAGGCCTACGGACTCGATCCAGCGCACTATTATACAACACCGGGCTTCACGTGGGACGCCATGCTCAAGTTCACGAAAATCGAGCTACAGCTCCTCACTGACGTGAACATGCACATGTTCGTGGAGCTGGGTATACGAGGTGGAGTGAGTCAGTGCTGTAACCGGTATGCTCGAGCCAACAACAAATACATGAGCGACTACGATCGGACCCAGGCGAACAAGTATCTCATGTATTTCGACGTAAACAATCTCTACGGCTGGGCAATGATGGAGTCCCTGCCTTACGGCGGCTTCAAGTGGGCCGAGATTGGCGTCGACTGGAATGTCAAGGATGATTCGCCGATCGGATATATCCTCGAGGTTGATCTCGAGTATCCGGAGAATCTGCACGATGCGCATAAGGATTTGCCTCTTTGTCCCGAGCACAAGAGTGCCCCAGGCTCCAAGCACACAAAGCTCATGACAACGCTTGATCCAAAAAGCCACTATGTTCTCCACTACCGTAGCTTGAAGCAAGCTCTCAAGTACGGACTCAAGCTGACACGGATCCATCGAGTCTTGGAATTCAATCAGCGGCCATGGCTCAAGTCCTATATCGAGCTAAACACGAATCTCCGGAAGAATGCCACCAACGACTTTGAGAAGAATCTATTCAAGCTCATGAATAACGCCGTGTTTGGCAAAACGATGGAGAATGTGCGCAACCACGTGGACGTGAAACTCGTGACTCACTGGGGAGGACGCTACGGGGCTGAGGCACTTATCGCACGCCCAAACTTTCACAGTTACACGATCTTTGAGGAGAATCTCGTTGCTGTGCAACTGGCAAAGACCGAGGTTTATCTCAACAAACCAATCTACGTGGGGCTGTGCGTGCTAGACTTGTCAAAGATCCTCGTCTATGACTTCCATTATGAATTCATGCTTAAGAGAGCCGAGTTTGAGGCTGGATGCAAGCTACTTTACACCGACACGGACAGTTTACTGTACGAGGTCGAGTGCGAGGACATCTATGCCATGATGAGAGACAATATTGATCATTTTGATACATCCGATTATCCCGACACGAACCCCTTTGGAATGCCACGACGCAACAAAAAAGTAATTGGGCTCATGAAGGATGAGTGTAACGGGCGAATAATGACAGAGTTCGTGGGACTACGCAGCAAGATGTATAGCGTGCGAGTCGAGGGTGAGGATCGTATGAAGAAGGTGAAGGGGGTGAAGACAAGTGTGGTGGAAGCCACCATCACCTTCGATGACTTTATCAAGTGCCTCCGCAATCGATCCACACTGAGCCGGCTCCAATCCACCATACGATCACGTGAACATCGTGTCCACACTGAGATGCAAATTAAGGTGGCCCTGAGTCCACACGATGACAAACGATACTTGCTACCTAATAGTACCGATACGCTGCCTTGGGGGCACTACGAAATCCCGCCAGAACTCGTAATTCTTGAGTAGAGTGGGGGGGGGGGGGGTAACACCCCACCACTATGACGATGGAGTAGGGGCGCTGAGGAAACGCTCAGCCAATAGAAAACATTCGAATTCGCCGATAGAGTGGGGATAGGGGGTATATTAACCGCGCTCGCAGCGCCATTCTCTTCATATCATCGCCACGATGGACAAGCTCAACAAGATCGCTAGTCTCAATAGCTTTCTGCCCGTGAAGCGACTCGCCGATCTGGAACTCGATCGGGTCTACCGAATCACCGATCTGCGACAAGTTGAGACGAGATATGGGCTGAAAATCGTCATGGATCTCGACAACGAGCTTCAAGTATTCATGCCGAAACGTATCTCCAGCGCATTCGAGCAAGATCAAGCGATGTTGGAACTTACAAAGCGCACGGTGGAAGACAAAGAATTGTCCCTCAAATATCTGGGTGGTTCGAATAATCACATGGAATTCATCGAAAAATAATTGTCCATCACGCAAACTCTGTACCTGAAATATTTGGATGGTGTGAATAATCAAAATGATTGTTTATTGATAATGATTGTTTATTAATAAAAAGAGACAATAATTTTGTTACAAATCTGTTTTATTAATCCAACTGTTGTGTGAACTGTCGAATCCTAACCACTTAACATAAAGGCGATCTCCACGTTTCTTCAGCACTTTCTCCACGAGATATACATCGGGATATTTGGCTTTGAGGAGCTCCTCTTCGTAGAATCCTCCGGCTATGGGTTCATCCTGATAGTCCTTCAACTTGTACGTCACCGGACTCGTTGCAGCTACATGCGTCACGGTGAAAACTTCCGTTGTCCAGTTGGGTGTGTAGCCTTTCTCGAAAACGTGTTTGCTCTTGCTCACGCGTACTTTGTCGCCTACGCTGAACTTTGGTGCTCTGCGAATGCGTCGATCGGCGAAATGTTCCATCAATGCGGCATCGACGTTCGTGACGTCTTTAGGCTTCATGCCGATAGTTCGATGTTTGGAATCATTGTACGCTGCTACGAGTTCGGATAAGATGTCGAGCCATTTGTAGCTGCCGCGCAGACTGAATCGCAACCACATTCTGTTCTTGAGTGTGCGATTGAAACGCTCAACGATTGACGCTTTCAGATTACTGTACGTTGAGTAGTGGTTGATGCGATATTCCTTCATGAGTTTCTGAAAGTCGGCATTGTAGAATTCTTTGCCTTTGTCAGTCTGCAGATTAGCAGGTACTCGACCTTGCCGTAGCACAGATTCCATCGCGTCGCTGACATCCTTGGCGGTTTTCTGCTTGACGGGGACGGCCCAAGCAAACTTGGAAAGCACGTCGATGATGGTGAGCAAGTATCGCGCGCCTTTGTTTTCTCGCGCATAAGGCTGCATCTCGACGAGATCCGCCTGCCACGTTTCATCCAGCCCACGCACGTCGAATTTGCGACGGGGATAATTACGGCGTGCAGGTTTATGCAGCTCTTCCACTAGTCTCTGATGTTCCATGCCACTAGTTTTTAACGGTCAAATCCACAATCGATGGATCGCTTATTTCAATATTCCTCAATGCCTCACGCACCCGCTCCTGCAGAAACTCAAACTTCACTGCAAGATTGGCAATATCTTGGCGTTGTTGAGCTATCAGGCGAAAGGCTTCACTCGTGTCTTGATGGATGAGGCGTTTCACACTACTCAGATTCACAGCGTCGTTCGGCTCACTCGACTCGGCAACGTTGCACAGTCTTTTACCATCGATGTCGTACTGTTGATCAGTGGTGAGCTTGAATCCAAAGCCGGGAGGACCTCTTGTACCCTCGATTCGCCCCAATTGTCTTCCGAACACGTCGACACTCATTGTTCAACTGACTACTGACACATCATCGTACCGACTAATATACGATTCCAGCTTCACGCAACTCCTCAATGATCGAGATGATCTCATTGATGTGACTTGGATTACCAGCTGCCCGCTCAGCGAGCAACAGACGTAGTCGATCTACGAGTTCGTTGGGATCGTCCCAATACACGTAATCCATTCGCATGTTTTTTCGTGCAATCTTGTACTCTAGTGGTAATCCCTTACCGACTCTCTTCTTCACCGGTGAGCTCCCAATCAATGGAGCTATGTAGTTTTTGAATTTGCGCGTGTTTTGCTTGTGCACAGGCTCTTCTGCACTGTAGTGTTTCTTGTGTGCACTCGTAATTTGCAGAATTTTCCCATAGTTAGCCATATCTTCGGCACTCACCTGATTGGCATCCGGTTCTTTTCGGAAGAGCAGCTCGAGCAAGCCAATGTTTGAGGGATACTTGCTATCCCCGACAATTACCCATTCATTGTCAAACCTTATGGGTGAGTCTCCGATCACGAGGGAATTGTCCGCGAGCTTTCGAACGCCATAAGTCATGTCGAGATACGATTTTCGATTTCTGTCGAGTAATTGAAGATATTTGGCAGCTGTCCCCCTCGTTGCCGAGGGTTTCCACTCCTCCCACCCCTTCCACGCCTCCTCCTCCCCATCCACCACCTCTTCATCATCATCGTACGCAGTTTTGAATGAAGCCTCGAAATCTTCAGACTCCTCCTTCTTTGGTCGCAACTTCTTGATTTCATCCTTGAGTTCACGCGTCGTCGTGCCGGTGGTAGTAACCAATCTTTCGAGCGGATTAACAATCGGTTTGAATGCATCACCCAATGCCTTCTCCATAGTCTGCTCGCCCTCTCGGAGAAGTCTGTATTTGTGCCTGATCGCGTCTCTCGCCTTTGTAATCTGACTGAGCGTATTTTTCTCTCGACGGAACTGGTCCGCCATATTGCCGCTTTGACCGTCCATGGTGTACTGGCAGTTTCATTAACGCGACCGATATTTATAACAAAATTGTCAAAACCCTTTCTGTATCTGCCCGCACCCCGGCGATCTTTGTCAATCACGAGAAATCCGTGATCATCATCGTTCCAGCATGTTGCACACAAGTCCCTGAACTGCGTGAACGGCATGTCCGTATTCACATGATCGTCATAGACATGCTTGAGATTCACATCGTCTTGGCGAAAAACTACCAGCAGGTTGACATTATCACGCACTAGATGCTTAGGAATCTGGGCGTATGACTGACACAGATAGAAGCAATCGACGTTTTTGTGCCTTCCCATACAGTAGAAGGCTCTGACATTGTCTTGCTTCTCACACGCTATATCGTCAAATATCATGATGGAATTGGGGCGAGCATTGTCAGGTGATATGACTTGATCGTGCTCACTGAAAGCCAAGTAGCGTACCCCCTCCACGGGTGTGATGAGTTGTTCGAGAAACTTGTACTTTGGCTGATTGAGCGACTTGGAGTACACATAGACATTCTCAAATCTCAGACCGTTGGGGTGCGTGATAAGAGCGAGCAGTGCATTGGTCTTACCGCAGTTGGAAGGGCCGCAGAATACTGCACGTATGCTGTCAGGTAGTAGTTCACCGTGTCGTGTTCGCCTCTGCTGATTGTCAGCGAGAATATCGAAATTCGCGACCGGCAGCTTGAGTGATTGCTCCCGAAAGTCCATGGCACACTGAGCTCTGAGCGTATAAATAGCGCGCTTATATACCCTCAGGCTCATTCATCATCGGGCGACCGTTGCGTTATGTTCGAGGGTCAAGGTTTCCTCAACAAATTCATCAACAATCTTCCTGTGGAACTTCATCTGCCGGGCTACCAGTACTGCGGACCGGGTACAAAAGTAGCGGATCGTGTCAACCGTGGAGATCCTGGTATAAATCCCCTGGACGCTGCCTGTAAGGACCACGATATTGCATACTCGCAAAATCGTCAGAACGTCGAGGCGCGCAACGCAGCTGACAGAGATTTAGCGGAGAAAGCCTGGCAACGAGTGTGGGCAAAGGACGCTGGTGTGAGTGAAAAAGTTTTCGCGTACGCTGTAACGAACGCCATGAAGGCGAAATCCAAACTCGGTATGGGGCTAAAGAAGAAGCCTGCATTCATGCTCTCGAGAATAGTGAAGGCTGCGTCGAAACCTGTGGGGAAAAACGCTCGTGAAATTATTCAATCAGCACTGAAGAAGGCACGTGCTGCAGTGAAGAGAGCCGGTGGGAAGAGCCACGTGCGTATACCACGCATACTACCAGTGCCCGAAAAGGTCGGCGGATTCCTGCCTTTTCTCATTCCTCTGCTTGCCGGCTTGAGTGCCACAGGCGCCCTGGCAGGTGGAGCTGCGGGGATCGCCAAAGCCGTGAACGACGCTAGCGCAGCCAAGCGTCAGTTGGAAGAGAGTCAAAGACACAATAAGACGATTGAAGCGATAGCCCTCGGTAAGGGTCTCTACCTCAAGCCACACAAGAAAGGATTCGGCTTGCATCTGGATGCAAAAAAAAAAAATTGCCCAAACGCGCGCTAACCGATGCGGATTTACTCGAGTATGGCCGTGAAATTCCCCATTTTCGTGGGGTGTTTATGAGAAATGACTTGCCGAGTGGAGGACCTCGTTATCGCGAATCGGCCATTGTTAATCTCGATGACCGAGATGGACCTGGGACACACTGGGTGGCATACCGCAAAAATGCTCGTAATGTCACTTATTTCGATAGTTTTGGCGATCTTCAACCGCCCCGGGAGCTCATGGACTATCTCGGAGTTGACCAAGTCAAGTACAATTATGCGAGATATCAGGACTATGACACGTACGAGTGTGGGCATCTCTGCCTGAAATTTCTATATAAGAGCTTGTAACTTCGAGGATTGATCAGTCGTGCGCGCACCGTCATGGCAAATTCATTGACTCTCAGTCTGTCTGGAACGTCATCCGTACTCGAAGCGCAATACTTTCCACCGATCGAGCTAGCGCCAAATAAAAACTACGTTCTCGGACTAGTGGAACTATTATCCTTCAACTCTATACCGAACATTGATCTCGGTAGAAACAAGTTTTACGTGGGTGACGAGGTGGTTGTGCTGCCAACCGGAAGTTACGAGATTGAAGACATTGGGAAGTACCTGCAGGAAGCACTTGCACCAAAAGATATTTCAATCTACATCGAGCCCAACAACAATACCCTGCGCAGCCTCATAAAGTGCAATCGAGACATTGATTTTCGGCCACGAGACTCCATTGCCGATCTTTTGGGTTTCACTCACCGTGAACTGCGGCGTGATACGACACACCGCTCAGAATTGCCCGTAGCTATTCTCAAGATAAACGCTTTGAGAGTTGAGTGCAACATCACATCGGGAGCGTACATAAACGAGCGCAAGGTTCACACGATACACGAATTCTTCCCAGCTGTGCCACCAGGATATAAGATCATCGAAGTGCCATCGCAGATCATTTACCTGCCAGTCGCCGTCAGAGTCATTGAACACGTGCAGCTGCGAATAGTCGATCAGGACGAGAAATTGGTGAACTTTCGCGGTGAAGTTATTACGATCAGACTACACATCAAGGAAGTCGCGTAATCATGGGCATCGTCTTTGACACGAAAAGTGGGCGTGGCTATAAAAGCGAATCAACATGGCGTCCAAGCATCAGTCGTCGTCGAGCGCTGAAGACGCTAACACGTCGCAACATTCAGTTCCTGAGAAGCCTGGGACTTCGAGTCGTCGGTGGAAAAAAATAAAGTGTGGGATAATTTGCTGCTGCTGGAATGGAAGAGGCTTTGCACGTTCAATCGCCCGTGGTATTCGACGAATCGGTGTCGCATTACGAGATTCATACGCATCAGCCATACACCTCGTCAACCTTCAACAACAGCGATGAGATCCGGATATCGATTCAACATCAGGATCTGTGTCTTTTACCCGCACGGAGCTCACTACACGTGTGCGGGAGATTGACCAAGGCGAACGGTAATGCAGTCACAGCGACGAAATTTGTCAACAATGCTGTGCTCCATCTGTTTGAGGAAATCCGTTACGAGATCAATGCCATTGAGATCGATCGAAGCAAGAACGTCGCTATGACATCTCTGATGAAGGGTTACGTGTCCTTGAGTCCCAGCCAGAGTGTAATAATCGAAAACGCTGGCTGGCTCGATGTCGAAGAGACTCTGCAACTGAGTAACAATAGCGGCTACTTTGACGTATGTATACCGCTCGCCATGATTCTCGGCTTCGCCGAGGACTACCGGAAGATCATCATCAACACGAAGCACGAGCTCATCCTCACGAGATCGAGAACCGACACGAATGCAGTTGTGCAAACAGCACTGCCAGATGGAACCTACGAGGACTTTAAGATTGAACTTACGAGAATCGAGTGGCTCATGCCGTACGTGATACTGTCGGACAAGCGCAAAATACGCCTGCTCAGTCACATCGAGAAGGATATCACTGTGAGTTTCCGCACCTGGGAGTTGTACGAGTATCCCATGCTTCCGAGCACTACGAAACACGTATGGACAGTGAAAACGGCTAATCAGCTGGAGAAACCCCGATTCGTGATTGTGGGCTTCCAAACGAATCGACGAGGAGTTAAAGCGGCGAACGCAAGCCGCTTCAATCATTGCAACGTCACGAACGTGAAATTATTCCTCAACTCGCAGTGTTACCCATATGGCAATCTCAATCTCAATGTTAGTCGCGATCAGTTTGCCATCTTGTACGAGATGTATGCCAACTTTCAGAAAGCGTACTACGACAAGGCTGCGGAACCTATGCTGACGAGAAAAGATTTCCTCGCGCATGCGCCACTGATCGTAATCGACTGCTCGAAACAGAATGAGGCGCTGAAGCAGGCCCCCTTCGACGTCCGTCTTGAACTGGAGTCTGAGGGCAATTTTCCCGCGGAAACTACAGCCTACTGCCTCATCTTGCACGATCGCATTGTTGAGTATAATCCCATAAGTGGTGGGGTGAGGAGGCGCGTGTGAGAAGGAGTAAGGGAATGTGTGAGGAGGAGTGGGGAAATGTGAGACGGAGTAGGGGAATGTGCGAGGAGGAGTGGAGAAATGTGAGAGGAGAGGGGAGAACCACCTATAAAAGCGCCACTCGAATCGAGCAGGCATCACAGTCACGATGAAGTACGTGTTGGATGCACAGGGCTTCCAGCTCACCAACAACGAATTTATCGTCAAAGAGCTGGCAATTGTTCCACTCAACTTGGGCCACAGACCGGCAGCCTTCCTATTCAAACCGCCATTGAGTTGGCACGATCTGCCGGCGAGGTACAAGAGTATAAATCTCTGGCTGGAACGCAACCATCACCATCTATCCTGGAGCTCGGGGGATCTGCCTTACGATGAAGTGGAAACCATCCTTCGATCGATGATGCGCGATGCGAGCGTCATCTACGTGAAGGGTGAGCAGAAGAAGCGGTGGCTCGAACAGTTCGGCTTCAACGTGCGTGAATTCACGCCATGTCCGTCGCTGAAGATGCTGAACACGGAACAGATCGCAGCACCTTGCTATCATCATCAGCGAAATTTGCAATCCCACTGCGCACTCCGCAATGTCATACTGCTGGAAAAGTTTCTTCGAGACAATACTCCATCCATCGAGCGATCACTCACGATATTTTATCGCACTGGACTCTTGTCATTCATGGAGCCACAAGTCATAGCGCAACTGCCGAGGAATTTTATCATCAACTTTGCTGCAAATAGTGTCGAACTTGCTTGGGATAAGCTACCCGAGTCCCTGAAGCAAGACCCTGCAGTTGCCGCGTGTTTGAGATGTCGCGAACACGGACTCATTGGTGCGCCAATGAAAAGAGAATGTATTCAATGTCGACGACAATAAATGGAAAATATTTTAATTGAGAGTTTACTTTACTATCCTGCATGATATCCTACCGCGATTTAAATTTCCCGCCATTTGTTCGAATTAAAATTTCGCACCATTTCCGCGAATTCAACATGCGCGCATTACAGCGAGAAACATGGCCAGTCCGCGCAGGCGTGAAACGCACCGCGGGGAAATTCAAACAACTTATTTCTTCATCTTTGCGATTCAAAGTATAAAATGGATAAATTCACATTATTTCTTGCATTAAATGCAATGAGCAAATTGAGGGGATTCGGATAATTCCATCAGCGAATCAAAAACTACATGTCATATGCATAACCTCAATTCGCTCATTGCTGCAGTCGGTGTTTTCTTTGATATCGCGGAATACTTTATCGGTCGAATCCGTCATGCGAATAGATGAATTCGCGTGGAGAGTCGAAATTCCGATATGTGAAAGTGAAAATTGTGATATTACATGTGAAAATCATGTTGTCGTACACGTGGCCGGATACACGTGGCTGGAAGTGAAAATTACGATATCGTACGCGAAAATTGCGATATCGTGCGTGAAAGTTCCAAAAATACAATATTCTGCCATGCAGAGGTCAAAATCATGATGTCGTACACGTGGCAGGATATTCAGCTACGCCGAGGTTATGTTGTTTTGCTACGCCGAAGCCAAATCTGCGACAATCCGCTGCGGAGAGGACAAAATTATAATATCCAGCTGCGGAGAGGCCCAAATTGTAACTACGCAGTGGCCAAATTCAAGTATTCAGGTACGTAGAGGTTAAAATTATTATTTCCTGCTACGCAGTGTCCAAATTCACATTTCCAACTACGCCGAGGCAAAATTGGAATATTTACGCCGAGACCAAATTTCCAACTACGCCGAGGCCAGAATTCGGATTTCCTGCTACGCCGAGAGCAGAGTTCCCATATTCAGCTGCTCCGAGGCTGAAATTTCAATATTCCACTGCGCCGAGGCAAAAATTCTGGTATTCATCTACGCCGAGGTCAAAATTCAGTTGCGCCGAGGCCAGAATTCGGATTTCCTGCTACGCCGAGGCCAAAATCAGCTGCGTCGAGGCCAAATTTCTGATATTCAGCTACGCCGAGGTCAGGTACGTAGATGCCAAATAATGATTTTTCTGCTACGCAGCATGCAATTTCAGCTAAAAATTGTGATTTCCCGCTAGGTAGAGGATGAGATTTCAATATTCAGCCAATATTCAGCTGCGTCGAGGATAAAATCATGGTTTCATGCTACGCCGAGGGCAAATTATGGATTCATGCTACGCCAAGGTCAAAAAACACATATTCAGCGACGAGAGGACCAAAATTTCCATGTGCAGCGACGGAGGGCCAAAAATTCAGCGACGGCGAAGTCGGTGAAGGCCGAAATGAAAAAGGATAGCTCGGACCACTGAAATGTGGTCGAAAAATCGAATTTTTTTCGATTTAAGTTATAAGGTTTGATTTTTCAGAAAATTTTGGATTATGAAGTGGTTTGGGTTGGGATTTCAGCTGAAAAATCGGAATTTTCGAAAAGTTTGGGTTATATAAAATCGGACTTTTCGAAAAATTTGGATTAAGATACCTACCTTACCGACCGTCGGTACAGAAATCTACCTTACCGACGGTTTATTGAGGTTGCAGTTTGGATCCCTACCTTACCGACGGTTGGGGTTTGGGTTGCAGTTGTGAATCGAGGTAAAGTGATCCAGAACTCTCATAGCTCCTCTACTTACATTCGTCACAGTCGTAATTGGATCACACGCTTGGGTATTTGCAACGCGTCGCGGACCAGTCCAATCTTCCACTCAGGCGACACACTCGGGACTGTGTATGCCCGAGTGAGCGAACGTCATGAATTTACTGTACGGTACCGTAGTTTTGCCCCATACACAAATACATGTCTACCTATATCGGTGCACATATATATGGGGCATTTCACGTCAAATCACGCGGTCATCGGCATGACCCCCGGGGGGTCCTCTTTATGTTTTCCCTCAATTTAACGATTTTTTAGCTCGGGCAACCCCTAAAAAATGAAATAAAAATTTCTAAAAATTTGAGGTCATATTTTGAGTCAAACGAAACCCACGATTCATTGGACACCAAAATCCGAGTGGGTCAGGCCGATGACCGCGTGATTTGACGTGGAATACCCCATACATATGTGTATCTACAAACGCAGCTGGCTTCGTTAAGCGGCATTACCAATTGCCATTCAATTTTCAATACTCATACACCTATATATATTTATATAAAGGTGTGTGTATGTGTGTCTGGAAGCACATTCGACGCTTTGGGGCTCGCGAGTACCGCACTCTTCATGCACTTGAACAAAACGCTTACACGAGGGGACAAAAACCGTAGAATATACATGTCACGCGTGAAAAATCTGTCGGTGAATTGTCCAATATATAGAGATTTTATTGGCTGTGTATTGTGAGAAACGAGAACTATGATTTTATCATGGATTGCAATTTCTGTACACGAGAAATATTTCCAAAAACATAAACTCTGAGATTATCGATTGTTTTTTATTATTCTTCATCGGTCATTCGGTCATTGCCGATTTTTATGAATTTATTTAATTGACGAGAAAAAAATTGCCCGTGTTTTTGAGTGGTATTGATATTTATTGGCACTCCAATGTGGAGTTTTGATCGATGATTAAGGGGCGGGAAGAAGGAAAGGGGTCTGTCGACTCGCAAAAGCAATTTTGTCCCATTGATTAGGCGATATAACCGAATTTCGAATGAAATGGGGTGAAAGAATTTATATACAGAATCTCGTCGGCGAATGGATTGGCGATGGAAAATGTCACGGGAACGTGAGGAGAAAAAGGGAACCCAAGAAACTCGGCACTTTTCCAGCTCTAGCAGCTATTTCTTTACGAAAATTACGTCCCTTTAATGCTATAAAATTCTCTACAATAACGTCTCTACGTCTCTTCGAGACTTAAACTGCTAGTCTCTCAGAAATAATCTCTGCGAAATAATCGTTCTACAAAATCGCATATTAGATAGGAATCCTGCAAATGGTGGAGATAGAATTTTACCCGAATGAAAATAAAATATATGCAATAGTATTTACATTTCCAATTCTTAGAGCTCTTGTAAATGACAAGTATATTTTTTTCACTTTGTGGATATTTAAAATTCTTTGTCGACGTATATTTAAAATATATATCTAACTCTTGGAACAAAATATATTTAATATATTCAAGATTTAAAAATTATTATTTTAATTTTCAATTTCATTGAATGTCGGGTTAGTATTTATAGGAATCGATACGAAGAGACTTTTTATTCACCTGATAAAAGCTTCTATTAGGGATGTTCGATTCTTTGGAAAGAATCGATTCGGAATCGAATCAAGAAAATCGATTTTCATGAAAAACATCGAATGCAAAGTTCGATTTCGTAAGAATCGATTTTAAAAAAGCGTAAAAAAATTAATTCCTAATTAAAGCTTACGTAAGTGTTTATTAAGTTTTCGCTATAGAAAATGATTAAATTGGATTAATTTATTTTTAATACAAAATGATGAATACAAAATAACAAATATAAAGCAGTTTCCATTCTGGCTAAACTTAGTTTGATTCTTTTACACATTTGCACTTTTTAATATATTCTTAAAAATTTTATGAATATATTTAACAAATTATACTTTTTTTCTATTACATAAGTTTTTATTGTTTTGCGATATTTTGTATATTTTTACTTTCGATTATTTTTTTCGTTGGACATGTTTTCAATATCTCAACTTTTAATTTTTTTCCTCTTTTTCTCACGTTTTCACATTTTCACATACTTTTTTTTCCTTTTAACCTTGACGCTGATGTTTCATAGACTTTTGTCAATCTTTATTTAATTGCCAATCTTTAATGGCAAATGAATTTACCAAAAAATCGAGTTTTCGAATTTTAAGGTCAAGTATCGATTCATCTAAAGATCGAAGAGAATATAATCGATTTAAAAGATCGATTTTTTAAACTAAAGAATCGATCTTTTAAAGAATCGAATCGGCATCGAACATCCCTAGCTTCTATTTTGCAAAAATTGTTTACAGTAAAATTATTATTTTCCAGGGATGTTACGAGAGAGTGTTATTATAGAAAATATGGATTTCTGGTTGAAAAATAACTAATAAAACTGCAGTCACGGATACTGGTGTTATACGTATTTTTTTCGCATTTTTTTCGCAAAATGGCGGCTGTCTGAACAAAAATGGCGTTTTTCAACTCTTTTTTCATAGTTTTTAATTTTTTTACAATAGTAAAAAAAATAATTTTGATACAAAAATGATAGGTGCTATAGAGGGTTATACATTGAAGATTGGTAAAAAATTTACCAATAACTAAAATAGCTTCAACTCCGTAAATAACTAAAATAGCTATAAATCCTTGAATTAGTGGAATTAAAAAATTACCTTTCGAGGATATATTCTTAAAGGTCTAAACTTTAAGAATTAGTTAACTTTAAGATACGTTCTTAACGGTCTAAACTTTAAGAATATAAAATAAAAAAAGGATTTTTTCAAAATTCTAGACCAGAATACTCCCTTAAATAAAAATAAGTGTTTTCTAGTGTTGGTAGTTCCAATTGTACGAGCTCGACTCGTTCTTTCGCCAGTTCTTATTCGACTCGATCATACTCGCCGATTTCTTCAACCCTCATTCTCGGCAGACCCACTTTTGGTCGGCCATCTTTGCCGATTATACCACTCGGGCGAATCCCCTTTTCCGCTCGTCTTTATTTGTCGGTTAAGTGCAATCAAGAGTCCGCTCGTTTCTTTCAAATACACACACACACGTATGTATAAAGATGTATGCATACTAGGGTGGTCCTTATGTAGGGCCGGGACAAACTTTTTATCAGACGCCCCCAAATCGACTCCAAATAATTCAAAAATAATACCCTAATTTTTTCAGATTTTTATCTAGACTCTAACCCCTCCCACCAAGAGGGTAGATTTTTCCATTTAAAGTACACGTGTTTCGACCATATTTTCAGGATATATTTTATTCCAAGTGTAATAATTTTTTGAAAAATTTGTAACTGCAAGATTTTAGTGTTCATTGTTGCCAATATTTATGAAAAATTCACATCATCATACGGGCCAATCTTGACGAATTGCGATTCGTCTAAAATTCTAATACGGGTCAATCTAGACAAATTGCTTATTCTTCTAGATTGACTCGTATTATAATGTGAATTTTTCTTTAAATAGTAGCATTAATGAACACTAAAATCGGACAGTTACAGATTTTTTAAAAAATTATTACACTTGGAATAAAATATATCCTGAGGATATGGCCGAAACACGTGTATTTCAAATGGGGAAATCTACCCTCTTGGTGGGAGGCGTTAGAGTCTAGATAAAAATCTGAAAAAATGAGGGTATTGTTTTTGAATTATTTGGACTCAATTTGGGGGGCGTCTGATAAAAAATTCGTCCGAGCTCTAAATAAAGACCACCCTAATGCATACACGTGTGTTGTGTGTTCGCGATGCGTTGGGCACGGGTGTGCCGGCACACCCGAACAAACGGGAGGAGGCGTAAGTGACGCTGAAGAGTACACGAACGGGAAGAACGAGAGAGGGTGAGAATGGAGAATTACTATGCTCCGCGAGATGGGCCCAACTCACTTCACCAGCGCGTTGCACGCTCCGCCGCTTGCATTAATGCTCGATTACTCCTCAGTATTTCATATGCATCGTATTACAAAAAAAAAAAAATCTGCATAATGAATGCATGACCCACTGCTACACGCTCAGGAATTATTTATTCGAATCGGGTTTATCGGACGGATTTATTTTGTCGTCAATGCGAAGAAGAATCGCCAATAATACAAACGTTTCCCAATAAACGTTTCATTTCTTTTTTTCAAATTACAACTAAACAAATTTTCAATTAAAAATAAATATTTGCTTCGGATCAAATTCATTGTAATCGCAATAATTTTGTTTTCTAGATTTCTAATTTTATTTTTGTTGTTTAGATAATTTTATGGGAAATGAAAATAATTCTTTTTTAAAATTCGTTTTATAATTGTTTCATGTTTTATAATTTTATCATTTCATTTTTATGTTTTATAATTTTATGGGAAATTGAAATCATCTTTTTGCTTCCTCATAAAGGAAGTTTTGTTTTTGCGAAAAAATTTTTTTCGCAATTTTCATGTCAGTATGTTCAAAATGTCCCAAAACGTCGAGAAATCACATTTAGAAAAAATGTCCGGACGTGTGTGTGTGTGTGTGTGTGTGTGTGTGTGTGTGTGTGTGTGTGTGTGTGTGTGTGCGTGTGTGTGTACGCTTCATGCTTTCCTTAAAGTGAATACGTCTGGAAAACGCTTTGGGCGATCGACTTGAAATTTGGTATACAAGTAGACTACGTATGTCCCTGTTCTAAGTGCAATTTTTTTTTTATATTGCAAAGTAATTGTCTATTTGGCTGGATTTGGTATTTTCTGTAAATTGTTTGTTAGTCGTCTAACTTTCGTAATTTTGCAGTTACCACCCTGAAATTTTATGTGCAGATGCACTTTATAATAAGGATGGTTGGGATTGAATTTGGAAAAAATCGCTCGATAGGTTCGGTTTGAAATTTTTTTTTAATTTTTCGCAAAAAATTTGTAAGTTCTCTAACTTTTGTAATTTTGCATCTATCGAGCTGAATTTTTTTGTGACGATACACTCAATGACAATGAAAAATAATACTGAATTTCATAAAAATCGCGTGAGGGGTTCGGTTGAATTTTTTTTTTGAAATTTCCATAAAAATTTTGTTCAAGCTCCAACATCCGCATTTTTAGAAGTATCGAGCTAAAACTTTTTGCACAAATACACTAGATGATAAGAATGGTTAGGGTTGAATTTGGTGAAAAACGCTCAAGATGTTCGTTCGCAAAAAAATTTTGAAATTTTCGAAAAATACTTGTTAACACTAAGTTTCCTAATTTAGTAGCTATCGAGTTCACTTCTCTAGCACCAATACACTGGACGACAAAAACAATTAATGATGTAATTGAACGGAATTGATAAAAAATCATGCAAATTAGAAATTTGCACACAGCTTCTTCATTTGTTTCCGTCGTTCGTGAAGCTTCCTTTATGAGGAAGCCATGATAATAAACATACCTGTCATAAAGATGGTCAACGAGATCCTCATAAAGAAGGGTTGACGAACGACGGAAAAAATGAGGAAGCTATGTGCAAATTTCTAATTTGCATGATTTTTAAATTCGTTTTATAATTTTATAATTTTATTTTTGTGTTTTTTAATTTTATGTCAAATTAAAATAATTCTCCCCTCAAATTCGTTGCAAGAATCATTATTTATCGCACGTATCGCGAACCAACGAAAAACTTATTGCCGGTTCATCGCACGTACGAGAGATCCGGTTCGTTCGAATTTCATTTCATCGATGAAAAGGAGAGGGGAAAAACAATCGGGCATCTTATTTCTGCATCTCGGCTTGCATTAAAAATGCGCGGAGTATAATGTGCAACGTACGTTTCATACGAAGAGGGTATTTTTTTTTCCAATGCATTATTAAATAATAATGATTCGGGCACAGCAAGCAAAGGAAGAGAAGAAGGGGGATGAAGAGAAGGAAGAAACAGCGAGTTTCCGCTAGTCTGCACTAATCTTTGAGTATAAAGATACCCCGTACACTGTGGCCAACGTCCAATTCTCTTATGTCTCTCTCCTTTGTGAAGGAAAAAAAAAGAGTCTCCATTATTTTGCCATTAAACTTTTTCTTCCGAGTCTCTTTGGCGAAGAAACGGCGGTGTATAAGCGAGCTCAAACCCACCTTTGTATAACTATATATTTGTCCATACGTACAAGATGAAAGGAGAGATTAAAAGAGAGAAAAGAGGAGAGGTCGTTGAGAACCAAGAGAACACCCCCGGGCGACCCGATACTCCTTTAGTGAATTAATTTCTGCCACGCCGGTCTCTCTGTTCTTAACTTAATGATCCCTGAGGAAAAAGTTATTTATTGGCCCGTGCCGAGCTCGACGTTTTTCTTTCTCTACCCTCGCTACTCTCGTTCTATCTTTTTGCGCCCCTCTGTCTTTTCTACCCCCGTCGTTTAAACGAAAAAATATCCTCACGATATATATCGAGCGAATCATCGAGCAATTTCATTAAAATTATAACGTGTGTCATATTATCCAGAATCGAACCACGTTTAATCGGCATTTTTAGTCATTTTTTTCAACAATTTTCATGATTGAGAAGGAGGTTACCTCGATTTTTGAGGGTTGAAGGTGAAGGATTGGCGCCCGATTTGAGGATGTTGACTCCCAAATCGCAAATGATGAGAAAATTCTGAAAATTTGGTATGTTTCTGGATGAAGTATTTAAGAAGTCGTGTAAAAATTTCACGATGATTAGGAAGCTCGTTATCGAAAAATTAACATTAACAAATCTAATTAAATTAAATGTAGTCTTATAGAAACTGATATAACTTTGCGATAAGTTTTTTTTGACCTCTCAATTTTTTTATATCTACAATATATTGAAAGCAACGGAAAGAAACCGAAGTTTATTGATAAATATTTTTTTTTATTTATTTAAAAAATTGTTCTTAACAAAATGTTACTATTTTAATAACGAGCTTCCTAATCGTCGTGAAATTTTTACACGACCTCTTAAATACTTCGTACAAAAACATACCAAATTTTCAGAATTTTCTCATCATTTTTCATTTTAACCCTTAAGGAGGTTCAAGTAATGATGATAGAATTCTGAAAATTTGGTATTTTTTTACATGAAGTATTCAGGAGGTCGTGTAAAAATTTCACGACGATTAAGAAACTATTTATTGAACAATTAACATTTCAAAGTGTCATAGGGACTTAAAATCCTTAAGAATGATTCTTAATTCTTAAAAATAGATAAATTGTTAATAACAAATGTAGAAGAATGAACTGATCAAGGAAGAGGGTAGAAGCTGCTACAGCTATTGGTGATCATGAACAAAAACGAATTTGTGCACTCACTGAGAAAATAATATATTTCTATGCACCAGGATTTGTTAACTGTTAACAAATATAAAGTTGGATATGGCGAAATAAATATTTTTTAACAGTTAATAAATTATTTAGACACAAATCAAATGTTGTCACGAGAACACGAATATTTCCTAACGACTAACAAATTTTGTAACAGTCAAGGAATATTTCAATAAAAGTGCCAAAAAATATATCTCTTTACTATAAATAAACTGTTTTCTCAGTGCTTTTTGTAAAAGCTGCAGTTGGTAAAAGAATTATTCAACTATTAACTTTAAATTAATGTATTAAAATTGAAGAACTTTTAAGAATAAATATTTATTTAGTAATAAAGTATTTAATTCAGTGTAATGTATTCAATATAATTTTATTTAAACTAATAAATTAATAATTCATTTATTAATAACCTCATTAAAAGAATAATCATAATTTTACCAATTCGATTTGTTATTATCGTAATTTTTCCAGAATTGTATCTATTCTCATTTTCATTAAAAAAATAATTAAACAATAAGATGTTAAACCTAAAGCATCTCATCCAAATAAAATTATAATCGTATTTGGTAAATTTTTTTGGTAGATATTTATTTATACTTTCTTCGCTGGTTTCCCTCATTTTCTACAGAAACCATTTATCATTTCTTTCACTCATTTTCTACAAAAAGAAAAGAAAAGGTAGAAGCGTCACAAGAATTTATTTTCAACATGCGAACAACGAATTTCTCACTCTCGGTGAAAATTAAAAAATAATACAAGCAAATTTATGAATAAATGTATACAGAATATTGAATATTTCGAATGTTTTCATGGAATTTGCAGTTTTTAGTTTGAGGATACACCGAGCTTTTCTCACCTATTTCACTTTCCCTAAAAGTGAATCATGATCTCAAAAAATTAGAAAATATGCCTCCTGACCTCAATACAATATTGTTTCATAAAGTCGTGCTTTGTCAAAAGTCCCATTGCAAAATATCCGCGATAGCGTCCCTCCTCTTTCCCTCTGTCTCTCCCTTATTCCCCTGCACGGTCGATGTGCGGCTATCCCGATGAAAAAGGTCTGAAGGGACGACACAAAAGCTCCCAGATCCTCAAATATTTTGTCTCGCACACGCCAATCTTATTAAATTTCCAGCCTTTCGGCCCTTTTCGCGACGAGAAGGGAGTTTCGGCATTTTGTCGAATACTTTCTCATCGCCATTTGTATGCTCGCATAAATCCCCCTTTGGTGGCCAAATACGGTGGTTATTGTCTTGGTTCTCGGTGCTGAGCTCTTCACGACAGAATTTACGCGATTTCCGACTAAACTCCAACGCTTACACCAAGTTATTATCACAAAATGTGCATTTCTACTTCCGGCATAAAGATACATACATATATATGTAATAAAGTACCATTCTTCCCTCGTACAAATCAATCGGGAAGGGACCCACAATATTATAACCTTGTTTTTGACACGTGGCCCTTTCATTCTGACGTCGTCAAGCTCCCTCTTGTTTGTCACCCTTCCCATTTCTCGCGCCACCCACGTGATGACTGTTTTTCTCTTTTTTTTTCTCATGTTATCGGCAGCTTTCCATCAACTCTGTGTGCGTGTGTGCGTTACACGGAGATACTTTGAGCATAAATATCGACGATGACGATGATAAAAACGGGTGACACGGGTCGACGTACCCGGTAGTCGAGCGGATCAACTTCCTCCTCTCCGCTTTTATTCCTCCCCATTCCTCCCACAACCCAATCTTCATCACTGTGCTGACATATAGGGGAGGGGGGTAAAATGGACCCCGTACGGGGATAAGGGAGCTAGCACGGTACACACAGAATAAATGCGTCGCTTTTAATCTAAAAATAGCGTTTTTAACGAATTGTTTTTCGAAAATTCACGTAAACGTTGGAGATTTCCTTCGCTTCTCAAAACAGCTCAATATCCAAGATATATGGACCAAGCTGCTCGGCGTATTTTTGCAAATTTTTGGCCAAATTCAATTTTAAACGTAGTTGCATTATCTTTTTTTGGTAAATATTTAGAAGCTTTTCCGAAAAACGATGGAAATTTTTGTTCCCCCAAGAATTGTTTTATTCGGTCAACAATAGACTGACTCAAAAAAAGCGACTATTTTTTGTTTTTCGAAACAACACATCACATTTTTTTTCCTGTGTTATTTAAATGTGAAATAGAAATTTGCGATGAGACATATCTAAATATTTATATTAAGAGCTCTGCTTTTAACAGGCATCTTTTTTCACCTCCCAGAAAGTATTTAATATGTTATTTAAAAAAAAAAAAAAAATAGTCGCTTTTTTTTAAATCAGTCTAGTCAACAATTATGATATTGCGTCGGGGAAGGCTGACATTGTTAACTATTTTTTATTTTACTATTTATATTTACCAAATATTTTAGTAGGAATTTTAGGAATTTAGGAATATTAACGTCAATTGTAATGATTCCTTTATTTTCCAAATTTTTAAATTTTAGATTTTTAAAAATCCTTTTGGATGCTGTCCATTTTCCCTTCAGTGCTCATTTTGCCCTCCCCCTTCCCTTGTATAACTATATAACTAGTTCCAGACCAACCGAACTCTATACGAGAACCGATCTAATCACTCTCTCGATCCTTTTGCCTTTTTGCTTCGGCTAGTTCCTGCTCTATGAGCTTCTGGTTTCTCTATCTCCCTTTATCTAACTCTTTTACCTCTTTCCCTCGTTCTCTCTTCCTCTTTCCCTCTCTCTCGTGTTCACCAACACAAGATCTTTCATATACTCCTCCTTTTCATTCGGTTCTTCTCGTATCTTCCTCTAACCTGTCACGCAAGACTCTCTCACGTCCCGCTTTTCCCCGTCCTTCAACCCCCTCAAGATTTATAACGTCCACGAGGGAAAAAAAAAAATTTCCACATCACATTTCGGGTCCTCGAACGACGATCGTCGTAGAAACAGCCGTGGGACCAACGTCTTGGAACAAAAGCCATGTTTCATTATATCACGTTACGCGATATTTATTATAGCTCCATTCCTCCATTCCTCGCCTCTATTTCTACCTCCTTCATATATATTTTTTAATGATACTGCCTTCTTCACGTGAAATCTCGGTTTTCTCGTGATTTATCACGGTTTACATCGTTGATATATATTATTCGATAGCACGAATAAAAATAAAATACGTTCGAAAATATTTACGATACTGACAAACTGAGAATTTTGAATTTCGACATTAAGGTTGTTGAGTCCCAAATCGCAAATGCTCGTTATCGAATAATTAAGATTAACAAATTAAATAAAATTAAATGTAGTCATATGGAAACTGATGTAACTTTGCGATAAGTTTTTTTTTGACCTCTCAATTTTTTAATATCTACAATATACTCAAAGCAACGGAAAGAAAACGAAGTTTATTGATAAATATTTTTTTTCATTTATTTAAAAAATTTTCTTTAACAAAATGTTAATATCTTAATAACGAGCTTCCTAATCGTCGTGAAATTTCTACACGACCTCTTAAATACCTCATACTTTAAACATACCAAATTTTCAGAATTTTCTCATCATGTTTTATTTTAACCCTTAAGGAGGTTGAAGTAATGATGATAGAATTCTGAAAATTTGGTCTATTCTTACATAAAGTTTTCAGGAGGTCGTGTAAAAATTTCACTACGA
Source organism: Alloplasta piceator (assembly GCA_946863875.1). NCBI lineage: Eukaryota > Metazoa > Arthropoda > Insecta > Hymenoptera > Ichneumonidae > Alloplasta > Alloplasta piceator. Next base: position 8,778,524 of record OX333072.1, on the reverse strand, counting down.
TTAAGAAGCTATTTATTGAACAATTAACATTCAAAAGTTTCATAGCTTCTAAACAACCTTTATATCGTCGTTATTTTGGATCAATGATTGTCCATTATTTTATGCGATGCTTGAACCTTAATAATGAATTGTCTGTGCACTTTTATACCAATAGCAAGAGTCAAAATATCTCTCCAACAATCTTTCCCAATTTTGCTTCCTCATAAAGAAAGCTTTAGGTTTGTAGAATGCTTTCTGATTGAGGTTTCAATCCCAGTTTATCCAAAAATGTCGCGAAACTCTGAAGAATCATATTGAGAATTGTAAAAATTTTAAATTGTTAAAAAGTGATGCAAAAATCGTGCAAATAGAACATTTGCGCATAGCCGATTATTTTCTGTCTTCACTTGAGCTTCCTTATGAAAAAAAAGCATAATTGAATTTTATGAAACAATTCTATAAATTGCTAAAAAAAAGACGGTTCGAAAAAGGCATGCAAATTATGGCAAATTTCCAATTTGCAACATTTTTAATCGCCAATCGTCGATCTTCGAGTTACTTGGAAAATTTTGATGTGTTTTATTTTATGATTTTTACTCATGTAAGGGGTATTAGGAATTAATTTTTTTTAAATTTTATTTTAGAAACTGAAAAATAAGAAAATTATAAAAAAAAAGAAGGCAGGCGCATCCCATTTTTTAATCATGATAGATATTACTTATTCTTGACCCAGAATCTGTGAAAAAAATTGCAGAATTTTTAAAATCGCGTTTTTTCAGTTATCCCCTTTTTACACAAAAATGATCGTCGCGCCACCTGAAGGAGTGGTGAGAAAAATATCCAAAAAAATTAGGCTGTTTTTGAAGTGGAATCAACGCGAAAAAAAAGTTATGCAAGGATCTGATAACCCGAGGGAAATGACTACACGATTTCACTTGGAATGCCCCATATATCAATCTCACGCGTGCTCCAAAAAATTTCCCTGTGCAGAAATTAATGGTTGTTTTTTTTTATGCTTACAGATTACCACCCCCGCAACAGCAGGTGACAGTTGGCTCACTTGGCAGCGGGATGGGTACCGGTAATGGTGGAACCGGTGTCTCCGGTGCCCAGGGTCAACCTCTGGTGATGCCTGGTTTTCCTCTCAGAGCCGCCGTCGTTCCGCATTACTCGCCATACTCACCGTCCCGTTTTCACATCGACAAACGATGCCAGCACAGATGCTCGTGGAAATGCTTCTCCGTCGCTCTGATTCTACTCGCTGTCGCTCTAACGGCCATTCTTGCTTATCTCGCTGGTAAGTCAAACTTTTGATGACCAACTTTATCATCGAAAATTTTCTTTTCGAAAGGATGTCCTCGCAAAGTAATAATTTTTCACATGACAAGACGTCGTATCTCTTGAAACTAAAATGAGTCCTAAAATGCTTAATTTTGATTAAATTATCCTTGAATTATCGTTTTTTTGACATTTTTTTAGGGTTCCGTAACTTTAAAAAAATTGTAAAATCAGTCTTGTGTCCATTCGGCCGATACAAAACAGTTTTTCTTGAAAACTATGAGACAGAGGAATTTGAAATTTGGCATGATATTAGGTTAGGAAAAAAAAATATTTTAGATTGAAATAAGGAGGCACTCTGGTTAACAAAAAATTTAATTCATATATCGTGTGAGGTATCCTGTGAAAGGGCTCGGTCTGAGGATTCTGAAAATATTTTGATTTTTATTTTTGGTCCAGTGGTTTTGAAGATATAGTTCAAAGTTTGCTAAGTGTTTTTTACAATTAAAACAATCGCACCTTTAGACCTAAAATTGTAGAAAAAACAATTATTCGTAAGTATTATCATCATTTGATGGAGATGGATCTCAAAGAATTGTAAATAAATTGTTTTATAATTTTTTGAAACAATGACTATCGATTTTATTGACGAAATACGCAGAAAACCCAAAGTCAAAACCTGATTGTCCCAAAATAGCTGAAACTGATTTCTAAAAGATGAAATTGATCAATAATTCAAAATATTGGTCACAACTAATTCAAACTCCACAGAAATATAGATTTTTTGTCGTAAAAATTTAATATGATTTTTTCAGATTTTTTGAAAAAGAGGTTTTTCAGTTATTATTGATTTTCGAAAAAAACATAGTTTTACGATTGTGGTGTCCTAAATGCACCAAACGAGGTTAATCTGTGTTTATTTTGAAGGGTTTTGAATACAGTTTCGATTTCTCGAAGTGAAATTCTCGAATTCCAAAATCCGGCGGAGTTATACACAAAAGCAAAAAAGTTGTTTTTCGAGTCGTTAAAAGTAGGCAATTTTCAAAAAATCATAACTCGTACAAGTAATGTTATGTTGGGCTAGCGATTTAACAGCAATGTTTTCTCATGATAGAGAACACAGCAAAGCATCGAGAGTATAATCGGAGACATCGATTTTTTTGACCTGCTGGTTAGTCCTGGAATCACTCATATGTGTTTCTTAGTATTGGTTCTGAACCGCTGTTTGAAAATATGAATTATTAAGGTCTAGGGATTTTAGGATATTCATTGCAAATCATGAATTTGCGAGAACACAGTTGAATGATGATTTTTTTTTCAAATAATAAAAACTCCTTATCTTACCTTGGTTCAACGAAGTGTTTTACTATATTCTCAAATGCGATTGAGTTTTTTTTTAATTCCGAAAAAGTGTAACCATTCGCTAGGATTACAGATAAATGGGCCGACCAAAAATCGAATAATCCTCCGTTGAGCCGTAAATTTCTTCCAACGATGCTTTTTGCTCCAATAATCCATTGACGAGAAAAGTACAATTTCGTAGATAGTCGAATGATTCGATCGTTACATCCGTGGGAGTCGAAATAGAGAAAAATCCTCTTCATCGAATCATCGAGCTGTGCATCGTTAGCGTTGTATCGCACACCCCTAAAAAAAAAACATAATAATAATCGGAGAGAAATAGGAAGTGGGGTTGCCGGATTCAGTGAGCCAAAAAATTGCCCGCCATCGTTAATGATCCTGAACATCTCAATAATCGTTTCCGGTGCCGTATAAATAACAAGATACATGGGAGTACCGTCAAAAATAATTGGATGACTACAAATAATCGTAGATGAAAAAGTGTTCGAATAATTGGAATATGCAGAATTCTAAATAGAAAAAAAGCAAAAAAACTTGTTACAACAATGAAAAAAAAAATCCAGCTGATCGGAGAAAGAAAATTGACATGTTGTGAGGTTTTTGAACTTTTTTTACAAAATTCGTGGATAACATGAACGACGTTGAATAACCTTGTGCTCGAAATTGCCTTTTGGAGGAATAAATTCGTTTTTCTTCGTTTTCACACGGTGCGAAGACTCGATTGTGAAATTTATACGTCACGATTTCTTCCCACTCTTTTTTCCCTCTGCTCCTCGAATATAAGATGTGCGAGAGAGAAGAGAAAAGAGAGAGAGAGAGAGAGAGAGAGAGAGAGAGAGAGAGAGAGAGAGAGAGAGAGAGAGAGAGAGAGAGCGAGAGAGAGAGACTGGAAATATATGGGTCATTCTGTGTCAAATCGACCAAGAGTTGGAATCGACCCCTTTCAATTTCCATTAAATTTGGTCGGAAGTTTTCGTTTTTAATAAAACGAAATTTTTAATAAAACGAAAACTTCTGATCAAATTTCCTCGAAATTGAAAGGGGTCGATTTGACATGGAATGATCCATATATGGAGTTTGAGAAACTCTCGAATCGAAAGGAGAGCAGGAAAAGAGATGGAGAAGAGACGAAGCGACGATTCCGCAGTTAGACTCTGCTAAGGTGGAATTCACGAGGGATTCCCGAAGTGGATACACACGAGAGATGTCGGTGATGTAGGTACTCGTCCGATAATCGTTACGGTCTCTACCCGGCATTCGTACGTCCGTTCCCTGTCGTTATATACAAGACTCACCGTAGTGGAAGGGAAATGAAAAAAAAAAAAGAAAGAAAAAAAAATATCTTGAAAAAGAAACGAGAAACGCCAAAGAGTGGAGTTTGGAGAACGCATCGACAGGCTGCTTCGACAGCTCGATCACTACACATCCTTCGCACATCCCGATTGGCCATCGATCTATAGAGCCTTTTTGATAAGACCATCCACCATGAAAACTTATATAGGTTCAATATATCGAGAAAATATATTTGTCATATAGAAGATTTTGGCACTAAAATTATGTCTTTGTTATTTTTATTATTTGATATTATTATTTTATTTATTTACTTCTTATATATACACTACCGCGCAAAAGTTTGGTAACACACGTAATCGAATATCGATGATCAATAATCGAATATCGATATTCGATAAATCGATTATCAATCGATAAATATCGATTATCTCGAGCATATTTCACTCAACAAAAAATAATATATTTTTCGTATATCCTCCTAAGAATGCTCGTCCATTAATATTAATTAGTATAAAATCTTCAATTCGGTTAGTAATTGCACTGTAAAAAATACATTGTCAATTTCTTAAGGGATGACAGCATCCCAGCGATCGAAAAAAGGCTGAACTTTGATAGTTTATTTTGGGAATATGGCAAAAGAAACGGAATTTATTTTCAGGGGGTTTCTTTAATATTTGAATGCACAAGATTTATAGCGCTAAAATCTTCTGCAGTATTCAAAGATGTATTGCATTCATTTTACGTACATAAATTTTTGTTTTGGCATCGAGGTACATATGTATGTATATTTGGGGTTACTTTTCCATCGAGAGGCAAACCTCCTCCTATCTGTATCGCTCCTGTATTTTTCCTGTGAGAGGCGCGAAAACGGATGTTGAGATTACGAAACTCGAGGTCCAGCCATTTCTAACGGATACACATATATATATGTATGTATGTGCCTATGCTCGTTCACTTGGTGTAAGAGTATGTGAAGAGGGCTTGCCGAAATACTGGCAGCCGTTATTCCTGCATTCCGGTAAATCGAGTCGGGAATCCAATCTGCCTGTTTGCCTCGCGAGTCTCGAGTTTTCGAACTGTCGTATACAGCATGAGCGTAACACAAAAGTCGATATATGTATAGAGAGCAAAGGGAGCAAAGGGAATGTATTAAAAACAAAAACTATCGTGCTGTACAACTTTTCGCGCATTCCGCGTGTTTACGAGTCATTTTGCGGTATTGAAACTTGTACCCAATTTTCACCAAACCTTTGGCATTGAGAATCATTACCACTCGTACTAAAAAATATCAAAGTGAAACTTAAGGGATGAGAGGCTTGTACAACAAAAGGTAAATCAAAACAATCGCCATTACTTTTTAAATGCTTTATTAAGAGGTAAAAGTATTATTTCCTTACTTGAAAATCGATGGCTTGTATTTCCATCCCTTATTTTTTGACCATTATTGAAATTTTGTTCAATTGATATTAAATATTGATTATTAATTAAATATCAATCAATTTTAAAGTATTAATTAATGAATACTAGTGTTGATATTAGTATTAAAGATCTTCCATTTTTTTCGTGGAGGCTTACGACAATTCTCGATGATATATTGGAGATCCTTCGAGATCCTCCTCACCTCAAAATCAATGCCTTGTATTTCTATCCTATTTTTTTCGACTATTATTAAAATTTCTCAAAAAGCTTGACAATTTGCTCAAGACGTAAGAGTATTATTTCCTCACCTCAAAATCAATTCCTTGTATTTCTATCCTATTTTCTTCGACTATTATTAAAATTTCTCAAAAAGCTTGACAATTTGCTCAAGACGTAAGAGTATCATTTCCTAACCTCAAAATCGATGCCTTGTATTTCTATCCTATTTTCTTCGACTATTATTAAAATTTCTCAAAAAGCTTGACAATTTGCTCAAGACGTAAGAGTATCATTTCCTAACCTCAAAATCAATTCCTTGTATATCTATCCTATTTTCTTCGACTATTATTAAAATTCCTCAAAAAAGCTTGACAATTTGCTCAAGACGTAAGAGTATCATTTCCTAACCTCAAAATCAATTCCTTGTATATCTATCCTATTTTCTTCGACTATTATTAAAATTCCTCAAAAAAGCTTGACAATTTGCTCGAAACATAAGAGTATTATTTCCTTACCTCAAAATCGATGCCTTGTATTTCTATTCTATTTTCTTCGACTATTATTAAAATTCCTCAAAAAGCTTGACCATTTGCTCAAAACGTAAAAGTATTATTTCCTCACCTCAAAATCAATTCCTTGTATTTCTATCCTATCTTCTTCGACTATTATTAAAATTTCTCAAAAAGCTTGACAATTTGCTCAAGACGTAAGAGTATCACTTCCTAACCTCAGAATCGATGCCTTGTATTTCTATCCTATTTTCTTCGACTATTATTAAAATTCCTCAAAAAGCTTGACAATTTGCTCGAGACGTAAGAGTATTATTTCCTTACCTCAAAATCGATGCCTTGTATTTCTATCCTATTTTCTTCGACTATTATTAAAATTCCTCAAAAAGCTTGACCATTTGCTCAAGACGTAAGAGTATCATTTCCTAACCTCAGAATCGATGCCTTGTATTTCTATCCTATTTTCTTCGACTATTATTAAAATTCCTCAAAAAGCTTGACAATTTGCTCGAGACGTAAGAGTATTATTTCCTTACCTCAAAATCGATGCCTTGTATTTCTATCCTATTTTCTTCGACCATTATTAAAATGCCTCAAAAAGCTTGACAATTTACTCAAAACGTAAGAGTATTATTTCCTCACTTCAAAATCGATGCCGTGTATTTCTATCCTATTTTCTTCGACTATTATTAAAATTTCTTAGAAAGCTTGACAATTTGCTCAAAACGTAAATAAAGTATTATTTCCTCACCTCAAAATCAATCCCTTCTATTTCTGTCCTATTTTCTTCGACTATCATTAAAATCCCTCAAAAAGCTCGACAATTTGTCTCTCCAAAATCAATGTCCTGTATTTCCATCCCTTTATTTCCTGACCATCATTAAAACTTGCCCAACTATTTTCTTGTCCATAGGTATTAAATATCTACAATTCTTCCGTGGAGGCGTACAAAATTTCCCGATGATATATTGTGGATTCTTCGATGGAAGTTTGACCATGCGAAAATTCACAAACATTTCGTATACCATGCTGGAAGCCTCAAACCGTCGATTTCGCGTATATATATATATATATATTTTAGTTGCTCGGTATATGACGAAAAGAGACGAGAACGAGGGAAAACGCGAAAGGCTATCTAATACGTAATACTTGGCTGCCCTTTCTCGCCATAAAGCTCTCGATGTGTGCGGTAAGCACATCGAAGCAGAAGAACTTTTCCATCCCCACGTATGTGCGTTTATATCGAGAGATACATCGGTGCGATCTCGCGGAGATTCGCTTCTCCTACTCTCGATACACATATCCATCATATACATATATATTATATACATATATCTATATATATGTAGGTCGAGGAAGAATTCGGATTCCATCAGCCGTGACGAAGAACCGAATTTCCTTTCACGTCCTTTCCGATTCCGTGGCCCATTGAAGCGCGTATTTCGGAGGGTTTTGTGGCGTGAGGATCGTCCTGTGCTTCAGGCAACTTTTCCTTTTTTTTTCTATATCGGTCCATATGTGTCGCCGGCGATTTTGTCACTCGCGCTCCTCTTGTAGAACTCCACAATATTTGACCGGGGAAGCCCTTACACTTTAGAAGGAACGATTTTTTTCTTCTCGAGAGCCAATTTTTCGGAACCGTTTGATTTGCAAGCTCGTTGAAGAAAAAAGGGCTTTGTTCGTTTTTTCCAACAGTCGAAAATTGCCACGAACGCGGAAAACATTGGTTTATGCCATAAATATCGATTTTGAGAAAGATCAACTCTCATCCATTTGATTGGACTGAAAATAATTTTGCCATTTGATATCTGGGCTCTCAAAATAAATCTACTTCATCCTGTCACCACGTTTTTTCATCGATACTTCGGACTGAAGCTTCACCATTTGTTGATATACAAAAAAGATCTATTCTCGATCCCCAAAATATTGATTTCTTTTACGTCTTTTCAAAATAATTTGAATAATTTGAAACTCACTTTCACGGAGTTTGAGGATGAATTCGAATAATAGGAATTTCACTGATATACTATTTTACAACTGATTACAAATGTACAATTTAGGAGATTAAAATAAATAATAAACAATAATGTTTTTCCTATTATCTAGAATTTTACTTGTCCCAGATTTGCTCTGATAAACGAGGTTTAATCGATATCTTGTCTATGATAATGAAAAAAAATAAATAATAAATATATGATAATAAATATAAATAAATAAACAAAAACCAGTGATAATCGTCGACAAAGCAAAAAAATTTTTTTTCCAGTAAAATATTGAACTTTTCACCAATGATCGGATCAAAAGATATCCATAAACGAATAAAAAAAGAATTTTAAAAAATCGATTTCAAATCCTCCCGGAAACTTATTCTGCTATTATCGCATCATAACTTAATTTCCAATGAAATTGGTTTTCGAAATGGTCATATATATTGTGGGGGTGAAATTTCTCGGGCAATAAAATCGACGAAAATAGAATCCAAGCCTAGGAAGAAACGTGAGAAAGTGTGCAGCAAAATCGAGCATACATGACGAAGCATACCAAAAAGTAATTCCAAAGGAAAGAGGTAGCTCGAGTCCTTCGATATGTTGAATCCTACGATCGTCACGATTGAATCACTGAAAAATTGTAGACCTTGAAGAGGGGAAAAAATGGTCGAAGAAGCAAGGAATTATAGAAAAACGAAAATAGATATTATAACGCTCGATGAAATAACTTTAGGTACGGCTTTCGCTGTCATGGAGGTGGGTTGAGCGATTTTCGCGAGCGAGCAAGAAATCGATAATAACACCCTCACGTAGCGCAGATAGCTCTCTCGCTTTAATATTTCCAGCGCAGATTCTAGCCTCTCTCTCTCTCTCTCTCTCTCTCTCCACAAAATCCTCATCCCCTCGTCCTCCAGCCTCATCCCTGTAGCTCGCTTTCGCTGGCTAGACGGGATTAAGAGGATAATCCCACCCGATAATCTCCAAATATATCAGAGGAATTTGAGTTCTGCCATCGATATACGGAAACTCTCCTGGCTGAACGCGCGCGCTCATCCATTTCCGTCGATCTCACCCCTTCCCCCAACTCCCCCTCTTGTGAACAGCGAGAAAATAATTGAAAAAGTTTCGGTTTTTTCGCTGATCGAACGCGATCGGTTATGTCTTCCTAAAGCCCACGTCTCCCTCCCTCTCTTTCTCTACATTTTCGATCCTCTTTCCCCTTTCACCCCTTCCGCCATCCTCCGGCCACTTTTTATTTCTTCTTTTTCTAATAAGCAACCCCCAGTGCTTTTCGCCATCGACGATGCTCACCACGTACTATCGAAGAAGAAGCCCCGTCATCGTGCCCACCTGGTCGCGAAATCGCTTTTCTCCTTCATGGCGACTACCTAAATGTGTCTGAAGAAGAATAACACTGAAAAGTTCACCAATATTGACCTTTGTTCTTGCAAACTGTCTTGTTTCTTTCTCATGAGAATCAGCCATATTTTGGTGAGATCAACATTGAGTTTTTTACCAAAGATCGTTAAAAATATCACGAAATATTAGATTCAGGTCATTAGATTGAGAAAAAAATGTAGTTGGGTACATGGGACAAAATGATTGTGACCAAGCTTCGGTTTTTTTCAGGATTGCAGTCAGGTTTGCAAAATTTTTAATGAAAAAGTAATGCATTAACCATTACTTTTTTAATGGTTAATGGAAAATATTTCCATTAACCATTACATTTTAATGGTTAATGAAAATTATTTCCATTAATCATTAACCATTAAAATTTAATGGTTAATGGTTAATGAAAATGCAAATGCATTACAAAAAGTAATGTATTACTTGTAACCCTGATTGCAGTACATAATTGACAATGATGATTGGGATATAGAATTTGCGACGAATCCTTTAAGGGGTTACATCAGCCTAGGATTTTAGGAAAACATTTTTTTTTGCTTAAACAATACTTTAGCGTTATAAAAACAATATCCAGTTGGTACTGTAATAAACAAAAATTTAAGGGGATCAATTTTTTATTTTGGGGAAACACCATTCTGGGATTTTAGAAATATCGATTTTTTCCCTTAAACAATACTTTGGGATCATAAAAAAAAATATCCAATTAGTCTTGCAATATAAAAAAAAAATTAAAAGGGATCGATACTTGATATTGCCGCAGGGCCTCGGAGCGGACGCTAAAAATTATAAAAACTAAAAAGCATTTTTCTGGAAAACCTTTTTTTCGAACTGGGAGAACAGATTACTCGAACCCCGTTACATAAATCCATTTGAAATTTTGGCCGTAGCTTCAGAATCACATTATTGATGGATGTACGTAGCCGGTTTTTGATTAAATGTCAAATTTTTCTTTATAAAAAATTTATTTCTTATTTTCTGGCCAAAAATCGATTCATTTTTTTAATGGTACCCCATTTCAACAAAATTTGATTAAACTATTTGATAGTATATGGGGCATTCCATACCAAACCGGCCAATCCGTGACCCCGACCATTTTTAATTTTGTTGAAAATTTTCTATTTCTTTGTACGTACTGAAAACAGTTTTTCAGAATTTTTTTTAGATTTCTATCTCAACTCTTCTTATCACAATAAATTTTTCAAAATTTCCCAGAATTTTTTTTGAAATGGTCGTACCTTTTCAAAAAACGGAGATATCTAAATAAGATAGATGATCATTTTTTTCGCCTTGAATTATAGTTTTATGAAAAAAATACAAAAGAAATATCAAAATTAATTTTTATATGTTTTTTTCAATTTTGAACTGAAAATATATATTTTTTTAACTTGGACCATTTAGATTTTTTTGATAAAATTCACCACTTTTTAAGAGATATTTTTATAAATACTAAAAAATTTGCAGCTTGTGATATTCATAACTTCTATTTTTTATCTATTTTTGAAGTTATAAAAAACACTTAGAAAGTAAAACAAATTACGACGCTAATTCACGCTTAAGTATTAATTGGGTTGCGATCGGGAGACTATTGCGTTATTATTTTTCTGCAATGCGAAAAAAATGGTGTGAAACTTTGAAAAATTTATCGTGATAAGAAGAGTTGAGACAGAAATCTACGAAAATTCTGAAAGACTGCTTTCAATACGTTCAAAAAAATGAAAAATGTTCAATAAAATAAAAAATCGTTGGGTTCACGGATTGGTCGGTATCAATATGTATTAAATAAATCCTTTTCTAAAGAAATCTTATTTCTTTTATTATACTTCCAAAATGAATGGCCTAAATTAGGCCTTTTTCGACGTTAGAGACACTAGACTTTGTATTTTCGAAAATCGTTGCGATGGCTCTACGTTTTTTCATTCCTCAGTCTCTGAACTCAGTTTTTTTGTAAAAATTCACTTTCTCACAGAAGCAGTTAGTGTCCAATTTGTTGCTCGTTAACAATAACGAGAAAAATGCCAGAATTTCGAAAAACATTTTTTTTATCATTGAAAAAAAACGGCATCAATATATCACGCGGCACCGGAACAACGAATGTGAAACAATGCTCTCTGCGTCCGGCATGAAAAATATATCGAAAATACGGAAAGCAAACAAATGCAAAACAATTATCTTCTGGCGTTTGTACGCGCGCTTGTAGTTCCGTATTTAACGAATGCGAATCGCCGAAGAACACATATTGCCGTTTGGATCATCCTGGTCAACCTGTATTTGGTAATTCGATCTTTCAGTCGGCGTACGCTTTTCCGTTATACGAGATAACGCGGATATAAACAAATGGCGACGGAAAACAGAGCGTCGATGGAATGTTATATACGGGTGCTTTTCCCATTGAAATATTACGCCTTTATATTGCTGCAACAAGATCCGCAAAAGCGAATGTTTGTGCAGCTACTGATGACGATACGATCGCGTTATCTTCCTCCTCATCTCGCTCGATTTTCAAAACGCTGCGCAGTTCGATTAAACCGGATTCGATGGAGTTTGGTCGGAAAAATATGGGTTTTCGATACGTATAACAATATTCCGGAGAGATTTGAGCTTGCGGAATTCTCGTCAGGCGAAAATAGGACATCTACTCCAAGATCCTTTGTCCGGACTTTTTCAATGACTACACTGAGAGAAAAAATTACTAGAACCAATGAAATAAAGTTTTGAAGGAAAAAAATCATTTTTTTCATTATTTGCCAAAACACATTAGATTGGTTCCCTTATATATTTACTTGGTTCATTTTTTTCAGTCAATTCCATAAATTTCTGTTTCAATAAACAAATTTACTTGAATCTAACAATATGTTATCAATTATATGTAATATGTTGTTTAAATCGAAAACACATTTTATCATTCAAAACATGCATATCTTTTAATACAGGAAGCACTGAGAAAAAAAATTTGTTGAATCAACAAATTAATTAGTCCAATCAACAGAAAAAATGATTGATTCGATCCAATGCGTGTTTATTGATTGTTGCTAAACATTTTATAAAAACTATTTAGTCCTTTCCAAGTAATTTAATATGCATAGTTTAGTGACCCCATAAAGAGATAAATAGAAAAAAAGACAGATCTGCGCCAATTCTCTGATCTAATTTCTCTGTCCGACCGAGATTCGACCACTCGACCCTACCTACCATCATACCTATCCTACCTAACTACCTAACACGCTACCTATTACGCTATCGACTACTACTATGCACTTGAAAAAAATTAGGAGTTATGAAGATTCGAATATAAGAAAACATTTAAAAAACCAGTTTTTTAATTTTTAACAATTTATGTATACTATTAAAGTATACTATAGAAATGATCGTTCTTTGCTTGAAGGAAATAAAAATTTAATCATTCCAAACAAATATTCTATTGGAATAAAATAATGTGTTATTTATTTTACTACCGCTTCTTTTAAAATAATCAGAATCAATTTTATATCTAATAAATATTGAAAATACTACAGAAATATTTTTAGGAGTAAAATAATGACGAATTTATTGCAAAGAAATAATTTTGTTCGAAAAAAGTAATTTGATATTGATGTCGTTTTTCAGATTCAAATAATCTCATGTTTATGATGCAATAAATCTAATTAATTCGAATGGATGCAAATATATTAAAATCTATTTAAATAAAGATATTTCTAGAAGTAAAATCATGATGAATTCATTGCACAGAAATAATTTTGTTCGAAATAAATAATTTCGTATTGAATTCGTTTTTTAGATCCAAATAATCTCATGTTTATGATGCGATCAATGTAATTAATCCAATGAATACAAATTTAATCAAATCTATCATGCATTTAATTGTTACTATTAAATAAGAGTTTAATATAATGGAGTAATAGATCCGTGAAAATATTTTTTTAAATGAAGAATGATTTTCTTCGTTCAACAAATAAATAATCGAATTAATACTTTCATTTAATAAATAAATTCATGTTTTGAAATTCAATAATTTTTTCTCTCAGTATAGAAAAATCCTGAATTTTTCCATAATTTCGGCAACTGTTTGCGGTAGAACGAATAAACATTTGGACATGCCCTGCATTTCATTTCAATATGGATCATGGAAGTCTGGAACAAATCTGGATGAAAATAGACGTTTGGTTCTCGCCAAAAAAAAAATCGAATCCCAAGTAAACATTTATCCGAACCGACGTTATATTTCGTCGATCCGCAAGCGTGATTATTTCTTTTCGACTCGTTAAAAAGCGAGATAGAGGACGACGCCGCATTTTGCATTCGCGTATCTGGAACTTCCGGCACTCCCGATGGAATATGTATTATATGATATGCATGTACAGAGGAGAAACGAGGAGCAACGCGCGCTCATCCTCGAAGCTTTTGCATATAGGCGAAAGAACGAGAAAATGTTGGGCGTACCAACTTTTACGACCGGATTCCCCGTTCCGTACTTCTTCTTTTGCTTTATTCCTCCGTCGAAAGAGAGAAAGAAGAAAAGTTTAACAGTGCGAAAACTCTCTTCCCTTTCTCTCTATTTCTGCGTACTTTGTATTTCACCGGTGCGCCAAAAGCCTCCTACTTTTTCCTTTTTTTTTTTTTTACTCTCTTTCATTCGCAATTTTATTCCACATACACACAGTTACTTATGTTTGAAAAAAAACAACCCCCCCCCCTCCCAGCCTACACCTTCTTTCTTCGTTAAACGCGGAATATCAAACTCCGAAGAATCTTTGGACTGAAATTTTTCGCAACTTTGTCGGTCGATCAATCGAATTGAGAAAATACCCTTTTGCAGCTTCCAGTCCTGATCGTATTTGCAGCCCCGAGGGATAAACACACGGTCAGGGGTGGTTATGAAAACTTTTCGACATTGTGGTTTTTTTTTTTTCTCAGGCATTTTTCGCCCTCGTTGTAGATACGATTTCTGCACGAGTTTATTCGAGATAAGGGTGAATCCGGTTTTCTATCAATTGTTCCCACATGCTCCGTAGATTTTCCACTTGTAGGTGAGTTGATCTGCATATACGGGCGCATTTTACAGAGAAGTGGATGTAAGATATACATTCGATATACATATAGACGCTTTTCTATCTCGAGATTCTGATTTACAACGGTGAATTTAAGGGTCTCTCGGTATATAAATATGTATATAGAGTGGATGATGGTATGGCGGCGATTCACGATTCATGCCCGCGGACTTCCGGTTTTTGGCCCGGGGCCGGCGCGCGAGCCGCGGTTTCATCCCTTGGAACATCCCTTGCGCACGAGGGCGCACTATCGTTCGGTTAAATTGTAGCGGCCGCCCTGGGAAATCTCTAGAACCGTTCCGCCGGAATTCCAAAGGATAGAGAAAGAGAGAGATCAGCGTATATACTGAATCCAAGCCGAATTTATATATCCGTTAGAGAAGCTTCGGTAAGCTCGCTACTACCCCCCGAGCAGAACACCCCTCAGTTATATTCCACCTATCTTTTTTTTTTCTTTCGTCTGCGTATTGTACAACTGTTTGGTGTTACCTTGTACCTCATGGGATGCTGTATAGAATCCATCGAGTTACATAAGGAAATAATAAGATCGAAATAAGGACAAAAAAACATATCGCGGGTTTGTAGATCCCCAGAGAAAAAATAATTAATTTAGATCGTGCCTCCGTGGATCAAGTTCCATTCTATAATCATTTTGCCGATATACTTTTCTAATAAGAATTTTTTTTGACCGCATTTATCGAATCTGTGATGGTTCGAGCTTTTTGAAACAAGTGGTCAAAACTTTGTTTTTGGTTTAGAAAGCGGTGGGAAATCAGAGAAACTGAAGGGGATGAGGAAAATAATTTAAAAAGTAATTTGCGAATTGCGTTAGTTAATTGCTTTGGTATTAATGCTTTAATGCTTTAATGCTATTAATGCTTCTTTAAGTCTCTGATAGCAAATAATAATAACAATGAATGTCGGTAAAACATCGAAACAATTTTTTTTTATTATTATTTTAATGTGTCTACGTGTCTTTCTAACTATTTTTTTATCGTTTTTATTTTCGCGCATATTTTATGAACACTGAGAAAACAATGTACCAGGATTTGTTGACTGGTAACAAATGTAAAGTTGAATATAGCAAAATCAATGGTTTTTTAACAGTTAATAAATTATTTTGGCACAATTAGAATATTTCTTAACGACTAACAAATTTTGTAACAGTTAAGGAATATTAAACTAAATATGGGTCATTCCATGTCAAATCGACCAAGAGGTGGAATCGACCCCTTTCAATTTCGATGAAATTTGGTCAGAAGTATTTTTTTGATAAAACGAAGTTCTATCAAAGGAACAAAATTGATTTTTTTTTTCAAAAATTATGCAAGGTTCAAAATTTCACAATTTCTTAAATTTCAAGATCTTTTTATTTTGGTAAGAACATTTTTTTACCAAAAATTTATATTTTTCAAAACAAAATAACCACAATCCTGGAAAATTCAAGATCTTTTAAGATCAGTTCAAGGTATTATATTTAAAAAATGTAACCAAAAATTTAATGTTGATCGTGGATTTACCAGATTTTTTAAAATTCGTTTTCTCGAAAAAACAAAAAACACCTTTCTAAAAATTTCAGGATCTGTTAAGATCAATACAAGGTATTACATAAAAAAAAATTGAATCAAAAATTTAACGTTGATTGTAGATTTGCACGATTTTTGAAAATTCGAAATTCTCCAAATTCATCAGTTATTAAATTTTTTTTTCGAAATATCTTTTTTTCGTAGCTACAAGTATACCCTTCAAGACGAACCCAGAACGATTTTTTCGTAACTATAATAGTTTTCGAGGTATTTAAAAAATAGGCTTGAAAGATTTAAAAAATTGTGACATTTTTAATCTTCCATAACTTTCGAAAAAAAATGTTATCAATTTTTTCCTTTGGTAGAATTGGTAGAACTTCGTTTTATTAAGAACGAAAACTTCTGATCAAATTTCCTCAAAATTGGAAGGGGTAATTCCAACTCCCGATCGATTTGACATGGAATTAACCATATATTTCTTTACTACAAATAAACTGTTTTCTCATTGGAATAAAGTCGGATATCAGATAATTGAAAGGATCAATGATGTCCAATTAATCATCGTCCAATTCCTTTCGCAAGGATTTTTTTCTCTCCTCCTAACTATTCTTTTTATTATTTCTATTTTCGCGCATATTTTATGGAACAAAGCCAAAGGTCATATAATTAAAAGGATCAATGATGTCCAATTAATAATCATCCCATTCCTTTCACAAGAATTTTTCTGGGCACTGGATGGGACTCTTGATCGCGGTATAAAGAACGATTCTACTTTATTTATATAACTCCAAGCCATAAGTTTCTCTCGTGCAAAAGGTTAATAAAATGCGAATTGAATTCCGATGAATATAAAATGAAGCTGGATTCAGACCTGGATTCACAACCCCAAGAAAGAAGGAGAAAGAGAAGATAGGAAATTCGCAAACTAGAGGGATCAATGATATATCCGTGACCCAGAGATCCATAAGAGGAAATTACCGTAGCTCCCATTTTCCGGAAACGTGGCCTCAAGGTCTGTGGATTCATCCATGGAGAACTAAAAAGGCTAATCTCTGTGGCTCACGCGCCGAATCATTTAACACTCGTGTCCACACGCGCCATTTGTCTCGTTGACGTTATTTCTCCCTCGTTGAATGGCGAAGCACTCTGATAAAATCGTCATTACCCAATAACGAAACTCTCCCAAGTGTATTTTATCGCCCATGGATTCATATTTTATTAATAAAATGGCCACGAAATTCAATTATTATAAATCAATCGTACAAAATGAGGATGACTCAAGAAGCTTTTTTTTTTCAGCAGTCAGTTCGATGCGATCGATCGACAGCACCAATTGTATTCTGGACCAAGACGTCAAGGCGGTTACCCATGAAAACGCCCATGTACACGATCCGATATCCACACAATTACCAACGGAAGGTGAGAAGAAAAATTGGAAAAAAATTATTAAATACTCTGCTCGTGGAGAGAAACATCTTGAGATCCTAAAAAGACATTACTTAATCAATGTGCTATCCTTGTGCCATTAATTTTTTTAAATCTTATGGCCTTTTTACTTATATTGTAATGCTGTTTTGGATGCGATGAAGTATAAAACATATTTCTTTAAGTTGAAAATAAAATCTCTAATGTTTTAACGAATGTATGCAATTCTCGTGCACTTTTGACATCGTATCTTCTTCAATGCTTCAATCTTAAAGCTGTTTCTCAGATGAGAAAATATGAAGTGCTTACCTGAAGTTCAAAATTTCATCGCAAATATTTTGCTCGTTGTATGTCATCCTTGTGCAAATAGTATTTTTAAATCTTGAGTCATTTATTGACTTCTTTGAAGAGATGTTTCTCATCAGACAAACTTTTGAATGTTTACCTTAAAGTTCGAAATTCCATTACAAATATTTTGCTCAATACGCAGAAAAAAATCTTAATTATTCATGGATAATCCAGTACAACCGATTATTCAAGACCTCATAGAGTCATAATATATAAATTCAGAGTCAGAAATTTGTCGGCATAAAAAATAACAATCTAAATGAATGATATACACTATCGTTCAAAGGTTTGAAAATGCCCAGATTCTGCGACGCACAAAAAGTTTGAACCCGGTACGCCCTTGAAACATGGTCGTTTTTTTCCTTTTTTTGGCGTTGAAATTCTGCTGCACGACTCATGCATTTTTTTCAACTGTTTTTCCCATGAACAACTTGTGAGGGCGAGTATATGCTTCAATTTCATTTTTTTTTTAAGTTTCGTTCAATTTTTTTTCGCAAAAAACGACCATATTTATAAAATGTAACGTAACTCTAAAACTACTGGGTTTTCATAAAATCGATAAGAGGGTAAAAAGTTGCATACAATCATTTTAGATTCACTGAAATTTTTTCAGAATTTTGTTTCAAAATTTTTTGTACGAAAATTTTCTCCGTCAACGAGATATTTTTTTATCTTCAAGAATCCGCTCTCTTACCTCATCTACACGGGTTTTTCGATGAAAAAGCCGTGTAGATGAGGTTTTTCGATTAAAAAGCCGTGTAGATTACGTAAGAGACCTGTTTGTTTAAGATAAAAAAAACATCCCGTTAAAAGGAAAAATGTTCGAAAAAAAATTTGAAAAAAATTCTGAAAATTTTTCATTGAATGCAGAATGATTGTATGCAACTTTTTATTCTCTTAGTGATTCAACGAAAACCCAGTAGTTTTAGAGTTACGTATACATTTTATAAATATGGTTGTTTTTTTGCGAAAAGTTTAATATTTTTGCGAAAAAAAAATCGTACGAAACTTTTTGAAAAACGAAATTGAAGCTAATACTCATTGTTGTTGTCCATAAATTTGAACACTCCATTCCGCCGTCTACGCAATTCACGCCTTGTTTCAACCTTCAATTTTTAACCCTAGAACGGTAACCTGGGGTGAAAAACGACCCCAGGCGAGTTTGAATCTCGCGAATTTTTACAAATTTTTCAAGTTTCTCACCATTTTACCTCATTTTTTACTAACTTTTCGTACTTCAAGTGGAACCGCCATAAGCCTACGTGATTCTGCATTAAAAAACGAAAAGAATGAGCCCAAGTTGAACCCTTTTCGTCGAATTTTACCGGAGATATGAATTTTTCAAAATTGGGGTCGTTTTTCATCCCAGGTTACCATAATAGGTCAACAAAAATAAGGTTACCGTTCTAGGGTTAATAACTTGCATCGCAGTCGTTTCTCACACAGTCTATCCAAATATTGACCTCGAAACTGGCATTTTAATCGACAATATTTTGCACAGAATCGTTGCCAACGAGCACAGCTGAGCACTCGAGCTCGTCCGACAATGCCGGTGAACAACAGAGCGACCCACAGATACAACAGTCGGCCCAACAATGGCCCGCCGTGCTCGAGTTACAGGCTTACAACGTGGCCCATTCGGCGGTGATACCGCCTTATCACTTTTGGAACTCGGAGTTTCGCAACAAACAACCGGCCTTCATAAGGCTGAATTTGACGTTGCCGTGGGGCGCGAACTTTGCCGTTTACGGCAGACGAAACGTTGCACCGAGCGTGACGCAGTACGACTTTGTGAAGTTTGTCAAGGGTGGACGTGTCGATCATAGACTGAAGAGACAAGTTGGTCTGAGCGCGGTCAGTTTTATGAAGGTTTCGGCTGGCCGTATCGAGATAAACAGCAATGGCCACGACGATGAGGAAACGAACAACGAGGACGATGACAACGTGAGAACGAGGACAAACCCGAGAAGAAACAGCCCGGAAAACAACGACGGTGAACAAACGGCTGGTTATCAGCATGTTCTCGTTAAGAGAACGATACCCGAGCCGATGCTGGTCAACGTGAGCCTTCTCCAGTATCTCGACACCGGTCGTTGGTTCTTGTCAGTCTATAATGACGAGTTACAGTCGTACAAAGTAACTCTGGTTGTAACAGAAGCCGAGGGTGTATCGACAACATGCCCGAATGACTGCAGCGGAAGGGGCTCCTGTTATCTCGGAAAATGCGACTGCATCGACGGTTATCAGGTTCGTTATCTCCACGAACCAACGAATTCAATTACAAATTGCGAGATTTTCCCTGTAGATCGAGACCATTTAACATTATGGCAGTTTCAGAAACATTCCGAATTTGTGTAATGGAAATTTGGAACGTCCGACTAAAGCAAAAAGCAACGAAAGTATTTTTTCAAAAAGGTTGCAGCACTTTGTACATTAATCGCTGATAACTAAATTTAGTTCTGGGTACAAAATATGAGCTTCATTCAGAATGATTGCCTTAGAATTTAAAATGACGTTGGATCAGCTGTTTTGTGTCAATTTTGCACGAAATTCATTTTGACTTGGTTTTTCCGAGAATAATTGGCAATATGAGTCCGATTTCTATGATTTTGATTTTTGGAAAATTCTCTGTCAAATTACCAGTCGCATTATCATTCATAATTATCGTTACTAAAATTATGTGGTTTGGAAGATTTTTTTCCGATAAATGAATCTTGGTTACTTGAATTGACAATAATTGATGGAGAACCACGCTGTGAATTGATATAGAATTTTTGAGAGGATCAAGCGATGAAAATATGATAAAATTGCCGATTAATCTTGGAAAAAACTAATCAAACATACACTTTGTTGAAATTTGTTTTAGAACAGTCGGTATTTTTGAAAATTCATCGCAGCGAATACTTTCGGTTTCCCACGATTTTCAAATTTTTTAAAACTTAGCACTGATTTTACTATTGCAAAACAAGCAAAATCATGGCGAATTTTCATTTTTCGCAAAATCTCCATACATATCCAGATAATTTTGATATTTTGAAAAGTAATAATGGAAAACAAATCGAAATTTTTTATATATGTAATTAAATTATGAAATATAATTGAAAATGTAATTTGATAAAAATATGTAATTATAAGAGTTACAGTCGATGTCAAAAAAAAACCAAACAAAGTCCTCTATTATATTTATTTATGCGATAATTAATCAAAGAAATTCCCACAATATCAACTCACATCAGAATGGCCAATTTTCAAAATGTGCTTGATTTTTGCGAAAAAATGGGCATTTTGTTCATCCAATCGAACTATATAATACGTATAGACTAGAATCATTCACAAAAGCGACTATTTTTTATTTTTCGAAATCTCCTATTCAATACTTTCATGGATGTGAAAAAATGCCTGCTAAAAGCAGAGCTCTCGATATAAATATTTAGATACGACTCATCGCGAATTTCTATTTCCCATTTAAATAACACAGGAAAAAAATTTGCAAACTTTGAAATTTTATACCTCGGCTTTGAATGATTGTACCAAAATGAAGGATACATATTCTTGTAGAGAATTGAACGCTCTACAAAAAAGATTTCTCATGATTTTTCGAAAAACTCACTCCTTCAAAAGTTATTCAAGGTTAAAGTCAAATTTAGAGTAGATTTCACTTTTTTTTAGATCCCGGCAAAATTTTAAAACTTATTACTAAATATCGTAAAATCTTTCTTAAAAAAAAAGTTTGAATTGCATTAACATAAAGTACCTAATTTTTAAAGAAATGACTAGCAGTAATTCACACATATTCACAGTCTAATATACATATTATATTAGACCGTGAGAAACTTTTGAAGGAGTGAGTTTATCCAAAAATCATAGAAAACGTTTTTTGTAGAGCGTTCAATTCCCAACAAGAATACTTACATATCACACATTTCTGTACATTGAAGCTGAGGTATAAAATTTCAAAGTTTGAAATTTTTGTTTCCTGTGTTATTTAAATGGGAAATAGAAATATGCGGTGAGAGACCGCTAAATATGAATATTTAGAGCCTTGCTTTTAACAGGCATCTTTTTTCACCTCCCCGAAAGTATTTAATAGGGGATTTCGAAAAAAAGAATAGTCGCTTTTTTTGAATCAGTCTAATATTTACAAATATACGATATAACTACTATACCATGTTTAATTTTCATTACAATAATCAATTAATCTCGCTTACAGGGTCCCGATTGCAGCAAGAGCGTTTGTCCGGTTTTATGCTCGTCTCACGGTCAGTACGGCGGTGGTGTTTGTCATTGCGAGGACGGATGGAAAGGTGCCGAGTGTGATATACCACTCGGTGATTGTCAAGTTCCTGATTGCAATCAACACGGACAGTGCGTGCGCGGTTCCTGCGTGTGTGTGCCTGGCTGGAAGGGTCCTTTTTGCGATGATCGTAAGTAACATAAATATATATATATGGGTCATTCCATGTCAAATCGACCCCTCTCAATTTCGATGAAATTTGGTCGGAAGTTTTCGTTTTCAATAAAACGAAGTTCTACCAAAGGAAAAAAATAAAAAAATTTTTTTTCAAAACTTATTCAAAATTTAAAATTTCACAATTTTTCAAATCTTTCAAGTTTATTTTTCATATATCTCGAAAACTATTATAGTTACGAATTCATTTTGAAGAGTATATTTGGGGCTACGAAAAAAAAAATATTCCGAAAAAAATGTTCAAAAATGATGAATTTGGAGAATTTTAAATTTTCAAAAATCGTGAAAATCCAAGTTCCATATTTTATTTTTGTTTCAATTTTTTTTATATAATACCTCGTACTGATCTTGAAAGATCCTGAAATTTTCAGAGAGGTGTTTTTTTTTCTTTAAAAAATGTAAATTTTTGAATTTTTAAAAATCGTGCAAACCTACAATAAACATTAAATTTTTGGTAACATTTTTTTTATATAATACCTTATACTAATCTTAAAAGATCCTGAAATTTTCAGGATGGTGTTTTTGTTTGAAAAATAAATTTTTCTGAATTTTGTTAAAAATTATTTTTTTGTTTTTCCTCTAAGTTGAGTACAGTTGAGCAATCATATAATTCTGTAACTTTGAACAGTACAAATTTTAAATAATGGCAATTTAAAAAAAAAAAAAAAAAATTGCCCAAAACTCAGAAAAATGTATATTTTTTAAACAAAGACACACCATCCTGAAAATTCAGGATCTTTTAAGATCAGTACAAGGTGCAATATAAAAAAAATTAAACCAAAAATTTAATGTTGATCGTGGATTCGCACGATTTTTAAAAATTCAGAAATGTATATTTTTGAAACAAAAAAAGACACCTCTCTGAACATTTCAGGATCTTCTAAGATCAATACAAGGTATTATATAAAAAAAAATTAGACCAAAAATAAAATATGAAACTTGGATTTTTAGGGTGTTTGAAAATTCAAAATTCTCCAAATTCATCATTTTTCAAATTTTTTTTTGGAATGTTTTTTTTTCCTAGCCCCAAGTATACTCTTTAAAACGAATTCAGAACGATTTTTCGTAACTATAATAGTTTTCAAGACATTTAAAAAATAAACTTGACAGATTAGAAAAATTGTGAAATTTTGAATTTTGCATAACTTTCGAGAACAAAAAAAAAATTTCCTTTGGTAAAACTTCGTTTTATTGAAAACGAAAACTTCTGACCAAATTTCATCGAAATTGAAAGGGGTCGATTCCGACTTTTGTTCGACTTGACGTGGAATGACCCATATATACTGACATCTATACCCGGGAATATTAATTCTCGTTTTTTCAATTCTCTTTTTTTCCATCCACGAGCTTTTCATCGTGTTGTCTCGTAAATTCAGCCATGATATATATCTAGGAGCGTTACGATGAGAGGGTCTCGGTTGAATGGATAGGCGGATGTGGATGACCGAGAGGGACAAGTTCTGGGATCGTTCGACTCTCTCTCTCTCTCCCTCTCTTCCCCTCGTCGTCCCTCGCTCCCTCCTTCTCCATTCCTCTTCATTTCTCCCTCTTTCTCTTGACTCTGTATAATCTATTCCGGTCGAATGATATTATTTCTTCATATTTGTCCATGGAAGACCATTAATATCCTCATAATTCAAGTGCGCATCTTGCGTCTTGGCCACTTTCAGCGAGATATTCCAACTGAAAGAGGCAACGATGGAAAGATGAAGAGGAATCTTTACTTGAATATATATATCTATATTTATATGAAACATCGGACTTTGCGTGAAACTGAGAAAGCGAAAAGCGAATTCAACGAGCATCAAGACCTATAATTAATGCTTTTGCCGGAGAGAGCACGGTTTCCTCTTCGTAACGACGACGACGAATTTACATACGAACTGACGACAACGACCTGCATCAAACCCACCCTCTTGCACGTCTTCTTGCACCAAAAGGAAATATATCCATCTTTCTCTCGCTCTTACCTTCCCTCTCCTTCTCTCTCTCTCTCTCCCCCTCTTTTGGCCACTGGAATTTCACCAACCGTTTCCGTTAATTTTCCACAAATTGCCGACTTCGAGTTATACGGACATACACACGAAGTCGTGTAACGCGCAATTGCGATGAGACGCGACGCTTCCGGTGAAATTTCGCTTGTCCGAATATCCGAAGGGAGAAATTTCAACGAGGATTTCGTGCAAACGTAATAATCAGGCTTATATCAATGACTTAACGTCGATGATATCGTTTTGCCAGGATTCGACGATGATTGATCTTCCAGCAACCGAGAAAATTTCAAGGGCAAATTGGAAAGCACTTTTTTTTTCTGAGGAAGGAGACTGTTTTTCATCACAGGATGGATAATTCGTCGTGAAAATCGTTAACTGCCATAATTTTTTCAAAAACATAGAATATTTTACGAAAATTTACACCGCGGTTTACAGAAAATTAACCGCTGGGTAAATTGACCGATCAAAAGCAAAATTAGAGGAATATGTAATGGAGAATTATAGACTATTCGGAACGATTGTTATTGAAATTTATAATAACTACAACTTTTTTTTTAACCTACATTTTCTCAGAATCACTGTTTTTTTTTTAAATTACAATTATCTTTTAAGATCAGTCCAAGGTATTATATAATAAAAATGTAAGCAAAAATTTACTGTTGATCGTGGATTCACACGATTTTTTAAAATTAAAAAATTAATGGTTTTGAAAAAACAAAAAATATCTTTCTGAAAACTTCAGGATCTTCTAAGATCAGTACATGGTAATATATAAAAAAAAAGATTTATAAAAATTCAAAATTCTCCACATGTGTCATTTTTCAAAATTTTTTTTCGGAATACATTTTTTTTGTAGCCACAAGTATACTCATCAAGACAAACCCAGAACGATTTTTTCGTAACTATATTAGTTTTCGAGATATTTAAAAAACAACTTAAGTTTGGAGTATTTTTGAGGTTATGGCTAAACCCTGACGTGCTGGGGTTAAACCAACCTCGTACTCGGATTCAGCGATCCCAAAAACATACAGTGTACATAGTCAGACCCCCACGCCGAATTTGTTTTTCTTTTTGTGTGGCTGTGTTATAATTGGAATTGATTACATCGGATTTTAAGTATCGAAAGAATGACTTATTTAGCTTAACTAAGTTTATTTAAAATAAATGAAATTTTATTAAAACATCAGCTATTTATTAGGCCAATGTTCAAATCGGAAAAATTTATTTGAATCAAATAAATCTTTTTTTCTCGGTGTAATAAGTTTGATACGACGAAAGATCACGAGTGAAGAATGAAACTGGAGCTATACAACGTAAAAGCCGAGGAAACGAGGAAAGAGAAGAAGAGAAGAGAGAGTCGAAGATGAAGGATTTGCCGAAGAATGATAGGCAAAGAGTTAAAGAACTATTGTTAACCGTAATTTAAAAAGTTGGTTCATTCATTCGGTCGGCCGTAATCAAGACTCGGTCTCTGTTTCTGTGAGTCATGAAAATTTCAACCCTCGTAAGACGCAGGACGATGAGACGAGGAAGCCTTTCGAGATTCAAAGTTTCGGCTGTTTTATTCCCAAGATTCTCGCATAATCTTTTCACAAAGAGAAACGACGTGGCAGCGACTGGAATGAGAGCTTTTGAGAAAATAATTAACGATTGCATTCTCGAGCGTCAATGACGAAAACAACGAAGCGGAGGGTTAAGGTTTGAGCAAAAAATTGTGAAAATAATGAAAAATTGTGATTTTTCAGCTGATTGTCACGATCCAAACTGCGGAGGTCACGGCGCATGCGTTGCCGGTAAATGTTACTGCAAAGCCGGATGGCAAGGTGAAAGATGCGATCAGGTCGATCAGAGAGTCTACAAGTGTCTTCCTGGTTGTTCCGAGCACGGATCTTACGATTTGGAAACTGCCTCTTGCATATGCGAGGAACATTGGACCGGGGTCGATTGCTCACGACCGAGCTGCGACCTCAAATGCGGACCTCACGGATCCTGCGAGCAAGGACGTTGCAAGTCAGTGAAAATTTTAATATTTTATTACGCTTTTTCTTTCGAGCTTTAATTATTTTCATTTTCGTAATTTTTCATCGCCATTTATTGCTCAACTCGTTTGAATGTAAAAATGAGTCTTGACCTTTTCTTGTGAAATCCTTTCAGAGTTGTAAATAATGCATTACTGTATTTATTACTCATTACACTTCATAATGTGAAATGGATAAATGTACCATTACAAAGTACAAAATTAATGTGTAATGGATGCATGTGCCATTACAAAGAAAAAAAGTAATGTGTCATGGATGCGTGTTCCATTACAATTAAAAAAAGTAATATGTAATGGATGCATGTGCCATTACAAATAAAAAAAAGTAATGTGTAATGGATGCACGTTCCACTAAAAATTACAATTAAAAAAAAAAGTAATTTGCAGTGGAGAATATTCTATTACAAGTAGAAAAATTGCCGTACTCGTATTAGAAACTTGCACATTGCTGTCTCATTATTTCATTTCGCTCACTAAAAGTTCATCCACAATTATCACAAATGATCCAAATATAAACAAAAAAACAGACAGTTCGTCGTTAAATATGAAGTACGAACATGTACTAGACCCCAAAAATTATCCAACATTATATTTATTTTACACGCTGTTACCCATAATTGTAAGCAATCTAATAAAAATTACAAGTTACTGATACAAAATTCGTCGCTTTATTGAATCCCTAAATAATGTGCATGTTCTTTTTTCTTAACTTTATGAGTCATTTGTGATAATTGTGGATGAACTTTTAGTGAGCGAAATAAAATAATGAGACAGCAATGTGCAAGTTTCTAATACGAGCACGGCAATTTTTCTATTTGTAATGAAATATTGTCCACTGCAAATTACTTTTTTTGAAAATTGTAATTTGTAATGGAACGTGCATACATTACACATTACTTTTTTATTTGTAATGGAACACGCATCCATTACACATTACTTTTTTCATTTGTAATGGCACATGCATCCATTACACATTACTTTTTTATTTGTAATGGCACATGCATCCATTACACATCTTTTTTTTTTATTTGTAATGGAACATGCATACATTACACGTTACTTTTTTATTTCTAATGGAACACGCATCCATTACACATTACTTTTTTATTTGTAATGAGAGATGCATTCATTACACTTTACTTTTTTTTATTATAATGGAAGACGCATCCATTATACATTTCTATTTTCATTTGTAATGGAACACCCATCCATTACACATTACTTTTGTAATTTGTAATGGAAAACTTGTCCAATACGCATTGTTTAAAGTAATGGGTAATGCATTACTTTTACATTACTATTTTCACAACTCTGAATCCTTTATAGTGAAGGTCATATCGTTTTATTAAATTGTTTGCCCATTTATTTTATTTTCAATCCATGGTAAAGTTGTATGAATTTGTCTAATGAGCTTTACCAATCATTCTTGCCAATAATAATTGTCAGAATATTATTTTTAAATGCTAGCGAGAGAGTTTTTTTCTCTCTGGTCTTTTACAACAGAACACATTTTTGCAAAATTCATTTTATAATATTGATTTTCAGTTGAACTCAGCATGAAAAGTTTACACATAGGAAAAATAAATTATATAGAAGCGAAAATGATATTAAAATTGTGGGAAATCGTTGTCACGAGCAAACTCGCCGGAATAATAAAATAGTACCCGCGTAGGGTGGAAAAATTCATAAGTCCCGTTTAAACGCGGCAGATTTTACACTCCGATTGTCTCGTTCCCGGGCAGAATATTTTTTTTTTTATTGGACGAGGAGAGTTGATTAACGTTGGTTGTGTATTTTTATCGTTCAAATCAGATGTCACGATGGCTGGACGGGAACTCAGTGCGATCAGAAACCGTGCGATTTACGATGCGCCGAGCACGGACAGTGCAAGAATGGCACGTGCGTTTGCAGTCAAGGATGGAACGGCAGACACTGCACGCTACGTGAGTTTGAGATGAATTTTTTAATTTGATTCGAGAGGTCGAGCAATTTATTCGTCATTTTTGTGAGAAAAAAAATTGATTTCTACCACATATTGAAGGTGTTTCATCTGAGGAAGCGATTGGATCAGTGAACAACAAAAATATCGCCGTATTCTGAGGAATTATTCAAAAGATCTGACAAATTCAATCAAAATTATTCGTCCATTCTAAAACGGGCTTTAAAATAAATAAAAATGATAAAAAAAAACTTCAACTATTGGTAACTTTTTTATTTAACTATTAAATTACAAAATACGTAAAAAAACATGTAAAATTAAAATAAACGGAAATTGGCTTTAAAACAAATGAAAATTGTATTTTAAAAAACTTCAACTATTGGTAACTTTTTTATTTAATTATTGATTTACAAAATACATCAAAAAATATATAAAAATAATTGGTCGTCTGAATTCTTGTATGACGTAGATTCTTGTGATTATATGTGAACATGATTCTCCAGTAAATCTAAGAAATCAATCGAGAAAAGTAATTGACGAAAATGGCGCATAATTTAAGTCAGATTTCGTTGATTTCATTTTTAAAAAGAAAAAAAAATTCTGTTAAGGGCAATCCATACCATTTTTGGGACATCACGCAACTTTTTTCGCATTGACCAACGTCAGAGATGAATTGTTTTTATTATAGATACAAATTTGGAAATAATGAAAGAAAGACATACTTTTCATCGAGAATAAATATGTGAGAAAAAAATCCACCGGAAATTATTATCATATTGATTTCCACATGAAAACTTGATGAAAACTATTCCTCCATGGGGAGTATCAACCCGATTCGGTTACCCTGGGTCGCTGAAGACCCGAGCTATTCTCTCTCAATGCCTCAATTTTTGAGAGGTAAATGTGTTGATGACGAAAAATAAAATATTTGTGTAAATTTTTTTGTAATCTTCACGGTGTGCCCCTAAAGTAGAAGTATTCAAGAGAGTCCAGGAATATTATCAGATTTTTGCATTGCAAATTACGTGTTCCAAGATGTCTCGGGTCTTCAGCGACCCACGATAACCTGACAAGGTACCGAAAAGAACGATAACCTGATCGAGTTAAAATTACAAAAAATTTGACACTCATTGGTCAACGAAATTTCACCTTTGTATCCGGAAGGGTTGTTCTGAGGGAATTGAACAAAACGATTTTCTGAGGGAATTGAACAAAACGATGTTCTGAGGGAATTGAACAAAACGATGTTCCGAGGGAATTGAACAAAACGATATTCCAATCGCCATTTAATGAATTTGAGCTCTCGAGAAATCGACGTGAATGATTAATATTTTCATGTCTTTGGGGGACGGAAACAGCCGGTTGCGAGAACGGATGCAGCAGACACGGATTGTGCACCCTTCAGGACGGCGAGTACAGCTGCGAGTGTTCGACCGGTTGGGCGGGAAGAGACTGCAGTATCGGTCTCGAGATGGAATGCGCCGACGAAATTGACAACGATCAGGGTGAGCTTCTTACCCCTTCTTTACCTTTGATCGTTTCCAAATCCCATGTAAGAATAAAGTATATGGGGCATTCCAGCTATAACCGAGCGGCCATTACCGAGACATTTTTTTTTTCGTGACGGCGATTTTTTTCAGATACCTTTCGACAACAGAAAACAAACGTATTTCTCAAAAAAAAATATTTTTCATCCTCTTCCGTTTTAACTCCTTTCAAAGTATAATTTTGTTTTTTTCGACAAGAGTGTATCCTCCGATTTTCCTCAAATAAATTGACAAAAAAGTACATTTAAAACCGCATCTTTTGATCACTGTCCCAACATGGAAAAATCATTTTTCGATTTTTTTCTATGTTTTTCTATGTTCCGTACACATTAAAAAAATCGAAAAATGATTTCTCCATAATGGGATACCGATCATAAGATGCGGTTTTGAATGTACTTTTTTGTTAATTTATTTGAAAAAAATTAGAGGATACAGTCTTGTCAAAAAAACAAAATTGTACTTTGAAAGGCGTTAAAACGGAAGAGGATGAAAAATAATTTTTTTTTAGAAATACGTATGTTTTTTTTTCGAAAAGTAACTGAAAAAAATCGGCGTCACGAAAAAAACTGTCGAGGTAATGGCCGCTCGATTATAGCTGGAATGCCCCATATGCAAAAATATTCAATTTTCAAAATAGTCCATTTTTTGATCATCCATATACGGAATATATATTTCGAGCGTGAATATATTCGAAATATATTTTCTACAAGATATATTTAACATATTCATGATATATTTTCTATTTACGTGAGATACACCTGATTTTTTTTCAAACGCGGAAAAAAATTAAAGAGAATTGTCTACTGATGAGTCAAAATAGGTGAAAAGTATTCTGTTTTCTCAAAGAATAAATTTGGAGATGATAGAAATAAAATATATTTCAAGTTATACTTGTCAAAAAGTTCAATATGATGTTCAGTAAATATCCGGATGGACGTTTGTGTCCCTAAAGCTGAAAATAAATCGGGCTGAAATTTTGGTATAATTTTTTAATGCTCATAAAATAGGCAGTACCATAACTGGATTCTTTATATCTCTATTCTTAAATAACTCTATGTGTAATTTCTCTACTCCTAC
Organism: Alloplasta piceator; assembly: GCA_946863875.1. Classification (NCBI taxonomy): domain Eukaryota; kingdom Metazoa; phylum Arthropoda; class Insecta; order Hymenoptera; family Ichneumonidae; genus Alloplasta; species Alloplasta piceator. Next base: position 8,747,663 of record OX333072.1, on the reverse strand, counting down.
AGAACTCTATTCTTAAATATCTCTAATCTTTAGTCGTGCCTCAACTCTATTCTTCATTTCTCTATTCTTAAATAAGTCTATGTGAAAAAATCTGTAGTCTGACATATCTCTAATCGTAGATATGTCTATTCTTAAATAACTCTGCGGTTAATGAACTGTGCTCATAAAATCTTATTCTTAAACGTTTATTCCCGAAAATAAGTCTACTCCTAAATATCGTAATTCGGGAATATCTCTACTCCAAAATATGTCACATCGTAAAAATTTCTATTCCAATAAATCTCTATTCTTAATGAATTCGAAAAATTCTCTATAGCGCAAAATATCTCTATTCTGACAGATCTCTATTCGGACAGATCTCTATTCGGAGCTGTTATTATTTGAAAAAATTATAATTTCTATTTGACGGAAGAGAGATATTTCGGAGTACAGATATGTCAGAATGGAGATATTTCGCCATAGAGAATTTTTCGAATTTATTAAGAATAGAGATTTATTGGAATAGAAATTTTACGATACGACATATTTAGGAGGGTTACCTGATATTTGGACCAACGACGTTTGGTCCACGACGTTTGATCCGCGACATTTGGTCCGACGACATTTTATCCTCACGACATTTCAACCGACGATAACTGATCCTCACGACATTTCAACCGACGATAACTGACCCGCACGACATCTCAACCGACGATAATTGACCCACAATAAATACGCTAAAAATATGAACTTGAATATATTCATCAATTTATTTGAAATGAAATATTCAACGTAAGAACTTAATGAAACCCTTACAATGAACGCGGGCACATATAAATTTTAAATAACATACACGTTACATTGTCTTCATTTTAATCATTCCCAGTCAGTGGCGACGGGTACACATGCCAATGTCATAAGCATTTTTATATTAATGGCGTAATTAACATTAGTGTTGTAATTCTGCTGCAAACCGCATACTTGCACATGACGCCACACGCACTGACTAAAGTGAAATAAGCAACCGGAAACGGTGCATTCCGGGAATGCATCCGCAAATGCACTTATAAACGCACGCATAAACGCAATTAATCGATACCATTTATAATCGATTACGATCCATGGATCCACGAATCCAGTTATCCACGGGTCAATTATCGACGGATATAACGTCGCACGGATCAATTATCGACGGATCAATTATCGACGGATCTAACGTCGCACGGACCAATAGTCGCGAGGGTAACTTATCGTCGGACCATATGTCGCGGATCAAACGTCGCGGATCCATTGACTCCGGGCGAAATATCTGGTCACCATTTAGGAGTAGACTTATTTTCGAGAATAAATATTTAAGAATACAGTTTTACGAGAGCACGGTTAATTAACCGCAGAGTTATTCAAGAATAGACATATCTACGATTAGAGATATGTCAGACTACAGATTTTTTCGCATAGACTTATTTAAGAATAGAGAAATGAAGAATAGAGTTGAGGCACGACTAAAGATTAGAGATATTTAAGAATAGAGTTCTGTCGGAGTAGAGAAATTGCACATAGAGTTATTTAAGAATAGAGATATAAAGAATCCAGTTATGGTACTGCCATAAAATACAGTAAAATACAACGTTTTTTGCAAAAACGCAGCAACAATGATAAAAACAAAAAAACGTTTTTCTAATAAAGTTTAGAGCTCGAGTCGACGAATCTTGATGAAGTGCACATTTCAATCTGCACGATTTTTCATTTTTTTTGCACTTTTTTTAGAAAAAAATTTACGAATTTTGATTTTGTCTCAGACGGAATGGTCGATTGTTCGGACAGCGAGTGCTGTGCTCACTCGGCCTGTGCCGAGAATCTAATGTGTCTCGTGAGCAGCGATCCCGTCGAGGTTTTGCTTCGCAAACAACCGCCGAGTGTCACCGCATCGTTCTTCCAGAGAGTGAAATTTCTCATCGAGGAAAAGAGCGTCCAGAGCTACGCCCACACGGACGAGTACAGTGAAAGGTAGGCTCGACTTTGCAAAAACAAAAATTTACATACTTATTAATACATGAGAGAGATAACGCTGATAAATTCGCGCACGCGGATAAAAAATAATAATAATGAGTCGAAAACGATGAGATGTTGAGCAGAACGAAAAAAAAGTTGTTAGAAAAGATGAAATGACGAAAAAAATGCATAAAAAACAAAAAGGAATGACAAGTTCGTGGCTCAGGTGGTTTTGGAGTACTTGGAGGACCGAAAAAAAAAAAAAATAATAATAATCGAGAATCATAAACTCGCGATTATGATCGTATCGAGTTTCTCAGTCCGTCGCGTGTGTCCGGTGAGACAATGGTCTCGGGACTTATATTGTTCAACGATTCGACACGATTCTTAAGATTAAATTTTTTGTGATTAATGATAGAAGTCTTTTAATTTTTTGGATTTTTTTTTTTTAATTTTCCTTGGATGAACGAATTATATTTTTATTTATGGAGTCTCAGAAAGTGACTTGGGGACGTCGTGCCACTGAACGAAAAAAAAAAAACATTATGAATCAATCATGTGATAAAAATTTTGAAAAATTTTAGAAATTTCCTACTAGACCGAATATTACAAATTTGTTGAATTTTATTAACATTCTAAAAATGGGGGAAGAGATAATTAAACTATTTTATGGGAAGCTTTTCGATTCGTTGTGAGAAAAGTATAGTTTCGTCAAGAAAATTACAAAAATGGCGATTTGAGATTGGTAATTTCAAGAGGGATCGAATATCTGAAATGTACCTCTTTGAAAAAACCATGGATTGAAATATCCTTGAAATATTCTTTTTTTCAAGGATAAAAAGAATATATTTTTAAAGTAAATATTAAAAGGCATAACTTTATATTTTACTATTTTTATACATTTATAAAAAAATAAATTTATTCAAAATATACAATATATTTAACTTTTTGGACAACATATATTTAATATATTGGAAATATATTCTCTATACGTTACTTAACCCTATGGAAATTGATATCATCAAAATATATGGGTCATTCCATGTCAAATTGACCAAGAGTTGGAATCGACCGGTTTCAATTTCGATGAAATTTGATCGAAAGTTTTCGTCTTCAATGAAACGAAGTTTTACTAAAGGAAAAAAAATTAAAATTTTTTTTTTCGAAAATTATGCAAAATTCAAAATTTCACAATTTTTCAAATCTTTCAACTTTATTTTTCAAATACTTTGAAAACTATTATAGTTACGAAAATCGTTTTAAATTCGTTTTAGAGAGTATACTCGGGGCTACGAAAAAAAAATATTCCGAAAATAATTTTTGAAAAATGATGAATTTGGAGGATTCTGAATTTTCAAAAATCATAAAAACCCAAGTTCCATATTTTATTTTTGGTTCAATTTTTTTTTATATAATACCTTGTACTGATCTTGAAAGATCCTGAAATTTTCAGAGAGGTGTATTTTTTTGTTTCAAAAATATAAATTTTTGAATTTTAAAAAATCGTGCAAATCCACAATCAACATTAAATTTTTGGTTAAATTTTTTGTATATAATACCTTGTACTGATCTTAAAAGATCCTGAAATTTTCAGGATGGTGTGTTTTTTTTCTTCAAAAATAGAAATTTTTTAATTTTGTTAACAAAATCTTTTTTTTCAATTGTCATTAATTGAAATTTTTACTGCTCAAAATTACAGAATTACATGATTGTTCAACTTTACTTAACTTAGAGGAAAAACAAAAAAAAATTTTTTACCAAACTTAAAAAAAATTATTTTTGAAACAAAAACAAACCATCCTGAAAATTTCAGGATCTTTTAAGATCAGTACAAGGTATTATATACAAAAAAAATTAACCAGAAATTTAATGTTTATCGTGGATTAACACGATTTTTAAAAATTCAAAAACTTGTGGTTTTGAAAGAAAAAAAACACCTCTGAAAATTTCAGGATCTTTTAAGATCAGTACAAGGTATTATATAAAAAAAATTGAACCAAAAATAAAATATGGAACTTGGATTTTTATGATTTTTGAAAATTCTCCAAATTTATCGTTTTTCAATATTTTTTTTCGAAATATTTTTTTTTGTAGCCCCAAGTATACTCTTCAAAACGAATTCAGAACGATTTTTCGTAACTATAATGGTTTTCGATATATTTGAAAAAAAAAAAATAATTTTTTTTCTTTGGTAGAACTACGTTTTATTAAAAAAGGAAACTTCTGACCAAGATTCATCAAAATTGAGAGAGGTCGCTTCCAACTCTTGGTCGATTTGTCATGGAATGACCCATATGTGAAAATTTATGTTTTCACATATTTTACAGATATAGAAAGCATACTTGTCTTGAAACCAAAAATATAAATGCCTTTCCCATGAAAAATGGATGAGAATAGTTAGTTTTTCGAGTCTCTCAGAACTCATCCGATCAATATTGTGAAACCTGCTGGCAATAAATAAAAAAAGGTTCAACTACCCTGGAATTAGCTTATTCAAGAAAATTCTTCGATACTATCGAAAACCATTAAATAAAAATTGAAGTATCGAGTCGAACATGAGCGTCGAGCTACTTTTACGAAGGAGCACAAAAACCGTGTATTAACTGTGCCAAAACGGAGAATAAGCTCAAAGGTCGCGAAAAATTGGCAAAAAAATGAAGGATTTGGGGAGGTTGGGGGTTGGCGTTGGTTGAGATTAAATTTAAAAAACGCGAGATTCATGCCGATCCGAGGAGCTTTGATAATCGAAATTCTCTCACAGCCGTATGTCGATATCCTCGAGCCTTTTTCACATAGATGGGGCAAAAAAAACCGAAAACAGATGTGAAAGAAAAAATGCAACCGGGCTGATAGTCAGAGTAAGAGAGAGAGGAAGAGAAGGAGAGAGAAAATTCGGCTTTGTCAAACGATCGGTAGAAACGAACAACCAAAGAAAAAAAGCAAATATTGCCGGATGGTGAACCGAAGTCGAAGCAGAAATCACAGAAAAATAGCCCTGGAAAATCATCCTATCGAATGTGAGGGACGTTCAAGTGGCAACGACGTCCAGTCCACTAACTTTTATATTTTATATAATATAAATGTGCATATTTATGTATATTGAGGCCATTTAAAAAAAAACACACTTTTTTCAGATTGCACACCTCATTAAGATTTTCGTGGTTCATCCCTCAAAATTAAATTTTACTCGAATTTTTTATCAATGTTTAAATTTAGCAAAAACAGCGTTTTTGGGAATTCCAAAATTCATTTACTCCAAAATTCTTTTCTGTGTAACTGTTTGTGATGACACAAAATCCTTCATCAAACCTCAACCCAGTGCGATTTTTTTTGAACGCGCTATCAGTTTCAAAATTTTACCACTATCAATTTTACGTCCTTTGAAGATAGATTTTTTGTACATTTTCCTTCTAGCATTTTGTTTCTCTCTTTTAAACTCGTGTAAAGCCTAAAAAAACGTACGCCGGGATTTAATACCAGTTTTTTGAAAATCAAATTTTGCACGTCGACTTTGAACTAGCAAATGAGCATATTCTTCAGTTTCTGTATAATTCATGGATTACTCAAGAGGAACCAAACAGTAGAAAAAAATATTTAAACAAAATACATTGAACTTTGAAGAATTGAAATTGCGCGAATCTTGATAATTAAATTGAAAGAAATCTTATGGGAATCAGGATTTATAAAATTTATGTTGCTTGCCAAAACAGCTTAAAAACACGACGTTGAAGTTTGTATCGTTGCAATGAAATCATTTTCGTGAATTCATTTTTAGTAAGACTTATGTTTTGCTAGTGCATTAAAAATCCCAAGTCCTTAATAAAGACTCCAAAAACATTTTGACAATTTTTCACTTTGAAAATTTCCCAGGGACAATTTTATTTAAAAATTAACTATTTCCGTTGCATTGAAACGATGAAAACTTCAGTATCATGTAAAAACCAAAGGATTTTGCAATGACTAAACTTTTAAATTCCCAAAAATGCAGTTTTTGCTATATTTCAATCTTAATGCGACGGTGTAAATAATTTTTCAGGGAAAATTTACAAAAATCTGGTTAAGAGCGCATTTTAGATGAAAATTTGCTTTTTTTTGTGTTACCATAATGTTAATATACCCTCAAAAATCAAAGATATCGTTGAAATAAACGTCTCCGTGCAACGGTTCGATTTTTTGAATTTTTTCAGAGGGCGTGCGGGACGTTCAAAAACGCCATTTTTAGCGTTAAATTTACTATAACACTGATAAACGAAAACAGATCAATCAAAAAATCTGAATTTTTTATACAAGGTGCCCAGATATGTACTCTTTCAAACCCATATTTACCGAACATTAACAAATGCTTCATATATTCGAAAAAAAATCTCTGAAAATCAATATTTTCACTATTTTTCAATTCTTTGTATCATTAAATATTGATTTTTGTCTTCTAAAATGGTTTTGTATTTTTTCCATCTTTTTTCTTGTAAAACTTCGTATCAGTATTGCTTACAATGCGAAAATGGCTAAAAAATAAATTTGTTTAAATATGAAAATTTCAAAAATAAATATTTATTTTTAAACAATGTTCGCATTGTAAGCAATACTAATATCGAGTTTTACAAGAAAAAATATGGTAGAAATAGAAAAACGTGTTAGAAGAAAATAATCAACATGTAATGATACAATTAATTGAAAAATAGTGAAAATATTGATTTTCAGAGATTTTTTTTCGAATATATGAACCATTTGTTAATGTTCAGTAAATATGGCTTTGAAAGAGTACATATCTGGGCACCGCGTTCAGATTTATTTGAATGATCTGTTTCCGTTTATCAACGATATAGTAAATTTAACGCTAAAAATGGCGTTTTTGAACGTCCCGCGCACCCTCTGAAAAAATTCAAAAAATCGAACCGTTGCACAGAGACCTTTATTTCAACGATATCTTTGATTTTTGAGGGTAGCCAACAGTTTTTAATTCTGTCGATTCACCCTAATACAGAATTTACAAAAAAAGCTTGTATACTTTTTTCATGACATTTATGAAACGCATAAATCAATGAATTTTTGTGTTATGCATTGACAAATGAATCGTTGTCGAATCGTCGAACGGCCTCGAGGTTCTTCGGGTGACAAACGTCACCCTCCCGTGGGTGACCGCCATCGCCAAAACCCACCTCTGAACCCGCCAGCCAACCCCTCTCGAACCAGCATCGAATAAATGGATATTTATATATCCATGCACATTTGTGTGCACCTGTGCATTGATATATAGATATTTCGATATATACACATATATATATCAATATATGTATCCATATACGTATATGTATACATAAATAGACATATATATGTATACATATATACAGATATATATATATTTCCTATTCCCAGTGTTTAACCTGCCATTTTCTCCCTCCCCCGAATGTCAGGTGCATCGACGATCGCCTCGGTAACGCGCTGTCGACCGAAGGACTATCTCCGTCTCGTCGCACTCTTTCCACGTGTGCATTTAAATTCTCATTTTTTTTTTACTTTTATTTTTTTCCCCATTATTCGATGCATTATTCGTGTGGAAAAAACGTGTGAAAAGTAATTGAAAAAAAAGAAGATACGCAATTAGGGTTTGCGATGCTGTCGGAGGTTGTAATTAAGAAAGAGAGTGAGAGAGACAAAAGGAAAGTCCGATCGTCGAGTGCAAGACGCACTATCGATGCTCTAAAGTGCGAATGAAGCGTACCTGGTAAAAAAAAATCATTGATACAGAAATTTTCGATAATCCTTTCCGTGACAATGCACCTTATTTTTCCATGCAAATTTTTTTTTTTTTTTATTCCAAAAACTTAAGTTTTCTGTCAGAAATTCAACGCATTGTCGCGGAAAAGCTTGCGTCTATTTCGATCATTGGATTTTTTTTCTTGCAAATTCATATGGTGAGTAAAAAAAAAAGAAGGAAAATCGTCGTTATCCTTAAGGACCTTGACGATATGCGGCTGCGAATTACCGACGAACAGACGTTAAGGGGTGGAAAAAAGGGAGAGAAAGGGAGAGAGAGAGAGAGCGCGCGAAAGAGAGTGTGTGTGTGAGAGAGAGGGAGAGGAAGAGAGCGCGAGAGACAGAGAGAGAGCCCTTACTGTTCGATCGGCATTGCTGTGCGAGGTGAATCATCATGAAGATCGAGAGGTCGAAAATACGATTTTTTTCCAAAATCGAGAGAAAAAAAAATGAGAGAAAGAAAAATAGTTTTTCGACCAATTTTTTTTTTCTGCCACTGCGTTCGGGGGATTCGTGTAATTTGTCTAGTGTTTGACCCTTATGTGTGTACCCTAACCAATACCAAAGACCACCACTCACCCAACAGCCGAGAGAGAGAGAGAGAGCCTCAAAGTGGCTCAATTTTTCGTCAGTGATATAAAAGTGCGAGAGAGAGAAAGAGAGAGAGCGCGCGAGAGAGAAAGTGAGAGAGGGGGAGTAATCGTGCAACTGTGTAAGTGTGAGAGAAAAAGAGAGCCAAAATATTCTATATATATTATATTATATATTATATATATTATATATAAACATCGACGATGATCCAATCTCCTTATCGATAAAATTCTCGAGATTTGCTTACGTTCGATTTTTTATTGATTTTTTTTTTTGTATTTTCTTTTCTCAATCGGATTGTCAAATTTAACGTTCGCATTGTCATCGAGATTTCACTCTTTTTCGGAAAGCTTGTAATCTTGAAAAAATTAAAAAATGATAATAATAATAATTAGAAATTGTCTTAATCGCGAAATAATTAAATCAGCAGAACGTGAGCGATTTCAATTTGTTTCGAGCTTTTATCGAAGGGAGATAATAGTTGATTAATCGGGACGTTTCGTCGATTCGATATATCGAAATGTATATCATGTATATCTGGGCAATATTCAAATATTTGCGGAAAAAAATAAAATCAAATGGAGAATCTATTGGAAAGCGATTTTTCGATATATCGATTCGATCGAACGATCCGAGCAAGTACTTCTATCATGGTAGACACAAGTTTGAAATTTCCAGACATCAATATCGTATGACGTTTTCATGTTTCATGGATTTATTTTCATCCGTCATTGTCTCACGTGTGTCCACGTATCGGTGAATATAAACTCAGGTGGAAAAGGGAGGAAGAGAAAAAAATAAAAAATAAACGAAAAAAATATATATTCGTGAATAATTCACGATGCGATATATGCGAGAGCGAATGAGATTCCATCGAATTTTGCCGGATCGACCGCGAGCGTTTCAACCATATCGAAAATAGAAATCACGAAGTTGACCTCTTGCCGGAATGTGAAATTTATAATATAGGGGAGGGTGGGGCAAGACGGCCCCCCTAAGCCGTTTAATACTTTTTGTGGCTTTCAACCATCAAATCAGTTTACTTTTGTTCTATCTTAAACGAATTCACCGAAATTTTGCCGAAAAAAAAAATTCTGGGGCACGACGGCCTCCCTCTAAAAAATGATAAATTTTTTTTATTTTAAAAAATTGTTTTTATCGTTAAAAATGTTTTTCTTTTCGATTGTCCATTTTACCCCTGATGTAATACATCGGCCTTAATACGGAAGAATACATCAAATTCATCCTAATTTGAAAAAGAACAAAAATGTTCTGACCTGATTTTTTATGGTGGTCCATTATGCCCCAGGAATCGCGGATCGGCCTCAAAATGAGTCAATACATCAATATTTATGATAATTTGACAAGAAACCAAACATTTTTTTGACCGAATTTTTAAGGGGGGCCATTGTGCCCCACCTTCTCCTACATATGTTCGAAAAAAAGGTAGAGCTTTAAAGATGAATCGAATTTGAAAACTGTTTCACCGGGAAAGGAGAAAAAACATCCCTTGGCAATCGCGATTCGTGAGTGTTTATAAATCGCGACGGAGATGTAAAAGTCGTCGGGGAAAGAATTACGTTAGTTCGAATCTATTTGAAAATCCCACGCTTACCGATGCATGAAACTTTTCAATAGTCACGAAAAAGTATATAAATCCCGCTGGTTTTCATCGTCCTCGTCGCCGTCTGTACTTTATGGTATAGCTTCGTCAAGAGAGTTGGGAAATCAAGATGTCGGAAAAGTCGATATATATATATATATATATATGTGTGTGTATTGGGATTATCGCGAAGTAGGGAAAAGAGGAAAAGGAGCGCAAAGGTGCCGGAGTAGATTACGATTCGGCGTGAAAAGCGAGCGGATCGAGTAGAGAAAGAAGAAATACCTTTTCTCCGTGGATCTGTATTCCAGGCTCTTGGCCGAAGTTACAGAGAAGCCATTCGCGATTGCTCAGTCGTTGAGTTCGATTTTAGACAGAAGCAGTTAAATTGGAATCGTAAAGTCAAAATCGACCGTTTGAATCATCTCTGACGATATCCGCTCTGCGCGCCCTCACGTGAGACGCTATTGTACTACGCGGTGCATTTTAAAGGTCAGAAAAGTTTTGTCTTGAGACGAATTGAGGTCGATCTGGATTGAACAGTGTTTTTTGTTAATGTAGAAAAAAATGACCACAAAAATGTACAAATTCGGAAGTAATTTTGCAGAAAAGTCACGCAAGTTGCTCCGATAAATCCACTCACATATTTTTTTAACCTACTTTGAGTCTACTTTGTTAAGTACAAATTATAATTTCAGACTGATATTTACGAGTGAAAGCTCATTTCCTTTGAATAATCTTGAATTCAATTATAAATTCTCAATGAAAAGAAAAATTCAGTTAACGTAGCTTTTTTTTATAAATAAATAGTCCTCATTTCTAAGTTGTAAAAGTTATCATTAATATTATTGTAAATTCTAACTTCCGAACTACAATGAAGAATTGGACTTTACAAAAACTGCCTGAAAATTTACTCTCAAACTTTTGAGGCAACCTAACTGAAATCATTTTTATACATCATTTTCTAGAAACATTTCCATCCTTACCAACAAATAAAATACCCGATATACCATTTCCTAACTTTGCTAAGTAATATCTTTACTGAATATTTAAAAAAAATCTGTCCCCAAAAAGCCATCAGGAAGCCATCTGCTTTCCCATGCAGAATGATTTGATAGTTATTCTCGAAATTTTCCAGAAGAGATGTTTTTTATATTTGGAATAGATACTATTTAGCCAAGTTATAGAATGACAAAGACGCATTTTGTATATTTTGATAGAATTGCTTGGCGGTTCAGTTGTAATCGGTAGAGATGTAAACGCACCTTTCTCCACATTAAATGGGAGATCTTTAATTCAGATCCACCTCAATTCTACTTATACTTGATAGTTACTACTTTCAAACGTGTATAAACAATTTTTGAAATTTTAGAAGTCGATTTACTCGATTATACCCTAAAAATTATCTTATGGAGGGGTTGGCCTATTTTACTCTACCGTCACGTCAGTGCAGAATTTGAGAAATCATCTCTATAAATGTTTGTATACTAATAATGGAATGTAGTTGGAAAATCACTCATGAAAATTAATTTCCTTTTTCAAGAATATTTCACAATTTCTGTCATTTTTTTACTGGACAAAGAAATGGTTGTAATTTTGCATTTATAGCTACTCTTATTTATTCTTAATTACTCTCAAATGAAACTAAATGAAAATACACCTCGCTGGAATTCAGTTAACGTACCTTTTTTTGTTATAAATAAATGGTCCTCATTTGTAAGCTGTAAGAGTTATCAGCAACCTAACTGATTCTTTAGTGAAATCATTTTATACAATTGGATTTTTTTATGCATGGCAATTAATATCTTCTGTTATATAAAAAAAATTCTGCTAAGAATAATTCGTGATTTTTGTACGATTTTGTTCATGCTGAACCAGTTTTTATCCTTCTAAAGATTTTTATATCAACTAACCCATCAGATTATTGTCCACATTCGTTGATAATGAAATGAAAATCGACTAAAAATTGTGGATTATTTTTGAAAAAAAAATAGACGCCATCAGTTCGGTAGAATTTCGCGTAAAATAGTCAAATTTTTTATAGTTCATCGGAATAAATATTTTTCATTGTCAAAAATGCATGCTGCAGTGTTAAACATCGCTAGTTTACAAATATTTTTGAGAAAAAATTTCAAAATTAATTATTGATCTGCTCCAGCATAAAAAGGTCCTCAATACTTCCAATATCGCGAAATAATTACACCGACCAAATCGCAAACTGACCTCAAAAACCATCGACTAATCATCGACAGAAGAAACCCAAGAAGAATCTCTATTCGCTCCAATTTTTATCGCATCGTTGTATTACCCCAAAAAAACAAACAATAAAAATATCTTAATGCTCGAAATCAATTTTCTCCAAATCTTACATAATATCTCGTTACAACCATGTATTTCTAATTGAAATACAAAAACAGACCATGCAGAGCCTGACATTGTGGCGCAATGGAAAAATGCGTCGATTTTTCCGCAACAATTATCTACTTTAAGGGGTTTTGAAAAAACTGATCTCATCGCTCAGGAAATTTGTGAATGGAAAATTTTCCATCCTTTATCCATTTGCTTTTCACCGATACGTTTGAATTTCCTGAGAAATTCATGATATATTTATATTCATCAAAAAATCATATACCTATTTTAATTGTTATTATTTTTCTTGTTTCAATTATTATTATTATTATTATTATTATTATTATTACATGTATGTTGCGTAGTTTCCAACTTGTGTCTGTCATTATGTTAACCACTCTATGTTGTATGAATCCGCGAGTGAATGGCGTTGTTTTTTTTTTTTCATGTGAGAAAATGGTCACATGGGGACGACGTGTGTACGATGGGTACGCTTGATTAGTGTGTCTACGTCTTATATTGTTTCTGTAATGTCGTACGAAACATTGCAACGTGAGATGTGAGAATTATTGAATTTTGTGTCATTTTTTTTTTTTTTTAATTTTCGTTTTCCTTCGGATTACATTTCATAGAAGCTGCCTTCATCCCTCGAATTGGTCGAATTATTTGGCGTACATAAAAAGAATCAGGAATCAAATTCAATGGTCAAAATTGAAAACTTTAATCGAAAAAAACGCTTTTCGTCGGACGTCGTTCAATCTTCGTGATTCGCTTATTTTGCAAGCGTGAATCATCTTTCTATGGACGTTGTAAATTCGGCCAACCTTTACTTTGTATTCGTCCTTTGAAGAATGAGAAATCAGGGTTCGCGTTTCTCGAAGAACCCCTTAATTTTTTTAGCGACTTGCGTCTATTTTTTTTTCCCCTCATTTTTCGCGTTTTCGCTCCAATTTCATTTTCACAACTCGCGTGCAATGTTGCGTACGAACATTGTGTTTTTTGCCCGCCACATTGAGCGGGTTCTGTGACCGTGGTAACGCCCTTTCTTCTCGTTGGTTTTTTCCCACACGTAGTGCGTTCTGGAGTTCCTTTACACAGTGGTAAGTTGCAGCTCAGCTCTCGCTAACAAAAAAAAAAAAAAAAAATCGTTCCAAAAAAGAACCCATAATGCATCGTCGCTCGTTAACCAAAATCCATCTTTACATGTTTTCGTAATGGCTCCGTATACTCTCTTGGCTTGCATATATCATTTTCTTCATTTTCCTCTTATTTTCACGTACGTTTCTGCAGTTTGTTGCAAAATATTGAAAGAAAGACAAATGCGATTCGATAAATTTTTTGCTACTTGCGACAAATCTCCTTCGTCGAAGCTCCATCGACGTCTTTCCGTTCTCTTCATTTTTTGTTCACTTTGTACTTTACATGCACATGCGCAGGCACGATTATTCACGTGTACACGCGTGTCCATGTATCTCCTCAAAGTTTTTTCGTTCTCCGTGCAAACGGTTTTTCATTGATTGGAAATGAAGAAAATTTTTTTTTTTTTGAAATATCAATATTTTTGGAACATTGCGTTTGACCAGTTTGATTATTTATACTCTATTTGCTTGTTCCTCGTACTTTTCGATTATCTTCATTATTATTATTATTATTATTATTATTGTTATCATGATATCACACACTTTTTACTTTTGCTATTTCGATTCATCATCACGATCTCGAGCTCCGACCACGTTTGTCAATTCAGTCGAGGACGTCGCTCATTTTTTTTTTTTTTTTTTCATCGATTTCGTCGATCCAATTATTCTTGAGATTGAAAATATTTCATGTGTTACGTTTCAAAGTTTCATATATTCTCAGAGAGAAAGAGAGTGTGAGAGTAAGTGTGAAAAAGAGTGAGAAAGAACGATATCGAGATCGATAGAGACGAAGAGAGTCGCTTTGTTTTTGATAGTTCAAAGAAAATCGCAAAATTTTTGGCACTTTTGAAAAATTCGCGTCATCTCTGAATTCACGCGACGTGGCCCGAGTTTACGAGATCAATTCACACGTACGTTATAGTGCGAGAAAAAAAACTCAGAACAAAAAAAAAATTAATCCTGTACGAGCTGTCTCTGTGTCTATCTGTGATATGTCGTCAGATTGTTGTTGAATTTACGTTATCAAATTTTCTTATTTTTCTGTTATGTCTTGTCTTCTTGTGTCCCCCATTAGTGCGTTTAGTCCTGTTAGTAAATTTTATTAAGAAAAAAAAATAAGAAATGAAAAAAAAGCAAAGAAACGAAAGAAGAAACGAAAGACGAGAGGAGAAAGAGGAACAAAATTTTTTTTTTTTGGTCTTGTGTTGTTTGTGTTGCCAGGCTTGCACTTTGTGTACCCATGTCGAACCTGTCTATAGTGAACGTCCTAGCATTATGATACACCGCTGACTTTATTGAGCGCCAAATTACACTATTTATTTTTTTTTTCTACTATTCGTTAAAGGAATAATCTTTTTTACACTTCAACACAATTTTATACACACCAAGGCAGGCTGTACTTTTTTTTCCGACCATTAACAGTCAACCTACACGCTGACACTCACACACACTCACAAACAGGCACATTTTCACACAAACACAATTTTTTTAAATCAACCAATCGGTGAACAAGAGTCAGAACTCGAAAAAAAAAGATTTCATATTACGATGAAATATGATATACGAAAGAAAAGGATACTACAAACCCAAAGTCTCCTCTCTCCTCGTCCCTTGTCTGCGTCTGTTGAACCGTCTATACAATTAACCAAAATCAACCTCAATGACAACAAAAATACTCCAACTTTCCCGCCCCCTTCCAAAAAGTCGAAACCTTGTGTCTGTCTATCCTAATTTTTCCTCAAAAAAAAAAAAGAACAAGAGATCCCGAAAAACAACCCCCCGCCCAGAAGCAAAAAAAAAAAGAAATGAAATTAAACCCCCGGTCCCGTTGATTCCGACCAACCGACGTCTTGTCAGTCTGTTTTTAACGGAATTGAGATTAACACACGGCAACGAGTCATTGCCCGAAAATTTTGCAACTCGATTATTTGCCTTCAAATCGAAGAGGGAGCAAGAGAAATCGAGAGAGAGAGAGACAGAAATGAAGGAGACTCCGAAATATCGAAAGATCGAGGAGATCAATTGAGAGAGAAGGAGAAAAAAGATACTGAAACTTTTGTCGAGTGAGCGAGTTAACAAGAGCCGAGATAGAAAAGAGAGAGAGAGAGAGAGAGAGAGAGAGAGACACGAGTGATATGATATTTATATAAACATATATTATTAGAGGCACAATTTTATGAGCAGTATCGCCAAAAGTTGCCTTAAATTTCTCGGCCCCTTTCGTTAATAATCGATTAATTATCAGCAAAAATGAAAAAAAAAATTGGAAACAAAATAGCAAGAATTTTTATTAAAGTCTCATCCACGAGAAAGCCACAAGAATTAAGCAAAGATAAACGATACTTCGTGAGAGACACCGCTCGTTTTTTTTTTCATTTGTTTTCCCTTTCATAAAGTTAATTTTCTTTTTTTCGTTGGTGTCTAAATTACAAAAAAAGGGGGATCTCCATATTTTGTTTTCAAGAGAATTACTTATATATTTATATATATGATACTATATCTACTCGATTGATTTGTTCGTTTTTTCACCAATCAATTATTCAGTAGTTTACGACAGTGCCTGCCAACCTTGCTGTGCTCGTACTTGGAGGATCAACCCGGCATGTTTGATCCCCTCCGGTGCATTTAAAATATGGGCTGCAGAGGCACGATGCGCCCCTTTGCATCAAACCATATTGACGAGAGATATGAAAAAAATAAATAATGATAAATGAATGAGTCGAAAGAATTTTTCATCGTAGAGACAAATAATCGCTACCAAATATGCTTTTAATCGAATAATGTGTTTGATGAAATGTGGATGGAACAGGGGATTATGATCCTCCAAGAATTACACCGTATATAATCTCCTTCTGTTCGCAGTTCCTTAGGAACTGACGAATTGTCTGTAAAACATATTGATATATATATATAATCATAAACAAGGTGTTAAGTAACTAGATAACCTGACTACGTCCACCGTGTAGAGCGCACCAAGACGAAAAAGTAGCTTTCTTAAAAATTGTTATACGACAAAAATTGGCTTAGTCATTAATGTTTTAAGCTGACCAATGATGGCTTGAATGCTACTGGTGAGCTACGTGGTGGGAGTAACGGTGGGCGTGGCGTAAAAACCCCCCACCAGCGGCATTTCTCCTAGATTCTAGCCGTCGTTGGTCAACTTAAAAAACATTGATAACTCAGCCAATTTTTATCGTACAAAATTTTTTAAAAAAGCAAATTTATTGTCTTGATGCGCTCTACGCGGTTCTCTAACTTAGTCAGGTTATCTAATTGCTTAACATCCTGTATATATTTATATGCTGCATAACGATGCATAATACTTGTATAGCTTGTTATTTTCGCAATATCCACACGTCATTGTAGGCCATTTAATCAACGGATATTGTGCACAGGAATGTATATATATATATAAAGAGGTTTAATGTGTTTAAAAGTGGTTCCAGAGGTAAAAATAATTTTTATGAAAAAAAAAATCGATTAATTAAAAATTCTGATCTTTCTTAACGCTGCAATATGACTAAAATTTGATGAATCATTACTAGAAACAACATAATTCGATTTTTGAAAAACTTTTCACTCAAAATTGTTCTTTTCTAATGAAATACCTCTTCGTGAGACAGAAATATTATTATTTTGCCCCGAAAGATGTAAAACTCATTCTGAATTAAATCCATAAGTTATGTAAGAAGAAAATCGGTACTTTGAGGAAATTTTTGGTAGAAAATCTATAAAGTCTTTGAACGATACACTCTGTACTCGACAAAGTTCATGTTTCCGGATTGCTATATTTTTTTTATTCAAAAATATCTACAAAATTCGCTAATAATAACAATTTTTGCTTAAGCTTGGAAATGGAAAGCCGTCCTTAAACGAAGAGTTTTTCAACATATTTTTTTGGAGCGAAAATTAATGCCGTCAAAAATGAAAGTTTCTATCTTCGATGAAAAAAACCATTTAGGTCGATATTGAAAAAATTCTCTTCATCAAAAATAGATGTCTAATTTAAATAAGTTGTTTATAGAAATCCGCGGGTTCGATCTAATAAAATTGAAATTTAGGCTCAAAATATCCAGATTTTTTGTAAATCTTAACTATAACCTCGTCCACACTTTGCAATAAAAAAAATTTCTCACTAAATTAAGAGAATCTCGTATTGTGTGACAAAAAAATCAAGGTTAAAAAAACAATTTTCTCGTAATCTGTAGAAGAGAGACAATTTTTTTACTCCGTAAAGAATTTATTGCTCATAAAACGTATTAAATCGGAAATAAGTTGTTTCTAGTAATAATTCATAATCAATAATTCGCAGTGCAAAAAAACAATTTTTTAATGCCACTTTGTTTAATGCCGTTTGCCAAATCAGTAAATATCGAAAAGGAACTATCACACCAAAAAAAATATATATATGTACATACCAAATGCATATAACAAACTATACAACATTCCCCGTATAAATATATGTATTTTTTTAAATTTTAAATATTTAATGACTCTTAATGAATATTAATGACTCTCCACCTTAATTTAATATTTAATGCAACGGCACACATTTTTATCTCCTCGATAATGATCAAAAGCTTCAAAACGAGCTTTAAATTTATCGCAAAAAAAGAAAGAAAAAATTGCGAATAAAAATTACAGATCCCCATAATTTTATTACATTCATACCGTCTTACATATATATATATATTTATATATATAACTTATTATATACATGACATATGCATGCGTTCTCTTCGTCAAATAATACCCTTGTCCTCCGGACAAAATATTATACGTATATATATATTATTTTTAATTTTTGTCATTCTTCTTCAAATACCTTTAATATCGTTGGTATATATTCTCACACTTGCTGACAGTTCTTTGCATCAACAACAGCCGCATCAGTTTTCGATATCAGTCGTATTTCAATTTTGTTTTTTTTTATTACCGACCTTCGCGGTCGAATTGTTCACAATCGTAAAATTCGACATTCGCGCCTTCAACGTTTGTGTACGTACGCTTGTACGTCACACTGGAATTTCGACCTTTTCGCGTTGACCATTAGTTTCCATATGTCGGACACGTTTAGACAACGGTTGAAATACCGCGCGAGCGAAAAGCCACAAAATGTTTCGAGCTGTCCGCAATCGTATTGGCAGCAAAGTCAGAATATAAACTGTACGAAATCGAATCGCACGATAGAATCGACCGTGGGAGATGCTTTATTCGACATTGATATTTCAACGTTTCGTTGAAAGATTCAGATTTCACGTGAAAATCATTTTGAACTCGAACAGATTTGAAATTGCAGAAATTGTAATCGACAGTGGCCCATTAAATGGATTATAAAAAATGGACGAATTAAAATTAAAGTTAAAAAAAAACAATCGATAAAGTCAAGATATCTTTCAATATTTCGATTTGCTAAAATCGATAAATCAAATCAATCAATAAAATCAATAAATCGATCTGCCATCGATTGCCAAAAATCACTCGAATCAAAGCATGACCCACGATCGACGCTTTTTCATTCCTTCTCATAATTCCTGGCTCCCGACATAACGAAAAAAAAAAATCATTCCACTCCCGATAAATTTAATTCTCGTGTTCGAGAATCCTCCCCCGTTACATATCTGATTTGTAACAGTCGTGTAGCGGTGATGCGAGGCCAAGTAGTTACGGAACAAGGACTTGGAATAGTAGGAATACGAGTATCGGTCGACAGGGATTCTCGATTTGGATTCACCCTCACAAGAGCCGGCGGATGGTGAGTTTAATTCCATTCTCTTTCATGGATTTCATAATGTCGTTGTTTTCTTTTTTTTTTTTTATAATCATGTGTTGCAGCTTGTCATTATCTCAGGTATGGGCATAGATTGAGCCTCCCTGTTGCAAAGGACGATTGATTGGTTTCGCAATCATCTTCCACTACAAAAATAATAATAATAATATCGACGATAATAGTAGTTATAATAATAATAATAATAATAATAATAATAATAATAATAATAATAACTATATCCGGATTAACGCATCGCACATATTCGAATCAAGAGGACTGAACCGCAGTATACATGAATCTATAGATATAGTTATATGCATGTAACCTCCAAGGACCACATAGAGACCGTTAAGATGAAGGCGGTAGTTCGCAAAGCCATACCCACATCAAAGCCAAAGCTGATGATGTCGAAAGCCGCCTAATTAGCCCATTTGAGCCAGGATATTGGGAAACCAAGTATTAGGTTCAAAATGACCCCTTCCATATCAAAGCCAGAGAACGCAGAGAGAAACAGACGCGCAAATACTCTCCTCCACTCTCGTGGCATTAAACGTCATAATTTTGCCTTTGCAATTTCCAACTCGTCGCCCCAATCCTACTGGAAACCTCATCTGGACGTGGGGAACTGTTGAGCGAAATTTCGATAAAAATCGCGTCAATGAAAGTGGCAAACTGTGACGATGACCACTGGTCAGGGGAAATTTGGGGATTTCGGAGAATTGTGAAATGCCCATGAAAGTTTGGGATTTTTGTATGGGTTTGAGGAAATGAGTTCAAAGACATTTTTATTTTCTACCAATTGGGAATTTTCAGTCAATCGAAATGCTGTACACGTTTTTGTGAGTAAATTTCAGAAAAGTAGAAAACTTTCGCTGTAGAAGCTTATGAGTGCATAAACTTGCCCATCCCAAAAATGTCCTGGACATATCTTTCAAATTTGCCGACTAAGCATTAATTTAAGCTTGCAGGATAGATTTTGGTATGGGGGAGTCTTTGAAGTCAATTAAATGAAAAAAGTAAAAAAGTGAAATACTTCAAAAATGGTCCCGAATGCTTTAAAATAATTGAACAATGCGCTTAATCGAAAATTACATAAAAATATGGACGAGAGTTTAATAAACTAGACTTTTTCCAAATTGCAAATATATTTCTCACCTGTACACAGAGCTGGGCAAAGTACCGAAAAGTACTTCAAGTACAAAGTACAAAGTACTTAGTAAGTACTTGAAGTATCAAGTACCAGCAGTACTTAAAGTACTGCGTACTTATTACTTGAAGTACTAAAGATTTCATGTACTTGAAGTACTTAAGATTTAATGTACTTGAAGTACAAGTACTTGAAAAACCAAGTACCACGTATCAAGTACTTTTGAAGTTTTCAGGTATATCTCGTAAGTTCTAGTACTTATACCTTTGATTTCATATATTCATTTGATTTTTATTCGAGTACTTTTTCTATCAAAACATATTTTCACCTTGTGCAATACACTGAGATTAGGATTTAGGCAGATTGGAACAGAAGCATTCAAACAAAGAATTAAAAATAATTCAAAAATAGTATTGACTGTTGTAATTAAGATTTATTTTGATACAGGTTTGAAAAAGAAGAAAAAAATAATATAATACATGGATTGTTAAAACTACTCCAACTTCGTGTTCGTCTTCAAAAGGCTGTGAAATTGAAATTTTGGGTACAATACTTGAAGTACAGGCCAAGTACTTGAAAATTTAAGTAAAATACTTGAAGTACTTTTTGAGTACTTCAAGTACTGTCCAACTCTGCATGTACATATATTTAACGTACGTTTAGAAATATAAACGAAATATGGAAATTTGAAACGGAATAAACACAATACATTCACGATATATTTTCTATACACATCCGACATACTTTATTTCCACGAAGAAATTTTTAAATGCCCGAAAAAAGCTCGATCGAAAATGTGCGATGAACGTTAATGGACGCTTGATCGCCATTGAATAGCGTTCACTATAATGATTCTACAATATCGTGAAATATCGATGAACGATGATGCAACGAGTACCATTTTAATTCAGTTTCGACGTACTCGTGAATGGCGGTGGTGCCGTCACTCTACAGTTTCAACGTAGTCCATTCAAGCCTCTAACGAGAACCGTATTTGTACCCTGGAATCAAATCGTGGTTTTGCCACCGGTAATAATGACCCTGAGCGAGGAAGGAGAATCTTACAAATCGAACCAACCACCGAGTCCAGCTGTGGGTAAGTGATGGAACGACAAAACGATTCCTATCGTTTTATTTTGATTTTTCAATAATTTTTTCATTTTTTAATTATGAGTGCCATTTTTTTTCTTCATTCAATGTTTTGCGCTCTTTGGGGTCTGAGGAGCATTTATCATTTCTTCCTCGCGAATTTCCACGGCAAAAGATCAAAAAAGTTTCACAACGACTTCTGCGTTTGATCAATTCTAAAATCAATGGTGTTTTTTTATTTATTTTTTCCTAATTGTGGGGGATCGAATGATTCTGGATAAAGAACGATGGGTAAATTTTGAGGAATTGTTAACAACAAATTTGTTACCGCATAAAAAAAGAATGGCTCCAAGTAGATTTGACCAAAGTCGCGATGCAAAATGTGACGTCTCTGTTTCGTCCTTCAGTGTTGAGTGTTTCAGTTTCTTATTATTTACTGCATAAAATATAATAGGCTTCCCAGGGATATCGATGGGTCTTTTCGGCGAGAATGGGCCGTGTCTGGAGCACGATCATGAGACCCTGAGGCCCATTATCGTGAGCACTTGGATGCCCGAAAAAGTTGGAGGATTGCCGGGACAGAGTCTCGTTTTTGCCGAGAGTCAGGCAAGTGTCTGAATTATTCAACATTATTAAACCATTCTTGTTCTTCATCGACAATTTTTAATGTTGCATCCATCTCAGGCCCAAATTTAAAATTCTGAAATCGACCTTGAGATTAAAATCATATATAAATGGGAAGGCAGAAGACAGCTGGAAAAGTGAAGCTACTTTTGGAAACTTATTTTCCCAACAAACAATAAAAGTAAACTAATTTATTGTTCTTCAAAATTTCCATAAATTTATGGTCTTTGATCGCAGGATTTCTTTCTGGAAGTACATTTTCTATTTGATGAATAAAAGATGCTATTTTTTTTCTTACCAAGACTCTCACAACTCGACATTTCAGAAATTCCTTTAATTAATCACAGAAAAAACAAAAATACTACGGCAATTTGTTTGGCCTTTTTATTCAAAATTATTGCTTTTACTAACTGCAAAAAAACTTGCTGAATATTTTTACACAAAAGAATAACCAATGCGTGTAATAATGATTTAAGAAAAAACTTTCCCAAAAAATACGCTTTTTCGGTCCACGAGTCTAGATACAACGCTTCAAATTCGATGTTGTGATTAGAAAATTTGGGCCTAGCCGCACTCGAGCAGAGTTGTGAGAATAGTAATGTAAATGTAATGCATTACCCATTATTTTGAACAATGTGTTTTAGATAAGTTTTCCATTACATATTACAAAAGTAACGTGTAATGAATGAATGTTCCATTACAAATGAAAATAGTAATGTGTAATGAATGAATGTTCCATTACAAATAATGAAAGTAATGTGTAATGGCTGCATGTGCCATTACAAATTGAAAAAATAACGTGTTATGAATGAGTGCTCCATTACAAATTACAATCGAAAAAAAAAGTAATTTGTAGTGGAGAATATTCCATTACAAATTAGTGTGTTTCTACCACAATTTGGAGCAGGTACTATTTTGCTCAAAGGTAAGTCTACTAATTCTTCAATGAAAATAATTTGTGTGCATCAAGTTTTTGTTAACTTTACTATCATAGTGGTAAATGTATGAGCAGTGATTTTTTGGAGTAATTTTTACCCCAATCTCGTAAAAATTGCGATTCAAGAAAAAATAAGTGTCAGTGTATATTAACTTAATATACACTGTTTATACATTTACCACTACGATAGTAAAGTCAACAGAAACTTGATAGACACAAATTATTTTCATTGAAAAATTAATAGATTCGCCTTTGAGCAAAATAGTACCTGCTCCACATTGTCGTAGAAACATACTAAAGCACACGAACAATCGCACACACAGAAGTTTTTTTCTGTGGTGTCTCCGGAAAAATAGTGGGGATATCCGAATGTTTGCGATTGACTCCGAATACTGGTAAAGTGCTCAAACAATATTACAGTGAGACCCCACTTACTTTTCTTCCATCTCAATTTGCTTCGAGCGAAATAAAATAATCAAACAGCAATGTGCAAGTTTCTAGTGCGAGCGCAGCAATTTTTCTATTTGTAATGGAATATTCTCCACTACAAATTACTTTCTTTCAATCGTGATTTGTAATGGAGCACTGATCCGTTACACATTACTTTTTTTTTATTTGTAATGGCACATGCATCCATTACACATTACTTTTGTATTTTGTAATGGTACACTTGTCCATTTCACATTATGCAGTGTAATGGGTAATGAATACACTAATGCATCATCAAAATAGTGTATTATTTACAACTCTGCACTGGAGTAGAAATCTTAAAAACCTTCGCGAGAAAATTAGAAAAATCATTTTTCCCACCCTAGAAAACTGTACCATTAATTTGAATCCTCGTTCTCACGAATTTCAGATCGTTCAAGAGAGCATAGCGATACCGGGTTCGAATCTTCATCTGATGTATCAAAGTAGCCAAGCAGCGGGTTACCTGTCGATCGTGAGAATGCAATTGACCGGTCCTTTCATACCAAAATCATTGACCCACGTGCACGTCCACGTGGAGATCGAGGGTTCACTGCACACGAAGACATACGAGGCCGATCCCAATCTGACTCACACATTCGCGTGGAACAAGCGCAACGTTTACAAGCAAAAAGTTTACGGTGTCGCTCAGGCGAGAATATCGATCGGTTATCAGCACTCGACGTGTTCATCGGTAATATGGGAAACCCAAACGGCGATACTGCAAGGTTTCGATGTCGACATATCGGACGTTGGTGGTTGGGGTCTGGACATTCATCATCATTACAATTTCCACGAGGGTATATTGCAAAAGGGCGATGGTTCGACATTGCACTTCAAGCAATATCCACGCACCGTCAAGGTCGTCATGGGCACGGGTTTGCAGAGAAATTTGGTATGCGACAATTGCGATGGTTTGGCCAAAGACGCTAAACTCCTGACACCGGTTGCATTGACCAGTGGTCCAGACGGAAGTATCTACGTCGGTGATTTCAATCTCGTACGTCGTATCACACCCGAGGGCAATGTCTACACGGTTTTGATATTGAGCGCGACGCAAGTTGCTTATCAGTATTATTTGTGCGTATCACCGGCCGATGGTCATCTCTACATAAGCGATCCCGAGAAGCATCGTATACTGAAGGCACTGTCGTTGGATCAAGTGCCTGATCCAAGTATAAACATCGAACCGGTCGTTGGCAGCGGCGAGAGATGCATACCCGGTGACGAGGGACATTGCGGTGACGAGGGACCAGCTATACTCGCTAAATTGGCGCATCCAAAGGGAATCGCCATAGCAGCCGACAAGACAATGTACATTGCCGATGGTACGAATATCCGCGCCGTTGATCCACGTGGCATCATTCACACCCTCGTTGGACATCACGGTCATCATAATCATTGGTCACCCGCGCCGTGTATCGGTGCTATATCGGCTCATCAAGCCCAATTACAATGGCCAACGGATCTGACGCTCAGTCCACTCGACGGTACGCTTCATTTCATCGACGATCGTCTCGTTCTCAAATTAACGAGTGACCTCAAAGTACGCGTCGTTGCTGGTACACCATTGCACTGCACGAGTCACGCCAACAACGGCGAAATGACCAAGATCAATTCCAGCTCGACCGCAACGAGTGCCAAAACCATCAAGAAAACGGATGAGGTGTTGGGTTCCGTTCTGGCAGTTAGTTTCAGTCCAACCGGTGAACTCTATATCGCCGACAGTGATTCCCATCGCGTTAATTCCATAAGAATCGTCGATTCTGCCGGCAAAATGTCACACTTTGCTGGACAACAGCGGGAACGGATGAGGGGCGCATGTGATTGTAACGGTACGACACCGAGTACCGTGAAGGACATTGATGGTTGCGCCTGCAACGAAGACACCGGTAGTCGTGATACCGAGACTCTGTTGTCGTCCAATGCGAAATTCACGGCAATATCGGCACTCGCTGTCTCACCCGATGGTGTCCTTCACGTGGCCGATCAGGGTAGCCTTCATATACTCGCTCTGCAGCCGTATCTTCCGGCGTTGGACGAGAGCGGCGAATTTCACATACCATATCCACCGTCCAACGAGATTTATGTGTTCAATCGTTACGGTCAGCACGTGGCGACGAAGGATTTGACATCCGGCAAGACGAGATACTCGTTTCTCTACAGTAAAAACACGAGTTTTGGAAAATTATCGACCGTGACCGATAGCGCCGGTAACAAGATACAATTTTTACGCGACTACAGCAACGTCGTGAGCTCGATCGAGAATACCCAGGATCACAAGTCCGAATTGAAGATATCGGGTGTTGGTTTTCTCGTTAAATTACCGGAACGAGGAAGATCCGAGATTGCCCTTGATTACGATAGCGCAACTGGCCTCTTGACCAGTCGCTCGGGTGGCGGCGAAACTTACATATACAATTACGACAGTCTCGGACGCGTTTCTGACGTCACACTGCCGACCGGTGAGAAGATCAAGCTGAGCTCGGGTCTCACGAGAGACGAGAGTCTCTCGGTCAGCATATCGGCGCCGCTTCAGGCACTGTCACGCGGTGACAAGCAGCGCAACGTCGAATTCAAGATGAA
Organism: Alloplasta piceator; assembly: GCA_946863875.1. NCBI lineage: Eukaryota > Metazoa > Arthropoda > Insecta > Hymenoptera > Ichneumonidae > Alloplasta > Alloplasta piceator. The sequence goes on along the minus strand of OX333072.1, from coordinate 8,721,632 downwards.
GAGCGAACGATCGAAGACCCTGTCGATCACGGACGGTGCGAAGATCAAGCGAGCAACGTCCTTCACAAACAGCAGCCTCGAGGTCTATCTGCCCAGTGGCGGTAGGATCGTTAGTGCCGCTACGACGAAGCATCCTCTGCTCGAAGCTGCTCTTCCGGTCGAGGCGGAGATGTTACCAATGTGGAGTTACCAGATGATAACACTCGGCGAGCTCACAAACACAATGACGACTACCTACAATCTCGTCGGTGACGTGAGTCACTTGCAACAAACGCTCAATCGTGAGATATGGGTCAATGACACGAGGGTCATCGCCGTTGAATTCGAGCAGGCGTTCAGTCGTGAAACTTTCTACGACAAGAGTCGTTCACCACTGTTGACGGTGACCTTTGATCCAGCTGGTTTACCACTTAATTGGATGCCCTACGAACACGGTCACAATCTAACGATAACTTATGACAAGTTCAATCGTATCGAGAGCTGGAAATGGGGCGCATCCGACGAATCTTACAGCTACGACATGCGCGGTCAGTTGGCCGAGGTCACGAACAGTCAGGATGGCACGAAGAAGTACACTTACAACGATTACAACATGGTCTCGAAGATAACACTGGCGAGCTCGCGACATTTTTCACTCGAGTACGACAATGACGGTGGTCTCAGACACATTATCCTTCCATCGGGTACCCAACATTCTTTCTCGTGTCAGGCGTCATTGGGCTTTTTACGAGTAACTTACACACCTCCGGGCAGCACAAAATCGTATCTGCAGCATTACAGTCACGGTGGTAACCTTCTGCAAACGGTATTCCCCGGTGACGGTGCGAGGATCGTTTATCGCTATCACACGTCGGGTCAACTCGCTGAGATCATTCACGGTGACGGTAAGAGCGAGATAAAATACACCGAGAGCGGTTTGCCGTCGGAGGTGATACACGTGGAGAAGGACGTTGAGTACAAGTGGGACTATCAGTACAGCGCTGGTCTATTGGTCGAGGAACGCATTGATTTCGGTGCAAAAACTGGTCTCAGCAATGCCAAATTTACCTTCGATTATGACTCGAATTATCGGCTGACAATTGTACAGGGTAGAATCGGAGGTCAGACATTGCCACCTCACGCGATGGCTTATAGTCCTCGAACCGGTGCGCTGGAGCAAATCGGACAATTCAAAGTAACGAGACCACAGGCAAACGGCACTGTCGTTTACGACGGTACCGCGATATTTTCACGCACGACTGACAAACGTTTCCTCGTGACCGAAGTTACCGTCACGATTCACGGTCTTGAGGTATTCCGTATGGAATTCACACACGATTCGAAAGGACGCATCAATCAAACGAGAACTGACACGAGAAACGTCGGTGTCAATACTTATACGAATGTTAAAAATTACACCTGGGACTGTGACGGTCAATTGACCGGTGTCGAGGCGCAAGAACCATGGAGTTTTCGTTACGATGGCAATGGCAATATGCTCTCGTTGACTTATCGCGGTAATACGATACCAATGGAATACAATTCGATGGATCGTATCGTCAAGTGCGGCGATGGATTGTACAAGTACGATAATCGCGGTTTGGTCGTACAAAATGCGCGCGAGGAGCGATTCAATTACAATGCCAAAGGACTTTTGATAAGGGCCACGAAGAAGGGACGTTTCGATGTGCGGTATTATTACGATCATCTAGATCGTTTGGCAACGAGAAAGGACAATTACAGCAATGTCACGCAATTCTTTTACAACAATCAGAAGAGACCGCACGAGGTCAGCCAGATATACAGTCCACGTGATGGTAAATTAATGAGTCTCGTTTATGACGATAGAGGGCACTTGATATACGCACAAATTTATCGTCACAAGTATTACATCGCCACTGATCAATGCGGCACACCGATTATGATATTCAATCAATACGGGGAAGGTATCAGGGAAATCATGAGGTCACCGTATGGTCACATTGTTTACGACTCGAATCCCTATCTCTATCTTCCGGTTGACTTCTGCGGTGGTCTATTGGATCAGGTAATGATTTCTTCGCTTTTCATTTTCGTTTTTGCAGTTTCTTCAGCAATCTTCAGATTTTCAGGCTTTTTGGCACATTTCATTGCACCAACACTACATCAAACTTACCATTACAATCCGACAGGTAACGTCATTGGTGCACATGCCAAATGGGAAGGTTTACGATCCTCTTATCGGTCAGTGGATGTCACCGCTTTGGGAAAACGTTCTGGACAGAGTAGCCACACCGACGCATCTTCATCTTTACAGATTCAACGGGAACGATCCTATCGACGTTAGACACACGGACAAGCACAGTCAGCCAAAAGGTTCGCTAAATTAATTTTGTAGCTTGGAAGGTCTTCACTGAAAAATCAATGGAAAATAGAGTTTGACGAGCGATTGAGGGAGTGACGAACGTTCGAATAATAAATAGTATTCTAGAAAGGTTGAAAAAGATTTCATGCTGAAATAAACGGTTAAACATTTTGCAATAAATAATGGTAAATACCTCGGTCTATTTTAACCAAACCTGAACCGGCATGAAACATATAATTGGGTCATTCCATGTCAAATCGACCAATAGTTGGAATTGACCCCTTTCAATTTCGATGAAATTTGGTCAGAAATTTTCTTTTACCATAAAACGAAGTTCCACCACAGGAAAAAACCAAAACTTGTTTTTCGAAAGCTATGCAAAATTCAAAATTTCACCAATTTTTTAAGTTTATTTTTTAAATATCTCGAAAACTATTATAGTTATGGGAAAATCGTTCTAGGTTCGTTTTGAAAACTTGGCGCCACGAAAAAAAAATATTCCGAATTTTTTTTTGAACAATGATGAATTTGGAAAATGATTAATTTTTAAAAATCGTGAAAATCTACGATCAACATTAAATTATTGGTTCAATTTTTTTTATATGATACCTTGTACTGATCTTAAAAGATCCTGAAATTTTCAGAGAGGTGTTTTTTTTTAAATACGAATGTTTGAATTTCGGTAAAAAAAAATTTTTGTTTACCTCTAAGTTAAGTAAAGTTGAGCAATCATATAATTTTGTAATTTTGGGCAGTAAAAATTTCAATTAATGACATAAAAATGTAAAAACAGAAACGTAATTGAAATTCTTATGTCATTCATTGAAATTTTAACTACTCAAAATTACAAAATTACATGATTGCTCAACTTTACTTAACTTGGAGGGAAAAAAAATAATTTTCGTACAAAAATTTAAAGATTCATATTTTTGAAAAAAAAAACCTTTCTAAAAATTTCAGAATCTTTCAAGATCAAGATTTTCACGATTTCAAAAAATTCAAAATTCTCGAAATTCATCATTTTTTAAATTTTTTTTTGCAATATTTTCTTTTTCGTAGCCCCAAGTATACTTTTTAAGTCGAACCCAGAACGATTTCATCGTAACTATAATATTTTTCGAGATATTTAAAAAATAAACTTGAAAAATTAAAAGAATGGTGAAATTTTGAGTTTTGCATAGCTTTCGAGAAACTTTTTCTAAATATTTTTCCTTAGGTAGAACTTCGTTTTAAGGTAAAAGAAAACAAATTTCATCAAAATTAAAAGGGGTCGATTTCAACTATTGGTCGATTTGACATGAAATGACCCAATTACCAAAACTATCGAAACTATAATTTCAAAAAAAAAAAAGTAATTAACGTGTAATCGTTTACTTGAAGTTATAATTTTTATAGTTCTTATAGTTGTTTCTAGTTAGTAAAAATATACAAAAACTAGAGATCATTACATCCTGGGATGAAAAAAACAAATACGTACTGTTGTACACTGAAAAAAAATCATACGGTATATAATAAATACTAGATTTGCATAGTAAGAAATTGTTTAGTAACCCCTAATATATTATTGTTGTCCATAACCACATTCTTGATTAGAGGTATCAAAAATAAGGTTAGCTTTACCTTGTTCTCTGGAATTTATTGCCATAACTATATTTTCTTTCAGTGTATTTTTCATAAAACTGAATGTTAAATTGTTTTCATCAACATTTACAGATCACATATCATGGCTTTCGCATCTCGGCTACGATTTGAAGAGTCTAGCGCCACAATTGTTCCCTCACGAATTGCCGGAGAGTCTCGTGCCACCGTCGATGGGACCAGGAGCCTCGATATTCGGCGAAAAGAAGCGAACAAACAATCTCGGTGTGCAATCGGGTTTTCTCGCTCACATAGCGCAGCGTCATTCGGGTGACGCCATTGGACTATCGGCACCACCGAGATCGGCCCTCAAAATGGACCCCAGTGAATTGATGCCGAGTCGTTTGGGGGCAGCGTCGGATCCACCTTTCGGCAAGGGTATCCTCGTGTCCCGCACGTCCGACGGTCAAGCGGTCGTCTCGAGTGTCCCATCGGCGAATGCCATATATCGGGATGTCTTCACGACCGTTTTCAACCGTTCGTACTTCTTGCCGTTCACATTCGTCGTTCACAGCGCCCAACAGGACGCTTTCTATTTCGTCAAGGAGAAAACGTGGGAATCGGTCGACGACAAGAACCAATTCAAGCGTCTGAGTGGACAATTCAACACGACGCTTCACGAGAGTGAAAATGGCAGCGGTAGCACAGCCGTTGACGTTAAGATACACGGCGCGAGTTACGTCGTTAATTTGCGTTACGGCACAACGGCCGAAAAGGAAAAACAGCGTTTGCTGCATCATGCCAAAGCAACGGCGGTGCGCAAAGCTTGGCATCGCGAGGCCGAAGCGCTCAAGGCCAATACACCGACGAGCATCGAATGGATGGTCGCTGAACAGGACGAGATACAGAAACATGGTCACGCGTCGAATTACGAGAGTGAATACATCCACGACGCTCAGATTTATCCCGAATTGGCCGAGGATCCTTACAACATTAGATTCGTGAAGAAATCAACGTCCGAAACGTCGAGCAAGAAGAGACGCAGGAGGAGAGGAACGACGGCCGCGTGCAAATTATGGCGGCTCGACGATATTTGCTAAGAGACTCCATCCCCAATCTTCTCCCTATCCCCGTCCAGATTTTATATTCATATATATATACATAAATGTATATGAATATATGTATATTTACCAACCGCGATAAATCCCTATTCCGTGAAAATCCACCAGATCCCAAAACATTCCCCTTGTCACGGTCGCGTGCACGAAGAGGCAGTTTGAAACATGAGGGGGGAAAAAGCCGAAAAGACCTTCTTTCCTCTTTCCGCGTGACGATGACGAAAACGCTTATGAATTGATCCTCGAGCGAGACAGCGGCCGAAAACTCGAGGTTTCGGTGTTAAAAGGACAGAAAGAGAGGGAAAATGATTTATCAACGAATTTCCATGCCGAATTTCCTCGCAATCTGGCGATACAGGGGCAAAAGGGTTTATCGTGGAATCTTATCGAAGAAAATATCGTCGTTGACCTCTCTTCCGGTTTGTATCTTGCCGCCGCACAACTTGAGAGCAAAAAATAAATTGCACGTTTACACCGTAAACACCGGAGAACGAGGGAGAAAGAGGGAAAAAAAACACTATCAAAAAATTTTATACCAAAGTCTATTTGTGTATTTCAAAGATGCCAAAAAAAACGAAAAAAAACACACACACACACTATAATGTTATATTATATCGAAAGCCGTAATAACGGATCATAGGGTTTAAGGAAAACTACGGGAATTCGTCTCTGTCGGGTTTTTTTTTTGAACCTACGGGGCTGCGAACCCGTGAAAATACCGCGTGTGGGTAAATCACGGCTGTGAAATTTTACGATCCAAAGATCATCGTCAAGGAGGAAGAGGAAGAAGGAGAAACTGAACGACGAGGATCAATTTGGCAATGAAGGAACATTTTTCAACCGGGAAAGACGAAAGTTGCCGTTGAACTTGCACGGGAAAAGTGAGAAGCGCGTGGTGACATTCGCGGACATTTTGATACACGTGAAAAATGAACAATCGGGCTTGGGAGAGAAAAATTATGGCGTCGAACGCCCAATTGCGAGGCCCGGACACGTGTACTTGTGGATGTCTGTGTGGATGTATATGTATGAAGAAAAAAAACTTGACGTTTTTCAAATCGATCGAACGATTATTGATAAAAGTGTCCTGTGTTTATAAAATATTGAGGTGACGAAATGAAGAAGAAAAAAAAAGAATGGTGCGCTGGACGCGCGGCGTTTTCGGGCCATTCGTCGTTGAGACATCCGTTTCGCGTTACGATATTTTTTTTTATGTGTGTGTGAGAAATATAAAGAGCGAAAGAGAGAGAGAGAACCTAGTCAATAAATTAGCTTTACATTGACGTTTATTAAAGTACATATATATATATATATATGGCGAGAGAGATGTAAGAGCACAAAAAATCGTTTGTCCGAAGCGAATTTTTCGCGCCAATTGTAATTATCGAAAGTGTGAGTTGATATTTTCTCACAATAAGTGAGGGAGAGTAGAAAGAATGCGGAAGTGAGAAGAGGCGATGGCACAAGAACGAATATTTCGGGACGAGGAAACTTTGAAAATCGCGATAATTTAACGAAAGCACAAAATTACACGGAAATATATAATCTCAGCAACGAATGGCCAATTCTCCCCTACCCGAAGCCCTCGAACAAGGTCGCACACAATTTTAACTTTTTTATTTGTCATAAATTCGCGATAAATAAGCTTTTATGAATTTGCAATTGATTATCGTAACGAGAATTAATGTGTATCGCGCAAAAGCGTAACGTGAGAATCGCGCGTTTGCGAAATAATGATAATAATAACGGGAGAAGATAAGAAAAGTATGTTTCGCCGAGTATTTTGGCACGAATGTGAAAGTTTCCAAGATGAGGAGAAAAAAAATCAGGAACGCCAATTGGGCATCGTTTGTATAAAAAAAATAGTGGTGCTTAATCTCCGGTGGTGAAAAATCGGTGCAACATTTGGGATAAGGCGAAGAGAACAAAAAAATTGATTTGGCTAAACAGATCGAGGTGGGCAATGATTTTTTCGTTTTTCTCTAATTTGCCCGTTCGTCGCGTCACCGGAAGTCCCCTGGTGGGGCCCGAAAATTTTTTTTTCGTCAAGAGAAGATCGACCGAATGTATTTTTTTCTCCCCCCGTCGAAAAAGAGTGCGAGAGACGAAAAAAGTGAGAGAAAGGCCAGAACTCGAATTTGTCGTATTCTACGAGGAAAATTGTAGCGTCCAGGAGATTATGAGAGAAGAAAGAGCGGAGGAGAACGGTGAAAGTGTGAATATGTTTTTTGACGCGCCGAGATATAACGACGCGTATCTATTAATTATTACATATTAAACGACGAGACGAATGAATGTTTGATACTGACTGTAAAAAAAGAGCGCAATTTACGAACGAAGAAAAAACGATACAAAAATACTAAAAAAAATGGGAAAAAAATCGAACGGTCAAGCGCATGTTCAAAAAAATGCGCAACGAGTAAAAAAAAACACCCGTCGAGTCAATAATTTATATCGGTATACATTACATGCGTGTATTGTGTATATTAAACGGAAATACATATTTGTGCTTGCTGGATATAAAGATGATAACGAGATTAAAGAAGAAAACGAGAAATCACAAAAAAAAAACAAAAAAAACAGAGCCACGAAATACAGGGCGGTGTTTCTTCGCAAAGTCACTAAGTGTAATAACCAAATGGGAGGAGGAAAAAAAAAGAAGAATAAACGAAAATTGATGGATGGTTAAAAAATTAAGGGAAAACAAACATTTTATTTCGCGTATTCTTGTCCCATTGATCACGGGCTTTTTTGCCATAATTTTTGCCCATCCTCGAAACGTCCCATAGCACGTGCGTCATTCGTCACTGTCACGAGTGTACAATTCATATTTTCGTTCTTTCTTTCCTCGGGAAATTTTTAGGTTTTTCTTCTTTTTTTGTTACTTCTGCCCGTGGCGCAAAGGGAGGAGGAAAAGAGAAACGAGAGCTGGCTTTATTCGAGTCGTCGATGATGCCTGAGAGTCGATGAACCTTGGACGATTGACTATGTTACGTATAGATAGTTGCACAATGACATTAAAGAAAATTGTCTGAATAGATAAACTACCTACTACTAAGTGTATAAAAAAGTGAATATTATATATATATATATATGAATATATTAAGGTGAATCGAAAAAATTAAAAACTGTTGGCTACCCTCAAAAATAAAAAATGTCGTTGAAATAAAGGTCTCTGTGGACCGGTTCGATTTTTCGATTTTTTTTAGAGGGCGCGCGGGACGTTCAAAAACGCCATTTTAGCGGTAAATTTACTGCATCACTGATAAACGAAAACAGATCAATCAAAAAATTCTGAATTTTTTATGCAAGGTGCCCAGATACGTACTCTTTCAAACAAATGGTTCATATATTCGAAAAAAAATCCCTGAAAATCAATATTTTCACTATTTTTCAATTAATTACATCATCACATATTGATTTTTGTCTTCCAACACGGTTTCGTATCTCTACCATCTTTTTTCTTGTAAAACTCGGTATTAGTATTGCTTACAATGCGAAAATTGTTGAAAAATAAATATTTATTTTGGAAATTTTCATATTTAAAAAGATTTATTTTTTAGCCATTTTCGCATTGTAAGCAATACTGATACTTAGTTTTACAAGAAAAAAGATGGAAGAAGTACAAAAACATTTTAGAAGATAAAAATCAATATTTAATCATACAATGAATTGAAAAATAGTGAAAATAATGATTTTCAGATATTTTTTTTTCGAATATATGAACCATTTGTTAATGTTCGGTAAATATGGGTTTGGAAGAGTACATATCTGGGCACCTTGTATAAAAAATTCAGCATTTTTTGAATGATCTATTTCCGTTTATCAGTGATATAGTAAATTTAACGCTAAAAATGGCGTTTTTGAACGTCCTGCGCGCCCTCTGAAACAATTCAAAAAATCGAACCGTTGCACAGAGACCCTTATTTCAACGATATCTTTGATTTCTGAGGGTAGCGAAGAGTTTTTGTTTTTTTTTCGATTCACCCTAGAATATATATATATAAATATATGATAGAGTATAGGCAAGCTTCGTCATGTATTTTTGACTCGAGAATGTTCGGACCACACGCGTGTATATCGAGTCGAGACTGCGTTCTCGGGGTGGCAAATAATCAGGGTCGAATATTATACGGAAAATTATGAGAGACAGAGTGAGAAAAAAAAATAAAATGTGCGCAAGTGCGTGTACGCGTGAGTGAGATAGAATGATAAATTAAAATGAAATAAAGTGCGAAAGTGAGAAAGTCGATGGGAGAAAGAAATATTAAAAATCCTCTCAGTGTCTTCTGAGCCAGTTTTTTCGAAGAGCCCCTGAAAGAGTCCGGACAGTCCTCGTAAAGACTATAATTGACGATAAATAAATAAAAAAAACAAAAAATGATATAGAAATTACAAAAAAAATAAAAAAATAAAGTAAATAATAATGAAATCGCCACGAGGGACTCGCGTGCATTGGGCGATTCAAAGAATCAACTATTTTTAAATATCATGGTGTCAAATTACAAGCGAGACGATATTTTACATATAACGTAATATATGTATAATCGTCACGTGTTGACGAATTGAAGAAATTGTTTTGAAAAAAAAAAATATGGAAATTAACAAATAAAATAATTAAATGAGAAAAGAAAAGCGCGGGTCAATAGGAGTAACGATACATAGACGCGATTTGCAGACCCTCCTTTATGAAGAAAAAAAAACCATACGGACACGAATCGCGCAAAAAAAAGTAAAAATATAAAGTGAAAAAAAAAACAAACAAACGACACACTAAAAAATGCAAAAAGACACAGAATGAAAAGTTCAATCGTCACACTTTTTTCCTACAACTTCCGTGAAGTTCTTGCGTAATAATAATTGCGGAGCCATTTTCATTTCATCTTCATTCTATCTTTTTTCTTCTTTTTCATTCTTTCTCATATAAATATATATACGTGTGTGCGAACAAAAAAAAAGAATATAACGTCCCAATGGACACAGTAATGTTGCAGCAATGTAACGGCAATGTTACCGTTTGTAACACGTAATATTACATGTAAGTTACTTGTTCCGTTACAATTTCCTACTCAGTAATATAACATTGTTACATAACAGATCGTAACCGCAATATTGGAATGTAATGTTACATTAATGTAACTGTTATATTGCATTGATATAACAGCAATATTACGTGATATTGTAATATTTCAGTTATATTACTGCAATATTATTATTTTGCATTATTTTTTACATTACTGTAATGTAAAAAACGTTACGTGCCATCTATGTAACCTGCATATAACAAATGGTATGTAGTAAGTTACTTCCACGTTATTTAACTGTTATGTATCACAAGAATAACATTGTAACATTACATGTATACCTTTCATGTTATATTGCCGCAATATAACATCTATTACATTACTGTTACGTCACTCCGTTACAAGCACGTTACGTAACGGCTACAAAACTTTTTTACATTACTGTAATGTAACAAAGTTATATACCAGTTATGTAATCTGCATGTAACAAATATCACGTAACATGTTACTTGCACGTTATATAACAGCTATGTTACATAGCAACAACATTGTAACATTACATGTAACTTCCATGTTACATTGCTGCAACATAACGTGTTCATTGGACGTGAGAGTAAAAAGGAAACAGAGGACAAAGAGAAAGATTCGTGGTTTTAGAAACTTGTGATTCTTCGATAAAACACGGTAGTTTTGGGCGAGATATTTCGGGAAAAAAAATGTGCGCGACGTCCTGGAGAAATTATGCGATTAATTGGCTTGATATTGGTTGCCAAAAATCCCGAAATCCTTGGACTCACGTTTACATATTGCTGGATCGGTTTACAATGACTGTAACAACGGGTCGTAACGAAATTGCGGATAAGATCGATAAGGGAGATTTGACGAGTGAGCGTGAAAAAAAAAGATGAAAAAAAAACACGAAATCGAACGAAACAGAGACAAAGTGAGAATGTATGGGAATATAAATGCGAGAGCCGAATAAGAGCACAATTCAGCCACGCTATAGCTACGACCACTACCTAGGTAGATTATGCTATTTTGCCGCTGATCTAATTGTTTACTGTCACGTGTTGCTGTAAACCTAAACTATACGATACGATATATATTTTATTTATATAATATTATCCAATCGACTGTATTTATTGTAAATAGTCACCGATGTTTGCTATGATATAATATATCTGTAATTGGATGGAAAATCATTGTCATATACACCCTCTCCCAAATTTCCTTCTGGCATTTAATTCAAAAGATCCTTTTTTTAATCGTATTAAATGGTAACGTGTTTTTCGGCACCTTTAGATGGTAACGGGGGTCACTCGTGTCCGGCGCTTTAGATAGTGCTCTAAATTGCTCTAAAAAATTCGGCCAAATTCATGAAATCTCATCAACTACCCTTGAATAAGGACCAATCACTATATTGCTGATTTGATCATTTGTTTAAACAATAGAATCATATAAACAAAGGAAAACGTGAAGAATGCAACATTCTAAAAATCATAACTTTGGATGTAATTCATATTTTTTTAAATTTCTAACGGGAAATTGAAGCTTAGGAATGGTACTTTAAGGAAAAAAATATTGAGATTCTGTGTGGAATGTGGATAGAAGAAGTGCTTAAGTTTTGAGCATGAAAATCCAGTTTTTTCAAAGTACATAAAGAGGTTCAATTTCCAATAAAGTAGAGATTGTTTTATTTTTTACTCAACTTTATTGATCAGAATCACATCGAGTATCAAAGTTCACTCAAAAATGAAAGGAATATAAAAATAAAAAATTATGCCAATGCTGAGGCCAAATTCCAATGCACAATCAAGGCATAACTTGTACCTGTGTTCCAATAAAACATAATAAAATTCAAATTTCCATTAAAATTTACGTTAAAAAACTTTTGGTCAACTTTCAATCAATTTACAAATTTGGAGAAAAAAAATTTCAAGAATGCGAATTTCCATTAAAATGTATGTTATAAACTCTCTGGTAAGTTTAATTCAACGATTCATCATAAAAAACATTGATTCATGATAAAAAAAACATCAGAATTTTGAAAAAACAATTTTATTTACCAATTTCAGTCAGCGCGAATGGTAACGGGGGTCACTGGTGACCCAAGGGTGTTTTCATCTGGCTCTCGTAACAGCTGTTTAAAACCGAAAATAACCAGTGCTTAGAATAGAGGTTAAAATAGGGGGAAAATTTCGAAAAATCAACAGAATCGGATGAACAAAGCGGTGATGTTTTGAACCTTCAACTATTACGAAGAGAATGAGCGCAGTCCAGAGTCAACATTTTTAGTATGCCTTAACAAATTTGCAAAAATCGACCAATCTGCCAAAAATCGAAAAAACACACGAAGGAAAGGCGCGAGACGCGTCACTCTGTTGTCCCCACTGTGTAGGCAAAATTTACGGGAAGACGCGACTCTTATTGTCGCGATATTCAATGACTGGTTTGTTCACTGTCACATAATTAATTAGAGCACTGAAAATCAGGTAATATCGGAAAACAATGAGTCGAAAAACACAGTTAAACTATTGTCGAACATGGGCCCGTGAACTGAAACTACGACGGCCGGCATCAGCTGTTCAGTGAGAGCAACGCGCGCGCGCACGATCAAGTCGATGGGTGGATCAAAAACTGCATCGCGGCGCGCTCTGTCGGACTAAGACCGAACTTTCATTATATAGGTCAGTGGGGCAGGTCAGCAGCTGTTGCCGAACACTCGAGACAGACCATGCTCGAGACTAGGTCACGATTATTCTTGGAAAAACTTCCTCCAGCTTCCAAGAAATTCTATGTACTGACGTCACGGTGGAATTCCCGCATACAGGAGAGCGACAATTACGGTAAAAGAGAATGAGATAATAAGAAGCCATAACTCCCGTGTTTTTGATCGTACAGACTTCTTTCAGGCGTCATTTTCTTCGTTATCAAATTCTCTAAGTGTTTTTTTAGATTTATTTTTTTCAAAATCCTTAAGGGGGTACGAAATTTTTTATCAGCCATAACTCCCGTGTTTTTGATCGTACAGACTTCTTTCAGGCGTCATTTTCTTCGTTATGAAATTCTCTAAGTGTTTTTTTTTAGTTTAATTTTTTTCAAAATCCTTAAGGGGGTACGCAGAAAATAAATATTTGATCAGCCCGTGTTCTTGATTGCACAGACTTCTTTCAGGCGTCATTTTCTTCGTTATCAACTTTTTGAAGTTTTTTTTTTAGTTTTATTTTTTCAAAATCCTTAAGGGGGTACGCAGGAAATTTTTTTTTGATCAGCCCTAACTCCCGTGTTTTTGATTGTACAGACTTCTTTCAGGCGTCATTTTCTTCGTTATCAAATTCTCCAAGTGTTTTTTTTTTTTTAGCTTTTGTTTCAAAATCCTTAAGGGGGTACGTAGAAAAGAAATTTTTCATTGTACAGTCTTCTTTCAGGCGTCATTTTCTTCGTTATCAAATTTTCGAAGTGTTTTGTTTTAGTTTTATTTTTTTCAAAATCCTTGAAGGGGGTACGCAAAACAAAATTTTTGTGGTCACCCATAACTCCCGTGTTTTTGATCGTACAGACTTCTTTCAGGCGTCATTTTCGACGGTTTCAAATTTTCTAAGTTTTTTTTTAGGTTAATTTTTTTCAAAATCCTTAAGGTGTTAAATTTTCTAGGTGTTTTTTGTAAACACTCGTGCCTGGTGCTTTAAAAGTGCTCTAAAACACCCTAAAAAATTCCGCAAAATTCATGAAAAATCATCAACCAGCCTCGAATAAGGAGAATAAAACAAAGCATGGCTTTGGAACGACTAATCGAGCCATCTAAAAAAAATATGTGTCTATTGTAGACACTTCGGAGTACTTTCTGGAATTTTTTAAGATAAATCGAAACTGACATACCGACCGAAAAAAAATATTTTCGTATATTTTTTATGAAAATGGTCATTTAAACTCGAAAAATTAAAAAAAAAAAATTTTTCACAAAGTTTATGTAAAACTGCATCTTTTTTGTTTGAAAATTGTTTCTGTTTAATCGTATGCTTTCAATATACAACCGTACTTAGAAAATGTTGAAATTTTGAAAAACTCCAAATATGCAGTCCAAAATTTTTAAAAAAATCTACACTCTTTTTCATATAATTAAGTAATTTGATAAAATTTCAATTTTTTTGAGAGTGGACAACTTTTTGACCGTTCGAAACCGCATGGAATGCCTCATATGAATCATAACACGTCAAATTACAGTTCCACGTCAAATTACGCGGTCATCGGCATGACCCCCTCGTATTTTGATGTCCAATTAATTGTTAATTTCGTTTGGTCCAAAATATGACCTCAATTTTTTGGAAATTTTTATTTAAATTATAATTACGATTTGTAATGTTTTTTTTTAGGTATCCGTTTTATTTCAGGTCGTCAAGGTTGATAAATTTTCGAAAAATCTTGTCGTTCCACTCTTAAGACAAGAAAAAAAATCAAGTTATACTAGAAAAATATTTTTGTTGTTGGTATTCTCACTACAAGAAACAATAAAAATAAGAAATTATTAAAAAAAAAATTAAAATACAAATGAAGAATTCTAATTATTTTTGGCCCATTATCGAACTATGACGATAATATCTGTTATGGGCCCCAGTTTCTGTGAAAAAAAAATCATTAATATGAAAAAGGACCCTCTATGTTTTCCCTCAATTTAATGATTTTTTAACTCGGGCAACCCCGAAAAAATTAAATAAAAATTTCTAAAAGTTTGAGGTCATATTTTGGGCCAAACGGAACCCACAATTCATTGGACATTAAAATCCGAAGGGGTCGATGACCGCGTGATTTGACGTGGAATGCCCCATATACTACTTGTGTTCTGTGTGGTTAGGTTACAACATCATCACCAAGCCTGTCGGAAATAGCAAAATAGAGTTTTTGTTTTTGTCTCTTTATGGTTATGATCAGGTTATGATCAATATCAGTTCATTTTTTCCCTTTTTGTGGATGTCTACGACACTCGAGCCATTTTTTAATTGTTCACAATTATGTGCTTCCACTGAATTGTGAACCAGTGAACCACCATCAACAATTTGTTCCAATTATTATTATTTTTTGTGTAGATATTATTGCTCTCTCAGCCATTAAGAAACAAAACTGTACGAAACTTTTGAATTACCACCCTTTCAGCATGGCGGCTGCGCTTGCGCTCGTCACATCATGAAAAGGCCTGTTCAATTCGGTATTTCGGTGCAGTTGTGTTTATATTACTCGGAACCTCCTGCACCCTGCACTGCGAGCAGCGTAGTTGAAAATATTTGTCAGCACGTTTTTGTTATATTTCCATCGATAAATAATTACAAATTGAAGTGTGTGAAGTGAAAATTTCCTCATGTTAATAGCATTTGTGTGCAGTGATGAGTAAGTGTTAGTTTTTTGTTTATAATTCTCGATATCGAGAAAGAGAGGTTATGTTATATTTTTCGAAAGGCAAATTGCACCTGCTTCATATTTGTCTGCAAATAATTGTAATCTACATTATCTCTTTTTTCTAGCTGAGTCACAAGATTTGGGAGAGTCTAATCGATCGCGACATGATGATTGTGATTCGTGGTCAGACGACGGAGATTTTGAAAAAGAGAATGAAAATTCGAGCATTCATGCGTTGGAATTCGAAGCACCATCGACATCCGCACAGAGTTCAAGAATTAAATTGAGGGTCGGAGATCAATTTAATTCGTTTGAGGATGTCTGTGAAATGGTTGCCAGTTATCAAGCACAATCGAATTGCGCGTTTTATGTACGTGACAGCGTAACCATTAAAAGTAGCCGCAAGAAAGGTGTAACAAAGCCCATTCGCAGCGAGTTGAAATATTATTGGTTAAAGTATTGTTGTATCCATGGCGGAAAGAATTTTCGATCAAAGGCAACAGGTGTCAGAACATCATCGTAAGTTGAAAGATGTTCTACATGTATTATAATGAGACGACTTATTGATTGGTTACGTTTTTCATTTGCATGATTTTCTAATTATATTTTTTCAATTTTTTGGCACATTTTCTATGTACTGGCGGAAAAATCTCGAAATTTTGTTTTTTCATCTGAAAGGTTATGTTTTATTTTTAAAAAAAGAAAATTATAAGAAGTATAAATTTGCATATCATTTCCGCTTTTTTCTAATGTTCGACAAGTTTCCTTCATGAGCAAGTATATTAATTAATTGACTCTTTCTAAATTTTATTCCACTTATCCTTATTATCTAGTGCATTGGCAATAAACAAATGCATTTTATAGCTGGAAAACAACGAATATTTAATCAATTTAGTATTATGCATACATTTTTTTCAGGACTTTTCAAAAAGAATGTCCAGCTCACTTTTGTCTTTCCGTCAATGAAGATGGCGCAATGTTGAAGCTAACGACAGTCGATATTAACCATAATCACGTGTGTTCGAAGGTATATATTTGAGTATTGATAATATTTTATTATTTTATTAATATAATTAAGTGGCTATTCAAAGACCAACTTTTACTTAAGCAAATTCGACCATAAGCGAGTTGTTGGGGCTTTTGTGCTGCTTGAAGCCTCAAAGACTGAGTTTTACTTCAGCAAATTATTAAAATACTAAAGAAATTTTGCAATTAAACTCTTCTAGAAGACTTCTTCTAATCGACGGTTGTTTAGCTACATTTGTACGTTACTTTGTTTGGCTTTTCTAAAAACAATTTTATTGCAGTCTTTGTATGTTACAGGCAAAATATCTAACTCAATTCGGCTTCAATTTCGTTAAAAAAGAATTGAGTAGCTACAGGCGCAGTAAATTCGTTTTGTCAGCGCAGGGCAACGAGCAATTTGAGATCCGATTGGAAGATTCACGAACATATGCGACACCGCAGTCGTGTGATTGTCCGTCGTTTGCGTCGATGATGCTTCCATGCCGGTTGCTAATACAATTTTCCATTCTCAATTTTTAAATGATGATTGCGGGATTAAAAAAATATAATATTTGTTAATGTTCAAATATGTATTTTTTTTAGGCATATATTCGCCGTAAGACAGCAATTGGGATATAATCTTTTTGATGCCTCTATCTGTAACGAACGGTGGATACGTCAGTATTATCACAAGATTCAACGCCTTTTTGATAATGAAGAGAGGGAAGATGTAGACGTCGTTATTCCCACCATTACATCAAAGGTTGAAAAGCACCAGATTCTTTCGCAGAATAAACGTTATCGAATAGCGGATGAAGAGAGAGAAGATGTAGACGTCGTTATTCCCACAATTACATCAAAGGTTCAAAAGCACCAGATTCTTTCGCAGGACGAACGCTATCAATTAGCGTTTTCAATTACTGGAGAATTGGCAAGGCTCGTATCGGAGGTCAGCGGCGATGTATTCGAAAAACGAATGAATCTCTTGACGGATCTAAAAAAAGAGTGGACTGATAATCGAGAAGTTTCTGTTCTTTCATGCCGGAATGATTTTGATGAGCCAGCAGCAAGTACTTCGATCGATTCAACGATGGAATTCGATTCACATTGCAATGTACAACTTTCTGAAGTCGATAAAATTACAGATATTGTTCACGAACGGGAACAAAAAACGAACGGGGATAAAAAACGAAAGAATACAGAGGAACAATCGGAAGATGACGTTGAAGCTTCAAACTGTCGAGCCACTGAAGTTGATAATATTGATCTGTCTAAAATACAAGTTCCAATTGCCTTGAAACGCAAAAGAAGACCGAAAAAGAATCGGAAAAAACGGTAATCGGTTTATATAAAAAAAAAAAGATATTGACGCCGGACGAAGCACTTCCTTTTACCAAATTGCCAGTGAAGAAAAAAAGAAGAAAGCAAAGTTGCCGTCCGGTGTGACTTCTGTATGATTTGGTATCATCTACCGTGTGTATCTTTGAAGGATCCACCAAATACTATGTTTTGGAAATGTCGATTTTATTGGAGTAGGTTACTTCATGCAATTTTCATAGAGAGAGAGAGAGAGAGTCTTTTGTACTGGTAAAATTTTGACGCATTATTATATTATTTAGTAAGAACGATTATTAGTCATCGTTGTTGCTAATAATTGTTTAATGGTATACGAACGTTAATAAAGTTTTATTCGCTGTAATACTATATTAATGTGTCATTATTTATTGCATTCTCGTGTATCAGTTACTGAACCCTGTAGATGAGTGTTTACCTAGTCTATCCGGACGTATATTCGTATATTATTCGTCCAGATAATTTTTGTACGATTTGTTGAGTTCCCGGACGAATATTCGTATATTATTCGTCCGATAGAGAACTTGCATGCATCTGAAATCTGTATTTTAATCTATGGGACTCGAAAGTAGGATAAAAAATAATGTATTTCCCAAGACAGCTTTTTTTTTTAAGTAATATTAACGCTGCAAAAAAATATTCTTTGACTCTAATTTTTCTCGAAAAATTTGAATTGGCAACCATATTGTTGTACCCAACTATCAGCGCCGCCAGTGTCGCGTCCGGGAACTACGTCCCATTGTTAACAGTTTTGGCCCCGGCGCGAGCGGGTAGAGAGAGAGAGAGAGAGAGAAGCGCGCACCAAACCTTTCTTTTCACTGGATTATTTGGCACATGGACAAATATCTTTTCTGGTGTATAGTACTTGTTGTGTTTTTGCACGATGGTACAAAACAAGACATGAACCAATCCAAGTTTGGTTGCAGGGTGAATGAATCCATAATTGCTTTGTCAATTTATATTTTTTCTGTGATACTTTTGACGTAAATAATAATATTGAAGAATATTATACTGTAGGTTATACGTAAGTTATAGATTAGATTTTTGCGTCACCGAGAGCAGAAACTGTTTACAATGAGACGTGGTTCCCGGACACGACACTGGCGGCGCTGATAGTTGGGTACAACAATATGGTTGCCAATTCAAATATTTCGAGAAAAATTATAGTCAAAGAATATTTTTTTGCAGCGTCAATATTCCTTTTAAAAAAAAACTGTCTTGGGAAATACATTATTTTGTATCCTACTTTCGAATAAAAACATTTTAAAAAAACATGCAAGTTCTCTATTAACTTGTTGCACGATTTAGCTAGTCTATCCGGACGACTATTCGTGTATTATTCGTCCGGTTATCTTGCTGTACGATTTGTGTAGTCGATCCGGATGATTAATTGTATATTGTTGGTCCGGATATGCTATTTTACCATTAAGGGAAGATATACACTTAAGAGCCGGAAAAAAGGTAATTTTTGTGAATTTTTTTAAGGAAAATTATTTGAAATTTCGGATTGGGAGTTTTTCTATCTTAAAGTATACACATTCAGAAATATGTTCAATTTTTTTATTTAAAAAAATCAAAAATTGACGAGGTTGTTGTACAATCTTCGTAGCGACGTCAAAAAAATCCGGGTAAATGAATGCGCTCGAAATATCAAAATCGATAATGCTGATTTTTCGAGATAAGTCCAAATTCATACACTTTTGTGACTGAGGTCAAATTCCAGATAAAGTCAAACCTCAAGCCATCTTCAAAAATCAAATTCTTCTCTGTTTGTCAGAAATATTATGTATATCTAAAGTTTTTCACAATATACCCAAAACAAGCACAATCATCGAAAAGTAGAATTTGATTTTTCTGTAGACTTCCCTTATTCTGTTTTTTTTTGCATCAGACACTGCTAGAACGGTACGTTCTGAATCTCTTCTGCACTCCAAGGGCGAAGAAAAGACTGGCGACCTGAATGTCAAAAAAAAATTAGAAAAATAAAGATCATTGTTTAAAAAAATATTTTCTAGCACAGGAGTTACTATCAAAAATGAGAAAATAATTTTTTTAACCAATTTCAGTAAATTTTCAGTTGTTTTAGAAAAATCTAAAATTACATTGACTGAAATTCATTTGTTGGGTCGAACCCGGTTTATCCAAGATGGTATTATTTTTCATTAGTTTCCGATGAGATTAGACTTTATCAATGGCTTATTCTGAATCGCCCATGAATTTCCTGTCACCTAAGATCTCAAAAATTGATTGATTCTTACCAGAGCCAAGGAGATGAAGAGTACTGAGAGGGCCACCGTGTGAATGTGGGACTTCAATAAAAATACTGCACCCTTCAAGCATCCGGATTTGTAAGCAACTTCTTCGGACATGTTTAGACACTGGGGAAAAAAAAATTAACCCTTTTTCTCATACAATTTCGCATGAAATATTTTATATCTTTATACAGAATCGAAAATATACCTTGTCGATCGAAGAGGAGCAGCAACTTGGTGGGATACTCATTCGATATTCGGACCAATCTTTGTGTGATTTGATACCGCAACACTTGAGCTGAAAACAGGAGCAAGATAATACAAATCATTCTCCATACCCTGGAAAAACAAGAATTAAGGCGGTCGAGTCAACTCCAAAACAGTGGTTTTTAATAATAATTTATAATTTTTGTAAGGTGCCTACAAATATGATGTATCGTCCATCATTTGAGGTACCAAATAAACAATTTTTTGGGACTAGTAAGAACCCTTAAAGTGCACCGGTTTCCTGAAAAACCTAGTTTTCAATTTTTACACTCTGCGCGTGATTCAGAATAAACCGCTCGACGGATTTTACTCTACGACGTCTCATTTTCTTCGTGACACTTTCCCCCATAGGATGGACACGGCACATTTTGTTTAGCCCTTTATTTCAGAGTTGCAGGCCTGTTTTGAAATTGTTAGCCTATTTTGAACTTTCCAGTCATTGTCCTGGTCACAATTTTGACTTTAATTGAAATGTGCCGCGTTCATCCCGTGGGAAGAAGCGTTACGAAGAAAATGAGACGTTTTAGAATAAAATCCGTCCAGCGGTTCTTTCTGAAGCACGCGCAGAGTGTAAAAACTAAAAACTAAGTTTTTCAGGAAACCGGAACCCCTTAAGGGTTCTAATTAGTCCCAAAAAATTATACATCGAATGGTAGACGATACATCATATTTGCAGGCATTCTACAAAAATTATAAATTATTAAACATCGCCGTTTTGACGCTAACTCGGCCGCCTTCATTTCTACAGCAGTAATGTTTTTTTTAGAAATTCCTTACGTATTTGTGAGTATTGTCCCAAGCCTCGGTAACCCAATCCAACGATCGATAATTCACTATCGAATTTATCATATCGTCGCGGACCTTTTTCGTTATTTGCTCGAAGAACGTAAAGCTCATTATAGCGCATACAAATATCAGGCAGAGAGACAACGAGTGACAAATTATGTACTGAAAAATAAACACTAGATAAAATAAATATAAAAAATAAATAAAACACAAAAAACAACTAATCGAGACAGTTCAAGATCGATAAATCAACAAAGTTGCTATTGAATGTCTCTTAACGTTAATTTTTAACGAAGATTCTAAAATAAAATGCTCAAATCATATTTCGAAATATCCTATTTTCGACAATTAATTTGAGCAACGTCTAATTCGTATGTTCTGTTCTGCATGATTTTCTTCACTATAACGAATAATAATTTTTACGATAACATTTTGCAACGTAAAGCGTATTTTAATTTTTTGTTGATATTAATTATCGAATTTTTTATAACGAAATACTAAATGAATTTGCTGTTTTTTAAGTTCACTGTAAAAATAATAAATAATCTTTTTCATGTAAGTGAACTTACTATGATGAGAAATTTTCTTCTTCTCTTGACAAAAGCCAGGATACCGACAAACGACACAGACGATGAAAATATTCCAACAAGTAGAAGAATAGTGACGAACAATTTTTGTCCTATGAGCCTGGACATTAATTTGTTATCGGCCAACATCCATATCGATATTATCGCTGCGGTAATGCCGGCAAGCTGCGAAAAGGCAATGAAAAAATTTGTCAAAAAATCTGTAGCAAATCTTATTTAATGGTAAATCCGGATGTCTTGATTTTATTCCACTAACGAAGGTTGCGCCGTTGAGTGAAAGAAAGGAAAATTTGATGCACTTCTTTGGCAATCTTTTGTACGATAATTTGTAAAATGGAATTCCGAGAAACTGTAGTTTCTTGTTCGCTGCAGATTCATCGCTATCGGTGATATCGTCGTCGGCCGATTCGGTATCTGTCTCGTCGTCATTCGCACCCTCGCCTCGTCTCATAATTACACGTGTAAAAAAGTTCCACAGATTCATCGAGTTCGAATGTGATCGTTAATCATAACTTCAGCGATTAATTTACGTCTTGTTCGTGCATGAATTTAGAAAAGAAACAAAAAAAGCGGCTAAGTCCGTCACGTTTTAAAGATCGGCATCGACATCCCGCGAATGAAGGTTGGAAAGAGACAATTAAAAACACTGACAACTGACATAAAGTGTCATATTTCCTCTTGTTCGTCCGAGAGTTTCAAATTTTTCAATGTTTCTTCTAGGCGCGTTCATAAATGCATTTGTTTGTTTCGGATCGTTATTCTGGATCCTTTTGCATTATCCTACTTTCAAAATATCTGTAGATTCTCGATTTATCTTCAAGAAAACGCATATTTGTATTTTCCGGAGCTGTTTATTTTTTAATTGAAAATCATATTTTCAGTTACACGTTGAACTGTTTGTTAAAGTTCTGAATTACAACATTATACGTTAAGAAATGAACCACATCGTCAACGAAAAATATCAACCAGGTCTTTCAAAGGTATCCAATTTGGAGGATCCATGGAAAAGTATGGTACCGGAAATGCCGTCACCTTTTTTTCGACCTTGGACTGATAAATCTGGAATTAAAAATAAATATGTTACAAAAATAAATTAAACAAATTAAAAAAAAAAATTTCAATACAACGTTTTTAAAACGGACTAAAAAGTATAAAATAATTTGCCTAGGCTTCATGCAGAATTAAAAAACATACACATTTCTAACCACTTACAGATTGTCCTGAAAATTTGTCATTGCACATTTTTAATAGCTATTAAAATAAATGTGAGATTTAAAATGAAAAACGTGGGGCGCATGCAACAGATAATTAATGCATTAATAGTTCAGCTGTCAATTGGTATTGCACCGCGAATAATGTGAACTGATAAATAAGTTCTCGCATTAATAGTTCAGCGTTTTTCGTTTTAAATCTCACATTTATTTTAATAGCTATTAAAAATGTGCAATGACAAATTTTCAGGACAATCTGTAAGTGGTTAGAAATGTGTATGTTGTTTAATTCTGCATGAAGCCTAGGCAAATTATTTTATACTTTTTAGTCCGTTATAAAACTTGGTATTTAAAAAAAAAATTTATTTGTTTAATTTATTTTCTGATTTTTAGAATTGTGTAAGTGAAATTTTTTTTTTCAACACTTTGTTTTTCCAAGCATCGCTTGCGTTGGCTCGCTGTCTCGTTTGCCATAAGAAACTTTACTCAATAAAGACTATAAGAGACTTAAGATTCGATGGACGATTTCCTTACAGGAATTGAAGAATTGATATGTTTGCATCTGTCAGCCAGATATGAGTTATCAAGAAAATATAGCAAAAAACAAAAACCCAAACCGTTGCTATGGTAACCGTTCCTGTATCAGTTTTTATTGAGAAAATGATTAAATTATTTAAAAAAAATTAAAATCACAATTACGATTTTTTAAAACATTTTCTTGCATTGTCGTCCAATTCTGAGCTACGTTCAAAATTTCAAGCCTCTAGCTCATCGGGAAGTTAGTTTAAAATCAAATACAAAATTTCACCCGGCACAAGAAAGAGACCTAATAAAAACGTGGTAAAATAAAATAAAATGGCATTTATTACGAAGGATCAAAAATTGTGTACAGATTGTTGGGCATGTACCTCGATCATTTATTCACGACTCCATTCAGACAAAATTCCTGCAACATAATACTGCAAGTTATTATCGAAAGATTGTTTATGAATACATATGAATGCACATACATACATATGAATGTAAATACATATGAATATATCTATATCTACTTGAAAACATACCATGCACTGGTAGTGGCTCACATGCATAGGCAAAAATCCTAGACTCCGGCGTTTATAATGCTGATCAAAAATAAATTTGGTTAAATTTCAAAAATCGAGCGTATCATTAAAAAAAATTGTAATTCCTGCAAACCTCTGGTTCTATTAGATAAAAATAAAAACATTCCATAAGTTGAGATTTTTTAGCACAAACCTCTCCGTAGTTCCCGCCGGCTTTATCTAGTTTCGAGCAATATTCCTGAAAAAAAATAATGTCACGTGTATGAAAAATAATTTATCGATAATTTTTTTCCAAAATCGTACATTCAGTTATATTGGAAACGTACCGCGCATTCAAGCAAAGTCTTGCGACAACCGGATCCGGAACATTTTTCCTAATGGAAAACAATAATTCAGAGAAACGTCAACAATTTTGTTTGTCATGGGAAAGAAAATTTTTTCGTCGAACCTTTTCATTTTGAGAAAACACTCCGGATAGCCCACAAAAAACGACCAAAACCACAAACGCCAGATAGAACTTCATGGTGTGTATATAGAACTGCTTTTTGAGTTTGAATATTTTCTCCTTTTGAAACGTGCGCATTTTATACAAATTTTCTAGCTCATCGTGTCAGAAATTGACGAACGGTATATCCTCAGGCTATTCGTGGTGAAACAGTCGTGAAATAACGATAAATAATGATAAAATTATGATTAAATATCCAAATCCCCTTATGGAGTAATACTACTCTGAAACTTTGAGCAAAATCGTAGAAATCATCATTTTTTATAGTTGTTCATAAAATGTTACCCTGATCGCTCAAGACTTTCAACGTGTTTTTCTCAAAACAGCATTTTTCTAACTGACTGGAAACATAATTTGATCATTAAGGAATCTTTATTAATTCACATGAAATTTGGTTGTTTTTCTGGGCACGAAGGCGATATCTTGAAGTTTTCTTATAAATTTACACATTATTGAGAAATGATATAGCATCGTGGCCTATAAAATATAGCTGCTCATTTCCAAACAGTTTGAAAAACGGATGTGTGAAGAAAGCACCCATCTGTACAAACATTATCCATCAAGTGCGTCGCGAAAATGCAACATTCTTGAAAATGATGTTTTTTTTTCAAGCCAACATATATAGGAGGCGATTCATGTCACTACCGCCAGTAAGAAAAAAAAATTCCACAAATAATTTTGAAAAATCCAGTTACGTCATTGAAAAATATTCACCAAGAGTCGAAATTTTTAAACAAATTACTGACGTTTTTTTCCGTTGTTTACCATTTTTTAACATTTTTCCATTCACATGGCTGTATCTTTGGCAGAATTTGACGTATTTACATTTGTAAAAAAAACGAAAATCTTTTTATGGCCTTCCAGAAAAAAATTAATTTATAGATTTTTTATTTAAAAAAATTGAAATCCCATAATATAAAAAATACCCAACATTCGATTTTCGTATTCACAATTCGGGGAAATTAAAAAAATAAAATAACGAGTGTCTTCCCTTGAGAAAAAAAAATATTTGCATATTTTGCCCTGAAATAGACATTCGACTTGCTCAATAAAAAAAATTAATTTTTTTCTGGAAGGCCATAAAAACACGCAGATTTTCTTACAAATGTAAATACATCAAATCTCGTCAAAGATACACCCATTTGATTGGAAAAATATTGAAAAATGTTCACCAACGAGAAAAAACGTCAGTAATTTTTCAAAAATTTCGACACTTGGTGAATATTTTTCAAAATTGATTTTTCAAAATTGAATTTCAATTTTTCAAAATCATTTATGCATTTTTTTTTTACTGGCTGAAGTGACATTGATCGCCTCATAGATGAATATAAGTAATTGAAAAAAGTGAAGCACTTCTTTGGCAATCTTTTGTACGATAATTTGTAAAATGGGATTACGTTCCAAATTTTTCAATATTTCTTCATTTCTAGGCGCATTTATAAATGCATTTTTTTCGGATCGTTACTCTGGATCCTTTAGCATTATCCTACTTTTAAATTATCTTTTGCATCATCCTACTTTCAAATTATCTGCAGATCCTCGCTTTACCTTCAAGAAAACGCATATTTGTATTTGTTGGAGATGTTTGTTTTTTAAATGAAAGTCATTTTTTTAGTTACACGTTCTGTTTGCTAAAGTTTTGAATTACAACATTATAAGTTAAGAAATGAACAATTTCGTCAATACAGAATATCAATCAGGTCTTTCGAAGGTGCCCAATTTGAAGGATCCATGGAAAAGTGTGGTTCCGGAAATGCCATCGCCTTTTTTTTGGACCTCGGGCTGCTAAAACTGAAATAAAAAATAAGTATGTTACAAAAATAACATTACTTATGAAGGATCAAAAAGTATGCATAGATTTTTTGAGCTTGGACCTCGTTCATTTATTGTTTATTCCCGGCATGCAGATAAAAGACAGATTAAGTATGAAAAATACATATGAATATGTATATCTATGTGCTTGAAAACATACTAAGCACTGTGATGAACTCATATTATGAGGACAATATACATTCAACCCTGGACATTGTTTCTGATCAAAAATCAAAATTTGGTGAAATTTCAAAGATCGAGCTTGTCATAAAAAATTGTAATTCCTGAAAACCTCTACTTCTATTATATAAAAAAAACACCGCATAAACCAAGATTTTTTTGCACAAACCTGTCCGCCCATCCCTGCGGCATTTTCGGCTTTAAGGCAATATTCCTGGAAAAAAATGTCACGTGTATGAAAAATAATTTATCGATAATTTTTTTCAAAAACGTACATTCGATTATATTTGAAACGTACCACGCATTGAAACGCAGTAAATCTACGAGGGCAGTACACATTAATGGATCCGGGACATCTTGTCTAATGAAAAATAATAATTCAGAGAAACGTCGAAGATTGAGTTTGTCATGGGAAAGAAAATTTTTTTGACGAACCTCTTGATCTTGAGAAAATACTACGGATAGCCCACAAAAAACAATCAAAACCACAAACGCCAGATAGAACTTCATGGTGTGTATTTGGACCTTCTTTTTAAATTTGAATATTTTCAACGTTTGAAATACGCCTATTTTATACAAATTTTCTAGCTCGTGTTGGCAGAAATTGACTGACGATATATCCTCAGGCAAATATTTTCGTGACAAAACAGTCGTAAAATAGCGATAAATAATGATAAAATGAAGTTTAAGTATCCAAACTGTCTCAAAGAGTAATGCCACTCTGAAACTTTAGAAAAATCGTAAAAATCATAATTTTTTTCTAGCTGTACATAAGAATTTACGTTGATCGCTCCAGACTTTAAACGTGTTTTTCTCAAAACAGCAGTTTTCAAACTTATTGGAAACATAATTTGATCATTATAGAATCTTTATCAATTCACATGAAATTTGGCTGTTTTCTGGGCACAAAGGCAGTACTACTTCTTAAAGTTTTCTTATTTATCTACGCTATTCAGAAATGATATAGTGTCGTGGTCTATAAAATACAGCCGCCCATTTCCAGTTAGTTGAAAAACGGATGTGTGAAGAACAAAACACCCATCTGTACAAATATTGTTCACACAAGTGCGTCGTGAAAATGCCACATTCTTGAAAATAATGTATTTTTTTCATGCCAACATATATAGATAAATATAAGTCATTGAAGAAAGTGATGCACTTCTGTGGCAATTTTTTTTACGATAATTTGTAAAATGGGATTTCGAGGAACTGTAGTTTCTTGTTCGTCCGAGAGTTCCAAATTTTTCAATTTTCCTTCTTTTCTAGGCGCGTTTACAGATGCTTTTTTTTTGTTTCGTATCGTTATTCTGGATCCTTTTGCATTATCCTACTTTCAAATTATCTGTAGATTCTCGCATTACCTTCAAGAAAACGCATAATTGTATTTGCTTGAGCTGTTTATTTTGTAGTTAAAAATCATATTTTTAGTTACACGTCAAATTTTATTGTCTGTATTTCTCCAAACCTCTGGTTCTATAAAAAGAAAAACACCCCATAAGTCAAAATTTATTTTATACAAACCTGTTTGCTTCCGGCGGCATTATCGGGTTCATTGCAATATTGCTGAAAAAAGAAATAATGTCACATGTGAGAAAAATGATTTATCAATAATTTTTTTGAAAAACGTACAGTCAGTTGTATTAGAAACGTACCAAACATTGTATCGGAGTCATCTTAAGAGGGCAGTATACATTTGACCCGGGACATTTTGTCTAATGGAAAATAATAATTCAGAGAAATCGTCAAAGATTGTATTTTTCATGGTGAAGAAAATTTTTTCGACGAACCTCGCCATCTTGAGAAAACTCTCCGAAAGCACTTGAAGAAACATGCTCACAAAAAGCTGCCAAAACTACAAACGACAGATAGAACTTCATCGTGTATATATAGAACTACTCTTCAAGTTTGAATATTTTTTCCTTTTGAAACGAGCGCATTTTATACAAATTTTCTAGCTCGTGGCGCCAAAAATGGACCAACGGTATATGCTCAAGTGTGCCAAAATTATCGTAAAATAACGATAAGTACATAATGATAAAATGAAGTCTAAGTATCCAAAATGTTTAAGGAGTAATACCACTCTGAAACTTTAAACAAAATTGTAGAGATCATCATTTTTTCTAGTTGTACACAAAATTTCACCCTGATCGCTCCAGACATTAAACGTGTTTTTCTCAAAACAGCATTTTGCAACTGACTGGAAACATAATTGGATCATAAAAGAATCTTTATCAATTCACATGAAATTTGGCTGTTTTTCTAGGCACGAAGGCGGTACGACCCCTTGAAGTTTTCTTATTTGTCTATACTAATGAGATACGATATAGTGTCGCGGCCTAAAATAAAATATAGCCGCTAATTCCTAGATAGTAACGGATGGGTGAAGAACAAAAATCCCATCTGTACAAACATTATACAGGAGGTATTCCCGCTCATCGGGACTCTCATTTAAGCTTGTTGAGACCCAAATCGCAAATGATGAGAAAATTCTGAAAATTTGCTATGTTTTTCAATGAAGTATTTAAGAGGCCGTGTAAAAATTTCACGACAATTTCTAAGCTCGTTATCGAATAATTAAGATTAACAAATTAAATAAAATTAAATGTAGTCTTATGGAAACTGATATAACTTTGCGATGAGTTTTTTTTTTGACCTCTTAATTTTTCAATATCTACAATATACTGAAAGCAACGGAAAGAAAAAGGAAGTTTATTGATAAATATTTTTTTTATTTGTTTAAAAAAATAGTTTTTAACAAAATGTTAATTTCTTAATAACGAGTTTCCTAATCGTCGTGAAATTTTTACACGACTTCTTAAATACCTCATACAAAAACATACCAAATTTTCAGAATTTTGAGTAGGATACAAATTCTTAAATATTGTGTTTGACTTACTTAAATATTGTGTGTAAACAAAGAGCATTCATGAAAAACTTCAAGATAGCAAAAAGTTGCGTCTGCTATCGTTGAGTTGACAGGAATTTTTTCAGAATTTTTTTTTCTCACTTTGAGGCTGGAAAAAAAATTTGAAACGAAATTCCATTGTGTTGAAAATGATGGAATAAATTATTTTTCCCTCTTGAAATTTTATCGATAATCCCATAGTTCTCGAGTTATGGTAATGAAATGAGAAAAAAAATAAGGAAAAAAAATCTGAAAAAATTCCTCTGCACTCAACGAAAACAGACGCAACTTTTTGCTATCTTGAAGTTTTTCATGAATCCTCTTTGTTTTCGTGTTATTCGGGATTTTTAAAATTTCCTCTTTTTCACAAAAAACAGAATAATGTTGGAAAAAAAAATTGCTCAAAGTTTAAAAAAAAAGTAAATTGAAGCTCAAACTTTCCCCTTTATGAATCCAATCGTAAAAATGTATTTTAAAAAATCCCTCTAGAAGATGGGTGCACCTGAAGAGAGGGAAAAAAGGTGAAAAACAATTGTTTTCAAAATAGAGTCCAAATCTAAAAACAAATTGTAAAAATAATTTGAAAAACAGGAGATGAAGCCTAATTCTTCCCCTTTAAAATACCGTTTGTTAAATTAGTTTACGTTGACTTCCGGTGAAATGGCATGGAAAAACGTTCCAGACCTTTTTTGCAATTTCGTCCGGAAACTTTTCGCCGGTAATGAATACAGATAAATATAAGTCATGGAAGAAAAATAAACGAAGCAGTTATTTTTTCCCTAAAGTTTTCCATGAATTCTTGTAATAATTCTATGAGTCGTGTAAATTTGATTCAATGCTAAGGAAAAAATTTGGAAACGCGCGATTCTAATTTCACTGCCAAATATTACTGTATATCAGAGCATATAGGCAAAACTTTACTAAAAAATTCACCAGGAATACCATCTCAGATACTAGAGACAAAAAAAAATAGAGCAAGCAAAAAATAATTGCAATAAATACAATTCTCGAATTCGTAGCCTATTTATTAATCGTCTCAGAAGGCTGCTAAACACTTTAACGGTCAGTGGAACTCACCAATTACCAGCAAATCAGAATGATGGAATGACGTTGCCACGTTTCCGATACTAATCGATATTTTGATCACATGTCGTCCGATATTTTAGATAGTTGATTGTCTTTTTTAAGAAGAGGTTTACTTTTTCCACTAGACTATCAAACTTCAGCGATTTATGATAAAAAACAATCGATCACTTTTGTAATTACATAATTATATGTATTTTTCTTCATCGATTTACTATATACAAATCTCATCGTTCTCGGGTGCAGAAAATTTCATAATTTTCTTCTGTATTTTTTCTTCGCGCTATCACCATAATCAGATGTGGCCATTATTATTTATGATACATTTGCCTTTATCTACGTTCCGTGCGGTAAAAAAAAATGTAATTGATCAATTGGAATTTCGTTTCGTCATTATCATTAGCTGAGCAAGTCGATTATATCTTGCGTTGACAAGTTCGTTTTTGTTTGCTCGTTGGAAATTGCTCGCTGATCGTGCATTAACGACATCGGAGGTACGTTCGAGCCAGGACTCAAAATTGTAGTATTATTCTGTCCAATGGGACTCGTGATTCTCGTTGCGTTCCAATTATTGGAGGTGGAATACCGAGCGTTCTGATTGATCGACGGACTCGTCGTGCTGAAGTTACCTGACCAATTCATGGAGTTATTTTGCGGAGTTGATTTGAACGAAGCTGTCGTAGTTTCCGGTCCTCTCCATTGATTCTGGTTCACACTTGAATTATGCCACGAGCCTGGTGACGTTACTGCCGAATAATTTGCCGGTGAATTCGTTGATTTCACTGACGTAAGATTCAACTGATTCAAATTATTTTGCATCAACGTGCTCGTGAGATCCTTTGGCTCGTTTTTAACTGGACGAGCCGCGACTCTCGGTGTCATCGGACTCTGCGATTGTAATCTCTGATGAGACTCCTGCTGTCTCGCGAGTCTGTGAATTGAAAAATTACGTAAAGTATTACAGAAAAGTTTTGGCCTTATTCCTTAAACAGGGATAATCCACTTGCCCATAATGAATATTAATGATCAGACAATCGTACACTTGACATAACTTTTTGGGGTCGCATTTTTTTAATTCGAGATAATTAAGAGAACATTCATTTTATTTTCTCCATTTCATATACACTATTAGCGAAAAGTTTCCGGACAAAAAAGGTCAGGAACGTTTTTTGATGCCATTTCGCCGGAAGTCAACGTAAACTAATTTAACAAACGGCATTTTGAAGGGGAAGAATTTGGCTGCATTTCCTGTTTTTTGAATTAGTTTTACAATTTGTTTTTAAATTTAGACTCTATTTTGAAAACAACTGTTTTTCACCTTTTTTCCCTCTCTTCAGATGCACCCATCTTCTAGAGAATTTTTTTTTAAATACATTTTTACGATTGGATTCATAAAGGGGAAAGTTTGAGCTTCAATTTCCTTTTTTTAAAAACTTTGAGCAATTTTCGTTTCCAAAGTTATTCTGTTTTTTGTGAAAAAACGAGGAAATTTGAAAAATCCCGTATAACACGAAAATAAAGAGGATTCATGAAAAACTTTAAAATCGCAAAAAGTTGTGTCTGTTTTCGTTGAGTTCAGAGGAATTTTTTCAGATTTTTTTTCCAACATTTTTTTTTCTCACTTTCTGGGTCGGAGCTCAGATCATTCAATTACCATAAGTCGAGAACTATGGGATTATTGTTAAAATTTCAAGAAGGGAAAATATTTAATTTTACCATTTTCAACACATTGGACTTTTTTCAAATTTTTTTCCCAAATTTTTTTTCCTGCCCCAACATGA
Organism: Alloplasta piceator; assembly: GCA_946863875.1. Lineage (NCBI taxonomy): Eukaryota > Metazoa > Arthropoda > Insecta > Hymenoptera > Ichneumonidae > Alloplasta > Alloplasta piceator. The sequence goes on along the minus strand of OX333072.1, from coordinate 8,689,407 downwards.
GAAAAAAAAAATTTGAAAAAAAAAACTAAAAATATTTCTCTGAACTCAACGAAAACAGACGCAACTTTTTGTTATTTTCAAGTTCAAATCGTCTTTGTTTTCGTGTTAATACGGGATTAATCAAAATTCCTCTTTTTAACAAAAAAAAAACAGAACTTTGGAAAAAAAATCGCTCAAATTTTGTAAAAAGAGGAAATTGAAGCTGAAACTGTCCCCTTTATGAAGCCAATCGTAAAAATATATTTAAAAAAATTTCCTCCAGAAGAATTGGTGCACCTGCAGAGAGGGAAAAAAAGCGTAAAACAGTTGTTTTCAAAATAGAGTCCAAATCCAAAAACTTATTGTAAAAATAATTTAACAAACAGGATATGAAGCCGAATTCTTCCCATTTAAAATGCCGTTTGTTAAATTAGTTTTTGTTGACTTCCGGCGAAATGGCATAAAAAAACGTTCCAGCACTTTTTTGAAGTTTTGTCGGGAAACTTTTCACCGGCAGTGTAGATTTATTATTGCCATTTGTCAATCAATCACACACAACTCGTTAGCAATATAAAAGAATCGCGAATTCAAAACTTACACCTCGCTCCCTTATCATTTTTATCCATTAGCGAATCCTTCTTTTCACAAAGTATAGTTGTTTTTTCAGAGTTTTTAGCCAAATTTTGTTTCCAATCTTCTATCGTTTTATTCGAAAGTTACGTCTTTAACGAGACAGTCGTGAATTGCTGCTACTTTTTAAATCATTGCGTCAAACTCGTATTTTACCTGTGTTTCTCTTCCATCGTCAAACCCTTCCCATCCTTTCCGGGTGTCGCGCTCGCATTTTTCGTCGACGAGGATAATTCCAAACGTGGAAAAGCTTCTTCGAGGACGCTCGCGGCCGACGATGAATTTGTCGTTTGCATGAGTGCGTCGTCAAGCTGTTGCGCCTCTTTCCTCACAGCGTCTAATTGACGAAGCGCCTCCCGATGCTCTGTTGTAACGCGATTTATCATGTCGCTTACGAGACTCGCGAGAGCCTCGAACTGCGAAGGGCTTAAATTTTGCTCGATGCACAGTGGCAAGAGAAAAGGTAATACCTTCGTCGCCAATACCTCTTTACTGATGCCCAATTTGCTATGAGTCAGTACCATTCTGTATATCCCTAAAAATAAGACAAATAAAATGTTGATGAAACAGATTCTTTCTCTATGAGAAAACAAAAAGGAGAGAAAAAAATGTTTATTTACCAGAGTTGTAAATAAGGCATTACTTTGATAATGCATTACTATATTTATTACCCATTACATTGCATAATGTGAAATGGATAAGTGTACCATTACAAAATACAAAAGTAATGTGTAATGGGTGCATGTCCCATTACAAATAAAAAAGTAATGTGTAATGGATGCATGTGCCATTACAAATAAGAATAGTAATTTGTAATGGATGCGTGTTCCATTACAAATAAGAAAGTAATGTGTAATGTATGCATGGTCCATTACAAATAAAAAATGTAATGTGTAATGGATGCATGTCCCATTACAAATAAAAAAGTAATGTATAATGGTCGCATGTGCCATTACAAATAAAAAAAGTAATGTCTAATGGATGCGTGTTCCATTACAAATAGAAAAGTAATGTGTAATGTATGCACGTTCCATTACGAATTACAATTTAAAAAAAAAGGAATTTGCAGTGGAGAGTATTCCATTACAAATAAAAAAATTGCCGTACTCGTATTAAAAACTTACACATTGCGGTCTCATTATTTTATTTCGCTCACTAAAAGTTGATCCACAATTATCACAAATGATCCATGAAGTTAAAAAATAGAAACAAAAAACAGACAGTTCATCGTTAAATATGAAGTACGAAAATGTAGTCAATCCCAAAAATTATCCAGCTTTATATTGAACTGCCTTTTACACGCTGTTACCCATAATTATAAGCAATCTAATAAAAATTACAAGTTACTGATACAAAATTTGTGGCTTTATTGAATCCATAAATAATGTGCGTGTTTTTTTTTTACTTTATGGATCATTTGTGATAATTGTGGATGAACTTTTAGCGAGCGAAATAAAATAATGAGACAGCAATGTGCAAGTTGCTAATACGAGCACGGCAATTTTCCTACTTGTAATGGAATATTCTGCACTGCAAATTACTATTTTTAAAATTTGTAATTTGTAATGGAACGTGCATACATTACACATTACTTTTTTATTTGTAATGGAACACGCATCCATTACACATTACTTTTTTATTTGTAATGGCACATGCATACATTAAACATTACTTTTTTTTTATTTGTAATGGAACACCCATTCATTACACATTACTTTTGTAATTTGTAATGGAAAACTTGTCCAATAGACATTGTTTAAAGTAACGGGTAATGCATTACTTTTACATTACTATTTTTACAACTTTGTTATTTACCTATAATGGCCATCAATACAGCAGGCTCTCCAGCGTGAGGAATTTCTTGTAAAAACGGCAATATCTGATCGAGTATCAACCATCGATCGAGGTGTTCCAACATCTTGGCAAGGCACAATAAACAATTGACCCGCACGCTCAAACTTCTTCCGCCGGACGGTCCAGTCAAGCAGAGTTTCTTTATTCGCGGCAAAATGATATTTTTCATCGATGGATTTTCAATGAGGGTCGCAATCGTTGGCAGTGCCGAGAGACAGAGTTCCTGAAGTTGTTCGAGACGAGAGTCCAATGCTCGGGTCAATAATGGCACTATGTCGTTCTTGATGACTTCGGCGGAGCAAAGTTTGAGTAAAAGATCGATTCGTTGCATGAGAACGAGGCTTATCTGTGAGAAATGTGAATTTTTCATTCATCGCAGTCCGAAAAATATCAAAGAAGTAAAACGATTTTAAGGGATTCGAAGAATATCGTCACCTGTGGCGGTTCTTCGAGGGCCAGGACAGGCTTCAAATTTGGCAATATGTGCTCACTGAATTCCTCGTTCGTGCATACTTCCAAAACTTGAAGAATACTCGGCAGAACAAACGGTATCATCGGAGCGTTTACAAATTCCTTGTAGAGACAGGGCAAGATTCTGTGAAGTACAACGCGATGTGGCAATTGCTTCATTACTTGCGGTAGACCCTTGTAAAACTGTGATTTTTGGAGATTGTCCCATTGAAACAATTTGTCGAGGTAGTTGAGTGTTTTTACACCGATGTCCATGAAGTACTCGATCTATAAATACGAATGAGAATGTTAGGGCACAAAACTTCAGGAGGAACATGAACTTTTTATTTCTTATAAAGAAAGGAATTAGAAAAATCCTAGCTATGAATTGTACAGTTAAAAATTCCCCCAATTTTTTTAAATCTCTGAACAAAATATCTGTCTGGTGCATAGAAGGAAGTTGTGCGAGAGTCAAAAATAATGTAAATTACCTCGTAAAGTATTTATATTTCGTGGGAAAGCGTTTGCAAATGTTCATAAATTTTCTGAACAACGTTTGATATCGTTTTTTGAGTTTTGAATACTTCTAATGACATTAAAGCGAATAATCATCGATACCTTGATAAATTGATGAGCATCAGGACGAAGTTCGGGATTACTGCTGAGCATGAGTTTCACAGTGTCTCTAAAAGAGTCTGGTATCGGCGAGAGTTTCGTTGTCGTTAAAGAATTCTTGTAATCAGCAAAGAAACGACGACATTTCGAGGCGTCACCGTGCGACTCGTGAAGAGGACGATTTCCCGGTGAATGAAGAACGTAAGCGAGCATACCAAGGGAAAAAATATCACTCGGCGGAGAACAACTGCCAGCTACGATACACTCGGGAGCTTGATAATCCAGCTGAGGCTGGCCTATCGCAGGAATCGTCGGATCGTATTCTACATACGACCATGATGGCTGTAACAAAAAAAATAGAAAGCTTCGTCAAGTACGGAAATTCTGATAGGATATATATATGGGGCATTCCACGTTAAATCACGCGGTCATCGTCCTGACCCCCTCGGATTTTGATGTCCAATGAATTGTGGGTTTCGTTTGGCTCAAAATATGACATCAAATTTTTAGAAATTGTTATTTCATTTTTTAAGGGTCGCTCGAGCAAACAATCATTGAATTGAGGGAAACATAAAGAGGGGCTTTTTTTAAATTAATGAAATTTTTTTCTCAGAAACTAGGGCCCAAAACAGATATTTTCGTCATAGTTCGATAATAGGCCCAAAATAATTACTATTTTTTTTTTGTATTTTAATTTTTTTTTAATAATTTCTTATTTTTATTGTTTCTTGTAATGAGAATAACAACAACAAAAATATGTTTCTTCTGAAACTTGATTTTTTTTTCTTGGTTTAAGAGTGAAACGACAACATTTTTCGAAAATTTATTAGCCACGACGACCTGAAATAAAACGGATGATTCAAACACAATTGAAAAAAAATAAATAAAAAAATAGTAATTATTTTTAGCCCATTATCGAACTAAGACGAAAATATTTGTTTTGGGCCCTAGTTTCTGTGAAAAAATTTCATTAATTTGAAAAAGGCCCCTCTTTATGTTTTCCCTCAATTAAATAAAAATTTCTAATTCTTCAAAAAAAAATTCAAAAAATTTTTAATTTCAAAAAATTAAATAAAAATTTCTAAAAATTTCAGGTCATATTATGGGCCAATCGAAATCCACAATTCATTGGACATCAAAATCCGATGACCGCGCGATTTGACATGGAATTGAACATTTTTTGAACATTTTTTTCGAAAACCTTGAGGGCCGTAATTTAAAAATCTGAAAAAATTCTCAAAAATCCGGTGTCAAAAATAAAAAATTTTTACCCAACATTCATGATATCCAAGCTTTCGCTTCCACCTCGATTTTAGGTTTTTATGAAGGAAACGTAAAAAAAAATAAATGCAGAAATTAACCAACTATTTTTGGAAATTGTTGGTCAACGATAAAAATATTCAAGCCACTTTTCAGGGTAGATCAATTTCTGCATCTATTCTTTTTTTACGTTTTCTTCATAAAAACCTAAAACCGAGGTGGAAGGAAAATCCTGGACATAATGAATTTTGGGTCAAAAATTTTTATTTTTGACAGCGGATTTTTGAGAATTTTTTCAGATTTTTATATTACGGCCTTTAAGGTTTTCGAAAAAAATGTTCAAAAAATCACAACGTACTCAAATTCAGTTTTAAAAATCTGAAGAAAATTCTGAATGCTATTTTGAGTTGGAAGAATCATATGAAAAATCGTAAACGAAATCAGTGAGGTCGAGAGTCACACTCAGATCGACTTGGTATGGAATGCCCCATATATATATTCCAGTGAAGTCTACCATTGACAAAACTGCTAATTAATAATAAAAAAATAACTGTGCAAGTTTAATCAAAACAATCACCTGTTTGTCATTGGGATTCTGATTAAGAGCGCAACAGTCGAAACCAAAAATCTTCCAAGCTCCATTTTTGTTGATGACGATGGATTCGGGACATATATTTCTATGTAGAAGTTTGACGTCGCTGTGCAAAAAGGCAAGGCCTTCACCCAGCTGTAAAAGGCCATAACGAATCTCAACATCGAGTAATTTATAATCGCGCAGATCCTTGGTCAACGGATGAGATATGTTTTCTGTATTTCCCAGAGCATTGGCGAGACTCGCGAAAACTGGTTCAGTGGCAAAGGCCAAACTGTCTCTGGACTCTTCCAGCGGATGTTGAACTATCAGTATCTGAGGATGACGCAGTTTTGTCAATCGAACGACGCCGCGTCTCAGCGTTTCCAGAACTGCCTCGCGCTCTTGCTTGTTGGACCAGCGATCGAGCATGTGTTTGTCAAAGACAAAAATAGAGGCCTCCTGTCTCGTGGATTTCTTGTAACCGCTGTAAATCTTCCACAGGAGGCCAGGACCTGCGCTTGCAACATGGGCAGTCGCTTCGAATTCTCTGGTCACAGGATTTCCTGGCAATACGCTGGACAATTGCGAAAGACCGTAAGCTGTGCTATTAACCGTATTGCTTATCGTGTTGCTCACGGTATTTCGTAATTTATTCAGAACATCCATATTTCTTTAAAATTACTTCTATCTCGCTGTTTTAACAAGCTAATCGGGAAAGCGATATGGTAAATTAAATACGTAAATATACGTGATGTAAAATTTCAAATGTTTCACTGTAACGTCACTGACTGCAAGCACGAGTATTATTTGCAAATGATAATTGCATTATAAACTTTTCGTCCTATTTGTTTAAGTATTATCCCTTTTTTCAGTAATATCGAGATATTAATTGAATCATCGATTTTGACAACCGTGACAATATTCCGTTTGACGAAAAAGTGGTCAAAATATTTTCAGGTTAGACTACTGTCACGGAGGATTATCCCGGAAGTGTCAAATATATCGTTCCTATTCGTAAGAGGTTCGAAAATGATCCGCGTGATGGCACCACTGACCATTTCTCCCAAGGGGTCGAAGAGGCCGAGGGGAGGGATTGAAAAATATTTTTTTCAAGTAGCAACGTTTCGGCGCGGTTATAAACGTTATCTACGAGATGCGATGATTCGAAAGTTTAGTGTTAATATGAGAAATAAGTGTGAGATGAAATAATCCATCGAGTTGATTTTTACGAGGATATAATATTTTACAATATCCAACGAGAGGAAAGCGTCGATCGTTTCGATAAAAACTGTTTAACCTTTATTTGTAGGTTATGCATTGACACACAAGGATAAGCGAAATTCATAAAATTCGCACTAATGATTTGAACAAATTTTTCAACGATTTTTCCGGCTACTTTTTTGTTTATTTAAAAACTTATTCGTGATATACTCGGCAAGATGTCGTATTTAACCAGAAAAGAAGTAGACGAGATGAAGCCGCAGATAGAGAAGGCGGTTTACAAATTTCTTGGATTTGGGGAACCGGCCATTGTCACAGCCGCTGTCAATTGCATTACATCTGGCTATGACAAACGCAAAACTGCAGGTTTTTATACTTTTAATCCAGGATTTATGTGTTTTAATCTGTGTCACGAGTTTCAAAATCTCTTGCATTTATTACCAGAATTGTAAATAATGCATTACTTTGATAATGCATTACTGTATTTATTACCCTTTACACTGCATGATGTGAAATGGATAAGTGTACCATTACAAAATACAAAAGTAATGTTTAATGAATGCATGTGCCATTATAAATAAAAAAAAGTAATGTGTAATGTATGCACGTTCCATTACAAATTACAATTTTTTTAAAAAGTAATTTGCAGTGAAAAATATTCCATTACAAATAGAAAAATTACCATGCTCATATTACAAACTTGCACATTGCTGTCTCATTATTTTATTTTGTTCACTAAAAGTTCATCCACATTTATCACAAATGATCCATAAAATTAAAAAATAGAAACAAATAAACAGACAGTTCATGGTTAAATATGAAATACGAAAATGTACTCAACCCCAAAAATTATTCAACTTTGTATTGAACTGGCTTTTATACGCTGTTACCCAAATTATAAGCAGTCCAATAAAAATTACAAGTTGCTGATACAAAATTTGTCGCTTTATTGAATCCCTAAATAATGTGCATGTTTTTTTTTTTTTTAACTTTATGGATCATTTGTGATAATTGTGGATGAACTTTTAGTGAGCGAAATAAAATAATTGGGAAGCAATGTGCAAGTTTCTAATACTAGCACAGCAATTTTTCTATTTGTAATGGAATATTCTCCACTGCAAATTACTTTTTTTTTAAATTGTAATTTATAATGGAACATGCATACATTACACATTACTTTTTTATTTGTAATGAAACATACATACATTACACATTACTTTTTTCATTTGTAATAGAACATGCATCGATTACACATTACTTTTTTTTATTTGTGATGGGACATTCATCCATCACACATTACTTTTTTTAATTGTAATGGAACACGCATCCATTACACATTACTATTTTCATTTGTAATGGAACATGCATACCCTACACATTACTTTTTTTTATTTGTAATGGAACATGCATCCATTACACATTACTTTTGTAATTTGTAATGGAAAACTTGTTCAGTACATATTGTTTAAAGTAATGGGTAATGCATTACTTTTACATTACTATTTTCATAACTCTGTTTATTATACAGACAAGCTTTCAGCATTATTGGAAGACAAGAAAGCTTCTAAACTGACGGAAAAAATATTTACCATATACGATGACACCAAAGCTGCACAAAAAAGTAAAAAGCGGATTCACGCGGAAGACAAGGAGAAGGATAAGGATGTCAAAAAACCAAAACTTCAAGAGGAAGAACTCAAGAATGATGTGGTGGAAACTCAATTGTCTCCCGATAAGGTAAAAATATATTTACTTCTCTATTGCCAGGCGTGCTTTCCTAGTTTCATAATTGACTAAAATTTTGACGATAATTTGTGGTGGAAACCCACTTTTCGTAACTTTTTATTTGAAAACCCCCTTTAGCGGCACTTTGATTTTTTTATAAAATGTGTGTAGATATGTGCACGTTTGCAATTTTGCAATAATTAAGTTCAAATTTTTTGTGGCAATACATTTAATAATAAGGATGGTTGGGATTCAATTCTCTAAATAATCAGTAAAGGTTTGTGGCAGTGATCGGCAAAAAAAAATCTATCTATTTTTATTATCCAATTTTTTCGAAAAATTAATAGGTAGCAAAAAAATATTACTACCTTTTTCTAAAAATTAGTAATTTTTCTAAAAATTAGTAATTAGTGATAAAATATTTCTAATTTTTCCAAAAAAATATTGAATTAACAATGAAATATTACTAATTTTTTCCAAGAATTAGTAATTAGCGAGAAAGATATTGCCGAATAACCAAAAAAATCAATAATTTGTGGAGAAATGTATTAATTTTGGAAGAAGTAATAAATAAATGAAAACTACTAAGGCATTTTTTAGTAAGTGCTGATTAAACATTTGTATTAATAATATGTCATATCGTATATCATATCATATGACATTCGATACAATAAATACTAATGTCTGAAATATTCAAAAGATCTAATTATAAAAAAAATACAAAACAACTTTTTTAATAGTTGTTTAAGCTTATAACCATGACTCAATCCGTACACACAAGTATGTATACACAATACTTTTCTACAGATTAATGTTTTTTTTTTTTTTTTTTATTAACTAGTAATATCTTCATTACCAATTACTATGTGTATTATATTTGTTTACTATATTTAGAAAAAAACGTGGTAATATTTTTTCGCTAATTACTACTTTTTTTGGAAAAATTAGAAATATTTTGTCACTAATTACTAATTTTTTAGAAAAATTATAAATATTTTTCCGCTGATTTCGAATCTTTATTAAAAATTAATACTATTTTTTGACTAATGATTAATTTTTCGAAAAAATGATTAATATAATCAATATCGTTGACGAAAAAAATCGATACTGCCGATCACTGGTTTGTGGTTTCAAAAAAATTTGGGTGGAAAAAAATGAGAAACCAGTACCAGATTATAATTTACAAGAACTTTTTTTCATTTTATTTTTCTTTTATTTTCACAGATAAAGCAAATGATGGCGAACGCACAACGAGAAATCGAGGAAAGAAAGAGAGCGCTCAAGGTTCCAAAGCAAGATGACATGCAGGCGATGAGGCCTCCGTTCAAGAATCGCGATACCGGACAAGCGAATGTCGGAAGTATGTACAATCAGGGTTTGCTGAGCAAAACGGATTCGGATAAGGCTCGTAAAATCGCTGCTCTTCAGGCACAAATACGAAACAAGCTGAGTTCCGGTGTATTGAACAACGTGAACGTGCCGGACAAACCGACGCCTTTGATACTCGACGAGTCCGGAAGAACGGTTGATATAACCGGCAAAGAGGTGCAGCTCACGCAAGTAGTACCGACACTGAAGGCCAACATAAGAGCAAAAAAGAGGGAAGAGTTCAAAGCGCAACTCCAAGAATCAAAGGGTCCCGAGGAGATACAGGATACTCACTTTTTTGACACGAGGATAGGGGTCAAATCGGCAATAAGGGGTAAGCGAGCACTGAAATTTCACGAGCCTGGGAAATTTCAACAAATTGCCGAGCGTATACGCATGAAAGCGCAGCTGGAGAAGCTGCAGAACGAGATTAGTCAAATAGCTAGAAAAACGGGTATAAGCTCGGCTACGAAATTGGCGCTCATCGCGCCAAAAACCGAGGCTCAGAGTGAGGATGTGCCCAACGTCGAATGGTGGGATTCGGTTATACTAAACGGAGGTTATCCGAACGACGGTGAAAGTACGACGACCCTAAAAACCGCCTCGATCACGAATTTGGTCGAGCATCCGACTCAGATGAGGCCACCGAGTAAGTATTGAAATTTTATCCTTTTTTCTTGCTTTCTCATAAAAGAAGAAGCTTTGAAATATTAGTATATGGGTCATTCCACCAATTCTTGGCTAAAGTTGTGCCGGGGGGTCTGAATTCTGGGTAACAAAAATTTTTATTGAAAAGTACATAACAAAAAGAGCTTCCATGATTTTTTTCAATTTTTTTCGTCCAACCCTTTTGAAGATACAGTAGATCGAAAATTGCAAGATTTGCAATTATTGACTTTAGATATTAAAAATATCAATCCCTTGTAAAATTTCTAAAAATATATTAAATATTGGTTTTTGTGTAAAAAAAGCTCAGCTTTCTGGAAAAAATATTTTCAATTTCCTCCAGTATCAGGAAAATCCCGAAAAATGAGGTCAAAAAGTAAAATACGCTTTTTCGTCCAATGTATCATTTTTGATATTTTTTAAAATATTTTTTTCGAAAAGCTGAGACTTTTTTACATGGGGAAGGTATGTTTTGATTTTGGGAATATTCAAAAATAAACCATAGCAAAATAAAGTTGACACTTTTGTGATGAATTGCCGATAAGTATTGTGCTGCCGTCACGGTCGATACACGAACTATCGAATCAAGTTTGAAAATTTCTGTACATAGCATTATATTCAGCGATTATGTAGTGAATATATATGTTCAAAGTGTGAAGTGGGTAAGAAATTAAAATTATTATACAAAAGCGATATGACAAGGATAAAATCTTTATTATTTGGACTCTTCTTGTCACTGTTGACAGAGAAACATTTCTTACAATAGCAGAACCATGATTCTCGGCATCAGGGATAATATAATGCATAGATTGCATTAACAAATCTGGACTTTAGCTGTGCTGCGCGTACTTCGTATTTCTCATTTGAAATGAAAGTGAAATCAATATTCTTAAATGACTCACGTGCCCAGTCATACAATGCCAAGGCTGATAAAAGTTCTGCTATTGTAAGAAATGTTTCTCTGTCAACAGTGACAAGAAGAGTACAAATAATAAAGATTTGATCCTTGTCATATCGCTTTTGTATAATAATTTTAATTTCTTACCCACTTCACACTTTGAACATATATATTCACTACATGATCGCTGAATATAATGCTATGTACAGAAATTTTCAAACTTGATTCGATAGTTCGTGTATCGACCGTGACGGCAGCACAATACTTATCGGCAATTCATCACAAAAGTTTCAACTTTATTTTGCTATGGTTTATTTTTAAATATTCCCAAAATCAAAACATACCTTTCCCATGTAAAAAAGTCTCAGCTTTTCGAAAAAAATATTTAAAAAAATATTAAAAATGATACATTGGTCGAAAAAGCGTATTTTCCTTTTTGACCTCATTTTTTGGAGTTTTCCTGATACTGGAGAAAATTGAAAATATTTTTTTCAGAAAGCCGAGCTTTTTCTACACAAAAACCAATATTTAATATATTTTTAGAAATTTTACAAGGGATTGATATTTTTAATATCTAAAGTCAATAATTGCAAATCTTACAATTTTCGATCTACTGTATCTTCGAAAGGGTTGGACGAAAAATATTGAAAAAATCATGAAAGCTCTCTTTGTAATGTACTTTTCAATAAAAAATTTTGTTATCCAGAATTCAGACCCCCGGCACAACTTTAGTCAAGAATTGGTGGAATGTATAAATTTTAGAATAAATACTAGAAATAAATATAAGGAAGCAAAGTGCAAATTTTCAATTTCTAAGGTTTCTTCTCACAACTATCGATATTTTCTAAAAAGAAAACTTTTTTTCGTTCCACAGCGGATCCACTGAAACCTGTATACATGCCGGTCTTTCTGACGAAGAAAGAACGCAAGAAGCTACGTAGACAGAATCGTCGTGAAGCGTGGAAGGAGGAACAGGAGAAAATTCGATTGGGCCTCGAAGCTCCGCCCGAACCTAAATTGCGGATATCAAATTTGATGAGAGTCCTTGGTACTGAGGCTGTACAGGATCCCACGAAGATCGAGGCTCACGTAAGACAACAAATGGCGAAGAGGCTCAAAGCTCACGAGGACGCTAACGCCGCGAGACGTCTCACCGCCGAACAGAGACGCGAGAAAAAAGCTCGAAAGCTCAAGGAGGACACAACGCTCGGCGTTCACGTTGCTGTTTACAGGTGCATTTCGTTTCTTCATTAATTTTTTTTTTCTGAATACAATCGTACGTCAACTTTGATTAAGGAGGTTCTATCGCCATAATCATAATAGTACATACAAAGTAACGGCAAAATCATCAGATATAATTTTTCCAAGATCATTTTTTGAAATTTCACGTGAATCTTCTTGAGCGTCGTATTATAATGTGTAAAAGATTTGAGAAGGTTTCTTCGTCCGGTAATCGAGATATTCAGTGGTCACAAGGTCTTATGGGAAGTTACGAAAAAAGACGATATTTTACAACAAATAACTCGATTTCTAGACGTTCAAACTTTCTCAAATTTTACCCACAGTTGAGTATGATTGTTAAAAAGGTTCATACGAATTTTAAGTAATTAAACTTGGAATTTCTCCAACGCACGAGAAACGATAGAATCTCCTTAATGAAATATAACCAGAGTTGTAAATAATGCATTACTTTGATAATGCATGACTGTATTTATTACCCATCACACTGCATAATGTGAAATGGATAAGTGTACCATTACAAAATACGAAAGTAATGTGTAATGGATGCATGTCCCATTAAAAATAAAAAAAAGTAATGTGTAATGGATGCATGTCCCATTACAAATAAAAAGAGTAATGTGCAATGGATGCACGTGCCATTACAAATAAAAAAGTAATGTGTAATGGATGCATGTCCGATTAAAAATAATAAAAAAGTAATGTGTAATGGATGCATGCATCTAATAAAACTTACAAGTTACTGATGCAAAATTTGTCGCTTTATTGAATCTCTAAATAATGTGCATGTTCCGTTTTTTTTAACTTTATGGATCATTTGTGATAATTGTGGATGAACTTTTAGTGTGCGAAATAAAATAATGAGACAGTAATGTGCAAATTCGAGTGAGACCATTTTTCTATTTGTAATGGAATATTCTCAACTGCAAATTACTTTTTTAAAAATTGTAATGTGTAATGAAACGTGCATCCATTACACATTACTATTTTCATTTGTAATGGAACATGCGTACATTACATATTACTTTATTTTATTTGTAATGAAACACGCATCCATTACACGTTACTTTTGTAATTTTTAATGGAAAACTTGTCCAATACACATTGTTTTAACTAATGGGTAATGCATTACTTTCACATTACTATTTTCACAACTCTGCTTCAAATACCTCCAAATACCACCGTATTTCTAATCGATAATTGTTTTGGCAGAATAAGGGATCTGATAAACAACTCGTCAAAGAAGTTCAAAGTCGAAACGAACGCGAAGCAGCTGTATCTCACCGGTTGCGTGATGCTCTTCCGCGATTGCAATGTCGTCGTTGTCGAGGGTGGAGCCAAACAATTGAGCAAGTACAAACGTCTGATGATACATCGTATAAAGTGGGAGGAGGACATTGTCAAGGACACCGACGGCAACGACGTTCCCAATAAGTGCGTTCTTGTATGGCAAGGAACGAGCAAGCAGCGTCATTTCGGTGAGATGAAATTCAAGGTTTGCCCGATCGAAAAAATGGCACGTGAACACTTCAAAAAGCACCAGGTTGAGCATTATTGGGATCTCGCGTACAGCGGGGCTGTTCTCGACAATACGGACGACGTGCTTTCGTAGAAAAGTGCATAATCCACGTCGTCGAAGACGACAATGAATTCTCTTAGGCATTATATATAAATACGTGAAGAATATGGAAACAAAAATACAAAATTTAAATACAATGCGATTGATCAATGGACTTATAAAAAATTAAATACACAATTTAAAAAAAGGGGGAAAGAGCGAAATTGCAGTGATTCGTCAGTTCGTGAATCCATTCATGTTTGAGGTTCCTTCTTTTAATGAGATTCATTCTTACTTCGAAATTTAAACGTTACTCTAATTTCGTTCGAGGTTAACCTGAGCTGAATCATAGAGATGTGGCCGCGCTCCGAGCACTTCCAGAACGCAATTTTTTAAAATTTCATCTAACACGTAAAAAATGGGAAATTCGGTTTCAAATAAATATTGATTAAAAATAAATGCTTGTGAACACTTCGACTTCTGTAATTTTGCAAAAATCGGTCGTTTTGCTCAAATGCGCTAATTGGCAAGCGCTGATACTGACTTTTGTAGTACTCAACGATTTTATATCGATAAAAAAGTCTGAAACAAGGAAGGAAAATTACGTCACGTTGAATTAACGAAATGAAGTGTACAGCACGATTTTAACGGTACTTGTCGTTCGAGACTTTCCGCATAAAAGTATCGATATACGGTAAAAGGATAGAGATCTTTGAGAATGGATATCGATTACCTCGACGTAAGAAGATCGTATCGAGGATGTTCTTGAGAATCGAACATACGCCATTTTGGCTCTGAACCGTTTCAATAATAATCGTACAGGATGTATCTTCGTGGATAATGATAGATTCATCGATTATCCGATCGACACGTGCAGATACGTATCTCGAGACGCGCACAAATCAATCGTTGATGATATTTTAGGTTTTAAAGAAAATTCACGTTTGCACGAGACGAGCCGGTTTCAAGTGCAACGAGTCTATTTAATTTAATCCCGTTAACCGGTAATACAAGAGTTTTTAACGATATCGCGCGTTATATCCTGTAAACGTGAAAAATTTGAAAAAGTATATTTGATTAATTAAATTGAATAATTAATAATGAAAAAAAAAATTTGCTGGAAAATTACGAATATGAGACGCTTTTACAAGCATTAAAAAAAAAATAATAATAATTAAATTAAATAATTAATAATAATAAAAAAATTAGCCAAAAAATTACGAATATTAGAAGCGATTGCAAGCATATTTAAAAATATTTAAAAAAAGGTAAATATTTGGAAGTGTAACTCCTGTTAGAACCGCATATACAGAATATTATTACGGTGGCGCATAATGTTTTTACCCAACCTGAAATTTTTTTCATTTTAATTTTAAAAAAAATTCGTTTTATAAATAAAATAAAACGAAGGAATTTAGCTACTAGAATGGATATCCCCGTTGCAGAGTTTCTATTATTTTTGGGTTTGATAAAAAACCAAGTTTTTATAATTGAAAAGAATTTTTTTTTTATCAAACCCAGAAAAACATCAAAAACTCTACAACGGAGATATCTATTCTAGTAGCTAAATTCCTTAATTTTATTTTATTAAAAAGAACAATTTTGGTTTAAAAAAAAATAAAAAAAGTTGGGTAAATATAACGTTATTAAAATATAACTTAATAGAAGGTTTTATAATCATAAAAAATTGATAAAAAAATGTACAGCCTCTTTTTAGCGGGAGTTACACTTCCGAATATTTACCTAATTAATAATAGAAAAAAATTAACTAAAAAATTACGAATATTAGAAGCGTTTGCAAGCATATTAAAAAAAAAAAAAAGTAATTATGTGTTTTCTAACGTAATTATATTAGTTTACCCTGTGATGAAGGAATGGATCAAGAACCGGATGTTCAAGCTTCTTTAAATCGTGATTAAAAAACAAACGGATGACTTTAAAGGGCAGGGGAAGGTCTGCATTAGATGTTACACAAGCTAAATCCGGTAAAAGATAACTATCGGTGAAGGGTTTAACTTTGAAGGTGTTGTGAACTCTTGAGTCGAAGACATTATGCAAAATCAAAGGGGAAAGATCGTAGTCGCGAGAGGTGTCTCTTATTCGATTAAGATACATATAATATCGTATATATGGGGCATTCCGCGTCAAATCACGCGATCATCGGTTTGACCCGCTCGAATTTTGATGTCCAATGAATCGTGTGTTTCGTTTGGCCCAAAATATTACCTCAAATTTTTAGAAATTTTTATTTCATTTTTAAGGGGTTCCCCGAGCTAAAAAATCATTAAATTGAGGAAAAACATAAAGAGGGGCCTTGTTTAAATTAATGCAGTTTTTTGCACAGAAACTAGGACCCAAAATAGATATTTTCGTAATAGTTCGATAATGGGTCAAAAATATTTACTATTTAAAAAAAAAATTTTTTTAATCATCCGTTTTATTTCAGGTCGTCGAGGATAATACATTTTCGAAAAATGTTGTCGTTTCACTCTTAAACAAAGAAAAAAAATCAAGTTTCACTAGAAAAATATATTTTTGTTTGTTATTCTCACTACAAGAAACAATCAGAATAAGAAATTATAAAAAAAAATAATTAAAATACAAACAAATCGTAATTATTATTGGCCTATTATCGAACTATGACGAAAATATCTGTTTTAGGCCCTAGTTTTTGTGAAAAAATGTCATTAATTCAAAAAAGGCCCCTCTCTATCTTTTCCCTAAATTTAATGATTTTTAGCTCGGGTAAACCCTAAAATTTAAATAAATGTTTCTAAAAATTTGACGTCATATTTCGGGTCAAACGAAACCCACCATTCATTGTACATCAAAATCCGAGAGCATCAGGCTGATGACCGCGTGATTTGACGTGGGATGCCCCATATAAATCCTAAAAGGATCGAACGAGGCGCGGCTGAGTGTTTAATCGACAACAGATCCATGAATCATCGAGCATGGTTGAAAATCACTCAATCGATGAACACACGTAATATTTTAATTATTGCGCGCAGTAATTAAAATATTTATACAAAGTGCAGTAGAAAATCTTACTTTATTCAAAATTCATCCGAACATAACGATAATTACCCAGATAAAACCGCTGGGTTTTAAAACGTAACAAATGAGTTCCCAATTAAAAATGAAAGATTGACTAATTAAAATAAATAATAGTTCCCAAATAGCTTCAAAAAGAGGCCTGAATCCTTTCCAAAAAAAATCATCTTCATTCGAGGCCACATTGCTCCGAAAACATTCTAATTTTCACACGATACGTTTTCGCCAGTATCTTTCAAAGTCGACTCGTGAACAAAGGTATGAGGCAACTTTTCTTTCGCAGATTCTCACAAAAAAAAAAATTCCTCCAAGGACTTGCCCTTGATGAAACTCCAAATTATTCAAGGCTCTTGCTCAATTTCGTACATATTTGTGAAATAATTATACGCTAATTGTGCGAACGATTTTACCACGATATGGTGAGGAGATATTTTTTGGTTTTTTTTTGTTTCCCCAAAAGTGGAACATGAAATACGGAATAGTGGCAATTTGTAGTCCGTATACGGATACGTATGAGCTGCGTGGTGTTTTTTTATAGTCAGAGAGGCGTAAAAAACGAGTCCGTTATGTCTTACGGACGGATGGCTCGTAATTATACTGTATTTACATTTTTTTTCTTCCTCCTCCTCCTCTTCTTCTTCGTCCAGGACTCGATTGGAGCGATTGTGTGTAAGTTACGTTCGATATGGCTCTTAGATTGCGATCCCCAACGTCTAGGATATTTATTTATGTGTGTTTGTGTGTGCACATGTGTAAAGGGGAGGCCCCACTCTCGCCGCACTTCTTAATGTCGTCGCTGAATTTCCCATAAGAGAGCCTCGATCGTACTTTCGTTTGTGTACGAGACTTCAGTTCAGGTTCGTTCGTCGGTACGTTCCACCGCGAGATCATTTGAAAATTCTCAGCGTCACGTGAGATTATAATCCCCGGGTTATGTCCTCGATCGACTCCACGAATTCCTTCGTCCACTCGTATAGTTATTGTTTCCCCTTAAATCTGCCGGAGATGAGAAGACTGTAAATTGGAGCCATCTCCCGTCGTCAAGGAATTTTCAGAGTTCCCAGAGGGGTGTTTTTTTTATCGTTAATTGTCGGTGGTTTCATTGATTAATCGGTATTGGTACGAGCGATTGATCAAACGGTGTTGAGGCTTTTTTTTTTTTATTCATTGGACTTTTTTGACCCAGGCGATCAGACGAGGTCAAACTCCGCAAAATGTTCTTTTTCACTCTCAGGTAAGATATCGGACTTGGACTCATTTTTTCTTGAAGATATCGAGGGATACTTGTAGTTTTTTTTTAATGGAGCCCGTTAAACGATTTTTTAAGATGATGTTTAATTTTGCAATGTTGAAAAGCAACGACAATAGGTTTTATTTTCAATTGACATCCCTTAAGGATGTGTTTGAAAAGTGAACAATGATTTAAATGTTTTTTGGGGTCTTTATTAACGATTTGGGGTTCGAAATAGACAAACAAAAACAGGTAAACAATACTTGTAACGACGAAAACTGATTTTCAGTTGCGTTTCAACGATACAAACTTTAACATCTTTTTTTGAGTTAAGGTACTTAGTCTACTTTAGAAGGTCAAAGAAAATCGAATTTTTAAGATTTTTTTCCTCAACTCCTTTATCAAATATGGCTATAAAACTGTTTTTATAATATTGTTTTATATTTCGAAAATATTAAAAAAAAATTATTTGTTATTTTGATTCTTTGAATAATTTATAGGAGGTGCCGAAGTCAAAGATGTCTTGTCCCATGGCTGACAGTTAATCTCAGGATTGGCAAGTCTGAAAAAAAATAAGAAACCATTTTAAAGAGGAGGGTTTCTTACACAAGAATTTACCACCATTAATGAAAAATCGATTAATAAAAAATATGGCGGATGTTTGAAATGAAAATGAAAAATAGAATTTTTTTCAAATATTTATTATTAATTTAATATAAATATTTACAATTTATTTCAAACATCCGCCATTTTTTTTTAAATCGATTTTTCATGAACAGTGGTATATTGTGTAAAAAACCTTCCTCTTTAATAGGCTTCTTTATTTTTTTGTTTCGAACTTGCCAATCCTGAGATTAACTGTCAGACGTGTGATTTTTCGCCATGTGACATTTTCGAAAACTCCAGTTCGGTGCCTTCTATAAATTATTAAAAGAATCAAAATAACGAATAATTTTTTTTTTTTTGCATTTTCGAAGGATGGAACAATGGTGTAAAATCAGCTTTATAATCATATCTGATAAAAGAGCTGAGAAAAAAAATCTTGAAAATTAGCTTTTTTTTG
This sequence comes from Alloplasta piceator, assembly GCA_946863875.1. Taxonomy (NCBI): domain Eukaryota; kingdom Metazoa; phylum Arthropoda; class Insecta; order Hymenoptera; family Ichneumonidae; genus Alloplasta; species Alloplasta piceator. The sequence continues at coordinate 8,670,022 of OX333072.1, read as the reverse complement.
GCTTTCTAAAGTAGATTAGTACCTTAACCCTCACTGGTCACACCTCAAAATAATTCCAAGTTGGTCACACTGGGTCAATTTGACCCGACCGATTTTTTGGATGGCTGTTAGAAAATAGTACCTATTCGTTTGACTTTAAAAAAACATACGGGAATGATCTTTGAACATTTCAATATATGAAACAATTGTTGTTGTTTTTTTTTTTTTTTAATATTTAGATGGAAAAGAAATCATGAGAAAAAAGACTAATAAATCCGGGTTTTTCCTTAAAAAATTGTAACTCTTTCAGTTTTAGAGATTTTTTGATTCGAGGGTTTGAGAGTGAGTTTTTCGAGACCATTTCAATCCCGGCGATCAAGAAAAATAAAAAATGCCCAAATTATGTGTGGCTAAACGATAAGAAAATTGTGAAATGATTTTTTTTTAATATTTCACAATTATAAAAATTATGTGCCGAGTGAGTTTTCATGATGAAAGTAAGGCGAATAGATTAGGCGTTCGATTATTTTGTTCACCCAAGTAATATAATATAATTGGTCCGTACCGAGGTCTAGAGTACTGTCGCAAATAACCCAAGTGCATTATTGCATAAATGGTGTTCCATTCCTGAACCAACCCTCACAGGAATAACGCCCACATTCCGTTCGCGTGCGCTAAATGACAATCATAATGAGCCGACCTTTTGCAATCTTAAGGATGTTGAGTCCCAAATCGCAAATGATGAGAAAATTCTGAAAATTTGGTATGTTTTTGGATGAATTATTTAAGAGGTCGTGTAAAAATTTCACGACGATTAGGAAGCTCGTTATCGAATAATTAACATTGACAAATTAAATTAAATTGAATGTAGTCTTATGGAAACTGATTTAACTGTGCAATAATTTTTTTTTTGACCTCTCAATTTTTTAATATCTACACAATATTGAAAGCAACGGAAACAAAACGAAGTTTATTGATAAATTTTTTCTTTATTTGTTTAAAAAATTGTTCTTAACAAAATGTCAATATTTTAATAACGAGCTTCCTGATCGTCGTGAAATTTGTACACGACCTCTTAAATACTTCATACAAAAACATACCAAATTTTCAGAATTTTCTCATGATTTTTCATTTTAACCCTTAAGGAGGTTGAAGTAATGATGATAGAATTCTGAAAATTCAATATGTTTTTACATGAAGTATTCAGGAGGTCGTGTAAAAATTTCACGATGATTAAGAAGCTATTTATTGAACAATTAACATTAAAAGATTTCATAGGGACTCAACATCCTTAAAATTTTGTTTTTCATCTCCTCGACGATACCTTTCGAGATATTGTTCACGCATTCGCAGCGCAGTTATATCCTTCTCAAATAAATTGAAAAAATAAAGTTTGAACGTCTGATTACAAAGATTATCGGCAATCAATCATAGTGAGGATGCGAATTTTACAAATGCCTGCTAATGACGTCTCAGAAATAAAGGATGCATGGATTTACCAGATTTTAAGTCTCATCTGTCATTCTTTAACCGGTTGCGCGGCGCTTTTGAAGCTCTACCATGTTATTCCTCTACCGGAAATAGAGCCACAAAAATAATAAGTTTGATGAGAATTGCACAACTTTGTACCGTATGAAATCTCAAATATAAGAGTTCCAATATTTCTAAAGAAAACAAACATAACAGAATTAATTTATACTAAATATAACCCGACGAAAGGACAGGGCAGGGTTATTATTTGGTAGAGATTGATGTGACCCTCAAAATTTCTGCAGGAAAATCTGGAAATTTTTTTGTTCTGATGAAAATTCATAAATATGTTTAGTCTTTGCGGAAATTATTGGTAGATTTGTGTCCAGTGAGAAAAAATACATGGACATAAGGCTTAAAAAAATCAAGACGTTTTTTTTTCGAATTTTGGCAAAAATTGAATCGCTTCAGTAAAATGGTTTAACGATAGTAAAGTTATGAGCTCTTGAAAAGTTGTCCGAAATTAGCAAAAAGAATTTTTATTTTATTTTTATCGTTTTGAAACGAAATTTCGATGGAAAATTCACCGCTGGTTGCAAATCACGCAGAGTTTTTCTTGAAAAAAATGTATTCATGAAAAAAAACAAGAAAAAACGATTTTTTTAAAAAATGAATTCAAAGGTTTATAAATATTCTTCTGTTAGAGTGTATAGCTTAACAGATACGGTTTGCAGTTACATCAATATTCCCGAAAAAAAAATTTACAACGAAATCTCACATAAAAAACTGAGAAAAATGAAGAAAAGAGCTCGTTAATAACAAATCCGTAATATTACAGTTTTAGAATGATATTCTAGCAAATTTTTAATACGAAAAAACCACCCTTAATTTGCAATGTAAAAATTTTCTAAAAATATCGGCCACTAGAAAATGGGGGGAGAAAGGAAAAAGCTCTTGAACTTTTAGTTCAATTTTGGGGAGACCCCAAAATAGCTTTGGAATATCACTCTTGAATAATTTATGCTTAATTAAGCCGATACAAAAAATTAAAAAAAAACCTGTGTCGTTTAATTTTTAATAATGGTCATCGATCCAATCGAATGTGTAGAATTTTCGAAGTATCTGAATTGAGAGAGAGAGAAACAAAATGGGACTGTAAAAGAGAGTATGCGGATCTGGGACGAACTTTACTAGAAAATTGAGGTAGAAAGAAAAAAGCTCTAGAACTTTTAGTTCAATTTAAGGGGAGACCCCGAAATAGCTTTGGAATATCATTCTGGAATAGTTTATGCATCAATTGATCCAATAAAAAATGTAAAAAATAAAAATTCCTGGGTAGTTTCTATGAACGATCATCCATTGAATCGAATGTGTAGAATTTCTGAGGTATATCTGCGAATTGAGAGAGAGAGAGAGAAATAAAATGGGACTGTAAAAGAGAGTATGGGGATCTGGGACGACCTTTACTAGAAAATTGAGAAAGAAAAAAGCTCTAGAACTTTTAGTCCAATTTAAGGGGAGACCCCAAAATAGCTTTGGAATATCATTCTGGAATAGTTTATGCATCAATTGAGCCAATAAAAAATGTAAAAAATAAAAATTCCTGGGTAGTTTCTATTAAAGATCATCCATCGAATCGAATGTGTAGAATTTCTGAGGTATATCTGCGAATTGAGAGAGAGAGAGAAATAAAATGGGACTGTAAAAGAGAGTATGGGGATCTGGGACGACCTTTACTAGAAAATTGAGAAAGAAAAAAGCTCTAGAACTTTTAGTCCAATTTAAGGGGAGACCCCAAAATAGCTTTGGAATATCATTCTGGAATAGTTTATGCGTCAATTGAGCCAATAAAAAATGTAAAAAATAAAAATTCCTGGGTAGTTTCTATTAAAGATCATCCATCGAATCGAATGTGTAGAATTTCTGAGGTATATCTGCGAATTGAGAGAGAGAGAGAGAAATATAAAATGGGACTGTAAAAGAGAGTATGGGGATCTGGGACGACCTTTACTAGAAAATTGAGAAAGAAAAAAGCTCTAGAACTTTTAGTCCAATTTAAGGGGAGACCCCAAAATAGCTTTGGAATATCATTCTGGAATAGTTTATGCATCAATTGAGCCAATAAAAAATGTAAAAAATAAAAATTCCTGGGTAGTTTCTATTAAAGATCATCCATCGAATCGAATGTGTAGAATTTCTGAGGTATATCTGCGAATTGAGAGAGAGAGAGAAATAAAATGGGACTGTAAAAGAGAGTATGGGGATCTGGGACGACCTTTACTAGAAAATTGAGAAAGAAAAAAGCTCTAGAACTTTTAGTCCAATTTAAGGGGAGACCCCAAAATAGCTTTGGAATATCATTCTGGAATAGTTTATGCGTCAATTGAGCCAATAAAAAATGTAAAAAATAAAAATTCCTGGGTAGTTTCTATTAAAGATCATCCATCGAATCGAATGTGTAGAATTTCTGAGGTATATCTGCGAATTGAGAGAGAGAGAGAAATAAAATGGGACTGTAAAAGAGAGTATGGGGATCTGGGACGACCTTTACTAGAAAATTGAGAAAGAAAAAAGCTCTAGAACTTTTAGTCCGATTTAAGGGGAGACCCCAAAATAGCTTTGGAATATCATTCTGGAATAGTTTATGCATCAATTGAGCCAATAAAAAATGTAAAAAATAAAAATTTCTGGGTAGTTTCTATTAAAGATCATCCATTGAATCGAATGTGTAGAATTTCTGAGGTATATCTGCGAATTTAGAGAGATAGAGAGAACTAAAATGGGACTGTAAAAGAGAGTATGGTGATCTGGGACGAACTTTAGCGTGGGAGCCAAGATTGCGTAAGGAAGTCACGAGGGAACCAGGAAGGATTCGTAAATGTCAACTCCGCGCGATCTTGGTCTAGGATTCGTAGTGACGCGGTGGTGAGGGTACGAGCCCCTCTTTCACGAATACTTAATCGCACCTACATTGATACACCTCGCAGCTTCGAGGTCGAAACATCAGCGAGAGTGTGATCATGAGGTATAGCTCGGGTCAAACTCCTGAGCTGTGTCTGAAAGAATGAATGAGGTCGAAGCTATAATAAAAAATAAAAAAAGAAGAAAAAAAATTAAAACGCGCGTGGCTGAGTTTGTAACCGATAAAATATATATATACACTGGAATCTTGGCTCTAGAGGATCGAAGAATAGAGCAGTTAATAATATCGAGAATCACGAGTGTGTGTTTAAATGTCACTGGATGTTTTTGAAGGCTTTTTAAATCACGACGTATATTCGGACACATGCCCGAGGGGCATATTAACATTAAATTTTAATGGATTCTATTTGTCATTGACAAATTCGGCTTCGATCGAGTTAGAATTTATTTTCACTCCTGAATATCATCGAGAAATATGAATTATCGCATTATTATGTAAAACAAGGCTAATTAATCAGAGAATATATGAGGTATTCCCCCTCATCGGGACCCCCTTTCAGGCCGACCTCTTTCGAATTGCTTGAAACTCGAGTATGTTTTACTGTTGTCTGAAAGTATATTGTACACCAATTTTCAGATCTCTAACTATAATACTCTTTGGAATACACCAAAAGTAATATTTCGAATTTTTTGCGTATTCGGCTCTTCGGAGCTTAGGCACGGCGTGAAATGAAAACGAAAAAATTCTTTTCCAATAGCTTTCGATCGGAAATTTCCTGCGCTTTTCGAAAAAAATATCAGCGATTTCGAAAAAAAACGAATTCATTTTGATTTCGGCCAAAAACCGAAAAAATTGATTTACAAAAAAAGAGCATAATTTAATTCAGCGGGACAGTTTTTTTCATGTTTTGTATATATCTGAGAAGAAACGATATAAATTTCAAGTTGGAACTCGCAGCCGTTTACTAATGCCAAGTCTTTTAGTAGGATAAAAATTCTTAAATATCGTGTTTTTCGTATTCAACAGTTCTCTGATATATTATATAGTTTTTTTTACGAATTTCGAATTTTATAAATTTATTAAATTCAAAATTTAATAAATTTGATTTAATATATTCAATTTAATAAATTGAATAAATTTAATTATTTAATAAATTTAATTTAATTAATTTCATAAATTTACAATATTGACGTTAGATTGATATCGATTTCTTTTGTGCGATGTAAGATTATTGAGAAAGGAATTAATCATTGAGCAATGCTCTCATAATTTGCAATATGATCGATAATTTCTCTCGTTCCTGGATGTAAAATTTACGAGGGCAATAAATCAAAGAATATGTTCGTAAAATCGAAGTTGTCAATTATCGTGAAGATTACCATGATTTAAGTGAATCTCCACGTGAAGATTATCAATAAACAAATTCATGCTGCCCACAAAAAATGCATAGCTATAAATAAATAAATTCTTGGCAGCTCGTGATGGGCAGTAAAGATTGATCGTTAAGGATTTTTTTGCCAATCTTGATCATATCTGCACGTGAAGTAGTATCGAAAAATATCCATCATCGTATGGGTTCGTAAAATCCATGCAAGAGGCTGATAAATCAAAGAATACTTTTATGCTCTGTAAGAGAGAATGTAGTTGGATCATTACGACGAAATGTTCTTTTCTTTTATTTTAAAAAGGAATTTCTAATATTGCCGCAACGATTAATTGTGAGATTGATAAATCCAAAAAAAAAAAATCGTTTGGACTGTCGAAATTCAGCATGAACCATTAGGAAGAATAATTAAAATTCAACGAATACGTTTTTTCGCGCCATTAATTTGTGCTTCAATATCTGTGCGGAGATTAGAAACGTTTCTAAGGGCATTATAATATATTGGTGTATAATTACGGTCAAGTTCGATCCCGTACACGCGTCGATTGTGGAATAAATTGTCATGCAATCGACGAGATGGAAGATGATCGTTGCTTAAGAAAGGTTGTTTGATTAATCGTGTCGCTGACAACGCGCGGAATCAATGAGCATTGAAAAAGGGTAATATTTGAGTTATCGAGTCATCCAGAAGTATGAAACCGTGGGAACAAATTGCGGATATTTTCTTCTTACAAAATGCATCTACCGAATCCATTTTTCAATTTTTGACACTTCCGCTCAAAAGTTTGGAAATCGATATTTCTCGCCGCACTAGAAGTTGCATAACTCCGTTAAAAAAAAGATAATCAAATTTTAAAAAAGCGTTTTGACGGGAAGGAACTCAGCTTTATTTTACCTTTCGAAAATATTTTCTATAATTTTTTTTCGATCCGGTACGTACTTTTGTACGCAACCGTTTTTTGGCCTTTTTTTGACCATCGCGAATTGGGCGCACATTTTGAGGACATTTTTTTCGTATTTTTTATCTTCGGTACATTTGAAAGGGTTAGCAGACCCTCCATTATCGATTTTTTTGTAATTTTCGTACGTTTTTTTCTTGCGAAATTCTTTCGGTTTTGGCTAAAAAAGACAAATTTTGAAAGATGCAGCGCAACTCAAAAACTGTAGAGTTGAAGAGAAAATGTCAGGTATGAAAAAAGTAGCGTACATATACACGGAATCGCCTGGAATTATTATTTCAGAATTTCCCTATAAAATTTTTTTTTTTACTATTTTCTCTCGGATGATGTCCCAGCAAAAAATCGTACCTGATTGAAATTTCCGTACTTCGTGATACAATAAAAATCTGAACAAATTTGGCAACATTTGGCATGCTATAAACAACAATAATCAATAATAATTATTGATTATTGTTCATTACTAATAATATTGCCCAAAAGTCATTAACAAATTGTCATTAACAATTATTAAAACTATTTATTAATAACTTCCGGGTAATAATATATTATTGATAATTGTTGTTTATAACATGCCAAATATTGCCGAATTTTTTCACATATTCATTGTATCGCGAAGTACGGAAATTTCAATCAGGTACAATTTTTTGCTGGGACGTCATCGTTTTAAGCGAAAATAATTTTAAAAAAAATTTCATAGAAAAATTCTGAAATAATTCCCGGTGATTCCGTGTAAACGTGCACTACTTTTTTCATACTTGACATTTTCTCTCAAACTTTATAGTTTTTGAGTTACTTGCATCGTTTAAAATTTGTCTTTTTTAATCAAAAGTAAAATAACTTTCCGAGAAAAAATTGTACGAAAATTAAAAAAAAAAAAAAAGGACCGTCTGCTAACCCTTTTCAATGTACCGTAGATAAAAAAGACAAAAAAAAATGTCCGAAAGATGTGTGCCCAATTCGCGATGGTTGAAATAAGGCCAAAAAAAGGTCATGTACAAAAGTGCGTACCGAATAAAAAAAAATCATAAAAAATATTTTTAAAAAAGCAAAATAAAGCTGAATTCCTTTCCGTCAAAAAACTTGCTTAAAAATTTGATTATTTTTTTTTTTGACGGAGTTATGCAACTTCTAGTGCGGCAAGAAATATTGACCGGTGTTTCCAAACTTTTGAGTGGGAGTGTATATTTTCTTTTCAAAAAGCTGTGGAATCGATATCTCGCTCAACATTGTTTTGTCAAAGAAGGAATTTTTCATCCTGTCTTCGAGTAAAAATGAAAAAATACCCTATCATTGATTTTGCATGGGCTTAGGATTGACTCCAAATTTGTAAGAAACACGTTTTCGATTTTAAGGTGAATGACGCCGTTTTTTCTACTATAAAGCGATTGCGTAACCGCTGTAGAATCTCCATATACAGTACACGGTTATTTTCATAATACCGGCTGTTAGGGTGTTGAAGACCTTATCTTGACAAGCTTGTTTATCCATCATAAAGAGACAGAATGCCGTTTCAAAAAAAAAAACAACAACAACGAGAATGGAGTGACGTAACATTCGGACAGATTCGTATAAGATGTTGCTCCCAAGATCGTATCGAAGATCCATTCGAATAAGAATTAACTTTCATCGGATTCAAATAGAGAGTTTGAATTGAAATTTTTTTGAAGGCTAAAAAAATTGAATTGAAAAATGAAGTCCCAAAAATGCTGCATCTCTCCTGCATAATTTGGAGGAGGATAAAAAATGACGCTTCTTCATTCGAAGCAATTGAATTGGAGTTGATTGATTTCTGAGTCTCGTAATTTGAGTCGATCAGGCATGATAAAAATCTTGATTTTATTTTGAGACACTTGATTAACGAGGAGGTAAACGTACACGGATTTTAACATGGAAATTAAAGTGACGGGGAATTTTAAAAACTGGTTTCAGATATCATCCGGGATTGTTTATATATATTTATATAATATAAATAGATGTTGTGACGCGCGACGATATTTTTCTAGAGACTTATGCTAAAATCTTCTGTGGGAAATCAGTTCCGCAATTCTTCGCCTATCCACAAAGAATCGCCGCAATGGCAAATCGAAATTGAGATTATCACGTGTTTGTATCCGAGTTCGAGATCACTCGAGGGCAAATTTCTTTTTCTTCCCTCGCCTCTGGATGATTTATCGACATTCACCGTGATTTATCCTCGCTCCGAGCGTCGGGGAGGATAATGACTCGTAAAGAGGCTAAAAAAAATAAAACATTCAAACGCCCCCGTATTTTACCGCATTAATAAACAGCGTGAATTCGCTCTCGCCCGTTTCGCAATTTGCATTGCGTCACATTTTCTTCTTTTCTCTCTTTGTATAATTATGTATTTGCGCTCTCAATTTGCATTACGGTGACGAATGTTATTGCAAAAAAAGACGAGAAAAAAAAACATTGTTCGAAGAATAAACGTGGAAGGTTGTTGCTCCGGTATAAAAAAAAAATAATAAAAAAATAAAACACGTGCACAAGGCCCAGAGGCATTCTCCACATGTGATCGTAAAAATAACGGTTGGACAGAAATGTCTTTGCCGCGAACGTGAATTTCGTCATGCTGAACGCGAGAGAGGAGATGATCTACAAGAGAATCGCTAAATAAATGTCACGGAATGAATATAATTAAAACTGCTACCTCGTTAATTAAGTGAGCCATTTCGATAGACTCACTTTTGTTCTGCACTCGCGATTCGTTTGATTCTCCGAGATCTCCAGATGGATAATTAAAATAACCATTCAAACGTTCTCCTCAATTTTTTTTATACACAGGGTGTCCCAGGGGTGAAGATCAATACCGTGAGGATAGATTCGTGACGTATTATCGAGTAGAAAAGTCTTTTGCCATTTTTTGGTATTTTGAGCCCCTGAATTGTTATTAGTTTTTTTAATCAGCCAATGAGATGCACTTATTGAGATGAGCCTCAATCCCACCATGCCCACCCTCGCGCTCATTGGCTGATTAAAAAAATTAATAACAATTCAGGGGTTCGAAATACTAAAAAATGGCAAAGGACTTTTCCACTCGATATTACGTCACGAATCTACCCTCACGGTATTGACCATCGCCCCTGGGACATCCTGTATACTATATATTTTTTTTAAATTCTCATTCGACAATTGCACAATGAAATATCTTCTGACCTCAGTGATCTTCTGGCGTTGATCTTTATTTGCCAAAGTAATTGTCACGTTTGCTTCACTTGGCATTGACCACCATTAAAATAGTATTAAAAAGCGTGAAAAAAGGATTTCACATGTACAGAGATGATATTAATGGCAAGGAAAAGTCATTTAGAAGCCGGAGTTCAATTTTGTGTACTTTCTTAATATTGCCAAAAATGAAATGAAAAATCGTCTCGTTAGCTCGAAATCAAGGCAGCGGAACATTACCTCCGGTTTTCATTGTCATAAAATCTCGCCGCTTGGGATTTAAGTGCTTTCTGAGTACTTTCGTACAATGCCAAGTAATGCGTTAGCTTGAAATCAAGGAAGCGCTACATTGTCACGATTTTTCTTTTCCATGAAATCTCATTGCACAAGTGCTTTCGAAATATTTTTGCACAATGCAGAATTTTGTTCGAAATTAGCGTCGTAAATCTTGGCTTTTATTACGCTAAATTTAACGTAGGTCCCTATCGTCTGTGGGCACAGATTTTTTATGGGCTTGCGTCTATTTCAGCGAAGAAAAGGAAGGAACCTTGTGAGGTTCTTCAGTCAGATAATTTAATATTCTATTTTTTAGAATTGCTTTCTTTCATGTTTTCATTTTTTTCATTAAAGAATACAAATTTCCCAAAGATATGAACAATATGAAAAATGAATTCTTCATTTCTTTGTTAATAGAATATTCTTGATCAGCAGAAAAGTCACCATCACTTTCGCATCCATTAGGACTTGTTTTTTTTAAATATCGATTCACCTTGGATGGACTTAGAGAAAGGTGTTGAATTCATACCGAAATCTAAAATATTGTCACGGTTAAAAGAAAACATTTATTGTCGACTTTCGAGGTATATTCCTAAAGGTCTGAACTTTAAGAATATTAAAAAAAATTGATTTTTTCAAAATTCTAGATCAGAATACTCCCTTGATGCGCAGTGCCTGGTTGAATTGATTTCATTAGTTGACTAAAATATATATAAAAGCCTTACTGGGCGTGTATATAAGTCTAATTTTACTTAACCCGATTATCGTGGGTCGCTGGAGACCCGAGCGATTTTTCTTTTCTCCCATTTCTCTATTGAGAGATACACGTGTTTATGCCGAAAAATAAAATATTTTTTTGAATTTTTTTGCAACCTTCATGGTGTGCCCTTACGGTGTAAGTATTCAAGAGTGTCAAGGAATTTTATCAGATTTTTTCATTGCAAATTACGTATTTTAACCAGTGGTTGGCAAAAAAAATCTATCTATTTTCATTATTTATTTATTTCGAAAAATTAATAATTAGCAAAAAAGATTACTAATTTTTTTATTAACATTAGTAATTAGCGGGAACATATTACTAATTTTTCTAAAAAATTAGTAATTAGTGACAAAATATTACTAATTTTTCTAATAAATAAGTGATTAGTGACAAAACATTTCTAATTTTTCCAAAAAAATGAATAATTAACGATAAAATGTTATTAATTTTTTCGAGGAATTAGTAATTAGCGAGAAAAATATTGCTAAATAACCAAAAAACTCAATAATTTGTGGAGAAATGTTATATTAATTTTGGGAGAAGTAATAAATAAATAAAAAATGACTAATGCATTTTTTAATAGGTACTGATCAAGTATTCGTATTAATAATAACTTATGTGATATCGTATGACATTCGATACAATAAATACTAATATGTGAAATATTCAAAAGATCTAGTTATATTATAAAAAATAAAACAACTTTTTTAATAGAGTTGTTTGAGCTTATAACCTGACTCAATCCGTACACACAAGTACGCAAATATACACACTACTTTTCTACAAATTACTTTTTTTTTTTGAAAATTAATTAGTGATATCTTTCTTACCAATTATTGTATTTAGAAAAAAACTTGGTAAAATTTTTTCGCTAATTACTTATTTTTTTGGAAAAATTAGAAATATATTGTCGCTAAGTACTAATTTTTTTGTGAAAATGAGAAATATTTTGTCACTAATTACTAATTTTTTAGACAAATTACTAATATTGTTCCGATAATTACGAATATTTATAAAAAATTAATAATATTTTTAGACTAATTATTAATTTTTCGAAAAAATGATTAATAAAATCAATATCGTTGACGAAAAAATCGATACTGCTGATCACTGATTCTAACATGCCTTGGGTCTCCAGCGACCCACGACAACCTGACAAGGTATCCAATAACCTGATGGGGTCAATTTAATCTAATTAATTCAATCACTGAATCCGCCTAATTTTGAATTCACATAAGTTTCCATGAGCATCATTACCAATGCGGTTGGGGCCTAAACGCTCTCTTACTTTTGCAGTGTCCTGTCATTCCTTTTAGCCGTAGAATGCACGACCCTTCCGCCACGGATGCTGCAAGATCTCAACATACGTACGAACTTGTCGATGGAAAAGTATTCCAAAACCGAGGAAACGATACGAAATTCACGAACGCGTTTAATGGAGGGTTCACCATCTTGGTACTTGGGAGCGTCCCACGAGATGACAGAGGCTGCGAAAAATTTGTCACGTCGTGCACTGCGAAGCGAGACAATGGCAATGATGATCGTCGAGGCTTTGAACATGTCGCCCAAGGATGTGCCTACCCTGTTACCCTCGGTTGGATCTTTTTTGTGCACCGGCGATACTGCAATTGCATATGCTCGTGACAGTGTCAAGTGCAAGCGTCCAGCTGCGCTTATGCGCTATCGCACTCACACGGGAAGATGCAACAATCAGTTGCATCCAACTTGGGGTGGTGCGCTCGAGGCCTACGCTAGAATTTTACCCGCCGAATATCAGGACGGTGTGTCATTGCCCCGTACTAAGCTGCCAAGTGCCCGTGAAGTTTCCTCCAAGATTCACTCGGGTGGACCCGATTTGAAGCATCCATATCTGATGGCCCTTACCGCCCTGTTTGGACAATTCGTCGCCAACGATTTGGCGCACACACCGAGAATGGAATTGCCCGATGGAACGAGGCTCAAATGTTGCGACGTTGATTACGAAAATTTTCATCCCGAATGCTTTCCCATTGCCGCTGATAATTCGATCGGTTGCATGGAGTACTCGAGATCGGCACCTCATCCGGGCAATAATCTTCAGGTGAGTCAAAACCCTTGTTTCAAATTTTTAACTCTTCAATTCACAACTTTATTGACCTTATCATCGTTCAGTCGTTTGTTCCACAATTGCCAAAAAATCTCTTTTCTCGATACAGCTTGTGGAAACTTAGAAAAAATATCGAAAGAAAATAAAGTCTGGTTTTTTGCAATTTATTATGTTTTGTACATTTTTTGTAAATCACTTTTTCTCGGAGATTTCAATGCCAGAGTCATTGCAATATCCAAAATGTCAATAAATTTAATATGCTTATTTATTTGAAGGACTAGTCCACTTTAGAAGACCAAAAAAGCAAATTTTTAAGATTTTTTCGCCCAGCTCCTTTATCAGATATGGCTATAAAACTGTTTTTAAAACATGGTTTCATCCTTCGAAAATACAAAACAAAAAAAAAATATTTTTGCTTTCTCATGAAGGAAACTTTGTTTTAGTGAAATTTTTTTTTCGAGATTTTTATGCCAATGTGTTCTAAATGTCCCAAAACATCGAGAAATCATATTTCGAAAAAATTTCCGGATGGATGTGTGTGTGTGTGTGTGTGTGTGTATCCTGAGTTTCTGATGTAAATAATTAATAACTCAAGAACGCTTCGAGATATCGACCGGAAATTTGGAAGGCTTGTCCAGCACGAATTGCCCTTCATTATGAAATTTTTTTGTTTTAATTCTAACAAAATTCTAACATTTTTTGTTTTAATTCTTTACGTGTTCGGATTTCATCGACTTTTTTCGTTTTTGCAACAATGGCGTAAACGCTCTAATTTCTGCGATTTTTAAGATATTGCACTCAAACTTTGTACACAATTAGTATAGCTATTAAGGATGTTTGGTACTGAATTTGACAAAAATCGATCGAAGGATTAAATTTTTATCAAACTTCGAATTTTTCGAAAAATAGCGTAAACGTTCTAACGCGCACAATTTTCAAGATATTGCAGTGAAACTTTGTAAGGAACTAGTATAGCTATGAAGGTTGTTCGCTATTGAATTTGGCGAAAATCTATCGAGGGATTGAAATTTTATGAAATTTTTAATTTTTTGAAAAATTGCATAAACGTTTTAACTTGTGCAATTTATAAGATATTGCACTGAAACTTTGCACAGAGCTAATATAGCTCTCAAAGATGTTCGTTATTAAATTTGGCGAAAATCGATCGAATGATTCAAAAAATGTTATTGAATTTTGGTTTTTTTGAAAAATAGCGTACTCCAACTTCGGCTATTTGCGAGATATTGTACTGAAATTTTGTACATATTCAAAATAGTGAACTAGGCTGTCCGCTATTGAATTTGGTAAAAATAAAATTTGGCAAGAAGTAATTTTGAAAGAATTTGGCAAATTTGCACATTGGTTACTCATGTTTTTCGATAGTTAACAAAGCTTCCTTTATGAGGAAGACAAATTTGATCGCCATACTTTGTGATAAAGGAACCGGTGTGAACTATGGATAAAGATGAGGAAGCAATGTGCAAATGTCCAATTTGCAGGATTCTTTTTCGATGCAACTTGTGTAAACTTAGAAGAAGAAAAATATCGAAAGAGAATAAAGCTTGATTTTTCGCCATTTATCATGTTGTCGTTCCTTATAAGAAGCTTTGTTTTTTTGAATCACTTTTTCTCGGAGATTTCAATGCCAGAGTCATTGGAATATCCAAAATTTCATAAATTTAATAAATTTATCGATTTAATAAATTTTTTATTATTGTCTTTTGAATTTCCCTGTGAAGGGATGTTTAGGTCCAAGACAGCAGATGAATCAAGCATCCTCGTATCTCGATCTCTCAACGATTTACGGCAATTCCGAAGAAAAATCGAGGGCACTGCGTTTGGGTAAAGGTGGTCGTTTGAATACGCAGAGAAAGAATCTTCCAATGCCATCGACGAATTCAGGCAATTGTCGTACGACGAGCAAATCATTGCCTTGCTTCTTCAGCGGTGATTCTCGTATCAACGAGCATCCGGGACTAGCTCTTATGCACGTGCTTTTCCTTCGTGAGCACAATAGAATAGCCGATCAGTTGGAGTTACTGAATCCAACGTGGGACGACGAGAAGATTTATCAGGAAGCTCGACGCGTCGTCATTGCGGAAATACAGCACATAACGTACAACGAATTCCTGCCGGTTGTTCTTGGAGAACAAAATTTGGACAGGTATTTCATTTTCTTTGAACATTGAAATTGCATAAATATTATTCACGAATGGAGGATTCAGTCTAGATTTTTTAGTGACTCTCTGTACTCTGCGAATGGTTTAGAATAGACTGCTCAACGGAAAATCGGAATCTTGAGTGTCAAATTGTCACAAAGTCAAATAGGGGAGACAATTTTGTGGTTTTTAGTATATCGAGCAGTATCTGTGGGGTGAAAAATCAAAAATAACCTGAGAACTTTACTTTTTGAGGAACCAAAAGTTCCAAAGATCAACTTTGATTCAGGGTGAAATTTAAGAGCTTACAGGATTCTAAAATAGAGGAAAATAGATTTTCCCTTTCAACTCTCCATAATTTTCTTTTAATTTAATTAAATTTATAACATTTGCAATTTTTTAGAAAGTTAGATCATTTTCAATTACTGTCATCTTTAGGTAAATCCCTTGAAACTGGGGAGTTAATTTTTTATAATTTCGTTCGATTTTCCATTTAGGCAAAATACTTTCGGACACTTGTTCGTCCTTGTTCGACCTTATTTGTTCTTTTTTTTTAGCTACTTTCTCAAAAAAGTATCATGAACGATATATTCCTAGGTTCGATTTGCGCCTAACGAAATGGGGTTACTTTCGTGGTTACGATTCGAAAATCGACGCCACAATCTCGAACGTCGTAGCATCGGCCGGTCTGTTCTTCGTCGCTGCTCTCACCCCGAAGACACTTGACCTCGTTGACACGAGATCAGCCGGTAAATCCGGTGAGAGATCTCTCCTCTCGGCTTTCTACGCTCCTCAGGAGCTCTACGAGGCTGGTGCTATAGATCGATTAATCGCCGGTGCTACAGGTCAGTAGGAAATTTAAATGATTGCGATTTAAAATAAATATTTGCAGATTGAAACAAATTACGGTTCATTATAATTTTTGTAACGAATAGCATAAGGCCACCCTGGCATAAATTAAGGCGATTCGGACGCTGACATTTTAACAAAACTATAACTCTAACTAAAAATGATCAATCGCTAATAATACAGTTAAAGTTACGATGTTCATGATTAACGGACTGTTAGTTGCGATCTTGTTGAATTTTTAGGATCCCTTAATCTACTTCAAGGGGGTATTCTGTCCTAGAGTTTTGAAAAAATCATTTTTTTTGCATATTCTCGAAGTTTAGACCTTTAAGAATAAATCCTTGAAAGGAAATTTTTAAATTTCAATAATTTACGGAGTAATAGTTATTTTAGTGATGCAGCAACTACGCTCATCACGTCACAACGTAACTTTAAGGCAGTATTCTGGTTTAAAATATTGAAAAATTATTATTTTTTGCATAAAAGTTTAGACCTTTCAGAATGTATCCTTGAAAGGAAATTTTTAAATTCCAATAATTCACGGAGTTATAGCTATGTAGTGAAGCAGCAATTACTCCCGTCACGTTGGAACGTAACTTTAAGGGGGTATTCTGGTCGGGTATTTTGAAAAAATCAATTTTTCTTTACATATTCTCAAAGTTACAACTTTTGAGAATATATCCTAGAAAGGAAATTTTTTTATTCCAATAGGTTACGGAGTTATAGCTATTTTAGTGACGCAGTAACTATGCCCGAATCGTGGCAACCAGCTAACCCCTTTTTTTACCCCCAACTTCACCAGTTTATAACTTATTTAATTTCCATTTTTTTTCTCGAAAACTTTTTGGTTTAGTGTCAAAATATTAATAAATACATTGTAAAAAAAGAATGATAAAAATATATACATTACGGTGTGCGGGAAAAAACGATATTTTTTTTTCGGTTGCATCCACCAAAAAAAAGGTGAATTAAGGTAAAAAATGAACAACCCTCGAAGGAGAGCTCAAAAAAAAATTATTTCGAACGGCGCATTGCATTTGAATATTTTCCATAAGAATAGCACAGGAAAATATTGGCACTTCTGAACGTCGTCGTAAAACTCTTCAGAACAAAATCTTACAAAAATGTCATTAGGATATTCTGATAGAGAATTCCCTACAAAAAAAAGTCCTTACGAACAATTAGCTTAGAACAACCGTTCAAGTGGTATCGCTGTTTATTGGTCATAGTGCAAAATCATCGACAGAAATACCCTAATTGCAACAAACAGACTCTTAAAAAAAGGAATGATGATTATTAAGCATTATAATGTAAAAACAAATTATTTTATCTTATTAAACCAAATTCATTGAATAAAACTTTTTGAAACACGATCAATAATGGACGTCGTTTCTTTTATATTCCTCGTTCTACTTGATTCTTTTTTGCATTAGCGAAATATTTGAGAACAATTCCATGCAAATTATATGTTAGAGCAGCACATTCTCTGCAAAAAACCCCCAAAAAGTTTTTTCGTATAGCAGAAAAATTCTTATAGCCTTTTGAATTTTTTGTTCTATCACTTCAATTTCAA
This sequence comes from Alloplasta piceator, assembly GCA_946863875.1. Classification (NCBI taxonomy): domain Eukaryota; kingdom Metazoa; phylum Arthropoda; class Insecta; order Hymenoptera; family Ichneumonidae; genus Alloplasta; species Alloplasta piceator. Next base: position 8,652,421 of record OX333072.1, on the reverse strand, counting down.
ACAGCGATACCACTTGAACGGTTGTTCTAAGCTAATTGTTCGTAAGGACTTTTTTTTTTAGGGAATTTAATTCTTCATTATAATATCTTGATGACATTTTTGTGAGATTTTTTTCTGCAGAGTTTTACTACGACGTTCAGAAGTGTCAATATTTTCCTGTGTTATTCTTATGGAAAATATTCAAAATCAATGTGCCGTTCGAAATAATTTTTTTTTGAGCTCTCCTTCGAGGATTCTTCATTTTTTACCTTGATTCACCTTTTTTTGGTGGATGCAACCGAAAAAAAAATATCGATTTTTTTCCTCATACCCTAATATATATATTCATATATATATATATATATTTAAGAGATCGACAATACTCTTAAAGTGTATATATAGATTCAGTGTATTTTAATTTTTAATAATTCCTAGTTTGCGATTGGCGATGAAGCCCTTCAGCCAAAAATCATCCCTACGTAAATCACAGCACTGAGAAAAAAAATGGTTGAATGAACTAAATCTTTAGTTGCATACGCACGACTAAATATTTATTTGGTCCAACTAAATAATTAGTTTCTTGAATAATTCTGCGCTTCAGTTGACCAAAATATGATTCAGGAAAAAAAAATGGGTTTGTACCAGGTGTGTAAGTATGAAACCGGAATTTTTGTACAGAAAAAACACGTTTATTGTAATGATATGATACAAAGTAACTTATTCAAAGTATTGTCCGTCGCTATCTATACATTTTTCCCATCTTTCTGGCAATTTGTGGATTCCGCGCCAAAAGAAATGTTGCTCTTTTGAGGCAAACCAGTCATCGAGCCATTTCCGTACATCTTCGTAAGAAGTAAAGCACTGCTCAGCAAGTGCGTGTCCCATCGATGCAAACAAGTAGTAATCGGATGGGGCAAGGTCTGGTGAGTAAGGCGCGTGCTGAAGAATGTGTGCTTTGTGTGCTGGTGCATTGTCATGCAGCAAAATCACCTTGTGTTGTCTTTGTTGGTATTCTGGTCGTTTTTCACGCAAAACTCGATCCAAATCGGTCATTTGTTGCCGGTAGCGTTGAGTATTGACAGTTTCCCCAGGTTTCAGCAGCTCGTAGTAGATTACGCCCTTCTGATCCCACCAAACACGTTCTTCGTTCCTCACGTCAAAACCGCCACTTTTGAACCGTTTAAACCACTCGAAACACTGTGTTTTACCGAGAGCATGCTCACCAAACGCCTCCAGAAGCATTCGATGCGATTCGGCTGCGGTTTTCTTCAGATGAAAACAGAAAAGTAGGGCTGTCCGCAAATCGTAATTTGTTGGCACAAAACTCGACATGTTTATCTCTAATAAACTAATGCTACTGAATGAAACTCGTGTTATTGTGAGTTGGAAATCTTTGTCGGATATCAATACAATAACAAGACACCGCTGACGTGATGTGTCGGTAACTGCATCGACATCTAGCGCCACCTATGGGCAAATTCCGGTTTCATACTTACACACCTGGTACAACAAAATATTTAGTCGTGCGTATGCAACTAAAGATTTAGTTCATTCAATAATTTTTTTTTCTCAGTGAGAGGATTTGCATTGCCTGGGAAATATGAACATGCATGCTATTTGCAGCAGTAAAATTTTTCAGGGATTATGTTTATAAAATGCCAAAAACCATTTTGGTCAGATTTGATCAATTATATTGCACATTCGTGATCAACAGTCGATTTCCCATCGATATAGCCCTTGAAATGTTTACAAAGACAAATAAAACTAGAAAATAAAAAAGCATTTGAAAATGCATAATTTTGATAAAAATACAATAATTCCAAAATACAGCTGGACACTCGAGAAAGCCATTGCCACCTGGATTGAATGAGATACTGTTAGACAGATACTTTCACGATGGAAAAACGAATGAGATTGCTGTCGATTATGCGGCACAGGTCATACAACAGGGCAGAGACCACGGTCTCGCGCCTTACGTTCGATGGAGGACCTTTTGCGAACTTCCGGAAGTCACGAGTTTCCGGGATCTCGAGGGTACCATTGCCAAAGATACCATCGACAGGCTTGAGAAAGTTTACAGGTATTACGTAGGGGAGCGTGGGGCTAGTTGTAACAGTTTTTGGAAAAGGCCTGTAACACCTAAAATATTTATGCTTTTAAGATTGTGAGTAAGAGAGTTTGTGAAGTATATATCTGAGCACTAGATCCAATTGAAAAATAATTTTTAATCTTTACCCATCTTTTACACCAGACGTTTTTTGAAAAAATGGGAGCCGTTACAACTTACCCCATGTCCGGGGCTAGTTGTAACAGGCTCGGGGCAAGTTGTAACAATGAAAAGACTGACAACATTTATAAGAAAGAACACGTTTTTATTGGTTCACAGTCTTGTATTATTCATCGTGGTTCATTCTTGTGATGATTATAATCTTTGGTAGTCTCTCATGCTAAAAAAAAAAAAATACAATACAATAACTTGGCATATTTTTCTGGGCAATATTAGAGTAAAGAAGAGTAAAAGAATGCACAAAAACCCGCAAATAATTTGTAATACTATGTAATCACTATACTACAAGTTGTAATAATATTACTTATACAAATACATGTAGAGAGCAGGAAAAAAAAATAGACGCGCATGGGGCAAGTTCTAAAATGTTACAACTTGCCCCGTGGGCACATTATGTCTACTTAATGAAATATCTCGAAAACTACAAACTGAAAAATAATTTTAAAAAAAGCAAATGAAAGCCAGTTAAATTTACGATGTAACAAGGCAAAAAACAATAAACAATCAATTTAATTTTAATAGTCAAAATCAAAATTTTCGTAAGTATTTTTTTTACGAAACCTGGCCAAAATAGAGCTCGTGTGCATATCCTCTTATTTTGATGTATCGCGGGGTATTAGCTGTGTTTACGTTATGCTGCGGGTTATAAGAAGCACATTCAGCAAAAAAATGAAATCGAAATATTATAAATTCCCGGTCAAAATTGAGTGTTACAAACTTACCCCTGTTACAACTAGCCCCACGCTCCCCTACTGCAATTTTCCCCACGTACCGAAAACTCTTTCGGATATCAGTCTAAATTTGTTTATACGAATTACGTTTCAGGGTTATCGGTTGTCCAATCTGGTCCCAATTGATACAAAGATTAATTAGGGATGATTTTTTTTTATAGAAAAGAAAAATGACTACAGATTCCCCCAGAAAAACTCGTTTAATAGCCCAATTTTTTTTTTCAATACTGACAAACGGACAAACAAATGACGAATTATATCGATCTAGGAAACGATGAATTTACAAATTGCTTTATAAGTTTACGTCATCGTTTGATAAGCTTTCCTCGCGTATGGAAACAGATGAAGAAGCGATCTGGCAAATTGGCAATTTGCGGGATTTCTTCCGGGTATCTCATGTTATTATTTTTATTTCAATGTCATTTGCGATTCCGTTATGATGATCCGAAAGCATGCAACATTTTCCATCTTCTTATAATTGATGATAATTGCATGAATTGCAGGAATGTGGAGGACATTGATATCGTGACTGGAGCACTGTCGGAAAATCCAGCCGAAGGTTCTGTCGTTGGTCCAACCTTCCTTTGTTTTTTGGGACGAACATTTAGAAATGCAAGACTCGGTATGTTTTGATTCTATCATAAATCTCCGATTTATCAAACCTCAGATTTAAGAGGAATCATAGACAAATTTGAGGTTCTTCAAATCTCAAATATAGATGAAAATTTCAAATCAAATCTCAAGTAAATCTTAATGACCTTTGCTGACCCATCGAAAATCTATATTGTTTAATGTAAAAATATTGACAATTAACCGTTTTGACGATTACTCGAGGATTACGATTACGAGAACTCGAAGAACCTATGAAAAACCTATGAAAAATATGAAGAACCGTTTAATTAATTGTTTTTCTTGCAGGCGATAGATATTGGTACGAGAATGCAAACACACCAGGTTCCTTTAATGCCGAGCAACTCAACGAAATTCGTAAATGCACAATGGCCAAAATTTTGTGTGACAACGGAGATAGGCTGAGAAGCGTTCAACCCAGAGCATTTATCCTGAAGGATCCGTTCCTGTGAGTCCCATAATTTTTTAAGAAACTTTTCTTTATTACACATTTGATTCTATAGCAGGAAAAATTTCAAGCGTTCCCAGAAAGGGAATGATAATCGGTATCGTTTTGCCTTCACATTTTTTTTTTCAAAGAAGCGACAATTTTTTTTTTCAGCAACGAAATGGCCGATTGTTCGACTTACTTGAACGGGGCAATGGATCTGACTGCATGGAAAGAAAGACAAAACAGCTCCAGTTCCCGAACAAACAATTCGGGTTGAATGGATTGCAGTTATCTCAGGTCATAACTGCAACCTGAGATAAATGCAACAAACAATTCGGGTTGAATGGATTTAATCATTTAAGCTCTCTTCGTCGGATTCGCGGTATTCCTGCTGACCAAATACCCTGATTTTTTCTGTGAAGTTTTTTTTTATAAAAACGATATCCTGAATCCGTGAGAGCAACTCTGTACACAGATCAACTTAATCATTACGATATCAGACCTCATGGTAAAAAATTGTAGGATTAAAAATGTCACGACAGAAGATGTACAATTTTCCAGCTATTATTTTGATCATTACTGCGGATAAAATTAAAAATTCGGGATACCATCAAGATTTTTCACTGCCACACATACTTTACTGCAATTCACAGTATTATTCGAAGTGTTACAACAATTCCTGAATTATTGCTATTTTATCCGAAATATAATTACAGTATTTTTGTACGTGCGAATAAACATCAAAAACATTTGGGATCGAACATAAAATTTTTTTTTAAACTAATTGAAATACTTGATGTCTGAATCTCCAAGTCTTCAAGCCTTAAATTGTTTAAATGTCGCTATAGACAAGCAGTGAAATCGATTTACGTAATTCAAAAATTGTGTTACCACATTTTTATTCGGGGTTCTTTAAATTGTTTAAATATCGCTATAGAGAAGCAGTGAAATCGATTTACGTAATTCAAAAATTGTGTCACCACATTTTTAGTCGGGGTTCTTCATAAGCCACTACAAATAGAATATGAGCCATTCCTTTTAATTTTCCCATAGGTATATTTTTTTTTAATGCGATCTGTTCAAAATGACTATTCTTTGTATTCAGTTTTTTACTTGATCTTTGCAATGTATATAAGTCGATTTAAGAAATAGCGCAAAGAAGCGAAAAAATAATCTGCCAATCATATTCAATAAATCCGCAAATTTCGTGTATCACGATTTTGCAGCTCTCCCAATTATTTATCTATCCAAAATATATTTCTGCCGCAATGAAAGTCTCGCATGACATCTCTTCCGAATAAATAACAACTCTATCGAGTAACATCTCTCCCCAACGTAAAAGTTTTATTGTTAATACAAAATAACAATAAACCTATCAGAATAGATTTCCCATTTAGAGCTCTACCGGTTATTTCTCTACTAAAATTACATCCCTACCGAAAAAAACTCTACCAAAGTATCTGTAGATAATGACAAGTGTGGAATAACATCCTGCCAAACATGAACGTCTCAATATCGCTACAGGAATCAATCTCTACCAGATAAAAGCAATAGGCCTGCAAATGTACCACAAATCTACTCGAAATCTATTGAAAATTCTACCGCTTGACAAGTCTCCCAAAAAATAAGGCCTCTGGAGACATCTGTAACACATAATCTCATTTTTGGAAGATATTTTATACGGTTGAGTTGTTATTCGGTAGAGACGTTACCGAAGTTTTATTGGAGTATAAATGTATTTTTGGTGGAGTAAAAATTGGTAGAGCCATAGTTAAGGCGCAGGGTTGCAAATAATGCATTACTTTTTATAATGCATTTGCATTTTCATTAATCATTAAAATTTAATGGTTAATGATTAATGAAAATGTAATTGCATTGAAAAAAAGTAATGCATTATTTACCCTGCCCATTACAATGTAGTGTGTAATAGAAAAAATTTCCATTACCCATTGCAATGTAATGTGTAATGGACCAAACTTTGATTGCAATTTTGGGAATGGAAAAATATAGATGAATAACTTATTGCAGTTTTGCATTACAATTTATTAACTTGGGACTTAGATTTTTAGAATGATATTATAGATGCTTTTTAGAATTTAAAGTGAAAATCTAAGTCCTAACGCAATAAAATGTTATTCAAAATTGCAATAATTTATTCATCTATATTTTTCCATTCCCAAAATTGCAATCAAAGTTTTGTCCATTACACATTACATCGCAATGGGTAATGGAAATTTTTTCTATTACACACTACATTGTAATGGGCAGTGTTGCAAATAATGCATTACTTTTTTTTAATGCAATTGCATTTTCATTAACCATTAACATTTACTGGTTAATGGAAATAATTTTAATGGTTAATGAAAATAATATCCATTAACCATTAAATTGTAATGGTTAATGAAAAAAATTTCCATTAACCATTAAATTTTAATGGTTAACAAAAATCATTTCCATTAACCATTAAATTTTAATGGTTAATGGATATAATAAATCTTTACGGAAAATTCTATCAATAGTGATCTATACGAGATTACAAGTCCCGATGATATTATTATTCACCACAGATTACTTTTGTCAGGCTTAGAAATAGAAAACATTTATATTTGACAGACATTATGCAGTACAGTTGTTATTCGGAAGGGACGTTATGGTTTACGTTTTTTGTAGTAAGGATGTATTTCTGGTAGAGGATTAACTGGTAAAATACAGTAAAATAGCTATTATTTTCAAGCTAATTGAATCTTGACTTTTCTTGTCGAGGGCTTAGGTTCAAGCGCAATAAATATGAAGGCAACGGTGGTTACCTTCACCTTTATCAAATTACAATGTATGAGAAAAAAGTGTGTCTGTTATTAATGTTATTATTATGTAGCTCGTGGTGTATTATTAATGTTGTAACCATTATTAAACTTGTGGTTTACTTATTCTCTGTCTCGTGTCGGAAAAGGTCGTTCGAAAAATCGTGGTGCAAATTTATTGAACGTACTTGCGTTATGGATCGTGAGATCCTTCTCATTGAGAAATATTGAACAATATTTATTAGATTTTTCGCATGAGTTCTCGAGACTATCAGGATCATTGAGGTTCGAAATAACGATCTTCCAGTGCCGAGTCAAGTTTTCTCGCAAGTGTAGATGTAATTTAATGTAAAAAGTGGCTTACTTCATCGATTTAATATTTAATTTCTCACGATTTTTGGAAATCGTTGAATCAATGTTGTATTTTATCTCAGTCTCTGTTTAAATGTACGTAGAAATGAAGTTATTGGGCCAGTTGAGGTATTAATTTTTAATCAGGAAATGGAAATAAAGATAATTTGAACTATCAGAGTGTTGCTTTGTACAAGTCAACGAACAGTTTTTTACGAATTGAATAAACATTTTTTGCGATGAACTTTCTTTGCTGCGATCACCTCGTCGTTATATATATATATATTTTTAAATTAGTTATCGTGGTGTTTGTAATAATTTAAAAAAAATGTACATATGTGCATATCCAATGTTAAACTCAGGTTAATACCCGAATAAAACTGTACTCAAAAATATTTTTCGTTTGAATAATCAATGATATTCCGTTATCGCTGATATTTTGAGCTCTTTTAAATTTTCTAGCACCGCTAAAATTTAAAAATTTTGGGAGTAATAATTTTGAAATAATGACATTTCACTATAATATTTTGTGATATGTTTAAAATCTGGACAATGGGCGAAAAATCTTCTTCTCGACTCTTCTAAAATTTTGAGTTTTATTTTTAATGGAAATTAGTGTTCCCTGATCATGAATATACAAGCAAATTTAGCCCAGGAAGAGAATAAAAATGTGTTACATAAACATTATGGAATCGTGTGACAATTAATAAACCTGCGATAATGTATTATTTTGACACGGTGTTGCAAATAATTGCGGAGTTAAATAAATTCTCGTTCTTAGGTAAAACACCAACATACCTAAGTGCAGTCTTTATGTAACAGAAAAATTCTCGGGACGAGATGTTTGGCCTTTAAAATACAGTGTTCACTGCGTAACGCGTTACCATTCACGAGGATTAAGAGATTTATTATTATTATTATTATTATTATTATTATTATTATTATTATTATTATTATTATTATTATTATTATTATTATTATTATTATTATTATTATTATTATTATTATTATTATTATTATTATTATTATTATTATTATTATTATTATTATTATTATTATTATTATTATTATTATTATTATTATTATTATATATGCAGATTAGGGTGGGTCAAATAAAATGACTAATTTTTTTTTCCCCCGATTTAATGAAAAATGTATTGTTTGGCATCCCAAAAAAACCCTCTGCAAATATTAGGCCTCATCGCAAATTTTTATTTCCCATTTAAATAACGTAGGAATTTTTTTTCACTTTGGATTTTTATTAGACTTTAACCGTTGAGGTCAGAGGAGTTTTTTGAGTACATTTTTGTAGAACATTTGATGCTCTAAAAAAAAGCTTTCTTGTGTCTAATCGATAAAACTAACCATTCCAAAAATAATCGGCGATAATAAGTGATAATTGTCCTATGTTATTTAAACGGGAAATAAAAATTTGCAATGAGGGACCTCTTAATTTAAATATGAAGGGCTAATACTTGCAGAGGGTTTTTTTGAGATACCAAACAATACATTTTTCATTATATCGAGAAAAACAAATTGTCATTTTATTTGACCCACCCTAATGCAGATACTAGTAGTGACGTGACGTCAGCTGTTGGTGTCTTCTCCACAGGACGAATCAAATGGCCTTTATGATAATCCATCGTTGAGAAATCTCGAAATTTTTTTATTTTAAGTGTCAATATTTTGGCTTTCGTTACTTTTACTTAAAATCTCAATGTACTCCGGTTCATCGAAAATAAATCGAAGCAAAATTAAACTAAATTTTATGGGGAGAAAATTAGCTAACTAAAAATTAAACTAATTTTATGAGGAAAAACTAAACTAAATTTCATGGGGAGAAAATTTGAAAAAAATTAAAATCTTTTTTATCATATTATAAGAGTGGTTAGCAACTTATTTTGGAGTCAGAAGAAAAAAAATTCATTCTGGTGATAGCGACAAGCTTTTGGCTTTTGACCATGTATATCAATTTGTCCGGTTATACAAATATTTTTTTTTAATATTATTAAATATTATATAATCACTCTAAAAAGATAACATTTCCAAAACTTTGCATAAGCTGGAGAAAAAAAAATGAAACCATATTAAAATAGGAGATTTCGCAGTCGACGACGAAACTTGATTGCATCTTCGCGATAAAAGCATGAAAGGAATCGTAGGCGAGTGAGAAATTTTAATTCGAGCGAGAGAATAATGTACTGATATAATTGTAAATATGGTCAAATATGTGTTTCCATATTCTTTTGTATGTGTGTTTTCACAAGGCGCGAGTGAAGTTCTTGCAATGGCAGAAGGAAATGCGAGAAACCTTGATCCGTTGACCCGGTTGTGTTGGCTCTCTTTCCCGAGGTAAAAGCACATCACCACGATTTCAGTGAGTCGTGAATGGCGAGAAAGTCGAGAGATCGCTAATATCGAGAACAACAATATCTACGCGTCTCGGGACCTCTTAAAATTTCCCTCTCATTCTCAACATGCACTACAAATCGTACGCCTCCAGTGAGAGAAATCGATCCTCGATTGCTTTTGTAGTGATGAAAAAAATTTGAATCTAGGAAAACTGGTCGTGGAAAAATGGAACCGAAAAAACTGGCTCCTATTACCGATTAAAATGATCTACCTCGAGAAAAGTCTACCTTAAGGTAGATTTCAATGGAACAACTTGATAAAAGTTTTAACTAATTATTATTGGTTAAAACCATTTTCCGTGGGGGTCATTTTTCCAGGAGCTAATTTTTCGTGTCCCAGTTTTCATGTTAGCTTAAAATTCGCTATCGCCCAACTATATCCATAGTTGTATCTTTATTATTTGTGCAAAATGTATTGAAACTTCGATATTTTCTATTAACAATGCAAACGACGTCAAATCAATTATAAAGTGGTGAATTTGATATGAAAATTTCCGAATTATTTATAAAAATAAAACTTTAATTTGGGAGATGTCAAATTTTTTCAAATTCGAAATTCATATTCCAGAAAATCTTGCAGTGTATATTTTGTTTGTGAGAAATCAAAAGAGAAATCAAATGTTGGACATCATTTGGATTTTTTTTGGTTTCCATTATGAGATGTGCGATTCTGTGTAATAACGGAGAGAATGCGAAAAAAAATTGCTTACTCCGATCCACATTACCCCTCTTATACAACTGATCCACAATACCCCGCCTGTATTTAACAAATATGACATCGGTAAAAATGAAGATATCACAAGAACATGGAATAGCGAAAAATTATGATTTTCACACGCTTATTCAGACAGTCCAAGGTCATGAGAGTTCAAAACAATCTAAACATTATATGGTGTTGTCTTTAATTATGAGTATAGCTGCTATCTGGATCTGATTCGAAACCAAAAAACCAAAATTTCTTGCAAATTTATTCAAATTATTATTATCTTGCAAAAATCTTTATCGTTGATTTTTGGTGATTTTCTATTATTTTTAAAATATTATTATCGTCATAAGAAATTTTGATCTTCATTCAAAAAACTTTCTTTCTATCCTAACCACTCCAGCGATTTTTTTCAAATTCAATCATAAATAAAAAAAATTGGAGCTCAATAGCATTGGAGCTTTTATGTTAAATTTTAGTTAAAACATAATTATCATTCTTTTAGAATTTTTGAATAAGCTCATACCAGGGTTGCCAGCGTTTCAGAGGGTCAAAAATAGTAGAATAGTGACTTATTTGCCACAGAAATAGTGACATAATAGTGACTTTTCCGTCTAATTAAGTTATAGACGTTTGAAATTTCGCGATTTTTAGGCGTTTCAGAATGGGGCTAAAATTGAGCAAAAATGTTTTTGTTGAAAGTTCATGAAAGTTTTGATTCTTTGAGAAAACTATTGGTTGTTCAGGGGGACAAAACTATTTGTGTTCAGGGGGACAAAATACATCGATATAAGATTTAAAAAAAAAATTGTTTAAATTTTATTTTGCCTTTTGGCAAAAATTGAATCTGTCCACTAAAATAGGTGGTTGAATTTGAAATCGAAGAAAATTACGCTTGAAAGAAGTCTGAACGATCAAAAACACGGGAGTTATGGCTGTTCAAAAATTTCTTTTCTGCAAACCCCCTTAAGGATTTTGAAAAAAATGGAACTGAAAAAGCAGAGAATTTGAAAACAAAGAAAATAACGCCTGAAAGAAGTCTGTACGATCAAAAACACGGGAGTTATGGCTGTTCAAAAATTTCTTTTCTGCGTACTCCCTTAAGGATTTTGAAAACAATAAAACTAACAAAAAACACTTAGCGAATTTGGAAACGAAGAAAATGACGCTTGAACGAAGTCTGTACGATCAAAAACACGGGAGTTGTGGCTGTTCAAAAATTTCTTTGCTGCGTACCCCCTTAAGAGTCTTGAAAAAAATAAAACTAACAAAAAACACTTAGAGAATTTGAGAACGAAGAAAATGACGCCTGAAAGAAGTCTTTACGATTAAAAACACGGGAGTTATGGCTGTTTATTATCTCATTCTTTTTTACCGCAATTGTCGCTCTCCTATGAGAAAATTCCCCCGTGACGTCAGTACATAGAATTTCTTGGAAGCTGGAGGAATTTTTTCCGAGAATAATCGTGACCTAGTCTCGAGCACTGTCTGTCTCGAGTGTTCGACAACAGCTGCTGACCCAGCTGACCTGCCCCACTGACCTATATAATGAAAGTTCGATCTTAGTCCGACAGAGCGCGCCGAGATGCAGTTTTCGATTCACCCGGCACCAGCGAGCATATATTTATGTTCGCTGCCGGCACCCATCGACTTGATCGTGCGCGCGCGCTGCTCTCACTGAACAGCTGACGCCGCCCGTCGTAGTTCAGTTCACGGGCCCATGTTCGACAAGTTTGACTGTGTTTTTCGACTCATTGTTTTCCGATATTACCTGTTTTTCAGTGCTCTGATTAATTATGTTACAGTGAACAAACCAGTTATCGAATAGCGCGACAATAAGAGTCGCGCTTTCCGTAAATTTTGCCTACACAGTGGGGACAACAGAGTGACGCGTCTTGCGTCTTTGCTTCGTAAGTTTTTTTTATTTTTGGCAGATCGATTGATTTTTGCAAATTTTTTAAGGCATACTCAAAGTTTTGAGTCTGGACTGCGCTCATTCTCTTCGTAATCGTTGAAGGTTCAAAACCTCACCTTGTTCATCTGATTCTGTTGATTTTTCGAAATTTTCCCCCTATTCTAACGGGCACCTCCATTCTAACCTCTATTCCAAGCACCGAAATAGTGACAGTAATAAGCCAATTTTAGAAATATTGAGAAAAGTGACACTATTTTAATTAAGATAGACAATAGTGACTCACTGGCAACTCCGGCTCATACCCATTTAATATGTTTCGTGGAATTTCATAATTTACTTCGATTCAGAATTACTACGAGATATTTTAGTGCCATAATTATTCTTCAATCATTCCACAATTATTTTGCAAGAAGACGATCAAAAACTCACCTTTCGTAAATCGGAAGTCACGTGGTTGTTTTGTCCGGAAAGAATTTATCTCCCACTCCTCATTTCCGTGAATCGTCATTTCGTTTCTATGGCAGTGGAATTTTGTTGATTTGGACATGGCGACCGAACAATGGCTGTCACTTATCGAGAAGGCTAAAAAGACTGCAATAATACAAGACGGTAATGATTTTAACGTACGATTAATTAATATTTATTTTTATTTTTATACTAAATGTTTTGTGAATCGTGTTTTCATTGGCAAATTACGTGTTCGCTTTTTATTCCTCACCAACTATCTGTCATCAATAGTTTGATCAATATATTAATTACTCTTTGCCCGAGTTCAATATTATTTTTGCTTTTTGATGTCTTAGTCTAAAATTTTTACAAAACTAAGCTCAACATCCAAAATGCTGTTGCTATGTTTTTGTACGTATGTATCATTTTTCTCAATTTTTTTCTGTAAGATAGGCAAGAGGAAAGTACATTTCTTACTGGAGGATGGCAGAGAAATGGTAGAGGAGTACAATTTGGAAACGAATGTTTTGACGAGAAGAACGTGGCGTGAGAAGGGAAAACTGGGACAGAATATTGGTTGGACGGTGGAAATCGGCGATCCGGAACCAAAGCAGAATGAGAATCTTTCCATAAGCGGTATCAAAGAATCGGCCAATGCGGTAAGTTCAGTTACAATTAATTATATCGTAGCAAAAATATATAGTAGCAAAGGAAAGCATGCTCATATTTTATCACTCATTTATCATTTTTACATTTGCATCTACGCAAGTAACGATAAAAGACTCTATGATTCGATTATGATTAATAAAGTTCTATGATTTTCAGCCTTTCATTACGAGAAGGATAACCAAAACCGCTTTGGAATGGAGAATACGAAATTTGCCGTATTCGAAAGATGTGTTCGACGTAACCGCGGAGGCTGATGGTACTATAACTATACGTACGAGTAACAAAAAGTACTTTAAGAAAATCTCTGTTCCTGATTTGTCACGCGTTGGATTAACACCGGAGCAAGAACGTCTGTCTTGGAATCATCAGTATAATACTTTAATAATTACGGTACGTTTTAATTGCAATATAATTGCTTCTTCTCGGATGGTCATGAAAAAACTTTGCTTGCTACAATTTTTCTCGAAATTCCATGAAGGATGCAGACTATCGGAACAAAATTTTTTCAAGAAACAAGAAACTCTGGCTTTCTTAAATTTGTTTATATCGAGCTAAAAGGAATCAATATTAATTGGTAAACGGATGAAGTTTATTGCTTTTTTACTATTGCATGTCTCAATTAAATATTAACTATCTGTGAACATTTTTTTAGCCCAAAATCGCAAAATTTTGTGACAGAACGAGACACGCAGAATTCAGTAAATTCAATTACAAACAAGTTTGACTTAAACAAAAAATGGATAAATTTGCGAAGCTTGATTTCGCGAAATTTCCAAAAGTTTGGGAACTCAGCATTTTTGCCGAAAATTCTTGATCTTGTGAATCTGCACCTCCGAAGGATTTTTTTATAACGACGGTTGCAAAGAGACACATAAATCTGGAAATTCTGCAAATATGTATTTTCCATGTCTCGCATGATTTTTACAGCACTCTGATATGAAAGTGTTGAAAAACAAAATTTTCACTCCAACAAAAGCTTAAAGCAACGTGTATCATCTTTTTTTTTCAGTACAAAAAGCCACCTCAAGTTTTGGAACTCGAGAAAAAGGTATTCGAACTAGTGATGCAAGTGAAGGCGACGAAAGACGGAGATGTCCAATGTCCTACTAGTTAAGAAGTTTTGTAAAATAAAAAAAAAAATTCCTGGTATTTCCAAATTCCGCTCTTGTAGAAAGAATCTGTTATCTTTCTATTTTTTTTTATATGGACGTACACTACCGGTGAAAAGTTTCCGGACAAAACTTCAAAAAAGATCTCAAACGTTTTTATGCCATTATGTCATTATGCCATTATACCAAAATAAAAAAGTAATGTGTAATGTATGCATGTTCCATTACAAATAATAAAAGTAATGTGTAATAGATTCATGTTCCATTATAAATAAAAAAATAATGTGTAATGTATGCATGTTCCATTACAAATAATAAAAGTAATGTGTAATGGATGCATGTTCCATTACAAAGAAAAAAAGTAATTTGCAGTGGAGAATATTCCATGACAAAGAGAAAAATAGCTGTGCTCGTATTAGAAACTTGCACATTGCTGCCTCATTATTTTATTTCGTTCACTAAAAGTTCATCCACAATTATCACAAATGATCCATAAAGTTAAAAAATAGAAACCAATAAACAGACAGTTCATCGTCAAATATGAAGTACGAAAATGTACTCAACCCCAAAAATTATCTCACTTTATATTGAACTGACTTTTTCACGCTGTTACCCAAAATTATAAGCAATCCAATAAAAATTACAAGTTACGATACAAAATTTGTAGCTTTATTGAATCCCTAAATGATGTGCATGTTCTTTTTTTTTAACTTTATGGATCATTTGTAATAATTGTGGATGAACTTTTAGTGAGCGAAATAAAGTAATGAGGAAGCAATGTGCAAGTTTCTAATACGAGTACGGCAATTTTTCTATTTGTAATTGAATAGTCTCCACTGCAAATTACTTTTAAAAAAAAATGTAATTTGTAATGGAACGGGCATCCATTACACATTACTTTTTTATTTGTAATGGAACGTGCATACATTACACATTACTTTTTTATTTGTAATGGAACACGCATACATTACACATTACTTTGTTTATTTGTAATGGCACATGCATCCATTACACATTACTTTTTTTATTGTAATAGAACACGCATCCATTACACATTACTATTTTCATTTGTAATGGAACATGCATACATTACACATTACTTTTTTTATTCGTAATGGAACACGCATCCATTACACATTACTATTTTTAATTGTAATGGAATACGCTTTTATTACACATTACTATTTTCATTTGTAATGGAACATGAACATGAAAAAAAATCTCAAAAAATTTCTCTAAACTCAACGAAAGCAGACGCAACTTTTTGCTATCTTGAAGTTTTTCATGAATTTTCTTTGTTTTTGTGTTACACGAGATTTTTCAAATTTCTTCGTTTTTCACAAAAAAGAGAATAACTTTGGAAAAAATTGCTCAAAGTTAAAAAAAAAGGATATTGAAGGTCAAACTTTTTCCTCTATGAATCCAATCGTAAAAATGTATTTAAAAAATTTTCTCTACAAGATGTGTGCACCTGAAGAGCAAGGGAAAAAACGGTGAAAAACCGTTGTTTTCACAATAAAGTCCAAATTGAAAAACTAATTGTAAAAATTAGTAAAAATACAGGTAATGCAGCCGAATTCTTCCCCTTTAAAATGCCGCTTGTTAAATTAGTTTACGTTGAATTCCGGAAAAATGTCATAAAAAAACGTTCGAGACCTTTTTTTGAAGTTTTGTCCGGAAACTTTCCGCCGGTAGTGTATATCATGGTGTTTCTGTTGCAGAACAATTTTCACTCACCGTAAATCGCGGTACTTGGCTGGTAAAAGTAAAGCTGTTAGTTTTTCGTTTTTGAATTTCGCGCGTTCGGGCGCGGAGGGATAGCGCGTGTTCCCGATATATATATCGATCGAGCTTGTTGGGGGCGTACTTCACGTTGGAAGCGTGCGCGCGAGCGCGCGTTTCGGCGTTTGTTGCGGTAAAGTGCCGCGCGGCTGGTGTTTGTGGAAAGCGTGCTGCACGCTTACATTCGTATATTGTAAATTTATACAGGATTGTGTTTATTTTTCAATTGAACGAACGAAAAACGGAGCAAATATGGGAAAATCAGTTCCCGACAGGTGAGCCGAAACATATTAATACTTCGTGCACGAATATTTCGCAAAGTGATTCGGTAATTTCGGCGGTTTTAGCTAAGACAATTAGGCGACGTGAGGTTATGTTTCGTGACGTTTTTTTTTCACGACGCCGCTGCGTAAGTTTGTCGTTTCGGCTTTTTGGAAGGAGACTCGCATAGTTAGACCGTTGAAATATATTTGTTTTGTATTTTTCCATTTGTTTGAGTGATATGAATTAATCGTATTTCGCGAATAATGCCATACAATTTGGAGTTTATGCGCAAGCTGTTTTACCGATGGCCGGAAAGAGAGAAAAACGTTGCATTCAAATTCATGCGAGATGGTGTGACAAGCGACGACTATTTTATCTTCCGAAGACTTGATGGGCGCTACATTACCCAGAGATTTTTTTTTATGTTTACGTGAAAGCGACGCGATCAACACGGCTTATCAAGACTAATTAACGTTTAGCTGAAAAACGATAACAGTATATAGTGCAATTTGTGGATAGAGATTGTTTCAATCTTTTTCTCGAAAGGTTAATTGATTCGCGATAAGAAATTGCATGGAAATTTTTATTACCGATTGAAGCTGTTTCAAAATATCGCAGTAGAGAATAAACATGGAATTAACATACCGTTTTTAAAAATGGCCGATTTCAAATATTTTTTTCGAAATTTGAATTAACTACTCGGTTATTTATTTTGAAAATTATAAACTATCGGGATCTGTAATATAATCAATTGCTAAAATTTTTGAAATTGCGTTTTTGTCGGTAACATTTAGCGGGTATTCCGTTTTTTTTTTTGAAAAATAACAAGTCGACACTCGCTTGTGAAGGAAAGTAAAATTTGGTTGAATCTGATTGCAGATGGCTGGCGTACAAACCTCACGGTACAGTGATCGAAGGCACGAATATCCTGGCATTCAAGGTTCCCCTCAAGGAGGTGAGTTTGATGAAAAAATAAAATATATCTCTTGATAGTCTATAATAAAAAATTGTCGTTACGAAAAACATGCAGGGGTCAAATAAATGAAACATGAGACTTAGAATGTACAATAGTCAAATCAGAGTTGTGAAAATAGTAATGTAAAAGTAATGCATTACTCATTACTTTAAACAATGTGTATTGGGCAAGTTTTCCATTACAATTAAAAGAAGTAATGTGTAATGGATGTGTGTTCCATTACAATTAAAAAAAAAGTAATGTGTAATGGATGCTCCTTCCATTACAAATATTAAAGTAATGTGTAATGTATGCACGTTCCATTACAAATTACAATTTTTAAAAAAGTACTTTGCAGTGCAGAATATTACGCTCACTAAAAGTCACAAAAGTCACGCTCACAAATGACCCATAAAGTTAAAAAAAAGAACATGCACATTATTTAGGGATTCAATAAAGCGACAAAATTTGTATCAGTAACTTGTAATTTTTATTGGATTGCTTATAATTATGGGTAACAGCGTGTAAAAGCGAGTTCAATATATAGTTGGATAATTTTTGGGGTTGAGTACATTTTCGTACTTCATATTTAACGATGAACTGTCTGTTTATTTGTTTCTATTTTTTAACTTTATGAATCATTTGTGATAATTGTGGATGAACTTTTAGTGAACGAAATAAAATAATAAGAGAGCAATGTGCAAGTTTCTAATACGAGCACGGCAATTTTTTTATATGTAATGGAATATTCCCCACTGCAAATTACTTTTTTTTAAATTGTAATTTGTAATGGAATATGCACACATTACGCATTACTTTTTTATTTGTAATGGAACACACATCCATTACACATTACTTTTTTTTATTTGCATCCCTTAGACATTACTTTTTTATATGTTATGGGACGTGCATGCATTACACATTACTTTTATTATTTGTAATGGAACTTGCATACATTACACATTACTTTTTTATTTGTTATGCCACACGCATCCATTACACATTACTTTTTTATTTGTAATGGCACACGTATTCATTGCACATTACTTTTGTATTCTGTAATGGTACACTTATCCATTCCACATTATGCAGTGTAATGGGTAATAAATACAGTAATGCATTATCAAAGTAATGCATTATCTACAACTTTGAATCAAATGAAAGGAGCCGCCAGAACTTTTGTACTTTAATTTTACTTTAGACTTTTTTTTTTAAATCCTGTATCACCGTAGGTGTGGTATTACAAAAAAAGGCTTTATAAGATCATAACAGTTCAGTGCACTAACTACTTTCTTATAAAAGTTTGGACTGATTTATATGCCGTTATGAATCAGATATTTGGCTTCAGCGCTGACAGTTCTGCACGCTTATCTCATCAATCCTGTAGCTGCGTACAAATAGTCATGGTAAATTTCATTAGGGATAAAGCGCTTTACACTAGTTAAAATAAAGTGCTAAATTTGACTATTTGTCTCTGCAGACAAGAATCAGAATTGTGGTGCAATTATTTCTTAGGAAACCTGTTGAGTGGTCAAAATCATTTTTTTACACTTGAAGAAGCATTCTTTATGTAATAAAAGCATTTTGACAAAGGATTTAAGGGGGACTGCATCGAGGATGAACGAAGGCTGTAGTTGAATCAAAGAATCAAAAAGAATGAATATCTTATTCGAATAAGGTCTACGGCGTTGAAAACGTAAAAATTGGACTATTTCGTTATTTTACTACGTTCTCATTGAAATTAAGTTCTTTGAAAATCAGAACCGTGGAATAGATGCCTTTTAGCACTTTTATCGAATTACAAGCCTATCAAAATTAATCTAAACGAGATAATCGTATTAAATCACTTCTCCATCGAGTATGGCATTCTGAGCATGGACTTCAAGTTCCGAATGTTCATATGAACGAAAAATTCATTTTTTTACAGAAGAATTTTGAAACTTTGTTAACACTTTAGAAATAATTGTTGAAATATCTTTGAATTCTTTAAATCATTATTTACCAAGTATTTGCAATCTCTTTTAATTTATCGTTAAATAAATACTTTTTCTGATTTTTCGTTCAACGTTCGAAACTTCAAGTGCATTTCTGAGCTGCAAATTCATTAATATTTCTCAAAGATGTTCTCGGAGGTCTGTTTTCCGGTAGAGTCGTTATGGACTAAGGATGCGATTTAATTGGTTTGTTATTAAATAAACATTAAAGCTGACAAGCTTGGCAGGGATGATAAAACGCTTTTATTCGGCAGAAATATTATACGGTACAGTTGTTATTCGGTAGGGGTGTAATGGTGGAATTTATTGCGGTTGGAAGCATTTCTCGTAGAGAAATAGCCGGTAAAGTTGTAAATGTGTCGTATAAACAAGCGTGATATATGCTTTATAACCTTTTCTTCGTTCTCTCTATCCCGTGGCAAAGACGTTCCTCGCTGATCACAATACTCTTGATACCGATCAAATTTACATAAATATGGGACACTTTACGTCGAATCAGAAACCCGTTTCTCAGTGAGTCTGATTTTTGTTTTTTGTTTTTTTTTTTCAGTTTGATGTTGTTACCGACACAAAGACGTTGGGATAATTGAAAAACAATTCTTATTACTAGAGAGTCGAGGCGATTCTTTGTGATCGCCTCATTTTTTTGAAACGAATCTTCACATAAAAAGGTTGTTCTTCTGGCGTCTATCGAAAGATGCGAGGAATTGACCATTTATTGGAAAAGCCAGCGGATTGAAAGAAAATTGGGGAATCCAATTATTCTTCAGGATATTCTTGGTGCAAAGGTTTCTTACTAACGCGTGAATGCGTTTGTATCCACAAATTGGTTACTCGACGTCAAATTTAACTCCAGCGTTTACACGAATATATGGGGCGTTCCATTTCAAATCGGACAGTTTGGAAAACTTTTTGTTTTTATTTTCTCTATTTTTTTATATTTTTTAGTACCCATCAAAAGACCCTTCCTGTTAAATTTTGAAATTTTGTTGATTACCCGTTCAAAAGATATTAAATTAACGCAAAAACCGCGCTTTTTTTGGTTTTTTGGTCATAACATCTTTGATAATTATTCAAATTGAAAGTTTTTTTTCTAAAGTTTTGTTTTTTTATGGCTTATTCAGAAAAAAATACAACAAAAATATTCGACGAGTTTTTGAATGAGTTTTTTGAGTTTTAAACTTTAAATCGCGTTATTAAAAGTGAGTATCATTTTTTATTTTTTAAAAATATTTTTTGCTTTAAACATTCAACAATTTTTAAGACTAGTCCGATCGTAGGATCTCCATAACTACTATTTTTTTCGATTTTTGAAAATAATTAGTTTTTTTTTTAAATAAATTATTATGAATACCTATTTTTGTTACTGTATAGTATTTTTTTCAATATTTATAATTTATTTTGACACTTTTCTATTGTTAACAGGTTCTTAAAATTAATAATTAATCGTTAAGTCTGTTCATGAACAATAATAACAACAGTTTTCATTTATTCACGTATTTTTTTGAAAACCTTACATATACGATTATTTCCTGAATTAGAATATTCCTTTGCCAATACGTTTCCGTTGTTCATTGGAATAATTGAATGAAATTTTTGTGTCCCCCTATGATTGACTTTGCAGTATTGTATCGCAAATAAAATCTTTCTTTTGCATCTAAATAATGTTTCTCAGGTGAAAATTTGACAGCAATATTCGGTAGACTATTTAGGTTCAATGTCCACTCATACAATTCTTGAACTGTTGTTATTTGCTCATCGATTAATTATTAATTTTTAAAATCTGTTAACAATGAAAAAGTGTCAAAATTAATTCAAAATGATTTAAAAAATACAGTAACAAAAATTGGTATTCATAATAATTAATAAGAAAAAAAAAATTAATTTTTAAAAATCGAAAAAAATAGTAGTTATTGAAATCCCACGATCGGACTAGTCTTAAACATTGTTGAATAGATAGATGTTTAAAGCAAAAAAAAAATGAAACACTTTTAAAAACGCAATTTAAAGTTTAAAACTAAAAAAACTCGATTAAAAACTCGTCGAATATTTTTGTTGTATTTTTTCTGAAAAAGCCACAAAAAACAAAAAATTTGAAAAAAAAACTTTTAATTTGGATCATTATCAAAGAAGTTATGACCAAAATACCAAAAAAGAGCGGTTTTTTTGTTAATTTAATATCTTTCGAACGGGTGATAAAAAAAATCTCAAAATTTAATCTGTCCGATTTGGGATGGAGCGCCCCATATGTATATGGGACCTTCTCATTTGGCAATTCGGATATGTTGATTACGTGGCGAAAGCTGTAGTCGCACATACATTATCTGCGCATACGTATACATATGTCTATGGATGTTTGTATATACGTACATGATGTACAAGAAAAAGAGAGAGGGAGACAGAACGGTTCTGCCTAATTGATGGTACCTCGGTGCCGAGTTTCGCGGGGCATAAACCATTTTTATGCCTCTAGGCTCTTGTGGTCCCGCGTCGATGCTTCGCCTTCATTAAAATTCGAATTCATGCGCCCGCTAATTGTCCATGCGCCCTCTCCAACTCGTATATACCCGATAAAAAGGTCGAGAAAGAGAAAGAGAGAGAGAGAGTGGGAGAGAGAGAGAGAGAGAGAGACTGGAAAAACAAAAAAAAACAGTTTGTGGGTTGAGCCAAAAATTCCTTGGCCTTTGTCGTTTTCCCTTTTTCTCGGTTCTGAAACAATTTTCATCATTACCGACAGCTGCATTAATCTCTTTCGCCAATTCCGTTATCAACGCGATTGGCGTCGATTTATAACGAAGCTCATGGAGGTTTTCACGCGAGTTTCATTTTTATTGCGGTTCGTTGCCGGTATCTTCGTCGGTCGAAATTCAATCGTGGCGGAAAAAAATAAAGAAGAAAAAAAAGTGCGAGACGGCGCCTCGGTTTTGCGCTCAATTCCCGGCTAATACACCAATGGCGAAAAAACGAAAAACCGGTCCTCGCATATTTTTCGATCATTCGCGCGAACAGGCGTGCGTTCACGCAGTTTTAGGACGGTATTCTGGCGTAGAGACATACATTTAGAGCGTTTTGCCGAGCTACATAAAAAAAAACAATATTTTTACCATTATTTTTTTTACAACATATTTATTAATATTTTGAAAATAAACAAAAAAAAATTTTGAGAAAAAAAAATGAAAATAACATAAATTATAAATTGGTAAAGTTAGGGATAAAAAAACGGTGTGCTGGCTTAAACGATTGCAACCTTCCTATTGATTCGACACAAAATTAAATAAATAGTACATTACATCACGAGGTGCAATATGGACGTTTTCAGGTCCGCTTGCGGACGTAAAAGCGTCCATTATTGTACTGAGTGATATAAAGATTGTTAATTAGTAAGAATGCCATTATAGCCCCTACTTCAGAGAAAACGGGAAAAAATTTTTTTCGCAAAATGGCGGGTGTCTGAACAAAAAAAGGCGTTTTTCGACTTTTTTTTCATAGTTTTTAATTTTTTGACAATAGCGAAAAAAAAATAATTTCGATACACAAATGGTAAGGGCGATAGAGAGTTATACATTGAAGATTGGGAAAAAATTTGAAGTAAATCGGTTCGGTAGAACTTGAGAAATCATGTTAGCCGTGCTGAGAAAAGTAGTTTTGAGAAAAACGTCCATGGTCCGATTTGCGCCGACGTGAAAAGCATAGTTGTTGCGTCACTAAAATAGTGATAACTCCGTGAATTATTGAAATTTAAAAATTTTCTTTCGCGAACATGTTCTTAAAAATCTACACTTTACGGATATGTAAAAAAAATTGATTCTTTCAAAATCCTAGAACAGAATACCCCCTTAAAGTTACGCTCTGATGTGATGGGCGTAGTTGCTGCGTCACTAAAATAGTTATAACTCCGTATATTAGGAATTAAAAAATTTCTTTTCGAGAATATATTCTTAAAGGTCTAAACTTTAAGAATATACAAAAAAAACATTTCAAAATTTTAGACCAGAACACCCCCTTAAAGTCACGTTCTGACGTGACGGGCGTAGTTGCTGCGTCACTAAAATCGCTATAACTTTGCGTAAATAATTGGAATTCAAAAATTTCCTTTCGAGGATATATCCTTCACGGTATAAACTTTAAGAATTTACAAAAAAATAGTACATTACATCACGAGGTGCAATATAGACGTTTTTACGTCCGCTTGCGGACGTAAAAGTGTCCATTATTGTACTGAGTGATATAAAATAATTTTTTCAAAATTTTAGACCAGAACACCCTCTTAAAGTCATGTTCTGACGTGACGGGCGTAGTTGCTGCGTCACTAAAATAGCTATAACTCCGTAAATAATTGGAATTCAAAAATTTTCTTTCGAGGATATATCCTTCAAGGTCTAAACTTTAAGAATATGCAAATAAAAATTGATTTTTTCAAAATCCTAGACCAGAATACCCCCCAAAGTTGCGCTCCGACGTAATCGGCGTATTTGCTGCGTCCCTAAAATAGCTATAACTCCGTAAATTATCGGACTTAAAAAATTTCCTTTCGAGCATATATTCTTAAAGATCTAAATTTTAAAAATATGCAAAAAAATGATTTTTTTTCAAAAATTCTAAACCACGATACCCCCTTAATACTCGAAGACGCACATATCTGCGTTACAAATAATTCGCACACACATGAGCAAGCGATTTTTTCGGGTCTCGTGTTTCCCTCGTGTTCTCACACTACCTGCTGTTGGAATCACTCCCTCGTTGCATATGTACAAATATATGTATGCACGTGAAGACTTAACACGAAGGGTATATGCATACGCAAAATAGGCGGTTGCCTCGGCTAATTGATTCTGGCGTCGCGTATAAGGGCTATACATAAAACAATTTGACGGTGCATGTCTCTGGATGCGTTCGCGGTTGTGGAGATACTTCTCTCTCCCTGTCTCTTTTGGGATAAGGAGGAGTGCGAGTGGGGGATGAGGTGGGGGGACGATTGAGGGGGCCCCCGCGAGAGTAGAGGCTGATTGGGCCCGCTGCGTCAGCCGCGGGGGTCCCCTCGTTAATAGGGCACTCAAGGCGGCTCCTACCAAAATTCATCGGAGCACAGTGCATCTTTCGAGGGTTCCATGGATATTGGCTGGTGGCTCTTTATTGTACTCCTCCATGAGTGTAAAGGACACGAGATCCCCCTTCATCTCATCCTCTCGCCTCTTTAACTCTTTCCTTGTCGTTAAAAGTACAAGCTTTATCGTGGCTTGCCTCGCCTCACACCTCACGATTTTACAGCGGAGCCAAAAGTTCGGTTCTTGAGACGCCGTAGCTTCTGCGATCGACCTGCGCATCTTTTTACTTTGATTCGCCATTATTGAAAGAATTAAAAAAAAAAAAACTAAAAAATATTTGAGCTTGTTCGGTAGAGGCCCAAATATAATTTATCTGATAGCAATAGATTGACAAAATTTGGTTTTTATGAATCCAAGTATCTAAAAGTAAAGCTTGTCTTTGGAGCTATTGTATAATAATTGAGTTACTGCGACGATAACAATTATTGTATTGGTTGCAATTTTAGGAAATGTTTACGTTTTGGTGCTCCTGACGTTTCATTACACATCTCGGGACTAGAAAACAATTTTTTTAATTAAAAAATAATTAAACATTCAAAACACTCCAACGCTGTAATTCTTTAATTATTGTATATTCACCCAGGTGAACTTAATTTTTTTTTTATATTTCAAATTAAATTCAAATTAAACAAATCTAGACTTCAAAATAGAAGTTGCAATTTTCATAAGAAAAATTTTAGTTCAGTTGTTTTTAAAATGGCAAATTTGATTTTTTAATTACATCTCCTAGATTCACGTGAAAGGTAATGATGTGAAAATTAGAAAATTCTTGTATTTTTTTTTTATGTTCGAGACAAAAGTGACAACCGCCACATTTTAAATTTTAACTGAATAATATTTTTGTATTTAAAAATGTTGCCTCGATCTTGCTTACGGCAAGTCGAGGTAATTTTCTATAAAATCATTGCTATGCCTATTTTTCTACATTAAATAACTTTTCAATTCAGCATTTTAATTCAAATGCACCTCAGTTAAGTTTCTCTTTTAAGGATGGATGTATTGCCTATTGCTTCCCAGCCAAAAATTGTATCTGATTGAAATTTTCGTACTTCGTTATACAATAAAAATCTGAAAAAATTCAGCAACATTTGGCATGCCATAAACAACAATGATCAATAATAGTGTTATCCAAAAGTTATTAATGATTTGTTTAAACAAATAATTATTCAACAATTTTTCGGTAAGTGCTTTTTTTCTTGAATAAATCGAATGCGTTCATTTTTCTAAAGGCATATGAATTTTTTCAGAATTTTCTCTCTATTTTGACATTCCTTTTTTGAAATTTTTAGAATGACTGTATTTATGTATTTTTTAGCGTGGTATCTTTGAAACTTTTCAAAGCTGACCATAAACCTCTATGTAAAAAATTACATACAAAATTGGCAACTTTTTGTTTCAGAATGTTTTTATAATATTTCAAAATAATGTCAAAAAAATGGCCAAAAGTAAGTTTTTGACCAATTTTACGATATCCTATTCCTCCATGGGTATTACGTTAGAATTATTGCGATATTTTTTCTCATGTGCATAGACTCTTCAAGTTTCATGGAATGTTTTTGTTTTTTTGGTTTCGTCACGTCTTGACGGTTGAGAATTATTATTCGGAACAAAGGGTTGTGACAGCTTGTCACAACTCTCCTATTTTGTTTTTTTCTTGCAATCATGTTTTGTAGTGTGACTTTACATGTTGATTTATTGTTTATTTTTTTCAGATTTCGCACAATTTTTCAGAATTTTCGGAATTTTTCAGAATTTTCAGAATTTTACAGAATTTTTCAGAAAGATTGATTAATGCAATAAAATTTAGGTAATACGTATTATTAATATAAAAGTCATTTTTATTCACCAATAGTGGCGTTTAATTACATTTCTTTCGTTATAACCATCAAATACGTGGCTGTCACAACTTACCTCAGTACTAGGAGAGTTGTGACGTGGGGAGTTTTTTCAGTTTTCATCAATTTTCGCATGGACCCTTATTACTTTTATTTATTTTTACATCTTTTTCACAAAGTGCATAGAACAGGCTATATGAAGGTGCAAAGTTCATAGATGTAAGACTTTTTTTGACTGAGATATGTTCGTTAAAGTAAAAATTGTCACAACACTCCTCGGTCTCCCCTACAAATTCTTTCTGTTACGATAATCGAGATCCTTTTTTATTCAGGTGTGACAGGTCGGACGAGCACACTTTTCAATTCCGAATGACAAAGATAAGGTTTTACACCGATTTCTCGCGCGGACGAAAGGGATGTTCTAGGGATGTTCGATTCCGATTCGATTCTTTAAAAGATCGATTCTTTTGTTCAGAAAATCGATCTTTTCAATCGATTCTTTACTTTTCGATCTTTAGGTGAATCGATTCTTGACCTTAAAAATCGAAAATTCAACTTTCTTTATTAAATTCATTATCTATTAAGGATTGGCAATTAATTAAAGATTTACAAAAGTCTGTGAAACATCAGCGTCAAGATTAAAAGAAAAAAAGTATGTGGAAATGTGAAAACGTGAGAAAAAGAGTAAGAAAAATGAGAAGTTAAAATATAAAAATCATGATCCAACGAAAAAAATAATCAAAAGTAAAAATATTGTATCTCAAAACAATAGAAACTTACGTAATAGAAAAAAAGTCTCATTTGTTAAATATATTCATAATATTTTTAAGAATATATTAAAAAGTGCAAATGTGTAATAGAATCAAACTATGTTTAGCCAGAATGAATACTGCTTTTATATTTGTTATTTTGTGTTGATTATTTTGTATTAAAAATAAATTAATCTAATTTAATCATTTTCCATAGCAAAAACTTAATAAATACTTACGTAAGCTCTAATCAGCAATTATTTTTTTTAACGATTTTTAAAAATCGATTCTCACGAAATCGATTCTTTGGATTCTATTTTTCATGAAAATCGATTTTCTGGATTCTATTCAAAATCGATTAGGGAATCGATTCTTTCTAAAGAATCGAACATGCCTACTCGGCACATCCCGACGATCCCTTCGAATTTGTCCGACTAAACTCAAAGTACATATAAACGGCACCGGCGACGAGAATTCACGGGGTTACTAATTTTCAATGTCGAATATGCTCCACCGTCTAATATGTTCTGTCCAAATCCGAACATATTGCGCGGAGAGAGAAAGGGTAGAGAAATGGAACCCCGCGGGTCTCGTCGACGCTCGAAAGGGTCACGATAGGAACGAGGGTCGAGGATATATACACTCGATCGCTTATTCTCACAGCGTGTGCGCGCTTACAGTCCCTGCATAGTTTTTCTAGACATCGTATAGACGCACATACGTCGTATCCTGAGCTGAACAACGTTTCAATTCTTTATTTCGTCCTCCCAAATCCGCCAAGACCTTGAAGAGGAATTTTTTGGACTTGTTTCTTTCATCGTGGAAGCTTCGTTCTTGCCAGCAATGAGTGATATCAGTAAATTAAAGTAGGTAGAATGTCAGTAAATGAAAGTAGTGAAGTAGGTCCCAAAAACAGGATAGAGAAATCTAGGATCGTCCCACAGTTAGGATCAGGACATGCGGAAGGTACTTCAGACTCCTTGGAAGGATTCAGGTCTTAAATTATACATGGAACCTGATTTTTTGTTGAAACCATAGATTTTTAGTTAGCAGTACTTTAATAGATCCGGAATAGAATTATGAAAACTTTTTTTTTGCTAAACAATCAACTTTTTTGAAAAAACAACGAAAACGAGGCTTCGTTTTAGAAATATATTTTGTGGAATGAAATGCAGCGATGAAATATTTCTAAGCTAGGTTTCAAGCAGTGATCGGCAAAAAAATCTATCTATTTTTATTATCCAATTTTTCCAAAAATTAATAATTAGCAAAAAAATATTAATAATTTTTCTTCAACATTAGTAATTGGCGGGAACATATCACTAATTTTTCTTAAAATTAGTAATTAGTGACAAAATATTACTAATTTTTCTAATAAATAAGTAATTAGTGACAAAACGTTTCTAATTTTTCCAAAAAAAATGAGTAATTAATGTTAAAATATTACTAGTTTTTTTCAAGAATTAGTAATTAGCGAGGAAGATATTGCTAAATAACAAAAAAAAAAATCAATAATTTGTGGTGAAATGTTGTATTAATTTTGGAAAAAGTAATAAATAAAATAAAAATTACTTATGCATTTTTTAATAGGTACTGATTAAATATTCGTATTAATAATAGCTTATGTGATATCGTAAGACATTCAATACAATAAGTACTGATGTGTAAAATATTCGAAAGATCTAGTTATTATAAAAAATAAAACAACTTTTTAAATAGAGTTGTTTGAGCTTATAACCACGACGCAATCCGTAAACACAAGTACGTAAATATACACAATACTTTTCTACAAATTACTGTTTTTTAAAAAATTAATTAGTAATATATTCTTTACCAATTACTATATTTAGAAAAAACTTGGTAATATTTTGTCGCTAAATACCAATTTTTTAGAAAAATTAGAAATATTTTGTCGCCAATTACTAATTTTTTTGGAAAATTTAGAAATGTTTTGTCACTAATTACTAATTTTTTTGGAAAAATTGGAAATAATTTCTCGCTAATTACTAATTTTTGACTAATTATTAATTTTTCGAAAAAATGATTAATAAAATCAATATCATTGACGAAAAAATATGTACTGCCAATCACTGGTTTCAAGTTTAATGCATCCTTTTTAGGACCTCGTTTGAATTTTAACCCTTACTTGACACTGCACTTCTGCAGAATAACATACTTGACACACTGGGGTCATTTGTACCCCAGCGATAAAAAAATCTTTTAAAAAATATAGCATTTAATATTTTAACTTGCAAATTTTTTTAGAACTTTTTAGGAGGTTACTTCCCAAAATTATACAGGATTTATAGTAAAATATCAAAGTTAAATATGATTAAAAAATTAAAAAGAAAAAAAAACTGAAAAACATTACACAAAACGATACAGAAGAATCGTTTAAGAGGAGTTTTTGCTGATTTTTTTTTATTCTTCATTCCACAAATAGTATTTCACTATCTAAATTAAACAAAAATCAAAAAATAATTCTTACACTATCAAGGTGCTTTATTTCTGTAGGATCGGTTTTACGACAACAAAAATCGTCGCATCGATATTGATCTCAGAAGATGAAAAAATGGTGCTTAACTTCTAGGGTCAATCATTGCTTTTCATTTCTATTCTGAACCGTATTGTCAGACCCAATTGCCCCTACAATCCGCCCTACAACCGAAGTAATGGAAGCAAGATAAGGAGACGAATCGATTGCGTCGTTTACTCGCTATTTTTTTAATTTTTTTCTTTCAAAGTAGGCTTTGTCTTATCCATATATCCTCACTATAAATAATTTATATATATATCTACGTTCTTCGGGCGCAAACGGATAATTATACCTCTGAGGACACACACGGCGCGTTGAATTCGCTCCGGGTATATTAAATGCTATAAAAGAAAAAATATTCTTCGCGTGGCAGAGTCGTCGCATATATCTATACATCAGCACAGATTGCGTGTGGTAAGAAGCTTTAAGTCCTCATCGTCATTTATACACATATATATATACAAATATACGTGCAACCGTCGCACGCGCAGCGGCAGTCAAGTGCGTAAATCAAACGTGGACGAAGACTCTTGGTGGATATCTTGGTCGCAAAAACTCGATTCTTTCTCCTCCGCGGAAATCACCTTCGACGCGCCCACGCACCTTTAATTACCCAGCGTTATCGCGCGATTAATTTGCCGCACGGCTCGGCGATTATATTCGTGGATCTCTATCCCAACGTTGATGCGAGAGCCTTCCTTCTCACATATGCGATGTATCACGGATATATACACGCTTTATAGATGTATATACTATATGGGTCATTCCATGCCAAATCGACCAATAGTTGGAATCGACCTCTTTCAATTTCCGTTAAATTTAGTCAGAAGTTTTCTTTTATCATGAAACGACGTGCTACCAAAGAAAAAAAAATATTTTTATTTTTTCGAAAGTTATGCAAAATTCAAAATTTCACCATTTTTTCAATTTTTCAAGTTCATTTTAGAAATGTCTCGAAAACTATTATAGTTACGAAAAAATCGTTCTGGGTTTGTCTTGAAGAGTATACTTGGCGCTACGAAAAAAAATTATCCGAAAAAAAATTTTGAAAAATGACGAATTTGGAGAGTGTTGAATTTTTTCAAATCGTGAAAATCCACGATGAAGATCAAATTTTTTTTTATATAATACCTTGTTATGATCTTATAAGATCCTGAAATTTTCAGAGAGGTGTTTTGGTTCAAAAATATGCATTTTTGAACTTTGGTAAAGAACTGTTTTTATTTTATTTTTACCTCTAAGTTAAGTAAAGTTCAGCAATCATGTAATTTTTACTGCTTGAAATTATAAAATTACATAATTGCTCAATTTTACTTAACTTAGCGGTAAAAAAATTTTTTTTTGCTAAAATTCAAAAATGCATATTTTTTGAACAAAATTTAAATCTTTCTGGAAATTTCAGGATCTTTTAAGATCATTACAAGCTATTATATTTAAAAAAATTGAACCTCAAATTCGATGTTGAACCTGAAATTACATGACTGCTCAACTTTACGTGGAGGTAACAAAAAGAATTTGGTTGCTGTAAAAATTCAAAAATTCATATTTTTGAAACAAAAAAATACACCTTTCTAAAAATTTCAGGATCTTTTAAGATCATTACAAGGTATTATATTAAAAAACACTATAATAGTTTTCGAGATATTTAAAAAATGAACTTAAAAAATTGAAAAAGCGGTACAATTTTGAATTTTGCATAACTTTCGAAAAACATATTTTGAATTTGGTTCCTTTAGAAGAACTTCGTTTTATGATAAAAGAAAACTTCTGACAAAATTTCATCGAAATTAAAAGGCGTTGATTCCAACTATTGGTCGATTTGACATGGAATGACTCATATATATATTTTTGCGGCGTGCACCGTGAACCGATGCATATTGCGTGCCAGCAGTCGTTCTGCGAAATATTCCGTTTGATGTACGACATGGGACAGAAATTTACCGGTGAACGGACATTCGTGTGAGGGCCACCGAAGAAAAAGCCTGGAGGAGAGAGAGGGAGAAACTCGAATGTCCGAGGAAGGATCTCGTGAAAAGCTGGCCATTTCTTTTCTCTCTAACCGGACGTCGGGATGATATATTTTTCCGAAATATTTCGGTAAGAGGGACACAAATTTCTCCGTCAGAAATGTCTTCCTGGACCCTTAGCGCGCGCGCGCGAGAGAGAGAACGTTCTTTCACCTTTCCACGCGGCAAAAACCCCCATAGGTTACCTCCCACGATCACGAGAAAGGAATAAAGCAAACAGAGACGTCGCCTTCTATGGATGGCGCCTTTGCTTCACTCAGGAGGATCTTTTTCGGCTGAAAGAAAAGGAGGGATTTTGGGGAGGTGTCCGCATGCTTTCTGGCTCATTTCTGCATGGTGGGAGAGAAATTAATGCGTTTTGGTGTGCAACGAATGACGCAGTGTTACCTAAAAACAGAGCCTGAAGACCAAACACAAATGCTGAAGCCACCGTGGCGCTTCCAAGATGGATCGCTCCTGCTCGTCGTGGGTGATATCTCTGTTTTCAACCCCCTTCGAGAACCCTCAAGCCCTTTCTTCCTCTTGACATTCAGATCACTATCGAGAGGGCCACAACTTCTCGGTTACTTCAACCATCACTCCTCTCGGGGCCGATGACTCCCTTGATATGCGAGAGAGTTCTCCGTCCCGCAAGTCTGTACGTACATCAAACCCACATTGTCCTCGTTGTCGAGGAAACCTCCCGGTGAAGATGTGTCTGTGTTCAAAGGGATGTGAAAGAGAGGAACATCGTTCTCGTTGGGTTTGTAGGGATTCTCACATGTACATCAGAATTCTTGCATCGACGAGAAAATACTTGTGACTTGAAGTAGGATTTCGATCGAACTGGATTATACATAGATTTTCGTCCCTCTTCCTTCTCGACCCCTCATATCAGGACTTTGTGATAGTGCGAGAAAACCCTATAAATAATTCGAACGTTTTGTCGTCGCAGTTTGGACCCAACTCCAGGAGCTGTCATTCGCATCACGCTTCGACATTAATTACGTCTTCGCCGGTTTAGGGTCTCAGCCTCTATATATATATATGTATATGTTTATCGCAGAGAGAATAACGGAGATGCGTTTAAGCATGCCGAGTTTTGCTTTCGAGTTAGTACCCTCGTGAGCCAAACCTCCCGGCAAGCTGTCTGATTAATTCCGTTACGATAAGTCCCGGAATGTGTCGCCGTCGGCACATTTACAGCTCTACCAGTTATTTCTTCACCACAAACACATCCCTCCTGCCGTAAAATCCCCCCATATAACAATTCCACTGGGTTAAATCGCTGCAAGGACCAGAATCAATCTCTACCGAATCATGGTCCAACTCAAACGCATCTCTATCGCATAAAAAAGGTCCTAGAAAGCTAACTTTCTTCCTTCAGTCCTTTTTTTGAATCCGCCCAATCAGCATGCAAATGTTTATTGAAAATCTTTGATTGAATACTTAGAGCCTATAAAATTGGAAATTCATCAGGGATCATGAGAAATGCACTTCTAACTCAATTTTTGTTAATTTTGCCCTCACCGAAAAAAAGGTTTAGTAATATCAACTATCCAGCTGCGATCACGGAAAATTCGTTTGAATCAATCGTCACATATTTGATTTGATTACTCCGTTGTTAAAATAATAAACGTGGTGTCGTTGTTTCGAATGTGTGCTGCATTCACCGCAATTACAACATTGGATCAAAATGATTTCAAACGAGATTGATTCGACAACTTGTTTTCTCATTCAATCGAATATTTAGTCATTTACTGGAAGTGAATAAAATTGTTTTAACTGTATGTTTCGTCTCATCAACAAAATCTAGTTTTAATTTGAGTTACTCATCCAGTTAAACAGAATAGTAAATGCTTTCAAGTCGATCAGATTGTTTGATAAATTTGACGAAATATTTCAATGCGGCCACAACACATTTAGTCGATAGTACGTATAGTAACTGCTACGATCTCGGCACTTCGCCCGAGATCCGTAAGGTGGCGACGAACGGCGCGCGCTCTCGCGCCAGCGAGACAGCCACTGAGCACCGATAAGTACCAGTGTATTACCAGCATCGGGGTCCTCAATTAACTTTAAATTGATGGAACATTACCCGTGCTCTGTCGTCGCGCAGTTCTATGGACTAAAGACTACATATTTGAATGAGATCATCATTGCACTTGGTGGCGCTCGTGCTCTTTATGGGAGCAAGGATAAATAAGTTGAGTTTTCACTCAACTGTTTAATCTCACGATTAATTAGTTAAGTAAAAGCCCTCGTAGCTTAAAAAAATATTGCATATCATCAAATGTTTTGTTAATTCAATTGAAATTTTCTAGCTTTATATTGAATGCATTTTTTTTCCGGTGACCAACATCTGAATTGCATATAAAATATAAACTGTTCATTCAACTAAACCATTTGGTTATGCAATCGCATATTGAGTGCATTTTACCAAATATAGAATCAAAACAATGTAATTTTCAATTGAACGGATTCTTTACTCGGTTGGGTCAAGGATATATGTATTTATGGGAATGCAATTTTTGTTTCCATTTTGATACATGTTTTGAGTTAACTGAATTAAACATTTCGTTCGCCACCCGTAACCGCCGGGCTTAGTTAATTCAAGTCAAATTTTTTTCACTCTACCAAACCTTTTTCTCGGTGCTTGAAAATACTATTCAAAAAGCCTAATCTCAATGAGAATATGGAATGAGCAAGTTTTCAAGGTAGGAAATGGAACGCTGTTTTTGCTAAGACCCATGAGCTGAAATATAATTGTAACGTCATCATATGTTATAAATTAATACTGATAGGCCGGTTATTTAATAGGAACGTTTAGGGTTTAAATGATGGTTGTGGAACTGGGCCTAAGACGTTTATGTTAGGCAATGAAGGAAAATTGCTATTTGGATATTGAGGTAGAGTTTTGATTCTTCGTTTGTCTCTTTTTTTAATCTGACGTCCAAAGGTTCTTTCAATTAATCCCATTGACGATGTTTGCGTGACTTCATCCGACGAAACTCTCAAAACCATAAGCTTTATAAATTTAACTTTCTCGTAGGTGCAAAGAAAGGGTACGATTGTAAAGTAGAAATGTTACTTATTTTTGTACTTTGCTCGTGATGTACATATTGTAGTATAAGGGAAGAACTCGTGTACGCTCGATCGCGGGAGTGCTCTTCGCACACTTTTCGTGGGACACTCGTTATTTATGCCGAAGTTGGCGAGCAACTTCGATGACTTTGTAAAATATTACAGATTCCAGCATAGGAGATCTTATCGGGGCCTCCGACACCGCGAGTTTCGTTTCGTCTGGACGATTCTTCTCCACTCCTTTCTTCTTCTTATTCTGCTCCTTCTTCTTCTTATTTGTTTTACTTCTCGTATCCTTCTTCACTTCTCTTGTACACATCTCTACCTACACTCCTGTGGCGTCTCGAGAGAGACCCCGTGCCCTGCTGGCGCCTTCAACTCAGTGTCGAGTGCATCACACCACTGAGTGCAGCAAATGCATCGCTCACAAGCTCCGGTGCTTTCGCTCTACGATTACTTCATCGAATAAACAACCACTTAACGAAGCATTCAGGCCGTTGACAATTTCCAAAATTTATAGTAACGAGGTCTGTTGATAGTATAGGTGATTGCAGATGACGTAGGTACTGATGAATTGATGAGACATGATAGTCAAAACCCTTATTCTTAAAGGTCTAAACTTGAAGACGCTGAAAAATTGATTTTTTCGAAATTCTAGACCAGAATACCGCCCAAACCTTTGGAACCCAACTCTGGGAATACCTTTTGACTGCATTTCATATGTGCAGGTGACAAAAGGCAACTTTCTATCTGTTGATGAAATATGTGCATAAGGGATGAAATAGTCCAAGCTACACAGAGATGAGGGTACAACTTGTGTCTCTTCGTTATGCTTTATCGTCTCTTTCGTTCCCATCCATCGAGGTCTCATCAGATAGGGCTTGGCCACGGGTCACGGCTTTATCTCGGCTAGTTGAGATGGTCGAGTGCCCATCTTTCCATGCTTCCCATGTTGCACGTTTGGCTCTCACTTTTACGCACTCTTTCCGGGAACCCCGCAGTGACTCCCGGCTATTTCTCGCGGTAGCATTGTTTCTTCTACTTCTTCTTCTGCTTCTTCTGTCTTAATCTTGTTAACCGATCGTGTTTCACCCGGATTGTCTCTGCATCTTTCCTCCTCTCTCGTTTCTTCGTTTCTCATTTCGCGCCGCCATCTTAGCGTCGTGATATCCGTGTGTAGCATAGCAAACAGAGCTCGGATACTCCTGCGTTCTATTTTGTCCTCTTCCATTTTTACTTCTCGTTAGAGCACATGAGACTCTTCTGTGCATAAAAGTGACTCTTGGTAGTCTAGGCCATTGTAATGTTGAGCTAGCTGAGAAAAAAGCCTGATGATTCCAGGCAACAGTGAACTGGAGGACATGACAAAGTAAATTGTCCAATGGGACTCAATCGGGCAAAAACTCCAATCGTGGTCTGGTTACAGTACTTTTCGCCCTGGATTGTGATAATTCCTAACAACTTGATGCGCATTGTTACAACGTGATGTAACCAGCTTGGATCATAATCCAGACAACCCGTTCTCATGGATAAAAACATCGTCTGTGAAATATACTCTTAGACAGAGAGAGGTCGTTCTTCCCGAAAACAAGTCTCTTTCAACATTATAGATCTTGCTGTGCCAGAATGCCTCCGGCATTTCTCTTCCACGTAAATCAGCCCTTGGCTGTTCCGACTTTCCGCCCGATCCTGTCTCTATTCACCGTTATTATGCGTGCTGAGTGCAAGCATCCGCGTTTGCCATTGTTATGGTTTACACACGCCCAGCAGGGTCCAGAGTCGAGAAAAGGAAAGATGCAAGGATACGCGTGCTCCTTTTGCACGCATACAATACCAACACACGTGAAATATGAATGTGTTTAGGGATATGTTGGTTGAAAGAGTGAGCAAAATGGAGACGGGGTGGCGTGTACGAGATCAGTACAGCCAGAAGTCAGGACATTTGTGGATTCGGCGGTTTGGACCCGCGATCCTCTTCTTCCTCCTTCTCATCCTTTTGCTTCTCTCGTTTCTCGATGGACCATTCGAGCCGCCAGGATACGCGCTTCCTGGTCTCACTCTCGCAGTTTTTCTCTCTTTCTTGGCCTTTTATGCTTCTCGTACATAAATTTCCCCTCAATGGTTTTGCGTTTCGCGTTTCTCACCAATACGCCTCGCATGTATGATCTCCTGCTCCTCCCGCAGGAACCCATCTCCATTCTACCATCACGTTTCCCACCTGCTCCCTTTAGGTCACAACTTTTTTTTTCGTAATTTCACACTATTTTCTTCCCGCAAATATGCAATCGAACGTGAATAGCAAAATGTTTAGATTTCTTTTGGGTGATTAGTAATGATTGATTAACTTGAGTACAAAAAATAGTAAAATTAGTGACTATGGTGTACGTAACGCCGAACCAGTTTAATCAAGCCCTCAGAATATTATTACCCCAAATTAAGGAAATTTTGGCCTGGGTTGTTTTGTACCCCAGTGTGTCAAGCGGGGTTGCAAGTAATGCATTGCCATTTTCAATACCCATTACGATGTAGTGTGTAATGGAAATAAATGTATTACTCATTACAATGTATTGTGGAATGGAAAAAATTTCCATTATTCATTACAATGTAGTGTGTAATGGAAAAAAATTTCATTACCCATTACAATGTAGTGTATAATAAAAAAAAATCCGTTACCCATTTCAATGTAGTGTGTAATGGAAAAAATTCCATTACCCATTACAATGTAGTATGTAATGGAAAAAAATGTCATTACGCATTATAATGAAGTGTGTAATCGACAAAATTTTGTTTGTTCATTACAACTTAATGTCTAATGGAAATTTTGGACGTTTTTTATTATATCGTAGTAGTTTTTTGGCCTGGGTTAAAATGAGCCAAAACTAGTAATTAAGTGGTCGCGTGATCATTTAGAACGGCTAGAAAAATTGCATGCCTAGTGTCCCACACTTTTATTCTTATATTCTTTCCTATTCTTTATAATTGACACTTTTATAATTTTCTTTTATAATTGCCGATTCGAAAAACTTCTTTGAAATATAATACGTCACTGCCATCGCCTGCCCCGGTGGAACGGCTTTTCAGCTACGCAGCGATGATGAAC
Source organism: Alloplasta piceator (assembly GCA_946863875.1). Classification (NCBI taxonomy): domain Eukaryota; kingdom Metazoa; phylum Arthropoda; class Insecta; order Hymenoptera; family Ichneumonidae; genus Alloplasta; species Alloplasta piceator. Next base: position 8,614,548 of record OX333072.1, on the reverse strand, counting down.
GCTCCTAAATTTAATAGGCTCACAGAAAATCACTTTGAGCAAATTATATTGGCCAAAGCAAACGCTGGAAAAAAGTATATTTAGAAGTGCAGTTCAACGTTCAACTTTTTGTATGCACATAGATGCTTTTAAGAATTTAAGGTACTTAAGTTATTAAAATGTAATGCAAAATTGCAATAATTTATTCATCTATATTTTTCCATTCCCAAAATTGCAATCGAAGTTTTGTCCATTACACATTACATTGCAATGGGTAATGGAAATTTTTTCTATTACACACTACATTGTAATGGGTCATAAAATTTTCTTCCATTACACACTACATTATTATGAGTAATGAAAAAATTTTCCATTACACACTACATTGTAATGGGCAATGAAAATGTTTTCCATTACACACTACATTGTAATGGGTGATGGATTTTTTGTTCATTACACACTATATTGCAATGGGTAATGTAAATTTTTTCCATTACACATTACATTGTAATGGGTAATGACAATTTTTTCCATTACACACTACATTTTAATGGGTAATGCAAATTTTTTCCATTACACACTACATTGTAATGGGTAATGAAATTTTTTGCCATTACACACTACATTGTAATGGGCAATGAAATATTTTTCCATTACACACTACATTTTAATGGGTAATGCAAAATGTTTCCATTACACACTACATTCTAATGGGTAATGCAAATTTTTTCCATTACACATTCTAAACGTAATAAATAATGCATTATTTTTACATTACAAATTTCGCAACCCTGGTGTCAAGTAAGATTTAAAGGTCTAAAACTTCAGGAATGCAAAAATTATTGATTTATTTAAACTTCTAGACCAGAATACTCCCTCAAGATGAGTAATATAATACAATATTATCACTGCAAAGTGAATAAATAAAGATTTTGTTCATCATCAATAAAAAAATAGAAAGAAATCAAAATTCTTGGGTAGTTCTCTTAGGATCCCTTTACCATTGGCTAACCCCAGCTCTGGTCTCCTTTACAAGTGTCCTCAAAAAAAATGTCGCCATCCTTTGCCAGCATCCAGGACAGCGACACTCGCACCGCAGGCGATGAAAAATTGTTGAATTTACGTCGCCAATTCTTGTGTCTCCTCCGGGCTTTTGTGTTCGGATGCAATTACTTTTTCGCGCTTTTCTGTACAACTGTTTCCCCACAGAGACGTTACTGTCTCAATTCTCTCTGATCTTCCTCCTCCGATGGTCAAATAGGAAGGAGTATTATCAGGACGGAGAATGATACAGGAAACGAGAAAACTATTTGTGAGAGAAAGGACTCTCTTTACTGCGGTAACAGCTCGTACACATTGCCATGTGGATGGCATTTCTCTCGTTCGTAACTTGGCGTATAAAGCAGAGAATGGTGCATTACACGAGGTACACGTCATCCTAGCTTTGGCACCCGTTAAATCGTACCGGCCGCCGGAAGTTGTTTGATTTTCCAATTGAATGGAGAAAAGAGTCGGTTACTCCATACACACACACACACACACACACCTACAAATATATGCATGTACGTTTGCGGAATTTCCGGCATCTTTCCACGCTGAAAGGATGTGCTCTCGGCGAGTCCTTGCGCGATTCAAGACACCCTCCAATACTCGGTCCTCCGAAAACGACCCTAGATCTTTCTTTCTCTCGTTCTCACTCCCTTTCCTCTGTCTTGTACACGCTTTGAGGTATATCCGGTCAAACGCGCTTTCGTACACAGAAATGTACGAAAAGTCAGGTTTTCTCAAAGAACTTTACGGCTCATCGAGACTGAAATTGCCAGGGCTTTTTTTTCTTCCTTTCTCGCATGGCCCTGACTCCGCTTTTGACTTTGAACGTGTGCTGCCCAAAGCATACATAACCAAAACCCGTTGGTTTGTCGAAAAAATGCGTCATTCAAAATGCATTTTGGATTCAGGATGGCCGCGCGTTACCGTAAAACGGGGCTACTTTATTGGTGTTTCGGAAGTTTTTTTGGTCGTAACTTTTTCTTAACGTCCAAAATTAATTTTTTTTTGCTTGAACAGAACAATGTGTCCTTTGGCTATAATATGTATAACGATAGCAAGCTCCACTAGATCCTCACAATTTTATATATTTAGAAAAAAAACCAAAGTAACCCCGAGTGTGGGGCTATTTTGGAGCGGCATTAAAATGCAACTTATGTCAATGATCCACATCGTAAATGCAGCTTTGACATAATTTTGATAAAAAAAACAATATTTTATACATTGTACATGAAATTAAATGAAAAACAACGATTGTTTACGATGAATTCGTCATTTTTATTGAAGAAATATTTTACATAAAAATACCAAATACTTAGGCTCGAATTTTAAGTTCTTAAGATCAAACTTGAGATCAAACTTTCTATTGAACTCAAATTTGAATGTTAGTTCGAACTTAAGTTCAAATTTAATATGAATCTTAAGTTTGAACTTGAGTATCATTATAAGTTTATACTTATGTTCAAACTTTAATGCGAACATCAAATCGATCTTAAGTTCAAACTTAAATTGGGTTTGAGTTTTGACCTTGAGTGCCATCTTGAGCATGAACTTAAGTTCGATCAAACTTCTTTAATCGCCTCCCTCAACCGTGTTATTTTAAATTAGGTGTGAAAATAATTAAGTACGATCAAACTTAAGTTTAAGCTCAAGATGGATCTTAAGTTCGAACTTCAAACCAAATTTAAATTCGAACTCAAGATCGATCCAAAGTTCGCACTAAAGTTTGATCTTAAGTATGAACTTATAATGGCACTTTAAGTCAACTTACGATTCATCTTAAATTGGAACTTAAGTTCGATCTTAAGTTCCAACTTGAGTTCCATGGAAAGTTCGATCTTAGGGTAGGACTTATGACTTGAAATTCGGGCCTTACAGATGTAAGAGACGTTGGTTTCGTTCTTCTTGCCCTTATTTATTCCCTTCATGCGAATGGCATCATCGATTGTTCGGACATCTTGACTCGTTACACATATCTGTGTACCTGGTTTATGAATGACTTTTTTTCCTCTTCTACCCACTCCCCACACCCTCTTCCACCCCACAAGGTCACGAGGGTTCACTGCGCACACGTTTTTACCGTATTTTGCTGCTCGTCCAAAGTAGCCCCAAAAATCAACAAAGTAACCCCCAAAGTCAAAGTAGCCCCGTTTTACGGTATCCTTCTGCTTTTCATCAGGCTTTCCGCACGCATATAGTACATTTTTTCCAATATTCTGCGGCTGATCGGCGAAGTTCTTTGGTGCTTTCCTTCATTCGGAATCTGTCGCTTCGCAGCTCCGAGTGAGATGAAAGCTCGAAGGTAAAAATGGGAGGCGTGAGGCCGTTGGCGATAGGTTTGTCGGTTTAGCCAAGGCCATGGGCCATTTGCATGGGGCAACTGGCTTACGGTTATTCTTCCATCCTGTGGGAGGGTATTCCGAGAGAGGGAGAAAGAAAGACAGATTATATTGGGAAAGTATAGGGTTTGTGCGGCGCTAGGAAAGGGCGTTTTACAGGGCGCGAGGGTATAACATTTGCGGGCGCCTTTTTAGCGTTGAATCCTACGGGACTTGTGATCATCACAGGTCATGCCGCATGCTCGGGGCATGTCCGAGAGTTCGTCTCTCCGTATGGGCCTTAGGGCGTTGAAATTTTTTTTTTTAAAAACCATCGCCACAGCCGCAGAAACACAAACACTTGTTTAAACTGTGTCCTGGCAATTCACGACCATAAATAGTCGGGAGTCGTTAATCTTGTCTTCAAATGGATACTCTTTCGTTCTCGCTCTTTCTCTCTATGACAGCGACGCTATGGTTCGTTAATATATATATGTATAATGTATTCTCACCCCCGTAGCTAAAACAATCAACTCTCAGGCCGGCGCCCGGTTCGATGCAAAAGTGAACGGGAATCAAAAATAAAAATTAAAAGAGAGAAACCTAACTCTCCTCCACAATTCGTGAACCTGTCGAATATTCGTGCTTCCCCTCAGCTCAAGGTAGACTCAAACTTATAACTGTAAATACGGCGGATCGCTGACTGGATATTTGGTGGGAAAAGATATATTGACAGTTTGGATATAGATCTGCGCTGATCGAGAGGAAAAAAACCAATTCATGGAATTCGAGAGATCCCGTGAGACTCTGTTTAGCCTGTCGGTGGGTGGATTAAAAAAATGATAAATTTTATGACTTTTATATGGATGTTACTGAAGCATTGTCTTTCAAAACGTTTACCTGCTCGGGGAATTGTAACCTGTTACTACCACTTTTTTACCAACTTCCTGGAAAATACCATGATTTTCCAAAATATTTTGAAGATACAAGTATGACTACAAATTAAGTAGAATTTTTGCAGTTCAATCATCACAGTTACTTTTCTGATATCTAAAGATAATATTGAAGAGTTGGACTTGAGTTGCAGCTTGACATCAAGCTTAAGGCTGTTGAGTCCGAAATCGCAAATGATGAGAAAATTCTGGAAATTTGGTATGTTTTTGCATGAATTATTTAAGAGGTCGTGTAAAAATTTCACGACGATTAGGAAGCCCGTTATCGAACAATTGACATTAACAAATTAAATTTAATTAAATGTAGTCTTATGGAAATTGATATAACTTTGCGATAAGTTTTTTTTTGACCTCTAAATTTTTTAATATCTACACTTTATTGAAAGCAACGGAAACAAAACGAAGTTTATTGATAAATATTTTTTTACCTTGTTTAAAAAAATGTTCTTAACAAAATGTTAATATTTTAATAACGAGCTTCCTAATCGTCGTGAAATTTTTACACGACCTCTTAAATACTTGATACAAAAACATTGTAAATTTTCAGAAATTTCTCATCATTTTTCATTTTAACCCTTAAGGAGGTTGAAGTAATGATGATAGAATTCTGAAAATTTAATATGTCCTTACATGAAGTGTTCAGGAGGTCGTGTAAAAATTTCACGACGATTAAGAAGTTATTTATTGAACAATTAACATTAAAAGATTTCATAGGGACTCAACATCCTTAATTAATAAATTATTTTTTTTAAAAAATGTTTCGTAAAACCAGTGATCGGCAAAATCGATATTTTCGTCAATTCAATTACCGCTAATTACTCTGTGTTAGAAAATTCTATAATTGTTCCAATAACTATTACTCATTATTAAGGCACTCAGTAATTAGGCAGTAAGGTATTTCTAATATTCGAAAATTTGATTATTCATGATCGATTAATATCTAATAAACCTATAACTTGTAATTTAGATCAAATACTTACTCAATAACCAAGTAATTAAAATTTTGCTCTTACACTGAGAAAAAAAAATTGTTGAATGAACTAAATCTTTAGTCGCATACGCACGACTAAATATTTAGTTGTACAAACCCAAATTTAGTTTCCTAAATCACATTTTGGTCAACTGAAACGCAGAATTATTCAAGAAACAAATTATTTAGTTAGACCCGGTAAATATTTAGTCGTGCGTATGCAACTAAAGATTTAGTTCATTCAACAATTTTTTTTCTCAGTGTATGAGTTACTGACTTTTAAAAAAATTAGGTAATTGTTCCTTCTAATTATTAAATATCTAAGTAATTAAATACTTCAGTACTCTATTTACTAATTTTTCATGAAATTAATTAATTATTCTTTCAATTATTAATTATTCGGATAATTGAATAATTAATTCTTCTAATTACTAATTTTTCAAAAAATTAGTTAATTATTCTTTGTAATTATTACCTATTTGATGATGCATATTTATGCTTGTAAATTTGTTTAGTGAAGTTAAGCAGGAACCCTGATAGTCAGTGTTGTACTATAAAAACTTGGTCATGTGTAGCTTGGAATCAATTTGACGCCAAGTTTACGGTAAGTTTTTGGTGAGCAACATTTGGATACAAGTTGATCGAAATCTAAGGCCGGTAATTGAATACAAGTTGTAGGCAAACTCGTATACAAAATATACTCCAACTTTTGTACAAGTTCACTCCAATAACATCTACAATTATTTGTAGTCAAGTTGTACTTAAATTGTGAAGGAATTTATAATTAATTAGTAATTTATATATGTAAATTATTAATTATTCAAATAATCAATAATTGACATAATTTAATTATAAATTATTCTAATAATTAATAATTAAGATAATTCAATTACAAAATAATTTAATGATAAATATTTCAAAGAATAAGATTACTAATTTTTCTAATAATGAATAATTCAAAGAATACACATATTCAATATGCAAATAATTCGTAGTATTGATCTTTAAATGACTGATTATCGAAAGACCGAAAAAAATAATAGATGATAATATAAATTTTGTAAGTAACGATTAATTAAAAATCCAATTTTTTTTGTCGATCACTGCGTAAAACAGTCAATATTTTTGAAAATCCATCGTAATAAATTTTACTATTATTGGTGATTGTTTCACGAATATTCGTTGTAAGGATTCGTGTCAAGAGTTCTGATCTTGACTAAACATAATTGATATTCCACATTGGATCGCTTTCTAATATTATGTTTATGCGCAATGCAACTCCCATTTCAATATAAACGATTCACTGTTTATTGGCCTCGGCCTAGAGATCCATGAATAATGAACCTGCTTGAACTTTTGAGCACGTGTCCTCATCCTCCGGCACATCTCGCTTCCTATCTTCGCATTATTATATTCGAATATTCCTTTGGTACAACCCACACTCGTTGTAACGTGGATACACGTTTGAGCGTCGATACAAGCGTCACAAAATTTTTATATACATTTATCGCAGTCCGTAATATTCCTTGATGCATACCGCCGGACCCCGTTCCGGTGTTTCTCGAAATGAAAAGAAACGGCGAAGATGCGAGATCGCCACGTTTTTCTCTCTTTTCAAATAAATAAATATTTATATATGCGTACATATATCATAGTGACGATGTCGATGTCGCAAGATCGTGTCCCTCATTGACGCAAACACTCGGTTCTTGGCGCTTCGAAATATCGCATACACACACCTCCGCCAACATCCGAAGGGCCGTGAACTCTGCCCGGGCCATGAAAATGCGGGGGCGGCCCAATGGTGATGGCTTTCATGTCCAATGGTGAGGTTCACTTTTGCGTCATGTTGTTATCAATCATTGGGTATATATCTCCTCCCGATCGACCGCTTTTTTGCCTTGTCTTTCGAAAATTTTATTCAATTTTCCTATCCGGGGAAAGTTGAAGCAAATCGCTGAAAATCGCTTGGACTGGATTTACCAAAAGTCAAAAATGAAAAATTCAGAATAGCAGAATGATGAGGTGGTCGGGTATTCGGTTATTTCTTCAAAATTTTGAAAATTGCAACCTTTCCAAAAACAGAACGATTTTTAACCGATAAAAGCATCTCGGTAATTCCATGTCAAATCGACCAATAGTTGGAATCGACTCCTTTCAATTTTAATGAAATTTGGTCAGAAGTTTTCTTTTATCATAAAACGAATTACTATCAATAGAAATTTTTTTTTTTCGAATGTTATGCGAAATTCAAAATTTCACCATTTTTTTTCAATTTTTCGAGTTTGTTTTTTTAATATCTCGAAAACTATTATAGTTACAAAAAAATCGTTCTAGGTTCGTCTTGAAGAGTATACTTGGGGCTACGAAAAAAAAATGCCGAAATTTTTTTTTGAAAAATGATAAATTTGGAGAATTTTGAATTTTCAAAAATCGTAAAAATCCACGATCAACATCAAATTTTTTATAATACCTTGTGCTGATCTTTAAAGATCCTAAAATTTTCGGAATTGCATTTTTTTCAGAAATGAATTTTTTATTTTTGGCAAATGTTTTTTTTTACCTCTAAGTTAAGTAAAGTTGTGCAATCATGTAATTTTGTAATTTTGAGTAGTAAAAATTTCAATTAATGACATAAGAATGTGAAAGCAGAAAGCAGAATTTGCGTTTTCGGCGGTGAATTGAGTTTACGCTTAAAACGCTTTATAAAATAAATAAAAACGCGAATTTTATTATGTTTCTGTTTTTACATCCTTACGTCATTCATTGAAATTTTTACTGCTCAAAATTACAAAATTACATGATTGCTCAACTTTACTGAACTTGGAGAACTTAAAAAAATTTTTTTTACCAAAATTCAAAAATTCTTACTTTTGAAAAAAAAACGCAATTCTGAAAATTTCAGGATCGTTTAAGATCAGTACAAGGTATTATATAAAAAAAAAATTGAACCAAAAATTAAATGTTGATCAAGCATTTTCATGATTTTGAAAAATTCAAAGTTCTCTAAATTCACCATTTTTCCTAATTTTTTTCCGGCATATTTTTTTTTTCGTAGCCCCAAGTATATTCTTCAAGACGAACCCAGAATGATTTTTTCGTAACTATAATAGTTTGCGAGATATTTAAAAAATAAACTTGAAAAATTGAAAAAATTATGAAATTTTGAATTTTGCATAACTTTTGAAAAAAATGATTAATTTTTTTCTTTTGGTATAACTTTGTTTTATGATGAAAGAAAATTTCCGACCAAATTTCATCGAAATTGAAAGGGATACATTCCAACCATTGGTCGATTTTACATGGAATGACCCATCTTTAAGGGTTTGTTATTAACAAACGGAGGAACATAAAAATCATCCAGTTACATCATTGAATATGTTATAAACTATGTCTAGTCCAAAATAGAAGTTAATCGAACTAAAAGATTTGGATATATGACGTACGCCAAGTAACGCAAGGGAACGTTCTGACCTGCTTAAGTAAAATCGTCGTGATTCGGTCAATTTTTAGAGTTTCAACAGAATTCACATATGAAATGAAAGTTGGGACTCCAGGCAACTAGAAAGTAAAATAACCAAAAATCGAATCCTTGAATTCCGAAGGTCATCTTACCCCTTAAATACTATTGGCGTAGTGACCAGGAAAGAAATACATTGAAGCGATGAACTGGGGGCGGCGGGATAGACATATATATATATTTCGGATATCATCCTCTTATGGTTCCTTCTTCTTCGTGAGAGCGAGTATATGGTGAACTTATATTCGCGGGCATGGCCCCACCGATTCTTGGACCCCCCGAAGCGTGTGGCGAGCCGCCCCGAATAAGAGAAAATAAAAAATATGCATATATATATTTAATTTTATTACTGTCTGTATTATGGAAATTCTACGATGTCGGTTATTAGGTGTGAATTGAATTATAGCGACGGGCCACTGCACGGTCTCGTTATTATTTATTCGAGTCCAAGAGAGAGATAGGGAGGAAGAGAGAGAAAGACAGAGGATAAAAGAGTAACAGCCATACGGTTATAATCACAGAATGTCGCGGGTATATCGGACCAGGGCGAATTTTTTATGCACGTCCACATGTCCCAGCGTATTTATGCGTGGATGTGAATGTAAGCATATGAGCGAACTGACAGATAAACAAAGTTCCGTCGTCCTGGAGCCCGCCAGCAGGACCCCACTGTCCAGTCCTTGGTGACAGGACACAAGATTTATCGAAACCGCGTTCTTTCAACGCACGAATACGTTAAACATTTATAATACAGAACCGGGTTCTTACGAAAAGTCATTTACATCGTAATATATATTCGAAATACCACTATTTCAATATTCCCGATAATTAAGTAACATTTTGGGGCATTTAGAAGAAAAAAGGTATCCCCATGGATTTATGGTCTATGGCGCTGGGTCTGCAGCATCCAAAGATGGACGTTTCCTAAGTAGCACCTTCTGGCGTTCTCTACATGGAGGCGGCTATTTGTACTGGTACAAACGAGCTTCCAAAATCGCCTCCAGATCGATGCCCGATGATTGCTTTCCTCACGTTCCACCGAATAGCCTTTCCCATAAGAGAGAGATCCTAAAAAACTATAAAACCGGCTATACGACACATATTGTCTCCCAAAAACTGTCCTTCCTCCTCTGGGCGGGCGTTCTCTTTCTCCTCAAACGTTTGGAAAAGCTGCCGCGCACCTTTAATTGCCGTCTTATCGCAGATCGGGTCAGAAGGGCCAACATAAAATAGGAGAAGAAGTCGCTTACATCAGATCCTCGTATTCGTTGGACTAGTGGCAGCGGTTTTTAGGGACTGCGCAATGCTGAGGACCATCGGGCGAGCAGGGATCCCCCGCGGCTACTGCTACACCATTACGTCGGAGTATTTCTTGACCATGGTGACCCATGGGACTAGGACAAGCGGTGCAAGAATCTGGGGAACCCTGGGAAACACTTGAGAGAAAACCTGCGCAAAGTCTTGAAGACAATTGCTTATTCCTTCATCGTTTGGGCGCAGGACCTCCAAAAGGACCTGGAGAACACCTTCCTGCTGGTAGACACATGGTGTGGCCCTGCTGCATCCAATGCCAATTTTATAAGCTGCGGAAGAACGATACCGCTGCTTATGCATGAGAAATAAAAATGAAAGAAAAAAGGATCGAGCCCAAACTGGCGTAGAGGAGGAAAATAAAAGAAGGCGTTGTAGTGGGTCCAAAATAGCTCGAGTAGGCTGATGATATCTTTCCAACGCTAATGGCCAATTCGCTTTACACAATGGTCCCTCCAGACCCAACACACGTACCGCGGAATCCGTGACTAATCGAACGGTCGTTGATTGATTTAGAAAGAATCCCAACACCCACACACACACAGAGATAGATCTCAAATTTCCAATACCTTTGATATAAAAGGTTCTACTCATGACCGCGTACATCAGAAAATAGTACGAAAAACTCGTATTGGATAAATCCTCGTAAAATGCTGAAGCTTCCTTTGTCATTACTTTGGTGTTTTGATGGAGTCCCGCAATGGGAAAATCGCTTCCACATGACTTCTTCCGTTGCGTGTCTGCCACTTCTGAAATGCTGCGATCCAACACGCGTCCATCGCGAGTGGAAGATTAATGGATCTAGATTCTTTCGAATTTTCTTGACGCTCTTCTAACGAGGATTTTCATTAGGATCGGTCATGGTTCGCCGATGTCTTTTGTTGTACGTTTCTGGAGCTACAAAATGTTGTACCAGCTCGTTGATCCCTGGAGGATCTTTTCGTTTGGGGCGACTATTTTTGGATTGACTTTGGTCAATCCCCAATCCAGTGGGTTATGGAATAACTGCTACGTTAGTTCCTCACATGAGTGAATGAATCGTAAAACGAATAGAACGACGACAATGTTTCAGCGAATTTGCGAGATATTTGAGGCATGCATTTTTTTCAAATAAGGAACGATCAGTTTGTCATTGTTGGCCCACTCGTTCGAGCTGCAACAAAGATGCGACAGTATGTCACACCTCTCGTAAATAAATGTCGTCGATGCGTTCCTACCGTTCGAAAACGCCTACGAAGCAAGAGCCCAAATGCGTTTGTCAGAACGAGTAAGAGCCGTTGCGGTGAATTTGGTCATGCCCAATATATCGCGATGTACAAACACGGAGGTCGAAAGTTGTTCCCGTGGACGCTTCCAAACTCTGTACCGCACGCATGTTCCCGTGAAAGCTCGTGCGTCATCAGAAAGCCTTGTCATGCAAATTCCTTGGACCAAGACGCGGAGATGAGTGATTTTACACCGCGCCAGCTACAGGTTCTTGCCCCGCCAAATTGGTCGATGCCCGATCGTCGATAACTTTTCCAACCGGTATCCAATGTTCCGCGTGCTTATCAAACGTTGTACAATGACAGCTAATTAACGAAAATACTTGAGGTAGTTGAGTCGTTTCATAAAAATGAAGTTAATATTATGAAATTTATCAGGAAGAAGAGATATGGATTCCCAAAATACTCAGCAAAAATCTCACGACAATTAGAAAATTCCTTATTGATAATTCTTAATTTGAAAATTTTTAAACAACTTGCAGTTCTATGGGACGTAAAATGATGTCTATCCGTCATTCATTTATTTTTCCATTACTTAAGGGAGTATTCTAGTCTAAAATTTTGAAAAAGACAATTCGTATTCTTAAAGTAGTTTTTTCTCAAAACTACTTTTCTCAACACAGTTGACATGATATATCAAGTTCTACTTAATCGATTTACTTCAAATTTTTTACCAATCTTCAATGTATAACTCTCTATCGCCCCTATAACCTCTTTCGTATTGAAATTATTTTTTTTATTATTGTAAAAAAATTAAAAACCGTGAAAAAACGTCGAAAAACTACTTTTTTGTTCAGAGAGCTGCCATTTTGCGAAAAAAATTTTGACCGTTTTCTCTTAGGTAGAGGCTTAAACGACGTGCTTTTTAATTAAGAATCTTTTTTTTTAATTTTGGATCGGATGATTAGAAAGGTTGCAATTGTGTCGAGCAGCACACCCCTTTTTACAAGTTATTTCACATCATAAATACTAAAAACTAAAAAATAAATAAACGATTTTTTTTAAACAAGCTTCTATCAGTTGTTAATAAAAAATAACTAAAAAGTTAAAAATAATTTTATTCCGATTGGAAATATGATACATTTTCAAATCTTGAAACTTCATACCTTTTATTAAATCTTTATGTACTTATCACAGTATCAAGTTTTCAAATGAAAGCATTTTACACCCTATTTTTTTTTCCTCTTGCTGTTAAAATGTAACACGCTTTTATTCGAAAATTTGATACTGTGATAAGTACACAAAGATTTAATATATGGTATGAAGTTTCAAGATCCGAAAATGTATAATTATGATATTTCCAATCGGAATAAAACTATTTTTAGCTTTTTAGTTATTTTTTATTAACAACTTATAAAAGCTTGTTTAAAATTTTTTTTTCGTTTATTTTTTTTACCCCCGACTTGACCAGCTCGTAACTTATTTAATTTTCATTTCATTTCTATTTTCTCGACAATTTTTTTGCTCAAAATGTGTCTCTAGAGTTCTAGACCAGAATACCGCTTTGAGGTAATTGAGTCATTTGATCAAAATGATGTTTATAATATAAAATTCTCAAAATACTAAAAAATCTCACGGCAATTAAGGAGCTCTTTATTCTTAGTTATTCTTATTCTCAACTACTCTTCCTTATTCTTAATTTTTTAATTATTAAATAACCTGCATTTTTTCACTATTTAAGCGAATGCCCCAGAAGACATCTCATTTTGAAACTCAGATTTTTTAGAAACGAGCTTCCTTATTATCTTGAAATTTTTACAGAGTCCTTTGACAATGGCAATGACAATGACAATGACAATTTATAGGTACCAATAATTTCATATTTTAAAGATCCCAAACGCAATTTTTAGGAAATTGTGGGTCCATCGATATTCCTATGTTATTTTCAACTGGGTCAATTCAACTTGGTCTCTCTTCGCCTTCTCTTGATGTTTTTGTTCGTTTTTCGGTGTTGGAGAATTCAGATTACAAAGCTCCAGTCAGCTGAGGTCTATTTTCCATTTGGTTGACCCAACGAGTAGTCGATTCAGCGGAAGAAGCTGAATCCTTGCGCTATTTCCAAGGTACGAGTATAAAGTGGCCCTTGGAGTCATTCGCCCTCCACGCAGTACCACGAAAAGTTGTCCGGGTCTTGCATATGGACCACGACATTGGGATCGTACTGACGCCGGTATTAACAATGCTTTCGTGACATGTAGAGATAGCTCGATATAATCCTGATTTAGTCCCTGGTCGTATATCGGACTAAGGATCGTGAAATTGAATGGTGGAATCAGCGAAGAATCGCCACAAGGACTCCTCCCTCACTTTCTCCGTCCACGTGGTCTTAGACATGGCGACCTTTATTATCCGATCGCGTATTCTCTCGGCAGATGCAGGCGCTACAATGTACGAGCTATGTGTAAAGCAACTTGGGCGGTGAAAATGAATAATCTGCTCCTGGTCCACGTCCGAGGGTCAGTAAATTTCGCAGGTGGGCAGGAACCAAGGTGTACCTTCCTCGTGTATGCGCATTCCAATCTGCATCAACCGATGTGCGCGAAAAAAATTCTTATTGCCCACAAACACACTTTTGCGACGCTCGACGTCGGCACCATCCTTCGATTTTTCGTCTTCCCTTTTTCTCTTACTCTATCCTCGTTCCTTACGAAATCTTTCCCTCTTTCCTGCGCTGTAGTACGAGCGAACGAAACGAAGAAGAATGAGAAACAAGAAGATGGATCGTAAATCTTGGTATTTACTTCGCGCTGTGTGCGCCATCTTTATTTCTCCAACGGAGACGTTGGACTTTCGCTCTTCCTCTGGCGAAGAGCGCAAATACGGTAAATCTTGAGTCTCGTCACCCCGCACAAACCCTTTTGACCCGCAGTCCGTCAATAAAATCCCTCGCTTCCGCTTGTGGCACTAACCTCAGCATCCGAACGATCTGTGGTTTCGATTTTCGCGCTACCGCCTTCGCGCGCACTTGTTTATGGGAAAACAATTGTGTGGAAAATCTGTTTTCACCTCGAATTTGGAAAACTGATGAGAAAGTGTTCCGTCGATTGCGCGGACTGGCGGAAATTGCCGGAGAGTCAAGTGGGAGTTGACTCTGGGAATATACACTCGGGATTCGAACGGTAAAAATTTTTCGTATTAAATTTGATTAAAAAATATGAAGTTTTTATGCATTTACAGTATATTAATTTTCATATACACTCGTATATTAAGATTCCAATGGATAGTATGATTTTTAAAGCAGAATCATGAAAAAAGATATGAAAATTTATATTTTTTTGTATATTAATTTCGCATTACATGTCTGAATTTTCATATTTATGTTATGAAAATTACGTTACCGTAACTTGAATTAATTGTTGTTAGACGTGTTATAAAAAATATATAGCCCTTGCAAAATAATTTAATATGCATAGTTTATCGGTCCTAAAAAGAGATACATAGAAAAAAAAATCTGCGCGAATTGTCCGATTTAATTTCTCTCTCCAACCACGATTCGAACCCTCGATCTTACCTACTAACCTACCTATCGTACCTAACTACCGAACACGGGTCATGAGTAGTGGGTAGCGTAATAGGTATTACGCTACCCACTACTCATGAACTTCCTCTACTGGTGTGATGTATGAATGATGTAAACTCTCAAAACTTTATTCCTGAATACCTGACCCCTTATTACTTAAGTGACCCCTTGTATCTTAAGTTAGCTCTCATAACTTAATTTCGCGACCCCCGATCCTTCGTAGGTTACGTAAAGCCGCGCAAACTTAATTCCAGCATTTCTGACCTCTGATAAGTTATGCGACCCCTCATAACTTAATTTCAGAGCCCCTGACCCTTCATTAGTTATGTGAACCCTTAAAATTGTCTGAAAAAAACCGTGACCCTCTGATAAGTATTTTTTTTAAATATTATATTTCAAGACATTTTTTTTCAGTGATTGATTGGAATTTTAAGAAATAGGTGTTTTAGTTTTTAATAATGTATCTTGAAATTGCGAAAAAGTATACAAAAACCATTTTCATATATGAGGATATTAATTTTCAGTGTTCACTCTTTTAATTTTAATATACAAATATTAAATTCAAGATGAAATAATTAATTTTCCAATACCATGTATATTAATTTCGATTTCGTATATTTGTTATCGAAATGTCATATTTTTGTACATTAAATTTCATTATAATATCGAAAAGAATTTCAGTGATGGATTGGAATTTTAAGAAATGTGTATTAATTTTCAATAATGTATCTTGAAATTGCGAAAAAGTATACAAAAACCATTTTCTTATACGGAGTTATTAATTTTCAATGTTCACTCTTAATTTTAATATACAAATATTAAATTCAAGATGAAATTCTTACTTTTCGAATACTATGTATATTAATTTCGATTTCGCATACTTGTTATTGAAATTTCATATACTTTTGTATACACCCAGAAAAAAGATCTAGCACATTTAACTAAATCCTAGTTAAGCCAAATAAATTTTTTTAGTTGTCAACGAAATTTTTTTTTTTGAATGACCTACTAGGAAAATATATTGCGATCTAATACATTTTTATTTAATATTAGTAAATATTATTTCAAACTGAACAAATATGTATTTAAATGAAGTAATTTTTTTTTTTAAATATTTACACAATATATATTCTTAAACATTTCAATCTTTGAATGTATAGCTCCACATATGAAGTCTACAATTCCGTAAAGCTTAGTCTTTTCTTTAACAGAAGGGAAAAGACCCTTTTTTATGGGAAGCCTTTTCGGGGATTCGACCATCTTGAGTTTTGCCGCAAGGTTCAATGTATTAAAGATCCATACTGAAAAATAAGGATATCAAACATAGACGAGCTTGGAAAGCATATAGGCGTCAAGGGGCAGGTTCGCTTGTGCGAGAGGTAGCCACCTGGCGGATTTTTTGGGTACTGACAAATCTGCAGATATGATCGGATGAGATTACGGGTGAATAGGTATTTAGTAACAAAGAATAGAATTTTTCTTCAACGCCTGTTTCTCGATGACAGGGAATTCAAATAAATAAATATAGTGGAAGTAAATATCGCCCAAAATTGGATGGAAAGAAAATTTTCTTTAAAGTAACTAAAAAATAATCAAATAAACGATTGTAGTACCCACGACTAGATCTTTTTTCTGGGTGTATTAAATTTAATAACATTTTTGACAGTGTTTCTAGTCAATGAATAATAGAGAAAAGATACCTCAAATTTTATCGCATTCCTTAAACCATAGAATTTACAGGATCCCGAAGAGTCTGGTCCGCTTATTAGAGCGACCAAGTGATCGGATACTCATCTGGTCCACTGGTGAATAGAGGTTGTTTCAAAAACTCAATCTCCTCCGCCACCCTGAAGCATATCGTCGCGAGGTATCTTTTCATCGAGATAATTCGATGAAAATAAATTTGGAAATAAAAAATACATGAAAAATACTTCGATCCTGAATCCCTCTGTATAAATATCGTCAGATATGAATCTTGCCCACACGCCCAGCCAATCGGATAGCGCTCGCGCGCGCGCTCTTGAGAGAGATCTAGCACGGGCTTCCCAAAACCCATAATTACCATTAGCCCACCCATTGTGGGTGCAATCAGGAAGAATGAGATTTTCAATTTACGCTCATACATATTACATTCATGTGGAAAAAAAAAAATTATGCGCCAATTAGACAAAGCCAAATTAAATATCGATCCACGGATTTATGTGATTTGAATCTCACCAGAGAAGAACGAAATTTATTTTAATTGAACAATGTTCCATATCACAACGATGGCTTTCTTTTTTTGCAACGAGAATGAACGGTCTACGTGCGTATTTTTTATTCGGGCCTCCATTTTGAAAATGGTAGCATTCCTTCTAAATTGGCCACATTCGGGTCAATCTGCGTTCAATGTGACGACCCATCGATTCCTTTCATCGCGTCTTCTCGGTGATGTCTGTATATGAGCTTGTTATCGATCGATGATTTTCTTGCCTTCGTCACGTCTCGTTATCGCGACACGCGGGGGAGGGGGCGGCTTGTTGGCTGTGAAGAAGAAGATGAAGAAGAAGAAGAGAGGACCGTTCAAACCTAATCGATCATTCGGACGACGAGATGCGCGATACGTAGAACCGACAGGTTTTACATGCCCGTTTTACTAGCACTATTAATTACCAGAGAAGGATCACAAGTAGAGGATGACTCTGCAGCTTCGAAAAGTTGCGTTACCGTGGAACCTCCCGCAGCCTCGTGAAACCTACTGATCCGATCCTGTTTCTATCTTGGGGAGATTTTTGAGACAACTTGGTTAAAAGTTGACCGAACAAAACTCTCAACTTCGAAGCTTCCATTATTTTGAACCTCTTTAGTGATTTGTCCTTGTCCCGCAGACGTGACGTGTTATCAGTATTAACATTTGTTAAAATGCGCCTTGATTTTTAAGATTTGTGTCTTGTCCAGATTAATCCTTTAACGGTTGTTGGGACACATACGTCCCACCTACTTTGAAAACGTAGAACTTCCATAAAAATGAACATATCGACATTGTTGAGGTCGCATTTTGAAGATGAAAGATGCATCTAATCATGAAAAATTCGGTACAAGTAAGGGTTGTATCCCTTCAGTTTCACACCCTGTCAAAAAGTGCGAAAATAGCGAAATAATGAGAAATGAGCATAACTTTCAGGCCAAATTCTTTTAGACTCGCGATCTCAAGTGTGTGCTTTGAAATAACATCGAAAATTTGTAGCAAGAATATCCTACCCCTAACAGTAACGTAACATCGAAAACCACCCCTACAAATGGTGATACGCCCAAAAGTGAACTTCCATTGATGTTCAGTTCATATATATTTTCGAAAACGCATGGAAAATGTGTATCAAGAACATTCGATTAAAAAACTACCCCTAACAGTAACGAAACATCGAAAACCACCCCTAGAAATGGTGATACACCCAAAAGTGCACTTCCATTGATGTTCAGTTCTGAAACGCTCATATTTCGATTCAGATCAGGATAAAATAACAGAAAATGCGATGATATAACATTTTATCCCTTGAGAGGTCAATTCCTCTCAATTGAGGGGTAGTTAATAAGGTTTGATTGATTCGTAAGTTCTTCAGAATCCCACTGCGTGTTCTGGAATGACTTTTCCTCAATTTCTGGCAGAAATGAACGATGGGAAATAAAATTAAGATATTTTCAAGTGATTAGGGTGGTTTTTTATTAGGGGGTAGTTTCTGAGGGCAGAAAAATTCTCAAATAATTTTTTTTCTCACATTAGGTACCCATGAATTCAGATTCACCATGTACGAACTTTGCCAAACGCTCCGAAAAAACTCGGCTGTTAGAGGGTTAAATCAATTGGAATTTTGAGGATTTTTTGTGAGAGAACCTGTAGTTTTTAACATAATTTTTTTTTGCAGTGTAAAAAAGCATAGTTGTGAGTTTTTTTTTAAATAAAAAAATATTCACAATTTTTGTAGGTATAATCGTTTTTTCAGTATTTGAAATATATACGATTAGATAACTTGAAGTGGACTAAGTTTTGGTGTGAAATGATGTGGTTTTTGAACGAACTACTTTTTAAATATAAATTGAGGAAAAATGCGCGGGGTTTAAATTGCGAGTATTGATTTACAATAAAAACAACGAACCATTTCCGTCCGTTAATGAAAATTTTCTATCGATAACAAAATTCTAGGTCCAAAAAGGGCAAAATTTTGTTTATTACTTTTAACGGTTTGATTATCTGAACCGTTTTCAAACAATTTTCACGAATTCGTACTCGAACGATAATTTTTTTTTGTTTCAGGCGATATCGATAGGTCTTCCACCCCCAAAACGGTGAGTAACACTCAAGTTGTACCAGTCAACATGTATGTATAAAAAAAAAAATTCTGTGGGAATAAAATTCAACTGTGGTAAGGGAAAGTTTTGAGAGTTGCCCTCTTACGGAATGAGCCAACGACGCATAAATCAGTCCGATCGAATTAACGTTTCGTTAGTGGATTTTGTAATCGATTAACTCGAAGATAAAGGCCGCCGACCAAATTTTTATTTTCTAATAGACGCTTCTGCCACCCTTTTCTCTTTAATATTTATGGGGGGCCTCCGATGCAGCTAAATACGACGTGGCTCTTCCTCCAGGAAGATTCCGAGGGTTCTGGCAAGAGATTCTTCCTTCTTTTTCCTCATTTTTTATGCCCCTGCTTTTTTATTTCTAAAAAAATGCAAAACAAAAAACTTGCCTTCAGCAATTAAACATAGAGCTCAAAATTATAAAATTAATTAGGAGTAGGCATCATTATATTTGCGATGGGTTGCTCTTGTTTGCAGTTTTACACCGGCGATGCTGATGCAGAGATTTCCAAAAATGAGGTTCGTCGTTGATCTGACGAATACGTCGCGTTACTACTATCCAAAGGTGAGATAAGTACCAGAATAATGCATTTACTATGGAGGACTAAAGTTTTAAGAAGTAGTTTTCTTTACAGTTTTGTCGAATTCCGACTCGGTTACGTTAACCTAATTTTTGAATAATTGACAGATGAGTTCCTTAATTTTATTTCTAACGAAAGAAAAATTATGATGCCTTCAATCTTAAATTTTTATAAGTAAAATTTATGGAAGATGTTCGAGAGAAAGTGCTTTCATCATTATCTTAAAGTCGTTTGGAGCGATTTATTTTTAACGCTGTTTTTTCATGGGAGAAATACTTTTGCCAAGTGTTTCCAAAATCAGCAGATAATTTTTTTTTTTCACTTGATCCAGACATTTTATTTTATGGTCCCTTCGGCATAGCACCTTAATGGTTTAATTAATTAAAATATTGATTAATTAATTAATTTAAATGATTAAGCATATGATTTTGCCTAACCAGATTTTTATTGATTTATTGTTGAAACATTTTTAACTCCAGAAGTATTATAATAGATGAAATGCTTAGTCTTTTCAACGGATGAAACGGAGGACAGGTCGTTGGAGGTCGAAACTCACTAATGAACTTATTATTAGATTTTTTACGAACTTATTCGATGATAAAAGGCGAGTTGGAAGAAGATTTCGTGTCTCAAGTGTGAAAAAAATTCTCGTGGTGAGAAATACCCTGAGAAAGAAAGAGGAAAAGGGAGAGCAAAAAAGAGATAGGGGACCGGTCTTCAGATTGTTTCTGGGTCAGGACTGTCAGCTCCAGAACGACCGATCAATTATCTACCAGATAATTTGTTCTATCGATATATACACACATTTTGATCCCTTATTCTTGGAGTTTCATTTTCTAAAGATTTATCAACTGGCCTTTAAGGGATCCCAACTTCAGAGTCTTCCAAGTACGGTTTAATTAATTTTTTAAATTACACTGCGACCTCGATTCTCGGGATTGTGCGGGACTGGCTTTTGCAAGAAGTGGGGTTGCGCACATTGCACAAAACCGTCTCTGCGCCGCTGGTGGCTGACGGCGGCCTGACGCGATTGGCTTGGCGCTTCTCCCGCTACACTGTAATTGCAAAGATCGAGGTCCCGAGAATCGAGGTCGCAGTGTACTTTCATTTTGGAATTTCATTACACGCAGAAAAAAGATCCAGTACATTTAAGGGGGTCGAGTCAGCGTCAAAACGGCGATTTTTAATAATAAATTATAATTTTTGTAGAATACTTACAAATATGATGTTATGTCCACCATTTGAGGTACCAAATGAACAATTTTTTGGGACTAGTTAGAATCCATAAGGTGCACCGGTGTCCTAAAAAGCCTAGTTTTGAGTTTTTACACTCTGCGCATGATTCAGAATGAACCGCTGGACGAATTTTGTTCTACGGCGTCTCATTTCTTTCGTAACGCTGTTTCCCACGGGATGAACGCGGCACATTTCGTTTTTTGCCCTTTATTTCAGAGTTGCAGGCCAGTTTTGAAATTGGTAGCCTATTTTGAACTTTCCAAGCATTGTCCTGGTCACAATTTTGACTTGAATCAAAATGTGCCGCGTTCATCCCGTGGAAAGAAGCGTTACGAAGGAAATGAGATGTCGTAGAACAAAATCCGTCTAGCAGTTCTTTCTGAATCATGCGCAGAGTGTAAAAACTCAAAACTAGGTTTTTCAGGACATGGGTGCACCTCAAGGGTTTTAACTAGTCCCAAAAAATTGTTCATTTGGTACCTCAAATGGTGGACGATACATCATATTTGTAAGCATTCTACAAAAATTATAAATTATAATTAAAAATCGCCATTTTGACGCTGACTCGACCCCCTTAACTAAATCCTAGTCAAGCCAAATAATTTTTTTTAGTTGTAGGCCGGCCTAATACAACTCTATTCATGTCAACGAATTTTTTTTTTTAATGACCTACTAGGAAAATATATTGCGATCTAATAAATTTTTATTTAATATCAATAAATATTATTTCAAACTGAACAAATGTGTATTTAAATGAAATAATTTTTTTTAAATATTTACACAATATATATTTTTAAACATTTCAATCTTTGAATGTATAGCTACATATATGGAGTTTATAATTTCGTAAAGCTTCGTCTTTTCTTTAACAGAAGGGAACAGACAAAAGACCCTTTTCGATGGGAATCCTTTTCGGGGATTCGACCATCTTTCGTTTTGCCGCAATGTTCAATGTATTAAAGATCCATACTAAAAAATAAGGATATCAAACATAGACGAGCTTGGCAAGCATATAGGCGTCGAGGGGCAGGTTCGCTTGTGCGAGAGGTAGCCACCTGGCGGATTTTTCGGGTACTGACAAATCTGCAGATATGATCGGATGAGATTACGGGTGAATAGGTATTTAGTAACAACGAATAGAATTTTTCTTCAACGCCTGTTTCTCGATGACAGGGAATTCAAATAAATAAATATAGTGGAAGTAAATATCGCCCAAAATTGGGTGGAAGGAAAATTTTCTTTGAAGTAACTAAAAAATAATCAAATAAACGATTATAGTACCTACGACTAGATCTTTTTTCTGGCTGTATCTCTGAATTTTATCGAAGAATTTCGTCGTATCTTTGTTTTTTCTATTTTATTATTAGCGGACTCTAGTTTTATACTGGAATTTTTAGAATTGACCCTGTGCCTCCCCTTCAGGTGTCTTCTGGTTGCATCTCAATCCCTCAATTCCTTTCTGAAAAATTATGACTCATTCCTCAAAACAAAAGACCCTCACCGAGCAGTCATCATCAAAAGGGCACGAAGAGTCCACGAGCGGGGATGATCTTTATCGTCAGAGGATTTGCCTCTCGCGCCCTGGTATGCCAACCCTGACAACACTCCATCGTACATTCAAACGCTGACTAAACAAAGTGGCGTTAATCGCGTGACTTTAACGCGTTGAATCATTTCAGTTACGTCCTTTTATCTGCAAACCGTCGTGGCATCTCAATCCTAATAAACGGCACCGTCTCTCCTCGTCGATTCTCGCGGGTGTTCGTCTTCGTGATGATAGATCTGTCTCTCGTGACTTTTTTCTCTCCCTTTTGGTGTTTTTTTTTTTTTTTTTCGTTTGACGACTTCGACAGCGGAGCAACAAAAATATATTCACTCCTCCCACAAAGTTGATCGATTAAGACGACATTCACACGAGACAAAGTGGATTGGTATTCCATACTCGAGAATTACGTTGAAAGCGTTACAGAATTTTTTGGTTTTTCGCTTCACAATAGGGAAAACTTGGTTGTCGTAAATTTTTTTTTGCGATTTTCATGCTTGCTTATGCGAAATGTTTTTAAGTGTTAAGAAATCGTATTTACTGAATTTAACGCCAATTAAAAATTTCACAATTTAAAAAATTACACAATTTTTTCAAAATACGATTTCTCAACACTTGAAAACATTTCGCAGAAACGAGCATGGAAATTGAATTGAATTGAATTTACTTCAATTCAATAATTGTCTAAAATCGTAACGCCTTACGCAATATTTACTGAATTTAATGCCAATCTAAAATTAATTTCGAAATTTTATTGCCTGCAATTTGGAACTTGTAAAAATGGAAAAACCAAATATGGAATGATTAATTTGTAATAATGAGGGGAAATGGGGAAACTACAGTTTGCACATAGCTTCCTCTTCATTTCTTGCTATTGACAAAATTACGAAGTCTCCTTACATATAAAGGCCGATTTGTAAATAGAAATAAACGATAAGGAAGGTAAGTGCAACGTTTAGCTCGTTCAACTTTGTGATCCCGGAAAATTTAGTTTCTTAAGTTTTTAATAAAAAATTCTTAAGGGCGTGTGCTGAACTAGAATGTTCTAAAACCTCGTTTTTTTGTGATTTTTTTTTTAGAAGGGAACAAAATTAATGAAGGTATCGAATTCTGAGGTATGGTTTTATACATATTTCATGAATACAAAAAAAAAATTTTACAGTAAAAAAAAATTGTTGTAGATTTCTAAATTAAATTTGTTATAAATTTTACTGCTGAGAGAACTAAAAAAAGGCAGAAAAAAAATTTGAAATAAAAATTTGCGGGTTTACAAAAAAAAATGTGTTAAAAAAAATTCAACTTTAAGGTGCTATAACAATTATTTAAATGAACTTTTTGACTAACTTGTTTAGTTCACTTAGAAGAGAATTTAATACGTGTTTCAATGTTATTAAAAGTGTTTCAATGTTTTCAATAAAAAAAAAATATGAATTTTTAGTTACTTTCTTTAGTTACTTACTGGCCCCTGTTACTTTGTAAACATATTTTTACATAGTTTATCTATTGATTTAAACAATTTGAAATAGTATTTTTTTGAAATTTCAATTCAGGATACCCCCTTAAACGATTTCCAATGTGCAACAATCATTTTTCGAAAATTTTACGTTTTAGTCGCTTATAAACGAAACAATTTTTTTTTCCTCCGCATTGTAAACAATATTCGACAGTCTATAGGACTACTATTCAATAGAATTAAATAGTTTTAGGACTACTATAAAAAATACAGATTTCGGTCTTAGTCACTCGTTTTATTATTGCTCGAGAGATTTTCTTATTAATTCTAAAATTATGGACAAAATAAAAGAATTGGAGATTGAAGAAAAAGCGAAGAAAAATTGAAGAAAAGTGATTGACCGTAATAATTGTGAGCCTTATGCTGACAAAATACAGTGATTGATACTCGAGGTCAAGTTTTAAAACAAAAGTGTTGGGATGTCACCACACTGAGAAAAAATAATGTTGGAATCAACTAAATCTGTCATTCAATACGTCCAAACGAATATTTAGTTGGTACAATTCAATATTTTTCTGCCTGAATAATATTTTGGTTGACCGAAGCGCATAAATATTGAAATTATTTTATTGAATATTTATGCGCTTCGGTCAATGAAAATATTATTCAGGCAAAAAAATATTGAATTGTACCAACTAAATATTCGTTTGGACGTATTGAATAACAGATTTAGTTCATGACAACATTTTTTTTTCTCCGTGCAAGAATGACGATATATGCATACAATTTAGTATAATTTAGTATATGATTCCAGTGACGTTTTTTTGTTACGGTCGAAAAGTAAATGTTAGTAGTTCTCTAATGAAAACTACCTAAACAAAATATCGGAATTTTGGGACTCTCTTCCCCACCATTCGTCTCAATCCATCATTAGTAACGCTGCACGTATTACAATTATTATTTGTATATTGGATTCAAACTGTGGCTATTATTTTTATGTAAGCAGTATCCTCGATTTTCGTCGTAGCTTCAATGCAACAGGGGATAAAATAATCCCAGGGCGTAATGTTCGAATGGTACGCACTCGAAAACGAAACCTGTCACGGTACGCACCCACGAGTCATTAATTATTCATGCAACACGCGTAATTAACGGATACCGTGTAATAATTAGCCCCGATAATTAGCACCCCGAGGGGACCATCACGGGGTCGAGGGACGGCGAAGAAGAGGAAGACTCGCTCCTCGCTCGCGCGGAGGGAGGATCGTCGATTTTTCGTAGGCGTGAACTTCGTCGTTCTTCTTCGTTCCTCGCCGTATCTCGCGAACTCTCACGATTTAAAAAATTTAAATCTCCGAGGGTCAAATCGAGGGTGTCTCGCGGGCGAAAGAAAATCGAAGAAAAGAAAAATTGTAATCTCACGAAGCGCGAAGCATTTTATAATTCTCGATGATAATTTTTTCTGTCTGTTGTCAGGATTTCAAAGACGCTGGTGTGAAGCACATCAAAATCATGATACCCGGAAAAGAGGTGCCTCCGCTCGAAGGCGTTAAAAAGTGAGTGATCTTGTTGTTTTTGTTGTTGTATAATTTTTTAATGATGAACAATGAACTGCAAATATTTACGTTACTTCATAATTAGGATCATGTGAAACTGTTTCGCTGTCAGAACAATTCAAATTTGTTGGCTTTTTGAATTATGAGTGAATGTTATGAGGGATTATGAGTTTTTTCCATTTTTTTTTAAAGGAAAATTATTGCTGAAATGATTGTTCTCCATTCAGACATTGATGGTGTCGATTGTAAGCCTCAAACGAGAGTTACAACATTTTAAGGGCGGAAACCACATCACGAAGCTCATTTTCACTGATTTTTTAGGATTTTTTTTTGGGTGGGAAGAATTCATTAGAATTCAATCAAATTTTGACATCATTCTATTCATATTTCGAACAATTTTTGTGAATTTTTTTGAATAATTTCAGTCCTGGAAACTGAAAACGAAAATGATGTAAAAACATTAAAAAATTATTGGTAAAGCGAAATATTCATTGTCAGAAAACTCAGTGAAAATTTAAAGACAATCAAGAGGCTCGTTATTGAGAAATCTTAATTTTTTATCGATACATAATCTTATGGAAAACGTAAAGCGAATTCGTCTATCAGACATCATTTATTCGAATGGTAGAAAAACCAATCGATGACAGATCGATCAAAGCCGTTTGCGTTCCACAATTTTCCATGTTATATTGAAATTACGATTTTTCAATAAAAATCTTCCAATCGTCTTGAAATTTTTACTGTCTATCTCTCATAATCCAGTAGTATTTTTAATTTTTTAATTTTTAATAATTTATTAGTAATTTGTATTTTCATTTCATTATTTTATTTATTTCTTATTTTATATTTTTTACATCATTTTGGAATTTGACTTCAACTACCCAATGTCTAAGTGACCTTGTTGATTGATGCCGAGAAAAGCAATCAGCGTTGCAAATAATGCATTACTTTTTTTTAATGCATTTAAATTTTCGATAACCATTAACCATTAACGTTTAATGGCTAATGGAAATTATTTCCATTTATGATTAAACGTTAATGGAAATCATTTCCATTAATGATTAAACGTTAATGGGAATTATTTTCATTAACCATTAAATTCATTAACCATTAATTGTCAATGGAAATTATTTCTATTAATATATAAGAGTTAATGTTCAATGAAAATTATTACAATTAACCACATTATGCTAATGGTTAACGGAAATTATTGCCATTTACCATTGACATTGCATTCAATTAAAATGTTAGTAATCGATATTCTAACCAACTTTCTTAGTTAGTGTTTAGTAAGTAACATTAGCAAAGTTGACTTGTTTGTTAGCCATTAAAAAAGTAATGATCAATGCATTACGTTTTCATTAAAAATTTCGCAACCCTGCTTGAAATTATAGTAATTATGACAAAATTTGTATTGAAAATGTAAGATTTTGTCGGAATTACATTTGCCAGAGAAGTAAAATGCTTATGACTGTACTGTCTGTAATAATCCTGTGTAACATCAACATCGTAATTGTCAAGAGAATGTAAAGCCCATGGGGTTGACGTTGACGAGCCGAGAACATATTAGTAGTAGGTGGGCGCGACCTTTTTTTCTTCTTCTTCTTCTTCTTCTTCTTCTTCTTCAAGGATGACGACAGACAGAAACGTCAAACAGCTAATCAAAGTCCGGGCGCGTATTTTCACGTTGTGTATGTGTGCTTGCTCCTGACAGGCTTGGTAAACCCGAGAGTAAGAGTGACAGACGAGAAAACGAAGGCAGTGCGAGAAGCACTATTATAGACGTATGCATGTTGACCTTTGTACGGCGCCATCGTTCGCCACTCTTCTGCCTCTTTGTGTGCTCAGTATATCAAGGACGTGGCACTGTTTTCCGGACACTGAGCGTTCGGACAGTAATTGGCAGTGACTAGGAACAGGATTCTTGAAAATTATTAAAATCGAGAAGTTGAAGAAAATTTTTATGGAAAATTGTCAATTCCAAATTGGGAATTTGAATGAAAAAATTGGCAGTGTCTTGGAACAGAATTCTTGAAAATTATTAAAATCGAGAAGTTGAAGAAAATTTTTATGAAAAATTTTCAATTCCAAATTGTGAATTTGAAATAATTTTAATGGATTTCTAATCTATTATGATCGCGTAATTTTAATCAAATTTAAATTTCATTATAATCGCTGGAAGTAATTGTAATTGAAACTGAAAAATTTACGTCACTCCGGTTAATTGTGAAAATTATAATTGATCCATGGGATTGCAAAAACCCAAACAAAATTTACAATTACTATAAATATTTGTAAAAAACTAAGAATCTTCAGTTACTTCGAGGAATTGTAATTGATTGAAGAAAAATTCAAAATGAATTCAAGTTGCTCGCTTATAAAAAAAAATGTACAATTATTTCAGTAGGTGTCCAAAATATCCTACCTACCTACCAACCTACCAAAAATATCAAATTACTTTCGAGTAATTGTATTGACTACAAAAAAATCCGGTAATTGCAATTGCCACGAAGAATTTTCAATTTCGATTCATTCTACTTCTTTAAAAAGAATTCAAAATCAATCGAAGTAATTGGCCACAACACATTAACAATTATTATGAGCTATTGTCAATAATTAAGAAAAAAAACTGACATTTTCCTTGAGAAATTGTAATTTACATTGATTTTTTAGTTCGAATCGTTCCAACACAACGAAAATAATTTTTCTTCAGTTCATTTTTGATGCCATTCACGCTTTTCTTGAGTATTTAGCATCCTGAGGCATGAATGCCGCAAAATATATTTAAAATATTTTTTTTACATCATTAATTCTTTAAACAAAAAGTTCAATTACTTGGAGCAATTATATAGTAACATGATAACCGGGATCATGAGTAATTTTTTGCTTTTGCATTAATTCTTTTGGTTTACATATGAATATATTTCATTAATTCTTGGGAGATTAATGGGAAAAGTCATTGGAATAGATAAAATAAATGTTAATTTTTTAGAATAACTTATAACATAACTAATTATCGAAGGTTTGGGCTATTGAGTATATATTCAACTAATTTTATAGAAATTTTTATTGAAGTATCGTTAAAATTAACAGAGACATAAATAATTTAAAAAAATTAACAGAGACGTGAATTAATATTTTTGTTATTTTTGGGGCGTTTTTTTATTCAAGCAGGATTAAAAACTAGTAACTATAACAACTTTTGAATCAACTATAAATTGACTTATCCACTGTGGATGAACATATTGAAAAACAAAAAAATTGAAAATAGGAAAATAGTGAAATAAACAACAAGTAAAATGACTCAGAATTTTTGAGAACTTGGGAAATTGTCAAAATTTCACCTAAATGTTTTTAAAAATATTTACCTTTAAGTAACGCAAAGAAATGTATTTGGTAGTTTTTTATTTTATTTGGTCAATTGAAAAAAGTTCAATCCCAAAGTCATCGTCACGAAAACAATGTTAACGAAAGAATGTCAAAAAATTCCAGTCGAACGAAAATTCGAATCCGTGTGATTTTTACAACTCTGGGAATGTGCCAATGGCATGTATGTTCCGTGATTTACACATACACAGACATTTTTACATACATTGGCGATGATCTCGGTGCTTGGGCGCCATGAGAGGATCCCACCAACGCGACGAGGCGCGGTCCTCGGAGAACTCTCTCACGCGCTTCGCGTTCAGCACACAAAACGCATCGCTTCGCTTGTTTCGCTTCTTGAGCCTCTTATGTCCGAGCTCTCTCTCTCTCTCTCTCTCTCTCTCTCTCTCTCTCGTTCTGTCTCTCTCTGTATCTCTCGAATGCAAAACAGGACCGTGGAGACTGCGGCGAGCCGGCTAATTAACTGCAATAAACGTCCGATGATTTACCGAACGCTGAATCCTCTGGCACTTCCCTCTCTCGCTCACTCTGACTTTACTTTTTTTTTATTTCTCCCTCTTTTTCACCATCTCTCATTTCCTCCGTGGAAGTCTCTCACTCAGTTTTTCTCCTCTCCACCCACGCGGACCTCATTCTCTGCGTCGAATGACGCCGGAATATTGCTATAAAATCTTGGTTTAAGTTTTTCATCGAAATTTTCCTTCAATATTATTTTTCTTCCCGTTGATTTCCCCACAAATGACATCCAAATCAATCGCTTTCCTATTCAGCTTTAATTTAAATTCCCTTTTTTTGGAGACTTCCGGAAGAAGCATCAACTTCCGGTATCAATGAGGAATTTTCAATTTGCTTCATTATAAATATTGGAAATTTTTATTCGAAATTTCTGGATATTCGCTTTTCGTCGTCATACATTGAAGAGAAGAAAGTTTTGAGGCGAATAATTTTGTGAAAAAGTATAGGATAGCGTTAATTATTTTCACCGTTTATTGGATCGCCGAGTTTGCATTACCACGAGAAAGGTTTAAGAGGTTGCAGTTTAGGAGAATTTCATCCCCACACGGAAATATAATATACCGGAAAATATATTTTTCGATATACGTAAAAATATATTTAAAATATATTTGAAGTGTACATTATATATTCTAAATACATTTTAGATGTATCTAAAATATGTATCAGATATATATTAAATATATAATATGTATATTCCATATAAGAAATATACTCAAAAATATATTCGTGATAAGTACATTTTTGGCAGAAAATATTTTTTTGAAATATATATTAAATATATTTAGACATATGATTATTGTGCATAAAAATATATTTTTTGATATATGTAAAATATATATTGTGTATATGTAAACATATATTAAAATTATATGGAAAATATATAAAACGTACACTCAATATATATGTTTGAGGCATTTAGTATGTATCTTAAATATATTTTTTACATATATATTGTGCATGTTTAAACACCAATTAAAAATTTATTCAAAATATATAGAACATGCACTCAATATATATGTTTGATATATTTAGTATATATTTTCAATACATTTTTTATATTTATATTGTAATATTTTTAAATAGATTAAAAATATACCTAAAATCATATTTGTAATACATACATTTTCGGACAAAATATACTTAATATATCCAAAAATATATTTTTCGTAATATTTGCCGATATATTTTATTTCCATGTGGGTCGTAAAACGCTGAATTTCTAGTCGACGAGATAAAACCCGTGGAAAATGATGGAAAAATTTTATGGGAACGGACATTGAAATTGCACTCGTCCGAAAACTTTTTTCCTTCTCTCACCTTAAGAACCTCGATGAGCCTCAAGTATTCTCGGTACAAGGTAGAGCTCTTCTGACCATGCTCGTCGTTTATAGTATTACTTTTCCTGATCGCCGTTTTGTCCTCGCTACTGCGCGTCTCTTTCGCTCCTATTTAATATCCAAGAAACATGAAATTTTGCTCGTACGCGATGAGTACACGCGTACATTTATATATACATGGGTCATTCCATGTCAAATTGACCAATAATTGGAATCGAACCCTCCCAATTTCGATTAAATTTGGTCAGCAGTTTTCGTCTATAAAACGAAGTTCTACCAAAGGAAAAGAATTTAGAAATTTATGCAAAATTAAAAATTTCACAACTTTTTCCATTTTTCAAGTTTATTTTTTAAATATCTCGAAAACTATTATAGTCACGAAAAAATCCTTCTGGGTTCGTCTGAAAGAGTATACTTAGGGCTAAAAAAAAAAAATCACGAATTTTTTTTTTTTGAAAAATGATGAATTTAGAGAATTTTGAATTTTTTCAAATCGTGAAAATCCACGCTCAACATTACATTTTTCGTTTAATTTTTTTTTACCTTTTAATACCTTGTACTGATGTTGAAACAAATTTTCAGAACTGCGTTTTTTTCCGGAAAATATGAATTTTTGGATTTTTATAAAAAAATTCATATTTTTGAAAAAAAAAACACCATTCCAAAAATTTCAGGGTCTTTTAAGATCGGTACAAGGTATTATCTAAAAAAAATAGAACCAAAAATTCAATGTTGATCGTGGATTTTCACGATTTTAAAAAACTCAAAATTCTCAAAATTCATCATTTTTCAAAAAATTTTTTCGGAATATTTTTTTTTGTAGTCCCAAGTATACTCTTTAAGACGACTTCAGAAGAATTTTTTCGTAACAATAATAGTTTTTGAGATATTTAAAAAATAAACTTGAAAAAATGGTGAAATTTTGAATTTTGCATAACTTTCGAAAAAATTTTTTTTAGTTTTTTTCCTTCGGTAGAGCTTTGTTTTATGATGAAAGAAAACTTCTGATCAAATTTCATCGAAATTGAAAGGGGCCGATTCAAACTATTGGTTGATTTGACATGGAATGCCCCATATATATTCGTATAATTTGCGAATAAAAGCGGTGATTCGAAACGCCATTAACGCCGTTGCAAATGTCTCGAGCTTTGTGAGAATTCTCGTCGTTGTTGTGAATACGTATGATGCGGAAAAAGAAGTATCAACGAAAAGTCGCGTATGGTCATTTTATAATTAACAGCCTGATGAAATCTCGTTAAGATGTAGCGTTTACATTTACGTCGAAAATATCAAATAATATCCCGGATATACATGTGTAATATAATGTTTAAACGACGGAAAGAGAGTGGGAGGACGAAGGTGAAACTAGGTGGCATTTGATATCCTGGATATCCTTGAACCCTCGGTGGCAAATGAGAAAAGATAATTATATACACGAGAAATAAATTTTTAAAAAGGCGATAATAAAAATTATCGCGGCTGAAAGATCGCACGGTATGTTTTAGGTAAGTAAGGTAGAGTAAGAGGTAAGAAGTAAGGTAGAGTAAGAGGACCTGTTCTTTATTTACTGACTTTTGTTGCTAACTATTTTACTATTTAAACCTTTCATAGTTACGTTGGATTACAACGACCCGGTGTCCAAGTCAAATAAAAAATATTTTCTGCCAATAGACTTCTTTACCATTTTAGGTCTGATGGGGAGAAAGAGTAAGAGGAACTGTTATTTATTTACTGACTTTTGTTGCTAACTATTTTTCTATTTAAACCTTTCGTAGTTACGTTGGATTACAACGACCCGGTGTCCAAGTCGACTAGAAAGTATTTTCTGCCAATAGACTTCTTTACCATTTTAGGTCTGATGGGGAGTAAGAGTAAGAGGAACTGTTATTTATTTACAGACTTCTGTTGCTAACTATTTTCCTATTTAAACCCTTCGTAGTTACGTTGGATTACAACGACCCGGTGTCCAAGTCGACTAGAAAGTATTTTCTGCCAATAGACTTCTTTACCATTTTAGGTCTGATGGGGAGAAAGAGTAAGAGGAACTGTTATTTATTTACAGACTTCTGTTGCTAACTATTTTCTTATTTAGACCCTTCGTAGTTACGTTGGATTACAACGACGTGGTGTCCAAGTCGACTAGAAAGTATTTTCTGCCAATAGACTTCTTTAACATTTTAGGTCTGATGGGGAGAAAGAGTTAGGGGATCTGTTATTTATTTACCGACTTTTGTTGCTAACTATTTTCCTATTTAAACCCTTCGTAGTTACGTTGCATTACAACGACCCGGTGTCCAAGTCGACTAGAAAGTATTTTCTGCCAATAGACTTCTTTACCATTTTAGGTATGATGGGAAGAAAGAGTAAGAGGAACTGTTATTTATTTACAGACTTCTGTTGCTAACTATTTTCCTATTTAAACCCTTCGTAGTTACGTTGGATTACAACGACCCGGTGTCCAAGTCGACTAGAAAGTATTTTCTGCCAATAGACTTCTTTACCATTTTAGGTCTGATGGGGAGAAAGAGTAAGAGGAACTGTTATTTATTTACAGACTTCTGTTGCTAACTATTTTCTTATTTAGACCCTTCGTAGTTACGTTGGATTACAACGACGCGGTGTCCAAGTCGACTAGAAAGTATTTTCTGCCAATATACTTCTTTACCATTTTAGGTCCGACGGGGAGAAAGAGTAAGAGGATCTGTTATTTATTTACTGACTTTTGTTGCTAACTATTTTCCTATTTAAACCCTTCGTAGTTACGTTGAATTACAACGACTCTGTGTCCAAGTCCACTAGAAAGTATTTTCTGCCAATAGACTTCTTTACCATTTTAGGTCCGATGGGGAGAAAGAGTAAGAGGATCTGTTATTTATTTACTGACTTTTGTTGCTAACTATTTTCCTATTTAAACCCTTCGTAGTTACGTTGGATAACAACGACGCAGTGTCCAAGTCGACTAGAAAGTATTTTCTGCCAATAGACTTCTTTACCATTTTAGGTCTGATGGGGAGAAAGAGTAAGAGGAACTGTTATTTATTTACAGACTTCTGTTGCTAACTATTTTCTTATTTAGACCCTTCGTAGTTACGTTGGATTACAACGACGCGGTGTCCAAGTCGACTAGAAAGTATTTTCTGCCAATATACTTCTTTACCATTTTAGGTCCGACGGGGAGAAAGAGTAAGAGGATCTGTTATTTATTTACTGACTTTTGTTGCTAACTATTTTCCTATTTAAACCCTTCGTAGTTACGTTGAATTACAACGACTCTGTGTCCAAGTCCACTAGAAAGTATTTTCTGCCAATAGACTTCTTTACCATTTTAGGTTCGATGGGGAGAAAGAGTAAGAGGATCTGTTATTTATGTGCTGACTTTGGTTGCTAACTATTTTCCTATTTAAACCCTTCGTAGTTACGATGGATTACAATGACCCGGTGTCCAAGTCCAATAAAAAGTATTTTCTACCAATAGACTTCTTTACCATTTTAGGTCTGATGAGGAGAAAAAGTAAGAGGAACTGTTATTTATTTACTGACTTTTGTTGCTAACTATTTTTCTATTTAAACCTTTCGTAGTTACGATGGATTATAACGACCCAGTGTCTAAGTCCAATAAGAAGTACTTTCTGCCAATAGACTTCTCTACGATCCTCTTTTTAAATTTCGCTCTTATTCGATTTTTGCACGATGACTTTTGTCTCGTATTGTTCAATGTTTAAAGTATGTTTACAAATTTTGTTATTTAACTCAAATTGGTGGAACTCGTAGGCCGTTGAATATTGGTCGAGTCACCTTTTGTCGATTTAAATGTCGCTCCAATTTTAGGAATATAGATTTATAATTCCATTGAAAATTATTTGGATCTAGCGAATGGATATTTTTACAACTCTAGTGTTATATTGATGGAACCAAAGAACTGTTCCAACCCCAAAAACAATATTTTCAATAAGCAAAGTTATTTTTACTCGGCGACTTCGTACCAGGACATTCTTTTTCAAAAAAAGTCATTTTTCCCAGGGAAAACTTGCACTTTTCGCTTGACCCAAAACTTCTTGCGGAAGAACCTCGTTCTTCACAAGGTTCCCACGAAGACAGCACGAGAATTTGTTTTAACCGCGGATTCTCGCGATTTATACGGCACTAATTTGTGGCAAACTCAAGGGTCGAGTTATCTCCTTCCTCTTCGATGTACTCCTTCCCGAATACCATATTTTTCTCGATCTTCCGCTTGGTTATATATATATATATATATATATATAGTTTAAAATGTACGTATCTTGCAAAGTCGCGGAGAATCGCGGACGAGAAAGAACTCACGCATTTGGCGAAGGGGCGGCGGGAATTGCAAATTCAAGGCTGGTAATAAAAGTAAAATTATCGTCTCGTTATTTGGACGTATGGCGAGGAGAATTTTTGTAAAACGAAAAATCCTCAAACACTCTACGGATTGTGTCGCATCCGCGTGTATGATAATCGCGGAGTTACATTGGTTGAGCTAAAAACGTTTCGACATATTTTTATTTTCGACCAATATTCGTCGTTGTATTTCGGTCCTCGTTTCGAAAGGTCGGACATCGAGAAATCGAACAAGTTTAATCCGCGACATATATTTACACGCTCGATACTATGCCGCGGCATGTGAGAGTCGCCCTGACCATTACAACGGCAAAGAGAGTAAACGGGGTAGAAATTAACGACTCGAGATCTCGAATCGCCGATGCTGGTCATTTCGCTTCGATGGCAGAAAACATTTCGATCAACTTATCGAAACTCCCCCTTCGCTCTTTCTCATTCTCCGCAGGATAAATTCGGGTAATTTGGACCATTCCGATTCGTATTCCTCAAAAATCTAATGCCAATTGGGTTTGACATTTATTTTGTATTTATTTGTTTAGTTAGTTAATTTGTTTACATTGATTTGTGGTCATTCTCATCGAGGTTTGATGATATTCTTGTTTTTCAGCCGATTAAATTTAGTTACCGTGATCTTGCTATTTTAACAACTACTAGTCCGATCAGTACTGACAATTTTTTGGAAAAAATTAGAAATTCGCAAATTGCTTCTTTTCATTGTTCGCCAAGCCTACTTTATGAAAAGTTCTGTGAGCTTTCCTATGATGGGGAGTTTATGGCTTCATCTTTTAGAAAGCTTAACGAATAAAAGCGCGTTTAGAAGAATTTGTCTAAATTTCAAAAAAATTGTCCAGAACTGAAACCTTTGAGCAATTTATCTTAAGGGGGCCAGTCTACAGACCAAAAAAGGGCCAGTCTACAGACCAAGAAAGGGCTTATTTCGTTACTTTTCTCCACGAAACCATAAAATCGGATTTACAAATTTTTTATGGCGATATGTATCAAAATGGCGACTGTGCAGCATTTTTCCGATGACGCTTTTATTTTTGAAGGGTCGAGGGCTGAACCAATAGCTCTTATAATTTTTAGGTTACGATGAGGCACCAAAGTTTTTTCGATTATACATAAGAATAGCTAAAGAAGTACGTAGGATTTTTTTATATGTTGCTTTTTGTAAAAACGGCGCATTTCTAAATCAAAAAGTATAAAATGCCATCCGAAAATCGTCAGGAAATTGTTTATAAAAAAAGCACTATGCAATACAATGAAAAAATCGAACGTAGCGCTTCAGAGAACTTTATTTTGAATGTACAGTTGAAATTTCAAATAGATCGGTTGAAATTTGTTCGAGTTATGAGTTCGGCAGACTTGAAAAATGTAGTTCTGAGATAAACGCGTTTAAAGTTTGTAGAAAGCTCGCTGCGGATGAAGAGGGATTGTACTAGAATACGAAAATCGAGCACTTACGGATTATTCACGCACATAATCTTTTGGAATATAAATATGCAGATACTAAGTTACCTTTTTAGCAAACAAAAAATCGCTTTTTTGAAAATCCTAGAATGGCCGAACCCCTTAATAAATAAAAAGCGCGTTTAAAAGTATGTGTCTAAATTTCAAAAAAAAATTCCGAAGTGAAACCTTTGAGCAATTTATCTTAAAGTCATTACTAATTATTCTTTATAATTTAGGGCGATTGTATTAAAAATTTGAGATTGATAACTGAAAAGTTAAATTGTTCACAATTATTGCTTGACAATTTCAAAAAATGTTCAATACCAAACTCCTCCAGGGATTCCTTCGAAATTCAATATTAACCCTCCAGATTATCGCGTGTATCTGTACGCAAAAGTTCAATTTTATGGCTGCAGAATTACAATTCTGATATTACAAAATTCTTAAGAATGTTGAGTCCCAAATCGCAAATGATGAGAAAATTATGAAAATTTGGTATGTTTTTGGATGAATTATTTAAGAGGTCGTGTAAAAATTTCACGACGATTAGGAAGCTCGTCATCGAACAATTAACATTAACAAATTAAATTCAATTGAATGTAGTCTTATGGAAACTGATATAACTTTGCGATAAGTTTTTTTTTTGACCTCTCAATTTTTTAATATCCACACTATATTGAAAGCAACGGAAACAAAAAGAAGTTTATTGATAAACGTTTTTTTTATTTGTTTAAAAAATTGTTGGTAACAAAGCGTTAATATTTTAATAACGAGCTTCCTAATCGTCGTAAAATTTGTACACGACCTCTTAAATACTTCATACAAAAACATACCAAATTTTCAGAATTTTCTCATGATTTTTCATTTTAACCCTTAAGGAGGTTGAAGTAATGATGATAGAATTCTGAAAATTTAATATGTTTTTACATGAAGTATTCAGGAGGTCGTGTAAAAATTTCACGACGATTAAGAAGCTATTTATTCAACAATTAACATTAAAAGATTTCATAGGGACTCAACATCCTTAAATTGCTGAAACTAGTTTTGGTACATCTCACGAACCTGGGCCATATTCCCCTTTTTTATCATGGGGACTTCATTGCAAGCTCGAATATTACGTTTTAGAGCCTGCGAGCTGTATCAAGGGAATAAATGGATCGAAATGGTTAACGAGCGAACGGAGAGAGAAGAGAGAGAGAGAGAGAGAGAGAGAGAGAGAGAGAGAGAGAGAGAGAGAGAGAGAGAGAGAAGTCATTCGATCGAAAAAGAAGTCTTGGTAATAATCGGCGATCACGTCGATTTGGCTTGTATACAGCGCGGAACAGAGAGGGTCGCCGTGTAGTCATTTGGGTCCTCTTCAGTCTGACCCTTTCCTTTTTTCTCTCCTTGCTGCTCGCTTATTTCCTCCTTTTTCTTCGGCTTCTCTACGTTGTTCCGCTTCTTTCTCCTCGTAACTGGTAACGAGTTGCCATTACCACGCGTGATTTCACTTCTAATCGAATCGTTCGCATGCTCCGTCGTTCACGATGACTCGTGCACCTTATTCTTCCTTTTTTTTTATATATTCTCCAACAAGAGCTCGAAAGTATACGAGAAGGAAGAAAAAGAGGACGGTATGTTAATCGCGCCGCGTTGTGACATCCCGTGTCCCGTTTTTGTGAGTCGTAGTCTTTTTTTTATTACGACAGTCGTCGAGAAAAATCGAACGAACGCTGCTCGTTAATATGTAAGAAGGAAGAGTGAGCCGAACAGTTTTGACTACCGCTGTTCCTTGTGGATTAATAAACGTTTCAGTTTCAATCAAAATTAGGAGTCGGTTAATCGCTGCTTTTGACCATTTTCTTTAGGGAATCTTTCTTTGTGTCCTTGGTTAACCTCAAAGGCTACTTTTTGGCCAAGTGGATTGGCAGCTAATTGACGGTTGGGGTCACTAAATAGTGAGTATTTCTTTCCTAAGTTCTGAGTCCCATTTGTTCAATTAATGATAAGAGTCAATATGGCCTGGTCCAAAGGATTTGGGTAAGAACTCGAAGAATTCTTCAACGATAATTAAGAACAATAATTTAGAAAATGAGTTAATAGAGCACCTTTCAGAGAACACAATTGGCCAGAAGAATTGCGTATTATCTTTGCACTGAGAATTTTTTGTTGTTGAAAATGCAAAAATTTGTTTGACTCAACCAAATATTTGTTTCCGGACGTTCAACGAGATTATTTTGGTAATTCAATAAAGATACAGTGGAAGTTTTAGTTAAATCGATTAAATCGTTGCTTGAATGAGCAAAGTTTCAGTTCAATCAAATAAATATCTTTGTTCCAAATAAATTGCGTGATTGAAAATACGAATTGTTTTTTCGTTACAGCTAAATTTATTTAGTTAAAATATACTAGAAATCAACGAAATATTTCTGTACAGCAACTCAGTAACGTGTAAATTGGACTAAACTGTATCTGGAAATTGACCAAATAATTTCGTTCACCTCATATCTTGTGGTTAACCAAATTCATTTGTTGAATTAATTATAGTTTCATTATTTCAAACAAATTAATATTGAATCAACTAAATTTTTTTCAACTAAATGGATTTAGTTGTTTTAACTGAACTTTTTTCTCGGTGTGGGGCAGAAATTAATGAGGGTTTTCATGGACGAAACGCAAATTACGTTTGAAGTTTTCGACTTATAGTTTGGGACAAAAGATTTCCAAATGAGACACAGATTTGTTTATCTCAAAGTGCCTCAATCGCATCAACATTTTCCCATCAATAAAGAGTCAAAAACCCTGCAAATTGAACATTTGCACATTGATTTCTCATCTTAATCACATAGCTTCCCTTATCACAAAGTATGGCAATGACATTTGGCTTCCTCATGAAGGAAGCTTTGTTCAATATCGAAAAACATCAGTAATCAACGTGCAAATTTGCCGAATTCTTTCAAATTTACTTTTTGCTAAATTTGATTTTTGACAAATTCAATAGCGAACAACCTTGATCACTATTTTGAATGTGTACAAAATTTCAGTACAATATCTCGCAAATAGCCGAAGTCAGAGTACGCTATATAAAAAAACAAAATTTGATAAAATTTTAATCCTTCGATCGATTTTCGCCAAATTTAATAACTAACATCCTCGATAGCTACATTAGCTATATTAGTTCAGTGCAATATCTTCTAAATTGCACAAGTCAGAGCGTTTACGCTAATGTTCAAAAAATTGAAAATTTCATAAAATTTTAATTCTTCGATGGATTTTTGCCAAATTCTATAGCTAACAACCTCGATAGCTGTATTAGCTCTGTGCAAAGTTTCAGTACAACAACTTACGAATTGCACAAGTTAGAGCATTTACGCTATTTTTCAAAAAATTCAAAATTTCACAAAATTTTAATCCCTCGATGGATTTTCGCCAAATTCAATACCGAACAACCTTGATAGCTACACTAATTCTGTACAAAGCTTGAGTGCAATATCTTGATAATTGCAGAAGTTAGAGCGTTTACGACATTCTTGCAGGAAACGAAAAAAGTCGATAAAATCTGAACAACCGTTAGAATTGAAATAAAATTGTTTTATAATGAAGAGCAATTCGTGCTCGACAAGTGTGCCAGATTTTAGCTCGATATCGTTTTAGGACATGTTGAACACAAAAATCTTTGACATACAAATCTCGAAAAAAATTTTTTTCACGAAAACAAAATTTTCCTTCATGAGGAAGCAAAAGTATTCCAATATTTCCTTCACGCAGATAAAAGCTAAAGTAACAAATTCAACATAAACGGCCACTGATGTTCAATAAATCCCGATGATTGATGACATCATCATCACGAAGTCAACTCGAGTTTTCCGTCCTCCATATTCCGATGCTACTTCCAGGTCTCCCCATTATAATATCTGTACTTCTCTTCCAATAAAATTCGTTTTATTTTACATGCGTTCGGATACGATGTACAATTTCTCTGTAGCATCAATAAGAAAACGAAAAAAAATGCCTCCGTACATGCACATCGTCGTTTTCAGCTCTTCCTTGCTAGCTCGATTGCACACGCCTGCCCCGGATAATCTCGTGCCTAGAATCTCGTTACAAGCTCGTTCCCGCGAGAACCGCTTTTGGATTGAGCAATTTCACCGTTGAACGCGATGTTAATTGAAACATAAACATGCTCAACCACTGGAAGCAGCGATGCAGATGAGCGGTGGTCTCTTGCCAGTGGGAAACTCTTCTTCTTACGTCGGGGTGTTCGGTCACAGGCTCGAGATCATCGTCGTTGACGTCGTTGTCGACAGATTTCTCGGGTTTCCCGAACGCCAAGTCCGCACCGCGATCCAACACGAAAGGATCCAGGACACGGTTTACACGCCGCCCGACCAAGAGATTGCTTTCGGATCCGTGACTTGGCCACATCCATCAAGTCGCAACCGTGTTGCTCCTCTTCCTTTTTATCTCTCCCTCTCACCCTTTTTCATCCCGCTGGACAAGCTCGAGTGTCACTTTCGTTAAGCACACATCGCTCCCACGTGCATATTAGGGTGGTCCTTAATGGGGTTACCAGAGAATTTCAACGATTAGGGAATTCCACCTTCCGATCAAGTCCAAATGAGTAAAATCTAGGCGAAATTCTGGCCCTATTATATATAATGATGTTTGGAAAGTCGGCTGCAATTTGGGTCCAAGGATCACAAGATCATCTTCACAAGATTTATTGTGGTCTATAGGAATTTTTTACGGAGATAATTGCCTCCATTTTTCCAGGAGAAGACGTTGGTGTAAGCTAGTTTCTAGCTTTTTAATGACACCGCGTCATGCTGCTAGGAGTCCTGATGAAAGTACACTATCAAGAGAAATATTTGATAACATGTTCGCGTTTTAATCTCCGAATCAAGAAAACATCTGCAATATCCGTGAAGGCTTAGAGGAGGAATTGACTTTTATCATCATTCTTTGTAAAGAGATTAAATTAAATTTTTAAATTAAATTTTTAGGTGGGATAAAAACCATTTAAAAAAAAATAAAAATATGTTCTATAATCTTGAATTGCACGATCTTACTGAATTAATAATTTTTTTTTCAACATTTTGTCTCTTGGAGACAAGTTTCATTTCGTAAGACTGATTTTATATCGAGTCTAAAATCGAATTTAAATTTCAACACTGAACTTGACATCGAACTCTCGTTTACAATTATCAAATTTGCGTTTGAAGGCCAGTTTGGCGTAGAATTTGATTTTAAAATAAATCTTAAGGTTGTCCATCCGTTTATCAACGATAATCTATAATTTATTTTCTAATTTATCATCCTATTATGGTAAATATTATGAGCCAACGACCCTGCATAGTTTTCGTGATTAGTTATGAATATGTACAACATATTCCTATGAATTAATTTATGGATTTTGCTATACTCAGGATCTTTGGGAAAAAATAACTAGAAATTATAGAAAACCTTACTTCATTCAAATCTTGAAAAAACTGAGCTTCCAGGCGTTTCCACTTCTGCATAAAGGAAAAAAAAAAATATTATTTATGGATAATCCAGTGGTACAAAATTCCAAGCTCTAAATCCAATGATATTTTATTCAAAGTTGCCTTCTAATAATTATTAGCTAGAAATTTAAGGGAGTGTTCGGGTCTAGAATTTTGAAAAAATCATTTTTTCTTTGCATATTCCGAAGGTTTAGATCTTTGAGAATATATCCTCGAAAGGACATTTTTTAATACCAATAATTTACGGAGTTATAGCGATTTTAAATCGAACTATAGACGTTTTTCTCAAAACTACTTTTCTCAACACGGCTGACATGATTTCCCAAGTTCTACTCAACCTATTTACTTTAAATTTTTTACCTACCTTCTATGTATAGCTCTCTATCGCCCCTACCATTTTGTATCAGTTATATTTTTTTTCTATTGTAAAAAAATAAAAAACTATTTTTTTTGTTCAGGCTGCCGCCATTTTGTGATTTTTTTTTCCGTTTTCTCTGAGGTTAAAACGACATTCTTACTAATTCAGAATGTTTTTTTAAATTTTGTATCGGATGACTAGAAAGGGTGCAATCGTGTCAACCAGCACACTCCTTATTTTACCCCCAACTTTACCAGCTTATAACTTATTCATATTCCATTTTTTTTTCTCGAAATTTTTTTGGCTCATTGTCAAAATATTAATAAAAATGTTGTAAAAAAAGAATGGTAAACCCAGGAAAAAAATCTAGTCGTAGGTACTATAATCGTTTATTTGATTATTTTTTAGTTACTTTGAAGAAAATTTTCTTTCCATCCAATTTTGGGCGATATTTACTTCCACTATATTTATTTGTTTGAATTCCCTGTCATCGAGA
Source organism: Alloplasta piceator (assembly GCA_946863875.1). NCBI lineage: Eukaryota > Metazoa > Arthropoda > Insecta > Hymenoptera > Ichneumonidae > Alloplasta > Alloplasta piceator. The sequence goes on along the minus strand of OX333072.1, from coordinate 8,571,570 downwards.
AACAGGCATTGAAGAAAAATGCTATTCGCTGTTACTAAATACCTATTCACCCGTAATCTCATCCGATCATATCTGCAGATTTGTCAGTACCCCAAAAATCCGTCAGGTGGCCACGTCTCGCACAAGCGAATCTGCCTCTCGACGCCTATGTCCTTTCCAAGCTCGTCTATGTTTGATATCCTTATTTTTCAGTATCGATATTTAATACATTGAACATTGCGGCAAAACCTAAAATGGTCGAATCCCCGAAAAGGATTCCCATAAAAAAGGGTCTTTTTTTCCCTTCTGTTAAAGAAAAGACGAAGCTTTACGAAATTGTAGACTTCATATGTGTAGCTATTCAAAGATTGAAATGTTTAAAAATATATATTGTGTAAATATTTAAAAAAAAATTATTTCATTCAAATACATATTTGTTCAGTTTGAAATTATATTTATTAATATTAAATAAAAATTTATTAGATCACAATATATTTTCTTAGTAGGTTATTCAAAAAAATAAAATTTGTTGACATGAATACAGTTGTATTAGGTCGGCCTACAACTAAAAAAATTTATTTGGCTTGACTAGGATTTAGTTAAATGTACTAGATATTTTTTCTGGGTGTAAAAATATATTTCTTTTTTTATCGAGCTCGACAAAACGCTCAACATCTATCTCTCTAGACAAGATTACCGCCTTAGGGGTGGGGTCGAAGAGTCGACTAACCAATATTTCGAACGGCCGAAATCTCGAATTTTACGATTACGAGCGTTAGAATAACGAAGCGCCGAAATCCCGAAGCGCAGAAAAGAGAAAGTCGAGAGAGCCGCCCCATGCGTAAGAGAGAGAGGACGCGCGTCTCTCTCTCTCTTACGCATGGGCGGCTCTCTCCGCTTTCGCTTTTCTGACGTTCGGGATTTCGGCGCTTCGTTATTCGAACGCTCGTAATAGTGAAATTCGGGATTTCGGCCGTTCGAAATATTGGTTAGTCGACTCTTCGACCCCCACCCCCGCCTTAGATTGGAATTCACCCCGGAAGGGGTGAATTCCAGAAAGGGTGACCACCCTAATGCAAATATATAACAAACTGGAATCCTCAACCGCGTGTCATAAAAAATCACGATACCGCGTGTTACCGTGTTCACGCCCGACATTTTCCGTATAATTGCACTCGCGAATAGGAACACATCGAGAGAATCTCGAGACACGGGAATGTCTTGAACGGAAAAGAAAATAAGTAACAGCATATATAATGAGTAAATAAGGAACATCGAAAAAATAAGACGCGCGCGAGCGCGTCTTGATCTTATCATACGCGGAGAGGGAAGATACGAATGGCGATCGGGAATCAAGTTTCAGGCTGTTGTTTTCTCACACATACATCGCTGTTGCCTCATAGGCACAATTTTTTACAACGTAGTAGTATAAATACGCTTTTGTGTGCCCAGTTTTCGTATTGTTTGTGTATTCGTGTGGGTGTGTGAAGCCTTTCGCACGGTGGACGTCTTTATACGTCGTTTGTTGCAAAGAGACATTGAACATAGGTTTTCACGTGTTCCCTGTCTGCTTGTATATCGTCGACACTAAAAAAAAAAAAAAAAATGTCCGTACATTCATCGAGGTCGATCGTAACGTACAAGAAGACAAACTCTGACCGTTAACAGATTGTAAAAATAATTTATATATGTAGACAAATCTTGTAAGCGTACTTTTTGCAACGAGATAGTTGAGTAAAAAGAGAGATTACCCTTTCTAGAAAATTTTTGGAAATTTTTGAAACGAGGCAGTTGAGTAAAGAGAGAGATAAACCCATTCTAGAAAGGGTTATCGAAAGTGTTCTCCAGTAAAATCAGTAGCGCTGATCAATGTTCATAAATGAATCCAGGTGCAAAAAAGCAATCGACAGCTTCCAATTTTCGCAAACCGATTATTTTTCTAGTGCAAAACATGAAAAAGAATCGTTTTGATACTTTTTGGGTTGTCAATATCGAATGACAATAAAATATTTCAGCAGGTGGAAATCTGCGACAGGACAAATATAAAACAAAAAGCTAGTGAAAGAATTGGGCCCAATTTCATTTTGTCCAATTCTTTTTCAAAAAACATTTTTTGTACATTTTTTCAAAAAAAAAAAAAAAAAAATTGAGATTAATAGTCCTTTAATTACGGAAGGCAGTGTAAGCATTTTTGGAAAATTCAAAAATTTCCTCCAAGGTGATCTCTTCAAGTGATTTTTCCTGCATTCCATTTCAAATGTCCTTATCATCGAGCACAGTGCACAAGTAAATTCAACACAGCTATAAAAGTACAAAAGTTGGAATAATGTTGAAGCTTGCATCGTTGCATTGGAACGAAAATAATTTTTGTAAATCCATTTCTAGTCAGATTTACGTATCGGGAATTCCAAGTCTTTAATACAGCCCGCAACAGTACATTACATCACGAGGACGTAAAAACATTTTCTGACGAGTGTGAGTTTGCAGGACAAGCCGAAGGCGAGTCCTGCAATCACACTCGTCAGAAAATGTTTTTACGCCGAGTGATGTACGATATTTTATATCACGAGGTGCAATATGGACGTTTTCACGTCCGCTTGCGAACGTAAAAGCATCCATTATTGTACTGAGTGATATAAAATACAATTAAACGATTTTTCACCTTGAAAATTTGCTCAGGAAGAGTGAATTTTATTAAAATATAAACTATTATCGCTGCATCAAAACGATGCAAATCTCGGCATTGGCAAATTTATGATTCCCAAATTCCTAAATTCCGTAAAAAATTACTTCATTCCTCTGAATGTAATAAAGGCTGGTGATTTTTTCAGATTTTTGTCTTAAATTTTTTTAAAGATATTAATTACTCTTATTTCGACACTTTCGTCTCACTTTTTGGGTTTGGGTTGTTGGATTGTCTTGCAGATTTTTTAGAAGATTCCTCAAGATGTTGAGAATGTCCTAGATTTTTTTTAGATTTTAATCTCAAAAGGTTTCAAAGATATAATTTTTTTCATTACAAAAAGGAAATTGATAAGAAGAGTCGAAACTTCTGTATTGTCACAAAATCAAAAAATTCTCATTTTGAAGTCTGGTTTAAATTTTTTAGAAAAATCTCGATTAATAATTACATCTCAAGTTATCGGGTGAAAATAAAATAAAAATTCGTGGAGCTGGAAAATTATTCCAAATTACCAGAAATATTGAACTACTTGTTACTTCTATTTTGAGACCGTTCCCTTAAATGTTTGGTTTTAGCTTCTTAAATTTTCTCGAAAATGTCAGAGGACATTTCGCGAAAAATTGAAAAATCCGGTCAATTAAAAATTGCCTTGCAATTTCAACAACAATTGCATCGAGTGAAGGAGGCGTTTCCTGGACATATTCCTTTCAAAGTGAAGTTACCAACTCAAACACTATCAAATACATGCAGACATTTTTTTCTACCTTTTTTTCGATGTTTTAGGACATTTAGGAAATGGGAAAAAGTAGTCCTGGAGAGAAAATATTTAACGAAAGCAAAGAGGAAGCTTTGCTAATTTAATAATTAAATTAAATTTGATTTAATTTAATAACTAAATAAAAAATATATTATTAAATTATTAATTATTAAATTAATTAATTTGATTTTTAATTTCTTCTGGGGAAGAAAAAAAAATCACGTAGCAGAAATCCTCTGCAATCAGAAATTTTCGTCAGTTCCTATCGAAAAGCGATCGATTGTGGAAATTGACAAATGTCAATGATTTAATCGGTGCAACGTTGCCAAATTTCCTGGAATTCCAGTGCAAACTCCTCCCCTCTTGTTTGTACAAACAACAGGGAAAATACATTGCTCGTGTTCGCCGTTCAACTTTCAACATCAGCTTGAGTGATGCCCCAAAAGAGAGAGAAAGAGAAAGAGCATGAGAGAGAGTGAGTGAGTGAGAGAGATGAGTTGAAAACCCATCTCAAATATTTTGACGTGAGGGCGCGCTCTCGGCGGTTCGCGCTTTCGCGTGGCTCTCCTCATCGTTCGCGAGATTCAAAATTCTGAGTCCCAGAAGTAAATGATGGATGGAGCCCGTGTACAAAGTACACATATGAGCGTGATATACGAAGCAGAGAGGAGAGACGAGAAACGAGTCGAAGAGAGGTGAAGGACAGGCGCAGAAACAGCGATTGTGGGTGGTTCTCATTTCTTGCGCCCTTTTTTTCTTTATTGCACTTATACAACATATATATATATATATATTTATGTACAGAAAGTTGTGTGTGTTTTACACGGGAAGAAACTTAACGCGTGTTTCTCGTCAAGTTGTCTCATATACTTCCGGCGCCGTTGAGACGCGCCTCCGGCGTGCGCATTCCCCCCCCCCCCACTAAAACAAAACTATAAAAATAAATGCCTGAGGGAGAGAAAAACGATGAAAAAACGTGCAGGAAGAGGCCGAAAAGGTGGCGCGAATGAGGAATTTGAAAGTTTATAAGCCGTGTATTCACGCGTGCGTTTCTCTCGCTCGTAATTCTCACACGTGCTCGTATATTCGTATATATATGGGTCATTCCATGTCAAATCGACCAAGAGTTGGAATTGACCCCTCTCAATTTCGATGAAATTTGGTCAGAAGTTTTCGTTTTCAATAAAACGGAGTTCTACCAAAGGAAAAAAATTAAAAATATTTTTTTCAAAAGTTATGCAAAATTTAAAATTTCACAATGTTTCAAATCTTTCAAGTTTATTTTTCAAATATCTTGGAAACTGTTATAGTTACGAAAAATCGTTCTAAATTCGTTTTGAAGAGTATACTTGGAGCTACGAAAAAAAAAAAATTCTGGAAAATTTTTTGGAAAAATGATAAATTTGGAGAATTTTGGAATTTTCAAAAATCGTGAAAATTCAAGTTCCATATTTTATTTTTGGTTCAATTTTTTGTATATAATACCTTGTACTGATCTTAAAAGTTCCTGAAATTTTCAGAGAGGTGTTTTTTTTCGTTTCAAAAATATAAATTTTTGAATTTTTAAAAATCGTGCTAATCCACGATAATCATTAAATTCTTGGTTAAATTTTTTTTCTATAATACATTTTACTGATCTTAGAAGATCCTGAAATTTTCAGGATGGTGTTTTTGTTTCAAAAATAAATTTTTTTGAATTTTGATGATTATTTTTCCGACCCAAATGTCGGCCAATAGAATTGCACCATTCGACGTCACGTGGTACAACCTACATGGTATTATACTGATAATTTTTTGATTATTTTCTCTGGTAGTTGCTATATATAAAAAACAAAACATGATCCAGTCAAATTAACCACACGTCAAACTGACAGGTTGAATTCAATTGTGAAAATTGGAGATTTTGCATGAAAATGAGTCGATTTGGAGTTTGTTCTCTGTCCACCATTGATAAAAAAGTCAAAGGAAATGTTCCCATTAATACGGAGAAGGCAAAAAAAACAGTTTGGAACCAATTTACTACTGTTAACTGTTCATTTCATCTCATGGTGCAATTCTATTGGCCGACATTTGGGACGGAAAAATAATCCCCCGAATACCACACGAGCTTCAAAATTATCTGGCATTTCCCTCAAGGTTCCCTGCAAACAAATAAAGTCGTCAAGTTTTTCAGGAAAAACTTGACTCCTTCATTTGTTTGCAACGAACCTATCGGGAAATACCCGATAATTTTGAAGCTCTTGTGGTATTATAAGTGAAAATAATTTTTTTTTGTTTTTCCTCTAAGTTGAATAAGGTTGAGCAATCATGTAATTCTGTAATTTTTCGCAGTAAAAATTTCAATTCATGACAATTTGAAAAAAAAAAAAATTTTTACCAAAATTCAAAATTTTTTATTTTTGAAACAAAAACAGACCATCCTGGGAATTTCAGGATCTTTTAAGACTTGAGGTATTATAAAAAAAAAATTGAACCAAAAATTTAACGATGATCGTGGATTTGCACGATTTTTAAAAATTCAAAATTTTATATTTTTGAAACAAACCAAAACACCTCCCTGAAAATTTCAGGATCTTTTAAGATCAGCACCAGGTATTATATCAAAGAAATTAAACCAAAAATAAAATATGGAACTTGGATTTTCACGATTTTTGAAAATTCAAAATTCTCCAAATTCATCATTTTTCAAAAAAAAATGTCTAAATTTTTTTTTTCGTAGCCCCAAGTATACTCTTTAAAACGGAAAAAAAATTATTTTGTTTCCTTTGGTAGAATTTCGTTTTATTAAAAAGGAAAACTTCTGACCAAATTTCATCGCAATTGAATTCATCGATTCCAATTCTTGGTCGATTGGACATGGAATGACCCATATTTATTATATTACGTATACCGCCTCCCTCGTCGCTCTCATCCCTCTTTTTTCATTTTATTACGCTGCTTATTTCCCATCTCTCTCTGTCTCTCTTTAAGTGCGTACACGCGTTCTCCGTGCATTACACACATACGCAATTTGCGCGTGTTTCTCCTCGCCGTTCTCGCGCCTATCTCAACCTTCTCCTCGCACGATGGACCACCCTGGAGATCTCTTCATTACGTAAATTCGCGACGGTGTTTTTCTTCTTACACATCGGTCAACGACGATGATGAGCTTGCACTTATATATAGGTATACATTAGCCACGCCAAGTGAAATCGACCAGGATCCTGAACACCGACCTCTTGGATTCTCAAATGTCTTGCAGGAATTTCTCTTTCCGCGAGTTCCGAAAAATTCTTCATAAATTTTTCAGATTTTCCAGCATTTTTCTCCTCCTAGTTGATAAAATGCAGGTTGTGTCAAAGTCTCTAAGGTTTGGGTTCTCGTGTTTTAATTTTGGAACGCGTTACAGGAAATGTTTCGCCGGTTCTGAATAATGTTGCGGAATTTTTGAATCGAGTTTCTCAACCTCAGTTTATAATATACATGTTGAATAAGTGCAAAAGGTCATTAAGTTATTCAGAAAACAATTGATAAATTAATTGTCGCGTAAAATCTGCATGAAATAGTGAGATATTTTCTCATAAAAGTCAAGGGATTATTAAGAGACGTTAATAAGATTTTTATTTTATTTTTATTTTATTATCGATTACGAATATTAAGATTTTTTCTTAACGATAATGGAAAGACTTCAATGCCATTAAAAAAATTAATTTGACAATTAAAAAATTTAGAGTTCAAGAGCAGATAATGAAAGACTTTGATTAAATGAATGATTAAATGAACTTTCGAAACTCACTTGTATAATCAGATTATTCCAAGGTTATTACATAATCAAGTTTTTGCACACCCAAAAAAACGATTTATTTGATTCAAGTAAATTTTTCTGATTTATTTGTCTATCAGCCTAATAAATAGCCTATTAGGCCGATAATTGAGCAAGATTTTATTCATTTTAAATCCATTCATTTGAACCAAATAAATTATTTCTTTCGGCGCAAGTCTCGTGAAACAATTTTATCAAATGGAGGTTAGGATTTGGGTTTTCCAGTAACTTTATGAACTGAAAAGCTCCTCTAACGATATTCTCGACAATGACAAGTTTTGGTAAATATGTAAGTTAAAAACCTGGAAAAAAGGTTTCACGAAAACTAAGCTTTCTTCATAAAGAAGTATAAATTTCCTGAGGAATGAAAAAAACAAAATTGATGAATAGGGGAGAGTGGGGCACGACAGCCCCCCTCAAAAATTTGGTCATAACAAAATTTTTGTTTTCTCGTCGAATTATCATAAATTTGATGTATGGATTCATTTTTAGGCCGATCCGCGATACCTGGGGCATAATGGACCACCCTAAAAATTAGGCCAGACATTTTTTTTTCGAATTACGATGAATTTGATGTATTCATGCATTTTTAGGCCGATGCACTACATCCGGGGCAAAATGAACCATGAAAAAAAACTATTTTTAACAAAATTGAAAAATTTTTAAAAGAAAACAAAATTATTATCCAAAAAATTAAAAAAAAAAATTTTCGGGTTCTAAAAAGTAATAGTTGAAAAATATAGAAACTATTTTTTATCTAACGAATTCTCAATTAATCTATATATTTTTTATGTTAAACAAATAAACAATAACATTAATTATTGTATGATTTATGATAATTATTTAAAAAGGTAACAAAAATAAAATTATGAAATGAAACATTAAATTATGTGAAGAATGTAATAAATTATTTTTCACAGTAATCACAAATATATTCGTCGGAATAATCTTTGCCACAATTTTTACACTGAATCCATGATTCCTTAGATTCCGAGTAAAGTCAATGGTAATTTTTTAAAATTCTTTTGTGTGATGAAAGAAATTTTTTTTAAATCATTTTTTAGAGGGGGTTCGTCTTGCCCCAGTCTGCCCTACACTTTCTCATGAAAGACGCTTAAACGGTAATAGAACCGAGAAGTCACCTGCAATATTCTACATTGAGAAAAAAAAATGTTGGAATCAACTAAATCTGTCATTCAATACGTCCAAACGAATATTTAGTTGGTACAATTCAATATTTTTTTACATGAATAATATTGAATTGCACCAACTAAATATTCGTTTGGACGTATTGAATGACAGATTTAGTTGTTTCCAACATTTTTTTTTCTCAGTGTAAAAGGTACGAATCTAGAGTATTTTTTAATTCCAAAAAACGTTCAAGCTAATTTAATCGTACTGGTTAAGGATATTATAAAATAAGGAAATCATCTGCAATATTCAAATCCGCTGGAATCGATCATTTCTTTTAAATTAATAAATGTTAAATCTCATCCAATCATATTTTGAGTTTTGCGTCGCGAATTTTGGAAAAGTGAAATTCCTCGGGAGTCCAAGAGGATGCGATTGAGAAACGCTCGTGAGAAGAGTCGTACCGCAAGAAACTGAAGTGTTTGCCGAGTACTTGGTCGATCTCCGATCTATGCTTGTTCTCAGTGTTGGCCACCTACATATCGCGCCTCAGCAATATACCACAACGTATTATTTCGTACATTTCCGATCGTGGAGATCCGGAAGAGTTTATTGGCTTCGCAAAAACCTGACTGATACGCCCTTCTGGTTATCAGAGAATTGATGTGTCGTATTTTATGGTGTGCCAGTACAAATAGCCTCGACCACTCGCTATATATGAGGCATTCCACACCAAGTAGGCCACTAAAAAATCGTGTGATCTCGAAATATTATGAAACATTTTTTTAAAGGTTATTCGAGTGTCAAAAGCAAGCAGGATTTTTTTCAAATTTTTAAATCTGATCTTACACCCCCAATTTAGATACGAATGTTGTTATTTATTTTTTTTCGATTCATTTTACATGCGAAACGATCCATTGCACAAAAAAACAACCCTACATAAAATTTAGGTTTTCCAATATACTTTATAATCTCATCTTTTTTGAAGCTGTCCAGAATCCTTTTCGTGTATTTTTCAGTGAAACAAGGCAATAATATTTTTTTTCGTTGAGTTCGCCGTTTCCAATTTTCCTACAACTTTGAGACAACTTTCGTTGATTTCACAACAAACCACAGAAAAATTGGCATAACGGAGAATCCATATCTTCCAAGTGTTTTTTGAGGTTAACTGATGAAAACACTTGCGACTTACGTCAAATATTCAATTTTATCCAATGCCCCCATTAAATTTATTAAAAAAACATTGAACATACGTTATTTACCGTGTTTCAGCGTGGGGTTAAAGTCAAAAGTTGGGACCTCACAAAATACTTTGGTATTTCCGAACAATAAACGAATTAATCATACATTGACGCCACGCTGATACACGGTAAATAATATATGTTCAATGTTTTTTCAATAAATTTAATGGGGGCGTTCCACAACATCGAATATTTGTCGTAAGTCGCAAGTGTTTTCATCAGTTAACCTCAGAAAACACTTGGAATGTATGAATTCTCCATCGTGCCAATTTTTTTGTGATTTGTTGTGAAATCAACGAAAGTTCTCTCAAAGATTTTGGACAGCTTCAAAAAAGATGAGATTACAAAGTATATTGGAAAACCTAAATTCTATGTAAAGGTGTTTTTTTTTGTGCAATGGATCGTTTCGCGTGTAAAATGAATCGAAAATAAATAAAGAACATTCGCATCCAAATTGGGGGTGTAAAATCAGATTTATAAATCTGAAAAAAATCCTGCTTGCTTTTGACACTCGAATAACCTTTAAAAAAATGTTTCATAATATTTCGAGATCACACGATTTTTTAGTGGCCCATTTGGTGTGGAATGCTTCATATTGTATGTGTAGCTACGCATATGCATTAAACATTAACAAACAACGAGAAACGATCATACCGTTGAAATTACGATATACACACATAGACTTTGTCTTTTTCAAGCTCTCTCTCTCTCTCCTTTTTTCTCCCTCTTATTGTTCTCTAGACTCACACGTCGTGTTTCCCTTTCAGCCGAGGATAAATTTCTCGAGACTCCATTTCTCTCTCTGTGCCAACTATGAAATTCGTCGGTGAACCACGATGAAACGAATGTTTGAATTATGCCTTCAATAAACAATATAATACAGCGGTGAAATCTTTGTAATAAAACTTTTATTGAATTGTCAGTCATGTTTTATTAATGAGACTCCCAGCGACGTATTTAACTATCTGAGGTCATTTTTTAAGCTCTCAGCTTCGCCTATGGCTCGGACAACATCCTCGAACTTGCGGATTCGGTGGTGTTTGATAGGGAGAACTGCCTCGTGATCTGGGATCACGTGGTGGCAGATTTGCTCTGAGCCTTCGCGATATCCCAGAATCTGAGAATCAAAGGATAATGCGCAGAGGATAAAGGATTTTTTTTGATTTTTAAATTAATTTTCCATCTAAAATTTCATTGAAAGAAAATCGCTGGATCGTTGGGAAAATGAATAAAATCATTATCTTGAAGGGAAATTTATTTGGCCTATTGAATTATTCCATTTGTGGGATATTTTCATAAAAATCTACTCACTGCAGTTTGGATTTTTTCGTCGAACAGCCCCCGCGTAATCCAAGAAACTGCCTTCTGTTACAAAACAAGAATAACCCTTGATTAATAATTTACAAGCCGGAATATTTGAGGATGATGTAAAAAAAAGTTTATTTTTCGGATCTTGGGGTGAAAAAAAGGTTACTAAGGGTTACACTATAAAAAGGTTACACTATCTTGGCTTTAGAAAAAAATAGAAAAACAAATTTTTTTTTGTAACTATTACAAATATGAAAGAGTTTTTGTTTCTCCCAAAAACAATATAGTTCTATGGATAAAATTGGAAATAACGAATTTTGACATTTTAAAAAATTGCAGAGATATGGATTGTCCATTAGGATCCTGTTTTTAAATTTCTCGAGAGTAAATTTTTTTATGGTTTTTAAACCATAGCTAGTGAAGCATGGGATGAAAATTTGGAAATATATAATAATGTAATAATTGATAAGATAATATAATAATTTAGTAATATATTTTTGCCATATTTTAGGATAAATAATTGCCAATGCATCTTAAATGATTCTCTCTATTTAAGATTTGAAAAACTGTGCTTTGAACGACACAAACTATTTGACAATGTTCAGCAGTAACATGTGAAATTTATTTAAATGACTCAAACTATCTAAATATCATTGATAAGATTTTTCTTCTGCCATATAATTTTTTTTTTCAGTAGCGAACCAAAATCAATTTTTTTAGCATCACTCTAATACAAATACGGAAAATTCATGCTGCCAATACGCGGATATAAATTAAAGATCTGTCCCGAAGAATTAATGAATGTTGGAAAGAATTATGATCGTTAAGAGGAGTGATTGTTTCCGTTTTGAATAAATATCGCGCTGGAATCACCATTTTCGATGCTCCTTCGCGAGACGTTCGATTTGCCAGAGAAATATTTTTCGAACGATGCAGGAAAATGAAAAAAAAATAATAATAATAAGAACAACAACAACAATAATAATGAAAACAGTAAAACGACAGGAACATGCGGGAACTAGAAGTGTATGGGAAGGTATAAAAAAAAAAATCGAACGTGCGTAGGTGCTAACGATCGTATATATTTCGCCTCTTTTGCCTCGAATATTTTGCAATATTGTATTATGCAAATTTCATGGGTCATAAAAGTTTGGCAGGGCATGGGAAAAAATTCGCAAACGCGTGTGTTCGCGATGATACGAGGCGAGATATAATGCATTTTTGCGAACATATCGACCCCGAAACGCGTTCTCAAAAAGATGCCGTCCTCGTTCCCTTATCCATGCAAATTTCGAATTCGATGCTGCAGCTGCTGACCGCTGTGTCACGATATTACTGCGAAAGGCGGAGAATCCGATAATCGTGTGAAAAAAAAACATGGACTAAAAAGCCGGCACATGGTTGTACGGTATTGTGAAAAAATAAGCTGAATCGAAAGGTGTTTCGATGTTGAAATCTGAGTTTTACTAAGGTATGACATTCTGTTTCACTTGCGGTAAAAAATAGTATATTACGATACTAGTGCGATGAAACTTTTTCTGACGAGTGTGAGTTTGCAGCATGAGCCGAAGGCGAATGTTGCAATCACACGAGTTGAGAAAAAGTTTCTCGCACGAGTATCGTACGAAATTTTATTGTACGAGTGCGCAAAGTGCCAGTTTGAGCACGCGCAGCGTGCGCAAAGTGGCACTTTGCGCACGGAGTGCAATAAAAACCTTTAAATGCACAACATTGATAGTCTAAACAAAAGAAAAACATAAAATAATAATATTGAAATTTTTTATCGTTGAAATAAAACGGAGGCAAGTTCTAAATGAAATTAAGGCGGTATTCTGGTTCAGAAATACATTTTGGGCTTTTTGTCCAGCTCGATTAAAAAAATATATTTTTACCATTCTTTTTTACCACATATTTATTAATATTTTGACAATAAATAAAAAAATTGTCGAGAAAAAAATGCAAATTAAATAAGCTGGTCAAGTTGGGGGTAAAAAAAGGAGTGTGCTGGTGGACACGAGTCAACCGATACAGAATTTAAAAAAAGATTCTTAATGATTAAAAATGTCGTTACAAAAAATTTCGCAAAATGACGGCTGTCTGAACAAAAAAAGGCGTTTTTCGACTCTTTCTTTTTCAGTTTTTAATTTTTTTACAATAGTAAAAAAAAAAAAATTTCGATACAAAAGTATTAGGGGGGATGGAGAGTTATACATTGAAGATTGGTAAAAAATTTGAGGTAGAACTTGAGATGTCATGTCAAACGTGTTGAGAAAAGTAGTATTGAGAAAATCACTGTGTCACTAAAATAGCTATAACTCCGTAATTTATTGGCAAATTTCCTTTTGGGGATATATTCTTAAAGGTTTGAACTTTAGGAACATGTAAAAAAAAGATTTTTGTTCATATTTCTAGACCAGAATACTTGCTTAATTCCTCCTAAGGTGTTTTGAAAGTGAAGGATCTTTAAAATGGTTCTTTGGGGTCTCTATTAAGGAGTTCAGACCCTAAATCTGCGAGAAAAGCGCCAGTTTAAAAAAGGAATGAAATAAAATAAAAAAAAGGAATAACTAAAATTATTTTCACTGCGCTGCAACGATTGAAACTTCATAATCATAGTAAAGATTTGATGAAAAGTATTGTCCAAATACGAGATTGATCGTAGACAAGTCAAATAAAAAATAAAGTAATCATGGCGATATCTTACAATTTTTAAGAAGATAGGATGTAAGAAACAGTAGCGATAGTTGATAATTTATGATAGGTTAATTTATAAAAAACTAATTTTTTTTTACACAAGCTTTTATTCGTCGTTCATAAGAAATAACTAATAAGTTAAAACTAATTTTATTACAATTGGAACCAAGTTTTCAAATAAAAGTGTGTTACACCCACTTTTTTTCTCATGCTGTTAAAATGTAACACGCTTTTATTTAAAAACATATTTCTAATCGTAATAAAATTAGTTTAAACTTTTTAGTTATTTTCTATTAACAACTAATAAAAGCTTGTGTGAAAAAAAAATTTCGTTTATTTATTTTTTACTTTTTAGTATTTATGATGTTAAATAACTAGTTTAGTAATTTATATCTAGTTTCGCAAAATTTTTTGCACACAAATTATTTTCCAAAATTTGTTAGACAAAATTGTTTCACACAATTAATTTTCAACATAATTCTGCAAAATTTATGCAAACAAATTTTTTGACAACATTTTTTGGAAAAAGACTGTTGCGCAAAATTTTCGTAGAGAAACGTTGCATATCAATTGCTCAAAACCATTTTGTGAACAAAATTTTGCAATAGAATTTTTTTGCAAACATTTTGCGAAATATTTTTTTTGCAAAAAATTATGCGAAACATTTTCTGTTGCAAAACAATTTTCAAGCAAATTTTTTATAAAAAATGTTGCGAAATAATTTTTTTGCAACAAATTTGCAAATTTTTTGTGATAATATTGCATCGTCACCCGATTTACATATGCATGAAAATTTTTAACCCAATCGGAAACCGGGAAGTGGGTCAAATTTAACTTGCAAGATTTGATTACAGACAGACAGACAGACACCGAGACAGGTGAAAGTAAATAAAAGCTTGTAAAATGATGAAATTTTTCAAAAATTTTGATATTTTTATATTTTATTATGATTGATGATCGATGATTTGATTATTTTGTTACGATATTTTTCAAAATAAAAACGAACACTCGTACCGTTGGAAGATCGACGTTGAACAATCGCGACGCCTTGAGTTCCTGTTAAATTGAGAATCTCATCGATGTATCGAAGTGAATCAGGACTATTTCTCGTTCGATCATTGCTCGATCGATCAGCGGGACAGGGACAAGCTTCCTGATCGTCGTTGTCATCGTCCTCGTCGTCATAGGTCAGGACTCGTCTGGCGTCGATATTGCTCGTCCACGGGGCCATTGTACTTGTATTGCCTTGATACATTTTTCAGAGACTGCAAATTTCGAGACTACTTTGATTCTGAGTGAAAGAAAAAAATTTCAGACATTATTATTTGCAAGGAGAGACGTATCAATTATTTTGTTATTATTGTTAATGTGCCAGTTAATTCTTGGTTAATCATTTTCAAATTCGGTGGCGCCTGCCATCAACTTTCTGGAACGTTATTCCACGAAGAAACAGCTATTGGAACATTTTGCCAAAATTCGAAAAAAATTATCATGTGGGTTTTTTGGACATGTCAATTTTGAGTCACTATCCAAATAGAAAGAAGGATATCAAATTGTGAGGGTTGCTGTCAATATTGCCTGGGACGTCCCATTAATCGGGATATATTACCCTTCAAGGTTAGAATGAAAAATATATTTGTATATATCAGGTTATTATTCTTCACGAGATCTCAGCCATTGAGTGGCTGGGATGAAGTGAAGTATTTTTATCCTCCCAAACATAACTACGTATTATACAATTTCACTTCACAACGAACCGAGGAGTGGTGAATGATGATACTTGAAATTTTGATCAGCCTGAATTTATTTGATCACCGAAACCTTTAGTGAATGTTTTCAAATTAAAAAAAAAACAACATCGTTCTCATTCAAACGTCATCGTGATGTCATAATCTGCTACCTTCGTACTGGGAAAGTTAGCTCAATGAAGGAAGCAGAAAGAGTAAAAGATTCGTCCAACTTTTCCATTATTTGATGACAAATTGTAATTCCGATGAAATTTTTTTTTTCTTGATGGGAAAAACCACTGTAAGGGGCTAAAAAATTATCAATTTTTGAGAATTTCTTTTTCAGATCTAACTAATTAATTAATTTTTTTTTTAATTTTCACAGTGACTTCCGCCTAACTATAAAAATTTTATTCTTAAAAAACTTGATTAAATTTCTATTTATAAAAAAAAACGACGATAAGGTGCTCACTAATTCTTTAAACCATTTCATATATATGAAATGTTCCTTGTGGATATTTTATTGAGAAAATCTTGTCTAAAAAGAATTAAACTGTTTTTTTTATTACAGGACCAAATAGATATTCTTTTTAAGACTTATAGGATTCTAGAGGATTGGTTAGGCTAAAAAAAATTGGTTTTTCCAAAATCTTAGAGTGGCGTTACCTCTTAAGGAGAGCTATGAAACTTTTCTCTCATTCACCGTTCAATTTATTGCTTATACAACATAACGACTCGTGCGTAAACGCTCCATTCTATCTGAATTATCGTCGACTCGCACGATCCGTTAAATCGGCAAGATAACCCGGGAGTCATTTGGTTGATCGGCCGTGTGTTTACTTCCCATTGAATCTCGAATCTATCCGTTTTACTACTAACCTCTTGCCTTCTCCGTATATACATCCAATGCTAACTAACAAAGGGATGCAAACTAAATGATTTTACGCCTACAAACTGAGGCGCGTTACGCCCTTTTGTTTGATACATCGGGGGCAATGTATATTGATCATGGCAGTGCGTGTACTTCTGTGTACCGAAAGGGGCCGGATACTCCAAGAGGCCCAAGAGGCCCACACACGCTGTGTGATATTCAAATGAGAGGAACTTCTTACACCTCTATCGAGCTATTTCTCTCTCTCTCTCTCTCTCTCTCTCTCTCTCTCTCTCTCTGTCTCTCTCTTTCTCTCTCTCTCTCTCTCTCTCTCTCTCTCTCTCTCGCTCTCTCTCTCGTTATTTAGTGTACTTTCATAGACTTATCTCCATTCCTATATGGTCCCCCTTATCTTTATTCAGAAAATCTCGAAGTCCAACAACTTTGTTATTCCGACGAATAAATCGTCGAGAACATGGACAACTTGTCGTTTGTTTTCCCCTGATATAGATCCTCATATCATTCGAGAATAACCTTCACCTTGTATTTTCTTATTGCAGCAAACGAAGAACAAATTGCGTATTTAAAAAGATTAATTTTTGATCCTTTTTATGATCAATCATCATGATTTCCATTAAGGTAGTAGCCCAATGTGACGACCTAAATTTCGGCGTTTTTTCATTAATTTTTTTTCAAATAACAAAATAAAATGCCATCCTTTTGAACTTTTTACATGTTATTATTTGTATCTTGAAGAGTACTAAACAATGTTTGTTTACTTGATTTTACATGAATTTGTTTCTGATTTTGTAATGTAAATGAAAAATCCAAAGAGATTATTATTTTGTAGGCTTAGTTCTAGTGCTGTAACCTATAATATGCATAATTTAAGAAAAAAAAACGAAATGGCGGGCTTGTGAACAAAACGGTCTTCGAAATCGATTTTTTTGTTGATAAATTGTTTAAAGAAATTAATTTATTATTAAAAAATCGAATGTTTTAAACGTTAGGTATTTAGCTATGTGTGTCTAAAGTAACGGGTAAAATTTTTAGCAAAATCGGTTAAATAGTTTTTAGTCAGTGCTTCCCCGAAATTTCGAAAACGTAGTTTCGAGAAAAACGCGTCTGAAGTTTTAACAACAGATTTGTTATAAAAAAAATGTACTGACATTAATCAGCTACGCCTCGTGCATAGAGCAATCCTTCCATTTCCTGAAAGTTATCTCAAAGCTCTCTTCATTTCTTCGAGAGATTTACAGTTTCTGGTGATTGCCAAACCGCCGCAATTAGTCATTTTTAATATTAACTTATTAGTTAATTGCTCTCTTCTTTTGGCGATAACTTTAAAAATATTTTCAATTTCGGTCGGTAACTTTCACAGTATATTCTTAAGATGTTTAATTTGCGAAAAAAGTAAAAAAAACATCGATTTTTTGAACCCATCACAGTGGGCTACTACCTTAAGGCGGTGTTCTGGTCTAGCGACATACATTTTGAGTGTTTCGTCGAGGTCGTTGAAAAAAAAAAAATTTTACCATTTTTTTTTACAACATATATTTAATAATATTTTGACAATGAACAAAAAAAAATTTTGAGAAAAAAAGTGGAAATTAAATAAGTTATAACCTGGTAAAGTTGGGGGTAAAAACAGGGGTGCGTTGGGTGCGATGATTGCAATCTTTCTACTCATCCGATACAAATTAAAAAAAAAAGATTCTTAATTAGGTAGGAATGTCGTTATAACCTTTACCTCAGAGGAAATTATTGGAATTAAAGAATTTCCTTTCGAGGATATATTCTTGAAGCTCTAAACTTTAAGAATATGCGACAAAAATGATTCACTCAAAAATTTTAGACCAGAATACCCCTTTAAGCTCACGTGTTATGATGAAATGCAGGTAATTTTTCTTTTGTTTTTTCTTGATCTTGAAAAAAAAAAAGGATTAAGAGACGTAAAGGGGAATTGAATCCCACAGAGCCGTGTATCGTGAGGTGCATTTTCAATATTAGGATAAGCCTTCGGCGTTGATGGATTAGCGTTTTTATAAATATTAATGTTCGCCCTTACCATAAGCACACCAACAACACCGGGCGGTGTGATCACATGATTTTTCATTTTCTCTCGTTCTGTTTCCATGCTTTATTCAATACCAATGCATATATATAATATATATGTGTGTGCCCAAAGTAATTTGGGGGTCGTTCTTATTGGAGGTTCCAAAAAATTTCCCACTGAGAGCCTCTGACGAAATCCCTTCGCACCCGACACCTTTAACTACATTTTCATTCCATCATCCGTTTCACAACATGTGTATAGGTGTGTATATATATATATAGAGATGAGAATTTTTCACACGTGCGCGCGAGTCAAATTAATTTAACGCTCGTCATTATTCACGGGGCGCCAGAACGATTTTGGGCACTCTGGACTTTCTCTCTCTCTCTCTCTCTCTCTCTCTCTCTCTCTCTCTCGCAGTCGATATTTCGACTTTTCATTTTTCGTGATGGTGAGACTTTGAGGTATCGTTCGAAGAGAACGTCTCTTCACCCTGACGCGTTCAACTGACTCAAAAGACGAGCCTCTTCGTGCATAGAAAAAAAAGAAATGGACTGTCCGTTATATCCACGTACATACACATGGATAGGGCCAGTTTCCCTTCCCTTTTTATACTTATTTCTGGATCTTGGCATCTTTCAATATCTCTGTGTGAAAGGCATTTTATCCATTGATCATAAATTCAATAACAAATTACCGATAAAATTAATCCGGGCAAGTATACCACAGAAAATGCAGTCGATTTGTTTACCTGCAACGATGAACATTTGGTCAGTTGATTTACTCACTTGATGAAGGGTTACTTTGCTAGAAACGAATTGGCTTTAGAATCTAATCATTTTATGACCTGATTGGATTTTGTTCATTCATTCATTCATTTATTTGTGGATCCATTTTCTTCTCGTTGATTGTGACTTTTCATAAAAACCCTTATTTAAACTGCAAATTCAATACGATAATTTTTTTTTTGCATTTTACGAAATATCCTGATTTACGCTCCCAGAGAAAAGATTTATTTGATTGTACCGCTTCCTATGAATAGTGGCTTAATAAATCTCTTATTAAGCCGGTATTTTGATAAAATTTTATTTATTTCAAATAAATTCATTTGAATGAAATAAATTATTTTTCTGGGTTCGAGGGATTTTCCATTTTTTTTATTTAATAAATGAAATCCTTCAATCAATTATAGGAGATAAGTTAATATAGAAGCTAAGTTTGTGTTTTTTTTTTAAATACTCGATTGACTAAATTGACTAAATGGCAATGACCATTGCAAGAGACTTTTTGGACAAGCTTTTCCCGAATATCAGATACAACTCTGCTGTAAGGAGATATTGGTGCATAAAAAAATTACTGAGCATTTACCAAATGTTACTTTTTGACATTCTGAACTTTTGTTAAAATATATCATCACGACTTATCGAAAAAATTCACAAAAATTCATCTTTTTCGGTTGTCCGAGTGGTTATAAACCTCTTAATGAGACCCAAATCGCAAATGATGAGAAAATTCTGAAAATTTGGTATATTTTTCAATGAAGTATTTGAGAGGTCGTGTACAAATTTCACGACGATTTGGAAGCTCGTTATCGAATAATTAAGATTAACAAATTAAATAAAATTAAATGTAGTCTTATGGAAACTGATATAACTTTGCGATAAGTTTTTTTTTTGACCTCTCAATTTTTCAATATCTACAACATACCAAAAGCAACGGAAAGAAAACGAAGTTAATTGATAAATATATTTTTTATTTGTTTAAAAAATTGTTTTTAACAAAACGTTAATTTCTCAATAACGAGCTTCCTAATCGTCGTGAAATTTTTACACGACCTCTTAAATACCTCATATAAAAACATACTAAATTTTCCGAATTTTCTCATCATTTTTTATTTGAACCCTTAAGGAGGTTAAAGTAATGATGATGGAATTCTAAAATTTGGTATGTTCTCACATGAAGTATTCAGGAGGTCGTGTAAAAATTTCACTACGATTAAGAAGTTATTTATTGAACAAATAACATTCAAAAGTTTCATAGCTTCTAAACAACCTTAAATAAACAACGTTCCCGATCCTCTTTGTCTGCTGTAGTCTAAATTGACGTGGCCTTTAAAAACAAAAGAATAATAATCACAATGATGAAACTATAAAAAATTGAAGGATATCAATTTGAGAAATCAATCATTTCGCGAGGAATGATCTCCCTCCCCGTGTTTATCATATATCTTTTGAGATGATCAATCGAGTAGATTGATATCTGAATCCTTGTTTTTTTTGGACACAGAGACATGTCTAAGATTTTGACCGCGTGGGAGGTTGTATTAGTCGAAATGAGAAGAGTCCGAGGCTCGCCGGGAATGTAACTTGGAATTTCGTTGGAATGCAAAATTTGTAAATGCGATGAAGACGAAGAGAAGGCTGAAAGAGCTGGAAGAAGAAAAAGAAAACGATGGAAATGAGCAGCGTGTTGGCCATCACCTGTGCGATAATTTATCGCGTAGTCCCGGGTCTTAATTCGGTAATGAGCCCTTCTCTCACTCGCGCTCCCACGTTTCGCATTGTGATTCTCTTTCAAATATTTAAGGATGAAGAGAGAAAAAAAAAACGAAAAACAATGCCAAAAAATGAGAATGAAACGATTCGTGATCACGCGAGGGGATGATGATGCACGGCTCCTCCCTGTGAATTATTACGAGCCGGGATTTCCTATCTCCGAATCAGCGAAGGAAAGATTCGAAGATATTTCTCTCCTCCCGCCTTCGTCCACGTTCTCCTTGTACTGTGTACTTTTTTCTTTTCTTCTTCTTCATCTCGCTTCATTTTCATCTCTTCTTCTTTTCATCTCGCTTTTTTGTCGTGCGTAAAACCGAGATATAAAGAAAAAAAGTGCGTTAGCGCGTATTTTATCGAAAGCCGAAATTTTATGAACCGTCGTCATAAACTTTCTCACAATTGCCGATCAATAATGAGTCAATTATTCCCACGCATCATCGAATGAATATCAGTGTTATAAAATATCGCGAGCTGAACTGCGTTGAATTTTGAATGAAATTGAATTCTTGCGTTTCGTTTCGTTTCAGATTTTTCAAAGCGATGGACCTTTTCAGATCAATGGCGAGAAACGGTGAGTCTAATGCATAAAATTCTAACTTTTTGTATTTTCTTTTTTCATATGTCCACTTTTTATATATTGCGCCGCTGATCGAGATTTCCGCACGTCGACAACATTTAAATTCATACACAGAAAAAAAAACAACTGATTTTTTCGTAGCGGCCATTTTTGAGACTTGATATTTTGGACTGTAACTGTTCAATCTCAGCAATTTTTTCCGGACCGTAATTTTTACTCTGAGCAACAGTGAAAAATACTGCAATCAAACCAGTACTATTGAAGTTTTCGCTCGATTCTCATAGTTAGATATTTTTTCTCTAGTTTCATAATTTCATAGAGTTTTTGCTCAATAAACTCATTCGATTGAAATAATCCTGAGCCCCAGTTTGACAAAAAATGTTATGTCGTTATCAACCCTTTGTACAATAAAGGATTCAATAATATATTTTTTTGTGATTGTCAAGATTGCTATTTATTTAATAATAATAATAATAATAATAATAATAATAATAATAATAATAATAATAATAATAATAATAATAATAATACCAATAAAATAGACGATTGCAAAAATGTTGCGCCATTGACACGTTTAAGGGAGTATTCTGGTCTAGAATTTTGAAAAAATCATTTTTTTTATATTCTTGAAGCTTAGTAGACCTTTAAGAAAATATTGTCGAACGGTAATTATTTAGTTTAGTGACTTTTCCGAAAATCGATAAAAAAAATTTTTTTTTGCCATGTCCTCACTTCTTAGTTAATTAAAAATTGGATAATAACGAATTGAATCCCCCAAATGATTATCACTTATTATGATGTAATGTAAGAGTTCATGGTAAAAAAAAAAAAAATTCCGTCGATTTTCGGAAAAGTCACTAAATTAAATAATTACCGAAATTTTAAAATTCCAATAATTTACGGAGTTAAAGCTAGTTTTTCTCAAAACTGCTTTTCTGAACACGTTTAACAGGATATCTCAAATTCTACACAACCGATTTAGCTCAATTTTTTAACTAATCTTCAATGCCCCTACCACTTTGGTATTAAAATAATTTTTTTTTCTATTGCGACAAAATTGAAAACTATGAAAAAAGAGTCGAAAAACGCTTTTTTTTTGTTCAGATAGTCGCCATTTTGTGAAATATTTTTGTTTGCTTTCTCTGAGGTAGAGACTATAACAATATTCCTACTGATTAAGAATCTTTTTTTAAATTTTGTATCGGATGACTAGAAAGGTTGTCAGCTAACATCCTTTTTTTAGCCCCAATTTTACCAGCTTATAACTTATTCCATTTTAATTCTTTCCCTCGAAATTTTATTTCGTTTATTGTCAAAATATTAATAAATACATTGAAAAAAAATAATGGTAAAAAAAATTCTTTTTTTTATCGAGACCAGAATACCGCCTTAAATGAAATGGCACAGGGTTTGAGTTTCCAAACTTTCATTGGCGAGATCAATATCTCATAGGAAAGAGGTAAAGAAATCTCGATGAGACGCGCAATGAAAAAATAAACCTGTTTCTTTGAATCGCCTTGAATTCATCGATCCCTTCGTTACTTTATTACACATGTGTTCGCAAAATGCAAAGTCGGTGAGCTGTATCAAATCACATTATCGCTACCGAAATGTTTCTTTTTTTTTTACCTCCGTTTGGTCTCAATGGTCGAGGCTCCGTGTCGAATTTATTGTCTCGATTATATTCGTGTCCGAGCGCGTCGATGCTCTCGTACTTCACTTGTACTGGCGCCGCGTGTGTCGGACTCTCTCGCGAAGCTCGAAGCGAGGATATTTGCGCCCACGCGCTATACCGCGGGCTCACGCAACGCAACGCGCGCGTTATTGTTAATTATCTGACGTCGTTTATCAAAAGCCTCTGTGCTCAAAGTATATTGTATGTATGGGGCATTCCATGCCAACTCGTCCTACCGTCAAATTTTGCAACTCCGATTTAAATGATATTTGGCTATCTTTTTATGGTTATTGCAAAAGGTATCCCCGATTTTTTCCAAATTTTTTTGTCCAGCCAATCGTGAAATACGAATTTTTGAATTTTTTTTTTTCAAATAGTCGTAACTTGGTGAAAATTGCTCCGATTTTTTTTTCAAATTGTGCGTTTTTGAATGAATTTTCCGAAAATTTTACGTACAAAATTATTCATAGCTAATTCGACTGATTTTTTGTCTCATTTTTTACCCAAAACACGATTTTTTAAATTGTTTGGGTCCTTCGATTTTTTTCAAAAAATTCTCAAAAATATGAGTTCCTGAAACACAAATTTTAAGCCCGGTCCGGTAATGGGAAAACGATGGGTACTATTTTTTCTCGAATTTTCAAAATTATGGATCTTTTTTTTTCCACTATCGACACTATGTATAGTATTACGTGTTATATATGGGTAAAAAAGCAGGTATTTACAGTAACATTTGTCCTGTTAATATCTGCTATGGGGCATGGAAGGCCCCATATATATATGTTCATATGTATGTTTGTACCAAAGTAAGAGAGTTCCCGGGAGCGTTTATTTATCCGCTCCAATACACCCGTCGCGTTCATTAACAAGAATCTCATGTTCCCTCGAACTGCCTCTGTGAACATTGGATATTAAAATCGAACTCGCTAAACTCGCTGTTATATCGCTGTCAAGACGTGATTTCGAGAAATAACCCTTCACTTTTGCGGAATTGAAAAAAATACCCCCTGATTAATTGTTGCCCATTTCTCAATGAACAACGCCTCATTGCTGAAGCGTTTTTGGTAAACCATTTGTGAAATTCAATTTTGGAAATAAATAGTAGAGTAAATTTAAGGGGGAACGCCACTGTGACTGAGCTAAACATAGCCGATTTTCGGGATTTTTTTTTTTGTAAATAGGGATGATTATTTGAGGATCAGACAAAAAGCAATTTATTAAGTATATATTCAACTATATTCCTACAAATTTTTATTGAAAAATATTAAAAATTAACAAAGTTATTACCATGCACGTAATGACATAATAAAAAAATGACTCCTCCTGGTCTCAGCGATTCAGCAATGAAAAATCGTCTGAAATCAAAAACCCAATTTTTTTTTTAATCTACATAACACTGACTATCGTTAAGCTTAGCCATTTTTTTAGAATAATTTTTTTCAAGAAATGGCGCTGATTTGAATTTTTTTTTTTGATCGTTTTTTTTTTTCAAAAGGTCTTAAAAAATAGTAGTTTCCAAAATTTTGAAAATTAACTACGCACAACCTTAGCTAATGCGATTACGAAATTTTTTTTTTTTAAATCGGTTCATTTGTCTTCCAGCAATCGATGCCACCATGTTCTAAAAATTCTCAAAGGACTACCTGCTCTTCCTTTGGGTACATTTCAGTCCATTTTTGAGATTTTGAGTTGAAAAATTGTTTAATATTTTTGAATATATATACTTCAAAAAAATGAAAAAAACCGATTTTTTGACCCGTCACAGTGGCCTTAATGAAGAAAATTCCCGGCAGAAAATTTTTTAATCTGCGATTTAGAGACGGAAAATTTGTTTGAAATAACATTTTCCGCATATGGAAATAATGAATAATTTTGATTTTTTGCTAAAAGAATATAATTTATGGTTGGAATAAGAAAAAAAAGCAAATTAAAAAATTGGCTAAGAAATGTGCTGTTTATAGCCTTTTTTCAAAGTTCTCGCCGGTGATAGAATTATCTGTTCGGTATCCTCAGAAAAAAATGTGTTCTCGTTAATAAGGATCATAGGTAAAGTGTAGCATAAAAATTAAAAAATTCTTGTAGAAACGACAGCTTAGAAAAAAAGAGCGCTGATTCAGAGACAAAAGATAAAAATGTTGGTTGGGAAAACATAGTGGATATTGGAAAAATTTGATATCGGATCGATAAGATAAAAAATGAAAAAGAAATTTTCACAGATACAGAGGATATCTGACGATAGCATCATGCAGGGAAGCGCATCGTTACCGTCCCTGTTTTTGCGCTGAAAACAGCGAGGGAGGAAAATGAAACATACAGGAAACCGAGGGTGAAGAAAGGGGAGGATTTTCACATCGAAACTCCCTTCTCTCTTTTTGAATTTCCACACCGAGAGATAGAGAATTGGTGGAGCTTAAGGAATTCCAATACGAGACAGCGGAAAAGAAAGAGGAAAAAAAAAGGAAAACGCATGCCCGAACAAAAACGCTTGCAGCACCCGTTCATGCTACTTAGCATTTATCAATACTATATACAGCTCAGCCACGGATCTAGCCGAATATGTGATAGCGCAGGAGACTTTTGTCAGGGAGTTTCTCGCTTGCGAGATAGAGAGAGTTACCACTCGAAACGTTTCGTGACAATACGCGAACTTTTCTCTCGAGATGGTTTTTCCCTCGGCAATCCCGGAGAAAAAGAGAGTCCTCGAGCTATGAGAAACCGAAGGATCGCTATGAGACCGGAAAGCGGCAATATCGACGGACATTGAACGTACATGCACGATATAGATTCTCGCAGCCACATACATACATATGGGTCATCCTATGTCAAATCGACCAATAGTTGGAATCGACCCCTTCCAGTTTCGATGAAATTTGGTCAGAAGTTTTCTTTCATTATAAAAAGAAGTTCTACCAAAGGAAGAAAATTAAAAAAAAAAAATTTCGAAAGTTACGCCAAATTCAAAATTTCACCATTTTTTCAAGTTTATTTTTTAAATATCTCGAAAACTATTATAGTTACGGAAAAATCGTTCTAGATTCGTCTTAAAGAGTATACCTGGGGCTACGAAAAAAAAAATATTCAGAAAAATAATTTTGAAAAATGATGAATTTGGAGAATTTTGAATTTTTTTTAAATCGTGAAAATCCACGATCAACATTAAATTTTTCGTTCAATTTTTTTAATATAATACTTTGTACTGATCTTAAAAGATCCTGAAATTTTTAGAAAGGTCTTTTTATTTGTTTATTTGTTATGCCAACTTCAAAATTTCATCATTTTTTCAATTTTTCATGTTTATTTTTTAAATATCTCGAAAACTATTATAGTTACGAAAAAATCGTTCTGGATTCGTCTTAAAGAGTATACTTGGGGCTACGAAAAAAAAAATATTTCAAACAAAAAATTTGAAAAATGATGAATTTGGAGAATTTTTAATTTCTTAAAATGGTGAAAAATCATGGTTGACATTAAATTTTTGGTTCATTTTTTCAATACTGACCTTAAAAGATCCTGAAATTTTCAGAATTGCGTTTTTTTTTAAATATGAAGTTTTTAATTTTGGTGAAAATTGTTTTTTTATTTTCAAGTTAAGTAAAGTTGAACAATCATGTAATTTTTTATTTTTGAGCAGTATAAATTACATGATTGCTCAATTTTCCGTAACTCAGAGCTAAACAAATTTTTTTTTAACAAAATTAAAAAATTCATATCTTTGAAAAAACAAAAAACGCAATTCTGAAAATTTCAGGTTCTTTTAAGATCAGTACAAGGTATTATATAAAAAAAAAATGAACAAAAAATTTAATGTCGATTGTGGATTTTCACGATTTTTGAAAGTTCAAAATTCTCCAAATTCATCATTTTTCAAGATTTTTTTTGCAATATTTTTCTTCCGTTGCCCCAACTATACTCTTTGAGACGAACACGGAACGATTTTTTCGTAACTATAATAGTTTTTGAGATATTTAAAAGATAAATTTGAAAAATTTAAAAAACGGTGAAATTTTGAATTTTCGAAAAGAAAAAAAATTATTTTTTTTCACCCATGCGAGATTTTCGTGCTTTTCACCTTATGCGTAGACAGACGAAAAGTGACTCTTTTCTGACAGCTAAGGGCCCCTTTTTGGCTATCCACGCATGTACTGAAAAGCACGAAAATCTCCCATGGGGAAAAAAAAGATCGTGTGCAACGCGGGCCAGAGATTCGTCTTTTGTCTCGCGTGGTTGCGGCCCTCACTTCGCTCGTTGCGGCAAACTTCACGCTCGACAAAAAGACTTATCTCTGGCCCTAGATGCACAAAATACTATTTTTCTCTTGGCAGAACTTTGTATTAAGACAAAAGAAAACTTCTGACCAAATTTCATCGAAATTAAAAGGGTTCGATTCCAACTATCGGTCGATTTGACATGGAATGACCCATATATATTATATCGCACAAGTGTATATATACATGGATGAGAATTCGTATGTGGCTCGTCGATAAGTATTTTTCCCTCGGCTACTTTTCTTCGCCCAATTACCATAACCAAACCGCCGCCTCCGCGTCAAAATCATCAAACTGGGAAAACTTTTCGGACCATAGAAATTGTCGAGATATTTTTCAATCTTTTTTTTTCTCTCCGCGTCCCCTGCGAAAGTGGGATGAACGTAGCAACGAGAAAACTTGTCGATCGAATTTGTTCGATTTTGTAAGGAATAGCTCGTCCCGAGATTTCGTTCAATGGTGTCTTCGGAATAATTTTGAAAGAAAGTTCGGAGGATTACGTGTATCGGGACGATTTCCCCCTGAACCTTTTTTCCCATAGGATAATGCGGTCGTCCGCGATAATCAATGGATATTTTTGTGCTGCTGAGACATTGTGCGATGAGAAGTAAGAAAAAAAAATATGTTTATACCGAAAGAACGAATGAAACTCGGGGTTGGAACCGTGATAGAGCGATGAGAGTGATTTTTCAGTGCTGAGACTTGGGAATGTGCATGCGGGTTCCTGGTGCGTAAATTGAAAACAGCGCCACAGTCCGTGAACTCGGCGGATCGTTCGATTGATTTAGACTGGCAGTAATCGACCGATCGAAATGCCCATCGTATCTCGTTGTAACCGTCAAGAGAACGAGAGGAGAAACAACCGGGAACGATATTTTCAAGTTTATGTTGCCGACCGGGGTGGACGAACGGACATTAACGTCCCCCCAATGCGCGCACTCCGTTTCAACAGTGCGGGCTTCTCCGCTGTATATATCATTCCTTCTTGGCCCCCACGTCTTCAGAATATACGTATATTCTTTTATAATACATATAATAAGGACAATGATGCGACTGCGAGACAGAAGCAAACAATCTCCTTCTTCTGTACGAACGACAGGACAAATAGCAAACAGAACAAGGCAGCGAAGAGGTCCTTGACGACATCACCAAGAGCTATTTGGTAGTCTCGGCCTTTGCGTATATCACGTTGCCAACATTAACGACGTTCCTTTGGCGATGCACAAACATACTTGCATTTTGCATTGAGACTCGAGTTGAGACGGGACAGTGATGAAAGAAATTCGCAGAATTAATTGATGCTCGACTGGAATCTTCTTGATGTCTTTGGGGAAAACAAGATGGGAACGTTGGTGACAATGCGCCGATCAAAAAAGCCATTGCGAATGTCACTTCCGCGGTAGTATTGTTTAAATATGGCTGACAATATCTAAGTGGACACCTTGGATTGAATTCCCAACGACGAGAAGATCAGATTACTAAATTAATTGGCCCAAGGTCAGTTTGATTGAAAAGACGGTCCCACTTGAATAGAGTGTCCTTTCTTTTCCATCCATTTGTTTGGAAAACTATCGATTTGGGCGAGCAAACATTGAGACTCAAGAAACGATGCGTGATCACTGAGTATAAGAATTCATTGACCCCGTGACCGGCCTTGGATAGATCAGACGATGTTATATATCCTGGCTAGACAACACCGGTCAGCCACGTCCCGAAGTCCACGTTATACAGCGAAAATCCAAAAGGCACGGGCGATGAGTAATGCTGGTGCCGGATGAACCCAAGATATATACGCCCTTACGACGTTTAACGACATAATAGACGTTTTTTCGATGATATACATGGCAAAATATCGAGAGCCAACGAACGGCACTCGAACCGAATTAATCGAGGTCTCGGCTAATTGATGGTGCCGCCTCCGCGATTCACCAACTCAGGCGCCTCGATATCATATCGTGTATCATATCCCGGGCGAATGGACCGACCAACGATCATCTCTCGGCTCCCGTTGAGCGATGTTTTGATTTCGAATCGAGAACAGCGGGATATCACCCGATCTCAGACGCACCACGCTCGATATACAGATTTTTTAACGGTTAGAAAGTGATGAGCCATCCTACCTTTTCAGGCACAAGAGATCAGTTCTCATCTGCCTCATTTTAGGAATCTATTTTCCTTTTACCAGATTTGCATATGCCATTATAAGATAATGCAGTAATGTACTCCAATAATTTTGCAGTGAATACCGCAATATTGATAAGAGAGTAACATAAATAATTGGGTCAATTGGGGATCAAACAATAGTAAAATTTTTTCGCATTTATTCATTTAAAAAAAAACGTTTTTCTTACTCGAACCCTACATTATGATGACTATTAGTCTCGGCATGCTGGTAATCGTATACTCGGAAAGAAAAACAATGATTTCGTGTTTCCTTATACCTTAGTATCGAAAATTCCTGAAAATCCACTCATTTGCATCGTGGCGTTTACACAAATGCAGAAGAGCGTGGTTACAGCGACCACGTACGGTCACGCTCTACATTCATATCATATGACGATGTTTTTCCCAGAACAAGTTATGCGCATTTAACAGTGTGCCACCACTACGCCCTCGCACGCGACTGCATATCCCCACCTTGTCGTTTCACAAGTAGAAGTTACGACGGCGACGACATGCAAAATTCCCAACGCGGTGACGAGATGACCTCGGCTACGAGATAGGGCGACATGGAAGGATAATCTTTGTGCTGACGCTTGCGAATTCCAGCGAGTGCCATTATACACGCGAAAACAAGAGCGATTCTCAGATTACCTCTAAAATGTCCCCCAGTCGAGAAAACTCATGTACCTATTTACAAATTGCTGAACTGCATTTCTCTGGCTCCTTTAACTTGCTGGCCATTGTTGTTACATTCGAAAAAATTCCCAAAATTCAATTGGCAAGGTTCGCTGACACCCGAATCATCCTCGCGAATTTTGGTACTTTCCCCAGCTTCTTTTTATATTCACCATCGCTCGATCGGGTCTCCTCTCAAGTTACACGAGACGGTGCGTTGTGTTGTGCACCATTGTGATCTCCTGCATGTGTTCGTGCAGCGAAATCGCTGCCCACCGCTGGTGGTGTTCCTTCTCTTGCTTCCTTTTTACCTTCGGTTGTTATCCGTGACATCTACGGGACTTACCTGGTCGTTTCAGCAGCCATATAATGTGACCTGGACCAGGCAAAGGTCAGACGTATACAAAATAAAGACTGTGGTGCACGGGTCTCGTGGTAATACGTGAAAGAGGGAAGGAATTTTGAGCGGCGAGCAATTCTCCGGGAGCAAAACGACGTTTTTGGCCCACTCCGAAAAGTTCCACGCTCGATGAACGAGGGATATCATACTGGCACATGCTCGCTCGTAACTACCGCTCATCGCGGACTTTTACCGACTCATCCCAATGAGATTTCGAGTATGGCAACAAACATGAAGAGCCTCTGCCTTAACCATACTCCGGGATCCGACGAGAGAGCCAAAGACTAATAAGACAACCGTAAGAGACTCTCGTGTATATCGTGGGTTCAAAGTTTACACGTCGGTGCCCCTACTTAACTCGTAACGAGTCGGTGTTTCACACAAGAGGTATCTCGCGCACATATAAATGCTGATACCGAGTTTGGTATTACCTTAAGAGGACGGAATTGCATTATGAAGCTACTTGGAGAGAGTAAAATGAGATATAAGAAAATAAAAAGAAACGCGCGAAAGTGTTCTCTGGTACGCAGAGCAGGTTTATCGTGGGTAAGGCAACGAGTCGTGGTCATATTTGACCCAGGACCTGCGAGAACGCAACGAGGGTGAGCACATGAGGTTACGAATCGTCGTCGTGAATTCGTCGTAGCTTTCGCGAGCAATTTGCGATAATATTATAATCAGCCCCTCGCTGAGAAGCGGCGCCGTTAGCAGAGGTGTGCCTTCGGTATACTGCCCGAGGCTAAATTGATGATCCGTGGAATCGTACCAGCGATTTCCCACTCCCGAGACCCTCGCGCGATTCGCGAACTTGGTTAAGGTTTGCGCGCGTGCGGGTTTAAATCCGAGCGCCCAGACACCTTGAGACAGAGGATTTTTCTCAATTTTATAAAAAATTGCATTTATAAACATCAGTTGTATATATCTTTATGACCCTTCATGAGCAGTTGTTGGCGATGGCCCGCCGAACATTTAAGACTGCGTGGAAGAAACGTATTCTTCCGATACGAACTTCTTTCGATCCTCCTAAGTCAATAATGTAAATACGTTGAGCATAACAATCATTTTGTTTCAGATGACATCATCGGTGTCCATTGTACTCACGGAATCAATCGCACGGGTTACCTCATTTGTCGGTAAGCAGAGCAAATAAGGCTCAAATAGGAAGTTAATATTTGCAATAGCTGTTAATTTCCGAACTCAATTACTTTAAATGTTTTTGTTGTTACAGGTATCTCATTCAACAGTTGAGCTGGGACCCGCAGAAAAGTGTAAAAGGTAAAAGTAACAAAAATTCTTTATTACTTTCTTCATCTTCGAAATCCTCAGTTGAATTTCTCCTGCATTCTCGTCCCTGATCGGCGTCGAATTGTTCCTCTTGTTTCTTGTTTCCAAGGATCCCGAAATCATTCTCGAAATCCGCCCCGCTGATCATTATGAATTCGGCAAAACCATATTCACCCCGTGTGTCGTGTAATAATTCAGAATAAGATAAGATCGCAGAGAGGCACACTCGTGACTCCTCCATGTTTGCTTGCAATATGTGCAAAGATACCTGGCATAAGCTTTTAATGTTGGCAACCCGTGCGTTTCCTTGCGTTTGTCCTCACGTCTGCTGTTACACGCGTGTCCAACATTATCTCCCAGAGAGATAATGTTGGTCCCCCGAATGTTCAGATCGTATTTTCTCTCGAATCATCGGATCCTATTTTCTCTCGAATCTTTGGATCCTAGTTTCCCTCGAATCTTCGTACTCTATTGTTTCTCAAATTTTCGTACCCTATTTCCCATTGAATCTTCTCCCTTTGAACAGTTATGCTTCCGAAACAAGGGTCTGACCACAAACACACTATCCTTAGCGAACAAATTATCAACATGTATTCATGTGAATGCAGGATTTATCAGAGCTGGGCAGAGTACGTTCATGCACAGGACCCTTATTTTTTTTGTTTATTTCTGGATGACATTTTGGACAGTGTATACTTTGAACTTTTCCAAACATTTGACTTCGACTTCTTCTGCAGCCGTTTTTTGATAAGATATCTCTTTAGCACGAAGATATACGCAGAATTTCGTAGTTTCTACTTAAAATGCTTGAAAAGTAGTTGAGTGCTCAAAGTAGGTATTTTTAGTACAAACCGCGTATCGAGTACTTGGATGACTGGCCAGCTCTGAGATACATAATATGTATACAATATACATGTACATGTGTATAATTGTGCGAATGATTTTAGCTTTCGAGAGGGCACGTGGTTATCCAATCGAGAGGGCCGTCTACGTAACCGAATTGATGAAAGTGCCGCGTAAGAAACTCGACATTACGCAAATTGTTCTTCAGCTTGACAGCTCTGATCATAACAATACGTCCAAGTTTAATCCGCGAAGGCATCCGATGATGCCGGGACCCATGGGTCCCATGGGTCCTGGTACCTTCGATTCTCGAAGACACGGTATGCCGAACGGTCCTCCGTTTCCACCACCGCCGCCTCATCAGCCATTCGGTTTTGGCGGACCACCGCCGCCCCGGGGTTTTGGACCTAGACCACCAATGCTACAGCGACCTCCGCCTCCCCCATCAAGTAGAATGTTCGGTCCACGTCCGCATGCTTACGGTATGCTACCAATGCCACCGCCTGGCCCAGGTCCTTTTGGTGGTCCTCCTCGTTTCCCACCGAGGATGGCCGGTCCACCGCGTATGGCGGGTCCACCAAGATTACCGCCGCCCAATATGGGCCCACCATCCAGATTACAGGGCCCGGGAATGCCACCGCCCAGGTTACCACCTCCGGGAATGATTTCACCGAGGTTACCACCACCAAGAATGGTGCCTCCTAGATTACCACCACCGGGAATGGCACCGCCACGAATGGCACCACCGCGAATGACACCACCGCGAATGGCACCACCGCGAATGACACCACCGCGAATGGTACCGCCGCGATTGGCATCACCTAGAATGCCAAATGTACGATGGAGATTGGACAACCACAAGCGTGAGCTACCAGGACGCGTTCCATTCAGTCAACCGGAAAAGAAGATGAAATTGCCAACTGAACCTAGCGTGGGTGGTGTACAGGCCCCAAAAATGTCCAAGGATTTGGACTTTACCGTTGACACTTTCGACGAGAATCTTACGACCACTGTCCGTCCATGAGCCAGGCTAGAGCCTCGATCCGGTGGATCGAAGGTCAATCGACACTTTCGGACATTTCACAATATCTCGCGCATTATTCCCCGATTGAATTAACATACTTGTACACAAGAACCGTTGCATTTAACGTGTCGCGAGAGACATCACACCGAACAATTTCCGCCATTCGTATCTTCCAGGAAATACGACCGTTTACATGTATTTTTTTTTCTTATAACAGTCACTGTCTCATTGGTTATGGAACACATTGACGAAACTTTCGAGCTTGAAATTATATCATTCGGGGCCAAGAGCCACTAGATCGTGTTCTGACGGGAAAATTTGGTTTTTCCATTATTGACATTCATATCTACCCTGTTCTTAGTATTTTTTCATCCAACCTATTATTATTCGACAGGGAACAAAACGAGTCATTCTCTGTTTTTATCGAATTCACAATAATACTAAACTCGTTATATTGTCAAGCGTGATCAATATTTGTGTCTACACAGAATTAAGCGTTAAGCACGAATTTCCGAACGACTGAGCTGATTTTCCGACGTCATTGACGTTTGACGAATAAATGAGATTTACTGGTAATAGAATGCATTTTATGTGTCCTATTTTACTCCCAACATTCGCAAAGTATCAATTATGCAATCGAACGTTCGTATATGACTGTGGTTTGCTCTCACCTTTAAAGCTCGTGCGTGTCTGTTGCGTGTGTGTGTGTGTGAAAATGTACAGTTTTTCTTACGAATCGACACAGCGAGTAACGCGATACCACCAACGGGACAGTTAGAGCCAACGCTTACTGGGATCAACGTCATTTCGACTCCCAGTTCATTGCCTTCGCCTACCAATAGGTAATTATACCAATACAGTGTCATTCGTATACTTGACGTCACGAATCATCAAGATTAATTCTTACAAAGCATCACGCAAGTTCGAGGTCTTCAAAAGTTTCCGGTGAACGTTTACTTTTTGGATAATTAATCGATCGGCAATGCACATGTCCATTTTTGAGATGATGGAGTTAACATTTTTCAGGGTTTGTTATTATTCTTTTTTTTTCAAGCAGCTTAAACATTCACCATGAATCGGCTGAACGGCAATTCAAGTGGAACTAAGTGTTTTCGAATCAATATCGATAGGCCAATTTACAAGAATATGATTTTCGAAATTTTTACCAACACCGGTTTTTACAAATGTTTTTACAAATGTTTTTTGAGAAGAGGTACCAAAATCTCCATGAAAAATACAATTCGAAAATGATAATTTTTCTTTTGTCACGATATTGGTTGATCCATGCTCGTCGAAGATGGCCTCAAACGCCTTGTAAGAATCGTACAATCTCGTTTTACTTCCAGAGGCTCTTCGCTCTGCTTTGTAGTTTCCACGTCGTCATGCACATGTATCTCACGTGTGGCTCAGGCGCCGACGAGATATTAATGTGATTCAATATTCGGCCTCGCGGTCATGGGTCACTTGTGTAGGAGGAACAACGCCGTTTCTCTTGTTGCGTAGTTATATCGACCACATACGAGTTCTATCTGGCTCTCTCGCGTATATCACAAGGACCGGTCGTTGCCAGCGGCGTCTGTGGAATAATTCCACGAGATATTGCACTATCGGTGAGGATGAGAAACGTACGTAAGTGTGAGGTCATACTCGGCAAATTTTTAATAACTATAAAAATAATGAACAGAGACCCAAAAAATTGATCAAAAAAATCTTTAACACTATTATTGGGGCGGACTCCAACGTCGATAAGTTACCGGCCGAATCGCAAAGTCAGATTTGCAATGCGGTAGGCTTGTAAAATGGTGAGTACAACAGGACTCTTCCGCCAAGTTCTTGCTGACAGAACAAAGATGCAGCAGGGATATGTCCTCATAATGATGGACATTCTCTTAAGTAAACACTGAATGGAAATTATGAATAACTGGGAATAATGAGCGGAGACCCGGAAAATTGATGAACAAAAACAATCTTTAACACTATAAGACATATCTCCGGGTATTCAATCCTGCGATACTCTACTTACCGACTGCAGAGCGACTGTGTTTGTTTACTGTTGCGAGCTCCATCGTCGATAAGTTACCGGCCGAATTACCAAGCTGAGACT
The DNA here is from genome assembly GCA_946863875.1 of Alloplasta piceator. Classification (NCBI taxonomy): domain Eukaryota; kingdom Metazoa; phylum Arthropoda; class Insecta; order Hymenoptera; family Ichneumonidae; genus Alloplasta; species Alloplasta piceator. The sequence goes on along the minus strand of OX333072.1, from coordinate 8,535,756 downwards.
TTTATTCCCGTAGGCTTTGAAAATGGCAGAGTTGTCAGAGGTGGAGTTATTATTTGAAAGAGTTATTATTGGGTGGAGATTTATTCTGATGGGCTCGTTATTTGATAGAGTTCTTACGGTAGTGTTTTATCGTGATGGAGACGTATTTCTAGTAAAGAAACACGTGATGGAGCTGTGTCGAACAACTAAACCTTTAGTCAAACGCTATAAATTATAACGGAAATTCAACCATCATGATTTCTCGGTTACTCATAAATTAAATTAACATCTGTTATCGCATGAATCACGGTATCATTGTTACACGAGTGCGTCGATCGCAATTTGCCGATTAGCAGGACTTGATCTATCGTTCAGGCAGGTCTGAGGGGCTGGATGCTTTCACGAAGCTTCGATTAATACGTATCTTTGATGTCCGACATAGAAAACTAGTAAACATTTATACGTATGAATACATCACAGGCTAGTATAATAGAGATATAGAAATATACAAAGAGACAGAGAACGAAAGAGAGTAAAAGTTCGTAGGGTAATAAATACCGTTGCATGGGCGTGCATGTATATTACCGGCGTACATAGATATCTATATCCATTCATGCTGTTATAATGTACATATGGGTGATTCTCCCGAAATACTCATTTTCGAGGGTACACAATTTTTTTTTTCATTGCCATTTTGACTTCTAAAAGTCTTGATGACCTTGGTATAAGATACTTAAACGTTATTATCACTTGGACAAGCTGGTCATTCTATTTTGCGGAATTTATCGTACTTTAAAGAAATTGTAGTGCGAGAGGAGTGAATGCGAAGGCAGAGAGATGATGCAAACCTTTTGCTATAACGTTTTTTATTAGTTGATTTCAGTATTTTCATTTTTATTAGAATATTTAATATTGGAACACTTATAGGCCGTTATATGAAAAATGAAACGCAAATACAAACTGATTATCTTACTTTCTTGCACAAATACATCAAATGACGCAACATTTGGTCATAACGCTTTATAATGGCATGGCAATAACCGGGAGGAATTATTTTCATTCAAACCCATTTTTATTCGTCACTCAAACCCGATTTGAGTGATTCCTTTGGCAGATTCGACATTCCTCCGGATCTGATTCAGCGGAATGATGCAGAAAAATGATTCCAAAAGAATGACGATTTTGATGGTTTTTAGGTCGTAATATGACATGCAAGTTGTTTTTAACTTCAAAACGAAGCGATGAACTGGTGCTTAATAGTTTGCATTAAAAAAAAAAATGAACCAAGATTTATTTTAGCCGAAAATGTGTAATTGGCACTTGCCAGAGAAATTACGCTCCAGCTTGTGACACATACCTCAGCCACATTGTTTTGAGAAAAAAAGTCACAATCAATGAATCTTTGACAAATTCTCAGCTCGGTTAATTAGATCTGAGAGAGACTGCTCTCAATCGCCCGAACAACTACCGCTATCTATTGCGCTAATATCAGCTCATTTTCATCGGCTCAGCGAAATGACGTTAAAGCAGGTTACAATATTGTCGATTTTTTCAAAGATATATCTGTGCTCATTATTTTGTTTTGGATTTCAGTAGGAGGTTATAACCAGCGTTTAGTTTCAGAAAATATTTTTCATTTGCAGTTTTCTAAATTCCAAGTATTTTTTTAGGCCGTTGCAATACGGGAAGATGCGAAGGTTACACGTCAGAGGAATGATTTTTAGGGGTCAAACACGAGAAAAAAAATGATTAAAATGATTTTGTTTTAAATCTGTTCCGATACCCCGTTTCAAAACATTATGATCTATATTCTGGTAAAAAAAAAATTGAGAAATTAGAGGGATTATTAAAAATCAACTAGGTTACAGCGAAAATAAGGATTTCGGGAGAATCACCCATATAGAGATTTTACACACGGTGCAGCGATGATATATGGCTCGCATAGATTGTAGTAACGTTCTCGAACGGGCATCGTTCGAATTCCAATTGTATTCTCATTCCAATCGTCCAATCGTCTTTTCACCACAATGGAATGTCAGCTGTGCTCGTGCATGTGGTCTTGTCTCGGATTCTTGCCAATCTTTATGTACGATATTCGCGATACATGATATATTCGACCGATTATCAATCCCACCCACTTTCTCTCTCCCTCTTTCGTTCAGAACCAACGATCCGAATTCGTCCAGGCTCCTCCATATGTCTAGCTTTAAATTGTTATATAATTTCGTACCTACACGAGATACGTGTATCCATGATATTACGCGCAGACAGAAACTATTCAAACTGTGATATTCCAAGGATCGTTCTGCGTCTACCACGAGTCTTCGGTAGTCGTCGTCGTTGTCGTTCTCTTTGTCGTCGTTTGGGAATATCATAATGTATATTCGCGTAATAGACGAGAGACAGAAGGAAAATGGAGAAAAGGAAAGTCCATACCCTGAGATATAATGTTAAATTCGCGAAATTCGACGGACAGAGGGAATGAGAAGCGCCTTCGATATATTCGCTTCCAATAATAATGCCGCTTGATAACGCTAATGGTGATGCATGTTCAACTATAATATTGGGATGAAATGTAGGATGTAATGTATATTGAGAGGGAGAAAGATCTTTCTGTCTAGTCCCTCGGAGAATAAAAGAGGGCATGGAATTGAGTCAGAGATAAAAAGTTCGCATCGCCAGTCGATAGATCGTGTGTGTGTGTGTGTGTGCGCGCGCGTCGATATAGGGGAAGTTTAAGGGTGATAGAGAAAATGGTATAATTCGCGGTTTGGTGCGCAAACGTCTGTGCTTTTTCGCAGGGTCGAAAGAATACTATGTGGGGGCGCATCATCGTGTGATGTCACTTGCTCGATGGTGATGTCAGCGAACTTTTCTCTGGAGAAGACCGAGGTACAGGGGCTAAGAGTCGAAAACCGGAAAAGCTTCGGTCTCTGGTTAAGCGACGGCGAGTAATATCTTCATCTGCTGAACTCAAAGATAATCCAAAGTTACTTTTTCGTTTACATAGGATAAAGACGATTGCGTTGGCGTCGTTTCTTCCCTCTGTGAGGCAAAAAAAAAAGAAAGTTCGAGGCGTTATATTCTGAATTCTAGTTGAGAATGTTGTTTTCCTATTGCAATTTACCAGCCACTGAAATTGAGACTTTTTTTTGGCTATGAGGGATTTGAAAGAAATATTTTCTTTCGCTCAAGATTTACGGATGATTAGTGAAGATTATTAATCTCGACCATTTTATAACGCCGGGAAATATCGGGGGGTTTTTTGGAAAAAAATGTTTTTTATACTAGGTAAGGATATTGAATTTGTTGCCTCGATATCACATGATTAACAAGAACTGGAGCGATGAAGTTCTTATCTGTGAAAATTCGAAATTTTTCGCTGTATACGAATAATTATTGAAAAACATAAAGAAATCAGTACTTTCAGGCAGGGTTGCAAATAATGCATTACTTTTTATAATGCATCGCCATTTTCATTACCCATTACAATGTAGTGTGTAGTGGAAAAAAATTTCATTACCGATTACAATGTAGTGTGTAGTGGAAAAAAAATTTCATTACTCACAGTGTGTAATGAAAAAAAATTCATTCCCCATTACAATGTAGTATGTAATGGAAAAAAATTTCATGACCCATTACAATGTAGTGTGTAAGAGAAAAAATTTCCATTACCCATTGCAATGTAATGTGTAATGGACAAAACTTTGATTGCAATTTTAAGAATGGCAAAATATAGATGAATAAATTATTGCAATTTTGCATTACATTTTAATGACTTAGGTACCTTAAATTCCAAAAAGCATCTATATGTATGCAAAAAGTTGAACGTTGAACTGCACTTCTAAATATACTTTTCTTCAGTGTTTTCTTCGGCCAATATCCTTTGCTCAAAGTAATTTTCTATGGGCCTATTGAATTTAGGAGCGTTCATCATCGTTGCGTAGCTGAAAAGCCGTTCCACTAGGGCAGACGATGGCAGTGACGTATTATATCATCGTTTAACTTTTTGTATGCATATAGAGGCTTTTAAGAATTTACGGTACCTAAGTCATTAAAATGTAATGCAAAATTGCAATAATTTATTCATCTATATTTTTCAATTCCCAAAATTGCAATTAAGGTTTTGTCCATTACACATTACATTGCAATGGGTAATGGAATTTTTTTTCTATTACACACTACATTGTAATGAGTCATGATATTTTCTTCCATTACACACTACATTATAATGAGTAATAAAATTTTTTTCCATCACACACTACATTGTAATGGGTAAAGACAATGTTTTCCATTACGCACTACATTTTAATGGGTAATGCAAATTTTTTCCATTACACACTACATTGTAATGGGTAATGAAATGGTTTTCCATTACACACTACATTGTAATGGGTAATGGAAATTTTTTCCATTACACATTCTAAAAGTAATGAATAATGCATTACTTTTACATTACAAATTTCGCAACTCTGCTTTCAGGATTGTAAATTCAGTTTCCATTCAGCCTCTCAAGAATTGTTTTTCTTTTGATTGAAATACCGCCGGAAGACTTCGCTAAATTTTTCGATTAATGCGGTTAAAAAAATTTCTCTAAAATCATCGTTGAAAATTTCGCCACATTGACGCTAATAAAAAATGTTATTCAATTCGAAAATCCTTCGATCAATTCAACCAAATATCGTTCAATGGAAATAAATTTTTCACGATTGAAATAAGAATTATTTACAATTCGATAAATCCATTTTTCACAGTCGCATGAAAGATCGTGTCGAAAGAATCCAGTTCAACACGCCGCCGCGTTTCTGTGGGCTTCGCACACTCGATTTTCTCTCTCATTCGTGTTTTTCCTGTATCGCGGGGTTTTACCTCAGCGCGCGCTTTTCTCGCTGTTCAATGCGAAAAATTTCGTTATTTATGTTACGCGGATGTTCATAGATCGTCGGGTTTTTGAACATAAATACGTATAAACAGAGTTTCGTGAATCCCTGACAGGAGATATCCAAAGGTCCAGGGGCATTCTCGTGGGTGTGTTCTCGTTCAGAGCTTTCGAGAAAAAGCCACCGCAGTGGTTTTCTCTCTCTCTATCTTTTTCTATGTGTATCACCGCGCCATAATACACACCTCGACGAGAACGAATGTAAAACTTCCGCGAGACGATGTGGAGGATTGGTAGGGTTGTGTAGCCGAAGCAGCGCATTCCCCAATTTCCCGAGGGCTTTTTGGGACAGGGAGATGAAAACCTCTGGTGTAAGAGAGAGATAACGAGCGAAGAAGGGAGGTTCTGGAGGGGGGAGAGGAAGGGAAAAGAGGTCTTTATGGACTTGTTTGTCCCTGCATCGCGGATAACGCCCGCGTAACCCCCATTCCCCCGCTTCCCTCTCGTGGATTCCCTACCCCAGAGACTTTTTCGAGGAATTATTCGAAAAGTTCGATTCTCGACAACGCATCGGCAAACCCAACCGTCTCGGACGATCGAACTGCTGTTACCTCCATCTTTCTCTTTTCCATCTATAAATACAGATATAGGAAATGAGTATTGTTATCTTCATCTTGCGATCCTCCTTTACACTGATTCACTCGTTTACTCTAATGGCACTTCGATCGGTGATCTTATACTGCTTCAAGGAGCCCCTACCATAGGAGGGTTCAATAAACTGTCACAAGTTCATCGGTGAATCCCAATTATAACGGGTATGAAATAAGGACTGACGGAAGTCAGCGTACCGGAACATGAGCTCGATAAAAAAAAATATATATTTTTACCATTGATTATTTAATTGATATTTATTAATATTTTGACGATAAACGAAAAATTTTCGAGGGAAAGAATGGAAATGAACCCTTACTTGACACACTGGGATCATTTGCACCCCAGCGACAAAAATTCTTATAAAAAGTATACCATTTACTATTTTAACTTGCAAATTTATTTAGAACTTATTGAGAGGTTACTTCCCAAAGTGTAAAGGATTTCTAGCAAAATAAATACTATAAATATCCTTAAAGTTAAGCTCTGATGTCACGGGCGTCTGCGTCACTGAAATAGCTGGGTCATTCCATCTCAAATCGACCAAGAGTTGGAATCGACCCCTTTCAATTTCGATGAAATTTGGTCAGAACTTTTCGATTTCACTAAAACGAAGTTCTACCAAAGGAAAAAAAATTAAAATTTTTTTCGAAAGTTATGCAAAATTCAAAATTTCACAATTTTTCAAATCTGTCAAGTTTATCTTTTAAATATCTTGAAAACTATTATAGTTACGAAAAATCGTTCTGAATTCGTTTTGAAGAGTATACTTGGGGCTATGAACGAAAAAAATATTCCGAAAAAAAATTTTGAAAAATGATGAATTTGGAGAATTCTGAATTTTTGAAAATCGAAAAAATCCAAGTTTCATATTTTATTTTTGGTTTAATTTTTTAAATATAATGTACTGATCTTAAAAGATCCTGAAGTTTTCAGAGAGGTGGTTTTTTTGTTTCAAAAATATAAATTTTTGAATTTTTAAAAATCGTGCGAATCCACGATCAACATTAAATTTTTTGTTAAATTTTTTGTATATTAGTAACACCTTGTACTGATCTTAAAAGATCCTGAAATTTTTAGGATGGTGTGTTTTTGTTTCAAAAACATGAATTTTTGAATTTTTGTAAAATTTTTTTTTTTTTGAAGTTGTCATTAATTGAAATTTTTACTGCTAAAAATTACAGAATTACATGATTGCTCAACTTTAACTTAGAGGAAAAACAAAAAAAAATTTTTAATAAAAATTCAAAAATTTGTATTTTTGAAACAAAAACACCATCCTGAATATTTTCGATCTTTGGGATCTTTTAAGATTAGCACAAAGTATTATATAAAAAAAATTTAACCAAAACATTAATGTTTATCGTGGATTTGCACGATTGTTAAAAATTCAAAAATTTATATTTTTGAAGAAAAAAAACACCTCTCTGAAAATTTCACGATTTTTGAAAATTCAAAATTCTCCAAATTCATCATTTTTCAAAAGTTTTTTCGGAATATTTTTTTTCGTAGCCCCAAGTATACTCTTCAAAACGAATTGAGAACGATTTTTCGTAACTATAATAGTTTTCAAGATATTTGAAAAATGAACTTGAAAGATTTGAAAAATTGTGAAATATTAAATTTTGAATTACTTTTGAACAGAATTTTTTTAATTTTTTTCCTCTAGTAGAACTCCGTTTTATTGAAAACGAAAACGTCTGACCAAATTTAATCGAAATTGAGAGGGGTCGATTCCCACTCTTGGTCGATTTGACATGGAATGACCCAGCTATAACTTCATAAATTATTGAAATTAAAAAATTTCCATTCGAGAATATATTCTTAAAGGTCTAAACTTTGAGAATATGCAAAAAAAAAAATTTTTTTCAAAATTCTAAATCAGAATACTCCCTTAAATGTTAGTGATCATACGGATTACCCCATAAAAAATAGCAAAAGCTCGATGGCCTGAGCTGTTGCGAGCCCATATGGAGAGTGTCAAGGGAACGAAGGGCGAAAGAAGAAGATACATACGGACAGATAGAGATAGAGGGAGGAAGAGAGAAAGGGAGAATCGCGAAACTATGTACAAGCTTCAAACGACCCCCATAACTCTCACGAGGAAGAAAGGGGGTTGTGCAGGTCCCTCCTCGGTCCTCCGCGTCTAGCCGCGAGCGAACGTGGCATGGCAATTAGTCCCGATTAATTTCTCAAAAATGAGAAAGAAACGCGTGCCCGGTGGTCTGCGGTAGGTCGCGGTATAAGGGCAACATAGTATATATTGCACTAACACAAATACGCAACGTCTCCATACTAAAACTTCTACGAGTCCGAATATAATGGAGGTGGCTCGATGAGGCTAAAGGCTAACCACACACGAGGCTTTTACCCGCCGATAGTCGCTTGTGCATCGATTCATATCGCAAACAAAAGAACGCAACGTAGGAACGAAACGATAGAGCTTAAGCCCTTTTTTTACTTGGCAGCGATTGCTATATATATTGATTTTTACGGGAGCGAAAAGGGCGCATAAACAAAAGATCCACGATGACGACGATATAGCGCGCGATCTGTATTTTATATATATATATGGGGCATTCCGTACCAATTCGACCTGGGTCTGACCCTCGACGCCTCAAATCTGGTTCCCGATTTTTCCTATCATTACTCTCACTCTATCAAGCAATTACAATTTTTTTTTCAGATTTAAAAAAATAAATTTGAGCGCGTCATGAATTTTTTAATTTTTTTTTTAACACCTCGATGACCGCAATCGAAAAATCTGAAAAAATTCCCAAAAATACAGTGTCAAATATAAAAAATGTTGATGTAAAATTCATAATGTCTGGGCTTTTGCTTCAACCCGTTTTTTAGCTTTTTGAGCAAAAAAAAAAAAATGAAAAAAATAAGAAGCAGAGGTCAATTTACTGTAGACTGTTACTCGAAATTTTGTATGCATACAAAATAAGAAGCAGAGGTCAATTTACTGTAGACTCTTACAACAAAAACTTACAAATGTATGCATACAAAATTTCGAGCAACAGTCTACAGTAAATTTCGAGTATACAGTAAATTGACCTCTGCTTCTTATTTTTTTCATTTTTTTTTGCTGAAAAAGCTAAAAAACGGGTTGAAGCAAAAGCCCAGACATTATGAATTTTACACCAACATTTTTCATATCTGACACTGTCTTTTTGGGAATTTTTTCAAATTTTTTGGAAAAATCGGGAACCAGATTTGAGGGGTCGAGGGTCAGACCCAGGTCGAATTGGTATGGAATGCCCCATATGTATGTATTAGTAATATGCAGGAGAAAATGATTTCTTCCAGAGAGAAAGAGCGAGAGACATGCGCCTCCGGACAAGCTTTCGGGCACACTTTAATGCCACAGTGCGGCCTACTTAGTGGTCAGCTTGATTAACATGGAGTGATTAATAGTCGCTCCCTCTGTTCGTCCGCGAGCGACCCCGAGAGATGCAATATTATGCCGCTGTTGGCGTTGCTTCTGCTGCGAAAGAGCTCTTCGGTAGAGATCTAATCGTACGATATTTATTACCACAGCTTCGCGTACATCCCGCGAGACCCTAAAGCCATGATTTCGCACAGTCTCGCTCGCTCTTGGTACTCCTTTTTTTTGGCGATCACAGTCGCCCTCGACGGATGATTTAGTCGCTTTTGGGATGAAAAAGGGCGGATAAAAAGCACAAAAACATAAAAATTCGAAAAATATATATAAATTTTTTTGACAGTATGTAGTCTTATCAATGTTTTCACGAAATTTCAAGGTTATCGGATAAAAATTTACAGAGTTATAAGCTTTTTATAAGTCAATAACTCGGTAAGTTGATAACTTACCAATAACGGTAAGCGATAAAAATTCTTATACAAAATATACCATTCAATATTTTGAACTTGCAAATTTTTTTAGAACTTCTTAAGAGGTTACTTCCCAAAATTATATAGGATTTATAGTAAAATATTAAAGTAAAATATGATTAAAAAATTTAGATATCCAAAAAAAACTGAAATAGTGCCAACTTTTACGAAAAAAAAACTTCTTTATTTTACGACAAAAATGGTTAAAAATTTACCTGAGTTTGCTTAATATATAGCACTAAAAGGAGACAAATTGTAGTAGTAAAATAATGTAACAGGAAATTAATTGGCACAAAATGAACTTACAATTGAGTAAATTTAGATCTGGGGTGGTTGTACCCCAGTGAGTCAAATAAGGGTCAATGAGGTGCAAAGTTAAAAAGTTCAAAACTTTATGAATTAATAAATGGATAAATTGACAAATTAATAAATTGATCAGTTATTAACTTAATAATTTAGCGAGTTAATAAATTGATCAGTTATTAACTTAATAATTTAACGAGTTGATAAATTGATCAGGTATTAACTTAATAATTCAACGAGTTAATAAATTGATCAGTTATTAACTTACTAATTTAACGAGTTAATAAATTGATGAGGTAATAAACTGTGATGCCCCTTAATTAGATGTAAACAGCTTCGGAAACTTTTAAAGCGTTTTTCTTCAAATGCAGTTTTCAAAATCGATTATGAAAATATTTTAAAAACTACTGAATCGATTTTTCTGAATTTTTTAGGCCTTTTCCCCGAGGTAAAAATCTGGTATCTGATCGATGGATTTTTTTTCACATATGAACTTTCAAATTGACGGAAAAATACCGATTTTTTTCGAGGAAATCAAGACCAAGTCCTATGAACAGCTGTTCAGATTCGATATTTCGGAAATTAATCCGATTAACCACAGGACAAACTAATATCGTAACGAAATTCATTTGGTGTTTTTTAAGTTTTCGATTACCTGCTTCTGAATTATATATTTTTATATAAGAAAAATTAAGGTTTCTTCAGATATTAGTTATTAAAATACTAAATTTCTCTGAAAATATATAATTACAATTTATTTAAAAAAAAGAAAATAGCAAAATTATGATAATTTTTTTAAAAATTGCGCTGTGGTTATCTCACTATGCGAAGGGATTACACTCGTTGGCGAGTGGCGATATTTTGTATGTTATTATCAAAAATAGTGAAAATAATATATATATTATTGTGAAAGAGGATTTTTGTTGTTCCAATGCCGGTAAATCATGAAAGCGGCGTGTTTGGCCATACTTTTCTCGTTTTCCCGTCTGTGTTCCATCTGAAGACGTATCGCGCGCGTTGCATTTTCCTCTCTCTCTCATCTCGTCGCACTTTCGTACGTGTTGCGTCAGCACGTTGCATTCCGGCGCCACATAAGTCCGACTGTGTGTCAACGAAGCTCACACAAACGCACACAATCCCAATATTTCTGGTCTTCATAATTGTGTGTGTTTGTGTACGCGCGATCTCATCAAAATACGCACGTTGCTTGAGTTTCGATCAACGCGGCCCTCTTCACATTCCTTCAATTGCATATTATTCGTTATTTCACTGTTTATGTCCGGCTGATGTCACTCGCTGTTTTCCATGCATTCGGAGGAAAGAGAAACATCAAAAGTGCACGCGATTTTGTCGACAGTGGAATGTTGCGCTGTCGACGATGAGAAGTGTCTTATTGACGCATTCTGCATACACGTTTGCTGCGGACAACGTCATTTACAATTAAAACAGTCGATTCTGTCACGCGGATCATCGCAGAGGCTCGTCCATTTATCTCGAGAGATTTTGCGAATTCTATATTTGACAATATTTCGAATATTTACAGCGGTTTCAGTTCTTGAAGGGTTGAGGGAGGCTTTATCGCCTATTAGGGCCTTATTCCTCGAGGGACGATTTTAAATACCGCCGTTTCTCATAATTATCAGCCTTCAATACTCAATTCAGTAGATCCGATTTCCATCATCCTTAAGCACTGAAAAAGGGTCCTTTGGTCCAGAAATACATCTTTTAGACGGGATTGCTTCTCATTTTGTGCGAGATTTTATGCGCTCTACTATTTCTTGTTTTCGGGTCACATAATTCCAACTGTCGTTAATTCAAATCAGAGCTAGTGCTATAAAAGTACCGGAAAGTATTTCAAGTTCAAAGTACAAATTCAAAGTACAAAGTACCGTAAGTACTTGAAGTATCAAGAACAAAGTACCGTAAGTACTTGAAGTATGAAGTACAAAGTACCGTAAGTACTTGAAGTGTGAAGTACAAAGTACCGTGAGTACTTGAAGTATCAAGTATCGGCAGTAGTTGAAGTACTTCGTACTTATTAATTGCAGTACTTGAAATTTAAAGTACTTGAAAAATCAAGTACCAGGTATCAAGTATTTTTAAAGTTTCCAAGTATATCCCGAAAGTTGTAATACTTACATTTGATATTTTATTGTCATTTGATTTTTATTAGAGTACTTTTTGTATCAAAACATATTTTGACCTTGTGCAATACACTGAGATCAGACTGATTAGACAGATCGAAACAGAAGTATTCAAACAAAGAGTTAAAAATAATTAAATATAGCATTGACGATTGTAATTACGATTTATTTTGATACAGGTTTGAAAAAAGAAGAAATCAATAATATAATACATATATTGTTAAAACTATTTCAACTTCGCGTTCGTCTTCAAAAAACTGTCGTAGGCGACAGTTGAGGGACAGTATGTCCATACGTTACGAAATATTATTTTCAATTATGTATTCAAAGGCTTTGTACATGCAACCATCAGCAAGACACATTCAAAAGTAGGTACTTGATACTTGTACTTGAAAAAGTACTTGAGGTACAGAAAAGAATTTGAAACTTTAAGTACAATCCTTGAAGTACTTTTAAGTACTTGAAAATTTAATTAGAATACTTGAAGTACTTTTTAAGTACTTGAAGTATTTTTTAAGTACTTGATGTATTTTTAAGTACTTGAAGTATTTTTTAAGTACTTGAAGTACTTTTTAAGAACTTGAAGTATCTTTTTAAGTACTTGAAGTAATTTTTAAGTACTTCAAGTACTGTCCACCTCTGATTCAAATATATATTTAGATTAAAAATCAGATCATCGGTTCTCGACTGTAGAGTCGATCTTGAAGAGTCTCGAGATCGTCTCGTTGATGAGCCGAGAGTTGAAAAATAATGACGTTGGTCATTCGAGCGGTTGCTCGGATATGCTGTTTTTTTCTTTCGAAAACACTTTAAACTCGTAATTCTGTGCAAACTTCGATTGGCGACGTTTGCAAGCGAATTAATTGACAGAAAAAAACAATTAACGAGGGAACGAATGACAGAGAGGCAAAGAGAAAGAGAGTAACGCACGAATACTGCAGCAATGACGCGCACCAAAGTTTATATATATATTTATATATATATATATATATATATATATATATCAAGACACGTGGAACGCGCGCAATAATGTAAGAACGAGATGAGTTTACTTTGCAAAGACGCATGATTATATGGCTGATATTCCAAGTCGTTCTGGGAATCCTCTCACGTCCTTTACAGGCTTTACGACACTCAACCACACACAGAGACGCATACGTATCGAGAATGTTGCTTGGATAGCAGAGCACATTTTGCAAAGATCAGATTTCTTATTATTGTCGCGCCCGTTGGGTTTCAATTTCGGGGCGCATATCGCGCAAAAATACACGCCCCCGCTCGTTCTCGCACGCGAAATCTCCGAAACTTTATATCGCGGCCAATATGTGGTCCTGCACTGCCCAAAGAAGCGAAAAATCCGTGTATTTTTAACCACGAGGACAGAGAAAGAGAGTTAAGCCAATAAAGATCGTCGATATTTCTATTCGGCTGACACACACCTTGCGGCTTTTAATTATCCGCGTGTATCCAAAACCCAAAGAACCAGCGCGTGAGGTATATCGCTTATAAAAACAAGCGATTTTCAGTTGCCCCGAACGGCGAAGATTTCGCTGAAAGATTTTTCGAAATTATTTTATTGGCTGCCTCTTTCCTATCTCATTCCCTTTTTCGAAGCCTTTCCTATCTTCTTCTCTTCATGCGTCTAAAACTAAGCAAAAATGAAAATATTAAGGTACTAGTCTACTTTAGAAGGCCAAAAAAGCAAATTTTTAAGATTTTTTTCTCAGCTCCTTTATCAGATATGACTATAAAAGTGTTCTTACAAAATTGTTCCATCCTTCGGAAATACAAAAAAAAAAAAATTTTCATTTCGATTCTTTGAATAATTTACAGAAGGCTCCAAAGTTAAAAATGACGGATGTTTGAAATAAATTGTGAAGAATTCAATTTTCCGTTTTCATTTTAAACATCCACCATTTTTTTAAAATCGATTTTCAAATAACGGTGGTAAATTGTTGTGTAAGAAACCTTCCTCTTTAAAATGCTTTTTTATTTTTTTTGTTTCAGACTAGCCAATAACAGTTTTGTCATATCTATTAAAGACGTTAAGAAAAAAAATCTTAAGAATTTGCTTCTTTCTTGGTCTTCCAAAAAACTCAATACTTTTATCAAAACTAGAATTTTTGAGCGAGGGAATGATTACAAATAAGGGAACGATACAGACAAACAGGACTCGAACAATTGAATTATAAATTTAATTTATATTCAAAATTCGACCAGAAGTGAGAGCTTTATAACAGTGTAGATTTTTTTACTGCAAACGTGCTCGCTGCCAAGCAAAAAGGGAAAGAAAGAGAGAGAGAGGATGTAAGCGCCAGTTATGGATGACGCGGCTTAACGAGCTTTTTTCTCAATCTCTCTATATCGTTCTTTCTCCCTCTCTCTCTCTTTCTATCCTTCTGTGATACATGTTAATTAGCCGATATGTTCATTTAAAGACCATTGGTAGAAATTTACTGCTTGACCGTACTATATGTAAATATGTATGAGATACATGTATAAAATATGGTATATTCTTGTCTGCTCGGGCGGCGTTGACCCTCCGGCATATGTAATTAATCTACTTGCGTGGGCACGAGAGGGACAAGAAAGCGCTGAGATCAGATAAAAGAATTTTAATACGACGAGAGCGCATAAGCAAGATCCGTCGATCTTTGTCGAAAATATTGATAAAATAATTCAAGTTGCGCAAGCAAAATCAGTGAGGGAGTAATTTGGTCCAGAATTTTGAAAAAATTAATTTCTTTGCATATTCTTCAAGTTTAGACCTTTAAGTATGAGGTAAATATCCCAATTATAGAACAGGTCCCAATTTTTGAACACTATCTTGTATTTTTATGCTGCTTATCGTTTTTGCTAAGACGCGCCGCTTCACGCGTAAGGGCATAAAAAATTCAAAAACTGTCGCATCTCAAAAAGTAAAGGCGTTTCAAGTTCCTCAGAAAATGTCTTACAAATAACAATAAAAAAAAATTTAAATTAATTATTTGTTAAAAAATACGGTGTTCGATCATTGGGACATAGAAAATACAGTGTGTCCCAATTATTGAACACTCGAATTCTCCAAGATGGCATCATTAAACCCATCAAAACATCGAGACAGTTAACGTGTGACAGATCGTGTGAATCGGATTTATTCAAACAAAAACTTCAAGTTCCTGAATAAACTTACCTTTATTCTTTTAATAATAACTCTAAGATCGTCAAATATATTTTTTATTTGTATTTTCGTGCAATAAACATAAAAAGAAAAGTACAAAGAGAATATAACCTAAATGTAACCTAAAAATACGAAAGTAATGTTCAATATTTTTTGCTCTCCGATATTTCAGTCGAAAAACAAGAAAGCTGCGACAAAATCAAACAAAAACAGAATATAAAAACGAGGAAGCTGAAAATAAAAATAAAATAAAGTTCGAGTTGAAAAGCAAAAATAAACCAAATGCGAATGAACCAAAAACCTGTCAAGAGAGACTAAATATATATTTGTGTATTTTTACATGATTAATAAAAGATTATTTAAGTGTTTGATTTTGCTTTTATTTATTAATATTGTACCCAAAATAATATTTTCAGAACGGAAAAAGAATTCTCGAGAGTGTTCGATAACTGGGACATGCCTGTTCAATATTAGGGATATAGGCACTTCCAGTGTTCAATAATTGAGACATTTGCATGCTTCACATTGTTATTCTTTTTTTTCATTTAAAATAATTTAAAAATAATTTAAAGGGTGATTTTTCGAAAGTAAAAATATCAAAGTATCATTTGAACATGAAAGCGATGGTTTTTTTCTTGATTTAATATTTTTTTTCTCACCGAATTCAATCCCCAGATCCTTAGCTGTTCAATAATGGGGACATTTACCTTCTATCAACGATAGGAAATGTTTAAATTTCAATAATTTACGGAGTTATATATTAGTGATGCAGCAACTATGCCCGTGACGTCAGAGTTTAACTTTAAGGGGTTATTCTGATTTGGAATTTTGAAAAAATCATTTTTTTTGCATATTCTTAAAGTTTAGACCTTTAAGAATATATCTTCGAAAGAAATTTTTTAAATTCAAATAATTTATAGAGTTATAGTTATTTTAATGACGCGCCAACTACGCCCGTGACGTCGGAGCTTAACTTTAAGGGAGTATTCTGGCATAGAAATTTGGAAAAATCAATTTTTTTTGCACATTCTTGAAGTTTAGATCTAGAACGTATCCTCGAAAGGAATTTTTTGATTCCAATTACTTACGGACTTATAGCTATTTTAGTGACGTAGCAACTACGTCCGTCACATCAGAGCAAATCAGACTACAGACGTTTTTCCCAAAACTACTTTTGTCAACATGGCTGACATGATATCTGAAGTTCTACTCAGCCGATTTACTTCAAATTTTTTACCAATCTTCAATGTGTAACTCTCTATGACCTCTACAACTTTTGTATCAGAATTATTTTTTTTTACTGTTGTAAACAAATTCTAAACTATGAAAACGAGTCGAAATACGCCTTTTTTCGTTCAGATAGCCACCATTTTGTGATTTTTTTTTTCCATTCTCTCTGAAGTAGAAGCTACAACATTGTTACTAATTAAGAATCTATTTTTACATTTTGTGGCAGATGATTTTTTTAACTCCAACTTCATCAGCTTATAACTTATTTAATTTCCATTTATTTTCTTCAAAATTTTTGTTTTTATCGTCAAAATATTAATAAATATGTTGCAAAAAAAGAATGGTAAAAATATGCTTTTTTTTGTCGAGTTCGACAAAACGCTCAAAAAGTATGTCTCTAGACCAGAACACCGCCTTAATTCGATCCTTGTTTTATGTATCTACCCCCTTATTGAACATTTGAAATATCGGTGAAATATCTAATAAAAATATAATATATAAAATACCTCATGAAACTTTTGGCGATAAAAATATATTTTAATTAAATTTTAACGCATGAAATTAATTTATGGGGACAGAACCTGCCGAAAAGATTACAAAATAATGGGAAACAGATCCCCGGAACAATAAAATCTCGTTTGAAAAAATAATCGAGATGATAACAAAGGCGAAAAGCGAAATATCTGTAGGTAGCCGACTGTAGGGGCGATGATTAATAAATCAGAGATATGGCGTTGAGAGAACAGTTTAACCTTTTGAACCACGAACGATACATTAATGCCTCTCATCTGGCGCTTTTTGTATAGCTCGCATAGTATAAATATACATGGGGAAATCCGTTTCAACTCTATCTTCTTCGCACCTTCTCCCATTTGGTTCATAATTCTATAGTTTTTTTTTACTGAGGCTTAATGAGCTGATTTTTTTTCCATCAACCCTCAATTTATTTTAATTTGACATCACCGAACATGAAAGCTCTCATTAAAAATAGTAAAAAAATTCAAAAATCCGTTGTATCATAAATAAAATTCATAAACCAATAAACCCTCGAGGGTTCGTTATAATATATAATATTTGAAAAAAAATTATGGTTCATGGCTTATTTATTCATAAATATTTGATATGATATTTAATATCTTTTTAATATACATTTAGCATTGTATCAATATTTTATATAAATATTTATATATTTACACAAATTCGTGAGTTTTCACAGATGAATTCAGATTTTTCCCGGCATTTTTCTTCAAAAAAATATGCAAGGCCATGATAGGATTGAAATATTATCAATTAAATTCGGAATGCTCATCGACCTCAATGCAACATTGGAACAAATTATTAACTCCACCGCGAGGAGGAGAAATTTTCTATTTCTTCCGAAAATTAAGGAAAAAAACGATGAAGATGAGTTTAAATAATTTTTTTATATTTTTTTTAGAAAACTGTTTTTGAATGTAGTTTTCGAAAAAAATACAAGAAAAATATTGAAACCCATCTTCATTGTTTTTTTTTAGATTTTTGGAAAAAATCGAAAATTTCTCCATGATTACTACTTTCAATTTTTTATTTGATTTTTTTTCACATTTGGAAGCCTCTGAACACCCTCAAACATTTTCAGAATGGTGTTATGGGAAATAAGGCTAGTGCAATTTTTTTTTTCCATTGGAAACAAAATAGAATTAAAAAAACACCATTTGGAAAAAATTTGAGGATTTGCAGAAAATGTCAAAGTTTGATATAAAAAAAATAAAAAATGGTAATGATCAAGAAATTTTCTATTTTTTCGAAAAATCTAAAACAAAACGATGAAGATGGGTTTCAATGATTTTTTTTGCATTTTTTTCACAAAATACATTAAAAAACAAACATTTTGAAAAAAAAAACGTTCTAATAAGTCCAATTTTGAAAAAGTTATGTAGCTATTTGAAAAATAAAAAGCCAATTTTTTTGAAAAATTCATCACTTTTTATCGGTTGGGTAAAGAAATTTGAAAAAATTCTGCAAAATGTTTTTGATATAAGGTAGAAAAAGATAAAAAAGTTTCAGCCAAATCAAAAGGTGTCGGGTTCTAAAGTGGCCGACTTGGCGTGGAATGCCCCATATATAAGTGTACGATCGTCGTGCACTACAATCGACGGAGGCTAAATAAAATTCATCCGACTTCGTGCACAAGGGATTGCAAAAGAGTTCGACTTTAAACGTGTGCAATTCACAGGGCCCAACTAACTTTGTACCAGAGAGAGAGAGAGAGGGAGAGAGAGCGGGAGGGAGAAGCGAGAGAAATACGAAGGGGGAGAGATTACCGAGTGTATAAAAAAATAATAACGATAATAATAACAATAATAATGCTCAGGCCAAGAGAGAACATAGGGATGGCATACCGGGGATGTATCTTTCTGTGGGAACGCGCACAAGCTTCTTCGTGAGCACGGGTTGAGAATGGTTAATTGTTGTTTTAATTTATGTCAGTTCTCTCATTCTCCTAGCTCTCTTATATGCACATATATAGTATATACATATATATACGACTATACCCTTCTCTGCTATACTCGTTTACCTTTTTTTTTTTAATTTTTATTTTACTCTTGCTTCATCCGTTCCGCGCGCAGAGTTCGCGCTTATAACACGGGCTATTCATTTAGTCACGGTATTATATAGCGAACCCTCGAAAACGAGTTGGGTGATTAGCCATTCGGTAAGCCGCGAAGCTCTCTCGCGAGAAATGCTATGATATTTTGCCGAGAGGGGAAAGGAAGTGCGAGCGAGAGAGGGATGGAGAAAATGACGACAGGGACAATGTTAATCAGGAGGGATTATCAAGATAGCCGAATAATTGTTCAATTTTATTTTCGGCATTGCCGAATTTTACCAATGGCAAGTATCATCGCTTATTGGACGCTTTTGGACATACATTTTGAGTGTTTTGTCGATCTTGATAAAAAAAAAAAAATTTTTTACCATTGTTTCTTTACAACATAATTATTAACCTTCCGTGGTTCCACAAGGTCAAAAGGACCCCTCGACTACTTTTCTCTTTTCTTCTTTATGAATGTTTTTGATACAGTCATTTGATTTTTTATAAACTAACTTTTAATGTATCAAATGGAATGTTTGAAGGATGTTCTGTAATTTGTTCTTTTTTGACCGATAGTTTGGTCACAATACTTGTTCAAATTGGACAAGGTCAAATCGACCCAGATAAGTGTGACAATAAACAACGAAAAAATCGAAAAAAAAATTATAATTACGTAAGTTATAAGCTGGTAAATTTGGGGCTTAAAAAAAGGGGTGTACTGGCTGATACGATTGCTACCCTTCTAATAATCGGATACAAAATATAAAAAAAAGATTTTTAATTAGTAAGAATGTTGTTATAGCCCCTATCTCAGAAAAAATGGACAAAAAAAATTTCGCAAAATGGTGGTTGTTTGAACAAAAGAAGACGTTTTTCGACTCTTTTTTTCATAGTTTTTAATTTTTTTACAATAGTGAAAAAAAAATTTCATACAAAAGCGACAGTGGCGATAGAGAGTTATATATTGAAGATTGGTGAACATTTTTAAATATACCGGTTGAGTAGAACTTGAGATATCATGTCTTTATTATTATTATTATTATGTCATTATTATTATTATTATTATTATTATTATTATTGATTATGATAATTATTACTTTTTTAAAAACAATTTTCTTTTTTAATTTGATTCAAAATTAACCCAAACCTTTTTTTTTTATTGTATTTATCTATCCGGAAGTGTTGCGAATATTGAATGGAGTGTCTAATAATTGTTCGCAATTTTGAACTCAAATTTTCAATTGCATGAAATATGATGAAATTAATTATGAATTAAAATGAACATTTCTGGTCTGTCTGAAAATGTAGGATAAGCTCTGAAAATGGGAGATTTTATTTTTTTCGGAGTCAACATTTGCTTCAAATATTTATTATATATTTAATATTAATATTCATTAATAATAATATGAAAATATTAAGGATGTTGAGTCCCAAATCGCACATGATGAGAAAATTCTGAAAATTTGGTACGTTTTTGAATGAATTTTTTAAGAGGTCGTGTAAAAATTTCATGACGATTAGGAAGCTCGTTATCGAACAATTAACATTAACAAATTAAATTTAATCAAATGTAGTCTTATGGAAGCTGATATAACTTTGCGATAAGTTTTTTTTTACCTCTCAATGTTTCAATATCTACACTATATTGAAAGCAACGGAAACAAAACGAATTTTATTGATAAATATATTTTTTTATTTGTTTAAAAAATTGTTCTTAAAAAAATGTTAATATTTCAATAACGAGCTTCCCAATCGTCGTGAAATTTTTACACGACCTCTTAAATACTTCATACTAAAACATACCAAATTTTCAGAATTTTCTCATCATTTTTCGTTTGAACCCTTAAGGAGGTTGAAGTAATGATGATAGAATTCTGAAAATTTAATATGTTCTTACATGAAGTATTCAGAAGGTCGTGTAAAAATTTCACGACGATTAAGAACCTATTTATTGAACAATTAATATTAAAAGATTTCATAGGGGCTCAACACCCTTAATGAAATATTAATATTTTTCTTTTTTTTCCAGGGAAAAAATTGCATTGTAATACAACGTTCCAAAAAATTTCAAAAAGATTCCTTTCGTCAGATCAGAAGTAGAAAAATCGCAAAAATTTCGAGGCTGTTTCCTCAAATGGCAATGAAAGGCTATAAAAACTAGATAGGCCCGAAAATACGTTTTCATACTCCTAGTTGACAGTGACGATGGATCATTATAGTGTATACGTATATATATATATATATAGTATGAAATTGCGTGGGGCAGGAGGCACGCGCGAGTTGCCCGAGTGACTCAGAAATTCTCCAAGAGCGAACTGACAGGCGAAATGGGTCAAAGACGAGAGAGTGAGAGGTGCGGAGAATGAGGGAGAATAAGAGAGAGAGAAAGCCCGCGAGATTGCGATGCAGCACTTAATAAAGGGAGAATATCCCGTTCCCGCGGCCGATTACCATATGAATTGGTGGGCATCTCATGAAAAGA
Organism: Alloplasta piceator; assembly: GCA_946863875.1. Lineage (NCBI taxonomy): Eukaryota > Metazoa > Arthropoda > Insecta > Hymenoptera > Ichneumonidae > Alloplasta > Alloplasta piceator. The sequence continues at coordinate 8,514,495 of OX333072.1, read as the reverse complement.
GCTGTCCGCATAGTCGACGAATGACCGAGCTATATATACGAACCTATCACGAACAAAATTATACATATAGATATACATGTGTATGTGTGCGAATAAATCGCAAGCTTTTTCTAGCTATACGACCAGCTATGAACGACGCGTATACGACGACGACGTCGTGAACGGATCGAGTATAAAACTAGAGTCGACGATAGAACGAGAGCGATAGAATTCGGCCACTCTTGATTCACATCCCGTAAAGTTAGTGGATTATAGAAAAAAAAAAGAAAAAAAAAGTCACTCCTCCTTTCCGCGACGACTGTTGCATAGCGAATGACCGATAAAATTCATTGGATAGTGAGAGCTGAAACTATGTCAATAATAATATATTTTGGATTTTTTTTTGGAGTATGCCATCCATTGAATAATTCATTTACTTATGCACAATTTGTGCAAATGACAAAATGACCTTCAGCTCCCTTTTTTCACTGTTCACCAGAGTCTCCTTTATGAACTTTAATTTTTCTTCATGATTGTTATAATTTTCTTCTAAAAATAGTTTAACAAGCAAAGGATAAAAATCAGGAAGCTATGGACAAATTGATAATCTGCGCGATTTTTTTAATGACCATTGAAAATTTGGAAATTTTTAAAGGTCCTTCAGCGATTATTTAAAATTCAACACCAATCGACTTTGTTATTGAGTACGTTGATGAGAAAAATTACACTTGATCGTTCAAAAAAATTAGAAAATTAATCCGTAAATATTTTTTATTTTTTTTCAGAATTTTTTTTAAAACGAAATCCTCGAGAATTTCATCCTAAATTCAATGTCAATTGTCCTTGTTATTGACTGAATCTACACAAAAAGTTCAAGGTAGCTTCAAGATAGCTGTAAAATTGTAAAAGTTGAACGGTCACAAGCATCAATATAACAATTTTTTTTTAACGTGACTTAATTTTTTTCCAAATTCAATAAAAAAATTCCCTTCCATCAATAATATCTACACAACAAAATTAATTTATAACTGTAACTTATAACTTAAACTTATAACTATAACTTATAACTATAACTTATAACTATAACTTATAACTATAACTTATAACTATCACTTATAACTTTAACTTATAACTATAACTTATAACTATAGCTTATAACTATAACTTATAACTATAACTTATAACTATAACTTATAACTATAACTTATAACTATAACTTATAACTATAACTTATAACCATAACTTATAATTATAACTTATAACTATAACTTAGAACTATAACTTATAAATTAGCTTCATAACTGCAAATTTACAAAAGTTACAACACCCATAAATATTTGACGAGAGATTAAAAATTTATTTGTGTATGGAAATTCGATTCGATCAGTCAAGTCGTTCTCTATAATATGTTAATTTAATTTAGAAGAAATTTTTTCTAAATATAGTTTCTCGACGTTTTGGGATATTTTGAGCACATAAATATGGAAGTCTAATTTGTTCCGATAGAAGAGCTTCGTTTATGAGGAAGCAAATTGGAGTATAATGGACTGACATTCAATGTATTCCTCATTGAAGCTCAATATGAGGATTGATCGATGATGATCGTACGATTTTATACCGTACGGTATACTTATATATCGAGGCTCATTGTGTGTGGTCCAGAACTCGTGTTCCAAGGCGCTATCATCGGCTGCCAGGGACTTGACACCATCGCGAGCCTCACGCGCGCTCACGCCTGACGAGTTCCATCACTTCTTATTTTTTGCTGTCAACGAACGCGCGATACCGAGCGCACTCCCACGCGTTAAGGAGTGACGATGTACACGTGAGAGAGAGACAGAAGCCCCCTTCCTTCCTCGGAGGGACACGCGAAGATTATAAAGAGCCACGCGACCGATCGTCTTTCGCAATCCGAACACGGATGATGTTCATTCTGCACGCACACACACGAATACGACAAATTTTTTTTTTTTTAATTTACCTTTCGCAAATAGCATATTCGTGAAGCCCGGGAAATTTCCGATTCAAAACACACGCTATGAACCTCTGAATGACGAAAAAAAAAATTGACCATCTGCTGAGGTCAGGAATCAGCTAAAGTCGATTGGCGAATGGACCAGGGTTATAAAATTAGGATTTTTTGTTTCATTCGATGGGAAATTGACTGCTGATTACGAATATGCGATAAATAAATTAAAATTCCCATGAAAAATGGGTGAAAAGACTGTTTTTATGCAATTGCAGGCTTAGGTCAGGGAAGTTAGAGGTCGGAGGGGGCGAAATAAAACGACATGGTCTTCGTTATATCGATCAGATATTATGAGGTCAATCATGCCCGCCAATTAGTGAAATCAATATTCTTTGGCATGTCACTGAACCGCAGAATTATGAGGTCTCTAAATATTCGATGTCTTCAAGGTAAAATAGTTTTGTCATACTTGTTTGGACGTGCTCACGTCGGTTTGTACTTGAGATGCTGCTGATTAGCGATCCTAGATTCCTCTTGTCCATGATACCTGACTCTATGGTAATTCTTTCTACCGTCCACCCGCATCTATATTTTTTACGAAATAACTCCGTGACGTTTTTTTTTTGAATAACTCGATGATTAAATCGTAACACGATACGACACCACACAACGTGGATTTTACATATGAATAATTTGCTCGTTATCGGAATCCATCGAGAGCAAGTGTTCTCGTGTTAACGTTTATGATGAGAGCGTTAGTTTTGATATTTAATCAGGCAGGCAAGAGATTTTCGATGATTTTGACGTTGTTTAAGATTGACGCGATGTCGTTTCTTGCTTATATATTGCGACAAGTATATACACACTCCCGTGTATAGCCATATAATATACATATGTATATCTATGGGGCATTCCATACTAAGTTGACCTGAGTGTGACCCTCGCTGATTTCGTTTACGATTTTTTATATGCTTCTTCCAACTCAAAATAACATTCAGAAATTTTTTCAGATTTTTAAAACCAAATTTCAGTACGTTATGATTTTTTGAACATTTTTTTCGAAAACCTCGAGTGCCGTAATTTAAAAGTCTGAAAAAATTCTCAAAAATCCGGCGTCAAAAATGGAAATTTTTTACCCAAAATTCATGATGTCCAGGATTTCCCTTCCACCTTGATTTTAGGTTTTTATGGCGAAAACGTAAAAAAAAAAATAGATGCAGAAATTGATCTACCGTGAAAAGTGGCTTGAATATTTTTCTCTTTAACCAACTATTTTTGGAATTTTTTCACTTAAAAAAAAAATAGTTGGTTAATTTCTGCATCTATTCGTTTTACGTTTTCTGCATAAAAACCTAAAATCGAGGTGGAAGCGAAAACCTGGTCATAATGAAGTTTGGGTCAAAAATTTTCATTTTCGACACCTGATTTTTGAGAATTTTTTCAAATTTTTAAATTACGGCCATCGAGGTTTTCGAAAGAAATGTTCAAAAAATCATAACGTACTCAAATTTTGTTTTAAAAATCTGAAAAAAATGGTGGATGATATTTTGAATTGGAAGAATCATATAAAAAATCGTAAACCAAATCAGGGAGGTCGAGGGTCACACCCAGGTCGACTTGGTATGGAATGCCCCATATGTATCATGAGTCTTGTGTCGAAAGTGCTGGTCCCCATCGAACAGGCCCACGATCAGGAGGACATTGACCTTATACCAACGATATATCTTGTCAGGATAAAACTTTTGAGAGAGAGAATTTTATCTAATGACATATGTATCCACACGGAGAAGAAAGCTTTGATAATTCGTGGGCAATAAGATTAATAATTATTGGAGTATATGACAAAGTATTTTTCAGTAATGTGGGAAACAATCGAGCAAAAACATAGCGATCCTTTCCAAATTCGATCCTAATAATCCTTGTCAGAGAAGTACAATACAGGCCAAAAGTTTGGAAACACTCGCCCCGATTCCACGCCGCACAAAAAGTTTCACTGCTCTTATAAAAATGAAGATATTTTAATTCACCAAGCGGCGTTTTAAAGGGGGCATATTCAGCTTCATTTCGGTTTAACCAAAAAAAATTTGCGATTTTTTTTGAACCTGGTACGCCCTTTTAATCATAGTTGTTTTTCGACGCTTTTTTGGCATAGTAATTTTGGCGCACGACTCATGAACATTTTTTTTCTACTGTCTACTTCATTTTCGTTTTTTAAAAAGTTTCGTACGATTTTTTTTCGCAAAAATATTAAATTTTTCGCCAAAATCTACCATATTTATAAAATGTAGCGTAACTCTAAAACTACTGGGTTTTCTTGACATCACTAAGAGAGAAAAAAGTTGCATACAATTATTCTGGATTCAATGAAATTTTTTTACAATTTTTTTTCAAAATTTTTTTTTCGAAAATTTTTCCTGTCAACGAGATATTTTTTATTTCAAACAATGGGTCCCTTACCTCATCTACAAGGAATTTCCGATGAAAAAGCCGTGTAGGTAAGGTTTTTCATCGAAAAATCTGCGTAGATGAGGTAAGAGACGCGATTGCTTGAGATAAAAAATTATCTTGTTGACAGGAAAAATAAAAAAATAAATATTTTGAAACAAAAATCTGAAAAAAATTCTTCAAATCCAAAATGATTGTATGCAACTTTTTACTTTCTTAGTGATTTCATGAAAACCCAGTAGGTTTATAGTTACGCTACATTTTATAAAGATGGTCGTTTTTTGCGAAAAAAATCGTACGATACGTTTTAAAAAACGAAACTGAAGCTAATACTTCCCGCCACAAGTTTTTCATGCAAAAAAGAGTAAACAAAAATTTGCATGGGTCTTGCGCCAAAATTACAATGCTGAAAAAAACCGAAAAACGACTATGTTTCAAAAGGCGGGTTAAAAAAAAATCGCAACAATTTTTTGGAAACAGCGAAATGAAGCTGAGTATGTCCCCTTTAAAATGGTGCTTGGCAAATCAAAATACATATCTTTATTTTTAAAAGAGCAGTGAAACTTTTTGTGCGGCGTGGAATTGGGGCGATTGTTTCCAAACTTTTAGCCGGGAGTGTATATCTGCATTAAGGCAGTATTCTGGTCTAGAATTTTGAAAAAATGAATGTTGTCGCGAAAAATTTTTTTTTCGCTATTTTCATGTCAGTATGTTCAAAATGTCCCAAAACGTCGAGAAATCACATTTAGAAAAAATGTCCGGACGTATGTATGTGTGTATGTGTGTGTGTGTGTGTGTGTGTGTACGGTTTGTGCTTTTATTAAAATGAATATATCTAGAGAACGGTTTAAGTTATCGAGTTGAAATTTAGTCTGCAAGTAGATCATCTATGTCCCTCTACTCAGTGCACATTTTTTCAAAATTGTAAAATAATTGTCAATTTGGCGAGACTTTGTATTTTCTGTAAATGGTTTGTTCGTCGTCTAACTTTCGTAATTTTGAAGTTATCGCTCTGAAATTTTTTGTGTAGATATACTTTATAATAAGGACGGCTGGGATTGAATTTGAGGAAAATCGCTCAAGAGATTCGGTTAAAAAAAAAATGTTAATTTTTCGCAAAAAATTTGTAAGTTCTCTAACTTTTGCAATTTTGCATGTATTGAGCTGAATTTTTTTGTGATGATACATTCAATGAAAACGAAAAATACTACTGAATTTCAGAAAAATCGCTTGAGAGGTTCATTTAAAAAAAAAATTAAAAATTTTCAAACAAATTTTGTTAACGCTCCTACATTCGCATTTTTGCAAGTATCGGGCTAAAATTTTTTGCACAAATACACTAGATAATAAGAATTGTTAGGGTCAAATTTGGTGAAAAACGCTAGAAAGATTTGTTCTCAAAAAAATTTAGACATTTCCAGAAAAATGCTTGTGAACACTTTCGTAATTAAGCAGCTGTTTTGCAGTTGGCACCCTGAAATTTTATGTGCAGATACACTTTATAATAAGAACTATTTGAATTGAATTTAGGAAACTTTGCTCAAGACGTTTGGTTTAAAAAAAAAAAATTTTTTTTCGCAAAAAAAGTGTAACATACCAAATTTTCAGTATTTTCTCATCATTTTTCATTTTAACCCTTAAGGAGGTTGAAGTAATGATGATAGAATTATGAAAATTTAATATGTTTTTACATGAAGTATTCAGGAGGTCGTGTAAAAATTTAACGACGATTAAGAAGCTATTTATTGACCAATTAACATTAAAAGATTTCAAAGGGACTCAACATCCTTAAGGGTTCTTTCTACACCGTTGGGTATGTCCAACGGTCTAAAGGACGAAAAAGAAGGGTTGGTGTCGAAAAATACTAAAATTTATGTGAATATGTTTGTGGTGCCTCGCCCATGGTAAGCCGAGGCAGGGAATATTTAACAAAAAGCTTCTTGTACTCACCGGATACGCGATAACGAAAAAAAAAACCGAACGAGACAGTACACACCCCCTCGTGACACGCCAAATACTCAGAGGGATGAACGTCCTGCGTCCCTTTCATAATTTTCGTACTTTTAAAGTAGAAATATGTGAAAGTTAAAAAAATACGAGAATAAGAGTAAAATAAAATTTAGTAAATGGATAAAAAGTTAAAAGAAATGAAATGATAAAAAAAAAGCATGATTGGTATTAAAAAATAATTTTTTAAATAGCAACCATGCCTTTTTTGTTGTAATTTCATATATTTTAACTTTTATTATTTCTTTATGTAAAAAGTAGGAAATAAAATAACGAATGATTTATGAAGTATTGTATTGTAATTGAATCTTTCCAGATGAATGCTCGATGGATATTCCGGTCAGGTCCATTATAACGGGATCGAGAAATCGTTTCACCCACGTCTTTCTCCTCTCTCTCTCTCTCTTCCTCTTTCACTCAAGCACCTTCCGTAAAATATTTCAATTTTCATCTTTCGAGGAATAATTTTTTTTTCCTATTGCCAGAGGACGCTTGGAGCGCAATTCGAATTTCGTGTACTAAATCAATAATTTACTTTAGCTGGAATTTATTCGTCTGGATTGGTGGCAGACTTTGGTCCACTCGTTTGGACAGTACATACATACATATGTATATGGGGCATTCCACGTCAAATCACGTGGTTATCGGCCTGACCGCCTCGGATTTTGATGTCCAATGAATCGTGGGTTTCGTTTGGCCCAAATTATGACCTCAAATTTGTAGAAATTTTTAAATTTCATTTTTTAGTGGTTGCCTGAGCTAAAAAATCATTGAATTGAGGGAAAACATAAAGAGGGGCCTTTTTCTAATTAATGAAATTTTTTCACAGAAACTAGGCCCAAAAACAGATATTGTCATCATAGTTAGATAATGGGCCAAAAATAATTACTATTTTTGTTTTAACTTTATTTTTTAATTGTGTTGGATTCATCCGTTTTATTACAGGTCGTCGAAACTAATAAATTTTCGAAAAATGTTGTCGTTTCACTCTTAAATCAAGAAAAAAAAATCAAGTTTCACTAGAAGAATATTTTTACTGTTGTTATTCTTACTACAAGAAACAATCAAAATAAGAAATTATTTTAAAAAAATTAAAATACAAAAAAAATAGTAATTAATTTTGGCCCATTATCGAACTATGATGAAAATATCTGTTTTGGGCCCTAGTTCTGTGATTTTTTTAAAATTAATTTAAAAAAGGCCCCTCCTTACGTTTCCCTCAATTAAATGATTTTTCAGCTCGGGCAACTCCTAAAAAATAAAATCAAAATTTCTAAAAATTTTAGGTCATATTTTGGGCCAAACGAAACCCACAATTCATTGGACATCAAAATCCGAGGGGGTCAGGCCGATGACCGCGTGATTTGACGTGGAATGCCCCATATATAGGTGCATATATGCGTATTATCCATGTATTTTCTTATATACTACGAAGACCAGGTCAGTTGGTTTCAGCCTCCTTATTTAATGGACGCCTCGGCGTCTACGACGAAACTCGCCCTCTCTCGAGTGTGTTTGCTCGTTTCACCGCGTTCGCGTGACTATATTAACTACCGCGGCTCGCGAGAGCATCATTTATATTTATATGCGTGTATAACAGTCGGTAGAGAAGATGGGAATGAGCTCGCGAGGGCGAAAGCATGAAAGAAAGGGTACGTTTGTTCTTGTTCCTTCTTGCCCCGCACATTTGCGTTTCGTTTGTACCGAAAATAGCGCTCATTGATTTTGCAAGAGCCTCTGAATGAAGTGAAACTTCTCGTTCATAAAGTCGCCCTGCACTTGGACATTGAGTCTCTTAAGCGCTCAAGTATGAAACAAAAATATAAAATTGATGAGAATGAAAAGGCAAAAATTAATATCCGTCATTCTGGACCTATTCTATTTAATTCTTAGCTCATTTAACCCTAATCAAACTTTCACGAAAATCAGACACTCAAAACAATCCGAAGGATTCTTCAACAGTTATCATTTGAAAGGTATTTTGAGTTTCGAAAAAACGTGAGGAAACCGATATTTCAAAAATCTATGACACTATTTATATTTGATTAATTGAAAGTAATCTGTCTCTTTCAATTAATGCAAATCGGGAAGACTGAAACAACAGAGTTTGATATATCCCGATTTCTTGATTTTTTTTCCCTGCTAAGGCACTTTTGCGAAAATTCATCTCGAAGGGATTAATTTAAGGGATTAATGCCAAAATTTCGCGAATGATTTATTTTCAACAGAATTTCGAGACCTTTCTGTATCGAAAATTGAAAAAAACGAAATATCTACTAGATTCTCTAAATTTCAAAAATTGCACAGGATATTGTTTCCTTATTTATTAGCTTATTGCATCAATGACACAAAACTTTGATTCCTTCACTGGGACAAACATTATAACTAAATTCGTCAAAGCTACGAGCAACTGCATTGATAAATCATCATGCACTTGGATTAAGGCGGAATCCTGGTCTAGAATTTTGAAAAAATCAATTTTCTTTCTTCATATTTTTAAAGTTTAGACTTTCGAGAATATATCGTTGAAAGTAAATTTTGAAATTCCAATAATTTGAGGAGTTATAGCTATATTTTAGTGACGCAGCAACTACGCTTGTCACGTTGGAGCTAATCGGACTATAAACGTTTTTTCTCAAAACTACTTTTCCCAATCGATTTACTTCAACTTGTTCCCTAATCTTCAATGTATAATTCTTTATCGCCCCTACCACTTTTATATCAAAATGATTTTTTTTACTATTAATAAAAAAATTAATTACAGTTATTATTATTATTTAAAAAATTTAAAACTATGAAAAAAAAAGTCAAAAAACACCTTTTTTGTTCAGACAGTCGTCATTTTGCGATTTTTTTTTCCATTTTCTCTGAGGTCGGGGCTATAACGACATTCTTGATAATTGACAATCTTTTTTTAAATTTTGTATCGGATGACTAAAAGGGTTGCAAAATCGTGACAGTCAGCACATCCCTTTTTTTAGCCTCAACTTTACCAGCTCGTATTTTATTTAATTTTCATTTTTTTTCTTGATTTTTTTTTGTTTATTGTAAAAATATTAATAAAGATGTTGTCAAAAAAATGATGAAAATATTATTTTTGATTGAGCTCGAGAAATCCTTGAAATTGTGATTTGTGGTCCATTTTCGAAAAAGGACCACAGATCTCTGCAACTTCATAAGTCAGCAGCATCCACAAGTGGTCATAACGGTGTTTCCTCCGCCATATTGGGTCTCTCTCACGAGTCCCTCTCGTAAAACGTTCGAGCGTAGGAAATTTTCACGCAGGAACGTGTCAACCTTGCTTCTTCCGAGTGTAAGAAAAAAAAAATTGAAAAATAAAAGGGTGAAAGAATTCATGGGTCGGCAGCGGGACCGACTCTCGTGTGCACGGGCGTCTGTTATGTTATTTGCAGCGGCATACCGCGCATTGCAATTGCGTACGTGCGAATATGCGGGGTACATGGCGGTATAGGCGTTTTACACGCGCGTTTATTCTTCGAGAGAGAGATGAGGAACGGGTGTGCAACAGCTCGAGCGCGCGCGCGATATTAGAGAGAAAATTCGCGACGCGATTCGCGGGAGGGTACTTTATTTTATGTACGGTTCTCGCCTCAAGGAACTTGGTTGCATCAAATGAGGAGACAGATGTGAGAATGATGCGCAAAAATATATTACACGCGTACGTATGAGGACACAAAACCATTGCGCAAAACGTGCAATCCACTTTGAAATGCAAGCCAAAACGGTGGAAGATTTTAACAAAGTTGCCAGATTATTTTTAATCCAGTGTTCTTTTAATTTTGGGAATAATGTGGGAAAACCGGTCAATGGGTGATCGACCCATTTATGAAAAATTTCGTGATTTTTTTTTTTATGGCAGCCCTTTGTGGATTAATTTATAAATTAATAATTAATTTAATTTATTCATTAAATTTAATTGATTATTTAACAATTAATTTGCAACATTGTGCTATCTTAATGATATAAACGTAATTTTTTTGTCATTGATTCAGAACTTTTATCTTGTGGCTTATAAGAATAAAAGCATTGCCCCAAACGTGCAATCCACTTTAAAATGTAAAACAAGCCGCTGGAAGAATTGAACAAAATCACCAGATTATTTTCATCTCAGTGTTCTTTTAATATTGGTGATAGTCACCATATTTTTTAGAAATCTCATGATTTTTGATTTTTTTTATGGCAGCCATTTGTGGGCAATTAATTCGTAATATGGCGTTATCTCAATGATATGAACGTGATTTTTTAATACTTGAATTCAATTTATGCATTATGACTTATAAGAATAATTTCAATTAAGAATTAGCTATGTTTTTCTCATTTCAAATCCTAAGATACAATCATATCCATCTTTTACATTGATTCTGCCTTTATTTAATGTGTTTCTGCATCCTGAAATATGTGGAAGTCTATTTTTATTCAATTTCATGATGAAAATATATATTAGGCATGTTCGATTCTTTAGAAAGAATCGATTCCCTAATCGATTTTGAATGGAATCAAGAAAATCGATTTTCATGAAAAATAGAATCCAAAGAATCGATTTCGTAAGAATCGATTTTTAAAAATCGTTAAAAAAATTAATTGCTGATTAAAGCTTACGTAAGTGTTTATTAAGTTTTTGCTATGGAAAATGATTAAATTGTATTAATTTATTTTTAATACAAAATAATGAACACAAAATAACAAATATAAAAGCAGTATTCATTCTGGCTAAACATAGTTTGATTCTATTACATATTTGCACTTTTTAATATATTCTTAAAAATATTATGAATATATTTAACAAATTAGACTTTTTTTCTATTACGTAAGTTTCTATTGTTTTGAGATATTTTGTATATTTTTACTTTCGATTATTTTTTTCGTTGGATCCTGATTTTAATATTTTAACTTCTCATTTTTCTTACTCTTTTTCTCACGTTTTCACATTTCCACATACTTTTTTACTTTTAATCTTGACGCTGATGTTTCACAGACTTTTGTAAATCTTTAATTAATAGCCAATCCTTAATAGATAATGAATTTAATAAAGTAAGTCGAATTTTCGATTTTTAAGGTCATGAATCGATTCATCTAAAGATCGAAAAGTAAAGAATCGACTCAAAAGATCGATTTTCTGAACAAAAAAATCCATCTTTTAAAGAATCGAATCGGAATCGAACATCCCTAATATATTTTGAGATGATATTGGTCAGGCGAAGAAGGTAATAATAATGGATCCTTAAAATACTCAGATAACGAATATTACCAAAATATTCTTTAGATGTCCGGTGACAGCATTAAAAATCCGATATGCATTTGCTTGCCAAGTTGAGAATATTTACAGCAAAATCTTTTTTCTGCCCTTTTAAACGGGCAAGTAATATTCGGAAAAACAGAAACGCGATACAGTCATAGATATAGATGTAAAATCCAGTAATTACGCTATTTATAAATTTAGTCCTGAGTTTGCGGCCCTGAAACAGCGACTGCGTTTCTGACATCATTTTCGACGTCGCAACGACAAAGTGCGAGATAGAGAAAGAGGGAGAAGAAAAAAGAGAGATAGAGAGGAAGAGGAGAGAGAGAGAGAAAGGGAGAAAGAGAGGGAAGCAAGAGTCGTGGAACCACTCACCAAGTTGTTTTTCCGGAAAATGGCAGGAGAGTAAGGGAGGAAATGGATTTCCTCGCGGTCGTTTCCCAGACTCACTCACTCTTCTCTCCTCGCCGCGCATCTTCTGCAATTTTCTTTCTCCTTCTCCCCGACTCACTCTTTCTCTCTCGCCTTTTTCCAGCGTTCCCGTCTCTTTTTCTTTCAACCTCTCACTCTGCCTCACCCTTTGTCCGCGAAGCTATATAATATCCTTCCTCATCCTCTCGCGAAATTTTCCATCTCCCTCTGATTCGAGATTCTCGTGTGTCTGCTGCTGCGGATACCGCGCACCCAACTGTGTTGTAGTCAGCAACGCCCACGACGTCGCTGTTTTGCGAGGGATGAAGATGCGCGAGGGTGAATCAGCGGGGCGGAGGGGGAGGGGGCGAGGGTGGAATGAAGAAGGGATTCTGCTGCGTGAAAATGTCAGACGAAAATGTCAGACTCTGGGAGAGGGTGAATCGGGGGTCGTGTGTGGCGTCGGCAAACGCTCGCACGAGGACGTTTCTACCCCGCGGAATTCGAGATACGATACACCCACGCGTGAACAAAGTAGGGCAAAGTCGATTCATTCATTCACTGATTCATAGGGCGCGTATGCTTGTATAACTTGTATATCTACATTTATAAATCGATGGCTGACAGCCAAAAAGTCGTATGGCGAGGACTAAGGCACACTCTGCAAAGTCCTTTTGAACAGAAGTCATCGACGCTTAAACGTTTGTATATATATGTATGTGTAAATTATATAGAGAGAGGCTTGTGGGTGGAAATGTGCCCAGACATCCTCGAATGTTCGCTATACCATAAACGCAGACACCCCTTTTCCGTAGTTGCGAATTTCTCTTGATGGGAATTGAAAATATGGGATACTTACGTGTCTGATCTCGTACGTCGGTCTTTTACATCACCGCTGATACTAGAAAAGTCCCACCAGTATAATAGTTAATTTAATCTTCGGGAATACCATTACATTGCTCTTTTTCAGGAACGTAATCCACCCTCGCAAAAATTTGCTGGATTAGTTTGAGATTTATCACAATCGATCTTGGGACTTTCGTCGGATCTAAGCTTTCAGCATTTCATTCGGTCCATTTTCTATACGCGCGCATTGCTATCAATTTTATCAATTGATTACAATTTTTGAATTCGTTATAAAGGACTGAGTTCCTCCCGAGTGGAAACAACTTGTTAATTTATCGTTAAATTTACTTTATTTTACTTTATTTATAGTTAGATAGACGAATATTTATCGGTGGAGTATCGAGTGGTAAAGAGTGGTCAATATTCTAATTCGCTTTCGTCCAATTTTGGGACCTATCCACGGCCGAGGAAATTAAAGGGTGCGAAGAGATAGAGTTTATTGTTGATGACTTATTTATTTGGAAAGTATTATTTCATGAGAGACAGACGCGTGGACAAGAGTTAGGATTGAAGGAAGAAAATTAGTAAAGGAATTAGGTAAAGGAATTGGTCAGTAAAGGGAATTTGTGAAGGAAACAAGAGAAATATACGAAGAGGAGCTACTTGTGGATAAGGCAGATTCGAATAGCAAAATCGTGGAAAATTTGAATATCTCAGAGGAGTAGGTGTTATGGGAAGATTGAATATACATGAATGCACGATCATCTGTAGTCCACGTAAAATATATATATGTATATATAAATGGAAGTATACTTGATGCTGCAGAGACTGGCCGGATATCCCATACTCAGCTAAACGGACAATGCAAACGTCTGCTATTTTTGGCATTAAGCCACTTTGTCGATAACCTTTGCAATATTGTTGCTCGAGAATGATGAGAAATATTTCGCTATATTACGTTATATCATGAAACAATCGGGCGATGATGTTTTCCTTCATTTAATTTTCTTATATCCAGAAAATGTGGGAGATGATGCTCATTCTTAAAACCTGCATTTCTTTTACTTCACCTCTTCATACTTCAAGAAAATGTTGACTCCTATTTTTGTCCTGTCAGTTGAAAGCTGAGGGAGTAATAATAGTTTAATTGGACTCATCTTATTGTTGTAATAAAGCGATCTTCTGAAATTGATGCAGCTGCTGAAAAACCTCACAGGACTTTGGTGATTTTGCTCGATGAGCTGCATCGTAATTCGTCTGATTGGTAGAGAACCCGGATATGAATGCACGAAAAACTACGATCGAGTCGAATGGAATGGAATCGACAATTTCGAAGATATTGAAAACGATACCCACGTATTCCAAGACTTTACCGATTATATGGGAATGTATACATATGAAATGGATACTCGGACGTCACGAATATCGAAACTGCGCGGATGTGAAAGCCAGAAAAACCGAGGATTTAAAAGATATGGTCGATTGACGCGAAGTGTATATAGTGAAGTGCTCTTCAATGAAAAAAATCATAAGGAAAAAGGTGGGAAACAAGGATATGTGAGAAAAGAAATTTGATTTTTCGTAAACCGAGAAAAATTATGGTTAACTATACTAAAATAATATTTTAATCTAGGATAAAATGTGATCCCTTGAAACCTGAGATTTTTTGGTTCAGGTTGTTGAACGATTAGGCCTATAATATTTGAAGGGTATTTTGAGGATAAAATTCGATAGATGGTATATGTTTTGTATATTTTAATTTCCATATGGGATAACCATGGATAAATGCGATTGCTTGTTGCTAATTTCCATGGAGCTAAGATTTGTACGGTCACCATACTTTTATTTGGGGTTACCGTAAAATTGACCGGTTTCTCAACCTAATATAAATGTAGTAAAACATTCTGTTTATCGTTTTATAATCAGAGAATAAGCGTTAAATTAACTATTGCTTGGTCAATTCTTTTTCTATCCTGTGGGATGTATTTTGAATTTTATTCCTCTGGACCATAAAGTTTATTCTCATACTTTATGATACGACATTTTCGAAATTCTTATCAAAGCTGCTTCACAAAATAATTGAATCACGAATTCGGACGGCAGTTTTGATTTTCCTAACGATGTAATTTTTGAACAGACTTCTCTAAACATTTCAAAAATTTATACTATTTATAAATGCTTATACTATTTATAAATTTATACTATTTATAAATATTTCGTAAGCCAAAGATTTCTGTTACGTTAATTTATTTTTGCTTTAGAGAAGCAACGTTTCGAACGTTTGGTCGATCGCTTTGTGAATTAAACCGCAGACTGATTCTCAAGAGAAAATGTGATGGACAAAATTGTTTGAATCGAAAGCGTGCGCAATGATTCAAGCGGAGATCGATCTGAATTCTTTGGACGCTTTTCTTGGATTCTCTTTTCTCAATAGCAACGAAAGGCTCATCGAGGTCCTCTCTTCCTCGGTACAATCTTTGGTCCATAGACCGACATGTTACCTCACATCTACCCTCTCTTATTCTGTCGATCGAACGAGAATCGAATTTGGCCAAGTACCAAATCGATCCGCAGACTCTTGTGGGAACTTCGCGATCCAGTGAAGAGTGAAAGAGGACGAAAGAGGAAGAGGAGAAGAGTGAGAGGGTTCATATATATGCTGGGAGAGCGGGTCGATGGTCGAAACCGATGTCGAACTCTAAAGTTACCTCCAAGTCATACCAAACCATTCACTCTCTACATTCGCAGATTCCCTCTGCCTTTCCTTATTTCATCTTCAAGACGCGTCCTTTAATCAATGTTATCGATAAAGACGCTGAAATCGTACGCCGAAGGAAATTACAAACAAATGTAAACTTACACATCTGTATATGTCTCTTCTGAAGTCACTTGCACAGGAATCAAGACACTGGAATCGCAGGTGCATCGACCCCGTGAGGGAACTTTATCGAAAGTGTGTCCGAATGAATGGACGAATGAATGGAGATACATAGGAATACAAGATACGCCATTGACTGCGATGACAGTGGAATTGTCGTTGCAAGTAGTCGAAGCTCGAGTTGGCGCGAGCTTAATGGTTCTGTGTATAAACTGTTGAGAATCAAAAGGTCGTAAGCAACCTCATTTTGCCTATGAGACGATGTGGAAACGCGAGCTTTTGACTTTTAACTGTCGATAAATGCAGGAGTGTACGTAGTTTGGAAGTTGCATTAAAGTGGGACGTTTAGTATCGACAAGAAGACACGATGCATAAACTTGCATCATGAGTGCATCGGCCTCTGATGAAGACACACGCGAATTCGCGCAAATCAGATGTGATGACATCTTGTAAGAAGATGTTGTCGGTTTTCCTTCGCTTCATTGCTAGCTGAGATACCCGCTTTTAAGGGTTCTTAATCTTCAATTTTATATGTTGACATATTTTTGAGTTAAAAATATATGTAGAAATAATTTTCCTAGATTTTGATGAGGTAACGTCGCCTTAAGACAAAATCATGGTTGAAAATGCATGATTTTTTTTCTCTCTAATTTGTTTGGATTCTTCCTATCAACCCTTATTTTTAGTATTTTATGACAACGAATGGAAAATTCAAAATTTGCCAATTCTGGAATTCTAAACTGAAGCTCGTTACTGCTTTGTAAACATTTATGATCCCTCAGCGATACACTTTTTTTACATATTACAGGATTTTTTTAAGCCATGTTGAAGAAATTGTTAAAAGTAAATGAATGAAAATTCATTTGCAAATTTTTTCAACTACTTTGCGGATTCGTCTTATGCAGCTGATGAAGTTATTTTATATTTTTATAATTTATAATTTATATTTTCTATTTTTAGAATTTACACATATTTTATTCACCTTTTGCACGGTCGGAATGTCAAAAACAAAAATAATTGACTATTTCAACTGTCAAAACTATTATTGCGACAATCACAAAAGTATTATTGTATTTTTTTTTACCATATTTCCTCTTTATTTTCTTTGCAACAAGATTTTTTTGATGAGCTCGATTAAATTAAGAAATGAAGGGATGAATGGTGAGACAATGATTGTGCTAAATTTTAATTTTGAGCAAAAAGCTTGACCATAAAAAGCCTTATATTCTAGAATCAGTGTTTGCAATTAGCATATTCGGTCTTTGGATCGAGGACCAAAAATTGAACGATTGCTTTGAATATTGGCTTAAGGCGGTCGAGTCAGCGTCAAAACGGCGATTTTTAATAATAATTTATAATTTTTGTAGAATGTCTAAAAATATGATATACCGTCCACCATTTGAGGTACCAAATTACCCATTTTTTGGGACTAGTTAGAATCCTTAAGGTGTTCTGGTTTCCTGAAAAACCTAGTTTTGAGTTTTTACACTATGCGCGCGATTCAGAATAAACCACTCGATGGATTTTACTTTACAACGTCTCATTTTCTTCGTGATACATTTTCCCATCGCATGAACGCGGCACATTTTTTTTAGACCTTTATTTCAGAGTTGCAGGGCTGTTTTGAAATTGTTAGCCTGATTTGAACTTTCCAGGCATTGACCTGGTCACAATTTTGACGTTAATCAAAATGTGCCGCGTTCATCCCGTAGGAAAAAGTGTTGCGAAGAAAATGACACGTTGTAGAACAAAATCCGTCGAGCGGTTCTTTCCGAATAACGCGCAGAGTGTCAAAACTCAAAACTAGGTTTTTCAGGAAACCGGTCCGTCTTGAGTGTTCTAACTAGTCCCAAAAAAATTTTTCATTTGGTACCTCGAATGGTGAATGTACATCATATTTGTAGGCATTCTACAAAAATTATAAATTTTTATTAAGAATCGCCGGTTTGACCCCCTTAAAGGATCGTAGGCGTCCGTAACATTTTTAGGACCACGATATCGGGGTCATCACACTTTATACACACAGGCCTGTATACATATCTGATATCAAGTATAATCTATGTTGTATGACGTTAAAATAATATGCAGCGTGGACATGAGGGCGCGACGAAACGCGATAACGCGGAATTTCCCGAGTAATTGTTTACGCGTGCCAAGTGAGTTATTTGGCACGTGGCCATTGCCGGCTGTCCCGTGTGTGACGGGAGGAAAAGCCCGTAGAATCTAGAGGGAGTATATCGTCGTCTAGGGGTGGTCGAGACCCACGTGCTCGGACAACCGTCCTGGAGAACACCCCTTAAAAACTCCCCGACACTTTTCCGATCGCGACTTATGCAATTCTGTGCCCATCAGTTATATCGCCTAGAGCTTTTCACCGCTGCTGTCATTACGATTCACACCATGAAACGGATTCCCATTAAAATATGAGAATCTAATGAAAAATTTAATCTAGTTCATTGATAATTATCATTTAATGAATTTAAGATACGGATTCATTTTATTAAAAAATCGAGATGTCTATTTTTATTGATAAGACGCTTCAGTTTTCATTTATGACGATGCTATAACCGAGAGTCCGATTTTGGATTGGCCACCTTCTCAATACAACGTTTTTTAAAAAAATTGAACTGTTTTAAACGAATTTTGAGACTCGATTGCTGTTGCTCATTCGTGAGAATTTTTTGTATGATTCATGAATTTATTCAAAATTCTTGATGAATCGATTGCGACTTACTTCCCTCCAAAGCATTAGATTGAACATTAAAATTAGCTGGAACGAAATTCAATAAAAACGAATAACTTTCTTCTGAGACCTTTGCAAAATAAATTTTACGATTTTGGGCCGTAAAATTGGTCTAAAGAAATCGACAAATTGACGGATCAAATAGATCATGAAAATCTCGGGAGGTTCGATGCTTCTCGTCAATTTGTTGTAAATTCAAAATGGAAGGGAATAAACTTGTCAATTCTGATTACTGCCTGTCCTTAAACTCACCAATTCGACAAGTCTGCGAATCTATTTTGATTCCCACCTCTATTCTTCAAGAATATTCTATAAAAGCACCCTTGGTAGGGGAGCGTGGGGCTAGTTGTAACAGGGGTAAGTTGTGATACTCAATTTTGACCGGGAACTTGAAACATTTTGCTTTAATTTTTTTGCTGAATGTGCTTCTTATAACTCGCAGCATATCGTAAACACCGCTAATACCCTGCGAAACATGGAAAAAAAGAGGATATGCACACGAGCTCTATTTCGGCCAGGTTTCGTAAAAAAAATACTTACGAAAACTTTGATTTGGACTATTAAAATTAAATCAATTGTTTATTATTTTTTCCTTGTTACATCGTAAACTTAACTGGCTTTCATTTGATTTTTTTTAAAATTATTCTAAAGTTTGTAGTTTTTGAGATATTTCATTAAGTAGACATAATGAGCCCATGGGGCAAGTTGTAACATGTTATAACTTGCCCCATGCGCGTGTATTTTTTTCTGCTCGCTACATGTATTTGTATAAATAATATTATTACAACTTGTAGTATAGTGATTACATAGTATTACAAATTATTTGCTGCTTTATGTGCATTCTTTTACTCTTCCTTACTCTAATATTGCCCAGAAAAATATGCCAAGTTATTGTATTGTATTTTTTTTAGCATGAGAGACTACCAAAGATTATAATCATCACAAGAATGAACCACGATGAATAATACAAGACTGTGAACCAATAAAAACGTGTTCTTTCTTATAAATGTTGCCAGTATTTTCATTGTTACAATTTGCCCCGAGCCTGTTACAACTAGCACCAGACGTGGGGTAAGTTGCAACAGCTCCCATTTTTTCAAAAAACGTCTGGTGTAAAAGATGGGTAAAGATTAAAAATTATTTTTCAATTGGAATTAGTGCTCAGATATATACTTTACAAACCCTCTTACTCACAATCTTAAAAGCATACATATTTTAGGTGTTACAGGCCTTTTTCCAAAAACTGTTATAGCCCCACGCTCCCCTACTCTATAAAAATTTATTTGCTTAGATCCAAATTCCGGAGTGACTTACGACCCTCCGAATAATTAAAACACACATCAAAATTAGTTTAAACAAAATCCCAATGAAATCGAGCAACTTTCATCTGAATTTAATGTTTATAGGGTAAATTTTACGATCCAGGGTCGTAGGATTTATATGGAAGGGTAGTATTAATCGAGGGTAGAGATTGATAACAAAAATTTACAGAAGTTACATGTTTCTCTTGAATTTGTTGTAAAATTAAGATGGGACGGAATAAAATTGTCGCGAATTTCGCCACAAATCGCGAACAACCCCTATATCTGTCGCATTAATGTCGAGAGTGAGAGATTACAATCTCGGGGTAAATCATTCACAATCGGCACTATTATCGTCCCACACGAGTGCCATAGTGCATCTCGACGTCGAATGTAGTACGTTGCATCATTTCTGTGGCCATTCAGATTTTCGGGCACACAAAAGCCACCGTCCTCTACACATATGTATACCTATATACAATGCACTCGATTGTCTGGTGTGTATTATGATGAAATCCGAGCTTTTATGAACACATATATCTATATAAAGTACACACATAAATACATACGCACATGGGTCATTTCATGTCAAATCGACCAATAGTTGGAATCGACCCCATTCAATTTCGATGAAATTTGGTCAGAAGTTTCCGCTTATCATAAAACGAAGTTTTACTAAAGATAAAAAAACATTTTTTTCGACTATTATGCAAAATTTTAAATTTTTAATTTTTCATTAAATTTTTTTTTATAATACTTTGTACTGATCTTAAAAGAATCTGAATTTTTTTTGTTTCAAAAATATGAATTGTTTAATTTTGGTAAAAAAATTTTTTTTTTAGAGGTGAAAAAAAAAATGTTGTCTACAAAAATTCAAAAAACCATATTTTTGAAAAAAAAATACCTTTCTGAAAATTCAAAGATCTTTTAAGATCAGTACAAGTTATTACATAAAAAAATTGAACCAAAAATTTAATGTTGATCGTGGACTTTCACAATTTTCAAAAATTCCAAATTCTCCAAATTCATCATTTTTCAAAATTTTGTTTCGAATATTTTTCTTCGCAGCCCTGAGTATACTCTTTACGACGAACCCAGAACGATTTTTTCGTAGCTATAATAGTTTTCGAGATATTTAAAAAACAAACTTGACAAATTGAAAAAAAGGTGAATTTTTGAATTTCGCATAACTTTTGAAAAAATTTTGTTTAATCCTTTTCCTTTGGTAGAACTTCGTTATATGATAAACGAAAACTTCCGACCAAATTCCATCAAAATGAAAAGGGATCGATTCAAACTATCGGTCGATTTGACATGGAATGACCCATACATACATAACGAAATATCGTTCGAGTGGATCATCTCTGTTTTCCACGTCTCTTACTCGCTCTTTCACATCTCGTTTTGGGGCCGCACACAAACACATTTTTTCCTCCCTCTTCTTCTCACGTCGATATATATATATATATATATATATATATATATATATTTGCGAAGGGGTAGCAAAAGCTCGTGGCTGTGTGCGCGAATTCGAGAGGGTGGTCGCGACGTATATCGCGTTCCGCGAGTGAGGTTGGCGATGCTATTGCCGGTTGGGGAATGTTATAGTGGGGTGCGCGGGGACGAAGGGATGCAAGGGAGAGGGAGAGCACGAAATAAGGGTAGTTTGAGGGGGTTCGTCAGTTTCCGGGTTGTTCCGGATTGAGTGAGGGTGGGCGAGATCGGCTGTGAGCTTTTGGCAAGAGAAGGAGATAGAGTAAGAGTGAGAAGGGGATGAAAACGGCGGCGTCGACGTCGACGTCGTCGTCTTCGTCGTCGACGTCGACGTCGTCGTCGTCGTGGTCGTCGTCATCGTCGTCGTGGTCGTCGTCGGCGGCGTCAAGAGCGGCGGTGGCGGCGGCGGCGGCGGCGGCAAAACGATAGAACGCGACGGTGGCGGCAGGAGCCGCGCGCGAGAGCCACGACACGACGAGGCGTCGCGACGTCAGTAGAGCGCCGCGCTATCGACCACCCACCGCTATCGCCACGAGAGACTACTGGTCCGATCCTCGTCGTCCTCGTCCTCGTAGTCTTCATCGTCCTTATTGTTAATCGTCTCTCGCGCGCGCGGTTACCAAAGACCAAAAGCACGGACCAAACGGTACCGAGCTTTTCCAACGTCTTCATCTTCTTCTTCCTCTTCTTAATTTTTTTAAATCAAACATCGGCGTGAATTTCACGATCGACAAAGTTGACAAAGTATTTGAGAAACTCTCGGAGGGAACGAAATGGTTTTCTTGATAAACTTACTGTAATTGGTGGTAGTTTAATAAAGGATCTACGGGAAGAAGCCAAAGTTACGACGATATTGAAGCAGTGAAGAAAAACTTTCGCGTGGTTCTTTTTTTTTTAATGGTGAACGAGGATATTGGGAAAATTGATTGACAGGATTGTTGAGATTGACGGGGTAAGAATAAGAAGGTATTTTTGTGCTGAAAACGACGATTCACGAGAGAGTTTTCGGATTTTGGTAAAATTCTTCAACGAGGACGGGGCCGAATAGGAAGAAGCTTACCGGTGTACCGGCGGCTGTATGCGTTAACGGTCTTAACCGTGAGCCGCCGAGGACGCCGACGTCATCAACGCCAGTACCACGCGCCCCGGAGTGCCGGCTTCTTTCTTGTTACCACCCTCGTCACCTGCCTCGTTCACCGAAGGACCAACCTGTGAGACCCAATGACTGTCCATCGAGGGACCACGGGACACACATGTTCGTTATAAGGTCGGTGATCCTTCCAATTCGTTCAAACTTTTAATCTCAATTTTCAGCTCGAAATATGCCAAAACCACTTCTCAAGGTCGTTTCCATATCACGAAAGTAATCCATTAACAAGATGGATGAAACAATAAAAAAATTGGCTATTTCCTTCCGGAAATATTCGTAAATCGGTGTCTTATTGAAAATTAAGGTCAGCGTTGTTAAAAAGAAAAAAACACACGGAGAGAAATCACGTTACTAACTTGTCTCCGGAGAAAATTACGCAATCTTTTCTCGCAAGAAATTCCAAAGAATATTCCTGACGCAAAAAATTATTCTGATTTGCAATCTTGTCTAAAATCCTTAAATTTCTTGGGTGAAATTATTTTTCGTTGGAAAATGCCACAGTAAAAATGAGCGACACTTCGTGACTCGTAATTGAGAGAAAAACTGGGATAGAGTCGCAAAGTTCAAGCACAGCTTTTCATCCCTCCCGTAATTATTTCGTTGCCACGGTCATGAAAAGCGAATATTATTTCGACGCTCACAGCGACGAATGCACATGCATATGCCGCAATATGAGCGTAATACCTACTTCAATGTGCATCCGAAGGTCTCCCGGGCTATAAGGAAAAATCTTGAGCCAGTACGAACGACCTTGGTCCAGTGCATATTTGCATTAACGGCATGATATTAAAACCAAAAAAAAGAGGTACGATGGAAAAAAAACGTGTACCGTATATATGCCTGTGAATTAATTTATGCGACGGGTCGTCGCGCCAAGGCTAACAATTAAAGCGATAGATTCGTTTCGTGACTCTTTTTCGCCAAATATCAAGGAAATTGAGACAAAAATTATTTTATAAAATTGTACTGCTGATATGCGGAAAGGAATTTTAACGCATATGATAAATAATCACAATTTGTGGCGAATACAAATTTACGGGATCGCCTCGGTTTTGAATTTCCATAATTTGGGTTTTCGAGTGTATCTTGATGTTCGTGTAATTATACGCACGGGATTCTCGGCCAAGTTAATTAGTTCTCAATTCTGACATCCTCCGATTTTATTCGCGATTTTTTATATCTTTTGAGCATCTCTTGAGAATGCACTGAATTTTTTTTAAGATTATTTTTCCAATGCGAAAGACTTTTATACATTTTCTGAAAATTATAATTATTTGTCTGATATAAAAATCAAAATCTATGCAAAAATTGCGTATTGTCTTAAAATATTTGTGGCCAATTTCAAATGAAATGCAATTTGTATTTTTTATTTCTAAAGATTTATGAATTTTCCCAATATCAAATTTTCATTACATTTTGAACAATTGAGGGAAAACTTTTTGTATAAATGAGCTGATAATGAATAACGTTGTGCAATTATTTTTTTTTTTGGTTTTTACGAAAATTGGTTTCTAATTTGACATTCATTTACAAGGAAGTGTTTCCAGAATATTGATTTGGAAACCGTTATTCGGGTGTAAGAATTTTTAAAAAAATCATGCTCATTCGACATCCGCATGAAGTTTCGATTAACCTTACATTATGGGCGAGCATGTTATTAAATTTTAGCATAAAGGGAAGCTTAACGAACAATGGATGAAAATGGGAATCTGTGTGCAAATTTCTAATCTGAATTTTATACTTGAAATAAAAATTTAGAATAACTCGGAATGATCCTAGAAAAATTTTGCATGACTTTTAGGGAAATTGTATGTTATTATAAACAATCGATGGATCATCCTTTACATGAGCGAATCAGAAAACCTATAAAGGAAACGATACTCAATGAAATTTGCATATGATTTTAGGCATGCATTTTTTGTATAAGGATTGCTGTTATATCCAAAATTTTTATAAAATCTGAAATTTACGGGTTATTTTAATTCAATTTCAATAATCCTTGTTATCTGGTGGTTTTTACAAACAGTGTTAGCACTGAGAAAACAATTTACCATGATTTGTCAACTGTTAACAAATGTAAAGTAGAATATGGCGAAATCAATTCTTTTTTAATATTTAATAAATCGAATAAATGTTTTTCAACAGTTGATAAAGTACTTTGACACAAATAAAATATTTCTTAACGACTAACAAATTTTGTGACGGTTAATAAATAAAATAAATGTTTTTTAACAGTTAATAAATTATTTCGACACAAATAAAATATTTCTTAACGACTAACAAATTTTGTAACAGTTAAGGAATATTTAAGTATAAGTGCCAACTAAATATATTTCTTTACTACGAATAAACTGTTTTCTCAGTGCAACATCCACAAAATTATGAAGCTTAAAGCATTTCCAAGCGGTTTTTCGATATTAAAATTGTAAAAAACCTGATTTTTTAAAAGTAATCTTTCACGAATTCAATATTTCGCGCATACCTTGAGTATTTAACGAAAATTTTCTTGATTGTTTGAATCAGGCCAAAATATTTGAATTATAAAAAAAATGGAAAATCCTTAATCAAAAAGATTACAAAATCTAGTGCTTTTGAGGAACAGCGAAAAAATGAAAAATCAGCAATAAGATTGGATGAGCTTGGGGCTAAATATCGATCGTTTGGCCAGGAATCCTTTGTATTTGTATAGATATAAAAAATATAGGAGTCTCGCGAGGAAGAGTTCAACCGTATAATCACTCCACTTCACGCTCGTCGACGATCGTGAAAAAGCCCACTCGTGCGGGACGCTCTCGTGCGAAAGTTCCTTCCTATGCCTTCGTTTATACTCGTTTGTCGTGTGTCTCGTCTTGCTGTGATACAAGAGACATGAATACCGTGTACGATATATGGGTATATGGTCTATCTGTGTATACGTATATAGACGTGATTTTCAGATTTACAAGCGAACACGCAAATGAATGTAAGCGAGCGCGAGCTTTCCACCCTTCCGGTCTCTCAGCGCCCTATTGTCGGGCTTTCGCGGTCTCCTCGATGCGGCGCGTGTGTCTCTGTCTGTATATGTCTCTCAACCCTCTTGAATATATATTTACATGGGCGTATACATATATTTGCACCCTCTTTTCGCGAGATTGGGGTAGTGCGATATACATACCCGTCGCACTTCTCGCCTCGGTTGCCAACCACGAAATTTTTAGCCCTCGAGACCTCACCTCCCGAATACGTCTCATTCTCCGGAATATCAGCATAAACTTCAACCCCAAAATTTCGTAACTTCGTCATTTGTTTATAAACTTGAAGAATTTACCTAATTTGGCTCATAATTTCCAACAGATTGACTCGTCAAGATCCGCCATTGTTTTTTTTTCAAAGTTTGCTGCATCATTTTTTGTTGCAAAGGAGAAAAGGATACTTGAAAACAAGGAAAGATCAATAGTTTTTTTTTTTTTTACTTTTGATTTGGAAGATGTTATTATACGAGGAAGTGTTTTTTGTGATTTGTATTATTTATTGCACAAGTTGAAATATATTTATTTGGACGACATTATAGACAATGATTTAATTGATTTTTAGCTCATAATTTCCAACAGATAATTGTCTGGTCAAGATTTACCATCTATTTTTTCAAATTTTTCTCTACTGCATTATTTTTTGTCGCAACAGAGAAAGGAATAAGGTAAATGTCCAAATTATTGAATAGGTCCCAATTATTGAACACTATCTTGTATTTTTATGATTTCTCATTCACCTGCATGCATTTACTTATTTACAAAAATTTTATTACATATGTGGAACTTTTAGCTATCGAAATGTTACCTTACTTGTGCAAAAAAAGCTTTCCTTAATAGAGAAAAAAATTATTTAATCAGCAACGGTGATCTGATTTGTCGTCTCGTGGTAACTGGTTATCGTTTTTGCTAAGACGCGCCGCTTCATGCGTAATGGCATACAAAATTTAAAAATTGTCGCATCTCAAAAAGTAAAGGCGTTTCAGGTTCCTCAGAAAATTTCTTACAAATAACAATAAAAAAAATTTAATTAATTATTTGTTAAAAAATACGGTATTCGATCATTGGGACATAGAAAATGCAGTGTGTCCCAATTATTGAACACTCGAATTCTCCAAGATGGCGTCATTAAACCCATCAAAACATCGAGACAGTTAACGTGTGGCAGATCGTGTTAATCGGATTTATTCAAACAAAAACTGTAAGTTCCTGAATAAACTTACCTTTATTCTTTTAATAATAACTCTAAGATCGTCAAATATATTTTTTATTTGTATTTTCGTGCAAT
Source organism: Alloplasta piceator (assembly GCA_946863875.1). Lineage (NCBI taxonomy): Eukaryota > Metazoa > Arthropoda > Insecta > Hymenoptera > Ichneumonidae > Alloplasta > Alloplasta piceator. Next base: position 8,487,716 of record OX333072.1, on the reverse strand, counting down.
AAACATAAAAAGAAGAGTAAAAAGAGAATATAACCTAAATGTAACCTAAAAATACGAATGTAATGTTCAATATTTTTTGCTCTTCGATATTTCAGTCGAAAAACAAGAAAGCTGCGATAAAATCAAACAAAAACAGAACATAAAAACGAGAAAGCTGAAAAGAAAAATGAAGTACAGTTCGAGTTGAAAAGCAAAAATAAACCAAATGCGAATGAACCGCAAACCTGTCAAAAGAGACTAAATATATATTTTTGTGTTTTTACATGATTAATAAAAGATTATTTGAGTGTTTGATTTTGCTTTTATTTCTTAACATTGTACCCGAAATAATATTTTCAGAACTGAAAAAGAATTCTCGAGAGTGTTCGATAACTGGGACATGCCTGTTCAATATAAGGGACATAGGCACTTCCAGTGTTCAATAATTGGGACATTTGCATGTTTCACATTGTTATTCTTTATTTTTCATTTGAAATCATTTAAAAATAATTTAAAGGGTGATTTTTCGAAAGTAAAAATATCAAAGTACTATCATTTGAACATAAAAGCGATGGTTTTTTCTTGATTTAAAATTTTTTTCTCACCGAATTCAATCCCCAGATCCTTAGCTGTTTAATAATTGGGACATTTACCTTACTTAACATCAAGGAAAGATCAATAGTTTTTCGCAAAACTTTTGGTTTTGATAGATGTTCTCATACGAGGAAGTATTTTTTGCGATTTGTATTATTTATTGCACAAGTTGAAACATATTTACTTGAACGACGTTATCGACAAATAGATATATTGAAAAATCCATAATCCATAAGAATCCATAAGAATCAGTAGGTGAACACATAAATTTAAGGCCATGAGATGAAAACGTAGGCTTTTATTTTGAAGAATCAGTCATATTTTTTTTTCGTATTTTGATCATTTGTCTCGAACTTGATGCAATTTCATTTAGCTTTTTAATCAAACAACTCCATTTTCCATAGAATAGTATTGTCATGATGATAATTTTTCGGGAGTTGACTGAACATAAAAAATAAATATTACCCTCCTTGAACCAAATTTCAGTCTCGACTGACAGGAAATTTCTTGCTGTTTATGAATATAATATTAATTCAATCTATACGTCACAGAAACTGAGGAAAATAATGGAAAACCCGAATTTCCCCCTGTAAACTTTCCTGATAATCGGCATTTAGACGAATTATAGATAAATCTACCGTCAAGAAAAATCCCTAGTCTCAAAATAGTGACAAAATACTTAACAAACAAACTCCAGTAGATCCTAAATTCGCAAGGTCAAAAAACTCCAATCCAATGTCAAAAGGTCAATCGAGATCGTCCGAAGAGCAATAAAATTGACGTGAAAAGTTGTGCTGCTAAATTCGTCCTACCGATGATGGAAAGATCAAAGAAATTCGCGATATTGAAATTCCATTTCGCTCTGTTTCTCTCACAAAAGGACCGCTGAAGAATCCTGTATATGTGTGCATGTGTGTGTGTGTGTGCGCGGTTTTCTGCCTCTTTTCTTTTGATAATCGGGATGAAGAACACACGCGCCCCTATGAAACCGAGAGACGAAAGTGGGTCGTCGAGTTGCATGGAGTATGTTTTTTATTTCCCTACTTCTGCACGTTGAATTTTGCGGGGGTGGCTTGAACCAGAGTGCTATCCCGAAAGGGTCGTACATCCATGAACGAGTATTTTGTATTACGAACATAGACCTTATATATGTAGGTTCTATATCTGAACCTGATATATTCATATATGCATATATATAAATATCAGGATACCGTTAGTGAATGGGGGCCTTGACTTGGTCACCCTGAAGCGAGACCAGAGAGGTCCTTGAAGAGTCTCTAGAACACGTGAGAGAGTCCTGCGGCACCGTGTCCGCAGTTCCTCCTCGTTTCCTGCGTTTTTTATACCCTCGTACAAACGTGCAAAAGTCACGAGAAGCCGACATCAACCCCACAATTTGTACCACCCTTGCGCCGTATAATGAGCCACCGCGAAAATCCTCCCTCTCGTAGCATATATATATCTGTGTGAATATTTTACGAGCTTTTTCGGTAAAATTGACACCTACCTATTGCCAACGCAGTCTGTAATCACGAATCGCGGTGGCATTCGAATTTTTAGCGTCGATTTGTATAATTAGTTTTTTTGGCTATTGGCTTTAAAGGGATTTAAGAGAATGGAGAAAGTTGGAACGCTTCGTAGTCAAAGCAGTGATGATTTTTGATGATCGCTTCTACAAATATTTATGGACCGACTATAATTAATCGGGAATTAGTTGCCACCCATTTTTCAAGAAAGGACACTGTTTTATGAAGAATTTATATACATTTTGCTTCCTCCTAAAGGAAGCTTTGTTTTCGTGAATTCAATTCTTATGCCAATATGTTAAAAATGTCCTAAAACATCGAGAAATCATATTTAGAAGAAATGTCTGGATGGATGTATGTGTGTGTGTGTGTGTGTGTGTGTGTGTGTGTGTGTGTGTGTGTATGTATCCTGAGTTTCAGATGTAAATGATTAATAACTCGAAAACGCTTCGAGATATCAAGCTAAAATTTAGCACACTTGTCGAGCATGAATTGCTCTTCATTATGAATAAAAAATTGTTTTAATTATAACGGGTGTTCAGATTTTATCGACATTTTTCGTCTTTGCAAGAATGGCGTAAACGCTCTAGCCTCTGCAATTTTCAAGATATTGCACTCAAACTTTGTACAGAATTAGTATAGCAATTAAGGTTGTTTGGTATTGAATTGGGCGAAAATCCATCGAGGGATTAAAATTTTGTGAAATTTTGAATTTTTTGAAAAATAGCCTAAACGCTCTAACTTGCGCAATTTTTAAGATATTGCACTGAAACTTTGCACAGAGATAATATAGCTGTTAAGGTTGTTTGGTATTAAATTTGGCGAAAATCCATCGAGGGATAAAAATTTTATGGAATTTTGAATTTTGTGAAAAATAGCCTAAACGCTCTAACTTGTGCAATTTTTAAGATATTGTACTGAAACTTTGCACAGAGCTAATATAGCTATCGAGGTTGTTCGCTATTAAATTTGGCAAAAATTCATCGAGGGATAAAAATTTTATGGAATTTTAAATTTTTTGAAAAATAACCTAAACGCTCTAACTTGTGCAATTTTTAAGATATTGCACTGAAATTTTACACAGAGCTAATATAGCTATCGAGGATATTCGTTATTAAATTTGGCGAAAATCGATCGAATGCTTAAATTTTTATCAAATTTTTAATTCTTATAAAAGAAGCGTAAACGCTATAACTTTTCAAATTTTTTAGATATTGCAATGAAATTTTGTGAAGAGCCAGTATAGCTATCAATGTTATTCGCTATCAAATTTGGCAAAAATCGATCGAATTTGCACATTGATTACTAATATTTTTCAATAGTTAACAAAGGCGCGTTTATGAGGAAGCCAAAGTTGATCGCCATACTTTGTGTTAATGGAAGCTATGTGAACTATGGATAAAGATGAGGAAGCAATGTGCAAATTTCAATTTGCAGGGTTTTTGTATAGTTATTCTTTCTAGGATCAGCTACAATTTTTGGACGAATTCGATGATTCAATGATTTGTTTATACAGAGCAAAAAGTTAATAATTTATAATTTTTTAACGAGGTGAACAATAATCTAAATGATCAGTCTATAAAGAATCTCGCAAAGAATAGAATGAGTAGATAATTTCTGAAATCAGAGAAAAAATGAGAACTATTCTTGGAAAAAATTAAACGAAAATACAACTTGCCAAAAATTGGTGTTATAGCTGAAACGATCGCTAATTAATTACCGAATATTTTTATACATTAATAACACATATCACAGTATCAACTGTAACATTTTATTAATTAATATGTCCCTGTTTATTTTGTATCCTAGTGATAATCACCAGAAGGCATCAAATTTTTTAATACGATTGAATTTGGTGGGTTGATCCCCTTTTTCAAGTACAAAAAGCTAAACTTCGACACTATGAATTTTACTTAATAATTTTTATCAACAAAAACGTTCGAGAACTTTTAATACCGTAAAATGAAAACCAAAAAACTCAAAAATTCGTGGCTTGGATTGAAAACTATAAAAATTGGGGCCTGATTGATTTGCGACGTCAATGTTCGATATAATACAAGCCAAACAAAAAAAAAAATTTTCGGTCATGCAAGACTGAGATGCAATTAGTCGGAACGTTTTTTTTTACTCATTCCTCAAGAGCGCAATATATTTCAACTTGCAGAGTTGTCGCGCTGACGGGGGTGGAAAAGATGTGAAAGTCCTTTGGGGGTTGTACAACTGCCTCCGGGGTACGGGATTCGTTACATCAGTCTACCTGATCTTCTTCGACCTTCGTTAAGGGAAAATTTATGATATTCAATAAATAAGGCAGAGAAGAAAATCGTTATTTGTAATGGAACCATTTCTGATAAAAGTAATTCCTAGTGCTAAAAAACTATAGTTTAAAGGAGTAAAATAAAATACACTCATGGTGCAAAATGGTCGGCAATTTCAGTCAATTCAAATATTTCAAACATCGACTTCATTCGATTCGAGTAAATGCGATTCTCAGTTGGAGTAAATCGCTTTTATTTCTAGAATACAAGATATATTCTATTACCGTTTGACGCCGTGAATATATTTGCACTTGTGCCGATAACCGCGAAAGCCGACCACTTTAAAATCCGTTTCCTTTATAATAAAATTAGACTGTTATTATGCTGCTCCCGTTGATGGCGTATCGGAGAACTCTCGACTCTGACTTCTATCGTCTCTGTGCAACACCGATTGTTGATTCACTCGCGAATTGCAAACTCCTCCCCTTCCGTCTTACCCCTCAGAATCTCTTTCTCGCTTTCAAGTTTTACGAGCCTCCATACACACATATATATGCAGATATATCAGGGTGATTCTTAATAAGGATATTGGCGAATTTTACTCATTGGGATGAAAAATTTCTTGAAAGCACCAGCTCTACATTTTTAGGAGAAAGCCTGTCTGTACATTTTTCTTAACTTAAGGCCCAAATTGATATGAATCTAAAATTCATTTTTGGGACCTAATGCTAGTTTGGTTTAAAATTGATCACACGCCTCATTGTCCTGCTATGGCAAATATTAATAGAAAAGGATAATCTAGAATGGAATTTTCGTAGAGTTATGAAAAAATAGTAGATTTGCATTGATTTATAATTTTTTTGTGGACTCTGATCTATGTAAGAAATAATATTCCTAGTGCCTGAAGAACCTGTCTTTCATAGGGCAATCAAACAATTAGTCCACCGATACGTCTTCTACTAAAGGTTCAGAGCTAGGTCTTGGCTCAGATTCTTATACAATGATGTAGAACCCTTTTAGAAGACATTGTTACCTTCTACCAATACCCCGAATAAGGACCACCCTAATATATGTTTATATATATTATGCATATACGAGTTCTCGTCTTACATACGTCGTACCCTCGCACTTGCTTCACTCACCTTGGGGCCTCTTGTGGTATGTCGGTGCTCTTGGGACCAATTCTTCGTACCATACGAGGGACCCATTTTGTACTCCTTGCGCTAGCTACCGCCGACGCCCACGCCCTCGGGCCCGTCGAATTTCGTCGGTAAACGCAAATACACATGAATACCCATCCATGGGAAGTTTCATTCTAAGCCAGTGGCGCGTTTCCAGGTCATCAGTGATTCCGTTTAAAAATTAAAACCAAAAAAAGCCTTTAGGTCCCAAACTGTTGATTTGCTTGACCCATTTGCACTTCTAAGCAAAATGAAAAAGTATCAATGATAAAAAAATGATGCTGATGATGATCGAAAGGGGCTCAACACAAATAAAAAATCTTGGAACAAAATCAGAATGAATCAGAATTGAGAATTGGTCCATTTAGCGAAGAATCCTTCCAATATTTTTTTTTGAACGATAACGGAATGTGTTTTTTTTCGAAACGTTTTTCACTTCTGAAGAGGGGTTAAGTCAAGGAGGAAGAAACAGTGGAAGGTGAAGGACAGTGCAGAAGAGGGCAAGATCGATGATGAAGAGGAAGAAGGGACTTGGTGGCAAGTTAGGGGCAAGTCAATATCTATAAATAAAATACCAATCCAGGTACCGATAGATGAAATATTAGTAACTGTGAGCAAGGGAGAAGGGGCAGTCTTTTTTTACTGTCGGATCACCACACTTTTTCGTCTTCATCCAGGCTCATTCCTCTTATTCTCGCGTACCAAGGGTCACGCTCAAAGTGCCCTGACCGATCCAGTGGCGTCGGTCAGGCGTTAGAAAGTTCGCCTTTCGTTCCCCCGTTGTTTGCTCTGACGCCTCTCTTCAGGGACGATTTACTCTTGGGTCTGCTGGTCATCATGGATCCCACAGACGTCCGAAGTGAGAGAGTATTAAAAAAGCGGGAGGGGGGAATGAGTAACGTTTAAATATGGAAATGCAAGCTCAAACGAGAACGACAAGGATACCAGAAAGAGCACCTGTGGAGTCTCTTCGTTGTTTTACTGTCTCGATGAGCCTAGCTAGTCTGACGCATACACCTTCATCGTCTTCAGTGCCCACCTTGAAGAAGACCATTGTTTCTTTCATCCTCTGTCTCTCTCTAAAGGAGGATGATGCACCAATACCAAAGAAAAAAATGGCAAAATTAGTTGAGCAGTTCCCGGTGGCCCTTTTACCTACCTGCGCGCGGTATTACACAGGTTTTTGACGCGGCCGATGACTCGGAAGGGTCACTTTAAAGGGATCAGCGCGATTCATTCCCTACCTCTCGCTGCTCTCCTGCTCGTTCCTCGACTTTGTGAAAGTAAAGGAACGCGTGTGGGTGGGAGTGAAATGTGCGCGAAGGAAAGAGAGATAAATTCACGGTAAACTATACCGAGTACAACTAGAACTCCTGGTTCTGTTGGAGGTGTAAACGTACGAAGGATTCCTGATCGATTCGGCCAATGTTTCATCCTGACCCTTACCAATTGTATGAAGGATTTTTTTCTATATTTTGACTGACCCTCAAAAACATTCCCAGTTTCTTCATTTTTCCGATGAGCCGACATTTGTCTATGTTTTTTCATTGACCTAAAATTTGTTCCAATTTTAGAAATCTCAAGACATTTTGATAATAGATTGTTGGATGATGAAATACTTGTGGCTCGGAAAGTTGGCTGAGATTTTTTTTCGACTTCCCTAACGCTTAAAAATTTCGCTAATAGTTGGAGTACCTATAAAAAAGTTGCTTGATACGTAAAAAAAGGTTTGAGTGAAAAGGTATTCAATTTGTGTGCAAATTAAATACTCTTTCTTTTTGTACAATATTAATTTAGTTATTTTGTTTTGTTGTAAGAATTCTGAACCATTTTTGTATTTTGTCATTTGAAATTGTAGGTCCCGGATTTTTGTCAGACTTGTAAAGAGAATGAATTTTAGCCTTCCAAAAAAATAACAAAAATTCCCAATACTTGTTAGAGACAATCCAAACATACGAAAAATCAGCCATAGAATTTGGGAGCGGTCAGGGTTGAACATTTACTGATTTGGTCAGGAATTCTTTCTATATGTATTTGTAGAAATAGTTACGCGTCATTCTCCCCGACGTGAGAAAGTCGTTGAGTTCACGCGCTCATTTTGCGGCTCGCCATCGAGAGCCTTTTTCTCGGGACTCTTTGGGATAATTAGAGGTGCGGAATTCCTTCTCGGGCTGTTATAAGCTCGAGAAGGAAAAAAAAATTGCAAAAAAGCTCCAACATTTGAGTATTTACAAATGACGAACAGTTTTTCAGTGTTCCAGAGATCTTTCGTTCCTTTATGAGAAAATATCAATATTGTTTTGTCAATTTGCCTTGGATTTTAATTTTTCTTTCTCCCAGGATATTTCGATTGGCGTGAAAACAAAAAAAAAGGTTTCCAACGCTTTCAATCTTTGGCAGGCGCCATGCCGAACGTTTGGCCAGAGCTTTGGAATTCCAACGCTAATTGAGCAACGTGGGTTCCTTCTTCTTCCTTCTCATATCCCGTGGGACACATGAGAGTTCTTTTATTTTCTTTCGTGAACTGTGAAATTAACGAAAAATATCGACGAGAAGTGACGCCGCACCTGACGCGCTGCGTCCTCTTCAAACTATTTTTTTCCTTCCCTTTTCTCTCTTTTTTTCTGTCTTTCCTTTGCCCGAAGTGGACTCTCGATCAAACCAAAAAATTAGTTGAGACGGAAACAGTGAACGGTGAAGAGAAAAAATAATGTAAATAAAAAATTAACGAAGGCTCGATGAAATCTTGTTCTAGTAAGCGCCCACCTTGAAGATTTCCTTCTTCTCTTCCAGCCACACTTTTAGTCTCCTATTTGGAAGGAAGCTTTTCAAGGGAAAGAAGAGGGACCAAGAAGATAAAGAAAAAAAAAATAAGCAAGAATACACTACTGGAAAAACTTGAGGGATCAAAAAAATTTCCTAAATTTTTAGTGGTTTTTAACAATGCTGTATCTCAATGAAAAATGATCGTATCAAAGTTTAAAAAAGCATTTTGAAGCTTCAAGTTTCTAGTTTAACGATCTTTCAGCAAAAAAAGATAAAATGTGGAAAAAGCTCAAAAAAAATGTTCACTTTAATAATGATTATGACTTTGAAGGGCATAAACATGATTCTTTAATTTTTTCAAAAATTTGATTGCTTGAAACAAAAAACCCGTTCGATAGATCAAATTGAAACTTTACAAGGTTTTTGTGGTGATATTGAGCTGTAAAAGTCACGATCAACATTAGTCGTTTTGACAATATTTTTCATTTAGCCGTTGATTTTCTAAAAAACCATAAATAGCCCTTTTTCTTCTGTTTTTTGAAGTTCATGGTAAGAATGGAAATGGATTCGAAAAACCATCGTTATTCCTTGTAGTGTATTAATTCAAGTTTTCGAAAACTTCCTTTTAATTTCTGTGTGATCATTAGTTGCTAAGATATCAATGGTCTAACACAAAAGGATCTTTTTTCATTACAAGTCCGATTTCTCAGCGAAAAATGGTCGCATCGAGGTCTGGAAAAAAAAGCAAATTGAAGCTAAATAAAAAAGCTATCCGGTCCATACAATGATTAAAGTTGAAAAAAATTTTCCAAGTAATTGCAGCCAAAAAAAAAGTAAAAATGTGCCAAATTTTTTTTTCTCACTATTTCTTGGGATTGCATGAAACCTGTTGCTTCAAATTTTGTTTGCTAAAAGATCTTAAGACTAGAAACTTCAAGCTTCAAAATACTCTTTTTAAGACCTTGATACGATCCTTTTACACTGAGATACAGTATTGTTAAAAACCACTAAAAATTTAGGAAATTTTTTTGATCCCTTAATTTTTTCCAGTAGTGTATGAAGAAGAAAAAAGCCTGAAAAAACGTGTTAAAATTTTCTTCGTCCTCTTCACACCCTCTATTTCATGGGTTTTCAGTTCAACGATTGTCTCAGGAAAAACAATGGAAATGTCGTCGATTCAATTTCGCAACGACTTCGTGGTTCGTTGAAAAACGATGTCACATTTTTCTTCAAATAAATTATTCGAATTCGGAAATGGGAATTTTTCGAGTCGCGTAAAAACTTATTTTGACAAACAAATTCATATTTCAGTACTTCATTCGACGCTTTACTCTTTTCCGCGAAAAACTATCTTTTCCCTCGTCCATCTTTTCGCTCGGTATCGTTCCCATTCTCCTCCGCCAGTTGGTAAACGCATCCATGCACACATATTTTATGACCATTTCCCTTTTTACCCTCTGCATGAATTCGCATTGCGTGCACGTTCTCACTCTCTGGAATCCCTTTTTGGATCACCCTTCCGTTTTATCCTTCTTTTCTCTCTTCTGCATCCACCGAAGGACTTGACAGCCCCGTCCGAAAGTCGGTGGTGGATGTATTTTCGCTGGATGGATTCTTTTCGAAAATATACTTAAAACTTCGGCGATTTGTCGTCGCGGACGATTCGAGTCAAACTCTCTCACACTCGTTTCCCTCTCGATAAAAGCCTGAGGCCATCAATTTTATCCAGCAACGACAATGTAACATTTCGCGTGTATTATACATATATGCAATGGCATAAAATAGTATACGAGGAACAAGACGAAATAGGGGTAAAGTACGAAAGGGCTGAGGTTCGAAAACCGATATTAAAAAAATGGAGGAAATTACAGAGAGTCGTGGCGAAACTTAATCGCATAAAACATTTCAACTTTGTCCGCTATTTGTTCGTTCATTGAGACCCAAACTTCTCCTGATCGGAGAACACGGATCTTTGATCCAGAAATTTATAGTCAATGCTCTGAAAATGCGTGTGCATGGACGGCGTTAAATTTCGCGTTCATTCTGGCGTGCACTTTTGCTACGAGACCTCAGCAACGAATACAGTGCATTCATTTCCCCTTTCTCGGACTCCGCGTCGGTTATATCTCGTAAAACTGTAAAATATTTCATTGATCGTTGGAACGGGGAGTTTGTCGTAAAAAAACGATGATATTTACTTATTCCCTCCAGTTTTCCTCGAGCGAAAATCCATCCCTTTTCCGTTCGTCGAATATAAAAGAGAGGTTGAAAGGACGAGACGATTCGCCCGAATGGTTTGATTGAAAGAGCATCGCGTAATTCTCATATTTCATCAATGTTTCACACTGTGTTTGCATTTTTTTGCACGTTGCCCTTACTTCCGGTGAGGGAGGAACTTTTTTACGAGGGTTTTTCGAGTGGTGAGGTCAAAGACCTTCGGCGTCCGATGTTTCGATCAACCACCGGTGAAAGATCCCTCGTGGACGTTTTGCTCCAAGAGGAAAAGACTCTTGAAAGTCTGATGGCGAGAGGAGCAAAAGTTGGAGTTAACGACCCAGGGTCTGTCTTTTAAATAGTTATAACATCGCAAAGGAGATGGTTTTCCATTCGCTACACCTTTCGAGACTCGATGATGCTTTGGAGCGTTATTTTAAATGCGATAAAGTGACAAAAGTTCATGCAAGTGTACTCATGATATGTCTATCTTATGCAATAAATAAAGGTGACCTATAATCGGGCTTAAGAGGATTCCTGTCCAGCTATATACGGATGTATCTATATATTAGGGTGAGAGTTATTTGAGCTTTGGCGAAAAAAATTGAACGCCACCCCAAAAACATAGTCAAGGTGTATCAAAAAAAATCTGTGTAAAGTTTGGAGGCGCTCGGAAAATTGGAACACGCGCCACCGAGCGATTGAAATTTTAAATGTAAAATACATGTTTTTATCCCACGCATCAATGATTTTTCTTCCGACGACAATATTAATGAGATAAATTTGAAACTTGGTACACTTACTGTGCATAGTGTGGTGTACAAAAACAAATTTTTTCAATTTTTTTCATTCATAATTTTGTTAATGACAAGCTCTGTAGATATGCCCAAAATACATGTACAAAATTACTATGTACATAGTAATTACTATGTGCATAGTAATTTTAACTACATGACCAAATTGTCATTAGTAGTAAAACTATTATGTATACATAGTAATTTTTATACTAATGACAATATGGTACCGCACCAATGATTTTTGTACACTTGGTACAACTTGGTACACTTATTGTGCATAGTATGGTGTACAAAACCAAATTTTTTCAATTTTTTTCGTTCATAATTTTGTTAATGACAAGCTCTGTAGAGATGCCCAAAAAGCATTTAAAATTTCAATCGTCCGGTGGCGCGTTTTTCAATTTTCCGATCGCCTCCAAATTCTACACAGATTTTTTTTGATACACCTTGATTATGTTTTTGGGGTGGCACTGAAATTATTTCGCCAAAGCCTAAATAACTGTCACCCAACTATATATATGCATATATATATTTTTGTCTGTATAATGCATGTACAAGCATATAGCTCCAGACTGGAGAAAGAACCAGTGAAATGCATTTTGGCAACGCGAAGAAAAAGCCTCGTGGTTAATAGTTCCGGCTTGACTGTCTCTTTCTGGCAACTTGCTACGATAATCGTCATCAATTCGGCTCCTCCTGTACGTGATAAATATATACCATACATAAAACATGCTTTACAATATCGCAAAGTCTTTTCACCATTCACAAATATAGCCACATGGACTTGCTTACAATAATGCGACATTCAGATGTATTTTTCATTGCCATTGAGCGATGCGATATCGTACTGAGAAAATATCATCAGGGTGCTTTAGAGTTCGTTGACCACTCGGATTTATTGTCGAAAATTCGGAAGAGTGTAAAGTTCAATGACCGCAATCGTCAATTATAATTTTTCATAATAATGGAAAGGTTGTAAATTGGAGGCTTGCACATTGCTTATCATTATCATTTTAATCCAAACCCCCATTTATTGCAAGTACGAAAATCTATTTTGGCTTTTCGATGAAGAGAAGCTTGAATTATGAAAAAAAGGAGCAGCAATGTGGAAATTTATAATTGACAGGGTTTTGTAAATTAATAAGGATGATGTGATTTGTCAGATGAGAGTTAAAAGTTGTTGATATTATAATTATGTACATAATGACAGTCAAAATTAATATCCATCAAATTTTTATAACATTGTAACTGTTCCATCATCTTAAAAATTTTAATATCTTAAACATTTCCAAAATTAGCGAAAGCTTACCGGAAAAGCTTGTCATACTTTTTTTATCGAACTGCTCCAAAGTTCAGTCATCAAGAATAGAGATTAGTTATATTCTCATGCTCGAATCTGCAGAGAATCTTCGTGGAATTCCCGGTTTTTATTGTCCAAAAACTCAGCGTCAGTTGGTATGAAAAATTTCACGGTCTTTTGCTCTATCGTAGATTCGCCGAATTAAAATCCAAGAGGCAAAAGATAATGAAAACATCACGGTAAATCAGAACCAAAACCGAGTCTACGAACTCTCTGACATTCGAGTACACGTAATGGCGTCTGGGAAACAAAATGGCGTAACTCGGGTGATTAAGAACGTAGCGCGACGATGGTTGAGCCCTTTTGTTTCAGTGATCGTTGACGCGGGTATAGATATGCGCAACGAATGGCAGAAATACTCGAAAGAAAGTCAGCGTGCTATAAGGAGATTAGTGCAGCTTACCAGGCATTACCACCAGTGTTGCCCATGGAGAGGGAAAAATATCCAAGCCGGTGTATAGAAAAGGACAAGATGTTTGGAATAAAGTAGCGTTGGTATAAGGAAGAGAAGCCTACGATGTCTCTCTCGTCTGTTCAGCTCGCTTCAAGCTGTCTTATTCTCTCATTTTACTCTATGCACATAGCATTTTTCTTTCATATCTGGCTTACGTTTTCACCCTTCTTTCTTCGTTTTTCTCCTCTTATTCGCTATCTCGCGATTCCTTCTTACGTATTACCATGCAGCTCGTGTTTCTCCGTCTATAACGTCTCCAAAGCTACTTTCGTCGACTTAACCACCCGTGAAACAGCATAATATACTATATATCCCACGGAGATAATTCGCTTGTTGGGTTTGAAGCTCCTACCCAACTCTCTAGCGGCTTTTTGCCGCTTCACTTTTCCCTCATGGACGAATAAGCCGCGTTTTTAAGGTGATTTGTTTTCTTCGGATTTACAAACTCGAGTACTTGAAACGTTATGAACAATCGAAAGATCCTGTATTTTGGAAAACAATGTTGGTTAATGAACTTGCAAAATGGATCCAACAATTGTTATTCACATTTGGTTAATAAAATGATCAAAGTTTTTTGAAACATTTCGTTACAATTATTTAGAATTTTTCAGTTTTTTGTGATATTTGAATGTTTCGCCAATTATCACCATCTCTACACCCAGAAAAAAATTATTTTATTGTCATCAATTTATTTGATTTATTTGAATTTTTAACAAATTTTATTTATTTTGCTTCCTAATAAAGGAAGCGTTGTTTTCGTGATTTTTTTTCGAGATTTCTATACCAATGTATTCAAAATGTCCCCAAAACATCGAGAAATCATATTTAGAAAAAAATATCCGGATGGATGTGTGTGTGTGTGTGTGTGTGAGTGAGTGTATCCTGAGTTTCTGATGTAAATAATTAATAACTCGAGAACGCTTCGAGATATCGAGCTGAAAAATGGCACACTTGTCCAGCACAAATTGCCCATTACTATGAATTTTTTTTTGAAATTTTTTTGTCTCAATTCTAATGGGTGTTCAGATTTTATCGACTTTTTTCGTTTTTGCAACAATGCCGTAAACGCTCTAACTTCTGCAATTTTCCAGATATTGCAGTCAAACTTTGTAAAGAAATAGTATAGCTATTAAGGTTGTTTGGTATTGAATTTGACAAAAATCGATCGAAAGATTACATTTTTATCAAATTTTGAATTTTTTGAAAAATAGCGTAAACGCCCTAACTTGCACAATTTTTAAGATATTGCAGTGAGACTTTGTAAGGAAGTGGTATAGCTATCAAAGTTGTTCACTATTAAATTTGGCGAAAGTTTTTTATGAAATTTTTGATTTTTTGGAAAATAGCGTAAACGCTCTAACTTACGCATTTTTTAAGATATTGCACTGGAACTTCACACAGAGCTATTATAGCTATCGAGGATATTCGTTATTAAATTTGTCGAAAATCGATCAAATGATTAAAATTTTATCAAATTTTGGTTTATTTTTTTACATAGCGTACTCTAATCTAACTTCGTCTAGTGATCAAGATTATTGGCTATTGAATTTGGCAAAAATCAAATTTGGCAAGAAGTAAATTTGAAAGAATTTGGCAAATTTGTATGTTGATTACTCATGTTTTTGGATAGTTAACAAGGCTTCCTTTATGAGGAAGCCAAATTTGATTGCCATACTTTGTGATAAAGAAAGCTGTGTGAACTATGGATAAAGATGAGGAAGCAATGTGCAAATGTCCAATTTGCAGGGTTTTCAAATATATTTATTTAAACTAAATAAACCATTTCCCTTGCTGCATGATTTGTTATAAATATTTACGTATGAAATTAAAACTTTCGACATGTATATACTGAACAAGAAATAGAATAACCATTTCTCTATGATTTTCGAAACAGCGTTACAATTATTTCTAATTTTTTAGTTTTAGTATTGAAGTTTTTGGCTAATTATTCTTATTTCTTTGTGTATCATGAACTGCAGTAAGCAGTTAAGTACGAATTCCTCACGTTTTTTTACAAATGGGCTGAGAAAAGAAATTAATGAGGAATTGGTTGGGATTATACTCGCTCACGGTGTTCCATTATATCAGGGGCGAGACCGATGACACTTGACTGTCACACAGGTGATCCTTCTCTCGTTTTCTTGTAGGTATGCAACCAACGATGGTGCAGGGAGTTAAAAGAGTGAGAGAAGAGAGAGAGCGAGAGAGAGAGAGAGAGAAGTTCGTGTGGAATGGTTCAATCTTGCCGACGATGATGACGATCCGACGAGGCGCACACTTGTCGTTAACTCGATATATAACCAAGATACATAATCAACAGCCTGTCAAATGGCTTCGATGGATCGGTTCTCAATTCCCAACCTTCGATCTTCATATAAATCGCTCGTTTCACGACCGCTCACGCGCATTCGGTCCATTATTTTTTCGGTGGCTTTCCACTGCACGTTTTCTTCGCGTGAATTCCTCAAGAAATGTTTCTCAAGCTTGTCAAAGCCGTCTCTATTTTACGTCATTCAGTTTACGGATTTGGTCAATTTTGTTAATTAAGAATTAAGCTTTTGAGAGTTAATCACTACCGAGAGGAAAATCACAAAGAACGGCGCCGCAAAGGGAATTATACTTGGAGGAGGAAAAGGATAAGACGAGAATAAAAACGCTTACAGCCGAGAAAAGAGACTTGTCACTTGGTTAATGCTGTAATACATGCAAGTGCATGGACGAGCTTCTCTCGTCGTGATTGTGCGTAAGAGAGGGAGACGATGCGAAGCAACTCGGTGGGGTAGCTCATTCTCTCTGTGCTTATAGCGCCTCCTCTCACTCTTATAATCTGATTGAAGTTGCTCTCCCGCGTAATGAGCTAACCTCCAGGCATTCCTTTCTCGCATCTTAAAGCCAATGCGCAGGGTGAAAGGTACGAATGACCCGTACGCGTGCCACTAGCTATTATTTTATATGGGCTATTCCAACTCAAGCAATGTCATTTCGAAACGTTTTTCACAAATTAGATTTGCACCACATTTTTTATGTGAAAACATCTTTAGCGAGAGACTTTTAATTGAAAAGTGTCCTCAAAAAGCGTTACAGCCCTTCGAAAAAATGTGTGAATAATTGAAAAGTGTCCTCAAAAAACGTTACGATCCTCCGAAAAAATTTATGAATGTTTGAAAAGTGTCCTTAAAAAGCGTTACGGCCCTTTGAAAAAAAAATTCCAAAATTAAATTCTGTTTTTCCTTGTCATTGAATGTATTGTTACAAAAAAAAAATCACCGTATGAACTAGAAAATCAGCAAAGTTCGAGCACCCACAAACAATTTTCAAAAAATTAAAATTTCCACGAAATTCACAATTGTGAATTTTTTTGTGAATTGTTTTGCAATTTCGGAAAAAAATATAATGAGTAAAGGGATACAGCTCATCTATTTGTACAATTTGAAACATTTTTAACCTACTGACATGAAAATGTCAGTATGTGAAGCTTTCGTTATGAGAAAGCAAAATTGAAGATAAAAAATTATATATTATTTCGAATATAAAATTTATGTGTTATATTTTAGTTACCGCTTATTGAAATTCAATATTAAAATATTAAAATATTGATATGAAAATTCTCTCACGCTAAAGATGTTTCACATAATTTTTTATTTAAATTTTAAAAAATTTAAAAAAATAGCCAATTAAAATTATTTAAAATTTTAAAAAATAGCCAATTACATAATAAATCGAATAAAATAATTTTTCGAAAAATCTATGTACAGCAGAACTTGCCATACGTGTGCGTTTACTTGTTAAATGAAATACAGCGCGCTTCGCGAAAATATGTATTTTCAACAGCTTAAATATAATTGGAGAACGTGTTTCGAATGTACGAACGATTCGTTACAGTGTTAATTCGATTCAGCACCATTGCACCAACGTTTCTCCGTCATAAACGCATTATTATTATTATCATTATTTTAGAAAATGTCATAATTTTACTATGTGTCTTCACAAACATCATATATATATATAGTAGTTGCTTGCCAATTTACGCCAATAATGCGAAAAGACTTTAACTGCCTCTGTTAACGACAGTTAAAAAGTCCGCGAGAGAAACCGTTTTGATTTTCGAAAAAAATATACAACTCATCAAATTTTAATTTTTCTTGTCGTTTATCATTAAATTCAATTTTCAACGCATTCATTACTTTCGCTCAACTTGAATGCAGAATTTTAGACCAATGACTAAACGAAAAAGTCTTGACCTACTTAATATGTTATTTTTACTTTAATAAATATTTAAAAAAATGCCAACTAAGAAGAATATACTTATAATAATAAGTTTATTTATATTTCGAGTTCTGCGTTGGCATTCATAGGTATTGCATACATTTCTTGACTTGGATTAATTGTTGTTTAGAATGACAAGGACATTCCCATCAATGGAAAGAACTATTGCCAAGATTATAGTGTAAAATTTACTATTAAAAAAAAGGTTCGGGAGAACTAGAAGAAAATTACATAAAATTACATCTATTGCTTCAGCATCATCGCGAAGCCAGTATTCCCCACATGGAAATAAAATATATCGGCAAATATTACGGAAAATATATTTTTGGATATATTAAGTATATTTTGTCCGAAAATGTATGTTTTATAAATATGATTTTAGGTATATTTTTAATCTATTTAAAAATATTACAATATAAATATAAAAAATGTATTGAAGATATATACTAAATATATCAAACATATATATTGAGTGTACGTTTTATATATTTTCGATATAATTTTAATATATGTTTACATATACACAATATATGTTTTTACATATATCAAAAAATATATTTTTATGCACAATAATCATATCAATAATAATATCATATCAATAATCATATCTAAAATGTATTTAGAATATATAATGTACACTTCAAATATATTTTAAATATATTTTTACGTACATCGAAAAACATATTTTCCGGTATATTATATTTCCGTGTGGGTCATGTTAAAAAGTCGAAGTATCTCGAATTGCCCCTACTTATTCCGCAGAGATTGTTGAAATAGACTTTACAGCTATTCGCGCCTTGCATTTAATATCATGCGCGCACACGCACCCGGTTAAATAAACTCCGAAGAAAAATGCGCCGTACAATTGACTCGGTCTGTCAACGGCGTATATCATTCGCGCTAAAATTTTCTATCTCTGGATTGCTTTATAGCGCGGGTATCTTAATGCGCTGCGCTACGTGCTTACGACGGAGATACAATCGCGCTTTGCGCTCGTAAAAACGGAGGAAAGCCCCCGCGGTTATGATGCGTGTTTCAACGATTGGCATCGAACGAGACGTACTCATCGATTTGTTTTACGAACTATTCTGCAATTCATTAACCCCTTCCCTCCTTTAATGTCTATTCTTCGTTCATACAAAAATTCCTCTGCGGCGTCAAACCATTTAAAAGCATCCTTGGAGGCTTTGACATCAAGGTGAAACATCCCTTCGCACTTTTGCTTCTTCATTACTCGCGCCATCTAACTCCATCATTCGAAGCTCCTTGCAATCGTCATCATCATCATCGTCAGTATTATCATCGCTCTTTCGCCAATCTATATACATAAATATTCAATATATATTGTCGTGGTATAGAGGAAGAAGAACGGGGAAAAGGAGACGAAGAGGAAGAAGAAGAGGAGGATGAAGATTGCGAATCGTTTACCTCCGCAGGCGACGACTCCTGTATAGTTAAGACACCTAATATCAGCAAGATATACACTGTCATTCAAAAGTTTGGAAACACTCGCGCCAATTCCTCGTCGCACAAAAAGTTTCACCGATCTTTTGAAAATGAAGATATTTCAATTCAACAAGCGGTGTTTTAAAGGAGACATATTCAGCTTCATTTTGCTTTTTCCAAAAAAAAAATTTGTTTTTTTTGTACCCAGTACGCTCTTTGAAACATGGTCGTTTTTTGGCTTTTTTGGCGTTGACATTTTGGTGCACGATGCATGAAATTCTTTTAAAACTGTTTTTCCAGTGAAATCTTGTGAGGGGGAGTATAAGCTTCAATTTCGTTTTTTTTTAAGTTTCGTACGTTTTTTTCCCAAAAATATTCATTTTTTTGCAAAACACAACCGTATTTATAAAATGTAGCGTAACTCTGAAAATACTGGGTTTTCGTGAAATCATTAGGATGCTAAAAAGTTGCATACAATTATGTTGGATTCAATGAAGATTTTTCAGAATTTTTTTTCAATTTTTCCTATCAACGAGATATTTTTTGATCATAAACAATCGGGTCTCTTCCCTCATCTACACGAGTTTTTCGATGGAAAAGCCGTGAAGAAAACGTTTTTTTATGAAAAAGTCCTATAGATGAGGTAAAAGATCCGATCGTTTAAGATAAAAAAATATCTCGTTGACAGGAAAAATTTTTGAAAAAAATTATTTTAAGAAGAAATTCCGAAAGAATTTCGTTTAATGCAAAATGATTGTATGCAACTTTTTACCATCTTAGTGATTTCACCAAAACCCAGTAATTTTAGAGTAACGCTATTTTTTATAAATATGGTCGTTTTTTTTTGCAAAAAAATGAATATATTCGCGAAAAAAAATTGTACAAAACTTTTTAAAAAACGATATTGAAGCTTATACTCCCTCTCGCAAGTTTTTCATACGAAAAACAGTTTAAAAAAATTTCATGGATCGTGCACCAAAATTTAAACGCAAAAAAATACAAACAAATGATTATGTTTTGAAAGGCGTACCGGGTACAAAAAAAATCGAATTTTGTTTTTTGAAAGAGCGAGATGAAGCTGAATATGTCCCCCTTAAAACGTGGCTTGTTAAATTGAAATATCTTCATTTTTTAAAGAGCAGTGAAACATTTTGTGCGGCGCGGAATAGGAGCGAGTATTTCCAAACTTTTGGACGACAGTGTATGCATAGACCCCATCGATTTTCTATCCCTCAGGATAGGGAAAAGATTGAAAAACCCTTTGATGGGACTCAAGATCCATGGTTTAATCGCGATATCATCCAACTCCTCTATAATTTAATTTTTCCTGGAATTTAAGTTTCCAATGCACATTTTATTATTTTAATGTAATTTTTTTTTACTTTGTTTCTTTTTATTTTTATTATTTTTTCTTTATCATATTTTTATTTTATTATAATCCACAATCCGCTGAAAGCTAACTCTAGTCTAACTCAGATTTGCCCTTTCCTATTATACTTCTAATCAATTTTTGGAGGCGATATAAAACCGTTATATCGTTCAGAAAAATGATATTTCATCATCAATCGAAAAAGCATAATAGATTTTATGATATTTGATAGAAGGGATCAGCTATTTTCTCTAGTTGGACTTTCATGAGAAGATTTTGCCTGCACCGTTAAAACTGAGAAACACAGCAAGCAGTTGGAGAAAATAACTGGTTTTGCACCATTGCCTGGCTAAATCATAATACAATATAGCATGCATGTTTTTTTGTTAACTGAGAATTCTCTTAAACTACGTTTAATATCTATGCCAATTACACTTGTCATCCAAACACCTTCGTTCGCTTTATATGGGGAGAAGGAGGTGAGAGAACGTCATTGTAATTTCCTTCTCTCTTCCCTCCTCGTTCGCGGACTTGTTTCTCAGCAGACATGTACAAATATTTATGGTACATTTTTATTGAACCTTGTGTTGTCTCGAGCCTGCATTCCCCTGTGAACGAAGTATCGTGCCCAATAGCAATGTGTGAGAAAACTGCAGATGTCGGTGAATCTGGCTGAGAAGCGATTCAAAATTTCGCCCGAGTGAAGATCGGCAATATATAGCGACAGAATTTCGCCTTTCCAAACGAATTCAGAAGAGGAAATAATAAGTATAATAAGGATAAGCTCTGAAGAGGGAAGATACGATTCTCCTGATTCTTGTGGATATCCTGAGGTTTTTGTTTCCCAAGAATTTCGCGCAGGATTGCTGATAACAGCTCGATGATACGGAAAGCCTCGAGTTGCCACCCAGAATCACAGCATCCAGCAGACTTTTTTCCAGCTGATATCTTGCGAAAAGGGTCGGAGACCAGAGTCTGCGAGAGAGGAAGGTTGAACCTGTTCACCGCAAACGCGTACCAAGTCCAACTTTGGATTCTCGTGGCTTCGATCGGATGGAGTAGAGTCGAAAAGTCGAGAATATATAAATGGAGGAATGTAAGATAAACAAGAGAAGAAAGTGAAGGGGCGAACATTTCGGTGATATAGGCGATTCAAGGGGTTGGGAAGGCTCGATGACATCGGTGTAAGACCCGCACATTGAATGTTCAATCGGTATAACCGGTGGAATATGCAATTGGCGTTTTTACAGGCGTCTGCACGTGTCTGCGTGCGTGCGTGTGCGTGTGCGTTTGCGTGTGCGTGTGCGTGTGCGTGCACGTGCACGTGTGCGTGTGCGTGTGCGTGTGCGAGAGTGAAAAGAGATGACCACGAGGCACGTGGTCCTTTTCCCCAACCACGAAGAAACCGGATCCTGAAAGAAGAAGAAGACCAAGACGAGAAGGACGAAGAAGTTTCGAAGTTACTCGTATCGAGATATGAATTAAGAAGCTCGTTTCGTTAACGATGTTCAAGCAAGAGATCATGCGTCCAAACTTCACTTCAAATGTCGTCAAAGAAATCGCGGGATTTTTGAGCTTTCAAATGGGAAATTTGCACCTGATGCGCACCACAATGAATATTAAAGAATTATGCTGCTGAAAGGAGTCATTTTATAGTTAAAAAAAACAATGGTGATGGGTTTTTGTTCCACGAAGTTAATCCAACGAGATGCGAGCGACGTTAGTTGAGGACACCGCAAGATCGGTATGATAACCGACGACGGGTTCTCCCTCATCTTCCACAGGAATTTGCTTGTACCAGTGATATGGTATATATGTATATGTATATGCATCGTTTATCCTTGCGCCTGAGGATATCCAATGATAATAACAGTAACGCTCATCTTTATTACGGCCTACACCGGTAATGGAATTAGGTTCGCGTTACACTCTTTCTCATCTCTCCTTCTCCCTTGACAATCCTCATATTCCCTGTTTCATAAACCAATACCGCCGATATATTTATCTTTCTCTTAGGTACGTTGATTTTTTTAAATATTCATCAACATCGTCGTGGATCTCGGCTTATGCCGATGGAATATCGTTTTCACAACTGCGATATAATGCGATAGTCGTGTGAACTTTACATTGAACCGGACAATGAGTTTTACTTTGCTGTAGATGTTGTAGATTTATGTGTGCCTTTGCAGTGTTCAACTCTAAGACTATTTTTTTAATACACTGTCGGCCAAAAGTTTGGAAACACTCGCCCCGATTCCACGTCGCACAAAAAGTTTCACTGCTCTTTTGAAAATAAAGATATTTTGATTCGCCAAGCGCCGTTTTAAGGGAGACACATTTAGCTTCATTTCGCTTTTTCCAAAAAAAAAAATTCGATTTTTTAAAAACCCGGTACGCTCATGGTCGTTTTTCGGCTCTTTTTTGGCATTGTTATTTTGGCGCACGCCCCGTGACATTTTTTTTTACTGTTTTTCACATGAAAAAACTTGTGGCGGCGAGTATTAGCTTCAATTTCGTTTTTTTTTAAGTTTCGTACGATTTTTTTTCGCAAAAATATTCAATTTTTCGCAAAAAACCACCATATTTATAAGATATGTAGCGTAGCTCAAAAACGACTGGGTTTTCGTGAAATCACTATGAGGGTCAAAAGTTGTAAACAATTATTATGAATTGAATGAATTTTTTTGATAGATTGAAAAAAAAAAAAAATTTCAATTATTTTTCCAGTTAACGAGATATTTTTTTATCTTAAACGATCGAGTCTCTTACCTCATCTACACGCGTTTTTCTATGGAAAAGCCATGTAGATGCGATTTTTCGATGAAAAAGCCCTGTGGATGAGGTAAGAGACCCGATTGTAGATAAAACAATATCTCTTTTACAGGAAAAATTAGATAAAAAAATGTTGAAAAAAATCTAAAAAAATTTAATTGAATCTAGAATGATTGTATGCAACTTTTTACCCTCTTAGTAATTTCACGAAAACCCAGTAGATTTAGAGTTGCGCTACATTTTATAAATATGGTCGTTTTTTGCGAAAAATTGAATATTCTTACGAAAAAAATCGTACGAAACTTTTTAAAAAACGAAAATGAAGCCAATACTCCCCGCCACAAGTTTTTCATGCGAAAAACAAAACATTTTAGAAAAAGCGAAATGAAGCTGAATATGTCCCTTTAAAAACGCCGCTTGGCGAATAAAAGACCTTCATTTTTAGTCATTCTGGTCAAAGAAAAAATTTAATTAATTAATAATAATGATAATCGTGTAAGGTATCATTTGAACGAGCTACATCTGAAGATTCTTGAAATATTTTTTCATAATTTTTAGTTCCCAAATTTCTAAAGCATAACTTTGGATTTTAATAGGATTCAGTAGATATTGAGTGACTATCCATTGACTATCCGAAAACAGGTGGTTTTTTCGACAGGCCTGAAGAAAAAAAAATTTATTAAAAAACAGGTGTTTTGTATTAGTATTGAAACGTAACCCTAATTGTGCGAGCTCAGCTCGTTCTCAGCCAGTTTGTTTTTTATGAAATGACACAAAAATATGTTAAATCATTTGAATTCTTTATTAGGTGATCAAGGATCATTTCAACTCAGATTTCATCTAAATCATCCTTTTGAAGAAATATACAGAACTTTGAAATTGAAAATTCAAATACTTATTAGAATTGCAAAAGTATTAGATAAACAGTTATAGTTTCACTAGATATTACTGAAAATATTTTATCTTGGTCTTTCATATTGAAAGTGCAATTTTCTATGAGGTGTCCAAAACAATTTCCTTAGAAGGGGTCATTTCGCACCCCGGCAGATCGATCTTTCTCTCAATCGTAAATTGAAAATTCAAATACTTATTAGAATCGCAAAAGTATTAGTTAAAGAATTATAGTTTCACTAGATATTGCTGAAAATATTTTATCTTGATCCTTCATATTCAAAATGCAATTTTCTTTCAGGTGTCCAAAGAAATTGTTTTAGGAGCATCTTTTTGGATCCTGGCCGGTCGATTTTTCTCTCAATTTTTTTCCCTCCACAATAAAGCCTTTGTCTTGTGTAATATTGTTCCACAAGGGATGCTAAAGCTTTTGGCCTACTGTGCAAACGATTTGTTACAATTAGGAAGCGATCGAACGATCGGCAGCGTCCACAGACTATTTATGGTAGATCGGATCATTGTACAAGCTCAATCGCAGCGTGTGTGCGTTCGCGAGTGCTCGGAAATTTCGCAGTAACCTTACTTCATCCAAAAAGATATACAGAATTTCTGTGTATACGTTACATGATATATGTGCAGTGTGCATAGAGAGAAAGATGCCTGTAAAAAGGCACCCACACTTACACATGAAGCCAGGACACGTCGAAAAGGCTTGTAGAACAGCATGTTACGAGTGAGCGAGAGGCGCGATAATGTAACCTCGTAAATGCGAGCAAGAGTGTTGGAATTAATCGTGTTAGCGTGTAACGATGCCATCCTTTTTCGCAAGCTCTTCATCACATTGGCACTCTTGCCTTCCACAAACTATACGTTCCTAAACTTAAAAAAAAAATGCCAATTGGAGGAAAAATCATTGAAAATCATTTTTCCCCAAAAGTTACATCTAGGCTTCAAATTATTCGTAAAACAGAAAAATGTATTTCAGGTAAGAATCATTTTCATCGTTGAAAATAGAATTTACAATTTACATTTACTAATATCTATAAATTCGGATAATTGTAATATTTCTAAATAATAAGTAAAATAAAAATAAGTAATTGCAATATTTATAAATTCTGATAATTGTAATAATTTTGTCCACCAAATTTTAAAAATCACCACATGAAAAATGATTGATCTCTGTATTTTTCCTCACATTTTTTGGGTCAGTTGACTGGTGTCCATTTTACAACCGTCGCTGATTGTCAATCAAATATTAATTGCCCAAAAGGTTATTTCCGAATGAAATATCATAAAAACTGAAAAATGCACTTTTTCATGCACTTTGCTCTGCGCTTATCGGGGCGATGCCACGAAGCATTGATGATGATGAGATTTGCAGGATGAAATTTTATCGTGCACGCGCGCTACTCGTATCCTATATTACAAACCATTTTATGCTCATGCACTCTATATATATATATATATTTATATATATTAAGCGTACACTCCTCCACTCCACGACACGCTAATTACAGGATATTACATTTATGTACGGTGCCTTGTGACGTGGTTCTCTTTCCCTTGGCTCTATCTACACACATATATGTCTATATATATTTATGTGTTACTCACGTTTTCTTCACTCACTGTCTCTTTCATCCTCTCGTGCATCACCCCTTTTTTTTGTACTTTCATATAATCCTCGATAGTACTCGCTCTCTCGCTGCTCATATTTCTGAAAGAATAAGCGTTAGATCCAAGTAAAAAGAGGACTTTTGAAGCGAGAGAGAGAGAGAGAGAGAGAGAGAGAGAGAGAGGAAAAAGTGCATAGCGGCTAAGTGCAAAGGCTCGCGAGAATAGTGGACTGAAACACGAAACGGATAAAATCATGCATGAGAGACCGAAATATCACGATGCACAGACGTATTCGGCTGTTAAGAATGTTGAGTCCCCATGAAATCTTTTAATGTTAATTGTTCAATAAATAGCTTCTTAATCGTCGTGAAATTTTTATACGACCACCTGAATACTTCATGTAAAAACATATTAAATTTTAAGAATTCTATCATCATTACTTCAACCTCCTTAAGGGGTAAAATGAAAAATGATGAGAAAATTCTGAAAATTTGGTATATGTTTTTGTATGAAGTATTTAAGAGGTCGTGTAAAAATTTCACGACGATTAGGAAGCTCGTTATAAAAATATTAACATTTGGTTAAGAACCATTTTTTAAACAAATGAAAAAAATATTTATCAATAAACTTCATTTTGTTTTCGTTGCTTTCAATATAGTGTAGATATTAAAAAATTGAGAGGTCAAAAAAAAACTTAACGCAAAGTTACATCAGTTTCCACCAGACTACATTTAATTTAATTTTATTTGTTAATGTTAATTGTTCGATAACGAGCTCCCTAATCGTCGTGAAATTTTTACACGACCTCTTAAATAATTCATGCAAAAACATACCAAATTTTCATAATTTTCTCATCATTTGCGATTTGGGACTCAACATCCTTAAATCGAAAACCAAAGAGTTTCTCCCTTTCCCTGAACTTTTTCAATGCTCTTGAGTTACGTCTTCGTGGGTTTTGACCTATTATGCATTATCGAAAATTTTTTAACTAAAGAAAATTAAAAAAAAAATTGTTTCTCTGGAAAATAAATAATAATAAATAAAATATCATATAAATAGATCAGGCAAGTATGTATTCTGGTCTAAAATTTTGAAAAAATAATTATTTTTTTGCATATTCTTAACGTTTAGACATTTAGGAATATATCCCCGAAAAGAAATTCCAATAATTTACGGAGTTATATAGCTTTTTTTTTGTTTATTGTCAAAATATTAATATATATGTTGTAAAAAAAAGAATGGCAAAATATTTTTTATTTTTTTTTTATTGAGCTCGACAAAACGCTCAAAATGTATTCTCTAGACCAGAATACCACGTTAATAAATATATTAGTAATATTGCATTAATATATTTAAAAACAGCCTGATACATAGAAGGTTATCAAATTAGATTCGTCTCTCTAGCTGATTAATTAATTAATAACAATTAATAATTTTAAGTATTAGATGTAATGATAATTGATGACTCCCCTATCTATATATTTATCATCTTATTCATATTATGCCTTTTTCATCGTGTTTAATATATAAATCCTTTCTGGTTTCATATCAACTTCATGTTTTTAGTATGTACTTTTTTATCTTACCGGACGACTAGCATCAGTACCACGCGTCTTCGATTAAATCCTCCACTCTTTCTTTCTCTCTTTCACTCTTCCTCGCGTTCTCTCTTTCTTTTCTGCTTCCCTCAGACTCGTGAAGCATTCGGGCCGTTTATCGGGGCCATTATAGAAATTCCTCGGATATATGCCCGCGATCACGCGCGGGATTCTCCATCGTGGATACATTTCACTTTTTAATCAACGAAATTTGCCGCCGACAACGACGATGGGCGACGTCGACGTCGACGCTCGCGAGAGTCTCACCCGTGACGCTCGCCATTTTTAATTTTTTTTTGTTGAGAGGTTACGTACGTTATATTTAAGAACCAGAAGAGGATATATCTCGCAAGGATCAAGGATGTCCGCGTATTAGCCGCGCGAGTTAATAGCCCTGAGAGAGGGGATATATATGTATATATATATATATGGGGCATTCCACGCCAATTCGAACACTTTAGAATACGACCCCTTTCGATTTGGCTGAAACTTTTTTATCTTTTTCTATCTTTTTCTACACTTTATTTATCAAATTTAGAAATTCTCTGAACACCCTCAAAAATTTGCAGAATGGTGTTATGAGAAATAAGGCTAGTTGAAATTTTTTTTTAAATTGGAAAAAAAAAATAGAAATACAAAAAACACCACTCTGAAAAATTTGAGGATTTGCAGAAAATGTCAAAGTTTGATATAATAAAAAGAAAAAAAAAAGAAAAAATGGTAATCAACGAGAAATTTTCGATTTTTTCCAAAAATCTAAAACAAAAAACAATGAAGATGGGTTTCTATCATTTTTTTGTATATTTTTTCAAAAAGTACATTAAAAAACGAAAATTTTGAAAAAAAACGTTCTGATAAGTCAAATTTTGAAAAAGTTATAGCTATTTGAAAAATAAAAAGCCTATTTATTTGAAAAATTTATAACTTTTTATCGGTTGGGTAAAAAAATTTGAAAAAATTCTGAAAAATGTTTTTCATAGGGTAGAAAAAGATAAAAAAGTTTCAGCCAAATCGAAAGGGGTTGGGTTCTAGAGTGGTCGTTTGGCGTGGAATGCCCCATATATAATCGTGACGTTGGGACGTCTAGTTGAGTTCTGACGCGTTTGCGCGAGGAGGCACACCCTCGAAAGAAATTCACCGTGAAATTTAATTCGAGAAAGTGATGCGCCAGAGAGAGAGAGAGAGAGAGAGAGAGAGTGAGAGAGAGAGAGCGAGAAGGCCTCTCTCCCTTTCTTGGATTAAAAAAATAAGAATTCGCATGGCTCATTCTCATTGCCCTTTTCTCGCTATTACTCTCGAAAGGGTTATTCATCGGACTTCTTTTCTCTCCCACACTTTCGCGGTTTTATCCCCCATGGTGAAATCTCGACAGCCCACTCTCTCTATCTCTCTCTCTCTCTCTCTCTCTCTCTCTCTCTCTCTCTCCCTTTCTCTCTCTCTCACACACACACACGCATTATATAGTATACGTACGCACTTCCGAAATTTTAAATTAAATCTCTGTCTGAGGAATTTTGAAACTTCGAGGAGAAGATGCGAGTGAAAGAGAGAAAGAGCGAGGAAAGGGTTAAATAAAGGGCGCGCGCGAACAGCATACCTCAGCTACCTTCTGCACATTCCTTTTTCGCGATGAGGAATTCGTCCGAGGGATCCCGAATTTGCAGGCACCACACAGTTGCCGATTTTACAATACCGCCTGAATCATCATGAATTTTTAGTTGGGCGCGAAATTTCTATTTGTCCTACGTGAATTAATTTAAATGACACAAAGAATCATCGCGCAAACCAATTAGGCAGAAGATTAAAGAAACAGTTTTTAAATTACCATTTTTTTTTCGTAGAAATAGCTTCCAAAACTACATTTGGTACGGGGATGTGCAAATTTATTTGTAATTATTATTATTATTATTTGTTATATTTATTGATTACTATTTTTTTAATTAAGAAAAATGCAAATTTTGACTTGATATCTTAAAGACTTCTGGAGGTATTTTGAATGTGAATATTCGACGTTTTGGAACATTTAAATTCGCTGGCATAAGAACTTTGAAAAATAAAATTTAGTTTCATTTTTTGTTATTTTTTTCACCATTAACACACACTAAATAAAGAATCTTATCCCGATCAGGTTCTCGTGTTTTTCGACACCTTGTCAGGTTATCGTGGGTCGCTGGAGACCCAAGGCATGTTGGAACACGTAATTTGCAATGAAAAAATCTCTGATAAAATTTCCCAATACTCTTGAATAGTTCTACTGTAAGGGCACATAATGAAGATTGCAAAAAAATTTAAACAAATATTTTATTTTTCGTCATAAATAAATGTACCTCTCAAGAGAAGTGGGGGACAAGAAAAATCGCTCGGGTCGCCAGTGACCCACGATAACCGAATCAGGTTAATCGTCATGATAATTATTGTTCGTTGACGTAGATCTTCTGGAAAATTTTATGGCGATAGATAAATCTATCGATAAAAATCTAAAGGTTGAGCATTTTTTTAGAGTTATGCGACATGCGGCTCATGAATAAAAATTTTGCGTGTCTTGGTAAATCGCGATGAAACGGGTCGTTGCGTGTCTCTGTGCGGGTTTTCTTCCTCCGGCGTCAGCTTTTTCCGCAAGAAATGTTCGGATTATAAGCGTTCGGATGTAAAAACATGTTTTGGCGAAACGCGCGTTGTCAGGCTCTCGACACGGCCGCGGAAAGTTATCACATACACTCTCCTTTATATACATATATATTTTTAATATTGCTATACATACGCAGAGACATGACTGCCCCTCAATATTACTCTTGGATGCGGCGAACGCCAAAGGGTGCACGCTCGGTATTAAGATGGCCGCCCCACCCTCTTCAAAGTTTGCGCTGTGGATATACACGACGAATTTATAGCCCCAGCGTTATTATAGCCGGGTGTATTCGAACTACAAATTGCTTATAGGCTTTATATGGGATTCGTAGATCGTATAACGGCTATATATCACGTATTATCACCGAAAGAAGGGCTCCGAGTGCCATCTCTCTCTCTTTCTCCCTCTCTTTCTTCGTCTCTCGGTGTTTCTTGCTCTCAGCTGCCGCAGAAAGAAGAAGAAAAGACTTTCGTACATACACGCGTGTGTGTTTGTCCGTTAAGGAAGAAGCGCACGTCGCCATCTCGCAATAATGCCACGAAGAAACGCTTTGTTCCACAGAGAAGCAAAAAGAACGAGCCACCGGAGATCCATGGTTCTCTCTCCCGTATAATATACTTTTATTTCTTAAAACAAATATATCCTCCCATATTGTTCGGTCTATTCGTGTGGTTCTTTTACGCAGCCAATCATTTTTACAATTTTCGGTACATTCGACCATATTTCTCGTGTATTTCATCACAGTCCCTTCTTCAGTCTGAGATTGACGAAAATCCGGAAAAATGAATTTTTCTTCGATTTTTAGATACAGATCCGGGAAAAATATATCTTAAGTTCGTTGATTAATTGTCTTAACTAGATTAATTGATTATTCCAATTAATTAATTATTTTTATTAATAAATTGGGAGTTATATTTTAATTAATGAATAAATGTCCATGCAAAATTATAACCATTTGTGGATCCATAAAAAAGAGCCTGAAGGTTTTTATTTTTTTCGTCTATAATTATGAACAATAATGCGGAGAGTCTTTCGAAAAACGAGCGAGCTCAGAATCACTGAAATCAGACAAAAGTATCGGCTTATTGTTGGAGGGAACTAAACAAAAATTAACGTTGTCAAAAAAATGGTGTGAGACAGTTGATTCCACGGAGAATTAATTGCTACGATGATTTTTCTGAGTTAAGGTCATGCAAATCAGTAGAAACTCCTTTTTTCTGAGAATCGAGTACAGATGTTTGTATACAAACACCTCATGACCTTAACACACTCTGACCGTCCTCAAGTTACTTTCAATCCCCGATTCGGAGTATTTACAACGGTCGACACTCGGTCAAATCTCTATCTATCTCGTGTATGTTTACTTAACTCAATAGCAAGGTCAATTGTGGCATCCTCCGAGAGGATCATGACCTCCCTCAATCTAATTGAATCTCTTGAGGCGTCAGTGAGAGCTTGTGTTTACAGATGTGCGGGGGAGGTCGATGGTGAGGCTAATCGAATCTGATCGGTGCTATATATGCGTTGGACCGCACATTAGACCGCTATCGGCTGTCGATCTCGCGCACTCGGCCAAATTATAGACCGCACCCGACTTTCGACATCTCTGAAGACAAGAGATCAAGATGGCGGAAGAGAATGACTCGAAACAATGGCAAACGCAACCCCATCACCTGGTCTTTTGGTTCCATTCTGTGTGCTCTTGGCTCATTTCTAGGATCCGATCTTTTCGGCTCAGCAACTCCAGCGTACCCTCTTTCCCTTCCTCCTTGACCCCCGATAACTGAAACACATCTCAATTAGCTCGGATGTTATATCTCTTGCGGTGGTTCGTGTACATCGAGAGAAAGAGGAAGAGGGCGGACAGATAAAGACCACGTAGCCAAAGTTCTGCTGAATCATTGTCGTGTGCGGGCTTCATCCGACCATCTTCTCTCTAATGCAGTATTCGAGGGCGATCAACCTGGTCTTCATTTTCAATTATTACTTTTATCTCTCTTGTCCAGATGCTTCTTCAAAAAGTCAAACGTGTGGTCTGCAGATCTTCTTTGCTACTGTTCTTGCCTATTTCATTCGTATTTGATTTAGAACAAAAATTGTTTGCAATTATTTCACAATGGGGTTGAATGTAGGTCATTGATTCTTTGGAGCTATGATATAAAAAATGGTTATCCTTTTTGAGAATAAAATATAATAACACTCGAACAATTATATTTCAAGAGTAGAAATCCGTTTTTCGTCCCTGACGAAATCTTAAATTCTTTTTGAACCGTATGCAAAGCGTGGAAAGAAAGATGTTTCCTTAGTTCTATCGAAGCGGAGGGTTGAAGGGAATGTAAAATATAAGTGCTCGACCAGTCGTAAAAGAAGCGTCCCTTATTATCGTGACACAGACGAAGGGGTGAAAAACACAACGGGGGATGCGTGAACATCACGATGTCCTCCCTCTCGACGTACGCCCTCTCTTTTTCAATTCTTACTCCATTTACGAAACATGTGCTCGGTAAGATGTGACTTTTTTATAGCCACATCAAAAACACCTTTCCCCTGTTCTCGTTGCGATTAAAGAACAAAACGGAGGGAGAGAGAGAGAGGGAGGAATCAACGGGGGAATAACGATGAGGTGAAACTTGTGAGGTCGCGAGAGCTCGCGGTATTCGCGTTTGGAAATGATTCCCCGGGGGCTGAAAAGGGACTAACCTCCGCACCGAGTGGCCTGATATACGCGATCGTAAAATCGCGATATTGTACTCACATGTGTGTATATATATCTTTCTCGTTCTTGTGATGTCTCCATTCAAGGGTCCTCCTCAATGCCGTCATAGACTCCCGCAGACTTTTCGTTTTTTTTGCCTCTCTCGTTGTCCCGTTGTTTCCATAAAAGAGAGCTCGACTGGGACTTAAATCATAGAGACGAGAGTCAAGCTTGTCATATTTTACGAGTCGCTGAATGGTCTAACGTTGATATATGAGAAATGTGTGTGTTTGCCCAGCTCGAAATAAAGCTCAGACACGTCGCGAAGTTGGTCCATCGCGCGTGACCTGTTCCATCGAAAACAACGATAAAAATGAAATTTATATCGTTCAAGTATATAGTTTATTTGGATTAAACAAAGTTTCTCTCTTGTTGAGCAATTTATGGTCGATTGAATTATTATTCATCCAATTTTATTGCACTTGTTTGCATAATGTTTTTCGTGGTGGAGAATCTTTACCTTTTTTTTTGACTTTCCATTATTATTACTTTTATTGTGATAATCATTTATTTAACACTGCGATGATTATTGTAATATGAGAAATTCGTTCAGTAAATTGAAAATTGACCGCTTGAAAATAAATGAAAATGAGAAGATGGGATATTTCAGTTCAACAAGCGGCGTTTCAAAGGGGACATATTCAGCTTCGTTTCGCTTTTTCCAAAAGATCGGTTCGCTCTTTGAAACATGATCGTTTTTTGGCTTTTTTTGGCGTTGAAATTTTGACGCATGACCCATGAAAATTTTTTAAAACTGTTTTTCGAATTAAAAGCTTGTCGGGGGAGTATAAACATTAATTAAGTTTTTCAAATAGTTTCGTACGATTTTTTTCGCAAAAATATTCAATTTTTTGCAAAAAACAACCATATTTATAAAATGTAGCCTAAATCTAAAACTACTGGGTTTTAGTTAAATCACTAAGAAGGTAAAAAGTTGCATATAATCATTCTGGATTTAACGACATTTTTTCAGAATTTTTATTAAAAATTTTTTTGTTCGATAATTTTTTCTGTAAGCGAGATATTTTTTCATCTTAAACAATATGTCGTTGACAAAAAATTTTTTCGAAAAAGAATTGTGAAAAAAAAAATTGGGAAAAAATTAAAGTTAATCGAGTATAATCGTATGCAACTTTTTACCCTCTTAGTGATTTCACGAAAACCCAGTAGTTTTAGAATTACGTAACATTTGATAAATATGGTCGTTTTTTGCGAAATATTGAATATTTTTGGGAAAAAAAATCGTTCGAAATTTAAAAAAAAACGAAATTCAAGCTAATACTTCCCACCACAAGTATTTCATGCGAAAAACAAACGAACTCATTTTGCATTCTCATAGAGAAAATTCTATTTCGTGGAAACATTCTATCTCCAGATTTTTTATTTTTGAAATCAAATTTTTGATAAAAATCGCTAAATTATTATTTTTTTTAAACCATCACTTAAGAATGGCCTACTCCGCCAGAGGTTTTCTATTTCTCAAAAATCTCACCCCTTCCCAATTTTTTTTATTTTTTCATAGCTGAATCAAACGGAGTGATCTTCTAATTTCTAACGCGAGGATGAGACTCACGAAGTGCGAGGATGAATAAAGCGTGAACGGTCGGTCCGGGTAACTTTTTATCTAAAAATATGTCAATTATAACATGACCCTTACCCTCGCCCATTAACTCCATCACTCGTCTCGACCTCACTGTTCTCTATTCATATTCTCTCCAACTTTCTCGTTGGGCACGTTTATAATCCACCAAAAATACGGGCCGATTAATCGAAACTCGTGTATCTTCGTAAAAAATACATTACACTTTAACAAAATGAAACGTACGATAGCCTAAAAAGAAAATAAGTGTTTCCGGTAGTTCCCCAGTTTGTCCGAATGAAATATTTCGTCAGCGTGTTTCCTCATTACCTCAAAATATTTAATTGAGTCAAACTGAGGGATCTCGTCTAGACCGAGAGAGAAGAATTGAATCATCGGTTCAGCGAAGCCGTTTATTCGATCTATCGTGAGAATAATTTCCAAGGAAGCGTCAAACGGCACAAAGGACGCTTTTGGCAAGAAGACTCAATTCCGGAAGTGAGGACGGCTAAGTTCCTCCTAGCTGCCCATAAATACAAAATGTAAGGGAGGATGATCCTCACGGTTGAGTGACTACGATCCCGCCGATTCTTCTCTGCGCGCAAACACACCCATTTCTTGTCCAGAGGGGTTGTTTCTCAACCCCTTTTTTTTTGTCGGCGCGCGTTAACGCACTTGCGGGTATATTCAGAGAACTCGCCGGGTCCACTTTATTATTATGGTATACGAAAACGATCTATCGTGCGTTGAGGGAGCCGCGGTGCCGACTCTTTCAAGAACGACCTGCTTTTATTGGTTGTATTTCATGCGTGGACCGATGCCGTGTTGCTGCTGCTGGGGCCTGATGCCCGACCGTAGCATTCATATTTTCACAGGGTTAGGGCCCCCACAGATTCTCGTTACGTGACCCGAAGGCGTTCAAACAACCGTGTGTACCATTCCCGATACGTCGTTCCCCTTTCCTTTGCCCAAGGTGGTCTCTCTCTGTCTTATTATTTTCTACCTCATTTTTCTCTCTTTTTCCCTCCCTCTCTCTCTCTCTCTCTCTCTCTCTCGCACTCAAGCTTTTTCTGGACACCGCGAAACATTCGAATCTCCCAGAGATGTATTTTTGAATACGCTTAAACCGCAAACCTGCGGCGTGGAGCACCACTGACCCAGCAGGGACGAAAACATGGGACCGCGCGCGTCCTATAAAAATTCAATCCTACCACTCTTAAAAATAATAACGCGGCGCTAGGATGTATGTATATACATATATATATATATAGTGTTGAAGGAGGGAAGATATCCTGAAATGCCCGGGGCGGCGTGAGTCGAAATACATAACCAGTGCGTGCCCTGATGGCACAACTACCTGCGCGTCTCTTTTCTCTCCCTTCCTTCCCTTTCACTCTTGGCTGTCCATCCAAGATATGCGTTTGCTCGGGTTATCCGCAAAGTTCCTCCGAGTTTCGTCCTTTCCTCGGGACTAGTTGGTCCCGATCTCTAGTTGTCTCCGATCGTTCATCCCTTCTCGTGCCTTCCCTCGCCTTTATCTGATACCCTTATCAGGAACCTTTAGATCAGGGATTAGATTTGGTTATCGTCAATGATGATTTCACAATCCAGTAAAATAGCTTTGACTCCCAAAAACTAGTATAATACCGCATTATCATAAGCTGATTTGGCTTTTTACTTTGAATTAAACTTTTACTATTGTTACTTTAGAGTTCTGCATTCTGACATCCTTGTGGTTGAAATTTCATAATATTATTGGAAGATTCCATGGAATATTAGCGGGGAAAGTGAATTGCATTAAGGTAATAGTCCACTGTGACGATCAAAATTTCGATGTTTTTTCAGTAATTTTTTTGAATAACAAAATAACTTGCGATCATTTTGAATTTCTTACATGTTGTTATTTGTATCTTGAAGAGTATGAACAAATTTTGTTTGCCTAATTTTACATGAATTTGTTTATGATTTTGTACGTCAAAGTGGAGTCCTCGAAATAAAGGTGACCTGTTTCGGGGAAGCACACAGCCTTCCGTAGTCATCTGAAATAAAAAATCCAAAGAGATTTTTGTTTTGTAGACTTAATTCTAGGTCTATATATGCATATTTTAAGAAGAAAAAAAACGATATGGCGCACTTGTGAACAAAAAGATCTTCGAAATGGAATGTTTTCTTTGATAAATTGTTTTTAAAAATTCATTCATTATTAAAAAATTGAATGTTAAAAAAGTTAGGTATTTAGCTATGTGTGTCTAAAATAACGGGTAAAATTTTTAGCCAAATCGGTTTAATAGTTTTTAGACAGTGCTTCCCCGAAGTTTCAAAAACGTAGTTTCGAGAAAACGCGTTTAAAGTTTTGACAACACATTTTGTATAAAAAAGTTATACTTACATTTATCCGCTATGCTCGGTTCATAGAGCTATCTTTCCATTTCCTGAAAGATATCTCAAAGTTCTCTTCATTTCTTCGAAAGATTTACAGTTTCAGGTGATTGCCAAACCATAGTAATTAGTCATTTTTAATGTTAACTTATTAGTTAATTGCTCTCTTCTTTTGGCTATAACTTTAAAAATATTTCAAATTCTGGTCTGAAACTTTTACAGTATATTCTTAAGATGTTAATCTTGCGAAAAACGTAAAAAAACGATTTTTGAACCCATCACTACCTTAAGCATCATAAGAAATAAAAGACCATGCAAATTTAAAATTTGCTCATTGCTGATAAATCTTGCTTTTTGGAGGAGTGGGTTTCTCCATTTTGATCTCTTTGGGGAAATGAAAGTTATATTGATGCACACCAATTATTAGAAAATTGCAGACTATTTGCATAGTTTATTTTACGACTTCTTCATTGTGCCAAATAAAAATATTATTGTTTGTGACTTATTTAGGACCCTATTATTTAAAAAATATTAATTTTTTCTTAAAATGCAGTCACTTCAAGTTATTCTTGCAAAAATTAATAATTAAATTTTCTTAAAATAAAGAATATTCTAACGCCTAAAATGCTTTCCAGATTACTGTCAAATTTTTTACAAAATTTTTTGAGAAATTCGAAGAAGCACTAATTTCAAATCTCTCAAGGAAGTTCCACAAAAGACAAAGGAACCCAAGAGGGTGTGATTAGAATTGGTTCTTTCGAATTTCAATCAAAATCTAGAATAAGAGTTTTCAGGGAAAGGAAATTTGCTCTATGAGAAAGCAAAATGATCGAAAATGAATATCTGAAGAATGACAATCAATAATCTGGTTGATATGATGCTGATATGAAAGATTAGAAATTTTTCAAACAATTTTTCCAGTCTCGTTCATTAAATCGGCGATATCTGATGTCCCCTCGTGTATTCGGATGCATGACGGCGTGTGTATTTGGCAAAAAGTTTTTCGAGTAGAACACACAAGTATATATATGTAGGATGTACCTCGGGCAAACGTTAAATTATTGTTCATGTATGACGTGCCACGGTGCCAAAATGTTTACAGCCTTTGCGCACATACACGCCCGCAAAAGGTTCCGAATGCACCTCGGCGAGAAGAAGCACGTACGGAGAGGAAAAAAGGGCCTCACCTCGAAGAAGAAAAAGGAGAGGCTCTCGCACTCCGTTAGTTATGACTCTGCCAAGAAGTGTGGCCGCCTTCCCCGAAGAATAAGATGGGAAGGGAATGAGAGAGAGAAAGAAAGAGACTGGAGTCCAGGAGTGGTGAACCTGCAGGGTTACCGGACTCACGCCCGACGAGGTTCCCATGTCGAAGATTCCTTTGGGTACCTCTCTCGAAAGGCCTCATAGTTTTCCCATGCATCATCTTTTTTCTTTCTCTTCTCATCCCATTCTTTTCTCTCACGTCACCAAAGAGAGGCGGAATTTTCTTTCACAGCAACCGCGAATGAACGTCAATCGACGAGAGGTGTTTGTCACGCGAGGAATGCGTCAATCAATTCCAAGCTTACGCACGTGCGTCATTCGGTGATTGGTATAAAATAAACGATGAATTTTAATCGTAGACGATCGTAGATGATCGATAAAAATCTTGTACGAATCACTTTTGATTACGGCTCCTGGAGGGCCGTATTTTTGGGGGTATTGACAGTTGGGTCCAAGAAACACCAAAACAAAACTCGTATTCCTTGAGAAATTGATTCAATTGAATGCTGATATTCTGGGGACACATTTCTTGAAAGTAAGACAATCACTTTTTTCACCAAAATTTACAGAACAATCTGCTCTATTTTCACTAGTTAATTTTACTATTGTGACGTCGTTAATCCGCTTTTGGAACTTCGAACACGATTTTCTCGAAATTTCGTTGCCAAATTTGCTGAGCAAGATATGTCAGAAGGTACTGTGTCGATTTTTTTGAAATTTTGTGGGCTTTTTCTAAGCTCGGTCTATTATTTGATTGAAGGATTTCTTTCTGATGTATACTTTAGATTTGATGAACGAAAAGTGTCAGTTTTTTCTTTAAAATAGAAAACTCACTTGGAACACATGCCATTTTGTTCTAATTCAATATTTTGGTAATTCCTTCGATAAATCATACAATGAGCTAATATACTAAGTTTGTTTATGTTTTTCTTAATTTTTAAATTCTTCTTAATTTTTTATTCTTGATTTCTTAATTTTTAAAGCATCAGTTTTAAATGATGTTTCTCACCGAAAAAGTTCTTTTCGCACATCAGCCCAAACTTCGGTCAACAACTCCGTTATAATTATATATTTTGGCTCTAAAAAATTACCGAGGATTCATCGGATTTTATTTTTCAAAATCCTGAACTTTCGCAGAAATATAAAATTACCGTTAGCAAAAAAAAATTTGCAAATCCTTGTTTGCTGAAATAATTGTCACCTGATTCCAATCGATTCAAATTCACTGAGAAAACAGTTAATTTGTAGTAAAGAAAAATATATTTAATTGACACTTTTACTTAAATAATCCGTAACTGTTACAAAATTTGTTACTCGTTAAGAACTATTTTATTTGTTTCAAAATAATTTATTAACTGTTAAAAAATATTAATTCAATTTATTAATTGTTGAAAAATAATTGATTTCGCCATACCCAACTTTACATTTGTTAACAGTTAACAAATCCTGGTACATTATTTTTTCAGGGTACTTTATTTTAAGGATCTATAAGGATCAAAGTCACTTTCTTTGGTTCACACATTACAATCGATATTCGGCAAACTTTTTTGAAATAATCAGAGATCGAAGAGTCGGGTGAACCCACGTAAAGAAAATGGATGGGAAAAAACAAGAATAGGTATTCGTGGCTAATATCTTGCTCCAGAGCACAAAAACGATGTTTGGCAATAAAGAGAGAAAAAGATGGTGAAAAAGAACGAGCATCCAGCGAAAAAGATATCTCATCGAAGGGCACGAGAAATCGGCATCGGTTCTCCGCCCAAGTGCGACCCTGTGACCCCTTTTTTCTTTCGCACCGCGTGATGAAAAAAAAGGCGCCGACGCGCCACTAAATAAGCGCCATGCGTGCGTACAAAAAACGGCAAAGGGTTCGTTTGATAAAACAGCGCCCCCATAAATCATATTATGGGTGTGCGTGTGAATAAACGCAGGTTAAATATGCGTCAGAATGGTTCAAAGAGATTTGATGGTAATGAGAACAAAAAAAATCATAAAAACATTATTTTTGTTTTTCCATGACCTTGGGAAACTCTTCAGGGATCCCTGATGGCTTTCTTTCTAAGGACGAATTCGTCGATCAAAATTTTCCCATTGATGAGTAGAATTGAGGATGAAGAATATCAATGTGAGCCAAAGAATTGTGATAGTCCAGGCAAATCCATCCGAAGTGCCGATCTCTTGATCGTCATTTTTGATGTAACACAGACGATCCTTCTTATTATTCGGGCGTAACGGGCGCGATTTTCGGCATTTTATATATAGTAATTAGGCGGGGATTCGCGGGAGCCCACCCGGCTCCCAAAAACCTCTGCAGAGCTTACTACACGTTCGAGCTCTCGATCTTTTCTCCATATAAATATATATGGGGCATTCCATGTCAAATCACCCACTTTTAAACCCGACCCCTTTCGATTTGGCTGAAATTTTAGTGAATAAAAAAAAATGTCCCAATTGGGCTTATTTCACAAAACACCACTCTGGAAATTTTTGAGGATTTATAAAGGACCTCGGAGTTTGAAAATTTGAGAAGAAAAAAAAATTGAAAGTGGTAATCTTCGAAAATTTTTTTATTTCTTTTCAAAAAAGTGAAAAAAAATAGAAGGGAAAGTCGACCCACTCCAGGTTGGGCGGCATTTTTTCCGGAATTGATCAAAGTATTTTTTGAGTGTAAAAAAAAAAATAAAAAATGGTCAACTTCGATAAAGAGATGATTTTTCTCGAAAAAGTGAAAAATTTTAATATCTTAAAATTTTTTGTATTTTTTTCGGAAATTACATTTAAAAACGAAAATTTTGAAAGAAAACGTCCCAACTAGTCAAATTTTCAAGAAGTTATAGCCATTTAAAAAAAAGTCTTTTCTTTTCAGTTGGGTAAAAAAATTTGAAAATTTCCTGAAAAATGTTTTTAATGGGGTAGAAAAGGAAAACAAAATTTCAGCCAAATCGAAAGGGGTCGATTTGAGATGGAGTGACCCATATATATCTCGAAGTTGAACGTCTCTATTATATCACGGATTAAGTTGCCGGTAATCACAACGTTCGTGAAAAAGGCACGCAGCGTCTCTCGGGATCTCTCCCCTTTCCCCACAATTGAGTTCCCCTTGTGTTAAATAATGATCGTTCTTATGGTGCAAGAAACCGAGGATCTTTTTTCCCCTGGTGCGTTAATAGAGTATCCTTTTGGCCCTTGGGATTCGTGAAGAAAGGGAAAGGATCGCGGAGGGAAGTATCGCGTTGGCGGAGTACCTGCAACATATCGGTGGAATATTTCAACTTTCGTAACAAAGATCTTTCGCCGAACGAATGATCCATCTTTATTTTAACCCTTACTCGAGACACTGGGGTATAAAAGACCCCAGGCCTAAATTTAATCAATTTTAAGTACCTGAATTTAAAAAAATAGGCCCTATAGCGACATCTTTCATTAGTTCGCGGATGCCACGTTTAAAAAAATTGCAATGTGCTCTTTCGTACTGATTAACATTTTTAAGTTCTTTTATAATGTAAAGCTCATGATTATTTGGTTTAAATAAAAAGTAGTACAACGTATCTTTACTTCGAAATTTTTTTTTTCGTCAAATTTCTCCCTTAATTCTCCAGAATAAAAACCTTTTTTTAAAAGCCCACCAAGCTACTATTTTTTTTCATAGTGCTATATATTAAGCAAACTCAGCTAAATTTTCAGCCATTTTTATCGAACAATAAAAATGTTATGATTTTTTTTTGGTAAAAGTTCTCATATTTTCAATTTTTCCAGGCATTTCAATTTTTTTATCATATTTAACTTTGATATTTTGATTTTTTTACACCCTCTCAAGAAGTTGTAAAAAAAATTTGCAAGTTAAAGTATTAAATGGTATATTTTTGCTTCCTCATAAAGGAAGCTTTGTTTTCGGGAAAAAAATTTTGTTTGCGATTTTTATGTCAATATGTTCAAAATGTCCTAAAACATCGAGCAATCATATTTAGAAAAAATGTCCGTTGGATGTGTGTGCATGTGTGTATGTATCCTGAGTTTCAGATATAAATAATTAATAACTCAAAAACGCTTCCAGATATCGAGCTAAAATTTGGCACACTTGTCGAGCACGAATTACTCTTCATTATGAGAAAAAATTGTTTTAATTATAGCGGGTGTTTAGATTTTATCGACTTTTTCGTTTTTGCAAGAATGGCGTAAACGCTCCAACCTCTGCAATTTTCAAGATATTGCACTCAAACTTTGTTCGGAATTAGTATAGCTATTGAGGTTTTTTGCCATTAAATTTGGCGAAAATCCATCGAGGGATTAAAATTTTATGAAATTTTGAATTTTTTGATAGCGTAAACGCGCTAACTTGTGCCATTTTTAAGATATTGTACTGAAACTTTCCGCAGAGCTAATATAGCTATCGAGGTTGTTCGCTATTGAATTTGTCAAGAACCCATCGATGGATTAAAATTTTATGAAATTTTTAATTTTTTGAAAAATAGCGTAAACGCTCTGACTTGTGCAATTTTTAAGATATTGCACTGAAACTTTACACAGAGCTAATATAGCTATCGAGGATGTTTGTTATTAAAATTGGCGAAAATCGATCGAATGATTAAATTTTCATCAAATTTTTAATTTTTATAAAAGAAGCGCTATAACTTTTGAAATTTTTTAGATATTGCAATGAAATTTTTTGAAGAGCCAGTATAGCTATAAATGCTATCCGCTATCAAATTTTGCAAAAATCGATCGAATTCGCAGATTGATTACTAATATTTTTCAATAGTTAACAAAGCTTCCTTTATGAGGAAGCCAAATTTGATCGCCATACTGTGTGTTAAAGGAAGCTATATGTAAACTATGGATAAAGATGAGGCAGCAATGTGCAAATTTCAATTTGCAGGGTTTTCATAGGAATTTTTGTCGCTGGGGTACAAATGACCCCAGTGTCAAGTACGTTATTCTGCAGAAGTGTGTCAAGTAGGGGTTAACAATATTTTCCTTTTCTCGAAAAGGCATCAACGGCCATCACGTCTCCGTGGCAAATGCCGGGTAAACAAATTATCTTGACGAAATTCTTTTCCTCTCATTCTTTTTTTTTTTTTAACAACACATATGCGAGAGGAGTCGAAGCGGTATTCTCGACCTTCGAAATCGATGGTACGTATTATGTATGGTCTCACATTGTAGATAACGGACGTCAGAATATGTACTACGTAGTACCAAACTCTGCA
The DNA here is from genome assembly GCA_946863875.1 of Alloplasta piceator. Classification (NCBI taxonomy): domain Eukaryota; kingdom Metazoa; phylum Arthropoda; class Insecta; order Hymenoptera; family Ichneumonidae; genus Alloplasta; species Alloplasta piceator. The sequence goes on along the minus strand of OX333072.1, from coordinate 8,444,816 downwards.
CGTTATATATATGTATATTTTGTTGGTATATGGGAAAAGGAGAGAGTGAGAGGGACGCAATAACGTTTCGCGAATGCTAAATTCCCTCAGGGCAACTGGCAAACCATATTCGGAGACACTCAATCAACGTTAAATCATTGCGCAGTTCAATAATAATATGAGTGGCTACGTATCTCCCGAAGGTTATATATATATATATCCGTAAGTGTATATAGATATATTTATATGCCTATAGATATACAAACAAGTATGGTCAACCCGAGTCCTCGGGGTGCGATAATTCTGAGTGCACTTGGCACGTATTCCCGTACTCAAAAGCTATGCGCCCCTCACTGTCTCTCGGTCCCTTCATTCCCTCTCGATCCCTCTAAGTTTCTCTCTCACTCTTTCTCACACATACGATAATTAAATTCCACTGCAAATTTTATCGCCATTCGAAAGACAAACTTTACTTACCTTCTTTCTGTTTTCTGTGATAAGAGAATGGAATAAAATCAATGAAATCAAAGTGAAAAATCCACTTTAACTAAGAAATATTTTCTACTATATAGTTGAATAAGGGGGCATTAATGTTATATGATTTCTGCAACAATTCAGAATATTTTATTGATTGAAAGCATAAATACACTACCGGCAAAAAGTTTCCGGACAAAACTTCAAAAAAAGTCTGGAACGTTTTTTTATGCCATTTCGCCGGAAGTCAACATAAACTAATTTAAAAAACGGCATTTTTAAGGGGAAGAATTCGGCTTCATTTCCTGTTTTTTTAAAATATTTTTACAATTCGTTTTTGGATTTGGACTGTATTTTGAAAACAATTGTTTTTTTGCCTTTTTTTCCTCTCTCTTCAGGTGCACTCATCTTCTAGAGGAAATTTTTTAAATACATTTTTACGATTAAATTCAAGAAGGGGAAAGTTTGAGCTTTGATTTCCTTTTTTTAAAAACTTTGAGCGATTTTTTTTCCAAAAGTTCTGTTTTTTGTGAAAAGAGTAAATTTTAAAAATCTCGTATAGCACGAAAACAATGGGGATTCATGAAAAACTTCAGGATAGTAAAAAGTTGCGTCTGTTTTTGTTGAGTTCAGAAGGATTTTTTCAGATTTTTTCTTCCAAATTTTTTTTCTCACTTTTTGGGTCAGAGCTCAGATCATTCAATTACCATAACTCGAGAACTATGGGATTATTGATAAAATTTCAGGAAAGAGAAATACTTTATTTTACCATTTTCAACACATTGGAATTTTGTTCACAACTTTTTCCTACATTTTTTTTCTCCTGTTTTCGATTGGAAACAAAAATTTTAGAAAAAAAATCTGAAAAAATTTCTCTGAACTCAACGAAAACAGACGCAATTTTTTGCTATTTTGAAGTTTTTGAAGAATCCTCTTGGTTTTCGTGTTATACGGGATTTTTAAATTTTTTTCTTTTTTCACAAAAAAAAGAATCACTTTGAAAAAAAAAACCGCCCAATGTTTAAAAAAAGGAAATTGAAGCTTAAGCTTTCTCCTTTATGAATCCAATTGCAAAAGTGTATAAAACAAATTTGCCCTAGAAGATGGGTGCATCTGAAGAGAGGGGAAAAAAGGCGAAATACAATTGTTTTCAAAATGAAGTCCAAATCTAAAAACCAATTGTAGAAATCATTTAAAAAATAGCAAATGAAGCCAAATTCTTCTCCTTTAAAATGCCGTTTGTTAAATTAGTTTACGTTGACTTTTGGCGAAATAGCAAAAAAAAACGTTTCAGACGTTTTTTGAAGTTTTGTCCGGCAACACGTCACATTGTCACATTCTTCAAAGTACACTCTTTTTCGTCTGAAAGTAAAAGTTTGAATGGAGGAAAGTCTGAGATAATTGTATGCCATCGAGAAATTGTTAATTAAGAAAAAAAAAGTCTTAACTTATGCAGAGGTAATCATGGCTTCCAATTTATCGAGACAGGATTGACATCCACATCTGCATTTTATGAGATATTTTTTGCGGAATAAGACCAGGAAATTTGGCCAGCAGATGCAGATTTTATAGCTATGCTGAAATTTGGTATTTTAATTAGTAAAACCTGAAGAACATTTACAATATTAAAAAAAAAAACGAATTCCCCTAGTATATTAATTTGATAAAGCGAAAAGATTTCTGAGATATCAAATTAAAATAGAATAGGATTGGTTCAAAGTGAAAGTTGAGATTTCTCATCTTGGAAAAAGCCAAAGAATATTCAAAGATTTTCTCGATGAACAAAACTTTTCCTGGGGGATTATCGAACGGCGAAAAAAATTTAAAAAATTCCGCTCTGCAGGAGTAAATGAAAACTATCATTCCTCTCAAACTTGGGCCTGACAAATCTGCGGAAAAGCAAAAATTTCTACTAAATCTATAATACCCTCCTAGAGTTCATTGAACGTGACAGCGCTGTGTAGCGCATTCGACGCGAACTTTCAAACTTCGATTAAACATTGAACAAAAGAGAAGCGATGTTCCTCGCTCGCGTTTGGGCCAAAATATAATATGGGGATGAAGTGATGCCCGGCTGGATGACAGAGTTAACTCTGCCCCTCGGTTTCCCTATAGAGAATTGCCAGACCAGAAACAATTAAACTCGTTGCTATCTTCCATAGCCAGGAGCATAGTCACGTTGAAAACTTCGCACAAACGCGAGCATACTCCATCAGTTATCCATCCTTCATTAATCGTCAGAAAGGACCTGCCGCATAGCGAATCTCCGGCTACAAAAACGACGCTGAGAATAATATTGTCGCGGTATTATGACAATGGCGATAAAACTCTCAAAACTCACTCACTTAGCACGTTTAATGGCGTTGAGGGTTAATCCAATGAGACGAAAGGGTGAAATACAACGCGATCCCTGAGGAAACTTCCCCCGTTGTCTGGCCGAGCTGTGAATTAGAAATGGAAAAAAAACCTAGTGTACGTGCTTAAGAATTCAACAGACCCATATAATATGTTTACGCATATATATCACTGTGTACAATACGAAAAACGAAAGGGGTTGAATGTGTTTCCATCTGAAAAGATCCCCAGATAGAAGCTCTCGGGACAGTCCTTTAGCCCATAGCATTGCTTTCTCGGGCTTCGTCATAATACTATTATGCTTTATAGCCTCACAGAATAAGGTACCCTAAGTGTATGCTAAACCGCCATAGGACTGCCCTTAATCGCGTGTGAGACGACCAAATGTTTCCAAACCACGTCCATCAACCCCAGCGGATAATCACCGTGTGGTTTCGTTCATAGGCCACGCTGTGGATGTTTCACACAATCACACCTACAAGTTTGAGGGAATTTGTATTGGTAACCCTTTGCACTGGCCATAGACAGTCAACCTGGGCACATTGTAGCAAAGGTCCCTTTGGCGTTGACCCACCTTGCGAATCGATACATCTGGCTTTCTCTCACCTAGAATCTCTATATTTCTCTCTCCCTCTTTTTCCCTCCTTCGTTTTGCCCTATCGTTAGTCTAGTTCCGACAGACTCTACCGTAGACGCTAAAGTCCCAGCCTAGGAAACAGGGGCAGCGAACTTCGACTATTTCGCGATTGTTTACTCGCTTTTTTCGCTCCCTTTTCCCGGTTTGAAGTCTTAAGGGTGCACGATCTTGGTAGAGCCAATGTCCTTTGGCATGGATGGGAAAGGCTGATTTGGTAACAGGAGAAGGAAGAAGAGGGATGGAGAGAGAGAGAGAGAGAGAGAGAGGTAACGTGTTACGGCGCGTGGCGAAGGGCCCCGAGGGCAGGAGCAAAACCTCGCGTGCCACAAATTGCTTTGGCTCGTACTGCGAGTGTTGTAGGTATGTATAGTGAGAAAGAGAGAGGTAGATAAAAGAGAAGGTTGAGAGTAAGCGAAGTGGTAGGTACAGCAGAAGCAGAAGCAGCCGAAGAGCCGTTCGCGCACTCACTTATTTACTCGCTTTACTCCTTTCCCTCGTCCCTTACCGCGTATGTATATCAATATATATATATATATATATAATCATTCCTTCTTCTTTACGCTTTCGCCATTCCTTCCTTCTCCCATCTGTATAAGGTACAAGCACACACGCCGCATTACACTCGGCCTCGCGCCAGCGAGTTTCATCGCGTGGATTTATCGTCCGGTAGCTTCCACGAGTCTCCACCGAGTCTCAACTCTCTTCCTTATTCATATAATACGCACGAGTATTGGTAGTCTCCCGTTCGATCTCTTTTGCTCGTACGTGAAATTTCACGGGAGATTTCAGAGTTACTTCGTGCCCAATCAATGTCCAACCGATAACGAGACGCTGCCGAATTCAATGGACTCTTTGAACAGGACATGGAGAACAAAAAACGTGATCATTCGTGAGCAATAACGGTGATAATTACTGGAGTTTATGATAGAGTACTGAATTCCTTAAAAAATTACCGTGCTATTTAGCAAGCAATTGAACATTTCGAATCTGACATCGATTTTCTATCGAGGTTTCATGTTTATGTTTGTATTAAATCTTTAATTCAATGGACTCTTTGAACACGACATGAAAAAAGCGTGATAATTCGTGAGCAATAACGGTGATAATTACTGGAGTTTATGATGTTTGTTTTGATTCCTAAAAAAATTACCGCGCTATTTAGCAAACAATTTAACATTTCGAATCTGACATCGATTTTCTATCGAGGTTTTATGTTTATGTTTGTATTAAATCTTTAATTTAATGGAGTCCTTGAATACCCCATGCCATGTCTTTATGTTTATGGTTGTATTAACCCTCTAATTTAATGGAGTCTTTGAATACGACATGAAGAAAAAAGCGTGATAATTCGTGAGCAATAACGGTGATAATTACTGGAGTTTATGATAGAGTATTAGATTCCCCAAAAAATTACTGCGCTATTTAGCAAGCAATTGAACATTTCGAATCTGACATCGATTTTCTATCGAGGTTTTATGTTTATGTTTGTATTAACACCTTTAATTTAATGGGGTCTTTGAATACGACATGGAGAAAAAAGCGCGATAATTCGTGAGTAATAACTGTGATAATTACTGGAGTTTTTGATAGAGTACTGGATTCCTGAAAAAAATACCGCGTTATTTAGCAAGCAATTGAATATTTCGAATCTGACATCGATTTTCTATCGAGTTTTTATGTTCATGTTTGTATTAAACCCTTTAATTTAACGTAGTCTTTGAATACGACATGGAGAAAAAAACGTGAAAATTCGTGAGCAATAACAATAACAGTAACCAGTAATTGAATATTTTGAATCCGACATCCATTTTCTATTGAGGTTTAACGTTTAAGCTTAAACTTAAACCCTTAAACTGTCGTACGAATTATTTTTCATTATCTTTCCCTGATTATCATACAAATTTTAGAATTTTTCCCAGTATGGGTCTGTGCATTTGCCAAAAACGACTGTGAACTCATCCAGTCTAGAGCCTAAATCAGGCAATTTATGCTCAGTTTTTTGAGGCCTTTTTTTGCCACTGGCAAACCTATTTCTTAATCACTTTTCTTCCTCGCATTATTTTTATTCATTTTGCCATTTTTTTTTCTGTTTCACTCCGCTTTTCACTACAAAGTCGGGACTGCAAGAGGATTGTCAGAGCCGTCAGCGAAAAATCAAAGGGGTTGTGCATGTGTCAAGCGCGATGAGCAACAGGGCAGAGGGCTACCAAATCCCCTTCCTGCCATTGCTCTCAGCGTGAGTGTTTAGTGCAAGTGAAGAATCCCGAGCCAAGCTGGCCCAAACCTTCACATGCACACTTTTCTTTTTCGGGGTTCAAGACGCCAGGCATCAGTTTATATTCAATGCAGACGCAAAAGAGCGTCAGGCGCAGTGGCGGGCGCATAAATTCGTCGCGTCGAAGCTTGTTAGTCCGGTAATAGGGCTCTTCTGGCTGTTTTTCGGGCGCGAAAGACTCTCTGCCTCGGGAATTTGAATAGGGGCGACTCTCATTCCGTGCTTGTATCAGGTATACCGACTTTTCGACCTCACAGAGGTATCTGAGTTATTTTATGCATCGAGAAGAGGCGGACGCGCATTTTAGCTACTGGGAGGTCGAGAGGAAACTTTTATTTATTCGAAAAAAAATCCCCCAAGTTCAATATTACTTCCACATCGTGATCCATAAAGCTCGTAAACTGTTCTGAAGTTATTGTAAAAAAAAAAAATTGCAAAAATACACATCCCAATAGCATCTTTGGGCCAAAAATCATGACTATACCTGAAATAGGCTGTGATTAAATTGCTGCACACAGGTCTCTCGATCCATTTGATAAATCATGTGAACATAAGGAGACTCGAATTGGACTCCACACGAAAGAGTACTTTGACACGGTACAGCTGAGTAAACCGGATGAAGGGAGCGAGAGGAGAGAGAGAGAGAGACCTCACGGTGAAATTTAGTCCGGTTGAGTTACTTTATCGCATTGTCGCATTGGCTCACCAACGGTTTCACTTAATCAGCTTAAGCGCATTCGCCAGCGAAATCTTCTTCTCTTTTTCGTTGTATACTGCAAACTGGAGAAAGGGAGGCGAAAGAAAAGGAAGACGTCGAGAAAGCGAGGAGAATGTGCCTCATCTTGAGTCGATCTTATTATAACTCTTCGCACACTCATCTCTCGTTGAATCCACGAGCGTTGACAATCGCGACAATGACTGTTTGTCAAGGAAGCTTTGCCATTAACTGAAAATTCACACATTGTCGTCAACTCTCTGCTGAAAACGATTCCGGACTTTGAAACCCTTTTGTTGGACTCGCTGGTTGAATATTCACTGGCACGAGTACACTGACGAAGGTGAGAGACTTAACCATCCGTTGTACGAAAGATCGGTGTTGGGTCAACAGATTTTTCATCGCGTGGACGACTTTGCCTATTCGTTTTACTCTGTCTCGCTTCGTCACAAGCTGACTAGGATTCACCACAAACGACCGGACAATGGAAAACCGAAAATAACGACGATGTCCGGAGCCCGAAACCGAATCGTTAATCCTGGCAAAACGACTGGTCAATTTCTGCACTGGTGGATGCCATTTTTCAATACCGTGAACTGTCTGCATGGTAAACAAACGCCCTGTCACCGAAGCAACACGCGATGAATTCTGACTCCTTTGAAATAGTCGTTTGCAAGCTTCTCTGTTGAGCCAACTCTAGCTCCACCCCGAACGTCTCAATTCTTCATTGTCAGGATATTACATGCATATGTAACAATGAATCTTGTTCATTTTTGGAAATTATAGTCGTATCTCGCGAATAATGCAATTACTATAATGCATATTTAGGCTTTTACGAATCTACTGGATTAAAAAAGAAAAAAACGTGCAGAAAATTGCACGTAGCTTCCTGATTTGTTCGATTAGGAAATTATTAGACGTCTTAGATGAAGAGATGTTAATTGATTATGGCTTCCTCATCAAACGGCGGAAACTATGTATTTTCCAATTTGGACGATTTTTCATTTTTTAAAGTTCTGAATATTAGAAAATTTTATAAGCTTTAAACCCTTTAAGTTATCCAATCGATTATAAATTCAAAGCTTTTCCAAGTAATTTATGAGAGTTCCAACAAATATTTACAAAACTCGACGTCTAAAGCATATATCTGTTTCCAAATTCAATCTCATTTGGCCGATTCTCAAAAAAAAATTGCTCTCGTTATTTAAGGTACTAAGTCTACTTTAGAGGGCCAAGAAAAGCAAATTTTTAAGATTTTTCTTCTCAGCTCCTTCATCAGATACGACTATAAAACTGTTATTATAACATATGTTTCATCCTTCGAAAGTACGAAACAAAAATTTATTTTTTATTTCGATTTTTTGAATAAATTCTATAATTTATTCAAAGAATCGCCACATTTAAAAGATGCCACAGTCGAAAATGTCTTGTCCCATGGCCGACAATAAATTTCAAGATTGGCACGTCTGAAACAAAAAAATAAAAAAGCATTTTAAAGAGAAAGATTTCTTACACAAGATTTTTTGATGAAAAATCGATTTAAAGAAATGACAGATGGTTGAAATAAATTGTAAAGAATTCAATTTTTCATTTTCATTTCAAACATCCGCCATTTTTTCCGAGATTTTTTAAAATTGTGAAAATGCCTGCACGTCTCCATATTTTGCATAAAATTGTTATTAATTTTTTTTTTTCGGGTGGGACAAAATATTATAATTTAGTTAAGGGTTCAAAGAAGGCCCATGAATTTTTTCTGATTGAAAAAAAAAAAAATTTAATTTATAAAATAAGCGAAAGACACGAACGACCCACCGTTAGCTTCAACGGTTGTTCATAATAGCGTTAGCCGATGAGGGTTGAAATTGTTTGGCAATTTCGATTAGGGCATTTATTATCAAATATATTTTTTAGCCAGAACCAGATTCTGTATTATGCTTTCCGGACGTTCGAGAATTTTTTGAAGGCATGAATGAAAATTCAAAAAAAAAAAAAAATGTAATGAAAATGGAGCTTCCTTGGCGAGAAATCAATAGATTTATTCGGAATCACGGGAATGGATGATTCGTTTGACAATTTATGGAGAAGATCATCGACGAGAAACGAGAGAGTTTTGGAAAACACAGTGAAAGCGAGATTCTCGACGAATCGATTTGTCCCTCTACAAGATTCTAAATATAACGACAGAGACTATCAAGAAAGTTCAGTTGCCTGTAAGCTCTCTGGTTTGTTCGGGCTATCAGAGCCGAACGACCCAACGCGACGATACGTAACCCTCTTCTTCTGGAATTATATATTACACGACAAGCTCCAGCGAAAGAGCTTCTTCACATTCTCTCACGAGGACGAGAGAAGGAGATGAGTTAAAAAGTAAATTTATCACCTGTTTACCATTTTTTGGAGCAAAGTACGTGTGAAGTACACAATAGAGCGAAAGAGACAGAAAGAGAGGGGGAGAGAATGACGTAAAGTAAAGAGAAAGTGAAAAGTCGAAAAAAAAATCGTGGTCGTTCGTTACTTCGTGATTTTGGATACATTGGACGTTACGTCGTTCTCGAAGAGACGGTGGGAAGAGCTCATCCCTTTTCACCCTCGTAAGAGACGAACATTTGCGGTCGTCATATCTTTCTCTTCCTTTTTATCCTTCTCTTCTCTCGCTCGCTCTCTCTCATTTTTTTCTCTCTTCCGGGCGTCTTTTCTACTGCGAGCGGCTTTACGAGGACTCTTCACGGTGCGGAGGAGCCTGCTGCGGCTCATTTGCATTTTTATATTTATCGCGAATCGAATTTATATTTATCGCTGTTAGCTCTGGGGACGAGACGCGAGGAGACGACGCGACGTTTCCTTGTACGCCCGTGCAGATATACCTACAATATAGCATATACCTGCGGACATACATACATATATATGGGTCATTCCATGTCAAATCAACCAAGAGTTGGAATCAAACCTTTTCAATTTCGATGAAATTTGGTCAGAAGTTTTCGTTATTAACAAAACGAAGTTCTACCAAAGGGAAAAAAAAATTTAAAAATTTTTTCGAAAGTTATCTAAAATTTACATTTTCACAATTTTTCCAATCTTTCAAGTTTATTTTTTGAACATCTTGGAAACTATTATAGTTACGAAAAATTATTCTGAATTTGACTTAAAGAGTATACTTAGGGTTATGAAAAAAAAATATTCCGAAATTTTTTTTTGAAAAATGATGAATTTGGAGAATTTTGAATTTTCAAAAATCGTGAAAATTCAAGTTGTACATGAAATTTTTGGTTCAATATTTCTTATATGATACCTTCGACCGATCTTAAAAGATTGTTCCTAAAACATAAATTTTTGAAACAAAAAAAAGCATCTTGGAAATTTCAGAATCTTTTAAATGTGATAAAAAAAAAAAATTTTTACCAAAATTCAAAAATTCATATTTTTTAAACACAACGACACCATTCTGAAAATTTCAGGATTTTTTAAGATCAGTCCAAGGTATTATATTAAAAAAATTTAACCAAAAAATTAATGTTGATCGTGGATTTATAAAATTTTAAAAAATTCAAAAATTCATGTTTTTGAAAAAACAAAAAACACCTCTCTGCAAATTTCCGCATCTTTTAAGATCAGTACAAGGTATTATATTTAAAAAATTGAACCAAACATTTAATGTACAACTTGGATTTTCACGATTTTTAAAAATTCAAAATTCTCCAAATTCATGATTTTTCAAATTTTTTTTTCGGAATATTTTTTTTTTCATAGGCTCAGGTATACTCTTCAAGACGAATTCAGAACAATTTTTCGTAACTACAATTTAATCTAACTACTATTTAAAAAATGAACTTGAAAGATTTGAAAAATTGTGAAATTGTGAATTTTTGATAACTTTCGAAAAAAAATGTAATTTTTTTCCTGTGGTAGAACTTCTTTTTGTTAATAATGGAAACTTCTGACCAAATTTCATCGAAATTGAAAGGGGTCGATTCCAAATCTTGGTCGATTTGATATGGAATGACCCACATATATGTATAATTATATATTATATACTTTGAGATCACGACGGGGACTCGCAAATAAAAATCCCGTTCGGTGACTCCTCGTCGTCGCGGAATTGTCTGCGCTTTTGGCCCGTCTTCACTGCGTATATGTCGTGGGCGGTTGCGAATTCGCGGTGATTGCGAGCGATACTCGAGAGGGAGAAAAGATAAACGGTGGGAAAGGTAGATCGGGAATGGTTATACGAGAATCGATGGTCGGACAATTGCAGCAAAGTTCTCACGGAAATAAACGAACCAATCGATGAATACGCTGATGAGAAAAAGCTCATCGCGATGAAAGAAAAGAGATCAAGCTCCGACGATGAAGATTCTGATGGCAAAGTGTGAATGTTGAAATGATCCGTAAGACGTTTGCATTGATAGGAGTGTGCGAAGGTTTGAAGCCCAAAAAACACATCGATTATTAATGTTTTTTCTAAAAAGATAATTGGGTTAATGAAGGCAGAATTTTATCTATAATTAATATATAATCTGATCGTACTTAAGTTTTCTTTTGGTTTGAAAAATATTTACAAGCCAAGAAGACTGATAAAATTGAAGATAAAGAAATTGTTTTTTTTTCATGATGTTTGAAACTTTTGTAACAATAGATAATTTTTTGAAATGATGGAAGTTGTGAAAATGACTGGCAAAAACAGATTGAGGTTTGACAAAATAAAATCGAAATTCCTATGATTTTTATTTGAAAAATGGATAAATTCATCAAAAAGTCTTCTTGTTTATCCTTCAAAATGATAATAATTTTTAGAATGAACGAGACTGGCCTTTTTGATCATAATTATGATTATTTTTCTTCTAAATACCGTAATAGAAATTAAAAAATATTAAAATTAATATTAATATTATTAAAAAATATAAAAATATTCATATTAATCTTTTAGTTTGAAAAATATTTAAACGCCACGAAGAGTGATCTAAAATGGAAAATAAAGAAATTGTACTTTTTGAATGATATACATATTTAAAAGTTTCGTAACAATAGATAATTTTTTTAAATTCTGGAAATTGTGAAAATGACTGGCAGAAAAAGTGACAAAATAAAATAAAAATTTATATTATTTTAATTTGAAAAATGGATAAATTCATCAAAAAGTCTTCTTGTTTATCCTTCAAAATGATAATAATTTTTAGAATGAACGAGACTGGCCTTTTTGATCATAATTATGATTATTTTTCTTCTAAATACCGTAATAGAAATTAAAAAATATTAAAATTAATATTAATATTATTAAAAAATATAAAAATATTTAAATTAATCTTTTGTTTTGAAAAATATTTAAAAGCCACGAAGAGTGATCTAAAATGGAAAATAAAGAAATTGTACTTTTTGAGTGATATGTAAAACTTTCGTAACAATAGATAATTTTTTGAAATTCTGGAAGTTGTGAAAATGAGTGACAGAAAAAGTTTGAGGTTTGACAATATAAAATCACAATTTTTGTGGTTTTTTATTTAAAAAATGGATAAATTCATAAAAAAGTTCATACTTTATACAATCATAATTTTTGGAATAAATGAGACTGGCCTCTTTTTATCATGAGTATGATTATTTTTCTGCCAAATACCGTATGAAAAATTAAAAATTCCAAAACCTATGAATTATTGATGAAAACCACCTATTTCTAAATAGTTTCTTCAAAGAACTTAATTTATAGATATACGAAACTTGAAATTAATGATACTTCTTTTGCAACTGAATGGGGTTCGTTAAAAAAAAACCTATAAAAATGCGATACATTTTTTCTCTGCCGAATTTTTCCTCAAAAATGTTCCGCCGTGAAATACAAAGGGCGTTTGAATGGGTTGGAGTCAATTAAAAAAAAAAAAATTCTCCATGTAAAGTCCATCAATCATGGAAGCATTGATTCTTCGGAGAGGTATTTTTCAGAGCACATAAATTCTCGGTACAAAAATAATCGTTCTATAAAAATGTGTATAGGAGTGCAAAGTTTCTGATTAATGCTGGTTGAAGAGTTAAAGGGAAAAATGCACTTCGTTCTATATAAATGTATGGGGAAGTGAACAGTAATGTCGGTAATACGTATTATTCGCGGAAACAACTCGCAACTGTTAGCCTGACCTGCGCTATAGAAGCGCAAACAGTTTCCTCCTCCCTCGCTCCCTCGGCTCTTTATCGTCGTCGGTGGTTGCTCGAGGTCCCTGCACCCGGGTCGACCGGATCGATAATCGATAAAAGAAGCACACACGAAAAAAAGTCGGGGATTTGTTTACAGTTTAGTAACCCAAATCAGAGGCGGTAGGTGGCGCTGTTGTCGGTAGTGGTGCTCCGGTGAAATGTATTTGTGTACTCCACGATCTCCACGGGCATTTACCTCGTCTATCTCGATCCCACCAACCCCTCCGCACAATGTACACTCTTTCCAACCCCCTTTCCATCCCTTATTTGGTATACGAATGGCTATGTCTAACATAGTATCCGTACTGTGTATTGGCGAACTCTGCCGAAGTTCTCCAGAGGAAGACACAAATATTTTGATGAGGAGCGCAATTGAAGGAAAGTCCTTATTCAACCACTAAAATTCCTGTTAATGAGGATCATACTAGCTAACGCAAAATATCTTGTGCAGCGATACCAATAGGCGGGGGCGTTTTGGACCGATTCATCGAAGAGTCACTTTCACAAGCGTTCCTCCACTATCAGTCCCTCCTCCAACTCCGCGTTTGTAAAACAGCTCTAGATTGGACCCTAGGTACTCTATTTTTCCCCTTTTATCCCTCTCTTTCTCTCACTCGCGATTCAGTCAGACGAGTTTGTCGAACTACTTGCCCATCTCTCTCTTCCTCTCCAGTTCGAATCTGCGCCATTTTGGATCTCTCTTGCTCCCAAATGCATTTGTCAAACGGTGAAACAAATTGGCAGACGGCTCACAAATAGCATCCTGGCTTGCCCGCGGGTTTATCCTGGTGGTGATAGCCCTCTCTCTCTCTCTCTCTCCTCTGGCTTCTCCATTTTAGGAACGAGCTTACAAACAAAATGGCGCGATCGTTGCATTTTTGCGTTCAGGTCAACGGTGACCAGAGCCCTTACGTTAGAAACGACGTCAAATAGATGTAACAATATAATACTCCACTGGAGAGGGCGGGATATGGCTTACGAGTATGAAAGTACCGGCCAGAGGGGGTGTGTGTGTGTGTACAAGATTTTTCAACCACCCTCTCAAACGCAACACGAACTTTTCCCCACGATTCCCTCCCCTCGTCGATATACAACTCCTGTGTAAACTCTACCCCCCTTTCTCTTTCTCTCGCTTTCTCTGCCTTTGACTAATGTGTTGTTCATCCCCGACACGGCTCATATACTCCACATTCGACGGAATTTCATAACTCTTCCACTGCGTGGTCTCGCTGTACCGCAGCAGCGGTACCAGCAGATATAAACACAGAGTCACCAAAAACCCAACCGAGCGATTCAACCCCCTTCCTTTTGCGGATACACATCCAAACCCAACCACCCTCACAGACGCATCGTAGACTCAGTCAACTGCTGAACAAAAGGGCATAATTCGCACGATTCGGCACACAAAGTGACGTGGATTGTCCCATTTTGTTTTGCCACGGGTCGATACAAGAATACGCCCTTTTTATTCCACTTCTTATTTGGTGGAGGAAATTTATATCAGCCTGGGACACTACCCCCGATGAAAGGGATGGATTCTGGGCAATGGGTTTTATTCGTCGATTAATTTTTTTCATTCGGACCCGCGACTTTTGAAGGTAAAACAGGTATTTGTAACGATTCTTACAATACTGAGTGGACTTGTGTGGCAGTCTCATCCCTCAGGAAACTTATATCTATGTGTTGATGCATGTGATGACTGCTGTGTGAGTTTTCGTTCTAGAAAAAGGATTATTGTTGTTGCCGTCGATGTACTCCATTGCTCTCTCTTTCTCCTTCTTTCACACACATATACACTGTTTTTTGCTCCTTTCTGAGCTACTTCGCGATAAATCAAAATTGGAAATGAGCAGGAATTAATATCTCCCGGTAAGGGAGAACGATTTTTCATTTAAATTGCAAATTTTTCCGCGAGATAGCCCCATCGTTTGTCAAAGATAAAGGATCCCTCTCTCGTCTCGTTTCTTTTTTTTTCATCCGCTGTATATATATATATTATTCTTGAACTCGTGTTTCTATGACATGACATTCTGATATGATGAGATGTAGATTTTTTTGAATCTTCCATCTTCTCTCGTAACCCAGTACGAATTTTGAGAGATGGGGTTGGTATTTTTGTAAATATGAATTTTGTAAGCTTCGACGATTAATCCTGCATTATATTTTTATTTTGCGCGTGCAATGTTATTTGGTTGTGCCTTGAGGATAAATAGTTAGGAGGTTATAAACACTTGGGATGCCTGAAATTGCGATTTTGTTTGATATAATTATTTATAATAATTAAATCTGAATGGATTTAAATGGTAATTATTTACCATTAAAAGTAGATTATTTCATCAAAAGTATATTACATCATTAAAAGTATGCTTTTGCAATCTTAACAATCTTTGAGAAGTATCGATGACTTTTAACGTTTGCAAATCTGATGTAGAGCATTTTTGGAATTGTAAATTTTTATTTAATTTTGATATTCGACGAGGATTTTACAGGACTTTTTTAATCACTTCAACATCTTTATTAAGGTACTAGTCTACTTCAAAAGGCCAAAGAAGCAAATTTTTAATATTTTATTTTCTCAGCTCCTGTATCAGATTTGACTATAAAACTGTTATTACAACATTGTTTCGTCCTTCGAAAGTACAAAATAAATTTTTTGTTTAAATTCCGATTCTTTGAATAATTTATAAAAGGCGCCAAAGTCGAAAATGTCTTGTCTCATGGTCGACAGTTAATCTCAGGTTTGGCAAGTCCAAAACTAGAAATCAAAAAAGCATTTTAAAGAGGAAGCTTTCTTATACAACAATTTCCCACTGTTAATGAAAAATCGATTTAAAAAAACGGCGGATGATTGAAATGAACATGAAAAATTCAATTTTTCAGAATTTATTTCAAATATCCGGCATTTTTTTGTTTCAATCGATTTTTCATTAACAGTGGTAAATTATTGTGTAAGAGACCTTCCTCTTCAAAATGCTTTTTTATTTTATTATTTCAGACTTGCCAATCCTGCGATTAAATGTTGGCCTTCGGACAAGACATTTTCGACTTCAGCGTCTTCTATAAATTATCCAAAGAATCGAAATAAAAAATAAATTCTTGTTTTTTACTTTCGAAGCAATATTGTGATAACAGTTTTATGGTCATATCTGATGAAGAAGCTGAAAAAAAATTAAAAAATTTGCTTTTTGGGCCTTCCAAAGTAGACTAGTACCTTAATACTGAACCTTCGTTAATCTAATGACGCCATTCGTTCCACGAAGATTCAAAACCTTTCGTACTTCCGGCTCGGTTTTTCAGGTTCAAAAGGTATGTGCGTGTGTGTGCGTGTATTTCATGCGACCGACACTTGTTGCACCCCCGAAGAATATTCGTGCGAACGAGAGACTCGACGAAAAGGTGTGATGGAGAGGCTTTGAGTTTTCCTTCCCTTTTTTTTTGGATCCTCATCCTTCTGCCCTCGTGGCACGGTGTAAGTAAGTCGTTGAGGCATCTGAGGACTTTGCCGCCACCAAATACGAATATACTAGCCACCCGCACGTCTCACCCGGTGAAAGAATTTACAATGAGTTTGCTCTTTTTTCCCCTTACCTCTGGTGAGAGGCTTCCGTGGCTTTTGGGCACTCGAGTAGACTTAGTTAAAATAATATACACTTCTCGTGTATACCGCAATTCGTATTCTATATATGTATATATCTATATTTATACTTGGTAGAACGAAGGAAAACTAAATATTTTTTTGCTCTCTCGATATTGATGGCTAATTTCGTGTTTCCTCTCTTTCCTTCGCTCTCGTCCTGGCTGCGGTATTTTTGCGCACGTGTGGTCCAACACTTCGATTCTGTTCAGTCAACGAAGTGAAATTAGAGAAACAAGAAACGCTCGAGGAATTAATCCCCGTGACATATCATTTTTTTTCTCACCCCCGGGCTCGAAAACACGAGTTTAAAGACCGGAACAAACCTCTTTCGTGTGTCTTAAGGGTGTAACATTTGTGTACACAAGTTTACATGGATGTTCTCATGAAAAAGGCCTCATTTGGAGTTTTGTGAATTGGGCAATATGGACCACCCTAACTAATGATTAACGAGAATTTTTTATTTGATCAAGAGATTGTTGAAAAAATAGCACAAACTTTATTGTGATTTAGAATTGCGGGAAATGAAGTCTCTTGCAAAATGAGCGATTTTAAGAATTGATTGAAATAGAAATGATTCAAATTAACTAAGATCTATTTAAAAAAATAAAAGAAAATAAACTATCAAATAAATAAACTGTTGAAATTATTAAATCAAATTAATTATATTAACCATTAATGGTCACACCGGGTAAAATATACCCCAGCCGTTTTTTGACCTGGAATACCTTCCATAAAATTCGGGAAAATGCGGAATTTTTGTTGCATATTTAAAAACTCACTTTTCGAAAAAGTACATTGCAGTATTTTTTAAAAAATATTTTTAAATAATTTATCACATTGCAAAATGATTGGGGTGAATTTCACCCCACAATGACTTTTACGTAATTTTTTCGAGGTGTGACTATTAAGGCTTAATAAAGGCTGACAGATATTTATCTCATTCAATTACATTTAACTTGATTAAAATAATTTGTATGCAATTTAGATACAAAATTCAAATCAATTTCTTCGAGTGTAGCCAACGACGAGAAAAATTCTATTTCAAAATAGGTAAAAAAATCTACAAGTTATTTATTTCTTTTTAAATTATAATTTACATGTATCGATTTTTTTTTCATTGTTTCGGAGACCCTCGGGAAGATGTAAGATTGCTCAGAATCAAATTTAAAAAAAAACCTAAAAGCTTTAGCTTAAATATTATTTTTTCTCGTCAGTGGGAGACAGATTAAGAAAAACCAATTCTCCATCGAGCAGAATCTTGTTAGATGCAACTTAATTATTTTTTTAATTGAAAATAAATAATTTTTTTCAAGCTTGAAACGCATCACGGCTTTGAATGCTATGAAATGCCTTTAATCTGTGATTGAATATGTTAATTTAAAAAAAAAACCCTAAAAGGTTTGGCTCAAATATTATTTGTTCTCGTCGGTGGGAGACAGATTAAGAAAAACTAATTCTCCATCAAGTAGAATCTTGTTAAATGCAACTTAATTATTTTTAAAATTGAAAATAAATAATTTTTTTCAAATTTAAAATACATCACGGCTTCGAATACTATGAAATGTTTGTCTTTAATTTGTGATTGAATATGCTTCTGCATATTTTTGCGCTTCGATTCAGATCGAAATATGAAATGGTCTTTGCAAAAATTCTTTATTGATTTTCTCTCCTGACTACGAACGATGAATGGGCCATCCATATATAGATATTTATATAGCAGTGAGATATTTTGGCACAAATTCGCGAGCAAGTGTGTCGGTCTCGTCGTCTCTCTTCTCTCGCGTATTCGTGTGAATATCCGCTCTCTCATTCGCGCGGGAGCGAGGTTGATGCGAAATCCGCGTAGTTTCGCGGACGCGCGCCCTCGCGAAACCCGTCGAGTAGAGAGAGAGGGAGACACAGAGAGAAGTGAGAGAGAGGTGTTGGGATTTTATGACTTATTGACTCTCGTCCGTGTTTACCCCGTGCGACTACGACGCGACGTCCAAACGGCGCCAAGCAGAAATGCGGACATCGCGCTCGCGCGTTATATACCCCCTCTCCCCTTACTGCCCTTATAGTGGGGAAGAGGGGGGGGGGGGGGTAGCAAGAGAGGGAGAGAGATAGAAAGGGTTGTGCCCATATCGAATTCGCGGGCGCAAAAAAACATCAGACTGATAGAATAAAGTACTCAATGACACAATTTCATATAATGAGGTTTAGTCTTAGCTATCATTTTTCTAGTTGCCAATTGCCTTGTTTTTCATTGGTCTTATCATTATATCGGACAGGATTATTGTTTATTCTGTAAATTTATCTAAATGCATTGTCGTTGTGAATTTAGGCATTGTTATTTGTATGAGAGTTGCAAATAATGCATTACTGTATTTTTACCCATTACACTGCAAAACGTGAAATGGATAAGTGTACCATTACAAAATACAAAAGTAATGTGTAATGGATGCATGTGACATTACAAATAAAAAAGTAATGTGTAATGGATGCATGTGCCGTTACAAATAAAAAAGTAATGTGTAATTACTTTTTTTAAAATTGTAATGGAGCACGCATCCATTACACATTACTTTTTTATTTGTAAAGGAACACGCATCCATTACATTTGGTTCAGATTGACTCTGCCGAACAAAGGTACTTTCTTAATAAAATATAGTGACGGGAATTGATCCTAAATGATCAAGTGCGCCCTTAAACTCAATCTTTAATCTCTTTAAACTCAAAATCGTTTGGAAGGATTGTTGCAAAAAATGCAGCCATTTGTCTCATACCCATCGCTTTAGAGCTGCGATGATGAAATAAGGAAGGTAAACGCATGTCCGTCGTCTCAATGGCGCCAAAAACGTGACTCACGACGTTCGCGTGTCCGGTTCATTCGCGAAATCTCGATTACCTTTCCGATATGCACAGATAATACTTTTTTTTTTCTTTCAATTTTTCTCCGTGGGCTCTCAGTGCGAATTTTTGCGATAATAAGCGTCTTCATGAAATAAATCGCAATTAGCGAAATTCTTCAAATTCCTGATAGATTTCGAATGATTTGACTATAAACTCTGCAGCAATAAAAGTACGCGTCCCGATAAGTTAAGACCTTATTTCCAAAGCCTCGAATCGTTGCGCCCTTGGTTTTCGTAGTTTTTGGTTACAGTTTCCAATCTCGTAAATTAAGACTCTTGAGAACTTAAAAATTTTCGTTTGTCATCATTTTCTCTTTCTTTTGCAGCAGATAGTTTCTATTTGCTCAAAGAAAAGCAGCAGCTCAGCGAAAAATCTCTCCAATGAACTTTAAAGAGCTTTAAACGTTCTTTATCTATCTGATGGCTAATTGCTAAAAAATAGATGAATGGAAAGTTTCCTACACGAATAACAGTTGTATGTTAGCTTATCAGGAATCAACTGGATCTAAAATGCAATATATGGTATATTATCGAACACTATTAAATTTTCATCAATTTGACAGAATTTTCTTCGTGCAATTTTCTTCGGATGATCATACTTTGTCCTAATTGCGTCAGAAATCACGGCATCGATCATTGCACAGCAATTGCGTTGCAAGCGTGATCGTTTTTCACATGCGAGATCGACGAGGAATGGCGCGAAGATCAAGATAGATAATGACCGACCGATCAAAGAAGTAAAGGTGAGGTGAGTCCCGGAGTAAAAAGGGGTAAAAGCGCCGCGATATAGAGCTCGTTATTTTTTCATTTCAATTTTTATTATCGAATAGTCCACGATGGGATTAATCCTTTATTGTCGTCGCGATGTGCGCCTCGTGTCAGTGGAATGATCCGATGTTTCTCGGTCGCATATCTGTGCTCTCTGCGCCAATGGCAAATAGAGACGGGCTTACGATTCTTTATTTTTCTTCCTGAATTTTTTTCCCCGCATCATTTTATCGAACATCGAAAGAATGGAATGTCGATCCAAGTGTGTTTTCGAGGGAGGGGACGTGTTGACGATAATGCGGTGTGTACATATCTGAAGTTTGTTTTTTCGTTTTTAATTGCTGAAAGAATTTTGCAATACAATAGATTTTGTAATTAAAATGAAAAAACTTGAATGAATTTATATTTTGATTGGGATATTTTATACATGACCGGACGAGCGCTTACATAAATCTTGCATTGGCTTTTGATGCAATATTCGGTCGTTATCGCTCAAAGTTGGCAGCTTTACAGCTCCACTAATAACTTTTGTCAAGTGACTTTTTTCGTTTTATCCGTGCAAAACGCAAGCGTTTTAATTTCTCAACTAAATCTTTTTTCTACTGCATAAAAAGCCTTCCAAAAAACAGTACTTTTCTACATCCATCTCTAGCGAACTCTCTGTTCGTTGCAGCTCTTCTATTTTATAAGCTTATGAAATTACAAGACTAGCTCTTTCATCCGATAGCGCACTTATCGAAAATGGACCAGAGATTTGTGATCTTGAAGGTATGTAAAATCAGAGAGATGTAACGCAGTAATCAGGTTATGGGATAGAGCTGTTTTCAAAGTGATGTTTTTTGGGCATTCGTTATGCGGTAGAGATGTGGTTTGGGGATTATTGTTAGATAGGCACTGATTCTGGAAGATTTGTTGGTGCTAGGAATATTAAAACGCTTCCCAGAGATGTTATCCGGTCAAGTCGTTACTTAGTAATGTTACGTCCTCCCATTTCCCGAGTGATTTTCCGAAAGGTTAGACTCAAAAACAGAGTCAGATGTGTTCGAGACTGATTCCAGGAGTAGTACTTCAAATTCATTTCCACGATTAGAGAGTCTCAATCAAATTCAACACACCATATACGTCAAAAATTATTAATAGTTCACGAAAACTCCCATTTTTGACGTAACAGTGAGTTACGGTAGAGTTTCCCGTAGATAAGTATTTCTGGTAGAGTTGTCAATGTGCCTTTGAACCGCCACCTCAGCATAATCCCCGAGAATAACCTCCAATATTTCCATACTACCATTTAGTAATAGTGCTAAAGGAAATATTAGAGGTTATTCTTACTATTTAGTTAAGTACTATTTAGTAATAGTACTAATGGAAATATTGGAGGTTATTCTTGGGGATTATGTTGAGGTGGCGGTTTAAAGGCACCTTTTGCAATAGTTCTAACTAGTACTAATTAGTACTATTTGGTAATAGTACTAATAGTACTTTCAATGTGCTTTTGAACCGCCACCTCAACATAATCCCCAAGAATAACCTCCAATATTTCCATTACTACCATTTAGTAATAGTGCTAAACGAAATATTAGAGGTTATTCTTACTATTTAGTTAACTACTATTTAGTAATAGTACTAATGGAAATATTGGAGGTTATTCTTGGGGATTCTGTTGAGGTAGTGGTTCAAAGGCACATTTTTAACTCTACCAAAAATACTTATCTACGGAAAAAACTCTACCATAACTTACTAAGTAACGACTTGGTAGATAACATCTCTGGGAAGCGTTTAAATATTCCTAGCAATAACACGACGAAAACCGACTAAAATACAAGTAACACAAACATTTTGCACAGGTGTATAAATTCGTCTCGTCTTTGGAGGGTGTTGAATGTTCGCGATTGTCTGGTTCACTTCCGGTTTGCTCGGATTCTCGCGGAAAAGGATCGCGCATATAGCCCACATAGTGGAGTTATCGTCCTCGCTAATGTACATACATACAGTGCGGTGACCGGATGAGAGAGGGGAAGGAAAGCTGTTACAACGCGGTGAAAATAAAGATGGCGGCCGCATATCGCGGGAAGCGACGCAATATGAGAGGGAAAAGATGAAGGAGCAGGAGGCATAATAAAAAAAGAAGTGACACGAGAAAGAGAGGACTCTCGTGTCACCCTGTGCAAACACTTTTAACCGCGAGCGTTGCGCTTTTTCCTCTCTCTCCTCTTTCTCTTGACGTTGTCTTGGCCTCTTAGTCATGAGAGATCAACTCGTGGGACCACGAAGCCGAGAGATCTCGTCACATCCATTGCCCAGCAACGGAGAAAGAGTGGCCCAGACGATACGAGAAGGAAGATGTACAACACGACAAGACGAATCCTCGGAAGTTGAAGGACTCGAGGATCACGCGGAGTTGCTGCTGATGCACACACACACGCACATTCGTTCCTCGAGTTGCAGGATATAGAATGAGCGAGTGAGAAAGTGGCTGAAGCAGGAATTACCGGGAGAATCTACTGCTTCTGATGCTTTTGCTGCTTCCCAACGTGATCTTTAACTCATCGCCCATACCCCTACCTTCTGTTTGCGACCGGGACTCTCTCTTGTGTTTGCTCGACGCATTCCACCAGTTTCCTCTCGTCCGTTGCTTGTGCAACGATCGTCATCATCCTTCTCTCTTTTTTTCGTCCTCTTTCCCGTGAACGCATCCTTTTTCGTGTGTCTGTTAATGCACCGCCACAGACGAGACGTTGAGATCTGTACCGCTCGACTAAACACGCCGAGAAAGAGCCGTTCTTCTCGTCCTCTTCTGTCTCTCCCATCGTCCTTTCGTTATTCTTGGACTCCTTCATTTTTATCCAGAGTTGGCGGCCGAAGAAATATCAATCACTCGAATGGATGAATCAAAGGCGTACACTTTTAGCTCTGTTTGCCATCGCCACTTTGTTAGCATGTCAAATGAATTCATGGTTGGGGGGAATGTATCCAAGATCGTAATAAACATTCTTTCATGTCCTTTGGATATGCCGGATTCTGGACTTTGTTCTGGAATCAGTCATTGTATATTCTTGTTTTGCGCTAACAAATTGTTTCGATGGTCGATTGATCAATGGCGGATGTGTAAAATGGGTTTGAAGGGTTGCATCAACCTGAGTAGGTTAAAAATTGCATTTTCCTGTTTTTTTCTCGATAGTATCACCTTTTAGTTATATTCCCTGAAAGTTTTATTGAAATAGTTTCTAAAATTTGTTCATATTTATGTTTTGCGCTAACAAATTATTTTAATGGTCGATTGATCAATGACGGATGTGCAAAATGGGCTTAAAGGGTTACATGTACCGAAGTAGTACAAAAATTGCATTTTCCTGAATTTTTACTCGATGGTATCACCTTTTAGCTATATTCCCTGAATGTTTTATTAAAATAATTCCTAAAATGGAATACTTCAAAGTTCCAATGCATTTTTCTCGAAACACTGTTTTTTAAGTTGTGATATCACGCGAAGAACTTGACGGATTGTTTCCAAATTTACAGGAAATGCAATGAGAAACATTGAAACCTAATTGACGATCTCATTTTTAGAAAATCGATCTCCCTTCCTCAATAGTTATGTAAAACTGACGTCTTTTTTCATAGATTTCGTATATCGGTCTCAATTGCCGCCATTTTATTGAAACAAAAGATTCGAAAAATCGACAATCTTCAATTAATCATATTTATTGGAAACTCGAATAACCCGGTTTGGTTTTTGAATTTCAAGCGGTCTGTTTCAGCTGGAGAATGTCATCATCTGCTGGCGGCCATGTTTTTCATAGTTTTCCTGTATTTTTTGATGATTTTTGTTAAAGACTCTCAATATATGTATCTTTGTGTTACAAAAAAAAATCCTCTTCAACCAACAGTTTTCTGGGGGAAAAAAATTCCGACCATATTTTCCATTCTCCAGGCGGAAGTAGCACATTAAGCTTGTTTCAATTTTTGGTTGAAGCGCGCGAAAATTTGAAATGCGAATTTCCATGAAAATTAAAGTAATTGCGTTGGAATTAGAATGAGTGTTTCGATCATCGCTTTGACGCGACTAGTCGCTACTGATAATCGGCGCATTTGCTCGAAACGCCTCTATTAATACGACGCGCAACCGGAAGCAGCCTCTTCTTCCTCGAAGGTTCTCGGCGTATCTTCCTCCTTCGTTGCGACACTTGTAACAGCCAGTTGCAAGCGGTAGCGCATATCGCGTATAAGCCAGCAGAAGTGCTTGTACCGAGAATCTCACACTGTCAGATATAATAGTGCAAGATATAATAGTGCATTTGTGTGCACTTTTTTGCGCGTTTGTGTGGGTGCGTGTTTGTAAACTTGCGACATAGACAATCAACGATAATCCAAATGCCGGCGCGCGCAGATCGCGCTCTAATCTAGAGCCTTCATCTCTCCGCAAGCGCCAATCGCTTCGACTTCGTTCTTATATTTCTGCATTGATTTTTTTTCTCTTCTTCCCTTCAACGCCATCGATTTCTTCATTTTTCAGGACAAAATCGTGCACTGACACGAGATCCTCGAGACTGAGTGTGTGCGCTCATACATTTTTCCAGCTTGTTGCGATTATTTACCATCATTTAACACACGCATACACTTACACACGAAAATGATCTCGAGTGTTTCCGGTCTGTGTGAAAGGTGTCCCCGTTTAACTCCCAATTGATTGCTAATCTCACCGATTTCCGTATGTGCGGTTTGTAAATCGCGCGATTCTATTCAATTAGGCCGTGAAATGCCAAGTCAATATACGATTTCACGACAGAGAACGACCGAAGAATAATGTTGTTCATAAAAAAAAAAAATAATAATAATTTCTAGTCGTTGTCAACGCCTTGTTCTTTACACCGAGGAAACAGTTTATTTGTAGAAAAGAAATATATTTAGTTGGCACTTTTACTTAAATATTCCTTAACTCTTACAAAATTTGTAGGTCGTAAAAAAATATTTTGTTTGTGGCAAAATAATGGATTAAATGTTAAAAAATATTTATTTAATTTATTAACTGTTAAAAAATAATTCATTTCGCCATATTCAACTTTACATTTGTTAACAATTAACAAATCCTGGTACATTGCACAATTGTGTTACACTGTGTTACACGGAACTGCCCAGGACATTAACATCTCTCCGATATTTGAAAAATATGTAACTCCTCTTAGTTAAAGGAGAGGAAGAATTTTATTAACATTGCATAAAGACAATTTATCATTTTCAAACCATATTTCAATGGGAAATTCACCGCTGTGTGCAAATCATGCAGAGTTTTCGTCGAAAAAAAATTTATTCATGAGAAAAAGCAAGGAAAATCTAAAACAATTTTCTTTTCAATAAAAATTCATAAAAATTTTAATTGTTTGGAAAAACTATGTCAATTCGGGATCAGGGATAGAAAATACATCTATATAAGGCCTGAAAAAAAGAATTTAAAAAATGTTCTTGTATTTTGGCAACACTGAATCGGTGCACTAAAATGGCTGTAATTTATTTTTCGACAAGATTTCGACTTCTCGGGATCGTTTAAGCTCCATAATGCCGCTTTGTTCATCTGATTCCGATCATTTTTCAATTTTTAGCAGACTTTTAAGTTCGACCATCGATTAGCGCAAATTTTTGAAGGTAAAAAATTTCCTTCCCATTTTTGTCGGTGATTTTGAAACTGCCCTCATTTCTACAAAAATTTAGTTATCGCGATGAACTAAAAGATATTGTCCAAGCTTAGTCACACGCTTCGCACAGAAAAAAAGAAATTCTAGAATCGGCGAAACCAAAGTGAAGTTATGAGCACTCGAAATTTCGCTATTTTGAGGTTTCCGAAAAGTTGCCTAAAAATGAGCGAAAATTTTTATTTTTATTTTCATCGTTTTCAAACGTTATTTCGATGGGAAATTCACCGCTGATTGCAAATTACAGAGTTTTTGTCGAGGAAAAATATCTTCATGAGAAAAAGCAAGAAAAAACTTTAAAAAAATATCTTTTTGGTCAGTGCTTTTTTAGAAAAATTGTATGGAAAAGTTTTAACCGGTAGAGATGCAAATGGTTCGGGTTTATGAGGACTGAGGCTACACTAATCTTCAATTTAATTGTGCCGATCGCGATAAGTCGTTTTTCCGCCCGCGTATCCATTTATATTTGATGCCCCATTTATAATGCCCATAAACAAATGTTGAAGTGGAAGACGCTTTTTCCGTAGAACTCGATTATTCGGATTTGGAAGCTCGATACATACTCGTCGTTTGACAAGATAATATACAACACTTTTAGAAACTGAGAAATTCTCATGACTGAGTCACTCATCATTTTTTTATGATCATCCACTCTTTCATTGGCAATAATATATTATATATACATAATTTTTTTTTTCATATTGGAAAGCATGAATAATCAATATAATCTATAATACGAGCGTACAGGCTGCTGTGTCACGCGATAAATATATATTCAATAAAACGAGATTTCGATTAGACTAATAGGAAAACGTCGTGACTAGCTTATACAGATATTTACTTTCACACAAACGAATAGGACATTGAACCCCCCGCGAGAGCATCGTCATCGCGCATTGGTGCGCACAATCAATTCAATCGCGATTTCAATTGAATTTTCGTTGGCCAACGGTGAGACACAGAGTTTTTCATCCAACGACTGCAAATAAAAGCTTTCTCTCTCTTTCTTGTCGAACGATCGATACAGCAGCATGTCTTCTCTATTTACCGTTAAGCCATTGATAAAAGCTCTCATATATATTATATAGATATATAAGCGAGATGATCGTGTCGATTACAATGCATCGTGTTTTTATCCACATATTTTTTTCTAGCATAATGACAACGCGAGCGGCATCAACAATGCTTTTCCCGAGGGTCAAAAGTCAGATGAAATGAAGAAAACGTGTGGAGATATTTCTGCCCGATAGAGAAGTCTTCATTCTGACACGGTAGTGAAATTCGGTAGTGATGGCGAAGTAAATTGAAGCATTCAATATGGGAATTTTATGCAGTTTTGCTTGAGTTCGATTTGATGTGAAAACATCTTTAGCGTGATTTTTATTTCGAAAAAATTTGTGAATAATTGAAAAGTGTCCTGAAAAAGCGTTACGGCCCTTCGAAAATATTTGCGAATAATTGAAAAGTGTTTTTAAAAAGCGTTACAGCCTTTCGAAAAAATTTGTGAATAATTGAAAAGTGTTCTGAAAAAGCGTTATGGCCCCTCGAAAAAATTTGTGAATTATTGAAAAGTGTTCTTAAAAAGCGTTACAGCCTTTCGAAAAAATTTGTGAATAATTGAAAAGCGTCGTCAAAAAGCGTTACGGTCCTTTGAAAAAATTTGTGAACAATTGAAAAGTGTCCTCAATAAGTGTTACAGCCTTTCGAAAATATTTATGAATAATTGAAAAGTGTCCTCAAAAAGCGTTACGGCTCTTCAAAAAAATTTATGAATAATTGAAAAGTGTCCTCAAAAAGCGTTACGGCCCTTCGAAAAAATTTGTGAATAATTGAAAAGTGTCCTCAAAAAGCGTTACCGCCCTTCGAAAAAAATTGTCCAAATTAAATTTTGTTTTTCCTTGTCATTGAATTTATTGATACAAAAAGATTCAGCGTAGTAACTGGAAAATCAGCAAAGTTCAAGCACCCACAGATAATTTTCCAAAAACTAAAATTTTCGCCAAATTTACAATTCCATTGCAATTTCGAAAAAAATTATAACGAGTAAAGGGATATAGTTCCGCTATTTGTACAAATTGAGACATTATAATATTAAATTGAGACAATTAAATTGAGAGAATTTAATATTAAAATATTAAAATATTGATATTAAAATCTTCCCAAGTTTAAAATGTTTTCACATAAATTTGTATTTAATGAGTACTCGTAGTGTACTCATTGGTTTTTTTGTTGTTGGAAGTTGGAAAAAATTATTCTCTTTGAGATTCAATTTAGACTTTTAGATACAAACTTATAATAATGAATCTTCTAATTTTCTTCTACTATTAAGTTTCTCTCTCCATGCGAGAAGGATATAACGTGAGATGAATATAGTTCATAGACAATTATTTATTTACCAAAAACATGCACATGACAAAATCGTAATTATGAAAATTTGGATCTTGATTAATTCTCCAAAAAAATTGCATAGGTCTGAGTTTTGCCAGAAAATGAAGTCTCATCCAGAATAATTTGCACAGCATGCATGAGATTTCGCAGGGTTTTTATTTTTTTTCATCGTAACCATTGCAGGTGCCATTCTGAAATTATTTTCGCAAACTCTTTACCCAATGAAAGACATGAAAAAAAATAAAAACCCTGCGAAATCTTTATGCGGTTATGAGATTTCGCAGGGTTTTAATTTTTTTTCATCATAACCATTGCAGGTGGCATTCTGAAATTTTTTTCGCAGACTCTTTACCCAATGACAGACATCTTGTAAAATTTGTACCGAAATCGAAAGTGTGTTATTAGGTTTAAAAAATTGTTATTCTCATTTTTTTGCCAAATTTCTTTTTCTCAATGCAGACAAATTATTATTTTAATTTTTTTCGATCAAGTGGAAAAAATAAATAAGTTTTTATTCGCATGTTTTTTTTTTTTATGAATATTTTTTGAGATACAGTGTTCGTAATGAAAAATTGAAAATCTTGAACGGACGCCTAAAAAGATCTAAAAAAAAATCACAGACGTTTCTTTTGACTAATATTTCAAAGTGGCAGATTTTGAAAAAAATTGGAGAGGGTGAAAAAAAAGTGGCCCGATTGAAAAAGAACTCCTCATATATCATACGAAAGTAAAAAATCACAAAAATGTAACTTTTGATAAATTTCAATTTTGATGCGGCAATAATAAAAGAAAAATCGGTCTGGCTTCACTATTTGGAGAAAAAGTACCAAAATCTCATATAATGTGAATATAATAATGAAAAATTGGGTTTGTTTGAATCACCCTAATATAGACCTAGAATTGCATAGTTTCGTGGAAGAGAGACGAGTGGCTATAACGTTAGTCCGAGTTCGACAAGCTCGGGGCTCTACACACTGTACACGTAGACAATAAATAAGGCATGATAACGAGATTGTGAACCAAAGAGTTTGCGAGACTGAGAAAAAGTATGTGCGCGCGTGTGTGTGTGTGTGTGTGTGTGTGTGTGTGTGTGTGTGTGTGTGTGTGTGTGTGTGTGTGTGTGTGAGAGAGAGAGAGAGAGAGAGAGAGAGAGAGAGACTTGAGCTGATCTTGCAGCACAAATAGTATACAGAGCATTTCAATTATACATAGCGTGCAATCTTATCGTCACTGCGCAGATGTTTCGAATTTGTAATTTTCAATCAGCGAAAGGGAGGAGAAAGAGAGGATGGAGAGAGTTGTTATCCTATACGGAAACAAATAATATATATAAATATATTTCACACATCTAATTTTGGAACATATATATGAACATAAATGGAATTATGGAAAATATATTCCTAGCACAGTTTGTAGATAGAATTTTTTATTGCAAATATATTTGATATATCTAAAATATATCTTTCATGAATATAAGATATGAAACAAAAACTTGTAAAATTTTCACAAAAAATCTTTCGCATGCAAATCCGCGCATTCGGCGCATTTGGAGTCAATTCGTCTGATTCAACTACGCTTTTTTTTTCTTTCATTATTTTTATTCGCGATGTACATGTCCCACATCGCGTCCTCGTTATCACACTTCCCCGAGCCCTTATCTACGCGTGTACATTCTTCCTCTCTTTTTTTTCTCATCCATGTCACCTTCTCGCGCCTCTACACAATGGACACAATGAAGAGCTTTCTCTCTTCGTGTTTTTGTCACTCGGACAATATTATCGATGGGAAGTTCACGCGTGCGTGACGGAACGCACATTCATAAAACGTGTAAAATAGACAAGGCAATGTTTGTGTCCACGGATAATTGAAAATGGGAACGAGAGTCTGAGACGATTCAAGATGGTCGACGATTTTCCGCGTGCAGGAAGGAAAATTCCTGCGCAATCTTGTCAGCGAAGTGCGAGGAGTTGTTCGTATTATACGTACATCTCAAAAACGTGATGTTTTTATAACGAGATTTGCAAAAAGATCATATCGCGAGAGCTACCATCAGATATGATATATTACATAGATAAGAGCCTCGAGGCAAAATTCCTCGGCGAGTTGTAGTTGAGTGGTCCCAAGAATTCTCGATATTCGCGGAGTCACGATATATAGTGGACTCTCGCGGATAACGTATAAATAAATATCGTCCAATTGCGTGCTACTCTCGTTGTTGAGACTCACAACGATATTCATATACAGGTGAAAACGAGAGTGCAGTAGGATGTAGGATAAAAAACTACGAGAGAAATTTTTGCGAAAAAAAGCGAAGAAAATCTCGTCCAACCCTTGTGGAAATGCAGTCAGAAGAATGGTTGACGATAGACAGTATATTTATGAAGAATAATAATATTATTTAGGCTCAGGGTGGTCCTTATTTAGGGCTGGAACGAATTTTTTACCAGATGCCCCCCCCCCCCCCCAAATCAGCTCCAAATAATTCAAAAACAATGCCCTAATTTTTTCAGATTTTTATGTAGACTCTAACCCCTCCCACCAAGAGGGTAGATTTCCCCATTTTTTGAAATACACTTGTTTCGGCGGTATTCTCAGGATATATTTTATTCTGAGTGTAATAATTAAAAATCTGTAACTACAAGATTTTAGTGTTCACTGGTGTCACTGTTTGAGGAAAAATTCACATTATTTTACAGGTCAATATGGACCCATTGCAATTCATCTAAAATTCTAATACGGGTCAATCTAGATGAGCTGCAATTCGTGTAGATTGACCCGTATGATGATGTGAATTTTACCTCAAATAGTAACACTAATGAACATTAAAATCTTGCAGTTATAGATTTTTATAAAAATAATAACACTTAGAATAAAAGATATCCTGCGAATGTGGCCGAAACACGTGTATTTCAAATGGAGAAATCTACCCTCTTGGTGGGAGGGGTTAGAGTCTAGATAAAAATCTGAAAAAATTAGGGTATTGTTTTTTAATTATTTGGAGTCGATTTAGAGGAAGTCTGATAAAAAATTCGTCCGAACTCTAAATAAGGGCCACCCTAATGTAGGCTATACATCAATTGGAAAGATATCTAAAATGATCCTTATAGGTAAAATGATCCCTGCTGATTCTATTGAACTTGCTAGCTTCATCTTAGTGAACAAAGTAGCTAAATTAGCAGCAAAATGGAGATCCTGCCAGCTGATCGGAAATTAAAATCCTAAAGATGATCATAATTGGAATATAATTCAATATTTTTATTTTATTGGCGTTAAAATATTTATTTAAAAATATTATTTTATTATTCAAACTTTATATCAGTATAAATGAAATAGAAAGTCGGATATGAAATGCAAATCTGCTGAGTAGAGAGGAAAATAATAAAATTCTTTAATTACGAACAATAATATTGAAATTGAAAAAAATTTGAAGATATTAATTTAATTCAAAATCCAAATATTAGAGGTGATTCTGAAATTGAAAAAAAAATTATAAACATTCAAAATTTCTGAATTTTTATTCTGTTATCTAAATCATTTGAATTCAGCACTAGATATTTGGAGATTATTTTATCTCACATATTTTTAATGTCAAAAACCATTGGACATTGGTATTTTTTTGAAAATCATCTTTTAGAAGTAACTCATCCATAATTCATATCTATACAAGAAGGATTAATATTATTTATGTTAACAATGTATTAATACTTAATAATTTATTCATACTTATGACGGAAATTTAATGAATGAATAGACAACATATTTAAATCATACATTATTTATTAATATATTTTAACCGAATTTTATTCCCACGGCGATAAAATGTCGCGGATTTTATTTACTAAATTTCCTTCCGTAAAATCTCATAAATTATTAATTAAATGATGAAAATGAAGAAATAACCTCAGCAAGTGCTCAATCAGTCTCCTTTATTTTGTGATCAAGAATATTTGTAAAACGTTTTTCGAACATATTCGATGCATCGATCTGCGACAAACGAGCGCGGAAATAAAACTTCCTTTGTTTATTTATTTTTCTCATTGCGTGCAAAAAGCGACGGGAACTCATATGGAAATACAAATGGAAATCTCGTGGAACTCTCCGCACTTTTAGCGAACAAGAAAATCCATTCACACGTGTGATCTCTACTTCTCTCTCTCTCTCTCTCTCGTCTTTGTCTCTGTCTCTCACTCTCTGTCGCGAATCAGCATTGTACAAACATATACGACATATGTCACACACTCGTTCGATACACGGTGAGGTTAAAAAATTTGCTGTCTGCGCAATGAGAAAGAGGTGGAATTATACACAACGTTCTGCGAGCCACTTATTCTGGCGCCGCGTTTTAACCCGTCTATTACCTGTTTGCAAATATTGCCCTCCTGAGTTAGAGCGTTTCTCGACTCTCCGGCGACTTAAATGCACCAATGGTTAAACTTGCAAGTACGCATCGATTCAACGATTCTCAAGTATCGTGTATAAACGTACGACAGGTCAGAAGAGAGAAAACAAAACGTATGAAGCAAAAAATTGTCACCCGTTATCGAATGAGCATTTCGTTACATTGTGTATTGTTTCCACTAACATCAAAATGACATTACATGACATTTTTTTTAAAGGTGTAACTTTGTTACCATCTAAAATTTGTCCGCGTTTTTGAATTTTTGAGAAAAGGGTCCATTCTATCTTTTTCGATGGGGACCACTTGAAGTTTTTTCCAAATCAGACACAATCATCCCGATGAGGGTGGAAAACCATCCCTAAGCATGGAAAACATCGCAGGTTACAGCACAAAAATTTCCCGATCTCTTCGGCTGCCAATTGGGGCTTTTTAAAGGGGGGAAATGTATAGTAATGGTCAAAAGCAACGAAAAATTTCAGATTTTTTTTTTAACGCAACTACTCGACCAATCATTTTTAATTTTTTGGGGTATTTTATTGTACATTAGAAAACATGAAAAACATTTTGTTTTTAATCAATTACATACCCTAAAAATTTAAAAACAATTGGTCGAGTAGTTGCGTTGGAAAAAAATCCCGAAATTTTTCGTCGTTTTCGACCATTTCTATGTATGTCCCCCCTTAACAAAATACTTCAGGAGAAATGGATCACTTCATGGGTTGGACTTAACAAACCAAATTGGCGAAATTTAGTATTCTAGATTCAATGTGTTCCAATTAACCATCGAATCAGATAACTTTCTTTACCATGAAACCTCTCGATAATTTCAAATTAAGCTTTATTCGGGTTCAATTTCACTATGGCGAAGTAACTACGTCTCCCAACATAAAATAAACAAGCAAAAACCAGCGAAAACTCTTCAGCAAAAATGACAACATTTTTGGTGACTATTCATACCGATTCGATTTGTAAACGAGTTAACAAAAGCTTGGAAAAATGAGGAACGCTTCACGATGAGTCTTCTCGTCACGTCGATCCTTCAAATAAATCGTTGGAGCGCGGAAAAAAATTGTAGTCTGACAAAAAGCAAAATAGAAGATTCACACTTATTTAACATAAACCGCGTGTGTGGTCTGTAAAATCTGTAATCTTTGTAGATAATTGAAAAAAAAAGAAAAATTGCCTCGTGAAGTCGCCGAACGGCTGGACCAGCCTCTTCTGTTCTTTTCCCGGTGTGTGCACTTTATGTGTGCGTGTGCAACAACACATTAAGGCCACACACGTGCGCGCATTCTGTTATTGTTGCAGAGTGGATCCCACTTCGCACGAGCCTCGCATTCGACGATGTAATAACGATTCCTGCGAGACAAAAGGGCGCAAGTGACGCAGCGTTGTGAGCACAATTGTGCGAATAACGCCTTTTTTTAATGGCCCAAAGTAATACACACTCGTGTGGATTTAGAATAATACGTATGCGCATCTTTCACGACGTACGAGACGAGTTTTTTTTCCATCTCGCTCTGATCTGTTATTGCAGTGAAAAAGTTGCTGTTTCGTTCTCTCTAACACAAAATGTCGACGTTTTCTCTTTGTGCTTTTGCACGCGGTAGGTCTACCCGTAGTAAAAAACTCCATTCGTCGCCATTGAAAAATCCCCATTCATTCCGCATTGCCAAAATAACCAATGGAGATGAATGCCGAATTGCCTAAGGGGATTTTCGCCATTGAATTCCCCATTTGAAACGGAATGGGGATTATCTAATGGGGATTCAATGGAGACAATCCCTTTAGGCAATTCGGCATTCATCCCCATTGGTTATTTTGGCAATGGGGAATGAATGGGGATTTTTCAATGGCGATGAATGGAGTTTTTACTATACGAAAGAATCTCCATTGCTGTTCGCCACTCATTCCCCATCGCCCACAAAACCAATGGATATGAATGCCGAATTTTCTAAGGACATTTTCGCCATTAAATTCCTCATTTGAAACGGAATGGGGAATAAATGGGATCATCAATGGAGATTCTTTCATATGATCGCTATATATACATGGAATTACGCATTAAATAATCAAGTAAGTTATCAGTAAGTAAGGTTAATATCATAATGCTAATATTAGCATAACGACCAATAAATATATCATATATCATATATAGCAATCATATAGCAATCATATATATATATATATGTATATATATATATATTACATTTAATAGAAATTATTGAAGCTCAGAATTGAGAAAATAGGTTGTAAGTGTATTCAGATGACGATTGATAATGAAAGTATATACGTTTCTCCTCTCACAAATCGAGTTGAGAGGGACTAATAAAATTATGTGTATATGTTAAAAATAAACGGTTTTAAAAATCATTTATCCCAAACGTACGCGCACTTGATGAGCAGTATATAATATATTTTTTTTAAATATATTATATTATATTTTATTTTAAACTATTATATTATATTTTAAACTGATTGACCATCGATATAATCATCAGCATTTATTACAATTGAAGAAAATATTTGGTTCATATATGAGAATCAGCGACATCTACTCTTACTTAATTTTATTAATTCACCGCCGTTTGAGAAATATCGCATTCGGAAAAATTCTCATCGATCGATGCGTTCAATTGTTCTGCATTGAACCTCGAATGTGGATTGCAACATCGTTAACGAATGCTGCTCATCATTCGATCAGTCGTCAATGAAGTGACATTATTGATAAATGTTGATCATTGTATAATTCATAGTTACTTATTATTCAATGGGTATCCTTGGTAAATGCTGATCATTTCATCGTTAGCCGCATTTGGGTTCCAATGAACATCTGTGGGAAATGCTGATCTTTCAGTTCACCCGCATTGACTTTCCAATGGACATCATTGGGTAAAGCGGATCATTTCGTTCATCAGCATTTACCTTCCCATGGACACCATTGGGCAATGCTGATCGCTCGATACATCCGCATTGGCTTTCCAATGAGCATCATTGAGTAATGATGATCATTCGATTCATCCGCATTTGATGTTCAATGGATACCCATT
The DNA here is from genome assembly GCA_946863875.1 of Alloplasta piceator. NCBI lineage: Eukaryota > Metazoa > Arthropoda > Insecta > Hymenoptera > Ichneumonidae > Alloplasta > Alloplasta piceator. The sequence goes on along the minus strand of OX333072.1, from coordinate 8,409,378 downwards.
CACTGATCAATGGTCAGCCCTGTACGCCATTGACAAATGCGGAAATCTCAATGGGTCCCCATTCATTGTCCAATGGAGTCGTATGAGGACCATTGGTTGCCATTGGCGATTCAATGGAGTTTTTTACTACGGGTACTAGCTTGATTGGGAATGGGGAGCAAAATGGACACCATAAAAAATTATCCAAGAAAATTAAAATTAGAATAGTGAGAAAATAAGCGAGTTATAATTATAATTATAATAATAATTATTGGCATAAATATACCTAAATAGACTCGCCCACGCAAAATTTGATCTAGATTTCGACATTTTGATGACAATTGCCTAGCAAAGGTTGGAATTTTTAAAAATAAATTTTCATTCTCATCGCATTAAAAAAAAAACACTCCAATAACAATTTAAGATGATACAAGTACGGTTAAAATTGAATTCTTGCCAAGAATTTAATTGCAAAAATACGCCAAGCAGCTTGATCCAAGTATCTTGTATATTAAAGTGATGTGAGAAGCGAAGGAATCGTTTTATAAACATTTTTCCGCGCTTACTTGAATTTTAAAAATTTTAGGGTGGTGTTTACTTTGAAAAAATTAAAAAAAAATTCTCATTTCGTTTCAGTGAATCGCGAGTTTGAGGCGTGAAAGGAAGAAACAACTGGCGATAAATAAAATCCTACAAAGTGGCCGTATTTTATGGCAGGAGAAAACACGAATGAAAATAATGTGCGTGAAATAAAATTTCATAAGTCATCGTTTCATAATGGGCAGTTGGTCGATGGGGAAGGAAGGGGGATGGAGAGGGGGCGAGCAAAAAATTGCTTCGATAGCAAAAACGTATCCGCGACAAACAAAAAAAACCGCGAAATAAATAGTCTCACTGGCAATTAAGGGATCGCGAAGAGCATCCAGAGAATCGTGTGTTTTTTCAACATTTTAATCTGAGCGGCATAATCAGCTGGAATGGAGGAAGAAAAAATGAGGAAAGAGAGGGAAATATAGATGAAGAAAAAAAGAAATATATGATGCTCCAAAAAAACTGCGAACCGGTGTCACCTGCAGTTTGTTCAATCTGGCTATGACTCTTACCAATCTCCAATCTTTTTTATGTCTCTTGCCCGCTTCGAAAGACTCGCCCGTATACTATTCGGCCATACATAATAAGATATATTTATATATATGGGGTATTCCATCCCTAATCGGACAGTTTGAAAAACAGTTTTTTTTTATTTCCTCAATTTTTTTATATTTTTGAGTGACCATCAAAAGACTCTTCGTGTTAAATTTTGAGATTTTTTGATTACCCGTTCAAAAGATATTAAATTAACAAAAAAACCGCCCTTTTTTTGGTATTTTGGTCATAACTTCTTTAATAATGATCCAAATTAAAAGTTTTTTTTCCAACATTTTTGTTTTTTTATGGCCTATTCAGAAAAAAATACAACAAAAATATTTGACGTGTTTTTGAATGAGTTTTATGAGTTTTGAACGTTAAAAGTGAATGTCATTTTCGCGTTTTTAAAAGTGAATGTCGTTTTTAAAAGTGAATGTCATTTTTGATTTTTGTTTTTTTAATTTTTTGTTCAAAACATCTATCTATTCAACAATTTTTAAGAGTAGTCTGATCGTGGGATCTCAATAACTACTATTTTTTTCGATTTTTGAAAATTAAATTTTTTTAAAAATAAATTATTATGAATACTAATTTTTGTTACTGTATAGTATTTTTTAAATCATTGTCAATTAATTTAGACACTTTTTCAGTGTTAACAGATTTTTAAAATTAATAATTAATCGATGAGCAAATAATAACAGTTCAAGAATTGTATGAGTGGGCATTGAACCTAAAAAGTCTACCGAATATTGCTGGGAAATTTTCACATTAGAAACATTATTCAGATGCAAAAGAAAGATTTTATTTGAGATAGAATACTGCGAAGTCAATCAAAGGAGGACACAAAAATTTCATTCAATTATTCCAATGAGCAACGGAAATGTATTGGCAAAGGAATATTCTAATTCACGAAATAATCGTATATATAAGGTTTTCAAACAAATACATGAATAAATAAAATAAACAGACTTAACGATCAATTATTAATTTTAAGAACCTGTTAACAATAAAAATGTGTCAAAATAAATTCTAAATATTGAAAAAAATACTATACAGTAATAAAAATTGGTATTCATAATCATTGATAAAAACAAAAATTTAATTTAAAAAAATCGAAAAAAATAGTAGTTATTGAGATCCCACGATCGGGCTAGTCTTAAAAATTGTTGAATAGATAGATGTTTGAAACAAAAAATTTAAAAAAAAATAAAAAATGACATTCACTTTAAAAAACGCGATTTACCGTTTAAAACTCAAAAAACTCATTCAAAAACACGTCGAATATATTTGTCGTGTTTTTTTCTGAAAAGGCCATAAAAAAACGAAAATTTTGAAAAAAAAACTTTCAATTTGGATCATTATTAAAGAAGATATGACCAAAATACCAAAAGAAGAGCGGTTTTTTTGTTAATTTAATATCTTTTGAACGGGTAATAAAAAAAATATTAAAATTTAACAGGAAAAGTCTTTTGATGGGTACTCAAAAATATAAAAAAATTGAGGAAATAAAAAAAAAAAGTTTTTCAAACTGTCCGATTTGGGATGGAATGCCCCATATATTCGTATGTGTATAAATATATCTATATATTAAGTGGCAGTCTCGAAGAACGCTTATGAGAAACCGACGTCTTTGCGAATTAAAACGAAACGTCTTTACGACACGAAGAGCATAATACACGCGTAAAATCAGAGATAGCGCTGATATATAAGACAATATATTCATATGTATACATGTGCCTACACGCGTATAGGCTAAAGTTGGAGATTTTGGATCACCCTGGACTCGTTTGCCCATAACATCAACCATCAGCGTCAAAAAAAATTTTATTCGAAGCTCAATTTCTTCAGAAATCTCTGTCGTCCGAAGCTCCGAAGTTGAAATACAAGTTTATTTCAATTAAATTTTGACAGCCTGTCTCGGTGAGTTTTAGTTATTTTTTTTTGCTCGGTAATTGGAGACCACCGCGTCGCCGGCCATAATTAATTTATCACTTCCAATACCGGTAATTCGTAGAGCAAAGTGGATTCATTGTCGTGAAAAGATTGAGACTTGGTAGCAAAAGTTTCGTAATGAGCGAAAATGGTTAACGCGGTTGGAAATCTGATTTTATATTTTTTAGAAAATTTTTCTTGAGATAAAAAAGTAGCGAATTATTTATTGCATGTTCTAGGTTCATTTTAAATATTAGTTTATTTGACTGACCTTGTATTTCTTGTCTTTATCAACAGAAAATACTGAAATAACTTTTATTTTATTTTTCATATATTCTAAATTATTTAATTTAGATGAAAAATTGCTTTTCATTGAAGAAATTAATTTCTTAATTATTTAGAACAAAACAAAAAAGTGCATTTGTATCACAAGAAACCCCAAAATATTCTGCAATGTTTTTTGGATTTGTTTCTTTCATCGAATCACGTTTTTTCGTATCCAAAATACAATCTTGACGTTACAAAATTTCCTTAAGAGCCGCAAAAGGATCCAGTGGCATGATTATAAAAAAATGTTGACTATATGAGAGTCGTTCTAGTGGAACTTTTTTGTTTGTTTTGGCAACGATCTGAGACAACCGATGGGAAACAAAATGTATCCAGTAAGTGACTTCATGAATCGATTAGTCAAATAGCAGTCGAGAAGTTGTAAATCGTTTGGACTTTGGTCCACACACCGACACGCGCACCTTTGACGTGTTATGATGATATTGCGTGTGTGTTTTTATGTTTTTTAGAGATTTTTTTTATATCGGGTATACATTCAACGCGTTGACGCGTTGAACATCATGGAAAAATAACGAGAACGTGAGTGGCCATGCCTATCGATTAAGAAACTACAGATGTTTTGATAAAAGCTGATAATCGATCGTTTAAAAAACAATCAAGTCATGAATAATTCATGCAAAACTGAGATTGAGGTAAACGATTTTTGCTTGTACGATTGTTCGAATGCCACGTCGAAATTTAAATAATTCTTTTAATATTGATTTAATAATGTTTCATTTTTATGTCTTTTTAATTCATTTTTTTTTAATTTGAAATTTTATAGAAAATAAGATCCTAATTATTCTTCGGCTTACGTAAATCTCGTAAATAATCAGAATCAATGTTTGTATTTTGGTGGTTTTGAAAGGATCTTACGTCATTTCAACATTCACGATATCGAACTGATAAAATGTATACAGGAGATCTTCTATTTATCAAAATAAAAATTAGTTAAAGTGGAACTTGAAAATTGGCACATAGCTTAAGACGGAATGCGCGGGTTCTCACCTTGCAAAGTTTGTTTTGCAGAGTCGAAGGATACGATATTTCAGTTCTAGGTCCCTCTTACTAGAAACAGCAGGAATATGTCGAGGACGAAAAATAGTGATCCAACTGTTCTTTGCTCAAACACGCCTAACTTCGATTGGCCATGACGACTTTGTGAAACGGGCGGGCTCACACAGACACAACGGAAGTTTTTTGGACGAAGGTGTCGACGTTGAAATCCCAATGTCCCGCCTGTGGTCTATTCGGGGTTTCTAAGCGATAATTGAAACGTTTCCTCGAAGCACGCGAAAGAGAGGCTGCGGATGCTATATGAGAAAAAAAGTGCCGAAGCATAGCTGCTCATTTGTTCTTTTCGCGTCTGTCGCACACTCACACACACACACATTTTGAAGTCACGAAGCGCGTCTCACTTTCATCTCCGAAATATGTCTATATCCCTCTCTCAGTTCGGCACTCAAATTCTCGAGATGTATATCACTGATTCTTCCGTTTCATTCTGAGAGACAAGAGAGGGAAAAAGAGAGGGCCGGTAATAAAACAGTCGAGAAAAGAGATGAGATCGCTATCCATCGGGATATAATGAGCGACCGGTTTTCAATCAATGAATTTCTCTCACATTTTATGACCAAACTCTTTTGTCTCGAAAAAGTAAAAAAAAAAAAAAAACCCTCGTCAATGTTGCGTGAAACAAAAAAAAAGGAGACCAATAAAATGACGACTCGCGAGCGCCGAGAACGTTTTGCTTTGGCGTGGGGGAGGTGTCCCTTTCTCCAAGTGACGAGGGAACGACGTGAGGAAGAAGAAAAAATCAAAGAGCCTGACTAATTCGTAATTGGTCGTGCGGAATCCAGGGAATCGCGCGCCAGTGTACTAATCCGGCAGAGAGCGCGCGAGACGTGACCGCACACGCACAGCGGTACGATATCAAGAGACGCGGCAGCGTCTTGGCGCCAAATATAGATATACGCCAAGTATGCGCATATCTCGTAGGTTATTTTGTCGCTTGGAAACGAGCTTCTGGATCGTATCGTTTGTCACACACATTTACCCTTCGAGAAATATATATTCGTGAGAGCCACCCCGTCACGTTATGATCTAATAAAATGCTTATACTCACCGGGCTTCTTCCATACTTTTTAAAACTTGCCGGAGACCCCACAGAGGTCCTCGGTCCTGCACAATGCCCCCAAAGAAGTCCCCACAGAGACTAACCAGTCGGGCCCGAAACCGACAATCTTCCAATGAATTATCATTATTATTTAATTTCCACGCTCGGGGATTGTTTGGAGTCGAGAAACGTTACAACTTCTCCGAGTATTAAAACGCCACAGCGACGAGAGTTAAAAAGATATCCCGTGTCCTCTCCCTTTCTCCCTCTCTGCACTCTTCCTTCTGTTTCGCTGGACCCATTGCCCACCTCTTACGAAGCGATTCCACGAAAAACAATTAAAGAGGCGCAAATAAAAGAGAAAGAGAAAGTATTACACGAGCGCGTGAAGAGGGCAGTCATGCCTCTCCGAGGGCACCACCAAGATGAGCACGCACAAAAAAAAAAAAAAACGTTTGCGGTGGCAACAAAAAGGGAATTTAACGGTGCAACGTCGTTTTGTGGTTAGCTCAAAGATTTCGCGGGTTCTCAGTTCGCACCCGCGATCCCACTGTGAGCCTCGTTACAGCGGAAAAAAATCACTTACACACGCACAATCCTGCGGACGATGCGCCAACGAAATCATTGATAGATTTCAATTTTCGATTACTTCCCATAACTGATTTTTTTGTATCTGCAAAGGATCTTTACTACGTTTTTCTTATTTCTTCTAATTTAAGGGGGTAGTCTGTTCTGGAGACATTTATTTTGAGCGTTCTGTCGAGCTCGATAAAATAAAACAAAAAATATTTTTACTATTCCTTTTGTCATAACATATTTATTAATATTTTGACAATAAACAAACAAAAATTCGAGAAAGAAAATGGAAATTGAATGAGTCTGAGTTTGTAACAGATGATTGCAAGCTTTTGCAGTCATCTGTTACAAGATTTTTAAAAATTTTGAATTACTTTTGACTTTGTGCGTTTTCTTTCGTGTCGTTCGAGGTCTCAGTGATATAAAATTGCGAGATGAAGAGAGGGAGAGTGCGAGAAAACAGATGCGTAAGAAGGACGTAAGAATTGCGAGCGGTTCACGACCGCAAACTGATTAAATGCGGTCGAGCACAACGCACCGTGGTCCCTTGGTTTCTCTTACTGTTCACCCTTATGTGGTACGCTTATATCGATCGCTCAAAGTTAAAAGTCCACGTCAAGAGTGTTAAAACCACTGACTTATCGCCCTTTTGACATTAGGCCATCGTTACATCGATGTCTACGGACAAAAAGTCTCAAGCCCGGTAATATGACAGGTAAAATCGTTGAAGCTACGCCCTTTTGTCGTGATAACAACTGACTGCCAAGTCAGATCCGTGGAATAGGTTTACAAGATCTCCTGCGGACTGTGTGGCTTTGCTTGAGCCTGAAATGAATTCTCGAGGAACCGCGAACTCGATGCAGCTCAGTGTTTTGGTTGGAAAATATATGAAAGCTCTGACCCAGTTTTTATAAGATCGATCAGTAGACCACTGATTGTTGTTTTCTTTTTTTTATTTGGATAGATGAATAATTTTTTTTCAATTTTATTGTTATTTCTTAACAATGTATCAATGATTAATGGAGAATTCAGTGATCGATCGTTCACATTTTTCAAGAATGACTGTTTTCAAGAATGTCTTAATGTTGACTTAATGATTCGTTGATGTTCAGAATAATGACAAAGTTAAGACAATGAAGTAATATCGAGAACTCACGATAAAAAAAACTCGACCCACTTTTTCCCATTTTTTATCTCCACACAGAAAGAGCGTAACTTTTGTTAATTTATTCGTAATGATTCTTTTAAGATTGCTTGAGGAAGATCAATGTCTATGGCAATATTATATCCATTATCGTGGCAGAATTCACACAGTCATTTTTTTGGTGGTTCACACTCTTTAAATTGTCTAACTCTTTTTCAAGATCTTGGATTTTATGCCCTCCTAAAACGTGAATAAAAATTTTTGGTAATCACATCTATTTCATCCTAGCAAGCGATATCATAAGTGTATTCATTAGTGAGTATTTGAACTACTCGTCAAACTATTTTCTAGTTCATCAGATCCGGGCACTTTGGACCTTGTGGCGATGAAGGAAAAATATTTATGAGAGATAAAATATAAAAATAAAATAAAAAATCGTAACGTACGTCAGACTAGACACTCATTGGAAGTAGTTGCGAAGAGATAACTAGCGCTACTTGGCACTTGGAAATGTACGTACTCGAATAACGATCGAGATTCGTGATATAATCGCATTCCTCCGTCGATATTAACTCTTATCGAAAAATGCGGCTATTTTTTTCATAAATCCTCCATATTCTTGTGTAATTCAAGCAAATGTTTTCGTTAATGTAATATTTGTAATCAGCAGGAAACTTTGCAGCACTCGTGGCTTTCTTATTTCGTGAAAGTCGAAAAATAGAATTCTTTCATATTTTATCGACAGACTCTTTTCAATCGATTGAGAGGTGAGGAAAAAAATGGAAAATAATTAAAAATTGTATTTTTAATTATTTAGACGGTTAAATTGATCATTTGCCTAAATTGCGAACATAATATTCGCCTAACAAAGATCAAGTGTTACTATTATAAAATTCATTGTTGTCACTTCTTTAATCATACATTTCTCTGTGGGTGTGATTCATTTTGAATTAATGCGCCTCAGATAGACTAGAAAATTGCCGTTGAATTCATTTCAAATTTAGGGATGTTCGATTCTTTGGAAAGAATCGATTCTCTAATTGATTCTAAATCGAATCAAGAAAATCAATTTTCATGAAAAATCGATTTCGAAGGATCGATTTTAAAAAATTGTAAAAAAAATTAATTGCTAATTAAAGCTCACGTAAGTGTTTATTAAGTTTTTGCTATTGAAAGCTATTAAATTGGAATCATTTGTTTTTAATACAAAATGAATTAAAAGTAACAAATACTATAAAGCAGTTTTCATTTCGGCTAAACACAGTTTGATTCTTTTACACATTTGCACTTTTTAATATATTCTTCAAAATATTATGAATACATTAACAAATCTGACATTTTTTCTCTTACATATATGTTTTTATTGTTTTACGATATTTTGTATATTTTTACTTTCCATTATTTTTTCGTTGGATCATGTTTTCAATTTTTTAACTTTTATTTTTTTTACTTTTTTTCTCACGTTATCCCATTTTCACATACTTTTTTTCTTTAACCTTGAAGTTGATGTTTTATAGACTTTTGTCAATCTTTATTTAATTGCTGATCTTTAATAGATAATAGATTTAATAAAAAATCGAATTTTCGATTATTAAGGTCCAGAATCGATTCACCTAAAGATCGAAAAAGAAAAAATCGATTCAAAAGATCGATTTTTTTAACAAAAGAATAGATCTTTCAAAGATTCGAATCGGAATCGAACATCTCCAACGTCAATATCCGAAATATCGTTGTAACGTGAATATTCTTAAAATTTCCAAAGTAAGGCTCAAAGAGTTATGCTCGCAAAGAATTTTTCACAATTTTTTTACCTTAACGGAATGTCAGCAGCTTATCCGATCAGAAATTTCTCTAGATTACCAGAAATTCGGATCTCTTAGTTTGCTACTCAGAAATTGAAGATCTAACAGCTATCAATAGTTTTTTTTCTTAATTCCCATCAATTACATAATTTTCTAGAATTAGCTTATGCTTTGACCTGTTTATAATCATTTTATCTTCGGAGTAATAAATTCGGCAATTTCAAGCGATGAACTCTTTTAGATACTGAAATGATGACTAAGATTCACGATATTTATAAAAAGAGTGCGGAAATTTTGAAAAAAAAAAACAAAATGACGATTCGTGAGACTGGAAAACAGGGCAAAAGTAATCGCCCTAAAATATAGGGAGGATCTTATCATTTTCCGGATTAAAAAAAAAGGATTGCGTGATTCAATATGGTCGCACCTTTTATCCGATTAACCAAGATGCATGGGTGACCTGGTGTTCGTCCTTTCGCACAGTGAATATTCGTGCAGAACACCAGAGAGATTCGTAACGCGCAAAGAGTCAGCCGAGAGCGAACGCGATAAGAGAATTTCATATGGTATGATTTAATCTTGCGGCTAGAGAGTCTCGGTTACTCACACGCGACACGTACAACTTTTACTACGGGACCACATATATTTACCATTATTGCGTCGAGGATGTGGTCAAGTTTCTCATGCGTGTTGAGTCCTGCCCTGGGTGAGTTAACCCACCGACATTCGTCACGTCGTCGTCGTCTTGATTCACATTTTTTTCCTAATCGTCACGATATCGACGGTGAGGAAACGATCTCTGAGTCCTGTTTCATTGAAAGTCACTTTGATGCCTTATTCCATCAAGTTTTATCGCTGGATATCGTCAAAGACACACGATCCATAAATTACGATCACTGAAGCATTCCGTGTGCTTCATTGTTCACGATCGCCATCACGGTGAATCTTGGTCGCCATATTGTGGTTATCGCTATAGTTTTACTTTTGCGAATGGAGAACATTTTCATCGTGATTTTACTGACGATAATCGTGGATGCAAACGCACGCAGGGATATCCAGATACGTTTGGCTCGGGAGTTGAAGGCTGCGGAACGATATCTTCTTGAACGTCAACCAAGATAAGGTCAACACACATGATGCATGTACATTGGAGCTTTATAATGTACTTGTGTACAGGGAAGCACCTGTGTATCTCCCTCTGGGTCGAGGATCGATGATCCGTTAAGGTGTATCTCGGCGTGAACCAGAAAAATTTAAGGACATTTTTGTCTGTGACCTCTGCTCCCTATATGAACGCTTCTGATTTCACTTCCTTGCAAAGAAAGCTTTGTTTTTGTAGAGTTTTCGATGGAAATTTTTGTGGTATTATGTTCAAGATATCCCGGGACGTCGGGAATAGGAAACATAATTTGAAAGAGGAATCTCCGGATTTGTGTTTGCCATGGCAATCATATATCATCCAACATTCTTCTCCATCCCCTTTCGCGATTAAAATTTTGTCAAAGTTCAATTTGTCGAAGTTTCAATTTTCAAAAATCCTTGTAAAAAAACTGTGTCGTTCGTGATTTTGTAGCTCTAGGGTTTAAAATTTTTGCACAATATATTACAAAGACACTTCATATTGAGTTTGGAAATACAGTAGAACCTCAGATAACTCAACCCCGCATAACTCAAAACCTCGTATTTCTCAACTCGTTACCATGGCAACAACCTCGGATTTCTCAAATTCCCCTATCGCCGTTTCTCCCCACTTCAAACCTTGACTGTGTGTTACACAGTGTAACATAACCTCAACCTGTCAAATTTTCTCGCGAAAATATGAATTCTCGGGAAAATATGAATTTTACTAAGTAATGAATGTGCCTAAAACGTATTAATAATGTGAGGTAAACTTTGCTGGAAGGTAAAAAACAGTACGCATGAGCTTTTAAGAATGTGAGTGGGAGAATGAGATGAATGTGAGTGAGAGAATGAATTTGAATTTTGCGAGGTTTCCGGTCCCGACGAATTGAGTTATCTGAGGTTCCACTGTGATCTCTTGTGGAGTTTGAAATTCATAAAATTGAAACCGTTTTTTAATTGATACAGAAATCCTGTAAATAAGGAATTTCTATGAAGCTGCCTGATTTCTCTCAAGCTTGAGCTTTCTTTATGGGAAAAACATATCCAGATTAATCATCATAGAATGTCAAAGAGCAACTCATGGTGGAAACTTGGCGAACGACTTTTTATTTTGTGTTGAATGAAGGAATATATTTAATTTCTTTAATTATATCCTAAATATATGGGGGAATAAATGGTAATATAATATCATACAAAATTATGAAAAAGCCTGCCGTTATTGATAATTATTGTTGCAATGTAATCATGAACATTTATATACATAAATTTTTGATTTTGAACCTTTGAAACATAGTCGATTTTTGGCTTTTTTGTCGTTGAAATTTTGGCGCACGACCCATGACATTTTTTAAAACTATTTTAGGCATAAGACCTTATGGGGGAAAACATAAGCCTCAATTTCCTTTTTTAAAAAGTTTCGTGCGATTTTTTTTTTGAAAAATATTTCATTTTTCCAAAAATCGACTACATTTATAAAATGTAGCGTAACTCTAAAACTACTGGATTTTCGTGAAATCACTAGGACGGGAAAAAGTTTCATAGAATCATTCTGGATTCAACGAAATTTTTTTAGAATTTTTTTCCAAATTTTTTTTTTTCAAAAATTCTTCCTGTCTACGAGATATTTTTTTATCTTAAACAATCGGGTCTCTTACCTCATCTTCACGGCTTATAGATCGACAAACCTCATCTACACGGCTTTTTGATTTAAAAACCCATGCAGATAAGGCAAGAGACCCGATTGTTTAAGATAAAATAATATCTCGATAACAGGAAAAATTTGCGAAAAAAAAAATGTTGAAAAAAAATTCCAAAAAAATTTAATTTAATGCAGAATGATCATATGCAACTTTTTACCTTCGTAGTGATTTCACGAAAACCCAGTACTCTTAGATTTACGCTACATTTGATAAATGTGGTCGTTTTTTTGTGAAAAAAAATCGTACGAAACTTCTTAAAAAACAGAATTAAAGTTTATACTCCTCCCTATAAGTTTTTTATGCGTAAAACAATTTTAAAAAATTTTCATAGGTCGTGCGCCAAAATTTCAACGCAAAAAAAGCCGAAAAACAACCAAGTTTCAAAGACCACCGAATTTAAAAAAAATCGAAATTGAAAAAAAGGGAAATGAAGCTGAATATGCGCCTTTTAAAATACCACTTATTGAATTGAAATATCTTTGTTTTTAAAAGAGCAGTGAAACTTTCTGCGCGGCGTGAAATCGGAGCGAGTGTTTCCAAACTTTTGGACGGCAGTGTACATATAATTCATTAATATTATTATTTTTTATTCTGACAAATTCCTGACCTCTAATTCATATTATAGATGTACTAGGTCTTGGATAATGAATTATACCCTACCATTAAATAATTATTTCTCTCTTCAAATTCATGGTCTACTTTAGTAATTTTTGGAGGGTGCCTTTACATGAAGTACAACTAGATTTGCAGCTTGGAATGCCATACTACTGGATTATCCATAAATAATCACTGTCGGTTGTTTTTCGTGTCCCGGTAAAGTCCAAAAGCTATGTACCAAGATCGGATCGTTGCATCGACACTTGACGTTAGCTGGAAAATGGAAAGCTCGGTAGTGGAAGGCTCGTCACGCAGCGAAGAAGAACATCTCAAGACAAGAACAAAGGAATTCGTCGCATTGTTCCGCATGATTTACGTGTCTGAGCGCAGAGAGACACACGCATTGGAGCTCCTTGGAGGCTCTGAAGCAGGTAATTTCCGTGAAACCTCGAGGAGAACGAAGATCTAGCGCGCCTGCGCACTTGTCGCCATCTCCATCCCTCTTCTCTCTGTCTCTCTCTCTCTCTCTTGCTGCAACCTCCTGTGACGGGTAATTAAGTGTCAACCCCTGATTTTCATCTTCTCGTAGATCTCTCTCTCTCTTCTCTCCGTCTCTTTCTCTGCGGGACAGGAACGCTAATATTGCCCGTCTGGACTCTTAAAAATGCTCGTTTCTTCTTAACGGTCCAGGAAGAGGCACATCCTTAGGGACGAATTGAACGCGCGCGACACTTTTGTCCCCTCTTGTTATAAGTAGCCGATGTCTCGGAGTATATTGTCCCATGACTATTCGAGATTAGTGTCGATATAAGAGGCTTGTTTTGCAATGATCAAAACGTGCCGAGAGCCTTTCCGTTTCCCTCTTTCAGCGCGCTCGGCGCAGAACGTCTTCTTCTGCTTGTCTCTTTCGAAACACTTTAATCTCAAAATCGTCGCCATCGGAATGAAGAATCTCGCACATGCAGACGAAGCTTCGTGTTCTTCTTTACAAAAGACTGCCGAAATTGTGTGACGATAATAAAAATTAAAACGAAACAAAAACAAGGTCTCCGAGCTAACGAATTGATTTGGGATTTCTTCTTTCCGGGGCTAAGAGATACATTTTCGCCGGAACGATGATGGAATTTTAACGAAAACCATAACGAATGCCTGTGTGAAAACACGATGGACCATTAAATGTGTCTTCTTTTGGGTTTTTCACAGATATTATCCGCGAGATGACTCGCACGTGCGGGTAAATAATTATTTTAATGAAAAAAATTCATTATTAATTGATAGATTACGTAAAATATTTAGTTTCAATAATGTTCACCACAAAAATTGGTAAAATTGAGAAATTATACTAATAACAATAATCATCAGAACTTTTTTTAAATTTTTGTTGAGAAAATCTGTGCACTATTGGAAGATAAGTATATTTCAATTCCAAATGCATGTTCTTGGCATTTCTTGATATTTTGTAATAAAAATTATTCGTGAATGTTGTAAATATAATCATTTAATAATAGTAAATAATAGTTGGCTGTCATTCTCAATTAATTTAAAAATTCAACAATGCGTAATCTTTTAAATATAAATGACAATGCTTGAAAATAATTTTAATAATTAATATAATAATTTATATACATAATCCATCTAATATATTATTATATTATAATAACATATTAATTAAAAAAATTAATATAATAATTTGTTTACCAACTATGATGTATAAAGAAACGTAACGATATTTAATATGTGTTTATTCGTGAATTTTGGATCTGGTGTGACCAGAAAAATAATTGAACGCTCGCGGGCTTCTATAAAAAAAATCTACAAAGTGTGTGTGTGTGTGAGTCTGTGTGTGCGTCACGCCGACTGTTGGTGCCGCAAGCAAGAGAGCTCGTAGCGTTGATTGATAATTAATTATCGCGATCTGCGGCAGTCTGGCAAAATAAGAGAGAGCGAGACAAACAGAAAGAGAGCGAGAGAGGGAGAGAGAGTGTTGGAGAGGGGAAGAGATCACATGGCACGCACTTTTGTCACGGTGCTTTTCTGTCCAGCGGGAGCGATTCCCCGCATTTTTTCTCCTCATCTTCTCCTCCCTATCACTCTCTCCCTCTTTGATGATTTTTCGAATTCCCCCCTCATCTCCGCGATATCCTCGCGCTTCGGCAAAGTATTTTATTCCGCAACAAACATCAATGTCCCGCCTGACGAACACGCACGGAGAGAGGATCTCTGTCGAATCGTCGGGCGGTTTTACTTTGACGTAGTCCACGATCGTCAGTTGTTAATCGCCACTCCAACGAGACGCGAATTGACATACACATGTCTCGCTCTCTCTCTCTCTCTCTCTCTCTCTCTCTCGCTCTCTCTCTCTCTCTCTCTCTCTCTCTCTCTCTCTCTCTCTCTCTCTCTCTCTCGCTCTCTCTCTCTCTCTCTCTCTCTCTCTCTCTCTCTCTCCCTCTCTCCCTCTCTCTCTCTCTCCCTCTCTCTTTCTCTTTTGATTTTCCTCTCGGCATTCGCAACGAAATCATACCGCCAATCCGTATTCATTATTTCGCGAGTTTTAGTAACAAACGACGTGTCATATAAATTGTTCAATGTGCCTGGCCCCCTGTCAAATAAACAACAATCCCGCGGCGAGACTCGCGAATTAAACAACTCGCTCAAGTGGCTCCCGCCGCCGCGGAAATAGTGTTACCGCGAGTGATGCGTTTATATCTGGTGGTGAATAATTAATAACAAATCCTCGTTGAAAACCCACTGCGTCGCAAAGTTTCTTACATACATATAAATATAATATATAGATGCTGTTATTGAGGAAGTGTCTTCAGGAAAACTATAATTAAGGATGTTTTGGTATTCTCAATGACGAAAATTAAAAAACACCAAACATAAAATTGATTTTTCAAGATCTAAAATATGTGAATTTATAAAATCATTTGAAAATCAATACAATAATTATTTTAATTAAAATGAGATTTAAGTATTAAATAATTTCTTCTAGCCCCATAAAAATTCCTAAGACCTTACAGATTATCTTGAGAATTTGGAATTATGGATTTTTATTAATTATTAAAAGAATTGTAAGCATTAAGATAGGTTTCTAGTCTAGAGAGCGAAAAAAAAGCTTATTTTCAAAAACGTTTTTCTCAGCTTCTTTATTAGATATTACAATGAAATTTTTTCCAGGACATAATGATATTCTTGTGGAATATAAAAAAATGGTTTACTTCTTCTAGCATTTTTTGTCCAATTTTCAGAGGGTGCCGAAGTCGAGTCCTCAAAAAAAAGGTGTTCCCATGGCGGACAAATAACCTTCGGATTGGCACGTCTGAAACAAAAACAGGAAAAAACATTTTTAAAGAGGAAGGGTTGCCACGTGGTAAATTCATCACCGTTTGCCAAAAATCGACAATAGAAAAAAATGGCGACTATTCTCGTACAATTTTCGGAAAATATTTTTGTAAATTTTTTTAGAAATAGCCGCCATTTTTTTTCTATTATCGATTTTTGCGCAAACGGTGGTGAATTACCACGTAGCAAACGTTCCTCTTTAAAATGTTTTTTCCTATTTTTGTTTTGGACGTGCCAATCCGAAGGTTGTTTGTCCGCCATGGGAACATCTTTTTTTTTGAAGACTCGACTTTGGCGCCCTCTGAAAATTGGACAACAAATTTTTTCATTTTTTTTCTATTCTATAAGAATAACATTGTGTCCTAGAAAAAATTTCATTGTAATACCTAATAAAGAAGCTGAGAAAAACGTTTTCGGAAATAAGCTTGTTTTTTCGCTCCTTAAGAGGAAAAACGTGGGCCTCATGAAAAAGATAATTTACGTTTTTCATTTTCAATAATAAATTTTCATAGATAATAAAAATCCGCAATCACAAATTTTCAAGACAATCTATATGGGGTTAGCAATCTAGAAGAAAGCTAGAAGGGATTATTAGATCATTTTTAATCTGTTTTAAAAACGTGAAATGTTAAAAAATTTATTCTTATGCAAATAGTTAACTTTCTACTTTTTAGTCAGACAGACAAGAAAGCGAGTTGCATTGTCATCAGGAGGTTTAGAATGGATTGCAAAATGATTTAATAAAAATAGTAACGATAAAATAATGAATAAAGCAAGAACCGAATTGATTTGAAGATCTTTACTATAATTTATAAAACACCGTCGGCAATGTCGTTTTTTCATCGTCTGGAAGTCGCGTTAATAGAAAAAGCCCAAAAATCATCGGATTGACCCAGAAAAAGTCATCCGCGATAACGCTATCATAATTGTCCCGTTTGACCCTATTCATTCTCCTCTTTTTCTTTCCTTCTCCCTCCCTCCCTCCCTCTCTCTCTCTCTCTCTCTCTCTCTCTCCACCCTCGCCCAAACGAGAAAGAGGGCGCTGCTTGATGAATCAACGCGTGTGTGTGCTGTGTGCCGCGTCGATGGTAATCCCCACGACGTTGGCACGCGTCGGTCATCCTCACGAGAAGGAGAGACAGAGAGAGGGAAACAGAGATTAGAGAAAGAGAGAGAGAGAGAGAGAGTGCGAGTGAGGGAGAGGGAGGGAGGGAGAGCTCATCATGAGGCACACTCGGATCGTTGACTTCAGTCTTCAGTAAACCATGCACGAGAGCTGGTGATCGTTCTTGTGTGCCGACTGGGGCGCTTTTACACGAGATGTAGCATATCGTGCGTGCGAGTCGATGGTGGCGCTGTTTACGCTATTATGCTCTCGTTAGTACAAATTTTCACCACTAAAAATATCTCTTACCATTGCCATATCGCTATAATCCGCCACATTCATTCCTCTGTCTATTCTTGCTTCTTATAAATAGAGGGCTAAAGAACGACCCCAATTTTATCAATATTTTTATTGATCCGAATGAACCCACATCTGACTCCAGTGGCGCTAATTTGGAGTCGATCCTCCAGCGTCCTTTCCACCTTCGAAACAATCGATGCTACAGCGCGGAGCGCTACCACTTTGCAGATCTCCCGACGCCATTTTGGTCCCCAGGCAAATCAACCCTTCCAACGAGCCGCCATTTTGCGGGCTATCAGACGCGATGGTTTTCCTCCTTATCTCATAGTTTTGCATCGTCGGGCTTCACAAAGTAAGAAAGATGATGAACTTTACCAAAGAATGCGCTCTTATGACAATTTTACTAACCAAGCTTCTCTTTGAGGTTAGGAAATTTGGTTTACCGTTGAGAATCGATGAAAACGAACGAAGAGACAACGCTCGTAAAATAAACATTGTTGACGCGGTTATTTTACCATTTAACACGCTATTCAACCGGTTATTTAACCTATCGCGTGACCGTATCTCGGTCGTTCTTTCTCTCAAGTGTTATAGACAGTAATAATAGGATTATATGTAAGAGCCTGAGGAACACGATATCTCGTCTATATACGTACCACATACGAATACATATACATATATAGATCCATATGTGTATGGTATATAGCACTTGCAAGGTGGTAGGAGCTCGATGTTGATGAACGAGGAGGGGGGATAGGGGCTCAGGGGGAGGGGAGAAAAGTCAGGGGTTCGTGGAGGGGGAAGCCCAAGAGGCCTCGTGTGTATGATACGGGTGGAGGGATATATACCGAGAGCGATGTTGGTTACGAATTGGGGTGGGGGTAACAAACTCTAGGCGAAGAGGAGAAGAGAAGTCCGCAGGCCTCTGGCGGCCAGGTAAGCGACGACGACTTACCATTAGTGGGGCTGACTCGCGCGCCTCCGTGTGTTGCCACCGTACCGTACAAACCTCTTCTCTCTCTTCTATATACTCTCTTCACGCGAACGAGACACGGAGAGTCCGCGCGGCACGCTCTTTTTTCACCGCAAAAGTGATCCGGTGTATTCTCAACTATATTTTTCAAAATTTTTTTTTTGCAATCGAATCTGTCATTTTTCCCTCTCATTCTCGATTCTCCGAACTTCAACCCTTTGAAAAGTGAGATTTCCTCGTTTTCCTGCTTCGTGAAACGTTTTTGGGGGATGATCGTGTATCTTCGTTGAAATTGCCAAAATTCAACGACAGGAAAGGTGCATTGCTATTTTTTTCACATCAGTGCAGTCTCTTCGGTTTCTTCATCCCTGAAGAAGGGGGTAGTTTTTTAAAAGTGCAGTGAAAGAGCTGAAATTTTTTTTGTGCTCTCTTTTATTCGTGGATTAATCAACGAACTAACGGTCTTAACGGTGTTGCGCCTGCGGGGAAAATTGAAAGGGAGAATCAGTCCGACTCGGTGCTACGAAAAAGTTCATTGCATCCCTCGTGGGGGAACTCCCGGAGGGGATGAAAGTGTTATTTTTAAACGATCGACTCGCGCATGGTTTTTAGCGAGTGGGGTGATTCTGAAGGGGGTGGAATATTTAAAAAGCGTGAAAAACGAGGAAAACCCGAATTTTGTGTGTTCTTCGTCGTCGATGAAACTCGCCTCGAGTGGTACGAAGTTCAAGTGTCTCCAAGGAGATCCTCTTGTTGTTTAGTTCGGCCCACATGAGTCTTGCGCACATGTATGTGAAGAAATCTATAGATTTGGAAGATATTTAGATACATAGATATACATACATCGCTGAACGAGGATGAGGCTGACACGTTACCAGATACCTTCATCCTCTTGGTCCCGCACGTCGTCCTCGTCGTCGTCTTCACCCTGGTCGTTGTCTTCGAACTTTCAGAGTACAAGTGACGATCCGTCGACATCACGCGTCTCATCGAACGACGGTTTGGTCTCGTAAAATTGCCCGAAGATCGAGAAGGGTCGTAAGAGTGGTGAAGGGAGGGTGGAAGGTCTGGCCCTTGAGGGTCTGATCTCGTTTCAACGAATTTCCTTCTCAGCTTCGTTCAGGCGTTGCATCACTCGCGAATGCATTATGCACCGTATTCGATCGATCTCACAGTCGCGATTGATCGGCTCCGCCTGTAAAAGAGATAGAAACTATCGAGAGAGTTTGAAGAAATCAAGTCCTCTTCGAGTTTGGTAGTCATCACTATTTTAGAGGATCTTGTTCCTCCGGATGAAGGAAGACCGGATTTCTTGCAAATATCGAGGAAAATCGTTGTTCGAGAATCGATCTTTCCATTGATTTTTGGTTCGCTGAAGATTGATCGATCATTTTACGAAAAGTTCACACGTCGTCAAAGTGTACTCGTACTGCATTTGGATAAAGTGACTCGATTGTGAAGAACGTGCGCGTAATGGCCAATTCATGATTCGAGGATTAAAGTGTCGAAGGAAGAGCGTCGTCGCTCGTACGTTGACGTCGGATTCGATCGTTGATTCGGTGGTAATGGATCAGGGTTTGTGATAGTTTTGTTGGTTTTTCTGTTTATTGTGTTGAAACAAACGACCGCGACGATTAACAACGAGAACAACGACACAGAGGAAAACGTGCAATCGCGAAGAACGGACCGTCGTGATTTGGATGTGAAGGATATATCGTGAAGCAGCTAAGAAAGCCAGCCCGACGCAATGCGTCGACGCTGCTGACGCTGCAACGCGCCTGGATGCGTCTCACTCTAAGCACGTGAGTGTTTTTCAATTATGTCGGATTATTTCGTCGATTATATCAACGTTCGAGGCTCAATTAACATTTTACTCGGGAGCGAGACAATGAGCATTGACCGAGCAATATTACAAAAGTTCACTTTACTTTAGTTGAGACGCTTTCTGAGTTGCATTTGCAATTTTTAGTCAGTTTTTTTTTTCAATTCTGTTCTTTAGATTCCCACGGCTGATTATTTCTCTTTTTTAAGCAAGGTTTATTACTTTTTAATCAGGAATCTTGTAGAAAGATCACTTTTTCAGATCCATTTCTGTTCACTTGACGCCATTTTTTTTATTGGGTCTATTATTTTAAGAGGTGGTGGCTAAAAAATATTTTCTCAGTGTAGAATCATTATTTCAATTACTGAAATCTTTTATTTGGATGAAGAATAATGAATATTAAATCCAAGGACATCTTGGTTCTGCGAGTTGAAATTTTGATGAAAATTTTTCCTGATAAAGTCTTGAAAATCGATCAAGAAATCAAACCTCAAATTGCTTAAATCTCAGGATTTGAGCATGTCTTCTTCTTTTATCCCCATGAAAAATGACATTGATTCTCTGGCATCTGGTATTTTGGGCTCGTAAAATCTGTACAATTACTCAGCGAGGATACATTCTTAAGGGGGTTTGGACAAATAGATCACTGAATTTACAGCGATGCTGTGATATGTATGTTATATACCTGAGAACACATTGACGGCTCGACACTAGAAACCCCTTTGTATAGCGTCTGGTTTCATATGAGACCTGTCGGGGGACTCCGAACTGCCGAATATCGGCTCATAGTCATCCAACCCCACCAAAAATATACTCCACAGGACAATGTATGCGTAATGGTATAAAAAAAAATATATATATATATATAGGTAGGAGAGATTCCGTAACGACTTTTCAAGATGAAAAAGCGCCCCGTCTTAATCCGACGGTTATTTAAGGGGAGGGTAGAGGGTAGACGGCTCTATGCACGCATGATTTCACGGCTATATATCCCTTTTCAGCCCCTTATATTTTTAGACTCCTCATATGAGTACACTCTTTCTTTTCGCCCTTTCTTTTTCCCTCATCGATCGCTTCCTTCTTCTTTCTCGTCTCCCTCTCTCTTTCTCTCTCTCTCTCTCACTCTCTCTCACATTCTCGTCGAATAAAACACCCTATCGCGCTAGGTTACGCCTAAGGTATAATATTTCCCTTCTTGTTTTCTATACGCACTGCCGCAGCCATAAGCGATCGCACATGAATCAAGATTTCAACCCTTAGCGCCTCTATTTCAATCTAAAGAGCCCATATGTCACCCCTAGGCACAATATACTCGTCTTTCGCAGATTCATGTACAATGTACATTAAGAGAAGAATGTGCAGACATAAACGTAGATATTTAACTTAAATGGATTCAAAATACAAAGATAAAAATTAAATAAAAAAATTAAGTCAATAATTTTTGTCGGTGACAGGAAATCTATCGATTTGGGTCTTTCTGATTTTTTCCCAATCGCAATCGGTCCAAGTATGAGTTTTCCCAGTGATGAATCTTCAGAACGTTTTATTTTGGGTCATAATGATGACTTTTTGCAGATTGAATTGTTTTCAATTAAAGAAGAGGAACCTTGACAAATAATAAAAAATTCT
The DNA here is from genome assembly GCA_946863875.1 of Alloplasta piceator. Classification (NCBI taxonomy): domain Eukaryota; kingdom Metazoa; phylum Arthropoda; class Insecta; order Hymenoptera; family Ichneumonidae; genus Alloplasta; species Alloplasta piceator. Next base: position 8,387,784 of record OX333072.1, on the reverse strand, counting down.
CTGGAAAAATGGAAGCTGTTCCATAAATTATTATTTTTCTTAAAATATGGAAAAATATTTGATGAGAAATATGGAGAAATACTATAAAAAATCTGCTTAAAAATTATAATTGCAATATCTTAACAATATCTTCAATTATTATTACTATTCTTACATTTATATTTTTACTATTCTTACAAATTATATTTTTTCTCTTTGTGGAAAATAGTATCTTTAACACCCACATGGTCGATCGTAATAGCCAAAGTTCACATAAATGTGTCTGGTTCTTGGCACGTATGGAGCTCATGCTTGACCAAGTTACTCCTCTCCTAATCAACCTCGTTCGAGTAATCACTCGATCACGGAATTCCAGTGTCTATATACAATGCCTCCAAAGAGTACGAGCAGACTCACACACACACGAGACACAAACAGGTCTTTACTGACGTAAAGAGAGTAGATATTTTAGACATCAAAAAATCGAGTGGGAGAGGAAAGAGAATAGGGCAGCAAAAACTGAGTTTGGTTATCGGACGTGTGGTCAGGTTGTCAGTCGGAAAATCAGACGATACAACGTTTAGCCAGTGATAACGTGAGCTATTTAAGACGTGAAGACGAATAACGTGAGATATTTAAGATAAGAAAAACGCGCAATTAAAATGCCTTCTGAATGAGCCGATCTCGATTAAATCGCCCAAATCGTTTTTTACCTTCTTCTTTCCTGTCCATTTTTCCCCATTTTACCTGGAAATTAATATTTCTTCAGGGTAATCATTACCATCATCCTTTTTTGATTTTCATAAAAGTTTCCAAAAAATTGTCCTTACATATTTTTACTTTCTACTCTTTTTGAAACATTGATGTCGATCTGGATCGGTCCCACAAAATCGTAACGAAAAAAACGAAGGCAGAGACTGCCCTTCTTTCTTAGTGATTGGGAATCTCCGAGGACGATAAAGTTCTGTGGAGCCAGAGAAATATTGTAAATCTTCACAGATAAGAATTTAGGGATGTTCGATTCCGATTCGATTCTTTAAAAGGTCGATTCTTTTGTTCAAAAAATCGATCTTATGGATCGATTCTTTCCTTTTCGATTTTTAGGTGAATCAATTCTTGACCGTCCAAATCGAAAATTCGGTTTTTTATTAAATTCATTATCTATTAAAGATTGGAAACTAAATAAAGATTGACAAAAGTCTATGAAACATCAATGTCAAGGTTAATAGAAAAAAAGTATGCAAAAATAGTACAAAAAATTAAAAGTTAAATTATTGAAAACATGATCCAACGAAAGAAATAATAGAAAGTGAAAATACAAAAAAGTCTGATTTGTTAAATATATTCATAATATTTTAAACAATATACTAAAAAGTGCAAGTGTGTAAAAGAATCACGTTTAGCCATAATGAAACTGCGTCATATTTGTTATTTTGCATTCATCGTTTTGTATAAAAAATAATCCGATCCAATTTAATCATTTTTCATAGCAAAAATATAATAAACACTTACGTAAGTTTCAACTAGCAATTAATTTTGTTTTGATTTTCAAAAATCGATTTTTATGAAATGGATTCTTTGGATTCCATTTTTCATGAAAATCGATTTTCTTGATTCGATTTAGAAACGATTTGAAAATCGATTCTTTCCGAAGAATCGAACATCCCTGGACAATATACTCTGTGAGTATCGATGTAAAATAAGAATTACACCGACTCGCTCGGATCCCACTACGTGCTAATGTGAATAACAAGCGAACACAAGAAGTATCTTAACGCTGAGAGGGCCCCGCTTCATGCGGCAAATACACGAGCAATAGTGCAAGAGGATACAGTTGCATCATCGAATGCACTTTGGTCCATTGTGTCGACGATCCGGGCGCTTTGAGCTACCCGCTCTTTAACGGAGGGGGTTCGATCTCTAGTGTACATATCATACATTTTTAGTAAATTTTATATATATGTGTGTGTAAGTGTGTCTGTGTGTATAAAACTATGTAAAATGACAACTCCTTGGATTGTCATCACTCCCTCTCTCTTGGCCTCATTTTTCCTGGGAACGAGGTCACGACACGTCTTGAGAATTATCATTATATCGTTTTTTTTCCCTCCCTCTTATTACATCGCTCTCCACCGTAAAAGAAGATTTATTTGAATAAAACATCATCCGCTTCAGTAAAATTCAATTCATTTCCTTTCGTTTGTTAATAAAGGGTTTTCACTCTCAATGACTCTTTAGATGGGCGTTGGAAAAAATAGGTTTTGGATTTATGAGCCTCTATCGAGGTTTGACGAATTTTCCGAAAGAAGGTTGAAGATGTAATTACTATGCTGTTTATCTTATTCTCTAATTATCAGTGGAATATTGATTTTGACACTTAAAATATTGCAAATTGATTTTTTTAGCGTTTGATGTAATTAAAGTAATTTGGAAACGGTCTTCGTGGCTTGGAGAATATTTTCGCGACCGAAAAAAGGTTGATTTTGCGAGACGACTTGATAGCATTTAATAAATTATAGTTTTGCAAAAAAAAAAAAAAAGGGTAGCAGAATCGTTTTTCAATAGAATCATATTTGCAATCTAAAGTTAAAGGTCTAAGTTATAAATGGTGAAATAAAAAATTGGTTTAAAAAATGTTGAGCTCAGGATTCGAAATTAATAATATATTCGATGAATATAATTATCAACTAATGGAACAGTTTTCCGCATGATAAAAAATGTGCCCAATCAAGTAAACATGTTGTCCTCGAAATCTGGAATATTTTATGAATATGCCTCAGCGCTCTCTTGGTTATCCTAAAATTATGCATTTGGAGAAAGAGGGCCAACGATATTCGGGTGCCCTTTAAACAGAATCCTTCAGGGTTTGTAAATGTGGATAGTTAGGTATATATATGTAGACGATAAAAGTATTCCGAGTAAGGGCAATCCAATTCAGAAGGTAAAAACCCGGGGGCAATATAGGTGGCGAATAGAAACAAGGTCGTTCTTAATACCATTATCCTGCTCGCGTCACGGTTTAATATCGAGCACTCTGCGAAGTGCGGTTAAAGGCAACTACGGTGCGGGGCTTCTCATCGCGAATGCAGAATTCTCCTGTAATCGACCATAGAAAAAGCCAGTGGGAAGCGATACCGCACAATTTTGCAAAGAGCACACAAATATGACCTTCCAGAAAATTTTTCAAATATTCAATTGAACTTTCCGCACGCGTTCTTGACTCTCATCGCAAAATCATTTTTCCTCGCAATTGTTGTGGCCTCAAGGAATTCAATCTACATTATTATTTCCGGAATATAATAACGGTAAAAATTTCCATATTTTTTCCAGTTTCAAAATAAAAGTGAGGAAAAGAAATACATGTGTATTTACACACGATGAAAAATAAAATGCTTGATAAATTTTTTCGAGTGTTTCATTGATATCGAGGACTCTTGAGGACTTCTCAAAATATGACAAAAACAAGGAAAATATTGAAAAAAAAACTTCAGACGGATCGCTCACGTCGTGAAAAGTTGAGAAACGGATGAGACTTTTTTTTCATTCGCGATTAATACTCGTTTTGTAAGTTTTGAGAGAGGATTATTTTTTTTTTCATTTACTAGTATTTCGCAGATTTTCTAGTGATGAAACTATGCGATCAATTGATTCCAAACTTCCTATGCGCGTTTATTGTTATTAGTATTTAAAAAAAAATTAGGCATGATTTAAACATTCAGAATAATAAAAGAATCAAGTGTCTTTAAATTCGACAAGTGGGTAAATTTCGATGGATTTTAACATACAGAATAATGTTTTTATTTGACAAGTGGATAAATTTCGACGGACTTGAAAAAAAAAAATTGTCTTTTGCTAAAATTGTACCCGAGCTTAAATTTTAGATTTTTGGAGTTCTGGAGTTTTCTCAGATTTTCAAACTTCCTTCCTTTATTATATTTCCAAACTTCCTTTTCATTCTATCTTTTAATATCACATCGAATCTTTTGACGCATCAAATCTAATTGACTCAAATCTTTCCTAAATTATCAAATCTAAGGAATCGTAATACTCCAGATGAATTGAAAAAAAAACGAAAAAATAAATAAATAAAATCTGTTGCCAAAGATTCATCGAATATATGTATAGATATTAGGGTGGGTCAAAAAAAATGACTAATTTTTTTTTCCTCGATATAATGAAAAATGCATTGTTTGGCATCTAAAAAAACCCTCTGCAAGTATTAGCCCTTTATATTTAAATTAAGGGGTCCCTCATCGCAAATTTTTATTTTCCATCTAAATAACATAGGACATTTTTTTTTTACTTTGGAATTTTATTAGACTTTAACCGTTAAGGTTAGGGGAGTTTTTGTAGAACATTTTTGTAAAACATTTTATGCTCTAATTAACACTAATTATCACTAATTATCACCGATTATTTTTTGAACGGTTAGTTTTATCGATTAAACACAAGAGAGCTTTTTTGTGGAGCATCAAATGTTCTACAAAAATGTGTCTAATAAAATTCCAAAGTTAAAAAAAAAATTTCCTATGTTATTTGAATGGGAAATAAAAATTTGCGATAAGGGACCTCTTAATTTAAATATAAAGGGCTAATACTTGCAGAGGGTTGTTTTGAGATGCCAAACAATACATTTTTCGTTATATCGAGGAAAAAAAAATAGTCATTTTATTTGACCCACTCTAATAGATATATGTGATACTGAGTATACTGACTAACATGGTTATGCCCTGAGAAATCTTATATACATGTGCATTACTAACTCGCCTCGTTAATCGAAAATCCATTACCGCTATCTTTCGTTGGTCTTCGAAACTTCTCTGAGGCCAAGAGCTCACGCGTGTATGTTACTCTCATCAGAGGATTTCCGTATAGCTTTTTTTCCCGCAGCGGTTAATATATAGGACGAACAACATATATATGCGGCATCGGGTGTTTTCATCATTATAACGAGGAGAGAGTGCTTTCAGCCTCATCCCCGTCATTCCTTAACTTCCACGAATTATCCAATGACAAATAAAATGAAAAATGATGAAGAACTATTTTGCAATAAACAATCGTTTAATCACGGTACTGAACATTTATCATAATTTATTTTACAATGAAAAACACATTTTGAAACGTTTAATAGATTTTCAGTAAAATTTAGATTTTCGTAATTCATGATTCTCAATCATTTTATTTATTTATCAATTTCAGTCTTGTAATATCGCTAATGGGAGCTCTTTCTTGGAGCATTTGATTATGTAACATTGATTTTTTTGCCCTCCAACATTTCCCGCTCGATCTCTCGAGCGTTTATGAATATTTGAGGAATTTTCGTCTTCCCGGATTTTTAGAAATACATTAGAAATTGTAATTTATTTGAAATTTCCGCAATTTCTATTCATGATTATTGTAACGTTGGATACGTGGCTTTTATTTATTTCGTAACTTCGGTGAATGGTCTTAAGTGGGCATACATTTAAAATCACTTTTATACCTACACGTGTCAACCAGCGAAGCTGTCATTGATAATTCAACCAATCGCACCGATGAAAATTGATATCCGATGGTCATTGACCAAACGTGTATTTAAGTATCGCTCGAGAGAAATGGACATTGGCCTCACTGTGGCTTCGGATTGTCTTGACTCGCTCATTTTCTTGGCGATACGTATAAATATTTTTTGAAAATGATGAGAATCGTGGAATAAGGAAAACCTTTGGCACCGCATTCCTGGCCGATTTACTGCGAGATATTTATCATTGTATCATCATGTCCGTTTATCACTTTTGTCATTATCATCATTAACACCGTCATTGTCAAGAGCGACTTCATTTTGACGAATACCTGAATTAATTTTAATTCATAAATTTAAGATTAAAGGCTCTAGATGACGTGGCAGTGCTTCATCAGCTGATCAGATTCTAATTAATAATATAAACTATTTATAAATATTAAATCTATAAATAATAAATATATTATAAATATTCCATATTTGAGGATTTTATGTCAATAACTTTAGTTAGATAGATAGTAAATTTATATTTAGTGAGGGGATTGAAAGATTACAATGGATTAATCTCCAAGTTTGAGAAACAATTTTGACTTTAAGTTTACTTTCAGAAATCATTGTTTGCTGAATGGAAATTTACTTTAAGAATGATGTTCTCATGATTTTTTTAATTCGTAATCAATGCCCCTTCCCTTTTGTGCAAAGGGCCAAAACCTTGATTACTGCTTTAGAAAACGTTGGAAAAAAATCCTAAAAACATAAAGTCATTAGAAAATTGATTGGATGTTTTCTTAACAAATTTCAAAAATGAAAACAAAGGAATCACTAGTACCATATTCGAAAGTATTATAAAGCGGAGAACTCTGTCGCTTACATTATCGAGCCTAAAATTGTCTTTATGATGAAATTGATAAATGAAAGATAAGCGGAGGGTGGGAGAAAAGTTGTCTTAACAGAGGCCGACGCAAAGTAGCAGAAATTGCTGTATAATACAAGCTCACCGGGAATTTCTGAACGACGTGGAACACGATGCGGGAACTCTCTTTTACATGTACACATGTGAAAGGGTTACTCCTGGGACCACGTACGGCAAAACATCCATGAAGGTAATCCAACGCCGTGCGTAATCGTGTGTACCGATACTTGTGCACCTCGTATGTACCACTCACGGCGTTTCTTACCTTCGCCTCCTTTTTTCCTTCTCCTTCTTCACCAACGTATTCTCTCTTCCTCGCGAGAACCGCGCAAAGAGCGCTCTCATGACTCTCGGGAGTGAAATAATCCCCTTGCTTTCTTTGGCCGAAGCTCGGTGGTAGCAGTTGTGCAAGGAGGCACGTATGGGTCGTACAGTCCGTTCACGATAACGCGAGACTCTATTACGAATGCCGCTACGAAGGGACACGTTTCTTCGTGTAACACCTTCCTTTCTTGGAGAACGAGTAATAAAGAGTCGCGAAGGGCCAGAGAAAGAGAGAGAAGGAACAAGGTGGAGGTGAAATACGGAAGGGCGATGGAGTTCGGTCCAGGAGTGCAAAGCATAAAAAACCACGCAAGTGCAATTGCACATGCAATTATGTTGTAACTTCTGGGAACTTGAAACGTCTAGTCATTCGAAAATTGAATAAATTCTGTATCCATTAGGATGGAAACATTCTTAAAATGAAAGTACAGGATTGGTATTAATATTAATATTAATTATTAATAGTATCGTAAATTAATATTAATTAATAATTTTAATTCCAAGAATGAGATCCGTTCATTAGATGAAATGGCAAAATTGTGCAGCGGCCATTTTGTGAAAGACGTCTACGAATCCATTGATCGATCTTAATTTAATAAATTACAAGATCGATCAAAAGTAAAGTTTATTACAGAACGAGTATCAAAAATTAAGTTGCCACAGTAATTCAACGTATTCTGGTCAAGTCTATGATGCAAATCGTCGAACAATTCCGGGTTTAAATGGACGAATAATGTAAATGTATGTATTACATTATACGCGTGACGTTCGCCACAGGTAAATTTTAACTTCGCTACAGTAAATTACATATAATGTATTCGGAGTAGCTCCAGGCGAGTCGTGGTAACGCCTCTGTTAAAACTCCGGTAGTCCCGATCGGTTATGTGTACCAAGAGAGAACCGATTATCCTGGAGGTAGCACAGGTTGATATCAACCCTGTTTGTTCTTTTTTTTTGTTCTCTTCAATTCTATACGCGCATTATGGTGTAAAACACGCTCGTTCTCAGGATTTTCCACATCCGGTGTGTGTTACCCCGAGAACTTGGACACTCTCAGACTGGAAATAACATGGAAGCCAGTCAGCCGATCCGCCTGGTGTTAGGTAACGACTAATCTCTCGGGATTACATATACCGTAAACCCTTCGTCTTATGGAGGAATAAGGGGCGAAATGAATCAGCGGGGCAAAAGGGTTTCAGTGTCCGTTTTGCCCCACAATTTCTTTTTCGTCCAATCTTCGACTGAGGCACGATGTCCGTTGGTGAAAACACGCTTAAATCCTATCCAAATTCAAGTGAAAAAATATGTTATGGAGTAATGATACCGTTCTGTTCTTAAAATCTATTTTGCCCCATATTCCCCCACGTTTTCGAATCCTCTCTTTTAAGCGGCCATATCGTTCCTCATGTTAAACAGGTCTCAAGCCATAAAACATGGCGCGTATTATCGTCATGGTGGTCTTGTTCCGTTCTGGCATTGGCGAATGACAGTCCCACTCTGTTCCAATATGGCGGTTTACCGTAGGCTCCAGAGGTTGGTTGCGCATGCGCGTTCACGACCAGATTTCAGCCAACAGATGTCGCGAGGCTTAAGTTCCGTCAACGAAATAGACGCTCTAGCTTGAAGGTCATCGGATGTGGACAGAAACGTTTTGTCCAGCGACCGGATCGGATCGAATTAGTTAGTCTAATTAGTGGTCCCAATTACATCTATTCATCTATTCATTTAAATCGATAGAGATTCAGAGTGCCGGATTCATGGACGAGAAATGGTACTTAAATAAGTACCAGTTTATATTAAGGACAGATTAAATAGACTGACGACTGACCAAAAATCTTGAAACTTCGCAATACTAAGTATGAACGAATAATTGTTATTTTAATCCACAAACTGATGACACCATCCTTTCTAAAAAATGTGTATAAGACCGAGGTTTGATTTTTCCGAAGCACCGATACGATTTTATTGAGGTTCACGAAGGAAAGTAGAGAGCCAAGAGACCCATTCACATGTTTCGTGGACAGGGGAATGAGTTACAAAAGAACCACTGAATGACCCGCTCGCCGATTGCGGAGTAGAAAGCACAAGCGAGAGCGTAGAATTTTTCGGTACGGGCTATTGCACTTTTAACGTCGTACTTTCTGGGCCAGGTCCAAGATATTGTTGCAAACGTCATACTTGCCTTACATTATTTTATAACGAAGCTTTTTCCAGTTATAATGCAACATCCTTGATGCACTTTAACATTTTTTCGCAAGGATTCGAACGACCAAGTTTCCAGCTGAAGCTGATGCATTTAAATGACACGGCAGTAGGATAATGATGAAGAATTCTTGAGAAACAAATGCGCTAAACTTTTGGCGTGTGGTTTTCCATCGAGATTATTCAAAATCCCATCACAGAAACTTTTGCCATGGTCGATCGATTCAAACCAGTCCATGCGCTTCATTATTTTTCTTATCCCATCGCTTTTTTAAATCTTCATCTGACTTTTTCGTCGCTGCATTCTTCACTTATTAATCTCGCATCCCTGCTGCGTCTTGCACGGTTAAAAAAAAATTAATACCCCTCATCGAGACCCCGTCAACGGGTCCATCGCTTCCACGAAGTATCGAACTAATTCACGCTGCTAGTGTCCAAAAAAAAGTAGGAATTACCCTTCTCGTATGTGAACTCGTTACTTTGTGCATGACGCCGCCATCATAAACACGCCGATGGCGCGATGAGATCGATGAAGGGATAACTTGTCGCGCGCGTGTCGCTCTGGTACTTTAATTTTTCAACTGCTACCTCCCCCCCCCCCCCCCCTCGAAAACCCTTGGCTAAGCTGCATTTTTTCTTGTTCAACGTACATTGACTTTAATGGAAGACCAAAGTACTCGCGTACTCAACGAAGCGGCTTTCATTCGCCGGAAAATAATTACACGGCCAAAACTCGGAGTGTTCTTTATTCATACGTTTCCATCACGCTAAAAGACGCGCCTCTCAATCAAATAACTCGTTTATACTGTTCACGGTGATTATAAAATTCGGTTACAGGATGAAAATCCTTGCGGTGAAGATTGGCCCTCAAATATCGAACGTATCGATCATCGGTTATTGGCCTGATACAAGCAATCCCTTTTTTGCTCCTTCAGTCATCAGCCTATTTTTTTTCAATCCTTTGTAAATGTAAAAATAGTCCGTTTCCGTCAGATTAGACCCATTTGCCTTCAAATGGCTTTATCACCTCGCCAATGAATTTGATTCGATTAAAATGAAATCAATCGCAATGGCGTAATTGAATTACAACGCCGATGCTTCTCAGAGACGAGCAAACAAAACTGGATCCTCTATCCTATTTTTACCGTAAACATAATTTTCATTTTTTTTTAATACCCTTGATTTGCGTCGAGAAATATCCGTTGATTAATAATAATCACGGGACCACACTCGTGGCACAACTTTATCTATATGTGGGGATAAATACTGGCTGATCAGCAGTACTTTAATCACCGTCGGGACCGAGGCTAATAGATTTCATATCCCCAAGTTCTCGTTTTTTTAATTCGTCTCCCTCTTATTCTCGAATCGTCGCATCTCGATGCTCATGCTCCCACCTTCTCAATCGGGTCTCTTCATTCCTTCATCGTCACGGTCTATGGACGATCCACTGTAAGTATGTATATGTTGGGATGGGATCTATCGACTACTGGACCGCTACGACGAGATCGAATCTTGATTGGCAAAACCCACATAGTTAGCGTGGGGGGAAGGCAAGGGCGTGTTCATAGTAGTTTTTTGCTGTCGGATGGATCTCAAGTTCGACGGGTTGTGGATCACACAAGCTTGGCAAAGTGTATCGCAGACACGCGCTTTGACGCATGTGAATCCACGTCGTTATACGGATGATCGGCCGAGGAAGGAGTCGAAAGACACGCGTTTTACAAGCTTTCTCGTTGCTCCGAGCGCCAACACGTCACTGAACGTCCACCGTCGTGTTTCCACGAGGTATACCGTACACATTATGCCTGTATATGAGACTGTAATATGTGTAGAAACCTCGGTGAAGAAGAGAGGAAGGAGGTGGATCGACATCGAGGACGAGGGTAATTGCCGGTCGCGCTGGTTCAATTAAAAAGTCAATCAGCGAGCCTCCACTCGCTCCTTCTCTCGTGTTTTCGCGGTCGCGCGAGGCACACCGCATCATGCACACTCCCCGGTTTATTCGCCGTACTTATTACGAGGGAATCGTAGCAACAACGAAAAATTTCGGTGTCGTCGATGATTGGAAGACACAGGGAAAGCCACTTTCAATAGAGGACCTCAGTTGGGATTTTGAGAAATTGTGTCTACGATTGAAGTCGAAAGGAAGATAAGATAGACAACGAAATAAGTCTGTTTGGTATCGACCCTATTTTAAATGATGTAGAGCTGGATTCAGAGTTTACGATACATTTTATGTCTTAAATAGTGTTAAGGTATGAGTCTACTTTAGAAGGCCAAATTTATAAGATTTTTTTCTCAGCTCCTTTATCAGATATGACGATAAAACTGTTATTGCAACATTGTTTCATCCTTCGAAAGTACAAAACAAAAATTTATTTTTTATTTCGATTCTTTGAATAATTTATAGAAGGCGCCAAAGTAAAAAATGTCTTTTTCCATGGCTGACAGTTAATCTCAGGATTGGCAAGTCTGAAACAAAAAAATAAAAAAGCATTTTAAAGATGAAGGTTTCTTACACAACAATTTACCATCATTAATGAAAAATCGGTCGAATAAAAAAATGGCGGAAGTCTGGAATAAATTGTGAAGAATTCAATTTTTTATTTTTAATTCAAACATCCGCAATTTTTTTTAACGATTTTCCATTAATGGCGGTAAATTTTTGTGTAAGAAACGTTCTTCTTTAAAATGCTTTTTCATTTCTTTGCTTCGCAGAGTTGCCAATCCTGAGATTAACTATTGGCGATGGGGTAAGACATTTTCAACTTTGGCGCCTTCTATAAATTATTCAAAGAATCGAAATAAGACATAAATTTTTGTTTTGTACTTTCGAAGGATAAAACAATGTTGTAAGTAGACCTGTACCTTAAACTATGATTACTCGATTTTTACTCATTATTCTTCTTCAACCAAGATTTTCATCTGTTCCAATGGCTTCCCTGAACAAAATAGCTGTTGAACCGTCATTTCATCTTCACAGATAAGAAATATAAATGTAATACCTACAGAGTTGATGAGTCTCCTCCTAAAAACCTGAAGAAAACGATTTATTTCCAAAGGAAAATGATACTTTTAAATATATCCTTGAGAATCGCTTCAGAAATTGAGATTCATTAAATTTTCTAATGTAAAAAATGCTTATGAATTTTTCAATCCTTCTCTTGATTCTGTTGATCTTAAAAAGAATACGAAACTTCGAATCTTCAAGAAAAAACGGACAAATCATTTAAATTAGAATTTCCATGGCATGTCCAAATTAAAAAATTCACGTAATAAAAAAAGACTTGAGAATATAAAAAAATAATGAGAGAGCAGCACGATTCAAATTCACATTGTTTTCAATTTTCAATTCTTATTTTGTCCCAAATTTTAATCCCATACATTTTTCCATATTTGTACAATAATTCCAAATTTAAGATTGCTGGAGTTCTCTTTCCTGTTTCAAGCGAGACTTTGCGTGAGTGGATTTTTATATTTTTTTATCCAAATAAAAAACGATCGAGGATTTTGCTAAGATTTTTATTTTCTGGCTGCAAAGTCACCATGATGCGTTGATGCCTCGTCCAATCAGAAGTGAGAACCAATTGATTGGGAAGAACCAGAAGCAAAAAATTGGATTCGCAACACTCGTGACGAATTTGCGCGGGATTCGAATTGAAAGGTTCCAAACGGTATTTATAAATCCGCACCTGACACTCTTACCGATGGATGCAATTACACCGCGCCAATAGGTTCATAGAAGCCGCCATTAGATCCTTTACCTTACAGCTCCGTTTGTACCGGGAAACGTTCGTTTACGAGGGAAATACAAGAGTCGCTGTCTCCCGGATGACCCCCATTAACCCACTCTCTCTTTGCTCCTTTGACGGACATTCTTCTCCGGGGCCTTTCCAATTGACGGAATGTCCCCATGTTTATACACAAGGCTCGTCAGAGAACATTTATATTGAGTGTTTCGATATTATATTATACGACTCTGTTGATGTACCAAGAAAAGATGTTTCACTTCATGGTCTCGCCTAGAAGTCGGCATAGGAAAGTCTATTGCGCTCTCCTCGGTTTCGTTGTTTATTTCTCTGTCCATCGATGGCATGTGCTACGAAGTCGTCGATTATCCACTGTCCATTTCTCCCCGGGTGTCATCCCAGAAATTATGGGCTAGGGAAGGGTCCGATTGAGAGAGAGAGAGAGAGGGAGAGAGAGAGAGAGAGAGAGAGAGAGACCAAGAGAGCGAGGACCGAGAAAGAGAGACCCTAAATAATTTTCGTTGGGTATGTAACGGCGTTAGAGCTGTATAAGCTTTTGTCGTATATACATAAGGAAGCTGGATCTTTTTAACGATCCCGTAAATCACAATATAAACGCCTCGACGGACGATTGAGACGTCCTGCGGACGCCGTATAAGACATACGCGCGCGCCGTTGTCGGACACTCATCCGCGCCCAAGATTTAGTGGTCCGGATAAATTAAGGGGACACGACGTGATAAATTCACGAGAGATCTCTCTAACCCGAGGAAGTGGATATATTAGGTCAATCCTGAGACTTTTTCGGCCCGTGAAAGTTGGCCGAAGCGCCGTTTGTACATTCCTCGACGCGGATCTTTCCTATTAATATGTGACGTCAGCGCGAAAGCTTTGTACAATATACATGCATGAGGATCTTTGATCCTCTTTAATTGAGTGAAACCGACAAAGCGCGAGACGGGTTTCTCAACACGAGGCGATCTTCAGCGATCAGGATCGAAACGCTTCTTTCACGAGGAAGCGTTTTCACGAAACATCTCCTTCATCTGAATATGGGGCTTTCCAAGTCTTAGCAAGCTGATCCTCATCCGTCTTTATGGTTTCTTATTTCTTTTACGATTTTATTGAGGTTTTAAAAAACTGGCTATTTTTCGTAGGTTTTTTCTATCAATCATAATTTTTTATAATCTCTGTATGGAAAAAAGGGATACAAAATTATTGACTTAAAATATTCTTGAATTCTCGACAACTCTTCAAAATTCAAATAAATAAATGTTATTTAATTCATTAAAAAGTAATTTGATGAGTAAATACATTTTTGATAGAAAGAATAATTGAAAAGTGACTTCTGACTAAAAATTCTAATAAACTCGGAGTACTAATTAGCCTCCGTACAATTTTCGAAATAATGATTCACAAAATCTTGGTCGAGTCAGAATAAGCTTTGTTGAGTTAGCAGAGACAAGTTGCTAAAATGAATTTTAATTACATCAGAATTACGTGCTTTTTCGTTTTCCCAGAAATTGAATTTGTAAAGTTCTCTGCTAGCTTCATGTCAAGCTAGCAAAGACCTAGCTCTTTTGAAACTTTTTTTGAAATGTAACAACATGGAAATTAAGTGTTTTTTAAGTGCTTTTGCCCCTCTCTTCAGGTTCATCTTCTAGAGGAATTTTTTTTTATAGATGGATGGATTTTACGATTGAATTCATATAGAAGAAAGTTTGAGCTCCAATTTACTTTTTTTTTTAATCTGAGTGATTTTTTTCCAAAGTTATTCCGTTTCTCGTGAAAAAAGAGGAAATTTGAAAAATCCCGTATAACATGAAAACAAAGAGGATTTATGAAAAACTTCAAGATAGCAAAAAGTTGCATCGACTTTTGTTCGGGGTAGAGAAATTTTTTCAGATTGTTTTCCCAAAATTTGTTTTTCTCATTCTCTGGGTCGGAGCTCAGATCATTCAATTACGATAACTCGAGATCTATGGGATTATTGATAAAATTTCAAGAGGGGAAAATACTTTATTTTATCATTTTCAACAGATAGGATTTTTTTTAAAATTTGTTTCCCTAATTTTTTTCCAGCCTCGCAACATGAGAAAACAAAATTTTTGAAAAAAAATCTGAAAAAATTCCTTTGAACTTAATGAAAATAGACGTAACTTTTTGCTAAGTTGAAGTTTTTCATGAATCCTCTTTGTTTTCGTGTTATACGGGATTTTTTAAATTTCCTCTTTTCCACAAAAAACATAATGACTGTGAAAAAAAAATCGCCCAAAGTTTCGAAAAAAAAGAAAATTGAAGCTTTAACGTACCCCTTTATGAATCCAATCGTAGAAATGTATTTACAAAATTTCCTCCAGGAGATGGGTACACCTGAAGAGAGGGAGAAAAGGCTAAAAACAGCTGTTTTCAAAATAGTGTCCAAATGTAAAAACAATTTGTAAAAATAATTTAAAAATCCGGAAATTAAGCTAAATTCTTCTCCTTTAAAATGCCGTTTGTTTAATTAGTCTACGTTAACTTCCGGCGAAATGGTATAAAAAAACGTTTCAGACCTTTTTTGAAGTTTTGTCTGGAAACTATTCGCCGGTAGTGTACGTAAATATGAATTTAACTGGTACCAAAATTCACTAGTACCAGAATCAACTAGTACCGGAATTAATTTTGGAGACTTTGGAGACCGGAATCATTTGGTACCAGAATTTAACTAGTACCAAAATTAATTTTGGGGACTTGCCAACTTGACAGAGGTGTCGGAATACCCCATATACGTGGGTATATTTAAATATACGATTCCTACATGCTTGTTGAATCATCGAAGCGAACGAATCACTTGCACACGACGAGCACAATTTCTCCGATCGCTTAAGGATCGATCCTCCCCAATAAGAAGGCTTCAACTCCCAGGATCTTGCAGCTTCATCGACGCATTTTGCGCCCTACTTTTCATCACAGCGAAATCCTCGCAGCGTCACTGATGGATCCGCACGCGTAGGAGATATATGATGAAGCCACGCGGAGAGCAGATTAGCGAGCTTGTAAACACGAGCTCGGCTCAATCGTGGCTCACCGAACACATTCGCCAAGTCATCATTAATTCACGTTGAAGCATCTCCATCCTCTGGTGAATCGTTATACATATTATAAAACGACGAGGAACGAGAGCATCTCAACGAAATCATCTCATGCAACAGTTTTTTTCTATCTTATATTTTCGCAAACTTTTTTGCCGACGAGCGATGAGGCAAAAAAAAAACGATAAACCGAATATTTATCTGAAGCAACAAAGTTTTTGGCGTGAAAAATTTGATTCGGCAAGGAGCGCGATAATTTGAGACGTCTTTTATTTTACTTCGAGACTTTTTTTATGAACTATCAACCTAAACCTCGGTGAATGTGTTATACACATACTGATGGGTCTGACCATAGCCCCAGATCCTTCGAGTTTTTTTGTTCCATGGATCGCGAACGCGCTGAGTCACCGCATTTTCCAGCTAGTAAAGTCGCAAACACTTTTCCCTTTCGTCTTATTTCTCCAAGCAAGTAGTATATCTTCGTGTGCGTGCGAGTTTATATACATATATACATGCACATACATACTGTATATATGTATATTATGTACATAAAACGCTCACCGCGTTCACCTTCCTTCCTCCCTATTTTTCTTCCTCCTCGTCCTTTTTCCCATCTTCTAGCTCCTCTCTTTCGTACGTAACCGCTTGAGTAACCGTCCTCTGACTGCCGCCCACGCACCCCAAAGACGTAAACGTGCATACAAGGGAGTCCTTTCACCCTCTCTTTGCTGGTAGCAACTTTAAAGTTTCGTCACATTGTTCCTTTGGGAACGCTTGGAAAGCTCCCTGGGGTGTAACGATCCGCCATTATTGAGAGTCCTGTTTACAAATTGAACTCTCTTCCTCTCTCCCTCTATCTTTCACCCCCATTTTCCGAGCCGCTATTTCACTCCCATCATAGTATATCGCACGAAAGTTCGTACTACGAGGACTTTTATACGCAGACAAAGTCTGACCGAGCAACGTTGACTCGAAAACCAACCCCCCCCCCCATACGTACCCCTACTCTTATGAATCTCTCGAACGCGTTTTCCTCTCGCATCCCTTGAACTCAACTGGGGCTATCGCTTCTTTCCGCCTCTGCTATCTGTACTCCCTCTCCACCAGGAATTTTCCCACTCCACCTCTGTGAAACAAACCCTCCTCAGGGATGGTTCTCTCGCGAGGGCGAGGATACTTCCAGTTTTACCAAGTTTTCGGACGCCGTCGAACGGTGACTTCTTCTTTCTTCCTCTTCTGCGTCTTCCTCTTCTTCATCCCTCACTGCACCTTTCTCGGTGCACTCCTCTCCCTTTATATACATGTAACTCGCCCCCTAACCACTTTTAACCAACCCTTCCACTTCTTTACTGAGCTCGACGAACTCTTCCACTTTCTCGTTTCTCTGTCTTTCTTTACCCCTTTTCCAGCTTCACTGTGTTAGTGGATACAACGACGGATAAGCCGAGAAAAACTTTATTCCGCTGACTTGTGTCGCGGGGAACGGTCTTTATTTACGTGTGTGTGTATGTCTGCTTATGTGTGTGTGTGTGTGTGTGTGTGTGTGTGTGCAGCATCTCTTTCTATATTTCTCTCGGGGCGAGAGACGGTCCGCGCGTGTTGTTTTGTCGGTATAGAATCGGTCTCCCGTGTCGGGCGTCGAACCCAGAGCTCCTGTCACGTAACTCTTTCTGCTTATTCCATCAATGTATATGTCCGTACCTCGTATATACATATATATGTATACTAACCAGGTAGGTGGTCACTCATTTGCCACCAGTACCGCACTTTTTTTCTCGCGACTGAGCAGTCGCGGAATTTCTTTTGCTTCCCTTTTTCGATTGCCACAGACGATAATCACACGAGTCGAGCATGATTGTTAGTTTTTCCTTTAGCACACTGCAAAGTATCGTTAAATGTACGTATATTTTATTGTAAGTTACTGGAACTCGAGGATTCTGGATATTGTAGAGTTTTGAATTTGATGTAAGTCCCATAAATCGACTATTTGGAGACTTAGGGGCGAAGAAACGAAGGTTTTCTTTACACCTATTTATTTTCCTTTTGGGAGGGAAATGATACCTTGAGCTACTCTTATAGATGAAGTAAAAGGCTTAATTTTCATGTTGTGGGTTGAATTAAATCAATATTGCATTTCCGATCACCTTTTTTTTTAAACATATGGATCTCTTGTTAAATCATTTTTTATTTATTATTAAGAAGCTTGCAAAATTTGAAGCAGATCGGTGCAGCAATTCCAAAATATCGAGTGATCACTAACTTTATTAAATTCGTTTTGAGAAAATGCTTTCAGAGATTGGGCCAAGTTTAATCATACATAAGAGAGCTGTAACTTTCAACCCCCATAATTTGGTTAATTCCGGTAGGATCAACTCAAAATTTCGTCAGAATGTTTGAGGAATATTATATATAGAACCAGACTATCCAAATTAGATTCTCTCAAAATTTCAACCTGACCGAACTCTCTAAATAAAAATAATTTTACTAAAGTTTAAAAAGTATCGAAGACTCAACATTGATTTGGTTGACGTTGTACTGTATTTTTATTATACTTACACTTAGTTACACATTTGATACTGTACAGAAAAATTTGTTCTACAAATTCACTTCCATAT
The DNA here is from genome assembly GCA_946863875.1 of Alloplasta piceator. NCBI lineage: Eukaryota > Metazoa > Arthropoda > Insecta > Hymenoptera > Ichneumonidae > Alloplasta > Alloplasta piceator. The sequence continues at coordinate 8,369,426 of OX333072.1, read as the reverse complement.
GGACAGCAAGGTTTTATTTCATCTGCAAGTGAAAGATACATGAAACACCTTAAGGGGACCGAGTTAGCGTCAAAACGCCAATTTTGGAACATAAATATAAATGTTCGTTGAATACGTGTAAACCTGACCAATGGTCCATCATTTGACGTATCAAATGAAGAAATTTTGGACGCTAGTTAGGACCCTTAAGGTGCAGCAGTTCTCTCATAAATCAATTTTTGAGTTTCACTACGCTGTGCACGATCCTGACCAAACCGCTCGATGGATCTTATTCTACGGTGTCTCATTTTCTTCGTAACATTTTTCCGTACTGTTTAAGTGTGGTGCATTTTTTTTAGGTCCTTATTATAGAGTTGCAGGCCACTTTTAGAATTTTTGAAACAAAAAATTGGTCAAAAATTAAAAAAGTTGCCTGTAACTCCACAATAAAGACCTAAAAAAAAAAATGTGTCGCACTTGAGCATTCGGGAAAAGTGTTATGAAGAAAATGAGACGTCGCAGGATAAGATCCGTCAAGCGATTTGGTCGGGATCATGCACAGTAGTTAAGGGTTCTACCTAGGGTCAAAAATTTCTTCATTTTGTACGTCAAATGATGGACCACGGGTCAGGTTTATGTGTATTCATTAGGTATTTTTAGGTAGACATGTTTTAGGTATTCATGTTCAAAAATCAGCGTTTTGACGCTGACTTGGTCCCTCTAAGTTATGGTGCTATAAAAAAGTAAAATAGATTCAAGTAAGTTCATTATTCCAGAGATTCATCCGTTATTTTATGATACGTCATTGACGCGGAGTGTGCATCGAGTGGATAATGGATGAGTTCCAGACATTGCTGAGACATGAGCTGAGGCATTGCATCAGGTTTTGATTCCAATACCGTGAAACGTCGCGACGTGACGGTGGCCTCGGTAACGCGAGACGAAAGTGCGATTAACTGAGACTTAACTCTCGTCGCGTTATCGTTCGTCTGCAGCTTTCGTTCGAAGCATTGTTGAGAAGAGAGGAAGATGAAAAGAAGAAAGACGAGGAAGAAGTGTAGCGTCAGACAGATGGAATCACATACCGGGAGAGATACGCCGAGGGATCCATGATCTTAGCCCAATATCATCCAACTCTTGAGACCAATCGTCGGTGAAAGACGCGAGCGTATTCGTTAGGCGCATTTTTATATACACACACACATATATATATTGACGCATCTCAATGATATTTTTATTGAGATTGGTCAGTGCCGCACGCCAGTCTAAATATTTAGAATAAAAGCCCGACCTTACGACGTCAAGGGGGGAAGCTCACTTATCGATGACTTAATATCGACGGAAAGAGAAACACGAGTCGGACAATTTTGCACTTCCTCCCATTCGCGATAGAGTTCAACGTTCCATCGGCCATATTTATAGCCTCGAAATCACGCGCCGAACTAACTATATCGATATTCCCTCTCTCTCTCTCACTTTATCTCTTATCGATCCGATAATATGGCACATTTCATCTCTACCGGTTAAAATTCTACTGTCAAACAATTCTATTAAAATACAACCCTTGCATCTTTACCATTCTGTAAGTCAGATATTCAAAAATATTTCCCCCACAAAAACAGCTTCCAGAAATAACTCCACCGACCATCAAATCTCTGGGGAAACTTCTTTCCGGTAGAGAAAATGTCTTTCTGGAAGCATTAGTCGTTAGAGATTTTATTTCGGGGAATTGTTTCCTAGGAAACTAGTCATTCGGCAGACTTGTTCTTGGAGGACTATTATGCGGTAGAGACGTTTCCCTGGAGAGATTATCGCGGCAACTTTCGCTCGATAAGGTTATCTGTTATTCGATAGAATTATCTCATCGAATTTTTTGTTGAGAAAGACAACTCTTTTAATATTTGGTAAAATTGTTTGGAAGAATCGAAGATTCATCAATAGTGTTGGATTCCGGTAGAGTTGCTCATCGGTAGAGATGTAAATGTCCGCATATCGATCAACGTTCGTAAGTCGAGAGGATGAAAGCTTCCTTTGACTAATCGACGTTCATTACTCGATTCATTGATCCGCCATTGTTATTCCAATTTTTCTGTACTATTTATTGGGTCATCGATGCGAAGAACGCCACCCTAATGGCACTAAACTTCATGGAAGTAGTCGCAAAGACTTTTCCAAGTATACATCGACTATGGTTCATCGATGGGAAAGCTCTTTTACTTTTTAACAGTGCGTGGATGCACCGTGTTTGTGTCTGTCTGAGAGAGTACCAAAGCTCGACTGAGTCAACCAACACAGACATAAGAAAGAAGAAGCTATCTTGGGTTGGAAGTATTCGTAAACTATGTGGAACGGTTATGTACTTCAACTTGCACAATGATTCTTGTATCCTTATATAAGCTTCGGCCTCGCAAACAGAAGGCCCGCATTCACATCCCTCCTGGTATCGGATGGCGTCGGTTACGCCATTTTGTTGGTCGGATGTCGATATCTCGTATTATGGAGCACACAAACAGGACTCCGAGACGTTTTCACTTCGGATAACTGCTCCTCCGCTCGCATCGTTGCGCTCTGAGACGGTCGCAGATCGAAGCCAGGAGACCAAACAGTGGCATTCCGTGCGATATCGACTTCCTCGGTGTTGACGACCCCGAATGGGGTGCTGAACAATTCATAGCTTCCCGCGAATCGAGTATATAGCAGCGACTCTCCAGTATCGTACCTTATGGATATTTTATCTTTAATATTATTAAATATATCACATTTATGTACGCTGAGTCGACTAGACAAATTTCCCGCTTCTTCTACACGACTCGGCAAAGTCCTCATTTTCTCAGAGAGGAAATAAGTATAACAGTATGTAGAGAAAAATGGGTAAAGAGAGAGTAAAGTTTATGATTGTGGAGCTTAGACGATTCTAAACTAAAAAGCATCAATGATATAAAACGTTAATGTTTATGAACGTCTATAAATATTTTACATGGCACATTTACACATCGAGAACAATGTTTGGTGAAAAAAGTGATGAAACACTTATGATTAGTGCAAAAATTGTGTGTGGTTAATAATCAAAGATAATTGTTTGTAATGCAGTATTTGTAATTGTAATTACTTTTATTTCTGATGCAATTACTTCTTGTAATTTTAATCCAGTTGATTTCTTTTTGTATTAAATTTTTAGTTAATTAATTTAATTAATTATTTTTGTGAATTTTTCTAATAAAGTTTTCATAATTATTAATATTTCGAATTTTATTTGTCGTTACTTTTTGTAATTGTAATCGAGATTATTTTGATTGCCATTACTTTTAACAATTTGTTCGAGTGTCAGACATTTCTTGTCTACATTTTTATAAAATATTACAAACCATTTCCGTTTCGTCTCACATTGAAAAATGATTATTCTCTGTATCTGAATGGAAGTTTTCGTTTTCAAGTATGGAATTCTATATCGTCAATGTTTATCATTTTAATCACTCACGAGACTGAAGCCGCTCATTTTTGCAGTGTTTTGCTTACGTGAAACATTCCGTGTATATCATATAGGGGAGGCTGGGGCACGACGGCCCCCCTCTAAAAAATGATTAATTTTTTTTTATCTTAAGAATTGTTTTCAACGTTAAAAATGTTTTTCTTTATCCTGCAACAATTTTTTTAACCCGAAGAATTTTATTTTTTATTTTTTAGATAACAGATAATTTTTTTTTCTTCTGAAAATTTTTCGATTTGTTTACAAATACATTTTTTTCAAATATTTTTTATGGTCCATTTCACCCCGGATGTCGTGCATCGGCCTAAAAATGGATGAATGCATCAAATTCGTCATAATTTGAAGAAAAACAAAGAAAAATGTCTGACCTAATTTTTAGGGTGGTCCATTATGCCCCAGATATCGCGGATCGGCCTAACAATGAGTATTAACATTCAATTTATGATAATTTGACGAGAAACCAAAAAAACTTTGTTGAGCAAATTTTTGAGCGGGGCCGTCGTGCCCCAGCCTCCCCTAGTCTTCTCTATCAACGAACACGGATGTATAAAACTATTGTATACACGTATAAAATATATAGTGGAAAGAGAATCATAAGAGAGCATGCACAGTTCATTATGCATCGAGCTATAGATATCCGCGAGTGTATATTTGCGGTTGCGGACAAGTTTCGAACGGTTGGTGAACCAACTCTATCACGCAGAGAGAGAGAGAGAGAGAGAGAGAGAGAGAGAGAGAGAGAGAGAGAGAGAGAGAGAGAGAGAGAGAGAGTAGCGCAACTTACGTAGCGTCGAGACGTCACCGTTGAGAGAAGGAAAACTCGAGTAATTACGTATAAATGCGGATGATGGGAGAGAGAAAGGGAAATTGCACGAGAGAGTAATGATGATGCAGCGAGGAGGAATTTACAACGGAGAACGAGAGTAGAAACTCTTGATTTCGCACTACTCCAACGGTTTTCTCTGCATTGATAGCAAAATGCGTTAAACGTATCTCGTATTGACGTCTGATGAGACGTCGTATATAATTATTATATTATAATATCAAGGTGTTACGAGACAAAGAGTTCAATCTAATTGCTCATCGAATTTCGTGTCCTTTCAGTAAAAAATTGCTCTGCCAAAAGGGGATTCTTATAGAATTTATTTAATCATTTAATTTGGTTCGTTAATTAGATATTGCAATAATGCAGATTATTTCAGAACTTTTTGATTTTATGAAAAAATTGACAAACATTTTACGATAAGCTCCTTCTCTCAGAGGGGAATTTTGTAAACATAAGCAACTGGCTTAAATACTTTTTTTGGTATTTCAATTTATTGCAAATTTGATTCAGAAGTTTAAAATAATTGGCCATCAAAATCATAATACAGAAATTTTTCGTAAATGTGGTTTTTACCGCCAGACTGCGGGACTATGATTGTTTATCAATCGAGAAGGAGGACATTGCAAAAAAGCGGAAAATATACGACGATCAAGAGGAAACCACCGTTCCATGATAAATTCCGCAGACTAAAAAAAAAAAGTTAATAATGAGGAATGCAGTCGGTAAAATTCACATGATCATTTTGATTCCCGGTATTTTTATTGATTTACCAAGAATCAACGATTATCGCAATTGCACCGAATGCGTTTATTTTCAAATCCAATTTCACAACTCATAATTGATGATAATAATTTTTGTTTCATAAGACACATTTATTTTCATTGCCCCGCGCGTTATTTATCTTCACGATCCTCTTGTGTACGATATTTTATTATTGTTGTTAATTTTTTTTATTTTTCCGAGTACCACTAGAAAAGAGCGATTTCACCGAGACAAGATAAACGACGCGTATGATCGCAGGCGACAATTATCAGCGTTACGAGAAAGAATCGCTCGAGACTCTCCGCGTTATAAAGAGCGAGATTGCGATCAATTACGTGAAATTCCATTGCTTTTAGGAGGAAAAAAAAGTAGGCCGAATCTGATTCCGAAAAAATTGATCGTCAGATTATAAGCATATCGTCTTACATGAGGTTAAATTTCGCGGTACACTCGATGGGGGAAGTCTTCATTTTCTCATCATGACTTGCGTAATGTCATAATTAAAGCGTGAACCTTGACAGAACCATCTTTTTATCATTCAATTTCACATCATAATACATTCATAATACGATATCAATACGTTTTTCCTGCTAATTTTCAGTGCTTACGCTTTTCTCTTGGATAGGAGATCACAAATCCTCAATGGAAACCTCCAAAAATTTTTGAAGGACTTATAACTCAAAACGACTTTCACCATCTTGTAGCTGGGAGTCTCTAGTTTTCAAAACACTATAATTGAATTTATTTAGCATGACAAACAAAGTAAGAATCGTTAAAAACGTTCGACAAGTCCTACAGGCCAATTTTCGGACTTTTTTGCGTTTATTCGCACAGTTTTTTAAAAAATGAGAATATCGATTACAGCCTTCCATTTTCTCATTCCTGAAGTTATAACGATTCGATTTTACTACTTACGAGTTAGAAAATTTTGTTTCAAACGTGTTTTATAAACGAAAGAAGTTGTGGGTCGCTGTATACCCAGACTGGACCGGTCCAGGACGCGAGAAAATGGTGGGCCTCAGCGGGTTAACTTCAAAAACACATCTTTAAGGGAAATTAATTGACTAACAAACCTATTTTCGTTGCGTTTCAACGCTGCAATCTTTAAAATTCAATTATTAACCGAAGAAGGCCACGAGTTTATCAAACATTTCCAATTGATATTTTCATGTTAAGACCTTAATTTGTTTGAATAAAATCAAGGTTTCATGAACGATGAAAAATAATGGTTCTTTTCCGCTTACGAAGGTGTACTCGATTGAATATTCCCGCTTCGCGGTCTCGAGAGAAAAAAAACAAAGTTTTTATGTCGAGAGAAACGCCAAACATTGTTATAATCTCTCCTTCTCGATGGATCCTTCAGTAAAAAAGAGGGGAAAAAACCACCTGACGAGAGCGTACGACAGATAGCTCTCCGCCAGAGAGATCGCTATATATGTTTTTACATATATGTATATATATATGCGTTATGCGACGTGAACGAATAAGAGGACGACAAAGTCCTGTGAAACTTCTTCTTTCTTGTCCTGTCGTGACCGCGGTCCTTGACGCGTTCTCCAGGCGGTATTTCACCTCGAGTCGCTTGTGTGCTTGGCCATATAGCGCCTCTCTCGCTTTATGTATGTCGGACGCTGCTTCACGGCATTCTTCGTGGGAAAACCAAACAAACATCTTGAGTCTTCCACCAGAGCCATCGGGATCTTCGTGGATGAACTGCATACATTTATATATACGTATATATACGTCCATATAAATATATCGCACACCCTCGAGATATTTTTGATGCTGCAACACCCACGCTTATAATACAACTTCCATGTTGTTGATACATCGTCCTTCTCCTTTTTTTTGCTTTTTTTTTATTATTCACGGAATGTAGGTCAACAAAATTTAGGTACCATAATTAGTTTTGCTAATGTTTGACTTGATTGTTGATTATGAAATTGATTTCATAACTAGAAATATGTAAAATTGATTTTATAACCAGAAGTTTATAAAATTGATTTTATAACCAGAAATTTATAAAATTGATTTTATAACCAGAAATTTATCATATTGATTTTATAACCAGAAATTTATCGAATAGATTTTATAACCAGAAATTTATCAAATTGATTTTATAACCAGAAATTTATCAAATTGGTTTTATAACCAGAATCTTATCATATTGGTTTTATAACCATAAATTTATCATATTGATTTTAAAACCAGAAATTTATCAAATAGATTTTATAACCAGAAATTTATCAAATCGATTTTATAACCAGAAATTAATAAAATTGATTTTATAACCAGAAATTTATAAAACTGATTTTATAACCAGAAATTTATAAAATTGATTTTATAACCAGAAATTTATAAAATTGATTATATAACCAGAATGTATCAAATAGATTTTATAACCAGAAATTTATCAAATAGATTTTACAACCAGAAATTCAATTTATCAAATTGATTTTATAACCAGAAATTTATCAGATCGATTTTATAACCAGAAATTTATAAAACTGATTTGGTAACCAGAAATTCATAAAATTGATTTTATAACCAGACATTTATAAAATTGATTTGATAACCAGAAATTTATCAAATAGATTTTATAACCAAAAATTCATCAAATAGATTTTATAACCAGAAATTTATCAAATAGATTTTATAACCAGAAATTTATCAAATAGATTTTATAACTAGAAATTTATCAAATCGATTTCATAACCAGAACTTTATCAAATCGATTTTATAACAAGAAATTTATAAATCTGATTTTATAATCAGAAATTTATAAAATTGTTTTTATAAACAGCAATTTATAAAATTGATTTTATAACCAGAAATTTATAAAATTGGTTTTATAACCAGAAATTTATAAACTTCCAACTTGAACATACTTGAGTATGGTAGACTTTTGATTACTCTTCAATCGATTACTTTTGAACTCATTTCCAAATATGACAAATTAGAGATTATGTGATTTTTATCTCAAAGAAATTTCATTACAATTATCAAAATCTGATTTTTTTTTAATTTTCAGTGTCGACCATCCTTTGGTAAGGAAATTCATGAGTAAAGTAGGGAAATTCCTTCGAAAGGCAAACAGACACTAAACTTGATGATAGTTCAAGCTATAATCAGTCACGATCTGCATGAAGAAAATTCTTGTCATAGCGTCAGTTCTTAAATAAATTTAACCCAAATTCCCGTTCAGAAACCTAAATTAATTTTTCTCGTATTTCGTTAATGATGATCATTATTATGAACATTATAGAACAAAATGGCGATTAAAAAGTCATGGTTTTCCGAGTTGAGCTCCAGATAAAGGTCCCTCAAATCAAAAAGGAATTCTTCGCATTTTATATTTTGCTTCGATCGACGATCGATTAGCACCAAAGTAGTATTTTTCTCTTTCTCTCTTTCATACTCTTTTGAGCCCCCCCCCCATCGTATGCACGAACGAAAACCAACCACGGTGTTATATCACGTTGAGAGTTATGGGATACACGCGAAGAACCCCGCAACGTTCCGTTTTCGCACACACGCGGTGTTTAAATGGGCTGTTATTTCGCGCGTCTTCTCTCGCGCACGCGCGCCCCTGTGCAATTATACACAGTTGATTGAAGACTAATCATTTTGGCCTCGATACATCAGATCCTTCTAACTGATAATCATAGTATGGATTTTATTCCTCGGTCTTTCTCACTCTTGTTTAAGACCTCTCGTGAGAATTAAAATTGTAGGATACAGATACCCTCAACCCTCGAATAAGAACTAATCTCGGCCAGGCGTGATGTTCGATTCTCGTTATTTATCAAACGGTTATTCACTTCCCTCATCTCACTCTGTTTTCCTCTCTTTCTCTCGTTCAGGATTCTCCTCTTAATTTTCTATTCACTCCCATATATCTCTCGACTTTCTTGCTCCCCGTGGTTTTTTCAAATTAACCGTATGGAGGCGGATTCCAAAGAAAGAGGGAGATGAGATATCACAGTAGCAACGAAAATTGATTTTCGACGTTCTCCTCGGTATTTATGACCAATGATCGAAGAACTCGTTCGATCTGGCTTTAAAAAAAAATTACAGGCGTGTAACAGTTTATGGTTTTCTTTTTTTCTCTAAAAAGATTGATCTTTTCGGGAAAATAGCGTTGGATTTTCTTTTTTCAAATATTAAACCTTTGAGGATTGAATTTTTAATCGTACAATTAATTTTTAAATTAATCCAAGCTTTAATTACACTATTAATTAAATTAATTAGGTAATTAACGTAATTCAACTAACTTAATTAATTAATTTAATTACTTATTCAATTTATACGTTAATTTTCCATCGATTTTTCTTTCGAAGATAAAAAAACTGACTTAATTATCGAGAATGATTAAAAATTAATTATTCGAATTAATCCATGGCATTATTAAAAATGCTAAGTGCCGTTCGAATAAGAATCCTTACCGATTCATTCACATAAATAAGTGGAAGGTATTTGCAGAAGCTGAGACTTTATTGACCAAAGTGAATAGCTTTCGAAATTTCATAAGTCTGACCGGACCAAATTCTGAAATGAAAATTTCGATGATTATCGCTTTTTTAGACATTTCATTCATATTCATAAAATTATAATCATTATAAAATCACACATCATTATCGCTTTTTTACACATTTTGTTCACATTCATAAAACTATAATCATTATAAAATCTCTGCTGGATGTATATGGGGAATTCCACGTCAAATTACGCGGTTATCGGCCTGAGCCCCTCAGATTTTGATGTCTAATGAATTGTGGGATTCATTTGGCCCAAAATATGATCTCCAATGTTTAAAAATTTTTATTTAATTTTTTTAGTGGTTGCCCGAGCTAAAAAATCATTTAATTAAGGGAAAACATAAATATGGGGCTTTTTAAATGAATGCATTTTTTTCACAGAAACTAGGGCCCAAAACAGATATCTTCATCTTAGTTCGATAATGGGCTAAAAATAATTACTATTTTTTTGTAATAATGTTTCAATTGTGTTTGAATCATCCGTTTTAGTTCAGGTCGTCGAGGCTAATAAATTTTCGAAAAATGTTGTCGTTTCACTCTTAAACCAAGAGAAAAAAATCAAGTTTCACTAGAAAAATATATTTGTTGTTGTTATTCTCACTACAAGAAACAATCAAAATGAGAAATTATACAAAAAATTGAAATACAAAAAAAAATAGTCATTATTTTTTTTTCATTATCGAACTACGACGAAAATATCTGTTCTTCGCCCTAGTTTCTGTTCAAAAATTTCATTAATTTAAAAAAGGCCCCTCCTCGTGTTTTCCTTCAATTCAATGATTTTTTAGCTCGGGCAACCCCTAAAAAGTGGAATAAAAATTTCTAAAAATTTGAGGTCATATTTTGGGCCAAGCGAAACCCACAATTCATTGGACTTCTAAAATCCCAGGGGGTCAGACCGATGAGCGCGTGATTTGACGTGGAATGCCCCATATACAATACGCATTGCTTATGGCAATAATATTCACCCGCAAAAGAACACGATCAGGGCTGCTCGACGTGCGCGTTTGCTCGTGCCATTTTTTTTACTAAGAATTTTTTTACTCAGAATCGATGTGCATTGATGTACGTGTAATATGCAAAGTGTCGGTAACCAGCAAACGTCGCATTATTGCTCTTTTTTTCCTCTTTCTCACACATACACCTACGGATTCGTGCGGTAAAACGGTGGAGAGGAAAAAATGCAATTGCAACGGCAGCTGCATTGTACGCTACTGTGATGCACAATGCGCGTAGGCTGCAACGTGAATATTTGCTGTTCGTAGCGTATGTAATGTCGTGCAGTCGTTTGCAAGAGAGAGAGAGAGAGGAAGAGAGAGAGAGAGAGAGAGCGAGAGAGAGAGAGCGAGAGAGAGAGAGAGAGAGAGAGAGAGAGAGAGAGAGAGAGAGAGAGAGAGAGAAGAGAGAGAGAGAGAGAGAGCGAGAGAGAGAGAGAGAGAGAGAGAGAGAGAGAGAGAGAGAGAGAGAGAGAGAGAGAGAGAGAGAGAGAGAGAGAGAGAGAGAGAGAGAGAGAGAGAGAGAGAGAGAGAGAGAGAGAGAGAGAGAGAGAGAGAGAGAGAGAGAGAGAGAGAGAGAGAGAGAGAGAGAGAGAGCAAAAAAAAATAGAGAGCACCCGATATATGTGTTATGGCTGCTCTCAGCCGGTTTATTACTTTCAATTTGGGTCAGATATACCGCACATGCACCTTCTTCTCTCGCGCATTCATGCACAGTTGAACAAAAGCCCTGTACGTAGGGTTTTTTTTCGAGCAAGTAATCCCGACTGAACATTCGTGTTCGTACAAGAGCAATATTTATTTTTCACAAATTCAATACTTTTTTATGCGAGAAAAAAATAAATTCATCGGTTTTAGATAATAAATTGATACGCCGAACTCCAATTTTAGTTGATGGAATGAAAAAAGCCCTTTCAAACGACATTCAAGGATCGAATCGATCGAATGAATTTGAGCGTTTGTTTAATTGCAACAAAACCGTTTTTGAACGATTAACAAACTATTCCCATTATTGATCGTCTTAAAATGTTGATTGCTATCAAGGTCGATGTGATATTTTATCACTAAATTAGAAAAAAAACTCGATGATAAAAGGCGTTCGAGTGCCTCTTCTTTCGAGACAACGCGATTGGAGGAAGAAAAATGAAATTAAAAAATTAAGTAATAATAGCAAATTCATGATTGTTTGCAATAATTAATGCTCATCGTTCGATATCGTTGTCGCGAGAAAACTAACGAACTTTGTGCATTGATTGTGTTGAAAATGTTCACTTTATCAATTTTTATGAACCGCAAAAAAATCTCAGACGAAGCTTTGAATCGGTTTTCGCCATTAATCGATTCATCGACAACGAGCAAATAAAATGGCACAAATTACTTTCGTCGTATCGAAGACTTATATCTCCGTTTGCTTTCTCATTCGTTAACCCAATCTCTGAAAACGAAGAGTCCACAAAATCCGGGAGTTTTTGCAAATTCTTCGGCATGTGTTCGCGGTTAATCACATATAGCTAAATAATTTATCCTGTTTGCACGAATGTTTGCTCCGTGAAATTGACCGCAAATGGTCGACCGTAGAACCGCCTTCGTAAGCTTTATTCTCCCTCTGAGATTGTTACAAGAGCCCACGAAGAGCGTTGCGCGGTTCCCTGTTGGGCGTCTTAATGTCGTCTTAATGGGCCACGATAAAACGGTGATGTACCGTCGTTACGTCTGTGTTATTTTTATTCGTGCATTTGCGTGCGTGCGTGTGTGTGTGTTTTGCCGTGCGTATATAAACGGGAAACAGGCGTGCAACGATCATGACTTCTCGCGTATTTCTCTCGCTGAATGTCGATATACTCTCGGCCAAAGGATCTCCTTTCACGCTCTGTTATATATACGCCAAATTGAATGGGGGGGGGGGGAATTGGGGGTTGGTTTCTCGTGGGTAACCCAGAGGGGCGCGATTGATAGTAATTGCGGTTTGGGAACGAGATAGCGAAATAATGGCGCCTGCGAGCGGTTTAATTCCAAATCGAGGACGCGCGCTGGACCATTCTTCCTTCGAGGATGCACTCTTTTATCTTTGGTTTTTTTCCCTCTCCCGCTGCTTGGCATCCGCGTGTCCATGATGCGTGTGCGAGAGCCATCATTCTGTTGCGTTTTGGCAAGTCTTCCCTCTGAATGCACGGAGGAGTGAAAAAAGAAATTTGGTGAAAAGACTCGAGAGCCAAAGAACCGGCAGAAGGTGCCGCGATCTGGACACGAGCGATTTTGCGCTGTGCTGAGGAAGAAACGGCGGGGAAATATTGACTCTCTTGTCGTAAGTGATTTGCCGATCGAAGAAAGAACGGCGTTCTCAAAAGGGTGTCCTTTGCTTTTTGACTGCACTCACATGTAGGTAAATTTCAGCGGAGAAGGGAAACTTTTTATTAGTTAAATTGTAGTTTTATTGAGAGTCTTCTTGTAATCGATCGACCTCCGGAAGCTTCAAGGGATCTCCGTCGCTTAGCATGAATTATCAATAATAATATTGCCCGAAAGTTATCAATAAATTGTACAGCCACACAAAAAGAAAAAACAATTTCGGTCTGGGGGTCTGACTATATGTACACTGTATGTTCTTGGGGTCGCTGAATCCGAATACGAGGTTTGTTTAACCCCAGCACGTCAGGGTTTAGCTATAACCTCAAAAACACTCCAAAATTAAGTTTTTTTTTAAATATCTCGAAAACTATTATAGTTGAGAAAAAATCGTTCTGGGTTCGTTTTGATGAGTATACTCGTGGCTACTAAAAATAAATATTACGAAAAAAAAATTTTGAAAAATGACAAATGTGGAGAATTTTGAATTTTTATAAATCTTTTTTTTATATATTATCTTGTACTGATCTTAGAAGATCCTGAAGTTTTCAGAAAGGTTTTTTTTGTTTTTTCGAAACCATTATGATTTTTTTATTTTAAAAAATCGGGTAAATCCACGATCAACATTAAATTTTTGCTTAAATTTTTATTATATAATACCTTGGATTGATCTTAAAAGATCCTGAAATGTGCAGGATGGTATTTTTTTGTTTCAAAAATTAAAAGATCCTGAAGATTCCAGGATCTTTAAAGATCACTCCAAGGTATTATATAACAAAAATTTAACAAAAAATTTAATGTTGATCGTGGATCCACACGATTTTTAAAAATCCAAAAATTCATATTTTTGAAAAAACAAAAACACCTGTCTGAAAATTTCAAGATCTTTTAAGATCAGTACAAGGTATTATATAAAAAAAATTGAACCAAAAATTTAATGTTGATCGTAGATTTGCACGATTTAAAAAAATTCAAAATTCGCCAAATTCATGATTTCTAAAAAAAAAATTCGGTATATTTTCTTTTTCGTAGCCACAAGTATACTCTTCATGACGAACCCAGAACGATTTTTTCGTAGTTATAATAGTTTTCAAAATATTAAAAAAATAATCTTGATTTTGAAGTGTTATTTTTTGTGGTTATAGCCAAACCCGAATTTTTTTTTAAATTTTGTGTGGCTGTGTTGTTCAACACTTTGTTGTTGGCAATATTATTAAGATTGATGAACTATGATCAATAATTATTATTGATAATCGTCGTTTATAGCATGTCAAATGTTGCTGATTTTTTTCAGATTTTTAGTGTATCATGAAGTACGGGAATTTCAATCAGATACATTTTTTCGCTGGGACGCGTCATTAGCAAAGTTTCGAGCGTATAAATAGTAAAAAAAAAATTTGATAGGAAAATTCTGAAATAATTCCAGGCCATTCCGTGTATACGTACGCTACTTTTTCCATACTTGGAGTTTTCTCTTAAACTCTATAGTTTTTGAATTACGCTGCATCTTTAAAAATTTGTCTTTTTCAGTCAAAAGAGAAATAACTTTGCGAGAAAAAATCGTACGAAATTTTTTTGAAACCAAGAATGGAGCGTCTGCTAACCCTTTCAAATGTATCATAGATGAAAAAAGACAGAAAAAAATATCCTTAAGCTGTGTGCCCAATTCACGATGGTCGAAAAAAGGTCAAAAACCGGGCAAAAGTGCATACTGGGTCGAAAAAAAAATCATAAAAAATATTTCAATAAATGAAACGAAGCTGAATTCTTTTTCGTGAAAACGCTTTTTTCAAAATTTGATTATCTTTTTTTTTGACGGAGTTATATGCAACTTCTAGTGCGGCAAAAAATATCGACTGGTATATCCAAACCTTTGAGCGAGGATGTATATAAAAATAATGAGCTCGATATTTTGAAAACTCAACAGATATTTAAAAAAATAACACAAAATGCGATAGAATTTAAACAAATAGTTTCAATTTTATAAAAACGACGTGGAACAAAGGAGATTAGATTCACATATTCCTGTAAGATTTCAGCTTGATCGATTTCATTTTTTTTCGAATCATAACGATTTCATTTTTGGCGAGGAAGAACACAAACACGCACATCCACATTTTTTCATCCAGATATTTTTGTAAACATCACATTTTTTTTAGAGATTCGAGCACCCGTAGTAAAAAACTCCATTCGTCGCCATTGAAAAATCCCCATTCATTCCCCATTGCCAAAATAACCAACGGAGATGAATGCCGAATTGCCTAAGGGGATTCTCGCCATTGAATTCCCCATTTGAAATCAAATGAGGATTTTCCAATGAGGATTGACTTCCCCATTTGAAACGGAATGGGGATTATCCTATGGGGATTCAATGAAGAAAATCCCCTTAGGCAATTCGGCATTCATCTCCATTGGTTATTTTGGCAATGGGGAATGAATGGGGATTTTTCAATGGCGACGAATGGAGTTTTTTACTACGGGTCTCACTCTCTCTCTCTCTCTCTCTCTCTCTCTCTCTCTCTCTCTCTGCACACTGAGACCAAATTTTTTTAATTTCTTTTTTTTTCGTAATTAATCGCGCGACAACGAGATTACACGGTGAGATGAGTGCCGTAGCGGTCAAGAAATTTGACGTGGACGCCGCTCGCAAGTGAACGACTATTGACCCAAGAAATTATCGGCCAAGAGCATAACGAGCGTTACGAGACGCCTGCGCTCGTATATTAGGCATATCCGACGCTGAATCCATTGATGCTGAATACACGCATCTTTACCCAGGCATGCCGTATATGCATCTGCATGTATATGGCGCATTCCAGCCCGATTTGACCTGGGTCCGACCCTTCACCGCTCCGATTTTATCAGCGATTTTGTATGATTTTGCAGTCCTTCTGAAAAGCACTCAGGATTTTTTTCAGATTTTATTGGAACAATTTGACTTGACCATAATTTTATAAACAAATTATTTTTAGCCCAAACGTAAACATCTGAAAAAAATTCCAGAAATCCCATTTTTTTATATGAAAAATTGTAAGCATTGAGCCGAAGTTGGTGGAGGTTTCCTTCTGTTTATAACAAGCTTTTTCGAAGAAAAATTTAAAAAAATGGAAAGAGAAATCTAAATTGAGTGGGCCCTTATCTAAACAGTTTTTTAAACACCTTCAATTCATACAAAAATGTTTGGATAACGGCCCACTCAATTCGGGTTCCTCCTTCTATTATACAAATTTTTTTTCGAAAAAGCTTATTATAAACAGAAGGAAACCCCTGCCCACTTTGGCTCAATGCCTGAAATTTTTCATTTAAAAAACGGGATGTTTATGATTTTTTTCAGATTTTTAAATTTGGGCTTAAAATAATTTGTTTATAAAATTATGGTTAACTCAAATCGCTCCGGAAAAATCGGAAGAAAATCCTGATTGCTCTTCAGAGGTACTACAAAACTATAAAAAATTGCGCACAAAATCGGAGAGGTGGAGGGTCAGACCCAGGGTCAAATCGGTGTGGCATGTCTCATATACATCATATTTATTATATAAATGTAATCGTCGCCGCGAGTTTCAAGAATCGAGGCGCATTTTTGAGGTCCAGCTACACCGAAATGCACTTCCGCAAGATTATTTGGCAGGGATAACAATGGAAATACAAAGAAATGAATATTATTTGCTGTTATAGTCTATCGAGCCAAATTTTTTAAATTCGAAGAATTAAACAATTTATGGCAGTTCGAACATACTCATGTGTTTTGCAATGGTAATTTTACAATTAAATTATTTATACAAAATGTCTAAATGAAAATATCAAAAATAACGCTCGATAGACTGTAGAGAAAATGATTTTGAATGTTTTGTTTAAAAAAAGTGTAAAAAAATATTAAAATTTATAAGAGAGAAACCCACTCAAAGTTCAACGTTCGTTTTAAGTATGATTCAAGTGCGATTAATCTGAACCCATTCCCAAAAACTAAATCTGGTCTACTCGTACATTCTTTTATTTTCAGCAATCTCAAAGGTCAACTAAACAGACAGCTTGAAACATTTCTTATCACTTATCAATCGTCACATACTTTGACATTTAATTGTCATCTACAATCTTTCCGGGATTTTTTCAACGAGTGTTTATCCGAAAAAATTTCGAATGCTGTTTTTTTTTTAATTTCGTCCTCAACGAAATTCCGACTTCAAAATTATCGTGATTTCAGATGTGTTTTCTCTTTTCGCACTTGAAAAGGCGATTAATCTCCGTTGATCGTTTCTCGATGTGATTAAAGTAAAAAAAAACCCGAAAGTAATTAAGGGGATATCTGTTTATTATCATCTTTGGCTGAACGCTTCTGGCGGCCACGATATTTTTCTTCTCATTAAGAATATAAAAAAAACGAAGTTAAGATTCACGGAAGGAATATATTTGAATGATGAAACACCCGAGTTTTTCCAGTATTTATCCTTTTTGGCTGATCATATCAGCCAAAGTGATTTGGCTTATCTTTACAAACTCCGAGGTGGGCCGAAAAGTATCGAGTAGCTTCAAATCGGCGAGGAGGTCTCAATTTAAAGAAGAAAAATATCACGTGCCACACGCGATCGTTTTGAAGAAAAAAAGAAACGGGGAAAAAAGGAATGGGAAATGTTGATATACCACGCGAATTTGCCTATTAATTGATATTATATTTATATGGGATACGAATCTTGGGAGGGAAAAAAACCCGTTTTTAGTTCCGAGAAGACTGAATAAAAATGCCTGTATTATAAATGTACGATATATTTGGTAAGACCACAGGTGAAGTCCAAGTCAAATTTGACCTTGTTGCCATGGTCTAAAGTGCTGATATATCCATGAAGATTCTATATCGCACCAATAGATGGATTTCACTATCGATAAGAAAATGTGAATGCGGATAATAATCCTCAAACCGTTGAAATTATATAAGTCAGCGATACGACTCGGATCAACATTGAGGTTCTTCACAAGCAACTATAAAATCGTTCGAATATGAATGCCTGGAAAATATTGTCACGAAGAATGTTCAGCTCAAGTATTTTCGAAATAGTGATATCGTGAACCTCAATGTTTGGAATAATAATTTCTGCATCTTGAATTCATGGTGCAATAATTTTTGGAGCAATGATATAAAAATCCACGCGTTTGTTCAATTATCTGATCACTATCTCGGCGCTTCTTCCTCAAAAATCGACACATAATTCTCGAGCTCTTCGACTGTTTGCTAATCTTTCGGTAATCATTGCGCAAGCGGACGTTCCTCTTCGCATGAGCGTGTTCCACATTCCAATTGATCCAAAATCTATTGAACTGTGTCAGACAAAGTATGTGGCAAAATATGTGGGTTATCCCAGATTTCAAAAAGAGTTACGCTGAGAAAACAATGTACCAGGATTTGTTAACTGTTAACAAATGTGAAGTTGAATATGGCAAAATCAATTATTTGTCAACAGTTAATATGAGGTATTCCCGCTCAACGGGACCTCCTTTTAGGCCGACCTCTTTCGATTTTCTTGAATCTCGAGTATGTTTTAGTGCTGCCTGAAAGTATATTGTACACCAATTTTCAGATCTCTAATTATAATACTCGTTGGAATACACCAAAAGTTACATTTCAAACTTTTCGCGTATTCAGCGCTTCGGAGCTTTGGCACGGCGCGAAATAAAATCGAAAAAATTCTTAACAATAGCTTTTGATCGGAAATTTCCTGCGCTTTTCGGAAAAAATATCTGCAAAAAATATCAGCAATATCAGAAAAAATTGATTTACAAAAATTTCAAGTTAGAACTCGCACCCGTTTACTAATGCCAAGTCTTTTAGTAGGATAAAAATTCTTAAATATTGTGTTTTTCGTATTCAACAGTTCTCTGGTATATTATATAGTTTTTTTTTAACGAATTTCGAATTTTATAAATTTATTAAATTCAAAATTCAATAAATTTGATTGCATCAATTTATTTTAATAAATTTAATAAATTTACTAAATTCAGAATTCGTTAAAAAAACGTTACATAATACATCAGGGAACTGTTGAATACGAAAAACACGATATGTAAGAATTTTTATCCTACTAAAAGACTTGGCGTTAGTAAACGGATATGAGTTTCAACTTGAAATTTATATCGTGACTTCTCAGATATATACAAAACATGAAAAAATTGTTCCGCCGGATTAAATTATGCTCTTTTTTTGTAAATCAATTTTTTCCGTTTTTGGCCGGAATTCAAATGAATTCTTTTTTTTCGGAATCGCTGGTATTTTTTTCGAAAAGCGCAGGAAAATTCCGATCGAAAGCTATTGTAAAAGAATTTTATCGATTTTATTTCGCGTCGTGCCAAAGCTCCGAAGCGCTGAATACGCAAAAAGTTTGAAATATATCTTTTGGCGTATTCCAAAGAGCATTATAGTTAGAGATCTAAAAATTAGTGTACAATATACTTTCAGGCAACACTAAAACATACTCGAGTTTCAAGAAAATCGAAAGAGGTCGGCCTAAAAGGGGGACCCGTTGAGCGGGAATACCTCATAAATGAAATAAATATATGTGAACAGTTAATAAATTCTTTTGACACAAATAAAATATCCTTGATATGCGTACACTGTTTTCTCAGTGTACGCATATCAAGGATTTTGTATAAAAGCAAATATTGCTCTCTTCTCGCACGCCATCAAATATATTATCTCATTAGAATCTTAATTTTTTTCTTCGTTTGATTATGTATAATTTTTCAGCTAATTAACAATTTTAAATAGCGAAGTTTTGGACGAAGGGATCAAATTATAATGGCTCGAAAAAATTGTCTCGTGTTGATTAATTAATTAATCACTTTTATTAATTTACACCTATTGGATTCAATTTAATTAATACTTCATTAATTAATAATTAATCTATTTTATTTATAGGAGAGGTGTCCAGTTGGTCATTGGTCAAGCTGTGGCACGATCTGTGGTTATGAAAAAACGATCAATAAAAATATTTTTAATGATTAAAAGACTCGAAATTTTGTACAATAAAGATCCTTCAACATCTTTTACTATGGCATATCAAAAAGGATATTTCCTTTCCCCTCTCGCCCTATAAATGGCACAAAAACAAACCCCTTCTGAAGAAGGTTTTTCCCTGACATTAATTTCGATTTTCCTCAAAACACTTCACGAAAAATGGGACCAGGAATATGTTGCATCTTAGAGTGATGATCATTGAAAATTCTCTTTATCGCAAATTATAAAATTTATAGGCAATGATTTATCGAACGTGTGGTAAGCGTTCAGATTTTTGTTGTGGCACTGTCGAAGCACCGCATATGGAAACCAAGGTGTCGCTTAATGGTGAAACATTAGAGGGATAAGATAACAGCCTGTGGAAAAGAAAAAGGATTTTACGAAAGGCGCGCGACGACGAAGAGAACGAGCCCGTAGTAAAAAACTCCATTCGTCGCCATTGAAAAATCCCCATTCATTCCCCATTGCCAAAATAACCAATGGAGATGAATGCCGAATTGCCTAAGGGGATTTTCGCCATTGAATTCCCCATTTGAAACGGAATGGGGATTATCTAATGGGGATTCAATGGGGTCATCAATGGAGATTCTTTCATATGATTGCTATATATACATGGAATTACGCATTAAATAATCAAGTAAGTTATCAGTAAGTAAGGTTAATCATAATGCTAATATTAGCATGACGACCAATAATTATATCATATATCATATATAGCAATCATATAGCAATCATATATATATATATATATGTATATATATATGTATATATATATATATATATATTACATTTAATAGAAATTATTGAAGCTCAGAATTGAGAAAATAGATTGTAAGTGTATTCAGATGACGATTGATAATGAAAGTATATACGTTTCTCCTCTCACAAATCGAGTTGAGAGGGACTGATAAAATTATGTGTATATGTTAAAAATAAACGGTTTTAAAAATCATTTATCCCAAACGTACGCGCACTTGATGAGCAGTATATAATATATTTTTTTATATATATTATATTATATTTTATTTTAAACTATTATATTATATTATATTTTATTTTAAACTATTATATTATATTTTAAACTGATTGACCATCGATATAATCATCAGCATTTATTACAATTGAAGAAAATATTTGGTTCATATATGAGAATCAGCGACATCTACTCTTACTTAATTTTATTAATTCACCGCCGTTTGAGAAATATCGCTTTCGGAAAAATTCTCATCGATCGATGGGTTCAATTGTTCTGCATTGAACCTCGAATATGGATTGCAACATCGTTAACGAATGCTGCTCATCATTCGATCAGTCGTCAATGAAGTGACATTATTGATAAATGTTGATCATTATTGTATAATTCGTAGTTACTTATTATTCAATGGGTATCCTTGGTAAATGCTGATCATTTCATCGTTAGCCGCATTTGGGTTCCAATGAACATCTGTGGGAAATGCTGATCGTTCAGTTCATCCGCATTGACTTTCCAATGGACATCATTGGGTAAAGCGGATCATTTCGTTCATCAGCATTTACCTTCCCATGGACACCATTGGGCAATGCTGATCGCTCGATACATCCGCATTGGCTTTCCAATGAGCATCATTGAGTAATGATGATCATTCGATTCATCCGCATTGGCTTTCCAATGAGCGTCATTGAGTAATGATGATCATTCGATTCATCCGCATTTGATGTTCAATGGATACCCATTCACTGATCAATGGTCAGCCCTGTACGCCATTGACAAATGCGGAAATCTCAATGGGTCCCCATTCATTGTCCAATGGAGTCGTATGAGGACCATTGGTTGCCATTGGCGATTCAATGGAGTTTTTTACTACGGGAGACGAGAGTGTTTTAATGGAATTGCTGGCTTGTACAAGCTTCGCGTCATATTCTCGTCGTTCACGTGCCTTTTGGCTGTCAAACGCGTACTTTCAGTAAAGATTACTATTTACCATTGCGAAGAATACATATACACATATTTCCAATCTCCTTTCTCTCTTTTCCCTTGTGAATGCCACCGACGTTGGTACTTTCGAGCGTATATTATCCAGCCCGACGTTCCTCGTTAATTTCGTGAGTGAAACACGCACTGTCACCGTCCAAGACTCGCACGCGTGTGTCGTTCCCTTTCTCGTCGCGCCTCCTCTTTTTCTTCCTTCTAACGGATCGCTAATCTTTGCCGGACACGCGTCAATCTCTCTCATTCTGCATTTAAAGATCGTTTTTACGTATTGGAACCAATATTGCTTGCTACTTGCGCCCAGGATTTTCATCCCTTTTTCTCCGTGAAATTAAAAAGGGCCTCTAAAGGGACGCTCGTGGGTTTTGATGAACTGGACAAGCTTTAATATCCACTGTAAAACGTCACGATTTTTTATGACCATTTATTCCGAGGTTCGAAACATAATTTTTCTACAAATGTACACGCATTCATGCCGACATGTGGATCGTTATGTATATGGGGCATTCCATCCCAAATCATACAGTTTGAAAAACTTTTTTTTTTTTCTTCAATTTTTTTATATTTTTGAGTACCCATCAAAAGACCTTTCCTGTTAAATTTTGTGATTCTTTTGATTACCCATTCAAAATATATTAAATTAACGAAAAAACCGCTCTTTTTTTGTACTTTGGGCATAACTTCTTTAATGATGGTCCAAATTAAAAGGGTTTTTTTCCAAATTTTTTATTTTTTTATGGCCGTGTTCAACGTGTTTTTTAATGAGTTTTTTGCGTTTTAAACTTTAAATCGCGTTTTTAAAAGTGATGGTCATTTTTGATTTTTTTTTTTAATTTTTTGTTCCAAACATCTATCTATTCAAGAATTTTTGAGACTATTTCGATCGTGTAATCTGAAAAACTACTATTTTTTTTCGATTTTTGATAATGAAATTTTTTTTTTTTTAATTATTATGAATACCAATTTTTGTTACTGTATGGTATTTTTTTCAATATTTATAATTTATTTTGACAATTTTTTATTGTTAACAGGTTCTTAAAATTAATAATAAATCGTTAAGTCTGTTTATGAACAATAATAACAACAGTTTTTATTTATTCACGTATTTTTTTAAAAACCTTACATATACGATTATTTCCTGAATTAGTGTTCCTTTGCCAATACGTTTCCGTTGCTCATTGGAATAATTGAATGAAATTTTTGTGTCACCCTGTGATTGAGTTCGCAGTATTTTATCGCAAATAAAATCTTTCTTTCGCATCTGAATAATGTTTCTCATGTGAAAATTTGACAACAATATTCGGTAGACTATTTAGGCTCAAAGCTCACTCGTACAATTCTTGAACTGTTGTTATTTGCTCATCGATTAATTATTAATTTTGAAAATTTGTAAAAATAAAAAAGTGTCCAAATTAATTCAAAATGATTTAAAAAATACTGTACAGTAACAAAAATTGGTATTCAAAGGAATTTATAAAAAAAAAAAAAAATTAATTTTCAAAAATCGAAAAAAATAGTTGTTATTGAGATCTTATGATCAGACTAGTCTTCAAAATTGTTGAATAGATAGATGATTGAAACCAAAAATTAAAAAAAAAAAATCGAAAATGCCAATCACTTTTAAAAACGCGATTTAAAGTTCAAAACTCAAAAAACTCATTCAAAAACACGTCGAATATTTTTGTTGTATTTTTTTCTGAAAAGGCCATAAAAAACAAAAAATTTGAAAAATTAAACTTTTAATTTGGCCCATTATTAAAGAAGTTATGACCAAAATACCAAAAAAAGAGCGGATTTTTGTGAATTCAATATCTTTGGAACGGGTAATCAAAAAAATCTCAAAATTTGACAGGAAGGGTCTTTTAAAGGGTACACAAAAAAAAATAAAAAACTTGAGGAAATAAAAAAAAAAGTTTTTTACACTGTCCGATTTGGGATGGAATGCCCCATATATCTATGTATTGTACGAACGTACGTGGAGTGACAATGCAAAACCCTTGAGGCGCTTGTCACGCCCATGGCTTTTACGAAGAATAACAACCGTGGCCAAACATGTTAATACCAATAATTATCGACACTTAAAAATCTCTTTTGATTAGTCACACTGTATATGGGTGAAGAATATAAATAATGATTTTTATTCACCGTTTTTTTTTCTACGATCTCCCCGCTTGTATACGGGCCACGCGCCCATATGCCGTGCAATTATCGTTCCAAACTTTTTTTTTCGTCATCATCATTATCATTATCGTAGTTGTATTTTATTGTTATTCCGTAAGCTTCGAATCAACGAATCGTACGTCTTGTTTCTCGCGAAAGCCCATGACCCAGAAACGAAACGTTTTCTTAAATATCCGGCAAGGAAGTTTTTGGCACGAACTATCGCCGCGACCGGTCCAACTACAACATCTCAAGTTACAGATGGCGAAGTTGACCGCAAAATCCTTTCGTCCTGCGAAAATGTCCTGTATCTGAATTTCAAAGAGAAGGGAGGAAGCATCAATGGAAATCGCTGACTAATTTTCGATTTAGAATAGATTTTTGTTTGACAACAATTTACGAAATGACTTGTCAATCCGTTACGGATTTGACTATGACATGAAAAAAAAGAAAATTTAGTTAAAAATATTTTAAAACGTTGATAATAATTGGCTGACGATTCCATGTACATTTTTTTTGTCCAAATGAATATTGATAACAATAGGGCAAATTTTGGCATTGAAAATTGTAAAAAAAAAAATCATGTAGGAGGGGAGAAAGGCTTCAGTGAGCCGATTTTTAATTTGACATGCGCCTCATGGATTTATATATATATATTTTGGATCTGATGGGTGCTTTTTCTGGATCTCATTCATTTGGATCTGCCGTGAAGTTTTTTCTCAATTCGTAATTGAAATTCAGTCTGCTTGACGCTGTTCATTGTAAGATAATTCTTAATGAAAATTAAAAAAATTATGGCCAGTTAAGCCCTTTTGTTTGTCAGGAAACCAAAAAATGGTTGGGAGAGAAAATTCCACGTGGGAAAAGAAGTGGTTTTTCAATATTTCACGAACGTTCTCTTTTTCGCATCCAATAAAAGTTATATTGTGTGCATTTTTGTATGTATACATCGAAATTTCAGTGAAATCGCCTGCGAAATAGCCATGGAGGAGAAGAAATGGAGAGAGAAAGAGAGAACATGGACGTCGATCGCAGAGTCTGGATTCTGCAGACTCTTTTCCGCGCAATGGTCTCTCTCTCTCTTTCTCTCTCTTTTGGGGTATAATAACTCTTTTCAAGAGCGATTGCCCGTGTGAGAGGGACCCTTTTCCTCCTCTCTCTCTCTCTCTCTCTCTCTCTCTCTCTCTCTCTCTCTCTCTCTCTCTCTCTCGCTCTCTCTCTCTCTCTCTCTCTCTCTCTCGCTCTCTCTCTCTCTCTCTCTCTCTCTCTCTCTCTCTCTCTCTCTCCCTCTCTCTCTCTCTCCTTTCTTCTCTGTGTGGCTGTCGCCGACGCCGCCGGTTGAAAAAGCTTCCTCGGTCTCGCGGGGGTGGAGATGTTTCACGGTTGCAAAAAGGGAACGCACGCTGAAGTGAAGCCAACGGATATAGAGCTCCCTGAGACTCGGATTAGACGAGCTGGGCGGAGCGAGTTTGCAGTCAAAACAAATAACCTGCTGAGACGTTTCAATCCCAGCAAGTAGTGGAATCGCTCCTGAGCTTTCACCTATGTATATATACATATTCACCCTCTCCTTCGTTCTCTTGATGCGCCGACATCTCTTCTCATCCGCGTGCCAATATATATGCATATAATATATAATAACACACATCGAGACCACGAGGGCGGTCGTTGATCACTCAACGATGCGAAAAATCAGCACAGTGATCCACTTTACACTGAGAAAGGATATTCCAAAGAAGGATAATCCATTTCCAAGCTCGCTAATGATATAGGAGAGCGTGGGGCTTGTTGTAAATTTTTGGAGAAAGGCCCGTATTGCCTAAAATATGTATACTTTTATGATTGTGAGTAAGAGGGCTTGTAAAGTATATATCTGAGCACCAATTCCAATTTAAAAAAAATTTAAAATCTTTACCCATCTTTTACACCAGACACTTTTTGAAAAATATGGGAGTTATTACAATTTACCCCATGTTTGGGGCTAGTTGTAACAGGCTCGGGGCAAGTAGCAACAATGAAAAGACTCGCAATATTTATAACAAAGAACTAGTTTTTATTGATTATCAGTCTTGTATTAGGTATCCATGGAACATCCGCATCGTGGTTCATTTTTATGATGATCACAATCTTTGACTATAAATAATCAACATGACACTTTATATAAATATCATAACCACTTTTTTTTTTATCACAACGTTTTACTTAAAAAAAATGAACATGGCTTATCTCTCAGCTTAATCAGTTGCATCTGAGTTGCAATTTAGGCAACTCGGATGAAGGTAATTGCATTTTTCTTTTTTTTTTATATATATAAAAAGTGAGACACAGCACAAGTCGAAATTTTTTGCTGCTTTTCGTCTGCTAACCCTTTTTTCCAAAACTTGCATTCTTAATCCTCTCTCGGATTTTGTCTTGTAGTCTCTCATTCTAAAAAAATACAATACTTGGCATATTTTCCTGGGCAATATTATGGTAAAGAAGAATAACAGAATGCATGAAAAGTCGCAAATAATTTGTAATCCTATGTAATCACTATACTACGCGAGTTGTAATAATACTATATATACACATCCATACACACTTATTAGAGAGCAGAAAAAAATACACGCACACGGCGCAAGTTGTAGCACGTTACAACATGCTTCTGCTTTATGTTACAACTTGCCCCATGAGCTTATTATGTCTACTTAATGAAATATCTCAAAAACTACAAACTTTAGAAGAATTAAAAAAAAAAGCAAATGGAAGCCCGTTCAATTTACATTGTAACAATGAAAAGACAATGAACAATTAATTTAATTTAAATAGTCAAGATCGAAATTTTTTATGTCTGGCAGGGCACTGGCGGTGTTTACGTTGTGCCTCGACTCATAAGAAGGACATTCAGCAAAAAATTTAAATCAAAATGGTTCAAATTCCCGGTCAAAATTGAGTGTGACCCCTAACCACGTTCTCTTGACATTCCCATCAAAACTAATCAAATTTCGACATTGAAGCCCCAAATTCCTCTGACTTCTCATCAAGCCGGACCGAGCCATCAGCATTGCCCAATGGTGTCCATTGGAAGGCAAATGCTGATGAACGGAATGATCAGCTTTACCCAATGATGTCCATTGGGAAGTAAATGCGGATGAACTGAATGATCAGCATTACCCAAAGATGTCCATTGGAAACCGCGTCGCGTTAGTTCCGAGACTTGGCGCGAGATGTCGCAGGACGGCAACCCGCTGAACCCCCGTACGGATTATGCGAAGAGTATGCTTATCTAGACGATTCTGAGCGCGGAATATTAGCAGAAGTTGGTGTCCAAAAAATCCATGCAAGGAGGATCCATTCCGTTTGAAATGGGGAAGTCAATCCTCATTGGAAAATCCCTATTCGATTTCAAATGGGGAATTCAATGGCGAAAATGTCCTTGGGCAATTCAGCATTCATCTCCATTGGTTATTTTGGCAATGGGGAATGAATGGCGATTTTTCAATAGTGACGAATGGAGTTTTTTACTATATGAAAGAATCTCAATTGATTATCGCCATTCATTCCCCATTGCCTACAAAAACCAATGGAAATGAATGCCGAATTGCCTATAGGGATTTTCTTTATTGAATCCCCATAAGATAATCCCCATTCCATTGCAAATGGGGAAGTCAATCCTCATTGAAAAATCCTCATTCGATTTCAAATAGAGAATTCAATGGCGAAAATCCCCTTAGGCAATTCGGCATTCATCTCCGTTGGTTATTTTGGCAATGGGGAATGAATGGCGATTTTTCAATGGCGACGAATGGAGTTTTTTACTACGGGAGTCCAATTCATTTCCATACTTAATTCCTTTTCGTAAGTTCCGATTGTCTTTGGAAATATTCTTTCCCACCGCTTCCTTTTCTCTTCTATTCCTTCCAACGCCATTGAAAATCCTCGAAAATTCTTGTGCACATCTCTCGCCCGAGGCGCATCCCAAATCCTTCTCATTTTGTGAGCGCGTGATCCGTGATGAAATGAAATGGAAAAAAAAGAACGAACGCGCATACACCAGCCAGGATAATCGTTATAAATTACGTTGGACATGTGGCGTTTAGGCTTGCGTAATTGATTGCTTTCTCGGCATGGCATACGTATCAATGTGTGTCGCTGTTTGTGTGCGTGTGAATAAAGAGAGCCACGTAGGTCGCGCGAGAGAGGATCGCGAGGCCTCGAGGTATAAATTATAATTGAATTAGCCTGAGCTCTTAATTAAGCCAAGGAGAGGATGGATTCAAAAGCAAAAAGAGGCCCCCAATGGCAACGAACGCACCGACCAGCAGCAACTATCAAGTGTACACACGCGCACAATTTATTTTTATGTGTAGGAAAACAAAAAGAAGGAACACGACCTGTTTTATTACTCTGCGCTTGGGAGATAATAGTCGCGGCGAGGAAGAAGAGAAGGGGTAGAAAAAAGTCCGCAGGACGATGATGATCTCTCGTCTCTTCAGGACTCCTCTCCAGGACTCGCATCTCCCCGTTTTCGTTGTATATCAGACGCATCCTTGTGTGATATTTTTCGTTCGCTTGAGTCTCGATCCTTCTTCTCTAACACTCTAACTCACATGTTTATTCAACTTCTTCGTTCACAGAGACACACGAGATCCGCCATTCCAAATGTTTGAGCGCGCAGAAGCGCTACGGTGAAATGCACAAGCCGGAGAGATAATTTACAACGGGGGCGTCACAATCGCATTTATGTTGAGCGCCTCTTTTCGGCCCTTGCGCAGTCTGTCCCTCATGTTTGCTCATTTTTTTGCTACTATACTTTTTGGGTTGTAGTTTGCAGTCAGATTTTGAAGATAAGGATGAAGACGTTCCTTAAAAATATTTGCAATGAATTTTTGTTTAAATCCATTTAGCTCTCTCTTTGTAGCTTCAATCTTCGTTGTTTAAATTATCAGAGTCGCCTAAAGAATTATCAAAATTTTAGAAAATCGACCGATCATGCAGAAAGGGCAATTCTCTCTTCTCTATCAATTTTTCTCTTGATATTGCGCCGACTGATCGAACCAACTTTATCCAATGATCGATCAGTGACCATCTTCTGTTCTGTGTCGCTGATGCGCTAATCAGGAAATTATTTAAATCAGTTAAACCAGGATAACGATTCGTCAATTTTATCGCGAAAATACAATAACAATTTCGCGAAATGTTGAAGATCAAAATTAAAAAATGCGTTTGGTTACCGGAAATTTTGTTTTGAGGAAGATCCTTGATATTGATTTTTTTTCCAGTTTAGTTTCGCCTTTTTCGTTCAAAGCCTGGTCCATTCGTATTCTCATCGTCTCAATATACTCTCAAGAAAAATCTTTCTCTCACTCTCTCTCGTGGATTTTCACTAGCGTTTCTCGTAACTCCTCGTTTTATCGCGTCTACGTTTTCGTTTCCGCCAGTCTCGACGCGTTGAAAAACACAAAAACGTCGAGAATCGCATACTTTGGTACTTTGAGTCTCTCTTTCTCTCTCGTTCCAACCTTCTCTCTTATGTTACAGAAACTAAAGCCGAATATTCCATTCTTCTTTTAATTCTTCCACTACACTCTTTAAAGGGACGCTTACAATTGCGACACTCTCCCTCCGATAAGATAATCTATTTCCTCTGTCTCTCGCGAAATTCCCTCCAAGATCGAGGAAAAAATGAGAAAAGAAAATGCATCGATTCGTAAATTTATTACTCTCCCATTATTCCCACGATTTATTTTCGTCCAATCTGCTTCGTCACAAAAAAGATTTTGTTTCCATGGAAATATCTTGTTTTTGGAATCCTCAAGATCCGTTGAGAAACCGTCGGAAACAAGATGACGCATGCAGAAATTAAAGAATTCTCGAATTTTGCGTATCACGTTTTCTTCGCTTTTTTTCTGACCAGCCGAGAAATTTTTGGTCAAACAAGAATTGCGCAATTCCTTTTATTTTGGTAGATTTCGATTACGTCTGCTGGCAACTTTAATATATGCATAAACATACGAAGAATTTGTAATCGTGGCATCACGAGGGTGTGAAAAGTGTATATTCTCGCTTGATATATGCGTAGGTACACATAACGAAAGATACGATAATATCGCGAGGGGGTGCGTGTCTCTCGCAATGTTATAACAATAATAAACGCGTCTATACGTGCGCGTATACAAATATATTCTTGTGCATATATGCGACTGCCAAAACACTCGAGATAGCCACTTTCGGGATGCAAATTCGTACGCGAGAAAGAAAAAAGAGTTTCGAGATGTATAATTCATCGTGATCCGGTGTCCTCCCAGACGCAGCACTACAAATCCACGCTGACTGAGTCTGGAGGACAGTATAAAAATATATGGGACACTATTTATACTTCAGTAGCTATCAAAGAGAAGGAACATAAAGATTATTTCCGAAATGCTCGTAAAAGATGAACGGAAATTATCAACGATCCGCCATTTTGTCATATAAGAGGAAGATGCTGGAAAGTTGATAACGTTGAAGTTTGCATCGTTGGAATGCAGCGAAAATAATTTTTGTCGATTCATTATTAGTGATATTTACATTTTGCTGGTGCATTGAAAATCTTGAGTCCTTAATAACGACTGTAAAAACATTTTTACGATTTTTCATTTTAAAAATTTCCCAGGAAGAATCAATTTTATTAAAGAATAAATCATTTCTGTTGCAAACGTTTCAAACTTCAGTACAGGACGTTAAGCAATTAGATAACCTGACTAGGTGCGCCTTGTAGAGCGCATCAAGACAAAAAATTTGCTTTCTTTAAAAATTTTGTACGATAAAAATTGGCTGAGTTACCAATGTTTGTAAAGTTAACCAATGACGGCTAGAATCTAGAAAAAATGCCGCTGGTGGGGGTTTGTACGCCACGCCCACCGTTACCCCCACCACGCGGCTCACCAGTAGCATTGCTCCTAGATTCTAGCCGTCATTGGTCAGCTTAATACCTTAATAACTAAGCCAATTTTTGTCGTATAACAATTTTTAAAAAAGATAATTTTTCATCTTTGCGCGCTCTACACGGTGAACCTAGTCAGGTTATCCAGTTACTTAACACCCTGTATCATGAAAGTTGACCAATTGAAAAAAAAATTACACGCTTTAATCGAGATGCTTTCGTGGCGATAGAATAATCAGTCATCAGTTTCTGTTTGCTTCAGATTATTCTTCAGATTGGAAATTATGGAAAACGTAGAATGAATTTTTCTTTAGTGCAAGAAAACAGTCACAAATTGAGCCTGGTTTTGAGCATAATAAATTTTATTTCAAAGGGGCTGGAAAACAGTCTCACTTTTTGAGGAGGGTGAAAACTGGCTGAATCTCGGTTGAGCTTAATGTTGGAAAATGTCGATACATTTCATGAAGAATAAAATGACACAGTATTGTTTATTTCAATTTTTATTACCCATCGGACATTGCAATTTGCTGAGTTCTTCAGGACCTTCATTCTCTCGGATTTCGTTCATGATTTTTATTATATTTTCTTCCAAGTGCGAAGGCACTGAAACATTAAGGACTTTTGAGCAATGAAGAAAAGCTCTCGAGAACGCTTATGTCGCGCGCTCACTTCTCTATATCTTGCATCACACGACGATCAAAGTCTATTTTGCAAAGGTGAAAGAATTTTCTCTCGCTCGAACTGCTCAACGAAAAGAGACCTTCACTCGAAAGCATTTACAAGAGACTCGCGAGAATCTGACTTGTATAAATTATGCAATATGAACGGCATGTGTCTCTCGTCCTCTTGGTGATTCTCTCCTCTTCTCTCTCCTCAATATTTTTCACTCTCTCTCTCTCTCGCTCTGTCATCCCGGTATTTCCCCCTTTACGCACAGTGCAAACAGAGGTCCGGTAATTATAAGAGCTAAGTGGTAAATTCCAACGTTCGAGAGGCGTTTGTACCTGTTACACGTTGAATTCAACGCATACGTGCGAATTTTTGTATATCATGGATGTATATTTATATAATGCGCGCGTACGTTTGTGCGCTATTCCTGAGAAACTGCCCCGCTTTTGGCCTTGGGCTTATTTCACGCAGCGGAGTGTCACACAAAGAGACAACGAAGAAAAGAAAACACGACTGTGTGCGATCGAATTAATCACTTTGTCCAGTCGTAAAGTATAATTCGATTGATAAATATCGATTGAATCTCACGTTGTAAAATAAGTTGGCCTCAGCGAGTGTTCAAATAATCATCAGACTGAGATACTTTTTTGTTGATATGAAAGATTTTTTTTTATTTCGACAATCCTCGTTCAATTCGAATATGTGTAAAGTGAATGGAATTCATCGAATGACGGCGAGAATGATTTTTAATTCATCCTACAGAAAAAGATTCGAGAATCACCTAAAAACTGGTGAGAGAAAAGACTCGCATTTCAATTTTTTTTAAACGTCGAATTAAACGTTGACAGTTGAATCTCGGATTCTATCAGTTTATTGATTGATCGATTTATTTACTTATTTATTTAATTCAGATTCTATCAGTTTAAAAGGTTACCAAATATAGGTCAAACATTTTATAGACGTTTTAATGAGGTTCTCCGATGTCTTTAGAATTTCAAGAGACATCAGGATCCAAATTGCAGTAACGTAAGTGTACTTATATTGCATTTTCAATACCAGCATCACCAAAGTTTGTAATCTTTACAATTTCAAGACTTTCGGTACATTTTTTAAAAACCGTTAGACTAAAAGTTGACTATAAGTCAATTAAGGTAGTCCACTGTGACGACCCAAATATCGACTTTTTCATTAATATTTTTAAATAACAAAATAAAATGCGATCGTTTCGAAATTTTTACATGTTGTTATTTGTATCTTGAAGAGTACAAAAACATGTTTGTTTACTTAATTTTACATGAATTTGTTTATGATTTTGTACGTCAAAGTTGAGTCCTCGAAAAAAAAGGTGACTTGTTTCGGGGAAGCACACAGTCTTCCGTAGTCATCTGAAATAAAAAATCCAAAGATTATTGTTTTGTAGGCTTAATTCTAGTGCACTAACCTATAATATGCATATTTTAACCAAAAAAAAACGAAATGGCGGACTTGTGAACAAAAAGTCTTCAAAATCGATTTTTTTATAAATTGTTAAAAAAAAAATCATTTATTATTAAAAAATTAAATGTTTTAAAGGTAAGATATTTAGCTATGTAGGTCTTTAATAACGGATAAATTTTTTAGCCAAATCGGTTGAATTTTAAAGTTTTTACATCAGATTTTGTATAACAAAATTATTCTTACATTAATCAGCCATGGCTGGTGCATAGAACGATCCTTGCGTTTTCTCAACGTTATCTCAAAGCTCTCTTCATTTCTTCGAGAGATTTACAGTTTCTTGTGATTGCCAAACCATAATAATTAGTCATTTTTAACATTAACTTATTAGTTAATTGCTCCCTTCTTTTGGCTATGACTCAAAAAATATTTTTAATTTTGGTCCGAAACTTTTACAGTATATTCTTAAGATGTTTATCTTGCGAAAAATATAACAAAACGAAACGAAAATCGATTTTTTGAATCCGTCACAGTGCAAAACTTTTTTTCCACCCTTGTCATGATCTTTCTCTCTTCATTGCGAAGCCTAAATCCAAGTTTACTTGTTCCAAGTTTATTTGTTACAATAGCAAAATTTTTGTTAGCCATTTATTGAATCAATCACGAACATATTTTTTTACCTTATCGGATAGTTAGAATGGTATGTTCATTTTGAGAATCACGCCATTTGTACTTTTTTGGAGCATCTCCGAACGGGAAATTGTGCGTTGGTAGAAAAAATAGGTAGAGCTGTGGTGAACAATATTTTTTGGTCGACGGCGAATAACAGCGAGAAAAAGTGAGAGAGAGCGCCGCGTCGGCGACGCCGAGTTGTGGTACGTCGCGCGTCGGGTCGAGAGGGTCCGGCGCGTCTGACCAGTCCGGAATTTATCTACTGCGCGAAGTTCGCGCGAGATCAGTACGAGGCTGCATTGACCGCGCGCCGACGTTTCTCTATACTCCTCGCTCTTACTCGCATGCACTCACACATATGTATATCCCAGCCCTTTAGAATGGGATTGTGACGTTATTTCGACGCTGAATCCAGCGGTCCGCGACCTCCGCCTCTCGGTGGAGTCACTCGCTCCGGTCGCAAACTTTTAATGCGACTGATTCAAAGTTTTCGATAGATATGCTCGAAGGGAACGAGAAAATTTTTCGAACATTGAATCGATGAACGAGAAGCTATATTTGTATACCTCGAGCTTTTCCCAACGACCATTCGAGAGAGGGAACAACCAGCAATGGCTAATCCAAATCATTATGGAGAGGGAGAAAAACTTTGCTCGATCGCGATTATATTATTTTCGGAAAAAAATGGCACAAAGAAAGAAATTATTTGATATATTCGGGGTAGTTCGAGGAACCCTTGTATTTCATACAATGTAAAAAATGTTATTAAATTTAATATACTCGTTATTGAAATTTCATATGAATTTGTATATTAAATTTGAATCGAAATTAATAGACATCGATTGAAAAATTAACAATTTTGACATAAATTCGATATTTGTATATTTAAATTAAGAGAATATAAACTCTGAAAATCGAATTTTATATGGGAATATTCCTACACTTATTGGAACATTCCTGTATACATGTATTTAAAATTTGATATACTGTATATGGGGCAGTCCATACCAAGTCGACCTGAGTGTCACCCTTGACCTTGCTGATTTCGTTTACGATTTTTTATATGATTCTTCGAACTCAAAATGGCATTCAGAATTTTTTTCAGATTTGTAAAACCAAATTTGAGTACGTTATGATTTTTTGAACATTTTTTTCAAAAACCTCGAGGGCCGTAATTTAAAAATCTGAACAAATTTTCGAAAATCCGGTGTCAAAAATGAAAATTCTTGACCCAAAATTCATAATGTCCAGGCTTTCACTTCCACCTAGATTTTAGGTTTTTCTGAAAAAAACGTAAAAAAAAATAGATGCAGAAATTAACCAACTATTTTTGGAAATTGTTGGTTAACGATACAAATATTCAAGCCACTTTTCATGGTAGATCAATTTCTGTATCTATTTTTTTTTACGTTTTCTTTATAAAAACCTAAAATCGAGGTGGAAAGGAAATCCTGGTCATTATGAATTTTGGGTCAATAATTTTCATTTTTTACACCAGAATTTGAGAATTTTTCAGATTTTGAAAATACGGCCCTCGAGGTTTTCGAAAAAAATGTTCCAAAAATCATAACGTACTCAAATTTGGTTTTAAAAATCTGAAAAAAAATTCCGAAGGCTATTTTAAGTTGGAAGAATCATGTAAAAAATCGTTAACGAAATCAGCGAGGTCGATCAGGGTCACACTCAGGTCGACTTGGTATGGAATGACCCATATGCATAAAAACTTCATATTTTTTGTACGAATTATTTTTTACAGTGTAGTAATCCCTACTAAAAATGTTATTTTTTTATGGTAGTACTTGGCATATTTTTTTATTTACTACAAAATGTGGCATTTCCATTATTTATGCCTGAATTATTAGTTAGTTAACTATAATTTCTTTTAGTGCATAATTTTCTCAGATGTGGCCGTATTCTTGCTCTTACTATAGACAACCGTGAGTAAACTCCTATCCCCCTTCCTTAGGTTTAGTTGATGCGAGAGAGGCCCAATCGAACGGTATTACCA
Organism: Alloplasta piceator; assembly: GCA_946863875.1. Lineage (NCBI taxonomy): Eukaryota > Metazoa > Arthropoda > Insecta > Hymenoptera > Ichneumonidae > Alloplasta > Alloplasta piceator. The sequence continues at coordinate 8,333,674 of OX333072.1, read as the reverse complement.
GTCTCGTCGTTCGTCGTCGTCGTCGTCGCGAGGACAACCTCCTCCTCGGCCTCTTTACCGTGTTTGCCGCAATTAGCAGGCATTGGCTTGGATTCTTCACGCTTTTACATACATATATATAGATAAGTACGCCTGCTGGTACGACGAGGATGGTCAAAAGGCGGAGAACTCAGTCCTTGGAACTACGAGACACACACAATCGCGAGTCTCGAGTTCGATTCGCCGAATCTTCGAGGGACAAACGACAAATATGCACATCCGTTAAAATGCTTGAAAAATTCGACCCCCTTTTTTTACCGCACAATAATTAAAATCAAAATCAATCGAAAGATTATAAGAATGCTTATAATAAATAAAAATATTGACAGGTGAAAATATTGAAGGAGATCCTTCAATAAATAAATTAAATTTACAAGTGAAAATAATGCAGCTGATCATTACTCAATTAAAAATAAGATATTTAATCATATTCTGAAACTTTTGCATTCGACCCTATTAGTTCGAATTGTTGAGAAACTTCCTTGAATTGGTCAATATCACCGGCAAAGTTTTCATCAATTTGTTGTCCATTTATTTTTCAACTCAAAGTCTCACCATCTTAACAAAATAAAAGAACAAAAAATGATTTATTAATGTTATCGATCATTAAAAATTAAAAATCTTAAATTTAATCAATAAAAAATTAAAAATCTATTTAATCAAAAATCTATTTAAATAAAAAATCAATTTAATCAATTAAAAATCTTAAATTTAATAATATTCTGAAACTTCTGCATTACTCAATTAAAAGTCTTAAATTTAGTCATTTTCTGAAATTTTTGTACTCGACCCTATTCGTTCGAATACTTAAGAAACTTCCTTGAATTGGATAAAATCACCGGCAAAGTTTTCATCGATTTGTTGTCCATTTATTTTTCAACTCAAAGTCTCACCATCTTAACAAAATAAAAGAACAAAAAATGATTTATTAATGTGGTCGATCATTAAAAATTAAAAATCTTAAATTTAATCAATAAACAATTAAAAATCTATTTAATCAAAAATCAATTTAAATAAAAAATCAATTTAATCAATTAAAAATCTTAAATTTAATAATATTCTGAAACTTCTGCATTACTCAATTAAAAGTCTTAAATTTAGTCATTTTCTGAAATTTTTGTACTCGACCCTATTCGTTCGAATACTTAAGAAACTTTCTAGAATTGGACAAAATCACCGGCAAAGTTTGCATCAATTTAACGTCCATTTGTTTTTCAACTCAAAGTCTCACCATCTTCACAAAATAAAAGAATAAAAAATGATTTATTAAAGTAGTCGATCATGAAGAATTATAAATATTAAATTTAATGAATTAAAAATAAGAAATCGATTTAATAAAAAATCAATTTAAATCAAAAATCAATTTAATCAATTAAAAATCTAAAATTTTCATACTCTGAAACTTTTGCATTCGATCCTATTTATTCGAATAGTTAAGAAACTTCCTTGAACCGGACAAAATCACCGGCAAAGTTTTCATCAATTTGCTGCCCATCCGTTTTTCAACCTCAAAGCTTGGCAATCTCGATACAACGAAAAAAACAAAAATTGGTTTATTAATGCGCGTCGAGTGAAACGAGTTTTTTTTTTGTTACAATCGGTTTTATCGTCCATCCCGTGTCCGGTAGTAAATTTCACCGGGAAGAAATTTCTGGTCGCGAGATAAAGAGGTCCCCGTGTCGCTTTTACCGCACGAAAATGGATTTTTGAACGAAACCACGAGCCAAGAGAGGGCGGGAGGACACTCCGTTTATCCCGCATGCGTGTGTGCGTGGCGTATCGTCTTATTTGTACGCTTTTTTCGTCATGGTCCTTGTTTAGCGTGCTCGGTGGAACCGGCCCACGCCCCCGTATGCAAACGTGTATGTGCGCGCGAGAAACTTGCAGAATCGCGCGCGAGACGCACGCGGATGCTAATTAAGAAATAAGTTGGGCCACCCGCGTCGTTTCTCCCTCTCTCTCTTTTTCTCTTGGTCCAGCTCGCCGCGGGTGACCCGCTCTTCGCGAAAGCCGTATAGTTGGTTTATTAAATTTGCGAAATGGGAAATTATGTGACAAAAATCTCGGAGAATTCGCCGCGGCGGAATCGCTATAAAAAGTGGAATAAAATTGAAAGCCCGCTCATATCACGTGAACTCGGCGGGAGGACTGTGGCTGCAGTTTGTCTTAGTTAAACCTGCAGAAAGCGTGCCACCAGAAGCTGCGCTAGGCAATATATATTCATTGCACTACACCGCTTGAGCTGATCGTGAGGTGAGGTCGGCTTTTATAATGCTGCACATGCGGCAGCAAACAGCTACACGGCCTATCGGAGACCACCTGGACAGCGATGTTGGGTCACCGGTGAAGCGTATCGCGGCTAATTAGCCGCAATCCGTCCCGACGATTGGATAACGCTTGTATATGTTGATCTCGCCAGCTTCGCTCAGCCATGACCAAGTCCCTCCTGCGCCGCAAACGCCATGGAAAAAGGCCTCGTGAAAAGCGGCACTTAGTCGTGCTACATGCAAATTCACAGACATATTTTCGCATGTCCATTCCGATCGAACATGGCATAATGTGTGTACCTTAATTTTCAATGAAACTTGCCACTTTTTTGGACAATGAAGCGTATTTATGACGATCGGAAATGTTGAGATATGCATGGCATTCCAGAATTGGGTCTGTTGCCAAACGTGTCATTTTTCGTCTATTAGGATTGTAATTAGTCGTTGTGCATGAGAGAGGGTTTATTCTACTGCGGGACTTAAAAGCTTGGATGAAGGTACTAGTCTACTTTAGAAGGCCAAAAAAAGCAGATTTAAATTTGTTTCTCAGCTCCTTTATCAGATATGACTATGAAACTGTTATTACAACATTGTTCCATCCTTCGAAAGTATAAGACAAACAATTATTTTTTATTTTCATTGTTTGAATAATTTATAAAAGGTGACATAGTTGGAAATGTCTTTTCCCACGGTTGACAGTTGATCTCAGGATTGGCAAGTCTGAAACAAAAAAATCAAAAAAGCATTTTTAAGAGGAAGGTTTCTTACACAATTTACCAGCGTTAATGAAAAATCGATTTTTTTTTAAATGGGGATGTTTGAAATAAATTGTGAAAAATTAATTTTTTATTTTCATTTCAAACATCCGCTTTTTTTTCTAAATCGATTTTTTTTATTAACGGTGGTTAATTGTTGTGTAAGTAGCCTTCCTCTTTAAAGTGCTTTTTTCAGACTTGCCAATCCTGAGATTAACTCTCTGCCATGGAAAATGACATTTTCGACTTTGGAGCCTTCTATAAATTATTCAAATAATGAAAATAAAAAATGAATGCCTATTTTGTACTTTCAAAGGATGAGACAATATGTCGAAACAACAGTTTTATAGCCATATCTGATAAATGAGCTGAAATAAAAAAATCTAAAAAATTGGCTTTTTTGGCATTCTAAAGTTCGAGTGTGTAGAAAAATGGATTGTGATGTAAGAAAGAAGGAATAACACGTTTAAGACTCACTTGTTTTTGGAGTAAAGATGCAACAAAAATATAGAAAAAACGAACTTAAAAAGACCGAATAGTAAGTGAGTTATGGATTCTGAAAATATCGACTTTGTGGCATTTTTTTGAAGTTCGAGTATGGCTCAACTCTTTTTGTCGATCTTAGTCCAATGCTGAGGCTTTAGATTAAGAAGTTTCATTACTGATTACGAATTCATCATTGAAAAAGTCCAATCTCCGCGGAATGCGATTAAATAATGGGGAAAAAGAATTCAGTGATACAAAACGATGTTTTCAATATTACCCGAGATTTTTTTCATTCAAAGCGCACATAATGTCTCGGATAATCGAGATTTGACTGTATTTGAATGAAGCCATGAAGAATATCTGGAGCAAAAATGTTTGCAACTAGAAATTCGCATGATTGAAATGAGACATATGTATAAATATGAATCGAACGAGAGTTCAATATGTGAAGCATAAATCTCTACATTAGAATAATAGGAAGAGGCAAATGTTCTAATCATTCTGATGAATATCTCAATATAAAAAATTACACCAAATGTCTGAAAATGTCTTGAAAGATTGGAAGATTAATGTCTGCATAAAAGTAAAAAAAAAAACTAATAAAGTCAATTAAATATTTATAATTTTAAATTCAATGTACGAGACAGAAATTTCTATATCATAATCTGAAGTGGAATGTCTTGATCAATTCTAAAGCACAAACTGCAAGAAAAATCAGTCGAATTGCCATGATTTCGTCACATCATTGCGAGACATCTATCGTTTTTCCAATGAAAAAAAGAAGATAAATCAAGTTCTCAAGAGGTCAGTAACTGTGGTATCGCGTTGCATATCGATGACTGATGGAAATTACTCGCTAATTATATTGCTGCGAGGAGCACCCGAAACCAATTTGCTCGAAATATGTCAGCGAGGGAGAAGAAACGCGAGTTCGCATGAGCTTCACGCACACGTTACTACAAGCAAGAATGTTGCGGTGCTTTGAAAAAAAAATTGAGGAAAAAAATACAAAACTTGTATGTATACACGCACGAATGCTAATGGCGCCTTTCCGATTATGCATATTGATGACCGCGCCGCCGCTGCGCAAGGATTGATTCCGCGGCTAATTGTGAGGCTAAGAGTGCACTTGTTATCGCTCCACGAGCTCAGCCACGTTATTCATCCTTCATTTCTTATCTCCAACTCATATAGTATACAACTTCTCTCTTCCTTGCCTCGCATCTTCGTCTTTCTTCAATCTCTCTCTCTCTCTCTCTCTCTCTCTCTCTCTCTCTCTCTCTCTCTCTCTCTCTCTCTCTCTCTCTCTCTCTCTCTCTCTTTTATTTCTTCTCTCTCATAAACTCCCTCTCGCTGTTCCGCTACATTATTTTTATGAACCCACTCTTGCCTCCAAAGATTTAATTACAATGATCGAACGTAGTCTTGACGCTTCGCTGATAAGAATTTTTTCGCTCAATTATTGTTGCGGCTATCATTGTTTTTTTCCCCGTAAATGTGTCTTCGGTTTCGTTTGTTGCATCGAAATTTATGACCGTCGATTCGACCTTTTTGAAGCAGTTTTTGAGAATTCTTTTTTCTGCTTAAAATACGCTTTTGTATGGGCGAATTGTGCGTTACTCGAGCGTTTCGTTTGTCAACTGATCCGTACTGCGAGTATGTAATACGAGGTTCGTAAAATTTTTTTATAACCCTCGGGGATTGAGCCCATGATATTAGCTTGCATGCAGCGAATGCGAAACGATACCGCGCTTTGCGTACCCTCGATAGAACGATAATCATCGTGCTACACACCGGTGACGGATTATAAGCGTACGATTCGCGGCATTTCCGATATATCGGTCTATAATACAACTCCGATGACCGGTATTTTCACCGATAACGATAGAGCCCCGTTATATCTCGGCCCTTTTCTGGGTCAGACAAATATCGGCATCTGTCTGTGTTTTTTATTGTCACAATCGTCTCTCGAAATGACTCACGATATACTTTGTTATCGATAGATTCCCGTTTCGATGCGCTAAATCTGATCCCAGTCCTCAAACTTTTATTTGAAATAAAAGGAAGAAAGAATCTAAAAGTGACGACTTTTCTTTATTAAGGCGGTATTCTGGTCTGGAGACATATATTTTGAACGTTTGTCAAGCTCGATAAACAAATACATTCACTATTCTTCTTTTCACAACATATTTATTAATATTTTGACAATAGAGAAAAAAAGTTTTCAAAAAAAAGAAATGAATGATAAATAAGTAATAAGCTGGTAAAGTTGGGGCTTAAAAAAGGGGGCTGCTGGTTGACACGATTGCAAACTTTTTAGTCATTCGATACACAATTAAAAACAAGATTCTTAATTAGTTAGAATATTGTTATAGCTTCTACCTCAGAGAACACGGAAAAAATCGCAAAATGGCGGCTGTCTGAACAAAAAAAACGTTTTTCGACTCTTTTTTTCACATGATTTAATTTTTTTACAACAGTAAAAAAAATTATTTTGATACAAAAGTAGTAGAGGGCGATGAAGAGTTAAACATTGAAGGTTGGTAAAAAATTTGAAGCAAATCGGTCGAGTAGAACTTGAGATATTATGTCAGCCGTGTTGAGAAAAGTAGTTCTGAGATGAACGTCGATAGTCCGATTTAGTTGATGCGTCACTAAAATGGCTATAACTCCGTAAATTATTGGAATTCAATAATTTACTTCTGAGGATATATTTTTAAAGGTCTAAGCTTTAAGACTATGCAAAAAAAAGTTGATTTTTTCAACATTCTAGGCCAAAATACTGCCTTAAAATTAAATGGAGTGTTGGATCAAGAATTCACGCCATTTGGATAGAAATTTAAAATATCTTGGAAAGCAAGTTTTTGATTTTATTTTGGAGCACACCCTTTTTTACACCTTTTTAGACGCAAAACTTTTTTCAAGCGATAAATTTACAGAACGCAAAGATACATCCAGAGAAATGATGCATTTCTATGGAAGAATTATTTCTACATTCATCCATTAATGAGTCGTAAATTTTATTTATAAAATAGATAAACTGCACATTTTGTGGTGTAGAATTTTAAGGATATTCTTGAAAAAACAAAAAAAAATTGTAGAATTATTATTAAAAATTATTTTTAGAATAGCAAAAGTCTTTTCAAAATTGAAAATTATTTTTCATCGATTCAATTTTTTTTAAAATTAGATATTATTTTTCATAAATTAAAAATTATTTTCCAACAATTGAAAATTATCTAAAAATTAAAAATTGATTTCCACAAATAATTTTATGAGGCCTGAAGATTTCAGGTTTACACAGGCGCATGTGTGCCCCGATGTAATTGATGAAATTCGTATATATGAGGCATTCCGTGTCAAGTCGACCGCCGATTTTTTTAAATCGCTAAAAATCGAATACAAATGTTTAGAGAGTAGTTCTAACTATCAAGAAAATTGGTTATTTTTTTCAGATTTTTAAATTACATATTTTAGCCGGAAAAAAATACGAATTTTTTTTGTCCCATTTTGTAACTCGAAAGTTCTTCATCGAACGAAAAAAAAGTACAACATAAAATGTAGGATTTTCAACGTACTTTTCACTGAATTTTTTTACAGACTCTTCCGAAATCGAAGATGTTCTGAGAAAAAAAAATATCAAAACAAAATTTGCTCCGAAAATGACATATAGAGCTTTCGGAGGAGTTTGTAAAAAATTTCAGTGAAAAGAACGTTGCAAATCCTAAATTTTATGTGGTACTTTTTTTCCGTACGATGATTTGCAAAATGGGAGAAACAAATTTTTTGTATTTTTTTCCGACTAAAATATGTAATTTAAAAATCTGAAAAAAATCAAAAATTTTCTTGATAGTTAGAACTACTTTTGATTGATTTGTATGCGATTTTTGGCGGTGTAAAAAATGGGGTGGCCGACTTGACGTGGAATGCCTCATATGCTTGTTGCCCACGTCACTCGAGCAATTCGGGCATCCCAGTGACGTCGAGGATCTCCTTTCGGATAACAAGAGCACGCGCACACACACACGAATCCCTACACTTGGGATTAAATCCTCGCGGAGATATGAGCGCCGTTTCGTCGATGATACTCGAATCGATCTGACCCTCTGTAGCTTTCGCCATACATAGTCGAGTGCTCTCACTTCACTCTTCGCCAGATCAGTGAACGATATATGTACACGATCGTTGTTGGATTTGGTTCACGATATGCTAGCTTCGATTGCCGACAAACAAAAGGTTGTAATCCTCGCTAATTCGCAGAAAGTTACGTCTTTTTGTCGCTGTCAATCTGTCTCTGCGCTATCCTCGAATGTTTCTGGGTTCGGTACTGATCGATTGGTTTTTTCTCTATAACAATATTATATATATATATATTTTGCACACCGTGCAAGGAGAGTCTCGGGTTGCTCTCGAGGAAGCCACGGCACCCTAAAAGTGCTCGACAAAATTCTCTTGTGCGGTTTCTTGCCCAAGTTTTGCGTGACTAACCCCTCCGATAGTCTCTCTCTTTCTCTCTCTGTCTTCGGATGAGTCACTGCAAAAACTGTGTGTGTTCATTGCACAAACTGTCTATACAGGGAGAACGCTCGTCGTTGATGAATCGAACGAAAAGAAGGGAGCAAAAAAGACCCAAAGCTTATTACATTTTAGCCGCAAAACCGCACTCGCAAAATCAATTCGATGGGAAAAAAAATCAAGTAGATTGAATGCTCGTCGTTTCTTCAGGAAGTTTTGTTTTATTTATTGGGGCAGACATTTCTTAAGATAAGTCAATTTTCATATAATTAGAACTTGATAATTGTAATTTTTTATAGCGAATTATAAGTTTCATTTTTGACTCACACATACAAACATTTATGCGGGACTTTTAATTAATATAATTGAATTTAATAATTAAATTTCCAAAATTGAATTATTAAGAATTTAATGCAAGAAATTTGATAATTAGTAATTAAATTTATTTATCTAGGCGTAACTTTTGAATTTCTCAGATACACTGAGAGAAAAATTATTGAATTTGAGAACATGAATTTATTTATTAAATAAAAGTATTAATTTGATTATTTATTTGTTAAACCAAGAAAATCACTCTTTATTAAAAAAAATATTTCACGGATCTATCACTCCATTATATTAAACTCTTATTTAATAGTAACAATTAAATGCAGGATAGATTTGATTAAATTTGTATTCATTGGATTAATTACATTGATCGCATCATAAACATGAGATTATTTGGATCTAAAAAATGACTTTAAAATACGAAATTATTTTTTTCGAACAAAATTATTTCTTTGCAATAAATTCATCACTATTTTACTTCTAAAAATATTTTTATTTAAATAGATTTTAATAAATTTACATTCATTGGATTAATTAGATTTATTGCATCAAAAACATGAGATTATTTTAATCTGAAAAACGACATCAATATCAAATTCTTTTTTTCGAACAAAATGATTTCTTTGCAATAAATTCATCATTATTTTACTTCTAAAAATATTTATGTAGTATTTTCAATATTTATTAGATATAAATTTGATGGTGATTATTTTAAAAGAAGCTGTAGTAAAATAAGGAACACATTACTTTATTCCAATAGAATATTTGTTTGGAATGATTGAATTTTTATTTCCTTCAAGCAAAGAACTATTATTTCTATAGTATACTTTAATAGTATACATTAATTGTTAAAAATTAAAAAACTGGACATTTAAATGTTTTCTTATATTCGAATCTTCATAACTCCTAAATTTTTTCAAGTGCATAGTAGGAGTCGATATATAGTGTAATAGGTAGCGTGTTAGGTAGTTAGGTAGGATAGGTATGATGTTAGGTAGGGTCGAGGGTTCGATCCTCGGTCAGACAGAGAAGTTAGATCGGAGAATTGGCGCAGATTTATCTTTTTTTTCTATTTATCTTTTTTTGCGGTCACTAAACTATGCATATTAAATTATTTTTTATAAAATGTTTAGCAACAATTAATAAACACGCATTCGATTGAATAAATCATTTTTCCGGTTGATTGGACTAATTAATTTGTTGATTCAACAAATTTTTTTTCTCAGTGCTTCCGGTATTAAAAGACGTGCATGTTTTGAATGATAAAATGTGTTCTTGATTCCAACAACATTGATAACAAATTGTTAGATTCAAGTAAATTCGTTTATTGAAACAGAAATTTATGGAATTGACTGAAAAAAATAAACCAAGTAAATTTATAAGGGAACCAATCTAATATGTTTTGGCAAATAATGAAAAAAATGATTTTTTGCCTTCAAAACTTTATTTCATTGGTTCTAGTAATTTTTTCTCTCAGTGTATTTAAAGGTATTTTGGCACTGAAAGATAGAATTCGTTTTCAACTTATGCCAGAAGCTTCTTCTATTAAAAAAAATTTAAAAAAAGAAAGTCCATAATTACGATGATCAGATGTTTCGACGCGAGAGTATAATCGTAGTATTTTGACGCTAAATATCGCGCCATCTCTGTGTGGCCCCTGAGGCTGTTGAGATACTTACTTAAATGGTCGTACAGAATCCATTAGAGATTACGATATGGCGGTACAAGTGGCGTGACATTCGTGGCGTTGAAAAGTGTCTAAACAAAACGAAATTTCTCTTTTTTTTCTCCCTCGTTCTCTCTCCCTTTTTCCCGAGCGGTTCCTCTCCAGAATTCCAAGTTCATCTGGACCAACGTGCCTCTTACGTTTCCTCCTTTCATCGCTATCTTTCAAAGTGCGCAGCATTAAAGTATCTCTCTTTTCTCTCCTTGTAAATACACCGAAATCCTTATCCATCTATTTCTCGTCGCGTTCGTATTTTCTTCTCGCGTTCAATGGTCCTCTCTCTTGGATACTCTCGCGTTGAAGTTAAAAAAAAGTTTGGTCGTTTTGTACACCAAGAGACCGGATTTGAAGAGCAAAGAAGAGCCGTGCACCGTGAGATTTCGTCGTCGGTGATTCTTCCAAACAAAACATGTCGCTTTTCTTTCTAAAACGCGACGAGATGACGCGTTTTATTCACGCACGTTTTTCTCTCTTATTTCATGGAACATCAATCTTCGGCGATCCATCAGCATCTCTCTGTCTCTCTGTCTCTCTCTCTCTCTCTCTCTCTCTCTCTCTCTCTCTCTCTCTCTCTCTCTCTCTCTCTCTCTATCGCGATGAATACAAAAAGCGTCGGATTCACAAACAAATCGAGAGTGTTCCAATTTTCATGGCTAATTTTAGACATTTCGAGAATCCTGGCAACGTTTATCTCGTTTGAAAGAAAATTTTACGTTGCGTCACAATACACTACCGGTGAAAAGTTTACGGACAAAACTTCAAAAAAGGTCTGGAACGTTTTTTTATGCCGTTTCGCCGGAAGTCAACGTAAACTAATTTAACAAAAGGCATTTCGAGGCAGAAGAATTCGGCTGCATTTCCTGTTTTTTAAATTATTTTTATAATTTGTTCTTAGATTTGGACTATATTTTGAAAACAACTGTTTTTCGATTTTTTTTCCCTCTCTTCAGGTGCACCCATCTTCTAGAGGACATTTTTTTAATACATTCTTGCGATTGGATTCATGAAGCGGAAAGTTTGAGCTTCAATTTCCTTTTCGTAAAAACTTTGAGCGATTTTTTTTTTTCAAAGTTAATCTGTTTTTTTCTGAAAAAAGAGGAAATTTGAAAAATCCCGTATAACAGGAAAACAAAGAGGATTCATGAACAACTTTGAGATCGCAAAAAGTTGCGTCTGTTTTTCTTGAGTTTAGGGGCAGTTTTTCAGATTTTTTTTTTGAAATTTTTTTTTCTCATATTGAGGCTGAAAAAAAAATTGGGGGAAAAAAATTGAAAAACAATTCCAATCTGTTGAAAATAGTAAAATAAAGTATTTTCCCCTCTTGAAATTTTATCAATAAACCCTTCGTTTTCGAGTTTTGGAAATTCAATGATTCGAACTCCGACCCAGAAGATGAGAAAAAAAAATGTAGAAAAAAAAATCTGAAAAAATTCCTCCAGACTCAACGAAAACAGACGCAACTTTTTGCTTTCTTGAAGTTTTTCATGAATCCTCGTTGTTTTTGTGTTACACGATATTTTTCAAATTTCCTCTTTTTTCACAAAAAACAGAATAACTTTGGAAAAAATAATCGGTCAAAGTTTAAAAAAAAAAAGCAAATTGAAGCTCAAATCTTCCCCTCTACGAATCCAATAGTAAAAATGTATTTAAAAAAAATCCTCTAGAAGATGGGTGCACTTGAAGAGAGGAAAAAAAAGGCGAAAAACAGTTGTTTTCAAAATAGAGTCCAAATCTAAAAACAAATTGTAAAAATAATTTAAAAATCTGAAAATGATGTCAAATTCTTCCCCTTGAAAATGCCGGTCGTTAAATTAGTTTACGTTGACTTCCGGCGAAATGGCATAAAAAACATTCCAGACTTTTTTTGAAGTTTTGTCCGGAAACTTTTCGCCGGTAGTGTATATGGAAAGGGAGGCAAAATGGACACCATAAAAAATCTTCTAAAAAAAAAATTCTAAAAATCCTAAAATGACGGAATTATTAGCATTATGGTCGTAGATATTCCTAAATAGATTAGATCTGCATTTTAACGTTTTCTTAGTTGTGTTATCTTCTTCTGCATGGGGCCCATTTTGCCCCCTCCCTTACCCTATATACAAATATATTCTTATATACGTGAATTTTTGTGCGTATATTGGAACAATTCGAGTGGAAGAGAGCTAGGCAATTGAGGGGATGAAAAAATAAATCGAAGAGAAATAAAATAAGATAAAATATTACACCGCACCCGGCGACTAGAAGTGTCTCGGGGCCCTTAAAGCCCGTCGAGACTATCGGCGCCATGCACTTCGAGCTTCTCTTTCCCCGTTGCCTTCTTCCTATATCACTCCCTCTTCGCCTCCTTTTAATACGCGAGCCTCGCGTCCGCAATATCGAAACTTCTTTCTGCACATACACACTTCCGTTTGTCTTCTCATCCCTTTTTTTTCATCATCCCACCGGAATAACGTTAGCGAGAGGCTCCGCCGAATGAGGCTCGCATGACGTGTCATCGCGCATCGATCACCTCCTCGCTTCGTGTCATTGGCCAGGGACTCGCGGACTCAAAGTGAATCATGTAATACTGGGAAATTATTAAAGAGGACGTATTCCCGCGCTTAATGAGGGGCGATTTTTTTTTTCTTAGCTTTTTTACGAATATGCGAGCAATTCGCTCTTCACGCGCGCACGATTCTCCGCAAACAATGAGCCCAATCAGCGGATTTTTCACTTTGCATTCGCGAAATTGAGCATGATGATGCCCGCGAGAACATGATACTGGCCCGAGGGCCTCTCTCTCTCTCTCTCTCTCTCTCTCTCTCTCTATTCGCTGATGAGTAATTGGAAACGCGCCCGCGGTCTAATTCAACGATTTTCCACTCGGACGTGCCTCTTCTCTCTCCTTTCCTCTTCATATAGTCACGCGGAATTAGTCAATATGTTTTTTTCACACGTTCGTGATGGCAAATGGAGACTCAGGGGATAGAGAGATGGTGCTCGGAAGCATTGAGAGAGAGAGAGAGAAAAAATGAATTTAGAAAAAAAAACGCGGCGACACTAATGTCTGGGGCCGAGAGAGTCGCGGCTTGATGAGTGGCGCAATTAGAGCTGCCGGGCTCTCTCGATTTAATGCGAGATGACGTGTCGGCACGTCTGCCTGTGCGACACACTTTTGACTCTTTTCATTTGTCGCGATTGATTGAAATTAAAACAAACAAAAAAAATACGGAAATAGAAATGCAGCCGATTCTCCTTTCCGCTTGGTTCCCACAAAATGAATGTGTATCCTCGAAGGCTTGTACTTGAGAAAAAGAAAGGTAAATCAAGAAGGAGAAAATGAAAGATGTGATAATACACGTTTTTTCTTATCAGCGCTGGAAATGAATTCCCAAAGCTAAATTGACCGCAGAAGTGTGCGTCTGAATGGTCGAAGCTCGGACCTCAATCCGAGTGAGAGTGGTAAAAGGGTGTCTTGATAGATGAACGATCCCGGAGAACTTATCAAACGTATCGGTGTCGAAAGTGCGTGTGGGCTTGACCCAAAACGATCGGGAATGAGCGGCACGCGTGTTTACTCGAGCGATAACGCGTCTGGCAATCAGAAGGATGTAAACAGGCGATTTTACATGGGGAAAAATTCCTGATTGCGCCCTCCTGTTGGAAAAAGTTGGTACATTGTGTATTAGGGCTGTAAGAGCTCGAAGAAACTTCATCCTTCCTCTGGCAACCCTTAGTAGGGGAGTTTTGGGCTTGTTGTAACAGGGGTAAGTGGTAACGCTCAATTTTGACCGGAAATTTAAAATATTTTGATTCAAATTTCTTGCTGAATGTCCTTCTTATAACTCGATGCATAACGTAAACACCGCCAAAAGATACTTACGAAAATTCCGATTTTTACTATTTAAATAAATTTAATTGTTCATTGTGTTTTCATTGTTACAATGTCAATTTAACTGGCTTTCATTTGCTTTTTTTGAAATTCTTTTAAAGTCTGTAGTTTTTGAGATATTTCATTACGTAGACTTAATGAGCCCATGGGGCAAGTTGTAACACAGGGCAGGGGCATGTTGTAACATGTTACAACTTGCCCTGTGCGCATGTATTTTTTTTTCCGAGAGAGGATTAAAAACCCAGGATGTATATGAGTCGGCAGCAACCAAAGTTTTGGAATAAAGTGTTAGCATACGAAAAGCAGCAAAAAATTTCGACTTGTGCCATGTCTCACTTTCTAGATAAATAAAAAAAAAGAAAAATGCAATTGTCTTCATCCGAGTTGCCTAAACTCCAACTCGGATGAAGACTGATTAAGCTAAGAGATAAGTCAAAGGAGCCATGTTCATTTTTTTTTTTTAAGTAAAACTCGATAAAAAAATGTATTTATGATATTTATAATAAGTGTCATGGTGATTATTTATAATCAAAGATTATGATCATCATAATAATGAACCACGATACGGATGTTTCATGAATAATACAAGACTGATAACCAATAAAAACGTGTTCTTTCTAATAAATATTGCCAGTCTTTTCATTGTTACTACTTGCCCCGAACCTGTTACAACTAGCCCGAAACATGGGGTAAGTTGTAACAACTTCCATTTTTTCAAAAAGTGTCTGCTGTAAAAGATGGGTAAAGATTTTAAGTTGTTTTTCAATTGGAATTAGTGCTCAGATATATACTTTACAAACCCTCTTACTCACAAGCATAAAAGTATACATATTTTAGGCAACACAGGCCTTTTTCGAAAAACTGTTACAACGAGTCCCACGCTCCCCTAAGGCCTAAAAAAACACTAGGTCTGGGGTGAAATCGCCAATGATTCATCGATCCACAGTCTTTCTTCCACTCTTTCCCCTGCACGTTCAGACGTGCAACGTCTCTTGGCCTTGCAAAATTCTCTCCCCCCTTTTTTGTCTAATTATTCTGCGGGCAAGATCGTGACGCCATGAGTTGCTTTACGTAACGCTGGAGGGTGTAACTCACCCTTGTCGATGCGGGCGTTTCGCGGTAAAGCACGCGTGATTCCTCTTCAAACGAGGGGAACGGAAGCGAGAGAAGAACGTCGAATGGCGAAGAAAAAGTTTGTGAAAGAAAACATGGACGTGACACATCGCGACATCGAATCTCTTCAATCAATCTGCCAAGTACACTTGATTCTCAAGGACATTAGGCTCGAAAGTTCGGCATGAACGATATATCACTTTTTTTTTATTGCACTTGGAGGGATGTTTGTACCTTTTCTCTAAAAAATACATCTCCCGCAAGCAGAGATTTTTTCTACCTCATTAACATTGAAAAACGGCGCTTTTGAGGAATTAAAGCTTGACTCTGCAGTTTATTTTTAACGAGATATCGTTTTCGTAATTTCTAAAAATTGATTTTTGTTCATTTTTAATTATACATGTTATTCTAGGGATATGAAGAATATTTTAGCAATCTTAATTTTTATTTTATTTTTTATTATTTGTATTATTTTAGGAATAAGAATTTCCCTGGAGAGTAAATCACACAGACTGCTTCTATGGAAATTTACGTAAGCTCATATATTTTCCTTATATGTAGGATATTTCAAATGTACTTTATCTTTGTGCGAATAAAATATTTTCTGTGCCAAAACCTTTATATACTACAAATATATTTTCTGCATATACTTTACCTGCATTAATGTCCATGGGGGAGAAGAGAAATTGATCCCCATGAATATTGCCTCTATATCCTTACTGGGGAGTCCCCTATGAATCAACCCCTCAGACTTCTTGCGCCCTGACGCGGATATGTGACACCGAGTCAACTTTCGTGGAAGACCGAAATGCTCACGCGGATGAACGCGTTATTCTTTCCTGTTAAATTTCATTGACACTCGAGTGCACACCACGGGAGGAGGAAAAAATACACTAGAAGGAGCGATAGAGTCAGAGAGGTCGAGAGAAACCCTGTATCCACCCTTCGATTCAGGAAATATTCAGGGAATAATGCAATTGAAGCCTTCAACCTCGACATGAGCTTACTCGTACGAAAGTAAGCTTTCTTTTTCATCGAGAAATCGTTAGCGAGAATCACACGAATCATGATAAACGTCGGTCAATATCACCGCGTGGAAGGTCACATTTTGGATCTCCACGTGCTTTCTTCATGCCGTGATATATATCTCTTATACTTTCAATATATTTGCTGGATATATTCGAGAAAATATATCTGAGATATATGATAAATATATCAAAATATATCAATACATATGGGTCATTCCGTGTCAAATAGACCAAGAGTTGGAATCGATCCCTTTCAATTTTGATGAAATTTGGTCAGAAGTTTTCGTTTTCAATAAAACGAAGTTTTACCAAAGAAAACAAAATTACACATTTTTTTTCGAAAGTTATGCAAAATTCAAAATTTCACAATTTTTCAAATCTCTCAAGTTTATTTTTCACATATCTTGAAAACTATTGTAGTTACGAAAAATCGTTTGGAATTCGTTTTGAGGAGTATACTTGGGGCTACGAAAAAAAAAATATTCCGAAAATAAATTTTAAAAAATGATGAATTTGGCGGATTTTGAATTTTTGAAAAATCATGAAAATCCAAGTTCCATATTTTATTTTTGGTTTAATTTTTTTTATACAATACCTTGTATTGATCTTAAAAGATCCTGAAATTTTCAGAGAGGTGTTTCTTTTTGTTTCAAAAATATAAATTTTTGTATTTTTAAAAATCGTGCAAATAATCCACGATCAACATGAAATTTTTTGTAAATTTTTTTTTATATAATACCTTGTACTGATCTTATAAGATCCTGAAATTTCCAGGATGGTGTGTTTTTGTTTCAATAATGTAAATTTTTTAATGTTGGTAAATTTTTTTTTTAATCATCATTAATTGAAATTTGTATTGCTTATAATTATAGAATTACATGATTGCTCAACTTTTCTTAACACAGAGGAAAAACAAAAAAAAAAAATTTTACCAAAATTCAAAAAATTTTATTTTTGAAATAAAAACACACCATTCTGAAAATTTCAGGATCTTTTAAGATCAGTACTAGATATTATATTTAAAAAAATTAACAAAAAATTTAATGTTTATCGTGGATTTACACGATTTTTAGAAAGTGAAAAATTTATATTTTTGATAGAAAAAAAAACCTCTCTGAAAATTTCAGGATCTTTTAAGATCTGTACAAGGTATCATATAAAAAAATTTGTACCAAAAATAAAATATGGAAGTTGGATTTTTACGATTTTTGAAAATTGAAAATTCTTCAAATTGATCATTTTTCAAAAATTTTTTTTTTTAATTTTTTTTTTCGTAGCACCAATATACTCTTCAAAACGAATTAAGAACGATTTTTCGTAACTATAATAGTTTTTAAGATATTTTAAAAATAAACTTGAAAGATTTGAAAAATTGTGAAATTTTTAATTTTGAATAACTTTTGAAAAAAAATTTAATTTATTTCCTTTGGTAGAACTCCGTTTTATTGAAAACGAAAACTTCTGACCGAATTTCATCGAAATTGAGAGGGGTCGATTCCAACTCTTGGTCGATTTGACATGGAATGACCCATATATATTGAAATATATCAAATAAGTTTTGTCTTCGACCGACTCAAGGAAACGCGATATAAAGGGGCCCCTTTCTCTTTCTTCATCTTCTTTCCCTCTCTTTCCCGTAGATCCATCGATTTTGTCTCCACTTTTCGTGATTCTGTAACATCTATTTTTCTCCACGTCACGTAACGATTTATGAACGCCCGTTCCGTCTCTTCGTCTCCCTTTTTTCTTGCCCTTGTGCACATGACCGGATAGCACGACGAGACTGAGATCACGTCGTGAAAGACGATTCATTACTGGCCCCAATCTCACAGTCGACGAAACAATACGAGAGCGCAATCACTGAGGAGCGAGAATTTTCTATGAATAATAAATGAGACCATCGGACGTAATTATAATGTGGGTCAGGCAAGTGCATCATTATCCTCGCTGTCCACATTTTTCTCTTATTAATATAAAAAATTTCATACTCCCTAAAATCAATTTTTCTCATTCTAGTACAAAAAATAAATTGATCATGATTAATTTCCAGTTTTCCGATAAATGATGCATGAAATCACGCCAATTCTGTGTCTCCAATTCGACGACCCGCAATTAATCAATGACGCTTTTTCTCAAAATCTGACATCCTCACCAGATGTCATTCTTAACATTTTCGGTCCACAAAATCGATAGAAAATCCCGCCGATTTCCACGATTTCGTGGAATTTTTTTTCCAATCTCAATATGTTATTGATTGGCCGAATCGAATCACGTTCAAGACTTTTGGAGCGGAAAATCACAGGCGAAAATGTCGAATTATGAAAATTGCACATGTTTCGCCGAGCTGGGAATGAATATTAGGATAAAATCGTCGATTTAGACGGCAATAATGGCGATTCGATGCGCTCGTTACATGGAAATTCGGTGAACGCTCAATTTTTCAGGCTAAACGACAACATAAGGAGTCAGCGATCGTCCTGCGGCGCCTCCTCTTTCTCTGGAACCCTCCACAGGACCTCTTTTCACTCGTTTCTTTCACCCAAATTTCCTTTCTGTATTCTCTCTCTCTCTCTTCTTTTCTCTCTTCCGGAATACTCGCACCCACAATTTTTCTACAATTTGGCACGACAAATTTACAACACCAACGGTCCTTTCTCCTCGTCGTATATGCCCACATCGTCAGGATGCCCATTTTTCTTTCACCGTTTTCGATGGACGCTTTCTTATAAAGTACGACAAATAAAAAGAGCGCCTTCTCCCTCCTCTCGCTGTGCGATTTGTCGCAATTCGTTATGCCCTGTTTGGGAAACATTTCGTACCTGAACCATTGTCGAATTGGGGGACGATAGGATACAGAGAAAGAGGGGACAACCAGGTGACTTTTACGTTTTGCCGGCGCGAGCGATACGACGCTTTCCCGAGGGGGGTGAAAGAGATCTCTGACAATGAATAAGGCCGCCGGTTTTCCGGCGCTTTCTTCTCATACACGCCCATGGAATATATACGGCTCGTGCGTTTATGGTTATACTCGCGGCACATATCCATGGAGGGCTGAATATGAAGAACCTTCTCCACAATGAGCTCCACGCAGCATCGCCACTAAATCTCGTGTGGTTTCTTTTTTTCTCTCAATGGAGACGCGGTTACATAGCTTTCTTTCCTCTATTAGAAGAATCCAGCAGATTCGAGCCAACCAAAACCAACATCCATTGTGTGTTCAGTGCGCATCTCGATAAATCTCCCTTAAATTATACCCGGAGCTATCATTCGTATATTCTCCCTTGGCTCTTACTAAAATTAATATCAACTGACTCTTGTACAGAGTAACAGACTCCGTCGTAACTACGACCCAACTTTACGATGAGATCCATGGGAAAAGACCCTTTTTCTGGACCCAAAAGAGAACGATTCGACGTGGCTCTACTGAGAGACATCTTTCTTCGGAATTTCTTTGACATAAACTAAAGTAAATTACATAACCCTCATGGTTTGTACATTTCTGACATAAATTGTGGCACTTCATTTTATGGTAACCCAAACCACAAAATAGGCAATACTGAAGAAATTAGCCAATTTCAATCGAGAAAATAAAGCCAGGAGACTTATTATAAGCAACGAATCTTCTGAAGTTTAGTTAAGGGGTGAGATCACGCTACAGACCAAAAAAGGCATATTTCGTGATTTTTTTTCCAGCGAAACCATAAAATAAATTGGATTTACAAAAAAGGTGTTTTATTATACATTTATTTGGCAATACAAAATTATTTTTTCATGGCGTCATATTCCAAAATGGTGACTGTGCAGCATTTTTCCGATGGCACCTTTATTTCTGGAAGGAAGAAATTCCCTGAAAGTTACAGGTCTCAATATTAATATTAAGTACTTTTCCATAGCATGAAAAGATTTTCCATCTAAAATACACGTAAATCAAGTTTTTTTTCAAAATTATGTAACTCAGCGGCATTTTATGCTATCACATTGTTCTTTGTTGCAATTTAAGCAAAATTAAACGATCTTCAAAAGTTCCGAAGTTCCTGAACGGTGAAAGTGTAACTTACACTGGTGCGATGATACGGGTAACTAAATTTTAATTTTACCCGAAATTCTCATTTTTTGCTGTTATCTCATCCGAAATGATTAACTATACCGAAAAAATATAACGGAAAATTTTGTTGGAAATTAAATTTCCTACAAAAAAGTTAATATTTCTTGAGATATTGAACCTTAACTTATTTGTGGTATAAAATTTCTATGGTTTATCGAACCAAACGTTTTAAATTGTTGATATCTCAATATCTCAAGAAATATTAATTTTAGCAATTAGATCTACAGAATCTTTTTTGTAGAAAATTAAATTTCCAACAAATTTTTTTTTAATATTTTTTTCGGAAAAGTTAATCATTTCGGAGATAACAGCAGAAAAACGAGAATTTTGGGTAAAAATAAACTTTAGTGACCCGTACCATTTCTCCAGTGTGAGTTACACTTACGCTGTTGAAGAAACTTTTGAAGATCGTTCAATTCTGCGTAAATTGCGGTCAAGAACAATGTGATAGCATAAAATGCCGCTGAGTTATAGAATTTTGAATTAAAAAATTTTTTATTTACGCGTATTTTAGGTAGAAAATCTTTTCACGCGAAGGGAAAGTCCTTAATATTAATATTAAGGTCTGTAACTTCCAGGGAATTTTTTTTCCAAATATATCCAACAAAACTTCAGGTGGGGAGTGAGAAAAAAAATCGAAAAAAATCGCCCTAATAGATACTAAGATTCCTTTTTCTTTAAAAAAAATCAATTTTTTGAAAATCCTAGAGCAACCTGATCCCTTAAAGATTCCTCAAACTCCTTCAAATATAATGAAGCATCTTTTCCAGTGAGGAGAAAAATATTACCACAAAGTTGGTTCTTTTTTTCATGTTGACAGTTTCTCGAGTGAGTTGGCTCACCTCTTGGTGCATTATTGAGACTCTATTAAGGAGATAGATGGTTGTGCACTCGATCGTGGACTAATGATCATCGAATGATGTCTGCGGTTGAGAGGATCAGCGCCGTTGTCCACTTCAGGAAAGAAATGGGGTTTTGGCGAGACCAAGACCATTTGGGACTGCGTCTGAACGACGCGGTCACCATGATGCCCGGCCATTGACAATGTTCAGAGTGCGGTAGCCAAGTTTTTCATTCGGTCTATTCAAGGGTATAACAGTGGCGTTTTTCACGCGTCCGGCCGGCGCTAAACGACACATATATTCGCACCACTATCCATACGTATATACATGTATACATGCATGTATATGTACGTATCCCCACTAAATTCTCCTTTAGATGAGTCCCCACGTGGCGACGCACGAGGGTGTCACACGCCGGTTATATACCGCAACCGGAGCACATTCACCGTGCTGATCTCGCGCTGCGGTGACCATCGTTCACATCTCTCCAACGCTCTCTTTTCTCTCCTCGTCATTGTCAAATTTGCCGCTGTCAAGTGTCCATCAGCCAAGTAAAATTCAATCTCGTGTTATCCTTCGGACTGAGTCAATCTTCATTTTCGCGTTAGTGGCGAGTAA
Organism: Alloplasta piceator; assembly: GCA_946863875.1. Taxonomy (NCBI): domain Eukaryota; kingdom Metazoa; phylum Arthropoda; class Insecta; order Hymenoptera; family Ichneumonidae; genus Alloplasta; species Alloplasta piceator. The sequence continues at coordinate 8,311,985 of OX333072.1, read as the reverse complement.
ATTGTTATTCACGAATGGAATTTCGATGGCAAAGTTACGAAATCGAAGTGTCGTGTGTTGTCAGTGTCGAATGACAGGAATAAACTCGATTGTGCGCCCAATCAGTGTGAACGTTAAATGATAATAAATCAGTGTGCATATTTTTTATCAGCCAGTGAATCATCAGTGAAAATTTTGCTCAAATGTGCGTGTCAATGGACGATAATGAGTTAAATCGTGTGATGCTGCACTTGTCAATGATAGACAGTGCCGATTAGACCCTTTTTCGGTTGTCCCAGCTTGGCGGAAATGGTCATTTTTTCGGCGGACTTCCGAGATTACGATGCATCTTGAATGCATCACTTTTGGTAGAGGCATTGAATGTGTACAACTTTTTTTTTTCGAGACACGCAAAGAAAAAAATAAATGTCGCAGCCTTGATAATACGCATATAGGTGGAATCTCCGCCCCGACCAACTGTCCGATAAGCAACAATTTATCTCTTCTGTTTTAAATCTGGATCATTGACTGTATGGGTGTAGATTCTTTTTTTTTTAATAATCGCGACAGGGTATTACTATTGTTATATTTTCGTGACGCGTGAGAATCACGAGTGAGATTGCAGCTCGCTCGAGCTGCTGCTCCAATATTGGGATGACGCGCGAACGTCGTTTGCCGTACTTGCAGCTATGACAGAGATCGTACGGTGAGTTTTTCCTTGTCCCCTTCCATGACTTGTTACTCTACGTTATTGGGTTTTTCATATTAAATGAGCTATTGAAGCGAATAATAGTGATATTCGCCATTTCTCCCCTTTTTAAGGATGTTGAGTCCCTATGAAACTTGTTAATGTTGATTGCTGAATCAATAGCTTCTTAATCGTCGTGAAATTTTTACACGTCCTCCGGAATACTTCATGTAAAAACATACCAAATTTTCAGAATTCTATCATCATTACTTCAACCTTCTCAAGGGTTGAAATGAAAAGTGATGAGAAAATCCATCGAGGGATTAAAATGTTATGGAATTTTTAATTTTTTAAAAAATAGCGTAAACGCTCTAACTTGTGCAATGTTTAAGATACTGCACTAAAACTTTGCACAGAACTAATATAGCTATCGAGGTTGTTCGTTATTAAATTTGGCGAAAATCGATCAAATGATTAGAATTTTATCAAATTTTCGTATTTTTGAAAAATAGCGTAGTCTAACTTCGGCTATTTGCGAGATATTGTACTGAAATCTTGTACACATTCAAAATAGTGATCAAGGTTATTCGCTGTTGAATTTGGCAAAGATCAAATTTGGCAAAAAGTAAATTTGAAAGAATTTGTCAAATTGCACATTAATTACTCGTGTTTTTCGATAGTTAAGGATGTTGAGTCCCTATGAAAACTTTTAATGTTAATTGTTCAATAAATAGCTTCTTAATCGTCGTGAAATTTTTACACGACCTCTGGAATACTTCATGTAAAAACATACCAAATTTTCAGAATTCTATCATCATTACTTCAACCTCTTTAAGGGTTAAAATGAAAAGTGATGAGAAAATTCTGAAAATTTTGAATGTTTTTGTATGAAGAGGTCGTGTAAAAATTTCACGACGATTAGGAAGCTCGTTATTAAATAATTAACATTTTGTTAAGAACAATTTTTTAAACAAATAAAAAAAATATTTATCAATAAACTTCGTTTTGTTTCCGTTGCTTTCAATATATTGTAGATATAAAAAAATTGAGAGATAAAAAAAAACTTATCGCAAAGTTATATCAGTTTCCATAAAGCTACATTTAATTTAATTTAGTTTGTTAATGTTAATTGTTCGATAACGAGCTTCCAAATCGTCGTGAAATTTTTACACGACCTCTAAATACTTCATCCAAAAACATACCAAATTTTCAGAATTTTCTCATCATTTGCGATTTGGGACTCAACACCCTTAATCAGCAGGAGGCAAAAAAGCTTGTGCTCATTTTCGATCGATCGCCTATTTTCAGTTTTTTAGACTGGACTGAAAAAAAGAGGTGATTGCTCTTGGATAATCCAGTAGTAATGCATTCTGCGCTGCAAATCCAGTGATATTTCATGTGGAGCTGCTCGAAAAATTGCTGGAGTAGCCCATGAATAAATATGAATTAAGAATTTGAACTATGTCAGAATAAAAACAACAACAGCACTTTTTCTTATTACTTTAAATAGCATTACAACTATACTAATAATTACCGTGGCACTACAGTAATTTTCACCGGACCCCAATTTTTATTTGCATAAGAGTGAAAATTACTTTAGCCAAACTAGTAATATTTGCCCCTACATTACTAGACAATCCAATACTTTTTTATATATTTCAGTAACTGCTGTTGCCCATGAATTATCACCGTTTTTTTTGTATTAATTGAAGTGTAGACAATATTCATAATAAAAAATTGCTGAGATTTCAAGGATAAAGGAAATGGGCAATTTATACTAGGAAAAATAATTGTGGTTAGCTTAACAAAAATTTACGATAAGACTCGTAGCAGAAACAACCCTTTATTTCATTGTTGGGTAAGATTTGTTTTTCAATATAAAAATGACAAGTATTTTTGACTCTACATTAAAATACAGCTGTCATTACAAAAATCGCTGTTGTTTGTCGAGTCAACAATGTCTTTCTTGTCAGTACAGTCTGGCTGAAATTTCACACTTTTTCGAGATCGTGTACTGACTTCAATCACAATAAACATTCGCATGAATTCCTACAAATTGCTGACTTGATATCTTATGTTACGGTCATTGTATCCATACACAAAACCCGACAATGAATGATTATTTAAATTCTCGTATCGAAAACACGTTCAGAAAGTTGTCTACAATCCGTGTATTTAAATTGAAGCAGCAAATAATTAATAATTTTTTGCACTTGGCTATAATTAATAACTCATGCAAATTTTTCTGCAAAAGGCTACACTGAGAAAACCTTGTTATAAGATTTGTTAACTGGTAACAAATGTAAAGTAGTTTTTATTTATACAAAATAAAATATTTCTTAACGGCTAACCAATTTTGTAACAGTTACGAAATATTTAAGTAAAAGGGCCAACTAAATATTACAAATAAACTGTTTTCTCAGTGCAATCGAAAAATTACAACGCAATTTTTTGGGAATTTGGGCGAGTCAAATTGCAATAGAGCCAATAATTTATTTCTCTCACGATCGCAGCTCATGCGACAGAGACAAGATTATTATTTTATTTTTTTCAAGGCATACATTTCTCTCGATGTAAAGACGCGCTCTCTGTATCAAGTCCCGTTTCTCTTTACCGTGGAAATTCGCGCGTCATCAAAATTCCTCACGAACCATTACAAATTCCTGAGGCTCGCGCACGTGCCCTACTGCCTTATCTTTCTCTCGGGCATATTCATACACAACGGACACACGGTGAATAAAACCGCGTGTCGACGATGATGCTCCTCCGTATGGAATATCGCTTGTGATGCCTCGAGAAGTATTCGATATCACGAGACGCACGCGCGAGAAAACTTTTTAACGCCGTGTAATGGAAAGAGTTTGAAGAGAACAAAAAAATGCTATAAATCATACGAAAGCGAGTACGATTGGTATACGCATCGTGTACCGAATTATTATATAGGTTTCACGTGGCGAAAGAGGAGGAGGAGAAATATCCTCCCAATCGAGGATCCTTCGCTGAACGTCCTCGATGAAATATCTCAACGAGAACTTCCCGCCAAAAAGGCGTATCGATCTAAACTCGCAAACGCCCAAAATTCACCCTTCCGCTTAATACAACATACATATATATGTATATGGGGCGTTCCATCTCAAATCGGACAGTTTATAAAAAAAAAATTTTTCCTCAATTTTTTTTATATTTTTGGTACCCACCAAAAGACCCTTCCCGTTGAATTTTAAGATTTTACAATGGAAATAGAAAAACTTAATTTGGACCATTATTGAAGAAGTTATGACCAAAAAACCGAAAAAAATCGGTTTTTTTAAATTTAATATCCTGTAAACGGGTAACCAAAAAAATCTCAAAATTTAACAGAAAGAGTCTTTTGATGGGTACTAAAAAATATTAAAAAATTTGAGGAAATAAAAAAAAGTTCTTCAAACAGTCCGATTTGGGATGGAAGGCCCCATATATTTATGCAAAATACATGCAAAGCGTGCCTGTTTTCACATTAAATCGAGGCAGCATATAAATTGAAATTTCGTTTGTGACCGCGTGAATTAACACTCTTAAAAGCTATCGATCATTTTGTGCGTTTGTTCGCAATTTCGATTCTCCTCATTAACGGAAACCCAGTTAAAGACAGAACGATGGGCACAGAGAGTCTTGTATCTTCTGAGAAGCGACAAATATATCAAGAAAATTAGTTTCAATTCGATTGGAATATATTTTCGTTTGAATTAATATCCCGTAAATTGAACGTAATTTTGCGATTCTCGGCCAAAATCGATATATCATTCGAATAGGGCCAATAAAAATTGTTCTCACCCGTTGAAATTTATCTACATTTTTTCCCTCTTAACCTCTCTCCCGCTTTCCCATCGCTTTTGAGTTATTTCTTCGTCTTCGCCAAAGGTCGAACCGTCGTGGCCATTTTGCCATTACGACTTGCTTTGGTACCTACCTTCTCGATCCCCACGAGACAGAACACGGGGACTTTCACGTTGACGCGGGGAACTCGCGAAAGAGTGTCAGAGCTCATCGCCATTCGCGGTTTATTCGCGTTCCTGAAAGTCTCCCCGCGCGATTCCTTCTGCAGTGAAAGGCGTGGCTTTTATATTGCACATGCGAAACTGCTCTCTCTCTCTCTCTCTCTCTCTCTCTCTCTCTCTCTCTCTCTCTCTCTCTCTCTCTCTCTCTCTCTCTCTCTATTTTTTTCCCTCGCTCTTGCAAGATTCGCGAATGCGTTCACATCGCTGAGAAACACGGTATACGAAATCGCGATCTCCCAACGCGTATAATATACGTCCCCGATAAAAACGTTCTCACGTAAACAAGTTTTAAGGAATTGCTTCTTCGACGAGGGACCAGCAAAGCGCGACGAGCGAAAAACCCCGAGTATCTTTTTCGCGACGATCCATCATTTTGCAGAGCTGATAAGTCGATGGAAAGATTACCGATGATTTCGGATAAGGACACTCGTGATTTTAGTGCCGGAAAATTCTTTGCTGGTGCGAGACCACGCCGATGAAGAAGCGCTTTATGGGTGATTCTCCCGAAATAAGGTACCTGCGGGTAATAAGGCCTAGGTAAAGGAGATTTGTAATAAAATGAAAAATATATAATTTAATCAATAAGTTTTAATGACAATCATTATTTAAGTACATTTTCTATGAAATATAAACGAAAAATGGTAATTTTTACCATAAACAAAAACGAAATTAAACATTCAAAAAAACCTTATCAGTAGGCCTTATTTTACTATAGGAGGGTAATAAGGCCTACGGCTTTAATATGCTCAAATAATTACGCTATACTTAATATATTTGGTATTTGTGATCAGTAATCATATTAATACCTCTCTGTAGCTTTATAAGAACTTAAAATTCTTCCTTACACTGCTCTGACAGCTGATACCAGGTCGTTTTCTGACCACAACGCTGGTTTAGGAGGCATCGGTATCGAGTCACCGAAATCAATAATCAATTAATAATAAATTAAATTAAGTGGAGGATACACTTCCCTATAATGTAAAAAACAACATAATCAAAAAAAATTTCAACACGTTTTTCTTATGGTAAAATTTAGTAGGCCTTATTAACCGCCGACCACATATTTCAGAAAAACAATAAATAACAAATATTTGGACCATGATACGTTATTTATATCGTCAAGATCATCGAAGTAGATATTCATGAAGATAGAGACTACGATTTTAGATCGTTAATATTATCAAAAATACTTACGATTTACGTGGACCGTTTTTTTAATATCCGTGCTGCGCCGCCGCGTCATATGATAGATGATGCAACACTGGAGACGGAGAACGGCGTATCGCGCTTCCGCGAACTTGTAGCGACATTTTTATGCATAATGCTTCAGTCAGTGTAGCCTTGCGCGAAAGCGATCATTGTAAATATGATTTTTGACGACTAGGCCTTATTACCCGACAGGCCTTATTACCCGCGGGTACCTTACTCATTTTTGAGGATATACAATTTTTTTTAAATTATCATTTTGACTTCGAAAAGTGTTGATGACCTTAGTACAGCGAAAATGAGAATTTCGGGAGAATCGCCTTTATGACGATTTTGAAAGACGATTGTCGTTAATTTTGTTAAATTATCGGTAGAAAAAAAATGGTAATTAAATATGCGATGCCTTTTAACGATTCTTGTGGTTTACCAATCCTTTATACTCGAGTGAGTTTTCACTGGAGTGAAAATCGTCGAAACGATGAATCAACCTGAATCTGTTTGGCTCTTGCGCAGGAGAACACTTTTCGCATGGGGACCCTCATTAGATTGTGGTTTTGCCTCATAATATGGGTGTAATATTGTTAATTCATACACCGATACATATTTATAGTTTTTGCATTAATATGCATTGTGAATCATCATTGCTGGAACGAGCCTCACCTGTATTTGTTCGTTTATCCGTGTTTGTTTGTAACACGAGATTCGCTCGACTTGCGCAACAAACTGCGGGCTCTCGATGTTCCCAGATATCGAGATTGCAACGGGACTCACCGCATGTGCGCCAGATCTATCGATGCCCTCGATCCTCCGTATCAATTTGCCTGTTTGTCATTCATAAATTGCATAATGTAAATTGCATAACAATTATGAGACGACATAATTTCCCCCATGGAAATAAGGTACCTGGAAGGTATATAGAAAATATATCTTGAATATATCAAATATATTTGGAATATATTTTACATATATGCCAAATTAAATATATTCAAATATATTCCAAAAGCTTGCTCGTATATTTTATAATGTATGTTAAATATATGTTGGCAAATAATATACTGCAAGTATATCCAAATTATGCTGAAAATTTTTTTTTATTACATAAAAGACTAGAAAATGGGGAATGTAAAATATATTTTTGCATATATTTTATTTTTTTATAGGACCGTCTTTTTCTCGCACTATGGTTGTCTCTTAATTACTCAATTCCATGGAATTGCACTGGAAAATTAAACATGAAATTTCTTATCTCTTAGATAGTAGGCAATTTAAATGCACTTAGACGTGTTCAGTTAAAAAGTAACAGCATTTCTAAAGGATAAGGAATAACATGTTTGGTAATGGATCATTTTTTTGCGGTGAATGTGTTATCTATACGAGTTGGAGGTTCCAGTTTGAATCTCGTTTCCTGTGAGGTCCACTCATGAAAGCTTAAGTAGAATGGAAAATTAAACACGTTTATTGAGATTAAAAAAATGTTATTGACAACTTTGGAGATGTAACAGCCTACTCTACAGAAAAAATGCAATAACATGAAATTATTCGCCATTTAGGCAAATTATGTAATTGTCAAGTACTCGATCTTCGCACTTTTCACATTGAATCTATTCTTTCAGGTGAATAAAACGAACTGAAAAACAGAATAATCGTGAATTATGAAAAAACATAACCTATTTGAACTAAAAATACGACTAAATCAACATTTTTCAATGAAGATTATTGTTACATGGAATTAAATATAAGTAATCTTAAATTATTTTTAACATATTACCTTAATATTTTTACAAATCATGTTCTCTGCATATAATCACCCAGTGCGCGATTAACCTTCCGTGGTCACACTGGGTCAAAACGACCCCACGACTACTTTTATTTTTTTTCTTTATGAATTTTTTTGATGTACTTGAAGTTCCGAACGTTCAGATGAATGAAAAATCGATAAATTTATTCTCTCACAACAATTTTGAGACTTTGTTAACACTTTGAAATTGATTCTTGAAATATCTTTGAATTATTTAATTTATTATTTACCAAGGATTTGCAATCTCTTCTAATTTATCGTTAAATAAAGAATTTTTCCGATTTTTCGTTCAACTGAACGTACGAAACATAGAGTGCATTTTTTTTGAATACATAGTTATTTGATTTTTTATAAACTAATTTTGAATACATCAACTAAAATGTTTGAAGGATGTTCTGTAATTTTTTTTAATTTTCCCGACCGATAGTTTGGTCACAATACTTGTTCAAAAATGTAATTGAGAAAAAAGTTCAGTTAAAACAACTAAATCCATTCAGTTGGAAAAAAATTTAGTTGATTCAATATGAATTTGTTTGAAATAATGAAACTATAATTAATGCAACAAATAGATTTGGTTAACCACAAGATATAAGGTGAACGAAATTATTTGGTCAATTTCCAGATACAGTTTAGTCCAATTTACACGTTACTGAGTTGCTGTACAGAAATATTTCGTTGATTTCTAGTATATTTTAACTAAATAAATTAAGCTGTGACGAAAAAACAATTCGTATTTTTAATCACACAATTTATTTGGTACAAAGACATTTATTTGATTGAACTCAAACTTTGCCCATTCAAGCAACGATTCAACCGATTCAACTAAAACTTCCACTGTATCTTTGTTGAATTACCAAAATGATCTCGTTGAACGTCGAGAAACAAATATTTGGTTGAGTCAAACAAATTTTTGCATTTTCAACAAAAAAAATTTCTCAGCGTGGATAAGGTCAATTTGACCCAGAAAAGTGTGATCATGAAGGGTTAATATCAACAAAACTAATATGATAGACTCAGATGACGTAGTCAGTGCCTTTCCTGCTGGACCCGCGTGCCTTCCCTAATTTGACATTTCAACTAGACATGGGTGAAGATTTATCCAACATCTTCAAGGGGCTTTCCTCAAGAGTCTGCAGTCTTCATCATCTCATATCACGCGATTAAGATCAGCTTTCTCTGACCAGTACCAAAATGGCGTGTTCGCCATTTTGGTCACGCGATACAGTCTCATATATATATATATATATATATATTTATGGTGTACTTCTCCTTCTCTCGCCACTTAATATTTTATGTAGTAACTATATCCGCCATATCGTACGCTTCACTGAGCAAGTACGTAAAGCCTTCAGGTGGCCTCAGAAGTACTCGAGGCCTTTGACTTTGCGCAATATATCCAGCTTCTCATCATATCCTCATCCTCTTTCTCGTCTCTCCTCCTCTCTCTCACTCTTTCACTCCCAAGTGTCCCTCTTCCCTTTCGATGAGGATTACTGAGCTTCGGCACGCGCCACGAGCTGGTCCAGAGGTTTCCTCTGTCGATATGCGCCAGTGGCACGTAACAATTCGACGGCAGATACCGGATATCCTCGCAATGTCCTCACGAATTACATTTACGATATATCTACAATATATATATATGTTCACTATCCAGCATCAGTTTAATGGATTTTGCTCCATACGTGCTTTAATGACGTCGGTTTATGCTGCTCTTTCACGGTCGCGTGTCTACGAGCTGCCCAAAGCCAAGATGCGAAATTTTCAATGCCAAACGATACCTCATTATAGCCTCTTCCATGTCCCAAAGCGATATTCAAATTCGCACATCAATACACCCAAAGATGTGTGAGTATCGATAATGATCAGAATCCTTTAGAATTCCTTGAATTTCGCACTCTCCTTGATTGGCTTGATTTTAAGCTTGTTCAAATTGTATTTGACAATATTTACAAACACGTGAATCGCTTTATTATAATTTGTCCATGGACCATCACTAATTACAACGTTCCCCACTTCATCATCTCGTAACACCTCTCTCTGGCTCGATATATGTTTCATCATGATACATTTCCTGTTTTCTGCATTTACACGCGTTTGTATCCAACTAATTCATGCGTCAACGGTATTTTATTGGAGAGTTCGGAGAGTGTCGCGCTTTTTTTTTGCCTCCTTTTATTTCAAAGATTATAATCCTCCCGATATAGGAATGTTATATATGAGGCATTCCACGCCGTTTCGACCTGGGTCTGACCCTTCACCTCTCCGATTTTGTCCGCAATTTTTTATGCTTCTGTAGTACCTCTCAAAAGCACTCAGAATTTTTTTCAGATTTTCTCAGCGCGATTTGACTTAATTATAATTTTATAAGCAGCCCAATTTTTGGCCCAAATTTAAAAATCTGAAATCTGAAATCTTTTTTGTATAAAAAATTTCGAGCGTTGAGCCAAAGTGGGCAGGGGCATTCTTTTGCTCATAACAGGCTTTTTCGAAAAAAAAATCGAAAAAAATCGAAAAAGACATCCGAATTGAGTGGACCGTTTTCCAAACATTTTCGTGCGAATTGATGGTGTTTTAAAAAAAATACCGACTTTAGTGACCGGGCGGAACAAATAATTTGAAAAAATTACGGGCGTATTTTTAAGAGCCCAAATTTAAAAATGTGAAAAAAATCACAAAAATCCTGTTTTTTGTATACAAAATTTCGAGCATTGAGCGAAAGTGGGCAAGGGTTTCCTTCTGAGGATAACAGGCCTTTTCGAAAAAAAAATTGAAAAAAATAGGAGACACCTGAATTGATTGAGTCGTTATTCAAAAATTTTCTTATGAATTGAAGGTATTTAAAAAAAAATGTTTGGATAGCGGTCCACTGAATTCAGGTGTCTCCTACTTTTTTTTTCAATTTTATTTTTGAAAAAGCCTGTTATCAATAGAAGGAAGCCCCTGCCCACTTTGGCTCAACGCTCGAAATTTTTTACACGAAAAACCGGATTTTCGTGAGTTTTTTCAGATTTTTAAATTTGGGCAACAAATTGAGCTGTTTATAAAGCCATAATTAAGTCAAATCGCGCCAAAAAAATCTGAAAAAAATACTGAGTCCTTTTCAGAGGTACTACAAAAGCATAACAAATTGCGAACAAAATCGGAGAGGTGAAGGGTCAGACCCAGATCGAAACGGCGTGGAATGCCTCATATGTATGATCGTCCTCGTCGTCGTCGTTTTCACTCTCCCGCTTGCTTTTCTATAAACGATACAAGGATATGAATCGTTGAGGCCCACCGGCAGCGAAAACCATACCAAACGTCGTGTTTTATTTCTCACGTACGAGGTAGATATCACAGCGGGCGATAAATTCAATCGAATAGTGTGGTATTTCGTGAGCAAACATCTCGATCTTACCCACACGCCATTTCGAACACCGCGTGTCTCTGGGTCAAGAGATTTTTTTTAGAAATCGAATTATGAGCAATCTCAGGTTTTATATGTATTATTCGTGCTACGTGTGCTTCGACATATGCGTGTGGTATCGTTATGAATGTGTGCGTTGGCATTTTTAACGTGCTTGAGGAATTTTTTCTTATTTATCTTTCACGATCATAACGAAAGATTGTATTATCTGTTTCAGGTTACCACAGCTTGCCGTCTTAGCGAAGATTTTGTGCCTCCTGATGGTGAGTAAACACTTGACCGAGACATTTGTATTCATTTATTTCAATTAAAGAATGAATAAAGTTGCCTTCTTTATGAGGATTTTTGGAAAATTTATCTTGAGATCATCGACGATGATAAGGAGGGAGCGTTAATTATCAGAAAATTAAGTGAAACGTTGGCAGTCTCGAGTGGATGAATATTTTAGAGAAATTTTGGAGATTTTCCGAATTCCTTGTAAAATGAGTTTCTCTAAAGCCAGTTTCGACATCAAAGGATTTTCGTTAATTATTGTATAATTCACCTTTCGCGCACTGTCAACTTTTGCTATTATTATATTACTTTATTTTAGACTTACTGCGCTGAAACTTTTTCTGATGAGTGTGAGTTTGCAGCATGAGCCGAAGACGAATGCTGCAATCACACGAGTCAGAAAAATGTTTCTCGCACGAGTTTCGTACAAAATTTTATTGCACTTCGTGTGCGTAAAATGGGCACTTTACGCACGGAGTGCAATAAAAATAATTTTCGCTTCCAATTTGAAATGAAAAATCCCTTTATAAAATTCACACGAGGACCTTTTCTAATCCTTTGATAATATCCTTATTGTCACACAGAAAACTTTAACAGGGATTGGAAATTCGCAATTTCTGAATAGAACTGACAAGAAATATTGTTTCAAAGATCTGAGTCAAGGCTGCATTGTGGCTTCCGCTGGATTTTACCATTTCTTTAGAGAACAAAAGTAAAAACATTTTCTTGTGTGAACCGATCTCTGAGACTTGCCGCCATGTTCATGTTTCTGAAGCCCGATGTGACTCAATCGACTCCGTGGTCAAAATTTATGATAGGAAAGTTTTCGACTTCCAATTGTGTCATCAAAATGGATTTTGTGTCTAGCAGCATTCACAGATTATTATAAATGACCACGGTTCCTCTGCACGTCTTGATAAACGACACTGTGAACAAGGAAGCGGCTTAAAAAGAAAATCAGGGATTATTCTAAAGCCACAAAGATCAAGAATAAATGTGATTAATCGGATGAAGTGAGACATCGGATCAAGACAAGGAATATAAATAAGCCTTTCCAAGGCTAATGAACAGCCATTTTTATCCATCTCAATTTTTCAACGGATTTGTATAACTCCGAAAACATAATTGGAGGGTCATCCTATGCAGTTTCGTCAGTGCTTAAGATTGTTTAGAAGCTATGAAACTTTTGAATGTTAATTGTTCAATAAATAGCTTCTTGATCGTAGTGACATTTTTACACGACCTCCTGACTACTTCATCTAAGAACATACCAAATTTTCAGAATTCTATCATCATGACTTCAACCTTCTTAAGGGTTAAAATAAAAAATGATGAGAAAATTCTGAAAATTTGGTATGGTTTTGCATGAGGTATTAAGGAGGTCGTTATTAGCTCGTTATTAAGAAATTAACATTTTGTTAAAAACAATTTTTTAAACAAATAAAAAAAATATTCATCAATAAACTTCTTTTTCTCTCCGTTGCTTAGACTTCGTTCTCTCTCCGTTATATTGTAGATATTAAATATTAAGAGGTCAAACAAACGTATCGCAAAGTTATATTAGTTTCCATCAGACTACATTTAATTTTATTTAATTTGTTAATATTAATTATTCGATAACGAGCTTCCAAATCGCCGTGAAATTTTTACACGGCCTCTCAAATACTTTATTGAAAAACATACCAAATTTTTAGGATTTTCATCATTTGCGATTTGGGTCTCAACAACCTTAACCCTCCGTTGTCACACATCCTAATCGTAACACGGTGGTCACATGGGGTCATTGTGTCCCCAGTCATCTTTGAGCGCTTGCCATGTCCAGAGTGTTATTCAAAATGACTTCTAAAAATTCAGGGAGATACTTTCAATCATCCTTAATATGCAATGCACCGTGATTATTTTTTTTTAAATTTTTAAGATGCTGAAAAAAAATCAGAAATGAGTAAAAAATGCGAAAAAAGTCATTTTGTATGAAAAAAATTATAACTTTTGCAATTCTTATTTGTTTTGAAAAATTTTTAGCACAAGACTCTTGAGATATGCCACTCATAAGAAAAAAAATAGCTTTATAGTGGGCGTTTCAAAAAAGTTATTTACTTGGACATTTGAAGATCGGCTTACGGAACTGTATTTTGGAAAAATACTTCATTTATTTCAAAATTTTCGTACACAAAAATGGAAAAATTGCGCGTCCTTAAAGAATTGAATATAATTCAATGAAATATTTGAAGACTCCAAAAACTGTAAAAATTCCACAATTTTCATTTTAGAAGTTTCGGAGTAAATTTTAGTAGCTTATAAAAAAAAAACTTGACGTTCATACTGATATTTACCTTGTATGCTGATGTTCAATACAGAAAAAGGAAAAAAAAATCAAAATTCCCCGCAGACAATTACGCAATGGTCACACTGGTGGTTAAACTTACCCCAGCTAGCGCACGTTGCTTTCTTTTCGAATGCCACAGAGAAACTGTTGGCGCGATTATTTCTCTTCTACTCTGTGCTCACTAAAAGAACTCCAAAGCACTCTCAGATGGCGGACCAGTGCTCTTGGTCGTCAAGAACGGATTGAAATCATGGCTCAAAGTTGCACTTGGGGTCATTTGGACCCCTGGTGACAACGGAAGGTTAAAGTAATCCTTAGGTAAAACAATCCCTATTATCCTTGCAATTGGTCGGACTTTTATGAAACGTCGATCCGTCTGTCCGTCGAAAAAATCATAATTTCTCGGGGCAATCAGGCAAAAGTGACGTTTCCACAGAACGGACAATCAGATTGGCGCTTATATGCACAAAGCCGTGAGAAATCGCGTGTTTAATATGCACGCTGAAAATCTCGTCTCTCGGGATACGCACACGCGATGATTCGCGATCATATACCGTGATTACACGTTGCCGTTTGATCCTCCACCTCTGACACACAGATTGATGATCGGCACTTTAACTCCTACGCTTTTACAATGTCGACGATTTATATTCCAGTCCCCGCCCTTGACACTCGTGGTCCTTTTGACGAGCGTAGAACACACGGGATAACAGTCTTTCACCGTTAATATCCGTGCGAGAAGCGATCGCACACGTTTTCAGTCGCAAACTCGAGACTCGAGATACAAAAGGACTTCAGACTCGAGACTTAATTCTATCGGTATACGGTTATTCCCCATTTTCTTTGTTATTTTCTCTCTTTTTTTTCATGCGTCGAATCGATCGAAATTTCGCGGTCTCGTGCTGTTATTCGATCTGTAATTACGCGTGATAAATTGAGAATTAAGGGTCACTCGTTTATACGGAAAGAGTGCGGATTCTACGCTGCCGCGATATAGACGTGCTTTCCGTATTATTATCCTATTACCGAGGGGGGAGACAAAAAAAAAACTGCCTCGGCTCGGATATCTTGTATTTAAAAGAGATTTATGGATCGACGAGATGCCCGCACGTGACGCAATATAAATATATACCTGTATAAACGATTGCCGCGCGCGGTCAAACAAATAATTAAAACGCTTTTTGGGTTCTCGACGAGACGAGACGAGACTGTCCGGGAGCGATAAATTAATCGTGTATCTCCTTAGCAGATAAATATATAATATATATATATATATATATATATATATATATCCATACATACGTATGTATAAATACGTTCGATCTTATATACGTAGACATCAATATCATTCGAAAAATTCATCGTCGGCGTGCGTAAAAAACGAAAATATTCCACGTCGCGTGGCCCGGCGCCGTGCAAAAGTTGATTATCTCGCTCTCCCGACTGACTTTTGCCCTCCCCATGGAAATATATACCGTGAGATATATATTCACAAGATATTCAACTTAATGCCGCAAAATATAGTTTTTCTATTTTTTTTTTGTAAATCTCAAGGAGGAATATCTCTGATTTTCAGTGGACATATCATAAATTAGAGGCATTCTTCCTTCGATATATATCTGTGATATATCATCTCACCGATATATCCAAGAGATAAATCAGCGATATACGTGGCGCTATGTAAAAGATGATTATCTCGCTCTTCCGACTAACTTTTGCCCTCCCCCATGGAAATATATACCGTGAGATATATATTTCACAAGATATTGAACTTAATGCCGCGAAATATATTTTTTTCTTTTTTTTTTAAGTAAATCTCAAGGACGAATATCTCTGATTTTTAATGAATATCTATTATGAATTAAAGGTATTCCTTCTTCAATATATCTACGATATATCATATCTTATCGATATATCCAAGAGATATCAGCGATATACGTGGCACCGTATAAAAGTTGATTATCTCGCTCTCCCGACTAACTTTTGCTCTCCTCCATGGAAATATACACCGTGAGATATATATTTCACAAGATATTGAACTTAATGCCACGAAATATATGTTTTTATATATATTTTTTTTAGATGAATCTCAAGGAGGAATATCTCCGATTTGTAGTGGATATATTATAAATTAGGGGCATTCCTTCTTTGATATATCTGTGATATATCATCTTATCGATATATCCAAGAGATATATCAGCGATATACGTGGTGCCGTGTAAAAGTTGATTATCGCGCTCTCCCGACTAACTTTTGCCCTCCCCCATGGAAATATATACCGTGAGATATATATTTCACAAGATATTGAACTTAATGCTGCAAAATATATTTTTTTCGACTTTATTTTTAAATCTCAAAGAGGAATATATCTCTGATTTGTAGTGGATATCTTTTAGAAATAAGAGGCATTCCTTCTTCGATATATCTGTGATATATCATCTTATCGACACATCCAAGAGATATATCAGCGATATACGTGCAACGTCCGACTTGTTGCACTGCGGGAACGGATTAGTTTGATTATTGGCCGAATAAATAACCTAGTAGGCTAATATTTCAATGAAATTTCATTCATTTTGAATTATTTATTCGAACTGAATGCATTTAAGCATGCTTTGCCGCTAACGTCCCAGCCAAAAATTGTATCTGATTAAAATTTCCGTACTTGGTGATACAATAAAAACCTTAAAAAATTCAGCAGCATTTGACATGCTATAAACAACAATTATCAATAATAAAATTGCCCAAAAGTTATAAATAAATTGTTTAAGCAAATAATTATTCAACATTTTCTCGGTAAGTTGTTTTTTTTCTACAAATTGGGTGCGCTAATTTTTTCGAACGCATATGAATTTTTTCAGAATTTACTCTCTATTTTAAAATATTATAAAAAAGATTCGGAAATACAAGCAAAAAATTGTCAATTTTGTATTATGTTTTTGGAGACTGGTTTGTCGTCAGCTTTGAAAAGTTTCAAAGACACAAGGTCAAAAAATACATAAATAGAGCCATTCTAAAAATTTCAAAACGGGAATTTCAAAGTAGAGGGAAAATCCTAAAAAAAATTCATATGCGTTTAGAAAAATTAACGCATTCGATTAGTATAAGAAAAAAAAATTTACCGACAAGTTCTCGAATAATTATTTGTTTAAAAAATTTATTAATAACTTTTGGGCAACGTTATTATTGATAATCGTTGTTTATGGCATGTCAAATGCTGCTGAATTTTTTCAGATTTTCATTGTATCACGAAGTACGGAAATTTCAATCAGATACAATTTTTGACTGGGACGCTAGGGGCAAATCATCTTTAAAATATATTCATCTTTTACTTCTTTTTTTCTTCTTTCTTTACTGCTCGATGAGGACTGTGTCATGCTGCGCGAAAACTTTTACTCGAACTTTCAACTTTGACCTGGCTCTGGTGCAAAAATATACATAGATATATCACATATATCATGTGTCCCAAAGGAGTACACTATCTGAATATACATTGTCATAAAATCGAACGCTGGTCGTCAAAAAGTATATATAACTATCCACGGTTGAATCAGCCTCTCTTTCTCTCTCTCTCTCCATCCCTCTTACTATTTTTTGCGGGTCTGCATATCGCAAAAGCTTCGTCACGCTTGCGCACTATTAAAAAAGAAAAAAATACTGACAGAGCATGACGTCGCAGCATCAACTCGCTTTTTCCACAGTTTGGGGGAGAGGAAGTTCGAAGGCGTTCAGAGGGAGGAATGGGGATGAAGGATATGGACGAAGAGGGAAAGGGAAAAATAGTAAGTGTACGGATATAGTAATTTCGCGAGACTGTCGAACGACTGCTATACGTACAGCGGAGTTTTACATTGACTTCGAGGAGAGCTTTGACGATGTCGCTATATATATATATATATATATATAGTATGCGCGAATCGATCGTAAAAGTCGAGAATATACCTCGCGCTCGGGTAGATATAAAATGTCAAACGCCACGAGAATCGACCGATTTAACGACGAGGCAATCGGTCGTTGAACCTTCGCTCGTGGAAAATGCGAATTTCCATTCCCTCGGACAATTATAAAAATTTGAAAAAATGGACACTACCCTAAATTTATTTTTTCGAAAATTTAAGCAAACCAGGACAAACGTTGACGAAACGGTTTCCTTCGCTTCTCGCATCACCTCAACATCCAAAATTCTTGGACCAAACTGCTTGGTGTATTTTTGCAATTAAATTTTTGGTGAAATTCAATGTTAATCGTAGTTTATGCCAACTATTGACGATAGTTCAATCATTTTCCAACTTTTTTGATTTTTTTTAAGAATTTTTGGTGATCTCCATTTTGCCCTTCCCTTCGACCTCTATATTCCTGATTAATTGATGGTGGAATTTCTGTCTTTTGTTGCTCAATGTTTTTTTTTTTTTTTTTTTTTTAATTATTTGGGTCATACAGGAGTTGATGCGAATGTTTTTTTTCGTTTTGTTTCAGGTGGTGATGTGCGGGGCGATGCCGGCAATGGTGCGCTCCGTGAGTCTCTATTCGACTTGCAGCGGCGACAATGTTACCGTAATCGGCCGCACGGTCAAGACCATGGCCAAAGACGACCTCACAGCACCTTTCCGTGAGTTTCATAAAATTTATATCTCATTCTGTAATCGATCTATCAAATGACCGAGCTTATCAGTCATTTAATGGGTATAAATTAATTATCTATCTTCCAAAAAATCGTGTAAATTATTTTTTATTCATCCGGTCGAATTGTACTTGAGCTTCATTCCATAAATCACGAGTTATAGACTGTATAATTAAAAAAACACGTTCCTGAGGAGATAGTATAAATCGTGGTCTTATAATTTTAGATGCTCTCGTATGTCGTTTCGTTTTTATGTCCCCGCTCTATTCCTCTCTCTCTCTCTCTCTCTCTCTCTCTCTCTTGCTCTCTCTTCTTTTTTTCACTATATAATCTCAGAAATGGATACTCCGTAATTTATACTCGGTAATTTTACCCCTTTTACTGGGTATTATTTCCTTCGAGTGAGGTCCCTTATCCGAATAAAATTACGAGGTCGCTTCAACTTTTAGTGACGTTATCAGAATTCTAGCGGTTGCGGCTTACCTCGAAGATTCATTGAAGTGCATTAGATTGATGAAGAATTGTCGGATATTACATGGTAATTCTTGTTCATCTGCGGTTTTTTTAGAAGCATTTTTAGAAGCTCGATTTTTTTAGAAGGACCCTTTTCCTGTTTTCTTCGTTTTATGGAAGAAATTTGAAGGGAATGGTCTTAAAGAATCTTGATTTGATTTTCAATTGATTCTAAAAGGATGTGAGTTAATTTTGTACTCAAAAGTGTATTCAAAATGAAAATCAGGTATTCTGGAAAATAAAACCGTAAAAATTATAAAAATAGAAAAGTGTTTCCGAGGTTACTCATCAAAATCCTCTAAAATCAGCATGGAATGGTTCATAAAAAAAGAGAATCTTCCATATTCTTTTCCACAAAAAGGGTACAAAAAGCACTAAAGATGTTAATTTCTGCATACAATTCACAATCGATAGACGCTCTATCTTATCACTCTGGTATCTTCAAGAAGGGCGAGAGAAAACATGGATAAACGCTGTTTTCACTGCTTTCAATCTTTTCCTTCCTTACTTGCGGATTTTCTTTGCGTCTCATAAACTCTAGTAAGCATCATGTAGCGTCCTGCGAGCGATTTAATCTACTCCACAAAAGCTGCGACTTTGTAATAAGAATAGCTGTTGTGCAATTTAGCGAATTTTCGCGGAAACTCGCGAGGGCAACATGGAAAATGTATGCCAAAGTACACCCACGAGTTTTCCTATAAAAGCGACACGTGATATCGACCTCTGACACACGGAAAGTCGTAGACCGGGAAAATTAATGGGCATGGCGATGTGAGTTACGTCGGTTTGTTTCTCAATGGCCGATGAACATGTGATTTCGCGATGGGAGACTATAGATCCACGATAGGCAAATGGTTAAGGGAAAAAGATGTACTTTCACTGTATAAAAAAGTGGGAAAGAGGAAAATGGCTGAATTTAGAGTATCTTTTTCCGCTTTAAGAGTCCATGCCTCCTTTTTTGGAGCGCAATTGTTTTGGACCGGCCGATCTTCCCTTGACACACCGCTCTAATCTCTGCAGGAACATGGTTGAATAATTCAAGAATAATTTTATCAATAATAAATTATTCTCCTTCATTAACTGAGTTTCCATAATAGCTCGGATAAACGCGGTTCTACGGCATTTCTTTATTCTCGCGTGCAGTTAATAATTTCACAGGGAACGTACATTTTTTTAGCGCCCTATTCGTGGCTCGCACGAACTCGAGTCACATCCCAGATATACATGAATGTGTATGTGTATTGCGAGACTCCGTTTTAGAGAGAATGCGGGAAAGAGCGAGAGAAAAATGAAGGAATACGAGCGATAGAACGAGATCTAGCTTTCCGCCTCATTTTGCTGGCGTGGCTTCTTTGTAAAGCCGATATTCGAGGCTCTCTCCAGATCTCGTGTGCTCTGTTAGGGAGAGAAATTTACCGAGGAGATGAAAAAATAAAGGGTTAAGTAGGGATGAACAAGAGAGAAATGAGAAGACGGAGGAGTAAGAGAAAATATACGTGAGCTCTTTCGAGCAAACACAGGAGCCACTTTTCGCGCCGCTCTGACCCTCCTCTTGACGCCGCAGCCTTCCAAGATCCATCACGTATGTTCTCTCGTTGATACTTAGAATATCCTATTCTCGCGGTTTCTATCATATAAATCTGCTTAAAGAGCATCGCAAAGATGCGACCTGCGATTTCTCTGAGGTGGCGCAACCAATCGGCTAAAAAATCAATTCAGTAGAATTATGGATAAAAAGTGTTTAAGCTGCGACGTTTCTGATGCTGTTCATTATTGTGGAGAAATTATAATTCTTGTTTTGAGATTGTCTCTTTAGCATCCATGTTTCACGCAGTAATCGTGCCCTCTGCCTTTAAAAGAGATCACTGAGAAAAGCGATCAGTTTTTCACAAAATTTCCCCACCAGAGCGGAAATGATCGGATCAGCCTCTTTTAATCAAAAATAAAAATATCAGCAAATTCGTTTCTGCATCATCTTTGAAAGAGTTTATTCGTTTTCTACTTTATCCAACAAAAATACCTTAAAAAAACTCGCTTCTGCTAACATTAACCCTTTCGCAGTGAGGTGAAAATGAGATTTTCGTGCCATTTTTGTGTTAGAAAAAAAATTTCCTAGATTTGCTTTAAAGTCTCAGTATAGAGGTTTTTGGGGCCGCGGACTTCGAATTCGACATCAGATTTCCAAAATTCAAAATGGCGGATTCAATATGGCGGACGCGAATTCGCGACCATAAACATCTAGAGATACAATTTTTTGTCAAAATCCAACAACTTTTCGAATTTGCGTCCACCATATTGGATCCGATATCTTGAATTTCGGAAATCTGATTTCAAATTCGAATTCAGCAACTCCGAAAACCATGAAGTACTTACTTTCGTCGAAATCAAACCATTTTTCGAATTTGCGTCCGCCATATTGGATCCGCCATTTTGAATTTTGGAAATCTGATTTCAAATTCGAATTCAGCAACTCCGAAAACCATGAAGTACTCACTTTCGTCGAAATCAAATCATTTTTGGAATTTGCGTCCGCCATATTGGATCCTCCATTTTGAATTTTGGAAATCTGATGTCAAATTCAAATTCAGCGACCCCAAAAACCATGATGTACCAAATTACAATCGAATCGATGCAGTAGAAATAGGTTGTTTTTCAAATGCTCCTATACGTGTCATGACACAAAAATGGCACGACTTTTTTTTGCCCCTATGCGTGTCACTCACAGTCAAGGGGTTAAGCTTCAATGCTGCATTTCGCTTTTTTGGGCGATATCGTTTTATTCAAAGCAACTTTAAATAAAAGATCAGCAGACGGTCATTTAGTAAAAATTGTAATTTTAATTACTGTGCTTTTGATATATTTAGTTGGAGTAAACTATCAAATCGGAGTATCTGAAACTACCACAAATTTATTAAATCGTTTCTTTCAATTCAGTACTTTTTCATCATAAATGTGACATGAAAAATCACCGTATTTCGAATCCCGAGACGCAAAAATCCAATAAAACCCATGAAGTATTGCAATTTTTCTTCTTCCGTCTTCTCCACATAGTCACAACGTGAAATAACCTCTGTGAGAGCGAAGGCCATGCCCTTCAAGGCCAAACGACGAAAATTTCACGATTATCCATGGCTCCCGGGGAGATGATTCGTCCAAGCGCGAATCCGCGCTGACCTTTCTACGGAAATCACCCTCTGATAGTAAAGGGGAACGGGACACAGCGGGTGGTAGTCGCCACAACCGCAAACCCGGTTCTGTCGCGTTTCCTTGGCCAAGTTAGACCGGAAGAATCGCATATATCTGCGTTAGGTAGGTTAACCGAGAGCGAACAGTGGAAATCCCTTTCTGCTCGTATCCCTCCCAGCTTTTGTTGGCCAACTCTCTCTCCCCACATTATTTCGATTGGTGAGACTGAAAAACCATTCACTGAATTAAACATTTGGAACATCTCTCACTTTCTATATGCTATATATCTTGATATATCTGTGTATGTGTGAATGTATATAATTTTATATTTGGGTGATTCTCCCGAAATACTCATTTTCGAGGGTATACAATTATTTTTTTTTCAAACAATCATTTTGACTTCTCAAAGTGTTGATGACCTTAGTATAAGATAAATGTCATTACCACTTGGACAAGCTGGTCTTTCTATTTTACGAGATTTATCGTACTTTGAAGAAATTGTAGTGCAAGAGGAGTAAATGCGAAGGCAGAGAAATTATGCAAACCTTTTGCTATAACGTTTTTTATTACGTTATTTCAGTGTTTTCAGTTATATTAGAATATTCAATATTGGAACACTTACAGGTGGTTATAATAAAACGCATCAAATGACGCAACGTTTGGTTATAACGCTTTATAATGGCATGGCAATAACCTGAAGAAATTATTTTTATTCAAACCCATTTTTATTCGTCACTCAAACCCGGTATGAGTGATTCCTCTGGCAGATTCGACATTCCTCTGGATCTGATCCAGAGGAATGATGCAAAGAAATGATGTCAGAGGAATGACGATTTTGATGGTTTTTAGGTCGTAATATGACATGCGAGTTGTTTTCGACTTCAAAACGAAGCTATGAACTTGTGCTCATTAGTTTGCAAAAAAAAACCAAGATTTATTTTAGCCAAAAATATGTAATAGGCACTTGCCAGAGGAATGACGCTCCAGTTTGTAACATATACCTAAGCCATACTGTTTTGAGAAAAAAAGTCACAAACATCGAAAATGAAACTTTGACAAATTGTCAGCTCGGTTAATTAGATCTGAGAGAGACACTGCTCTCGATCGTCCGAACAACTTTCGCTATCTATTGCGCTAATATCGGCTCATTTCCATCTACTCAGCAGAATGACGTTAAATCAGGTTACAAGATCGTCAATTTTTATTGAGGTACACCTGTGCTCATTATTTTTTTTTTCAAATTTCAGGAGGTTGTAACCAGCGTTCAGTTTCAGAAATTTTTTTTTATATGCAGTTTTCTATATTTCAAGTATTTTTTTTAGATATGGGAAGATGCGAAGGTTACATGCCAAAAGAATGATTTTTAGGGGTCAAACACGAGAAAAAACGATCAAAATGATTTTTTTTTAAATCTGTCCGACACCCTGTTTCAAAACATTATGATTTAATATATTCTGGTAAAAAAATCTAAGAAATTAGAGGGATTATTGAAAATCAACTAGGTTACAGCAAAAATGATTATTTCGGGAGAATCACCCATATAAATGCTCAAAGATTCATAAAGACTTGCCGCTTGTCTGGAATTTAATTATTCTAGTATCAGCGAGAACTGTGATTATCGCGTCATCCTGACAAACCAGGCATATCATATACCTGTCGCACCTTTGATCCGTATGGAAGCTCTCTCACAGATGCACGTTTCTTCTCGATGCATCATCCGCGTCTCTCTGAGATTTACCTCTCGCGAGCTCGTACGATACGAACCGAGGCAAAACTCAGGCCACCGATCCTCAGCGGAGAGTTCCTCTCCTCGTCCCTCTGATTCTGTTATACAGGCGGTCTCGACTGTTCGGAGTGTACTCTCGTGAAGATGAAAAGGCTGGCGCGCGGTACTACAGAGCAGCGAAGAATAAGATTGAGAAGAAGGGCGAGAGGCATATGAATAAGAAAAGGTTGAAGAAGAGAAGATGAAAGAGAGGAGGAAGAAGAAGAAGAAGAAGAAGGTGCACCGACCAATCGTCCGTTTAGGTGTTAATGATAGGGTCACTTATATACGCGCGCCTTCATAACAAGAGCAGCTAAGGAATATGGTCGAGGAACATTGCATGCGCGTACGAGTCCTCTCGCCCTCTCCGTATATCCTCTTTGCATGCTTTTCTTACTGTGAAAGTGAGGGCACGCTCGCACGTTCATTCCCTCATTCGTTAACGCGTTCACTCACTCACTCACTCGCTCGTTCTTTTTGGCCTCTTGCGCTTTGTATATTATGGCTTTCATGACGCCGACACCGTGTGCGCGCAAACTTGCGCCTTTCGTTTTTATCCAGTGGTTCTCCGTTTCGTTTGACCTCGGGAATGTGCTGAGCTTTTGCCCTTCGAGACGAGCATCATGAGGATCGACCTTGGAGACTCATTTTACCAAAAGGAAAGCCCTATCAGTGTCGTAGCTGCTGATGACTGACCTGATTTGGTTGAACGCTCTATTTGGGTCGAGTTCTCTTAGCACTATGATCTCTTGACTTGGATGCAGGAAAATCGTGCGCTTAGTTCATCGAATCGCGAATTAACGGTTCGCGAGTTGCGAACCCTGCGTTGTATTCATTTTTGGCGTCACAAATCGCTCGCCTCGCGCCCTCCGCGAGAGAAAACACGTACGACTAATATATATGTGAAGAGAGGGAGGGAGGGATCCATTCTTCGCGATCGCTTTCTTTTCTCTTTAAATCTTTAGACCGCTGCCATATCCTCGTGGACTGCCCTCTTCTGTCCCTCGTCCATATAGATATACAAATGTGTGCGCTCATACATAGTATCGTGCCTCGACCCTCTCCCCCGCATCATAGCATAGCTCTCCTGGGCTCCTCCCAGCCATGATTATCCGGGGTAATCGTGCCTAAAAGCCGGTGCCCGCTTTTGATTAAAATTGGCTTTTAATTCATTTGGCAGCCTCTAATCTAACCGCGGCGTCGGCCCACGATCAGAAGGTTCTTCCTTCATCGTCTCTCTCTCTCTCTCTCTCTCCCTTTCTCTCTCTCTCTCTCTCTCTCTCTCTCTCTCTCTCGCTCTCTCTTCTTTCTCTCGTGGCTTCGACCCGGTTGCGCCCTCTTCACCCCTCGATCTTCATGATCGTGCTGCCACCCCCTCATTCCCCATCTTCTTCTCCCCTGATATTCGGTCTACATAATTCTCCGTGATTGGTTATTATTCTCCCATGGAAGATACGAGCAATCAGGGATCATTATACACTGTACAGAAATTTATTTTCCCCGATGCCTCATTGCAGTTAATTGCGACAATTGATAATCAATCAAGTTCCTCATTGATGCGGGCTGTTATATATCGCGCAATCATTATCCGGTGAACCTTTAATGAAAATCAATTCTGGGAACACATTGATAACCTACAATCTCCTGTAATTGCCATTTAAAGTGTTGTCTTGCCATTTAAAGTGTTGTCTTGCCGTTTTAATTGTTGTCTTGCCATTTTAAGTGTTGTCTTGCCATTTTTAGTGTTGTCTTACCATTTAAAGTGTTGTCTTGCCATTTTCAGTGCTGTCTTGCCATTTAAAGTGTTGTCTTGCCATTTTAAGTGTTGTCTTGCTATTTTAAGTGTTGTCTTGCCATTTTGAGTGTTGGCTTGCTATTTAAAGGGTTGTCTTCCCATTTCAAGTGTTGTCCATTTAAAGTCTTCCATAAAAACTTGTGGGCTGAGAAATTTGATGAATTTTGCTCGATTTTTTTTATTTCGTTTAAAATTTCGTCAATTGAACGTTTTCCCTCGATTGAAGATACTTTGCTGCCTGAAAATTCGTAAAAGTGCTTTACCTCGGCATTATCTCTATGGGATCTGTACAATGGCCAAGATATTCAAATGGCCATCCGTGTAATTTCAAAATTTCGATGGACCGCCTGCTATGCTGCCTTGAACCTAACCACAGCGAGATAGAGCAAACCCTGGCGGAGTCGAGAGTCGGATTCCACGCTTTTCCTCTGGCCCCTTTCTCTCTATTACCGATTCTTGGAAAAATGAAAAAATTCCTTATGTCAGCAATACATAAATGGTATTTTCACTCGATTTTATAGCTCCCGTGCTCTTTTGAATGAAATATCTACATATTTAATCTCATGTCTCTCTCTCTCTCTCTCTCTCTCTCTCTCTCTCTCTCTCTTTCTCTCACTCTCTCTCTCCCTTCCTCTGTCCCTCTGTCTTTTGCGTGAGGCCTTTAATTAGTGCGAAGAAATATTTTCACCACAGCATCTCGAGCTGGATGAAAAGCGACTCTCTCTCTCTCTCTCTCTCTCTCTCTCTCTCTCTCTCTCTCTCTCTCTCTCTCTCTCTGTTTCTCTGTCTCTCTCGTTGAGTAATCTGCATCTCGAAGTAAGAGAGTATATACGAGATTGAACGCGTGTGCATTTGAAATGTTCCCGCAGTAATAACCGTGATAAAATCGTCCTTGAAGGAGAGAGACTGCGCGATGCGCTTCAGATGCAGCCTCCATCGACTTCGGCATCTGCGAAACCACTAGAGCTTACCTGGAGGCGCGCGCGCGTCCGCTCGAATTACCCAACGATCGATCGATCTCGATCCACGAGATTGCGACTCTTCTCCCGGGAGTCCGGTCTAGATTTACCGGGATAGTGGACGATTAGTACCCGAGGGCACGATAGAGGCGGTATATGAACAAGAGAAGGCCTCCGAAGGAAAAACAAATTGCACGCGTCCACAAGAATATACCGGACTCATCGTCGGACTCCTCACTGGAAAATAGAGAGAGAGGAAAGGAGTGAGATCGGGAGAGATCTACTGACCATGGTTGAAATAGTGTGCTATGTACTCATATATACAGTGTCGTCCAAAAGTTTGGAAACGCCTCGATTCCACGCTGCACAAAAAGTTTCGCTGCTCTTTTAAAAATCAAGATATTTAAATTCAATAAGCGACATTTCAAAGTGGACGTATTCAGCTTCATTTGGCTTTTTCCAAAAAAAAAATTCGATTTTTTTGGAATCCGGTGCGCTCTATGTAACATGGTCGTTTTTTGGCTTTTCTTAGCGTTGAAATTTTGGTGCACGATCCATGAAAATGTACTTTAACTGTTTTTTATTTGAAGAACTTATGGGGGGAAGTATAAGCTTCAATTTCGTTTTTTAAAAAGTTTGGTATGATTTTTTTCGCAAAAATATTTAATTTTTCGTAAAAAACCACCATATTTATAAAATGTAGCGTAACTCTGAAACTACTGGGTTTTCGTCATATCACTAAGAAGGTAAAAAGTTGCATACAATAATTTTGGATTCAATTAAATTTTTTCAGAATTTTTTTTTGACATTTTTTTTTCGAAAACTTTTCCCGCCAACGGGTTATTTTTTTATTTTAAAGGACTTTTACCTCATCTAAACGGCTTTTTCATCGAAAAACCTTATCTTCATAGCCTTTTCATCGAAAAATTTTGAAAAAAAAAATGTTGGAAAAAAATTCTGAAAAAATTTCATTGTATCCAGAATAATTGTATACAATTTTTCATCCTCTTAGAAATATCACGAAAACCCAATAGTTTTAGAGTTACATTACATATTATAAATATAGTCCTTTTTTGCGAAAAATTGAATATTTCTGCAAAAAAAATAATACGAAATTTTTCAAAAAAACCAAATTGAAGCTTCCCTCCTACAAGTTTTTCACGCAAAAAATAGCTTTCAAAAAATGTCATGAGTCGTGTGGCCAAATTTCAACGCCAAAAAAGCCGAAAAATGACCATTTACGGCTGAGCGTTTCAAAGAATATACCGGGTTAAAAAAAAAGGGAATTTTTTTTTGGAAAAAGCGGAATGAAGCTGAACGACGACTGAAGCTGTCTTTTGAATGGCAGTGTATGCAGATGATGATAGTGGAGATGCGGTTCGCTAAAGGCGCGAGAGAAGGGCTCATCGACGATCGCCACCGCGAGCGACGCAATCGGAGCTCCATCGCCGAGATATATTCAATTAATTAATGAAAGCGGCGCAATTAATTGGCGCGGACCATTCGCGGGTAACACCGGCTATGTACAAAGCCTCGAGGCGTTATTGCCGATACACCGGCGAACGATGCTGTTTCCTTCGTCCTCTTCGTCCGCGTCTTCTTCTTCTTCGACTCCCGGTCCCGGACTAACGATACTGTTGGGTATATCCTCGTCGGTGTATATTCGAGATTGAGTCTTTTCCTTTCGTCTCATCTTCGATCGAATCCTCCGCGACGCAGTGCGGCGTCGACGGACCGTAGAATGCCCGCAGGTGGTGCCGGAGTGATGCCTTGGTGACATCCGTCGTCGTCGTCGTCGTCGTCACGTATACACCTATACATTTATGTATCGGCGCCCAGTGATGCAGAAGAACTACGACAAGAATGAAAGAACGAAAAAAAGATGGGAAACAAGATGCAAACGAAGAGGAAGACACGCGGGAACAGCAGCGGGAGCAGAGAAGAGGAGCCTTTACGAGGCAGTTTGGGGACATTCTTGATTCCAATGTGGTTGCTTCACCGCATCAAGACACAAGTCACCTGACGAGAAACCACTTGAATTTAACGAGGCACCAGTGCCGGCAAATGGGCCACCATGCACTCTTCCTCTCACTTCTATCTGCCTTTTCAACCCTGAAATCATCAGACATCTCTCTCGCCCTCCTTCTCTCGACTGGAGGTTATTTCAAAACCTTTTCCGAAGACTCTTCTGTTTTTTCTTATTGACCGAACAGATCGGACTTTTCCAATCTTGCGTGTGGTCTCTCATTCACTTTTCGTCGTTTTCCCATGTTGAGGTTGCGGTCCATAACGCTTTTTATCACAAATTGATGGGGTTGATGCGTCACAAGAAAATTAGGTTACTTCATGTACGTGTCAATTAATTTGGCTTTGCTTATCAGATTCTTGTTCGTCAGAACATGTTTTTAGAGGTTTTTCGATCTCTGGCTCATTGAAAATTACGTTAAGAGGTTACAAGGGTTTTGAGGGTTTAAAAAAGCATATTTTCTCTTTTTTTTTATATACACTGTCGTCCAAAAGTTTGGAAACACTCGCCCCGATTCCACGCCCCACAAAAAGTTTCACAGCTCTTTTAAAAATTAATATTTTTTAATTCAACAAGCGGTTTTTCAAAGGGGACATATTCAGCTTCGTTCCGCTTTTCCCAAATGCTTTTTTCGATTTTTTTTGAACCCCCGGTGCGCTCTTTGAAGCGTGGTCATTTTTGGACTTTTTTTTGGGGTTGAAATTTTGGTGCATGACACATGCAAATTTTTTTCAACACTTTTTCGCATGAACGACTTATGGGGGGGAGTATAATCTTCAATTTCGTTTTTTAAAAAGTTTTGTACGATAGTTTTTCCCAAAAATAATCAAATTTTCGCAAAAAACGACCATATTTATCAAATATAGCGTAACTCTGAAACTACTAAGTTTTCGTGAAATCACTAAGAAGATAAAAAGTTGCATATAATTATTATAGATGCAACGAAATTTTTTCAGAATTTCTTTTGGCAATTTTTTTTTTAAAGATTTTTTCTGTCAAGGAGAAATTTTTTATCTTGAACAATCTCTTACCACATCTACACGAGTTTTCTCGATAAAAAAAGCCGTGTAGATGAAGTTTTCTTATCAAAGGCCATATAGATGAGGTTCTTCGCTGAAAAAGCCATGTAGATGATGCAAGAGTCCCGATTGTTTAAGATAAAAAAATATCTCGTTGACAGGAAAGATTTTCGAAAAAAAAAATTTTGAAAATAATTCTGGAAAAAGAATTCATCGAATCCAGAATGATTGCGTGCAACTTCTTACTCTCTTAGTAATTTCATGAAAACCCAGTAGTATTACCCATCATTTTATAAATATAGACATTTTTGGCGAAAAATAGATTATTTTTGCGAATAAAAATCGTACGAAACTTAAAAAAAACGTAATTGAAGCTTATACTCCCCCTCACAAGTTTTTCATGCAAAATACAGTTTTTGAAAAATGTCATGGGTCGTGCATCAGGATTTCAACGAAAAAAAAACAAGTTCAAAAAAATTCGAAAAGTTTTTTGGAAATAGCGATTTGAAGGTGAATATGTCCCTTTTGAAACGCTGTTTGTTGAATTGGAATATCTTTATTTTTGAAAGAGCAGCGAAACTTTTTGTGTGGCGCGAAATCGGGACGAGCATTTTCAAACTTTTGGAGGAGAGTGTATGCAATGAATAAATTATTTTATTCCAAATTTTCATTGAAAGAATTCAGGTAGGATGCCTATCCCATTTTTGGAAAAAATCTTTGTTTAATCACTGGTCAATCTTATTTTGAAAAAGTGTGCAAAATTTCAATAAGCTAAAATAGTGTTAAAAAAAAAGAGGTTAAAGATCCCGGCTCCCCACCAATTTAGCCTAATGAAAGTAATTTCGAAGACTCTCTCTACCAGACTTTTGCTCCTATTGATTTCAAACTTTGCAAAAATATTTTAGACGCATTGTCATTAGATAAAAAAAATTAAAAAGTATATTTTTCGAGTTTTCAAACCTATGTAACCCTTCAACTTCGTTGTTTCATTATAAACGACAACGGACAAATGATTTCCGCAACTGCACCGGACATTCGTGATTTTATTACGACGCTAAGAACAAAAGAGAGGGTGTTTGCTGGATGTGAAAATAAAGAGTAGCGCACAAGAGACAACGAGAGCTCGCGCTGTGTATCGAGGTTTCGTAATATTTTTCGGATTGGAATTTTGCCCATGTGGAAATGTTTCTCGCAAGTTCGCGTAGCGACGACGAGGCGAACATCGCGAGAAGCCTGCACACCTCGCAGGATCGGGTCTCTGGATATATTCTGTATACGAGGAGCCAGGCCGTTGTGCGCTCGCTAAGTGGCTGAGCACACAACGTCCCGGCTGTGTCTCCTTCATTAGCACCAACTAGCCACGAGCAAACTGCCATATACGCGCGACGAGCCCGCGTTCATCCATCGGGGCTCTTTCATTCTTTTCCTTCATGGTGTACTCTTGGTGTGTACGACTGTCGGTATTCCCATAGTGGCGTTCGTTCGCCAAGACGAGGACGAAAATGAGGAAGGAGAAGTGGCGATGAGGGCCTCACTCTCGCCAATGTGGCTACAACTCTCTTGTCATAAACCTCGGCTTCTCTTCTCAGAAATTCGACTCCGTATATAACATACGATACATGTAATATATATCAATCCTTCACTGTCAGAAGGGCGTACCGACTGCGAAAAAGCAATGCCGATATCGGCTTCCGACATTGGACAACCGACAAATGTACAAATTCCAAAGAACGAGACTGTTTTCTTCGCCGGCTCTTGGAGAACACCCGCACATTCACGTCCTGTGCGCGTGATCACCGATACAAGCATTTACAACTGTACTCGTAAAATATTTCTTCATCCTCGGAATGCGTCCCAAATATAATGAGGAAGGTTTCTTTGAGAAACACGTTTTTATTTAGCTAACTGTACTCCTTATCGACTTTGACCCTGTGTTATTATTCGTCATCGTTTGCTAAATTTTCGATGTCTCGTTTTGTTGCAGAGCTGCTGACCACACAATCCGAAGACTTTAGTAGAAAATTGTATATCTACGCCGAAAAGTCCCAAAGATACATCTGTTTCAACAAACGCTGGAAACCAGTAGCATTGGTAAGCATTGATATCTTCTTTCTACACTAACAATTTTGTAGATCGATCGTGATAACCAAACAGTCGTGATTTTGATGATTCCACTACAAACCTTTCACACTAGCAGTATTCAGTCAAATCGTTTGATGTAATCAGTGTCTCTCATTAGAATGTGCATGAATTTGGATCAAGACTTCAATCTAATGAAGAAAATCTATCAAAAATTAAAAAAAGTATCGACATTAGAATAGCTGATTTTGTTAGTCTACTGGTTTCAAAATGGCTACCAAAAGCCGATTATCGTTGATGATTTTCCTGATCCTGATATATAACATTTTTGACAATCAAACAATTTTTTTTAGTCCGGGGTGACAATGTTGATTTTCCAAGACAAAGGAGTGCTAAGCAATTCACTGAATACATGACCCTCCTTTTCTCTGATCTTTGGTGTTAGTGGAGTTTCCTTTATTTCAGACCAATATTAAAATCAATAATGATAAGAACATAACGAAGATTGAACGATCGATCTACGTTGAATAAAAAATTAACTCAATCTTGAAAACATTGTGTTTTGTGATTACAGCCGAAGAAGCAGAGGGATGCGATGTGCCAGTTCTACGAGTCATACAACGGGGCATTTTTTAGGTACAGAAGCGCTGTCGATAGCAATCACATGTTGGGCTTCAACAAATGGGGCAAACCGATTAAGAATCAGCGCGGTCGTCAGGAGTGCTTCAACTTCCTGAAGTACAATCCTAATATGGATGTACGCCTGGAGCGTCACAACGAAGTGGTGTCGGGCAACACTGGTCCGTCGAAGAACGCTAAAGGTACCGCCGTCAGCGTCAACGTCGGTGGTGGTGGCGTCAGCGGTGGTGGTAGCGGTGGAGGTGGCGGTGGAGGTGGTGGCCGTCGAGCTGGTGGTACAACATCGCGACGGCATATCGTTCAACATACGAGAAAGCATCAACAACCCGGTGGCGTAGGTACGTCGTCGCATCATCAGCACAGAGCGAAGAAGAATTCACTCCAAGCGGACGAGGCACCGAGAGAAACGATGATAATGTCGACGTTGCATCGTCACAGACACTCGAATCGTCTTAAACAGCCACACGAAGACGTCACGAGCCCGAGGAGACGGCATCACCAGAGTCGTCTCCTCGAGGCTAGCAAGTATTGAGCCAACGTTCGTATATTATACATACATACATAATATATATATATATAGTATATATTTATATATATATGTATACACAACAACAATAAAAGCAACAAAAAACATATATATATATGGATATATACATGTATACATAATACAACACGGCTCGAAGATCAAGACTGCCTCTCTCACCTGTGACACTACGAGACCTACTCGCGGCTAGTACTACTATAATAATAAAGAAGAGAAATAACAAACGGAAGGGAAGTTGAATGATAATAAATGACGCGCGATGGGAGAGCCTTGGAGGCTTCGCTGGAAGAGAATATTAAGCACGTTGGGACCCCGATGGTTTTAGCATTATGGCTGCTATGTACGTGTATAAGTACATACAAGAATCTATGGACATGATAACAGCAAATGAAAGATCGACCATCGGTCAACAGCCACGTATCTCGTCGTTGATCCAGCGCGAACGCTGCTCGCCGTACAAGTCACAGAAGCAGAGGATCGCATAAGAGCGCTCGTGTCTCGCTTAATGAGGTGTGTGGTGCGCATGCGCGCCGCGTTACCGCGTTTATCAACTAATCGCAGAGCAGTCGCGCCGCTGGGTCTCACTGCTCATGCGCCGTAGATCGCTGCGCGCGCCTGCGCGGTGGACACTGGTGCGCGGACGTCTGTGCGCACGGGTCAAACACAGCGTTGAGCGTCGTCGTCATCGTCGTCGAAACGCTGTCAAAAGCGCCACCGATGCTGCTGCTGCTGCCGCTGCCAACGCGCTGTCGTCGTCTCTCGATGCGATTTCCGGAGCATGCGCGTTAAACTCTCGCTCTCGCTGCGTCGCTAAGTAGTCTTCGCAAGAAAAAAAAAAGCAAAAAATGGAAAAAGCGCCTACGTAGTTTGCGCGTGTACACGTGTGTGCGTGTTGTTTTCGCGCGTGTCTTTTCGCCTGAAACTTTTACGTTCCGACTCCGCGATGTTGCACATCACTGGGACTTGGGATCGGTCGAAGATTCGTGGATTGTTTTTTTTTTTGCGCGTGTGAATTATGCCCGTGGCTCACATTGTTGCAATGGTCGCCTATGCGCGACGCGGGAATCCCCGAAAGACAGTCGCGCGTGCGTCAGTGCTGCGCCGGTGTCCCTCCGTCGGTGAATTTTTGTACCTTCCTCGAACCGGTGCAAGCAGAGCTTTGTTTTTGTTTTTCTACTTCCTACCTGTACAGTTATGTTCGAACGAATATATATATATATATATTTTTTTTTCGGTCTCCGATAGTCCCTACGACAGTCATATTGTAAACGTAAAGACCAATGATCGATAGTTGGTTTTTTATTTTTTGTTTGTATTTATTTTGCACCTTTTTTCGTTTGTTCGGAAAATTTTTAGACAAAAATGTTGCGTCGTTTGTTTATCCCATCATCGCGAAATTCGCCCATTTCCGGTTTGAATGATGGGATCAGGCGTTGCGTTTAAATATATATGTTTATATCAGGATGCTTGACAATTACACTTTTTTAAATAAATTTTTTTGCTCATCGAGATTTTTAAAATCTTCTGGATATTAATTGGCTTGGAGTGAGCTGGAAAATTCTTATTACTTTATTATTATTTTCATTGGAGTCTAGAATATCGATGTACGAAAAAAAAAATCTTCATTGGAGAGAAATTCTTCAGAATTTTTTCTCATTTCGGAGCTTTGAAATTTTTTAAAAAACTCCAATGCTCAAAGAAAAAAAAATTAACTACCAAGACAGCACTGGAAAAAAAATTCAGGATTCTTCATTAGCAAGAAATTCATCTAATTCCTACAAGTTACCAGAATCTCGATAAACAATAAATTCTAAAATCCTAAAAAATGAAAAATCCATCAGAAAGTGCAATTTTGGGGCATCCTCGTGTATACATATACGCACAAGGCACGTCTGTAACGAAAGTGGTTAGAATTGATTTTAATATAAATAGAATTTTTTTTTTTTACAAACCTCGTGTTCGCAACATTGTATTAGTCTCGGGACACGAGCCGCCAGTCACTTGATCGTAGCCGCGATTATATAGATGCATTTTGAGATGCACGCGAGCATATATTCATTCGCTGAGAAAAAAAAAGTGAATGCTCGTGAATCTGCACGAGAACACGATGATGCAACGGCGAGTGTGTGAGTGTGTGCGTGTGTGGCTGCGAGGGTGTGTGTGTGTGTGCGTGTGTATGTGTGAGAGAGAGAGAGAGGGAGAGAGAGAGAGAAAGATAGACATATATAGAGATTCCATGCAAATGCGTATGTCATAATGTGTGAATGTGTGAACGACGAATTGTTAGAATGCTTGTTTTACAATTTTTTAAAATATTTTGTCCTCGTTTGTTGACACGGGCGAGTGCGTGTAATATACTTCATACCGTTAATGAACTTAATCCTTAGGACGCTATCGCAGACTGTATTACTAGGTTAGGCACACGATATATATACACAAACATGAACACACGCATCACACTCACACACACACCCACACTCACACACGCGCGACGTGACGACTCAGCGATGATTTTTATCAGGCAATGTTGGGGACTTTGGGGGCCACTTCCGGTTAGCGTTTTTGCACGATAAAATAACGATGAAACGACGAGCAATAAGAATTCGTATTCGAGAATATTTTTTTTTTTGTAAAGGCGCCCAAAGTGCCCTTCGTTTTCTTGCATTAACACTCGCAGTGTCGTCACTCGAGGGACAAATTGAGTCCTCGTCCCTTAAAAAAAAAAAAAAAAAAATAGAAAGGAAATAATAAAATCGCTCCTTAGGTAGCTTATTTATTGAAAATCACGTTCAGGAACTACGAATACCGACCCACGACCGGTCCTTCCTTTTTTTCTCCCACATAGTCTTAAAGAAGGAAAAACTAAAAAATAGACAACCATTGAAAAAAAAAACAAAATGTATGTTGCTCTCTCTGCCTGCTGGTCGCTGCCGCGCTGATGCTGCTGTTCATTATTGGTTACCATTAAAAAAAAAAACGAAAACCTTACTCCATCGCATTTTATCTCGAATCCAAAGACCCCGCATCACACCGTCCGCAGGAAAATGTCCTTTTTACTTTTTTTGTATTTTTCATTCGTTTTGAAATATTTTTTTTTCGTCAATTACACGATTGCAAAAACATCCCAGACCAATTTGAATTTTAGTTTTATTTCTCCTCTCCAATCGCTCCTGTCCCGAATCGATTCCTCAATCAATCTCTTCGCGCTTTTCGACGCTCCGTGTGAATTACGGAAATTCTGAAAATACTCAATGTCTGGATTAATAAACCGTATACTTTGTCCATGATTTATCGTTTTTTTTTCTTTCGTGCGTTTTGTTTTTCACATTCAGCGATCTCTCGGACGTGTGCAGTGTATATTTTTTTCTCAGATATGATTGATGCAAGCCCGATGCAAGTAGAGAAACGAAATTAAGTGGAAAAATAGAGAATCATCATCCTCCGTCAGACGCGAGACCCGAGACAGTCAATCTTTATGTTTTTCATCTTCCGAACACAATTTTAGTGATCTTTTTTCTTTCAAGACAAAATATCGATCTTCATTCTCTTGCCATTCGTCAGCCCAATTTTGAGCGAATTTTGAATTTTTTAGCAGCGAATTTTAAATCTCTTTGGGCCTCATTCGCGTCTTTCGGAGGACGATCCATCAATATATATATATTTATATATCTATATGTACGAGCAAAACTGTGACGCGACGTTGCGCGAGAACAAAGTGAACCTGAGAAAAATCCAAGAGAGAAAACACGAGAGGACGAAAAAAATCGAGCAGCTGACCACACTTACATGAATGAAATGAAAAGATGCATACGAGGACACCTGGAAAAATTGAAATAAAATTATAAACGACCGAAAGTAAAAAAAAAAAAAAAAACGAGAACGACCGCAAGAAATAAATGTTGAAAAGTAAACGAAAATCCGACGCTTATAATTTAATAACAGACAACTAATATAACGTGTAATGTATTGTATATGTAATATGGTATTGTAAAGGCCACGTCTAAAAATTAACCTACTCGTTTTTGTATGTGTAAGCATAATCTCATGAAGCGTCGAAAAAGTAAAAAAAAATAATAATAGTAATAAATTAACAAGAAAAAAACGCGTTGAGATCCGTGCTTTTGTTTCGAGAGCGCGGAGATAAGAAAAATCATCATCGATATTTTTCACGCACTTCTCGCCCCCGTTGTATCCAAAACAGTATTCCTCACCGTCGATTCGTGGTGGATCGAAGGTGGATCCATTTTTTTTTTTTTTTACAAAATCATCGAAACAGAGAAAGAGAAAATGAAAGAATGAATAAATAAAGAAGAAGATGGAGTCGAGTCGTCGATTTATTCGTATTGTAATGCGTATGTAACGTAATATTAAATTATTATATCACCTATCAAAGCGCGAAAGTCATGTAAAAAGGAAAAAGGAGATTGGAAAAAGAAAGGAAAGGAAAAACAATGACCGACACCAGAATTGATTCACTGACTTCGCGACTCCCTCCGGAATTCAATTAAAGCTCATCCGATCGCGCGTTCGATTCGAGAATTGGAATTATAATTCGTTTACCAGATTAATCTCGCAGCGACCGACAGACAGACCGCACGGATTACACGTTGACAGCGATGGAGATACACATAAAAAAAAAAAAAAAAATGCCCGATGACGACGACCATGATGACGCGACTCGACTGCGAGGCCTCCACGTCTCGGCCATTTTTTTTTGCTTTCGTTTCATCCCCCCACAATTTTCCTCAAACTCTCTCTTTCTCTCTCGACATTGACAAAATCTATGAAGCGACAGGAGCAAAAGCGAACGAAACAAAAGAAGAATCTGACTACCCCGTAGATAGATAGTATACATAATTAATTATTAAACGAATAAAACAACAAACAAGAACAACAACAACAACAACAGACTAAAGTATACATAATTATTATATATATAAATAAATATATAAAAGACGATGTGTATTGTAAGATATTTAATACCGACTTGTTAGGCACACTCGATTAATAATTATTACGATGATGATGATGATGATGATGACGATGATGATTATGATTATTATTATTATTATTGTTATGAAAGATTATGATGACGAGAATAATTAATGACGGTAATAATAATAATAAATGGTAAAAGTAGCGATTGCCGATGTAATTCGTATAAACAACGGGAAAAAAAAACAAAATGGACGATAATTAAAGAAGGATTGCAGCGAACGTGTCTATGAAATCTACACGCATATACAAAACAACCAATCACCAATACACACACACACACACACACACACACACACACACACACACACACGCACACACGCACACGCACACGCGCACGCACACACACATGCGCGCGCACACACTAACACACACACACACAAACACACATTATTCGCGTTGTAACATAGAGTCATACTCCCGTTATCCACTAAATCGATGTGTTGATGTAAACGGGCGTGCTACGGTCGTAAACTTGGCAGTAAAAAAAAAAAGTGAAGAAGATTTCAACGCTGAGCGTGACAAATCACTCGGGAGAAGACACTTTGTATCCTGGCTCGTCGTTCTCTCGAAAACCCCGTCACTTTCACAAAATAAAAAGAGGGAAAAACTGTCTACCTGTTCACGGTGAAAGAGTTTTTTTTTCCATCCCTGTCACTTTCGTGCTCCCCTCTCTGTTTCATTCGATTTTTTACCGCTTCCTCTCTACGACAAGTCGTTCGAACTTTGGCGCGACGAATTCCCGGCCAGGCCTCGTTTTTCCTGTCCAGAGAAGGAAGAAACGACGATTTCATCGAAACAACGACACCTCGATTTTCTCAATTATAGTCGCAAGCTGCCAGAGACTCATGCACGAAATTTTGGGAAGGGAAAATAAACTCTTTCACCCTGGATTGAAGTGTCCCGGTTACGTTTTAACCCGCGAGTACAGCACGCCCGGCAGCTGCTAGTAATAAAAGAATGAAAAACAGAAGTTACATTCCAACGTGAAACGAAAAATTTAAAAAAATAAAAGATACCACATTCATACTGCGAGTTCTGTAATTGTGTGTGCCACGCGCCGTACGAGAAAAAAAAAGAACACTGTCGAATACACGCTCATACACTGCTAAAAACTGCGTCGTCCAATTATTTCATTGCCCGCACCGAGTCCTTATATTTTCAAAAGGGAAAATCTGGGAGTAAATTGGGAATTTCTTCGGTTTATCTCGTCATTGGAGGCGATAGCTGTGACTTTTTTATATATTGAACAATTTTGATGGGAAATTGATGCAGAAGAGATGTCCTGAAGTGCTCAAAACGATTTAAATTGTTGTCAATAAATTTAGGATCATTAATTAATTTTGATTCAGATTGTTGCGAATTTATTAATTTTTTTATGCTGATTTAGTGAATAATCTTTGTGGAGGCAGAAGAAATTTATTCTTGGCCAGAAATTGACAATTCACAACGTCAGCTGTGAGCGGATCCGAGAATCGGGACACAAATGCACTTGAAAAATCAAAATCAAATATTGGAGGGATGTTGAAATACGCGGTGAATGGTTGCACATTGTGTTTGATGGGGATTTGTGCCGAGTGTATTTTAAAGCTCGTTCATGGACACGTAAAACGGGGACAGAATGGTACAGAAAGGAACGCGAGTCTCGCCACTTCAATTTCGACGGTTTATTTCCTTGAGAAAATCTCAAGGGCTCTTCCCGAATAATGTACGGACGAAAAAATCTGCTCCAGTCCGCTCCCACTCACGTTTAGCGAGGTATTTTTTCTTCGTCGTCCACGAGCTTAAAATTACGATATGCCTGTATTTTTTTTTTATTGGGGAAGACGGGGTAAAATAGACGGACAAAACCCAAGGATCATGAAAGTTCTTGTAAGTGTTCATAATTTTGTTATGAAATATTGTTATAATATAGAGGAAGTAACGAATATTATTCCGCAAAAAAACATCCAAATTAATGAGCAAAATTTATGTATTTTCGACAATGAAATTTTAGAATTCGTCCCGATTCCGCGCCGCACAAAAATTTGCACTGCTCTTTGTAAAAGGTATTTCAATTCAACAAGCGGCATTTCAAAGGGGACATATTCAGCTTCATTTAGCTTGTTCCAAAAAAAATTTTTGATTTTTTTTTCCCCAATATGCTCTTTGAAACATGGTCATTTTTCAGCCTTTTTTTGGCGTTGAAATTTTGGCGCACGATCCATACAATTTTTTCTTAACTATTTTTCGCATGAAAAAATTGTCAGGGGGAGTATAGGCTTCAATTTCGTTTTTCAAAAAGTTTTGTACGATTTTTTTTCGCAAAAATATTCAACTTTTCGCAAAAAATGACCATATTTATAAAATGTAGTGTAACTCTGAAACTACTCGATTTTCGTGAAAACACTAGGAGAATAAACAGTTGCATATAATTATTCTAGATTCAATGCAATTTTTTCAGAATTTTTTTATTGAATCCAAAATGATTGTATGCAACTTTTTACCATCCGAGTGGTTCTACGATAACTCAGTAGTTTTAGAGTTATGCTGCATTTTATAAATATGGTCGTTTTGTTACGAAAAATTGAATATTTTTGCGAAATAAAATCGTACGAAACTTTTTAAAAAACCAAATCGAAGCTTATACGCCTCCCTACAAGTTTTTCATACGAAAAACAGTGAAACATATTTTTTATGGATCGTGGACCAAAATTTCAGCGTAAAAAAAAGCCAAAAAATGACCATGTTTCAAAGGACGTACCAGGTTCAAAAAAAATCGAAAAAAATGTTGAAAAAAGCGAAATGAAGCTGAATATATCCCCTTTGAAACGCCACTTGTTGAATTGAAATATCTTCATTTTTAAAAGAGCAGTGAAATTTTTTGTGCGGCGTGGAATTGGGGCGAGTGTTTCCAAAATTTGGACGGCAGTGTATCTAAAATTATTTTGACAAATCTCATTTTGCAAAATTATATTAGTCCAAGCCACCAATCCCTTGATCCTATAGCTGAGATTATATTTGCCGTGATTAGAGCATTCACGGGAGCATAAATTCATTCATTGATGCGTTATCCCTCGAAAATACGATGAAATTATCGAAAGTATCAAGCATCTTACCTGGGAGGGTTCGTTCGGCCTCAGGATTTTCAATAACGACGGATGAAGCCGCGATTATCGCACCAAAAGAAGTGAGGGATCTAAACGGTGGTAAATTCCACCCCGTGAATGATTTCCCATTCTTTGCTTCCTTCTTAACACCGCTCGAGTGTTTGATTTAACAATTTCGGGCGAGAGTGTCCTTCAGGATTGCTTGATATATATATATAATATATTGTATTATACAACGGGTCTGAAGCCGTTAGATTTCACCCCTCAAATGCATTGACATGCCCGAGCACAGTGTTCAGAAAATCCAGTCCACCCTCCTTGTCTTTTTGTTCACTCTGCTGGAGTGAGAGCTGCAATCACGAAAAAAGGTCTTGTCTCGATGGATCGAGCCGAAAAACGATTCAAGAACTAAGGACTGTAAATATATATAATACTTTCACCAAATAACTAACGGTCACGCCGTCCACACGTCAGACCACCGGAAATTTTGGCTTACTTTTGTGGGCCAAAGAAAAAAATGCTATTATCGAATCATTTCTAGCATCAATTCTCCTGCTTTATGATTTAAGAAATTTTGAAAAAATGAATAAAATAATCCGTCCACGGATTTTGTGCAAGGGATTTTTTTCATCGTACAGGAAGTATCGTGAGGGATTTTCACATCCATAATCTGTGTTGAAGGCTTGTCATTTGATAATTTTTTTTTCTAAATTCAGATTTTAACTGATTCATTTAAAAGAAATTTTACGTTAATGGAAAATTAGAAAAAGTTGATTTGATGGATATCAGATTTTTTTTTCCTTGACTCTGTCCAGTAAAAATGTTGTAATCAGAATAATTGAATTTATACTTGAAAACAAAAACAAAGATATACCCCCAAAAAATAGTGTTGACAGTGCGAAAACATTTTTTTTTCCTTATAAATAGTGACTAATTCACTCAATAAATTTAATTACAATTAATCTAACGCATTTTTATGAAAATGGTAATAATATTAATAAATTTCGTTTCCCGATTCCCCCGCCACAATTTAAAAAATGTGATTCAATCCACGATCATCGAAAAATACGAGAATAACAATTTTTAACCCTCCGTACAATGAAATTTCTGTACAATGGATTCTAAAAATCCTGCTAATATTTTTTCTGATATAAAAAACGTCAAAAAAATTTGGTAAAATTCGGAAATACTTTTGTAATATCCTTTTTTATGATCCAATCATTTATTTAACCATGCATAATAAAAAAAATTCTTTATAACAATTAATGTAAACGAAGAAAAAATTTGGCTTGTGCCCTAAAAGACCGATAATTCAGACGGAGCATTAACTTACCTTGATTATATATATGTTTATATTTATGTGTATATGGGGCATTCCACATCCAATCACGCCGCCATCGGCCTGACCCCCTCGGATTTTGTTGTCCAATGACTTGTGGGTTTCGTTGGGCCCAAAATATGACCTTCAATTTTTAGAAATTTGTATTTCATTTTATAGCGGTTGCCCGAGCTAAAAAACATTAAATTCAAAGAAAACATAAAGAGGGAGCTTTTTTAAATTAATGAATTTTTTCACAGAAATTAGGGCCCATAACAGATATTTTCATCATAATTCGATAATGGGCCAAAAATAATTAATGTTTTTTTGTATTTAAATTGTTTTTTTATAATTTTTTATTTTGATTGTTTCTTGTAGTGAAAATAACAAGAGCAAAAATATTTTTCTAGTAAAACTCGATTATTTTTCTTGGTTCAAGAGTGAAACGACAACATTTTTCGAAAATTTATTAGCCTCGATGACCTGAAAGAAAACGGATGATTTAAACACAATTAAAATAAAAAAAAAGTAATTATTTTAGGCCCATTATCAAACTATGACAAAAATATTTGTTTTGGGCCCTAGTTTCTGTGAACAATTTTATTAATTTAAAAAAGGCCCCTCTTTATGTTTTCCCTCAATTTAAAGATTCTTCAGCTCGGGCAACCCCTAAAAAATGAAATAAGAATTTCTAAAAGTTTGAGGTCATATTTTGGGCATAACGAAACCCACAATTCATTGGAAATCAAAATCCGAGGGAGTAACGTCAATGACCGCGTGATTTGATGTGGGATGCCCCATATATATATATGTTTATAACTGAAGAATCCAAGAAAATCGAATATTTAATTTATTTAAGCGAAGATTCTTGATTTGACCTGAATCTTTTGCGTGATTGCATTGTTCAAGTTTGCGAAAGAGGCGTGAGAAAGAGCCAAAGTGA
Source organism: Alloplasta piceator (assembly GCA_946863875.1). Classification (NCBI taxonomy): domain Eukaryota; kingdom Metazoa; phylum Arthropoda; class Insecta; order Hymenoptera; family Ichneumonidae; genus Alloplasta; species Alloplasta piceator. The sequence continues at coordinate 8,268,781 of OX333072.1, read as the reverse complement.
AACACATAGAATTCGAGCCTCGGGGCGAGTTGTAAAAGAAGGTCGAATGCGATTCATCCAATTAAGATTTCTCAATTAGCGTATCTTATCTCGCGTGGTCCACACGGTTTCTTATCCAAACGGCGAGGCGCCTCCTTTCATCGTTCTCGGATCAAACAATCTCGCGAAGCTCGCATAACATTTCCCACACTCCGTCGCGCCTCGAGCACAAAAATTTCCTCGAATTTGCTATCCCAGCTCGAACATCGTGATCGGTTTATAATGCTCATCAATTAGATGTTATAATTACGCGGGTTCTGCTGTGTGGTTCCATCCAATAATTAGCCATTTCGTCAACGACAGAGGCGCTCAAAGCCCGAAGTCGTAACGAAATTCAGAGTTGATCAACTCTGTGGATCAGCCTCGGGACTCTGAAGTCTTAATTACAGGGGCATTACTCTAATCTCTTCGCGGATACCGGATAATTACCGATGATATATACATATATATATATATGCTATGGATGATTCCGATGAAGAGGTAAATTCCTCGTCAATTAATTTACATTTAACGAGGCGTATTTTTGTACGAGAGAAGATTCAAAGCGTCGTGTCCGTGATGAAACTCGTTGGCAGAACGATTTCTCAAACCGCAGATATTCAGCATTAGAAATAAGTGATTTTTTTTTTTTTTTTTTGAATACTCAATGCTTATATGAGGAAATTTCACCGCTGATTTGTTCACGAATGAGACGAGACTTGCGTGAAAGGGCTTTTCGACAAATTCCACGGACAACAATGTCTCCGTTCGAAAGGGAAAAAAGGGACATTTGCGCACGCGCTCCTTCGATTGTTCAATACAAAAACGTACATGTCGAAGGGTCGAAGCCGGAATCATGGACAGCGCACGAAAACGTACCGTATTTCCGTGCAGGAAGCGAGCAAAGGAAGAATCCCTGAGGACGAAAAAGCTGCCAGCGCAACGTTCGAATCAGCCGAAGAGACGCGGCGCGAGCAGCACAATGTGTTTGCAGAATGTCTCGTAAATAATTCTAGAATTGCCAGAGCGGTCGACGCAATTGTGCACACCGCCGGGCATCAAACGACAATTCCTTTTCCCTTCTTTATAATTGTCACAGATTCGTTGAACGACGGAATTTATGTGTTTGGACTTCTGGGTGGTCAAGGAAAAAGACTTTCCTTTCAACAATTTCTTTCCAATTCTCCTTCCTCCACCATTTCAGATACGAAATGCTGCGGTTGCTCGTACATCGCCACAAGGTTTATCGAGGCACATTTCCATAACAATTTTTGAATGAGAAACGATCGATCCTATGACCAAAAATAACTCCCGAGTAAATTTAAACTTCACATGAAATTTAATGAATTTCTGCAGCAATATATATGGGTCATTCCATGTCAAATTTACCAATAGTTGGAATCGAACCCTTTCAATTTCGATGAAATTTAGTCGGACGTTTTCTTTTATTATAAAACGAAGTTCTACCAAAGAAAATAAATTAAATTTTTTCGAAAATTCAAAAGTTCACCAATTTTCATTTTTTCAAGTTTATTTTTTAAATATTTAAATACTAAAAATTCGTTCCGGCTTCGTCTTGAAGAGTGCCTGCGGAAAAAAGTAGGCTACGTAAAAAATCTTTAAAAGATGATGAATTAGGAGAATTTTGAATTTTGAAAAAAAAAGTGAAAATCTACGATCAACATGAAATTTTTGGTTCAATTTTTTTTATAGAATACCTTGTACTGATCTTAAAAGATCCTGAAATTTTCAGAAAGGTGTTTTGTTTTAAATATGAATTTTTGAATTTTAGTAAAAAGAAATTTTTACTAAATTTAGAAGAAAGAAAGAAAGTTGAGCAATCATGTAATTTTAATTGCTCAAAATAAAAAAATTACATGATTGCGCAAATGTACTTAAATTATAAAAAAAGGTGAATTTTTTTTTTTACCAAAATTAAAAAATTCGCATGTTTGAAAAAAAAAAACACCATTCCGAAAATGTCAGGATCTCTTAAGATTGCTAGTCTTAATACAAGGTATTATATAAAGAAAATTGAATAAAAAAATTAAGGTTGATCGCAGATTTTCACGATTTTTAAAAATTCACAATTCTTCAAATTCATCATTTTTCAAAAAAAAATTCGGAATATTTTGTTTCCTATTCCCAAGTATAGTCTTTAAGACGACACCAGAACGATTTTTTCGTGACTATAATAGTTTTTGAGATATTTAAAAAATAAACTTGATAAATTGGGGAAATTTTGAATTTTGCATAACGTTCTAAAAAAATTAGTTTAATTTTTTTCTTTGGTAGGACTTTATGTTATGATAAAAGAAAATTTCTGACCAACTTTCATCAAAATTGAGACGGGTTGATTCCAAATATTGGTCGATTTGACATGGAATGACCCATATTCCACTCGTATGAAAAATATGCTACGAATATTTTTGCACAAATTTAATTCATTTTTATGAGTGCAGATTCCTATTACTATGGGACATGATTTTAATATCTCGGACATGTTTTTCGTACGAAATCTTTCTTAAATTTTGGACATACCTTTCGGTATTGATTTAGCTTCATTGAGCTTTTTTTGACATTCATCTTCACTTCTGGTGTTTTTATCGACCGCTCTCACAACAAACCATGACTTTATTTTAGGAATTTATTTTATTTTAGGTATAGAAAGTCGCTTGAAAAACAATGAATTTTTTTAATTCGAATTCACAAACAAAAAGAAATAGCCTAGCTTTGGTCACGTCGGAATTATTTCAGTGGGATCTCTCTTGGAAAAGGTCGTTGAATTTTCTGAATCGCGGATGGCGTTCCAACGAAAAGGAACACGCCACTTAATTGGGCCAACGGTAAGCAAGAAACGTACTCTCGGTTGAAAAATTTAGTGAGATTTTTTCCCTCTTATCTTACTCTTATCCGAATGACGACGTAGAAACGATCGGGGGTTTTCTCTGCTCTCCACCGGAAACATCGTCCGTTCCTAAATGCTTACACGAGCATGTGCTTCCTTGTTTTTTTAATCTCGTTCCTGCTCTCTCATCGAAACTTCGGCGTACACATGGGGAAGAATAAAGACTACCGCCGCTGCATTTACTCGGTCATCGTCAGTTAAATAGATTCGTTGGCCGATAACGAGCGACTTCCCGATAAGAAGCGAAACGTTCGAATCGAATCGCAGAGAGACCTTTTTTCAATCTTCGACTCCTTCTCGTTGGACCATACCCTCGGACTTGCATCGTAAAATATACAAGTTTCTCGAACGATCATCCCCACAGTTGACTGACACTCAAACTTGATCTCGCAATACCATCACCATCGATCGAAGCTTCGCAGAATTGACAATTGTGCTGATCCATCGATTCATTTTTCCACGAAGATTATTCGAACCCTCATAAATATCATTGCAATATTTTTTTTTAATTTTGGGATATTAGAGGATTCGTTGAGATCCCAGGGATTCCCATTGGAAGTCCCAGTGTGGACAGTTGCATGCAAAAACAACTGTCCATTACAAATGCTGCGCATCGATAAGCATGGCCCCTTTGGATAAGTATCTCGCGAGAAGATTCGTCCTCCTCTTTTGCAATTGGCTGCTCGTACTTTAACGTTTCAGTGGTTCATACGATTAATTGTACCGGCCTCCAAATGCAGACAGAGGCTATTGCGATGATATACAGATCGGTGGGACGACCGCGAAGAAACCAGCTGAAAAGTTGTCCCACGTTACAAATCGTTGATGATTTTTCAGCTCATATCTAAAAAGATCAATGTACATTAGCTTGAGGATGATTTGGTACATTTTTTTTGTTGAGGCCGAACGAAGTCGTCCTGTTCAACATGTATTTTCAATTAATGGCTTTGGCAACTTATCGAATCGCTTGGTGACGTTGTTTGATGGATTCGTGTGAAAACACCGCCTTTGGAAAGGTGGTCCAGTATTCTGCGGCCATCTCCCAACTTTTCAGCTTATTTGGTAACTTCCTGATTTCTTTCTATCATTCATTGAGTAGCTTCCTTTATGATGAAGCTATAACTGAACTACTCACCACAGTGGAACTCAATTGCTCATTAAGAAGAGTTGGTGAACGAGGGAAAAAAAACAAGAAGCAATGGGCAAATTTTTGTTATTCGCACGATTTTTTTGAAACATTTTTGATGTATCCAAAATTGCACTTTGTTATGTGTGTCCACACATATGATAAGATGAATAGCATTGCATGAACATGCATGTGCTAAGATTGCGCATTACAAACTCTATGGCGACACATGCTGGGTTCATGGATAGAGGCACCATGAGGTCACCCTTTTGTGCGAGTGAGAATGGACCTCGAAGAAAGCCTCGCTGTGACGAGAATGCGCACCGGCATTCATAAAGCGCGAGATCCCGTTGTGTCGGGACTAACTTCATAAAACCAAACAGGCAAATATATTATGGTTGACAAGATTCATATGGGGTGGAAATATCTTAGATTCTAGCGGATGATCATCAATTCAGAATGATAATTGGGAGACAAATGGAAAAAATTTGTTTCAAAATCAAACCTTTTCTCGTGGAATGTCAGTTCATCGAAATGCTTCATGGCATTCCTTGAGCTTCGTCGTCAACAAAACTTAATTAGACGTATCATGATAAATTTGGGTCCAGCGTTTAGTCAGGTGGTCTTCTCAAATCTTCCTTCCGTACTCCAGAGTTTCATCATTCTTATTAAATGTATCTCGTAAAAGGTTGATACAGGTTGGATACCATTTAAACTTTTCATCAACTAACTTAATTTTGGGAAAAAATATGGGATGTAGGAGTAGGTTTTTTCGCTGATTTCGTAAGAGTCCAAACTGTATTTTCTTCCAAATCAGGAACAAAGACACTGTGCTTCAAGATGATAGATCATTGACTAGCTGAATTGTTCTTTTCAGCATCAGAATCGTAAAAACGACTGAATACATCCGAGATTCATCGACGAAATTTGTGCTAGAAAAGCAGAATGAAATTAAGGAGTCGTTATTGTCGAGTGATAAACAAATAACTCCATCCTAGAAATATTCGTCTCTGGAGGAGCAGCGCAATTTCATCGCCGTAAAACCTGATGAATAAACCGATAAATTAATCTTTACATCGCGTTGATCGCGCGTGCTTTTCTGTTGAACGAGAGAGATGAAAAATAAGAATGAGGCACAATTTCATCTGTCATAGAATACTAATGAAGGGAGATAAACAATGAAGACAGACGCTTGAAGCTGAACCGACTGCGCATAGAAAATCAGCCGTGGGTGAGCGTGGGCTTTGGCATATGGGTGATTCTTCCGAAAAACTCATTTTCGAGGGTACAATTTTTTTTTTTTAATTTCCATTTTGCCTTCTAAAAGTGTTGATTATTGAGATATATTTGTGCTCATTATTATTTTTTTTTTTCAAAAAAAGGTTATAACCGGCATTCAGTTTCAGAAAATATTTTTTAATTGCAGTTTTATAAATTGCAAGTATTTCTTTCAACCGTTACAATATGGAAAGATCCGAAGGTTACAGGCCAGAGGAATTATTTTTAGGGGTCAAACGCGAGAAAAAAACGATGAAAATGTTTTTTTTTAAAATCTGTTCCGACACCCTGTTTCAAAACATTATGATCTAATATATTCTGGTAAAAAAATAAGAAATTGAAGGGATTACTGAAAACCAACTAGGTTACAGCGAAAATGAGTATTTCGGGAGAATCACCCATATATGTTATACCGTTGTGGCCACTGTAGAAACAGCTTTGGGGCAAAATAAAAAGGGAAAGAAGAAGAGAGAGAAAGAGGCCCGGGAAGAAGTAGCACCCGATGATAATCATTGCGAGGACGTCGGTGCATCGAGGGGCCCCATAAAGCATCCATTACGCGGGTAATAGCTTGCCCGAGGTATTACAATAAATGTTTTATCGCGGGCGTTGTGAAGCTACTGCGCGAGCTCACCAACTTTTTGCCTTTTTCTTTCCCTTCGCCGCGATTGAGACATTAGCCGCTATGCGTCTTTTAATCGCATATATTATTGTATATATTAAAACAGGCTGAAAACGACTCGAGATGCCATTGCATTGTAGGAACGAACCTGTAAATCGATAGAAATAAAATCAAGGCGATAAACATTTGAGCAATTCTCACGGTATGAAGAGAACATGGAAATGGCGTGTTCGGAGTCAACGGAACCGTGCCAGACCTCGGGAAATTCGATTGTACACGGTAAAATTTCCTGCCTTCCGATGGTGTGAGCACGGAGGATGAGGCTTAAAATCGGATCCACGAAGGTGAGCGAAGAGCCCGAGCTATAAGAGTGGAATAATAAATTTTTATCGATCCCATGGAGCTCCGCCTATCCGTCAAACAGCGACGATTTAAGATGATTCTGCTTATAGTCTTGTTCGATTTTTTATGATGCGTGTTAGGGTTTTTTTTTGGCCAGTGATAAAAAATGTGTGTACACGGATGTGTTTCTGTGAGGAAAAAGAAGATCATAAAAATAGTATAACTCAATTATACGCTGAGACCGTAAAAACAGCGTAAATCTTGATGCTGATAGAGAAGTGGATTTCAATGAATATTCAGTTGTTACTTATACAGGCGCATGGCGCAACCGAGATCATTATTACTTGGTATTGACTCTGTAACTGTGATTGCCGCGTCGTATACGCTGATGAGCAAAAAAGATAGCTCGTTATGTGCGCGCATTTGAGAGAAGACTCGCGGATCAGCATTTTAAGGGTTAATGTTCGAATTATTTTAAATTAGATTGTTTTTATGGGTGGATTACATTTAGGGGTGTGCGAATATTCGAATTTACGAATTATTCGAGACGAATCGAATAATTTGTAAATTCGAAATATTAGTAGATTAGATTAGTAGATATTAGTAAATGGAAAAACTAAAAAAAAAAAACAATAAAATTCCACCTTCGACTACAATTCGATTAATAGTTTTATTTAAGGGGTTTTATTTTGGGGGTTTAAATTTAGGGGTGTCCGATATTTAAACCCCCAAAATAAAAACCCTTAAATAAAACTATTAATCGAATTGTAGTCAAAGGTGGAATTTTATTCTTTTTTTTTTAGTTTTTCCATTTACTAATATCTTTTTCTTCAGTATTTTTCAGTGCATCGAAGTTTTTCACTTATACTCTCATGTTGATGTGCAGTATTTATTTTTTACGAATTTCGGAAATATTAATCGATATAGTTGAAAGAAAGTAAAAACGTTTTTATATTATTTTTCCAGGCATTTTTTATGTTCAGTATTATCTAATTATTTCTTCTCAATCGTACTGTTATATAACTTTTTAACATATGAGGCATTCCATGCCATTTAGAACGGTCAAAAAGTGCTGCACTCAAAAAAATTGACATTTTGTCAAATTATTCAATTATATAAAAAAGAGTACTGTACATTTTTTCAAAAATTTTGGATCGCATGTTTTGGAGTTTTTCAACATTTGAAATTTTTCTAAGTACCGTTATATCTTGAAAGCATACGATTGAACAGAAAAATTCTTCAGACAAAAAAGTTGCAGTTTCACATGAACTATGTGAACAACATTTTTTTTTAATTTTTCGAGTTTAAAAAAAGACCATTTTCATCAAAAATATACAAAAATAATTTTTTTCGGTTGGTATGTCATTTTCGATTTATCTCAAAAAATTTCAGAAAATACTCTGAAGTGTGTGCAATACACACATATTTTTATTTAGATGGCTCGATTAGTTGTTCCAAAGCTATGCTTTATTTTATTAGTAATATTTTTTTTGTTTCTGCTCCGATTAACTCCGATACATTAATATTATTATTGTAAATGTTCTTTTATTTACAAATTTGAGAGAAATAATTTTGGAGAATTTTCCATAATAATTGACTTTCTAAAAAAACAAACGGTATTCTTAGTACGTTATATCTTTAAAGCATACGATTAAACAGAAAAATGTTTCAGACAAATAAGTTGCAGGTTTACAGAAACTTTGTGAAATTTTTTATTTTTTATTTTAAGAGTTTAAAAAATTCCCATTTTCATCAAAAATATACGAAATAATTTTTTTCGATCGGTATGTCACTTTCGATTTATGTCAAAAAATTCAAAAAAATACTCTGGAGTGTGTGCAATAGACACGTATTTTTTTTATTGATGGTTCGATTAGTTGTTCCAAAGCTGTGCTCTGTTTTATTAACAACATTATTTTTTTTAGAAAAATCAATTATTATGGAAAATCATACGCTCCCAAAATTGTTTCTCTCAATTTTTTTGATAAAAGAACATCTACAATAATAATATTAATGTTTTGGAGCTTATTGGAGCAAAAACAAAAAAAAATATTATTAATAAAACAAAGCATAGCTTTGGAACAACAATCTAAAAAAAAAATACGTGTCTGTTGTACACACTTCAGAGTATTTTCTGGAATTTTTTGACATAAATCGAAAGTGACAAACCGACCAAAAAAAATTTAAATAAATATCAAAACATGAAACTTGATTCAAGACCACCGAAATTTATTAATCAATATGGGAATAATCGACCTCTTTCGTGGAAACTAGCCTTTTCAATTCACAGTAGTAACCTTCACACTTGTTCTAGATTCATGATCTAATCGCAGGATTTCCGCAAAAGCCTGAATACGGAGGCGTGGGAATAGCGATCAATCGTGAACCGTTGAAAATGTTGTAATGCCATTATCATTATTCTCAATCCTTGAGGATAAATTTACATAAGGTAATAGGTAAGGTAAGGCTCAGCAAAATTTCATTTTGCAAACTATGTGGGTCATCGCTTGGCGAGTTGTACGTGAGGAAACACGCGATTCTGTAACTCTGGTTTAAATTTTGGCGATCGAATGGGGCATCGAATAGGAGCCTCTGACATGCACCTTTCTCACTTGCACGTGACCTCTCGTTAGCTTAATTCAAAGCTGGCGTTGGGCCAAGTTGAGCTAACTCAGGGCCAGCTTTCATCGAAAGCGGATTTAGTCAGTCGACGCTTTTGACTCTGACACGCTCTCTCAGCGGAAATTCTTTCGGGAATGTAGCGGGTGCTCCTTGAAAACGTCCACGAGAATTACAAGCGAATCCGGGCGTACTCGTTTCAGCGCCAAAACGCTCGTTACTTTGTGGCGCTTGATAAGCCTTCGTCGGGATTTTGTGATAAGAATAAAGCGCTAGCGTTTTACGTGTCGCTTATTCGAGACACGTTCTCGCTCGTCGAGGGTAACGCACTCCCAAGACGCCATATAATCTCCGAGACTCTCAATCTTTTCGTACATATGGATAATAAAGTAACTCTGCACGTCGCTAACTACAAGATGAGGTTCAAGGTGGAGGCGTGAATTCGCTTGCGAATTTGTCACGATCGCGAAAGATACGGCTACAAAAATGTAACTCGTGATCTCTCCGGGATAGAGAAGATCAATTAACTGATTAATTAGACAACTAATTTTGATTAATTAGATCAACTCATTGATTAGCCAACTAATCTTACCACAGTTGACTGTTTTAGAAAAAATAAATTTCGCATTTTTTAGGTGGTTGAAACATGTTCGATTTAAACTTACAGGAAGGTAAAGTCGGTTTCTCTGACCTTTTGCGTTTGTAAGTCAAGAGTTATGGAGTTAACTTTTTTAACACATACACTTCCGTCCAAAAGTTTGGAAACACTCGCCCCGATTCCATGTCGCACAAAAAGTTTCACTGCTCTTCTAAAAATGAAGATATTTCAATTCAACAAGTGGCTTTTCAAAGAGGACATATTTAGCGTCGTTTAACTAAAAAAAAAATGTTCGATCTTTTTTTTTACCCTGGTACGCTCTTTGAAACATGGTTGTTTTTGGCTCTTTTTTTGGCTTTGAAATTTTTGCGCACAACCTATGAAAATTGTTGTCAACTGTTTTTCACATAAAAAACGTGTGGGGGGAAGTATAAGCTTGTACTTCGTTTTTTTTAAAGTTTCGTACGATTTTTTTTCGCAAAAATATTCAATTTTTCGGATAAAATGACCATATTTACAAAATGAAGTGTAACTCTAAAACTACTAGCTTTTCGTGACATTACTAAGAGGGTAGAAAGTTGCGTACAATCATTCTGGGTTTAAGGAATTTTTTTTCAGAATTTTTGTTCGAAATTTTTTTTCGAAAATTTTTTCCGCCAAAGATATTTTTTTATCCTAAAAAATCGGGTCTCTTACGTCAACTACACGGCTTTTTCATCACAAAATCTCATCTACATAGTTTATTCATCAAAAAACCCGTGTAGATGAGGGAGGAGACCCGATTGTTTAAGGTAAGAAAATATATCGCGTTGACAGGAAAAATTTTAGAAAAAAATCTGAAAAAAAATTCTGAAAAAATGTCATTGAATCCAAAATAATTGTATGCAACTTTTTATCCTCTTAGTGATTTTCCTAAAACCCAGCAGTTTTAGAGTTACACTACATTTTATAAATATGGTCATTTTGTCCGAAAAATCGAATATTTCTGCGAAAAAAGATCGTACGAAACTTTTTTAAAAACGAAATTGAAGCTTACATGTGAAAAACAATTTTCAAAAACTCCCATGGATCGTGCGCCAAAATTTCAATAACAAAAAAAGCCGAAAAATGACCGTGTTTCAAAGAACGTACCGAATTCAAAAATAATCAAATTTTTTTTTTTGTAAAAGCGAAATGAAGCCAAATATGTGCCCTTTAAAACACCGCTTGTTGAATTGAAATATTTTCATTTTTACAAGAGCAGTGAAACTTTTTGTGTGGCGTGGAATCGGGGCGAGTGTTTCCAAACTTTTGGATGGCAGTGTATTTTTTGAAAAATACTTAATGAAATATGAAAAAGTTGAGCAGTCCGCATTCATTAATCACGTATAGGCATTCGCACTAATAATTTTTTTATTCATCAAGCCACCTTTGAGAAAAATAGGTTAAATAGTATTTTAGGTCAGTTTAGCCTATAAATATTATTTATGAGGAGAGTTTGCAAACATTCAAGAAAATTCCAAACATTTATCAAAGCTGTATCTCAAAGAAAAGTAATAAAATACTGAATATGTAAATATTTCAAGGCTTGTGCGATTTTTAACAGGAGAATTCTCCAAATTGAGTTACCGTATATTTGCACCGAGAAAAAAGAATGTTTGAATGAACAAAATCTGCAGTCAAATACGTTCAACTAGATATTTATTTAGTCTAACTAAATAATTAGTTTTTTGAACAATTCTGCGTTTCGGTTGACTAAAATATTATTCAGGCAAAAAAATGTTGAATTGTACTAACTTAATATCTAGTTAAACGTATTTAACAGCAGATTACGTTCATTCAAACATTTTTTTTTCTCAGTGTGGATAGCCCAAAAGAAATTTGCCATTTCAAAATTCTTCTACGTTTTTCTGAATTCGAACATTTTTTCTGAAATTTCCCATTGAGCGTCCTAAAATCATTTTTTAGTGACAATTCTCACAAGAAAAAACATAGTCCCGGAATTGCTTAAAGTTTGTGCATGCATTACAGTGCAATATATAGGTGGTTTTCTCGTGGTATGCAGGACTGAGAGGAGCCAGCGAATAATAAAAAAATAAATAAACAACGATGAAAAAGGAATAGACAGAGAGGAAGGAGACCCGACGTATAGAGTCGGACATGGTGAATACTTTCGGCTCTCTCTCTCTCTTTCTCTCTCGCTCTCTTTCTTCCTCTCGTACCTCGACTCAAGTACGCGTGGGTGTAGATGCAACGAGATTAAGTCCAAAGCTGTTCCAAGAGAGTCGCGTGGCGTTTGCCTCCCTTCTCCTCTAGATCGCTTCTTGCCCTGCTGTTCAAGATTGTCCGATTCTCTCCCTTTTTCTCTCCTTCGCTAGATCCCTCCATCTCGCTCCTTCTCATTCTCCTTTTCACCTAATCCCACCAGCGTGTCCGATTCCTTCTTCCTCCTCTTCACCGTCTTCTTCGTCGCGGTAGTGATCTTCTTATGCTTCTTCTTCGCTCCTCTTCTTCACTCCTTTTTCATCTTCTTCTTCATCTTCTTCCTCGTCCTTATTCCTTCTCATCTCCTTCTCTCTTTCTCGAGGATTGCCCGCCCCAACCACGCGTTCTACACTACCTCGAGCACATGAAATACAGCCTGGAATTTTAATAAGTCCGCCATTGTGAACCCGCGTATCTTCGTTCCCACAGATTTCGACCGGAGACAACGCACGCTTCAAGCTTAAATCCTCTTTTTCTATTAAACCTCTCACCCTCTTCCTCTCTTCGTCTATTTATCTGTTTCTTCATGCTAAACAGTTGCGTTTTCTCGTCCAATTGCTTCCGGAAGACTCTTACACCGTCATTGTCGTGGTGTAATGTGTAATTATATCAGAGTTGTAAATGTTGCATTACTTTGATAATGCATTACTGCAGTATTTATTACCCATTACACTGCATAATGTGAAATGGATAAGTGTACCATTACAAAATACAAAAGTAATGTGTAATGAACGCATGTGCCATTACAAATAAAAAAAGTAATGTGCAATGGATGCGTGTTCCATTACAATTTAAAAAAGTAATGTTTAATGGATGCATGTCCCATTACAAATGAAAAAGTAATGTGTAATGGATGCGTGTGCCATTATAAATATAAAAAGTAATGTGTAAAGGATGCGCGTTCCATTACAAATACAAGAAGTAATGTGTAACGTATGCATGTGCCATTACAATTAAAAAAGTAATGTGTAATGGATGCGTGTTCCATTGCAATTAAAAAAAGTAATGTGGAATGGATGCATGTCCTATTACAAATAAAAAAAAGTAATGTGTAATGGATGCATGTGCGATATTACAAATATAAAAATTAATGTGTAATGGATGCGTGTTCCATTACAAATACAAAAAGTAATGTGTAATGTATGCATGTTCCACTACAAATAAAAAAAGTAATGTGTAATGGATGCACGTCCCATTACTCATAGAAAAATTGTCGTGCTCGTATTAGAAACTTGCACATTGCTGTCTCATTATTTTATTTTGATCACTAAAAATTCATCCGAATTATCACAAATATTCCATAAAGTTAAAAAATAGAAACAAAAAACAGACAGTTCATCGTTAAATATGAAGTACGAAAATGTACTCAACCCCAAAAATTATCCAACTTTATATTGAACTGGCTTTTACACGCTGTTACCCGTAATTATAAGCAATCTAATAAAAGTTATAGGTTACTGATACAACATTTGTCGCTTTATTGAATCCCTAAATAATATGCATGTTCTTTTTTTTAACTTTATGGATCATTTGTGATAATTGTGGATGAACTTTTAGTGAGCGAAGTAAAATAATGAGACAGCAATGAGAAAGTTTCTAAGACGAGCACGGCAATTTTTCTATTTGTAATGGAATATTCTCCACTGTAAATTACTTTTTTTTTAAATTGTAATTTGTAATGAAACGTGCATACATTATACATTACTTTTTTATTTCTAATGGAACACGCATCCATTATTACTTTTTTATTTGTAATGGGACATGCATACATAACACATTACTTTTTTTTATTTGTAATGGGACACGCATCCATTACACATTACTTTTTTATTTGTAATGGAACATGCATACATTACACATTACTTTTTTTATTTGTAATGGAACACGCATCCATTACCCATTACTTTTTTCGAATTCATATTAAATATGAGTCATCATATTTATTGAACTTTTTTTATTTTTGCTAGCATTGAATTAATACTGAGAGCAAACATTTTTGGTGTTATTGGACGAAGAAGTGTGTCAGTGAATAAAAAAAGACCATGAATCGGTGGATTACGTGTACATATCGAGCTTTATACGATATCACGATGATTTATTATATCATTTCCAAACAAGATTACAATGAAAAAATGGCCAAAATTCATCTCAGCGGAAATTCCCATTGCTCAGGTGGGAATTTTGCTCGATGTCACGTCACCAAAATAGAACATTCACGCTTACGTCGCCGTTTTAGTCATTTAACAATTTTTATATTTTTTTTATTGCGATATCACAAGCGTATAATTCTATTTATTTGAAAGATTTATAACCAGAAGTGACCAATTATTTACCGTCGATCTGAGATCAGTCATCACTTCCGATATTGATGACATCGTTCAAAAGATATCTTTTATATGAAAACCTTGAAAGTTTGTGTTTCCTCATTATTAACAATTATGTGTTGAGCTATCAAAAGAGGGTGAAGTACTGAAGTTTAAAATAAAAAATTTATGATAATTATAATTCGTTGTTAAATTAATTAAAGTGATTGCAATGTTTTTTTTTTCAGAAAGGACTTCTACTACGAGTTATTTCTTATAATTTTTTATTAGAGCTTTAACCAATTGAGTAACACACGATATTTGTCACTCGAGCTCAGGTGACTTACGCCCTTGTGTTTTCCATGAGTCTTTATGCATAGCATGTCGGAGTGGAGGCGCCTCTCGTATTCGCCCGTTAATTCTTCGTACTTGTTAACAGTCCGGCGTTAATGTCGCAAGTGGCGTAGCTTGAGGACGCTCTGAAGAGATTCACGTGGGGACCAAGAGGATATATATATGGGACTTTTCAGGTCAAATCCCGTGGTCATCGGCCTGACCCCCTCCTATTTTGATGTCCAATGAACTGTAGCTTTCGTTTGGTCCAAAATATGACCGCAAATTTTTAGAATTTTTTATTTTATTCTTTAGGGGTTGCCCGAGCTAAAAAATCATTAAATTGCGGGACAACATAAAAGGGGACTTTTTAAAATAGATTACATTTTTTCACAGAAACTAGGGCCCAAAGCAGATATTTTCGTCATAGTTCGATAATGGATCAAAAATAATTACTATTTTTTTCGTATTTTAATTTCTTAAAAATAAATTCTTATTCTTATTGTTTCCTGTAGAATGTGAGAATAACAACAACAAACATATTTTTCTAGTGAAACTTTATTTTTTTTCATGGTTTAAGAGTGAAACGACAACATTTTTTGAATATGTATCAGCCTCGACGACCTGAAATAAAAAGGATGATTTAAACACAATTAAAAAATAAAATAAAAATAGTAATCATTTTTGGTCCATTATCGAACTATGACAAAAATATTTGTTTTGGGCTCTAGTTTCTGTGACAAAAATTTCACCAATTTGAAAAAGGCCCCTTTTTATGTGTTCCCTCAATTTAATGATTTTTTTGCTCGGGGAACCCCTAAAAAATGAAATGAAAATTTCTAAAAATTTGAGGTCATATTTTGGGCCAAACAAAACTCACAATTCATTGGACATCAAAATCCGAGGCGGTCAGGCCGATGACCGCGTGATTTGACGTGGAATGCTCCATATATATTATATATATATATTATAACTCTCTTACGTGATCCCAAGCACACACGACAGTCGTTCACTTCAGCATCTCTCGCGCATACACGGATCGTATAATGGCCATTCCGGAAATGCCGGAATGCCGTTGTGGCGCCAGAAGCCCGCGTGTGTATATCGGCACCCGGCAAACCGCAAATCAATTTGCGGGTCTCTCTGATCCTCCCACTCCATCAAATCCTCTGGTCATTGGCAATTCTCCGCCACAGTCACTTTGATGCTAGATAGAGAGAGAGAGAGAGAGAGAGAGAGAGAGAGAGAGAGAGAGAGAGAGAGAGAGAGAGAGAGAGAGAGAGAGAGAGAGAGAAAGAGAGAGAGAGAGAGAGAGAGAGAGAGAGAGAGAGAGAGACAGACGGAGAGAGAGTGACAAATCTGTCCCATTCTGAGCGATTGTGCAATTGTGGCAAACGTGCCGATTAGATAGCCGAAATCCCTCGGTGAATGGATCATTGGACTAATAGCAAATGCCTTAAGGTGTCTATCAGGAGATTACAGAAATTCTTGCATCATAATAATTTTACTTGAAGTCAAATTTTATTTCGATGAAGCCTTTAGGAAAAATTCTATTCGCAAAATCATGTGTTGGTTTCACAGTCTCGGGATTAATAATTATTTTGTGCTCATCTGTGGAATGCAGACAATATAGTCAGAATTAGCGTGGATATACGAAAATAATGAAAGTTAAAGAATAAACCAATGATAGTTTGATGTATTGCAGTGAAAAAAATCAATTTGCCCAATTTTTAGTAATTGCAAATCGAAAGTAACTACCGATAATGCAGCTGGACAAAGATCTAATTAATTTATTTTACGATTGAATTACGTTTTTTATGAGTTACTGGCTTGAAATCCATGAAATAGATTTAGGGATTCGAGCCCATCTAGTATTAAGATGATTAATTAGTGGCATCAATTAGGATGATCAAGTCAAAATGACCAATTATTCAGTAGAAGGTGATTAGCTAGTTGTGATAACTATTAACATCGTTTTCCTAACCACGCAGATGATTGTCCCAACCAATTCAATATTTGAAGTATTATCGCAATCATTATTGGTTGGCTCGACAATTTTTTAGGTTACCCCAACCAAATCGTTATCTCGATTACTGCAGTATGATCGCCTTAAAGAATTTATTTTTAACATCGTCTCCCTAACCATGCAGATGATTGTCCCAATCAATTTAATATTTAAAGCAGTATCGCAACCATTATTGGTTGGGACGACCATTTTTTTTTAATTACCCCAACCAAATCGTTATCTCGATTATTGCAGTACGATAGCCTTAAAAAATTTATCATTAATATCATTTTCCTGACCATGCAGATGATTATCCCAACTAATCAAAAATTCGAAGCAGTATCGCAATCATTATTGCTCGAACATTTCTAGGTTATGCCGACCAAATCGTTATCTCGATGCAGTACGATATCCTTAAAGGTAAAAAGAATGGCTGGTGAAGATGAGCGATGACTTTTGGCTGATTTTGAGATTGCTTACAGTGGCGATTGCCGTTCAACCACGTTGGATGGCGAATGCAAAGAAGAAAAAGAGGGAGAACGCAAAAGAAAGAAAAAGAAGAAAAAACACAAAAGAAGATGGGGGTGTTTGAGATAACGAAACGAAAGGCGCAAAAGAGAGGGAGGGGAGAGGTAGAAAGACGCGAATGATTAACCTGTGGCGCCGGAGCTCGATCGTAAAGCAGAGCCCTCTTTTCTCTCGCGAATGCGAAGAGAAGATGCAAGATGCGACGATGCAAGATACACACAGAGAGGAGCCCATTCTCGCACGTTTATCGTACACGTAACACAGCGAAAAGTTTTGTCAGTGTCGAAGCTTCGCCGTGTCTTTGTCATTTGTGAAAGGGTACCGCGCCTCCAATCGCACATGAGAGCCCCTGACACCAAGTGTATCATATTAGCGGCGGGTAATTACAAATCACTGGACGCGAACTGGAACCGGCAGCGGCGATGGTTGAGCTTCGTTCAGCCGGTATCTTCGTTCTGGATATATAATATACACGCGGTCAACTGCATCAGCTTCTTGATGATGCATCGCGCCAAGAGAAGGCGAGACTCGCGCCTGCCGCTCATCGTTCTCCCTGCTCGTATTCTCAACCCGTGAACGACGAGTTCTCTTTCTCTCCGTCTCTCAAGAGCACTCGAAGATCTCTCTAGAAGAGACTCCAGCATCTCGATCTCTCTTCGAATAAGTTTAAAAGATACCGAGCGCATTCGAGAAGTCGACGAAGCTTTTGCCGAATGCGAACTCACATTAAACCGCTGAACGATCTGAGACCGGCTACTGTACATTAAGATTTTAATTAAATTTTCGGTATAGACCTGCGCCTGCACTAAACATCGACCTTTCTGCTTCAGAGCGTTGTATTTAGGCAGCGTAAACCTAGATTACACTGCAACCTCGATTCAAGGAACAGCGGCGGGACCAGCTCCGCATCACACTTGCAGCGGATGGGGGTTGCGCACATTGCACAGAACCGTCCCTGCGCCGCTGGCGACTGACGGCGGCCTGGCGCGATTGGCTTGGCGCTTCTCCCACTACGCTCCACACCGATCGATATTCAGCGTATAGTGGGGGAAATGTTACAAATCGAGGTTCCTTGAATCGAGGTTGCAGTGTATTATGGAGATCGTTTATTATGTTCGACCACAAACCAAAAAATATTGATAAAGAATATGAGGAATAAGATATGTCTTGTTTCAATGTCGGTTTTTGGATCCGTCGTTTTTTTTCTCGTAGAGGAAGATGGTTCTTTAGAAAATAACAAAATTCAAGATTCGCACGTTAATATTAATATACACTGCCGTCCAAAAGTTTGGAAACACTCGCCCCGATTCCATTTCGCACGAAAAGCTTCACTGCTCTTTTAAAAATAAAGATATTTCAATTCAACAAGCGGCGGTTCAAAGGGGACATATTCAGCTTCATTTAGCTTTTTTCGAAAAAAAATTTTGATTTTTTTTTAACCCGGTACGTCTTTTGAAAAATGGTTGTTTTTTGGCGTTCAAATTCTGGCGCACCAGCCATGAAATTTTTTTAAAACTGTTTTTCGCATGAAAAACTTGTGGGGGCGAGTACAAGCTTCAATTTCGTTTTTTAAAGAGTTTCGTGCGATTGTTTTTTGCAAAAAAATCAAGTTTCTGCAAAAAACGATCTTATTTGTAAAATGAAGCGTAACTCTAAATCTACTGGGTTTTCGTGAAATTACTAAGAGGGTCAATAGTTGTATGCAATTATTTTGGATTTAATGAATTTTTTTCAGATTAAATTTTTTTTTTTTTTCTTATTTTTCGTGTGATTGAAATGTTTTTTTATCTTAAACAATCTCGTTTCTTACCTCATCTACACGGGGTTTCCGATAAAAAAGCCATGTAGATGAGGGTTTTTGATGCAAAAGCTGTGTAGATGAGACCCAATTGTTTAAGATAAAAAAAATATCTTGTCGACAGGACCACTCGAAAAAAAAGTTTTGAAAAAAAATTCTGAAAAACTTTCATTAAATTTTAAGTTTTAGAGTAACGCTAAATTTTATAAATATGGGTCAATAATTAAAATAATAATATATTCCACTTTATATTTTGATCATGAACAAACTCACATTCCATAATTATTTCGAGTTTTTCGCTAGGTAAATCGATGGAATTTGAGAAATCGAGTACATTTCTTGCCCAGTGATGTCTTATTGTTTAGATTACGTCTTATTTCTTTTATTCGAGATGCAGAAAACGAAATTCTTCATTAATTTTATATAAATTAATCGATTTGAATTTGTCGCAGCGATTTTTTGCTTGTAGTAGAATCTCCATCTTCATAAAAAAAATTTGGTATTCAAAGAATCAATAATAATTGTATAGCAGAAACCATTCAAAAGTTATTTATTGTGCTGAACGGTAAAGTAAGGTTTACAGCAGTAATTTTGCGACCTGAAAAATCAGATAAAATGAACTTTATGACAAAATAGCTTTACAAAATTTTCGAAAATTGGGACAAATACAACTTGAATATTTCGAGCAACTTTTTTTTAATAGTAACAAAAAGAATATATTTCATTTTACGTTTGCTATTGCTTTACGAGTGCAGGATCACTTTTAATGAATGTCAAACAGGCTCGTTACAATTTTTCCCTATGCAATTCCATTGCAACCCCATTGATTACAGCTTAGTCAAATTAATTACTATGAAATATTCAATGGAAAATTTTGCCAAGAGATCTGCTATTGTGCAGAGGAACGAGAATCCACTTTGCATAGCTTTAACTACAACTCACTTATAGACGGGTCATTCAATGTCAAATCGACCAAAAGTTGAAATCGACCCCTTTCAATTTCGATGAAATTTGGTAAGAAGTTTTCGTTTTTAGCAAAACGAAGTTCTACCAAAGGAAAAAAATTAAAAATTTTTTTTTCGTAAGTTATCCAAATTTCACAATTTTTCAAATCTTTCAAGTTCATTTTTTAAATACCTTGGAAACTATTATAGTTACGAAAAATCGTTCAAAATTCGTCTTAATGAGTATACTTAGGGCTATGAAAAAAAAATGTTTCGAAAAAAAAAATTGAAAAATGATGAATTTGGAGATTTTTGAATTTTCAAAAATCGTGAAAATCCAAGCTGGACATTAAATTTTTAGTCAATTTTTTTTTATAAATACCTTGGACTGATCTTAAAAAATCCTGAAATTTGCAGGATGGTTGTTTCAAAAATATACATTTTTAAATTTCAGTAAAAAAAAAAATTTTTTTTTACCGAAATTAGAAGACCTCGAAATTTCCAAGATGGTGTTTTTTTGTTTCAAAAATGTATATTTTTAAAACAAAAAAACACCATCTTGAAAATTTCAGGATCTCTTAAGATCCGTCTAAGGTATTATATTAAAAAAATTTAACTAAAAATTTAATGTTGATCGTAGATTTACACGATTTTCAAAATTTCAAAACTACATGTTTTGGAAAAAAACAAGAAACACCTTTCTAAAAATTTTAGGATCTTTTAAGATCAGTACAGGGTATTATATAAAAAAAATTGGACCCAAAATTTAATGTCCTACTTGGATTTTCACGATTTTTGAAAACAAAATTCTCCAAATTCATTATTTTTCAATTTTTTTTTTCATAGCCCCAAGTATACTCTTTAAGACGAATGCAGAACGATTTCCGTAACTATAATAATTTCCTAGATATTTAAAAAATAAACGTGAAAGATTTGAAAAATTGTGAAATTTTGAATTTTGGATAACTTTGAAAAAAATTTTTGTAAATATTTTCCTTTGGTAGTACTTTGTTTTATTAAAAACAAAAACTTCTGACCAAATTTCATCGACTTTGAACGGGGTCGATTCCAACTCTTGGTCGATTTGACATGGAATGACCCAGTTACATTGAAAAGCAATTGATATAGTCGCGAGGAAGCCACGCGCGCACGTTTGTGTCGCGAGAGCGCGCCCGCACATACGCTTAATAAAGATGCGCTCGCGCGCACGTGGCTCTCGAGTATCTATACACACCGGCAATGACAGCAGTAATGGCCCGAGGTGTAATAAACCTTCGTGGTGAGATATGCACATTATATCCGCGCGGGGAAGCAAACCCATCGAGCAGAGAGAGAGAGAGAGTAAAGCTGCGCGTGGGACCTCCTCACATGCGTGCGGGCGACGAGTTCGAGTACGATGAGAGAAAATGGATAATCGCGCGTCTCACGAATGCATATCCCGGTATTATATTATGGACATTATATAGATATACGTGAATATATAGATACGAACCGCGGTCTCCTCGTCGAGCTCTAGGAATTAGCCTCGGTGATGATGAGACGTTAATACGCGGAGTCACCGTATCGTGTGTATACCATAGTAACTACATATTCATATGCATCATTGCAGTTTTAAGTATCAAGTAAGAAATAGCAGCTACAAAAAATCAAGTACAAAATTAACCCGATGCACTCAAATCTATTTATAAAAATATCCCATTACAAAAATTTCTAAGTACAAAAATATCCAGGTATAAAAATAACTCGATAATTAATATCCAATAAAAATTACTCATTAACCCTCCGCGGTCGCACTGGGTCATTGAAGACCCGAGCGAAATTTCACTCGGGGATTTCTTCGCTCAGATAGCTACTTGCAGCGTAAAAAGCAATAACTTTTGGGTTTTAATAAACATTGATTTACATTCTACAAACATTGTGGATTAGTCAGAAATTTTTTTAGAATTTTTTGAAACAGTTCAATCCGTTGAGAATTGTACGCAGACACAGAAGACCCAGTGCGACCACGGAGGGTTATCAACATTTTTGAACAGTGAGAAAGCACGTGACTGTTTGGAGGGAAAAACTTATTCTTGGCAAGACAAAATATTCCCGGAAAAATGGTCCAGAAACTAGATTGTACCTTAAGGTGGTATCCTGGTCTAGAAACATACATTGTGAGCATTGTCAAGCTCCATAAAAAAAATATTTTTACCATTCTTTTTTTACAACATGTTTATTAATATTTTGACACTGAACCAAAAATTTTCGAGAAAAAGAAATTTAATAAGTTATAAAATGCTAAAATTGGGGCTAAAAAAGGGGTGTGCTGGCTGTCACAATTGCAATTTAGTCATCTGCTGCAAAATTTGAAAAAAATTCTTAATTAGTAAGGATGTCGTTATAACCCCTACCTCAAAGAAAACGGAAAAAAAGATTCGCAAAATGGCGGCAGTCTGAACAAAAAAAGGCGTTTTTTGACCCTATTTTTCATAGCTTTTAATTTTTTCACAATAGTGAAAAAAATAATTTTCATGCAAAAGTGGTAGAGGCGATGGAGAGTTATGCATTGGAGATTGATGAAAAGTTTGAAGTGAATCGTTTGAGTGGAACTTGTGATATCATTTCAGCCGTGTTATGTTGAGAAAAGTACATTCAGTCAAAAAATTAAAGGAACAGCAAAATTTTCGAGATTTTTCAGCGATTTTCCAAAGGCTGTAACTTTGTTAATTTTGATCGTAAAAAATTTTCAAAAAAAGCATTTTGAAGCTTGAATCTTCTACTTTTGGAATCTTAAGTCAAAATTTTTTTATGGGCATCACCCTCGACGCAGTCGAAAGAAATATCACGGTAAACATTTTTTCGAAATTTTTGCTTTTTTCAAAACAGTCGATGGGCTTCAAAAAAAATTTCCGAACTTAACCAATCTATGGATCGTTTAGCTGAATTCTTTGGCTTCAATTTGCTTTTTTTATTTTTGTTCTACGACCATTTTTTGCTGAGATATCGGCGATTGAACAAAAATTCGTCTTTTTTTTTTAATCTTCGATATCTCTGGAACTAATGATCGTACAGCGAGTAAACGGTAGGTTTCGGAAACTTGAATCTACTCTCTATAAGTGCCTGTTATTGTCATAAACGAAAAAAAATTGTTTCCATGCTCAATTTTGACTTGAAAAAGTCCAAAAAATTAGCTTTTTTTCTTGTTTTATAAAATCTACCACAACTTTGCAGATATTGCGAAAAATACCACTGTTTTAAGGTCTTTTTTTAGCTCAATACATACCTAAAAACCATGCCAATTTTCAAAACCATCGGTCGAACCGTTACTTGCAAATATGATCAAAATTACAGCCAAAATTACAGCAACAAGAGGATAGATTTAAATAAAAGTTTTATCCTGCCAATTCTCACATGACGATTTTTCAAAAATAATATTAACTAATTGTTATTATTATAGAATATCACATATAACTACATATACCGCATACTTATTACAGCCCTTCTCCTTCTTCTTCTTCTTCAGTGGGTGGAGTAAAAAAAATAAACGACGACCACAAAGCTTGAAAATTCATTACCGAAACGTAATTGCGCCGGTGAATATGATAATCTCTAAATCGGCAGTGAAAATCTCGCAGCGAGGGAGAGATATTTTAATAATCTTGAGAGACCCGGAGAGGAACGGGCCTTTGGCACCTTGGAAATAACTTTCGAGGGTTCCTTCGGCGTTTGCCCAGCGTCAGCGGGTGGCGTGTGCGGTTGAGAGTACAATATTCAGGGGTCATAAATTATCCAACCGATGCCCTCTCTTTCTCTCTTTTTCTCAGTTTGCGTTCTCAGTTTTTCTCTGGCTCTATTATATTTCTCAACAAAACGCAGCGTATCGTTTTCGATGAACTACATTGGAATTTTTCTTCTTCCAAAACCGAATTATCAAAGTCAAAAAATCGTGCTGCTGAAAAAAAAGTGTCAGCGCTATTCGACGACGAATTATCGAATTTTCACGTATATCTTCCTTCCAAAACGTGTACAATAAATTCGATAATTCGTCTATTATTGCGGCATAATAGACGATAGAAAGTGGAAAAAACGCAAAGAGTTTTGAGGAAAATACCAAAAAGGAAAGAGATTCTCACTGATGTTCATTTTCGGACAATCGATCGGGCTGTCCGCTTCGGCCAACCAATTATCTCGGTGCTTCCTCCTAGTCTTCCTTTCTTTCTCTTCACAGTGCAAAAGAGGGAGAAAAATTTACGAAACAGAAAAAAAATTGAAAAACGCGTGGAAATAAAAAACTCGGACACCGGGCGAGAATAACGCAACGAGAAGAATGGAAAGAAACAAGGAAGAAAAAAAACTGCAAGATTCGTGTGAGGCGAGACAAGAGGCCAACTTTGGTGATCGTATGGAGATAAAAAAGTATCTCTCGATCGGTTACTGCCTTGCTAACATACATATGGGGCATTCCACACCGATTCGACCTCTCCAATTTTGTCCGCGATTTTTGATGGTTTTGTACTACCTCTGAAAAGCACACAGGATTTTTTGCAGAATTTTTTAGAGCTATTTGACTGAACTATAATTTTATAAACAAATTATTTTTAGACCAAATTTGAAAATCTGAAAAAAACCACAAAAATTCCTTCTTTTATATGATAAATTTCAAACGTTGCGCCAAAGTGCGTTTCCTTCTGTTTACAACAAGGTTTTCTGAAAAAAAAAATACTTTTTGTAAATCGTAGGAGAAACTTAAATTGAGTGGGCTGTTTATCCAAACATTTTTGTATGAATTGAAGGTGGTTGAAAAAAAATGTTTCAATCAGGGCCCACTCAATTCAGATTTCTCCTTCTATTTGATTTTTTTTACTTCAATTTAAAAAAATCTGAAAAAAGTCACAAAAATCCCGTTTTTTATATGAAATATTTCAAGCGTTGAGCCAGAGTGGGCAGGGCAGGCCTTTTCGATATATTTTTTTAAAATAGAAAGAGAAACCAGAATTGAGTGGGCCCTTATCCAACCACTTCTTTAAACATCTTCAATTCGTACAAAAATATTTGGTTAACAACCCATTAAATTCAGGTTCCTCCTTGTATTTAATAAAACAAAATTTTTTAAAAAAAGCTTATTATAAACAAAAGGAAACCCCTGCTCACTTTGGCACAATGCTTGAAATTTTTCATGGAAAAAACGGAGTTTTGTAATTTTTTTCAGATTTTTAAATTAGGGCTAGAAATAATTTGTTTATAAAATTATACTCAAGTCAAATCGCTCCAAAAAAAATCTGAAAAAATTCCTGAGTGCTCTTCAAAGGTACTACAAAACCATGAAAAATTGCGGACATAATCGGAGAGGTTAAGGGCGAGACCCAGGTCGAATCGGTATGGAATGCCTCGTATATATGTATATATAGAGATAAATTTGTCCAGCGAGGAGAATGAAAGAAAAATTCTTGATTGCGGAAGAAAGGGCTTTCTTTTCTTTCTCTCTATCCACACGCGGGTTTGTATCGTCGTTGTCGTTGTCGAGAAAGATTCCCAGCGTGCGATAGCCCGCTTCTCTCTTAAGGTAGCCGATAAAGGAGTTACGATCTCGACACAGTTAGATCTTCTGAATCTTTGTATACATATATATTAGACTGATTCAAAAACAGCGACTAATTTTTGTTTTTGAAATAACATATTAAATACTTTCGGGGATGTGAAAAAAGATGCCTGTTAAAAGCAGAGCTCTTAATATAAATATTTAGATATGTCTCATCACAAATTTTTATTTCCCATTTAAATAACACAAGAAAAAAAATTTTTTAACTTTGAAGATTTATACCTTGGCTTTGACCCAATGTATCGAATCGAACGATACGTATTCTTGTAGAGAATTGAACGCTCTACGAAAAAGATCTCATACGATTTTTCGATAAACTTACTCCTTCAAAAGTCATTCAAGGTTAAAGTTAAATTTAGAGTAAAATTCACTTTTTTTTTTTTAGTTTCCGGCAAAATGGTAAACTTATTACTAAATATCGTGAAATCTTTCTTGAAACAAATGTTTAAATTGCATTAACATAAATAACCTAATTTTTAAAGAAATAACCAACAGTAGTTCACCCATATTCACAGCCTATAAGGTAAATGTCCCAATTATTGAACAGGTCCCAATTATTGAACACTATCTTGTATTTTTATTATTTCTCATTCACCTGCATGCATTTACTTGTTTACAAAAATTTCATTACATATATGGAACTTTTAGCTATCGAAATGTAACCTTACTTGTGCAAAAAAATGTTTAATTAATAGAGAAAAAAATTATTTCATCAGCAACGGTGACCCGATTTGACGTCTCGTGGTAACTGATTATCGTTTTTGCTGAGACGCGCCGCCTCAAGCGTAAGGGCATAAAAAATTCCAAAAATGTCGCATCTAAAAAAGTAAACGCGTTTCATGTTCCTTAGAAAATGTCTTACAAATAACAATTTACAATTTTTTTTAAATTAATTATTTGTTAAAAAATACGGTGTTCGGTCATTGGGACATAGAAAATACAGTGTGTCCCAATTATTGAACACTCGAATTCTCCAAAATGGCGTCATTAAACCCATCAAAACATCGAGACAGTTAACGCGTGACAGATCGTGTGAATCGGATTTATTCAAACAAAAACTGTAAGTTCCTAAATAAACTTACCTTTATTCTTTTAATAATAACTCTAAGATCGTCAAATATATTTTTTATTTGTATTTTCGTGCAATAAACATAGAACGAAAAGTAAAAAGAGAATATTACCTAAATGTAACCTAAAAATACGAATGTAATGTTCAATATTTTTTGCTCTCCGATATTTCAGTCGAAAAACAAAAAAGCTGCGACAAAATCAAACAAAAACAGAATATAAAAACGAGGAAGCTGACAATAAAAATAAACTAAAGTTCGAGTTGAAAAGCAAAAATAAACCAAATGCGAATGAACCAAAAACCTGTCAAGAGAGACTAGATGTATATTTGTGTATTTTTACATGATTAATAAAAGATTATTCAAGGGTTTGATTTCGCTTTTATATATTAACATTGTACCCAAAATAATATTTTCAGAACGGAAAAAGAATTCTCGAGAGTGTTCAATAACTGGGACAGGCCTGTTCAATATTAGGGATATAGGCACTTCCAGTGTTCAATAATTGGGACATTTGCATGCTTCACATTGTTATTCATTTTTCTCATTTGAAATCATTGAAGAATAATTTAAAGGGTAATTTTTCGAAAGTAAAAATATCAAAGTATCATTTGAACATGAAAGCGATGGTTTTTTTTTCTTGATTTTATATATTTTTTCTCACCAAATTCAATCCCCAGATCCTTAGCTGTTCAATAATTGGGACATTTACCTTATACCTATATATTAGACCGTGAATAACTTTTGAAGGAGTGATTTTATCAAAAAATCATAAGAGATCTTTTTTGTAGAGCGTTCAACTCCCCACAAGAGTACGTATTGTTCGATACGATACAGTGACTTGAATCCGAGGTATAAAATTTCAAAGTATGAAATTTTTTTTCCCGTTTTATTCAAATGGAAAATAAACATTCGCGATGAGACGTATCTAAATATTTATATTAAGAGTTTTGCATTTAACAGGCATCTTTTTTCACCCCCCTGAAAGTATTTAACTCGTTATTTCGAAAAATAAAAAATAGTCGCGTTTTTTGAGTCAGTCTAATATTTATAAATGTGCGTATACATCACATACCTACAACGACTACCGTATAAATACTATGAAAATGAAAAAAAGGAAAATAATCGTCGCTTAATATAAAATAGGCGGCCTCCAGCTATTCGACCACCCTGCTCGCACATTTAGGTGCTACTGGTAAATGGTGATTGCTCGTGCAGAAAGTTTACACTCCGGCTATACCATGCAACAACATGGATATTATAAAAAATGCCTTTATAGCTGTGGTTCACCGCGGAAAATTAATCGATTTATTCGCGCGCGCACACGAGGCGCGGGCTATCGGGCTCGAGGGCGATTTTTCTCACTTGTCCCGCGTTGTCATCCCGATCGTGTTGCTTATTTATGGGACTGTATAACACCGTACGACGTTGTATTAATGGTGTCGAGATAAAGAGAGAGACGGACCAACGTTTCAAAGAGAAGTAATAAGAAAGATGAGGGTTACAGAGGCAAAAAGACACGTCGATATACCACGATCTTCTCTTTCTATCTCTGGCAGGCTCTCTCTCTCTCTCTCTCTCTCTCTTACTTTCTCTCTTTTCCTCTTTACTATTGGTGTTTATCGATGTGTACCAATCTTACCACCCTGTACTTTCGTACAGCAAACAGATACACCAGCTTCTTTCTCTTTTTCACGTTCGTTCCAATGAGAGAGTGGACGCGCCACCTTCCCACGCGAACCGCCTATCAAGAACGTCGCTCGTGTTTTATCATATATACCCCTCCTGTACTTTATTGCAAACACGTATACATATACTAGGGTGGTCCTTATTTAGAGCTCGGACGAATTTTTTTATGACGCCCCACAAATCGACTCCAAATAATTCGAAAACAATACCCTAATTTTTTCAAATTTTTATCTAGGGTAAAAGCCGGATAGTTGCCACACCTAAGGAAAAAGCTCTATTACTTAAAAATTAACCATCTACTGACAATATGCTTCGTGTATATTGAAACATTGGTTTTTAATCTTTCATTGTGCACTATTTTTGTAATCCCAATGGATATTGTTTTTGAGTAAATCCCGTTTCATTTGACGTCTTCAAAGAGGGATAGTTGCCCAACGTGGCGGATAGTCGCTTCACGTCGAAAATACTTCGAGGGAGTTTATAATGAATATTAAGTTACAGATTATTTTATTTTATTATATTTTTTAAATTTTATTTTTTGTTTAGATATTTTATTATCATCTTCATTATTTTATAATTAATAATTTCATTATTTTTCTAAATATCTTTAATTAACAGTTTTTCTTTCTTATCTAGTTCTTTAAATGCTAGTGCTAAACTAACTTCGGTCTAGCAAGGACCACGCCTGGGTTTTTGTCATGTTGCCGTTAGGGCAACTCACCGGAAAAGAATTTTGGGCGACTATCCTTTTCGATACGGATACTTGCCCTTTTTATTAAAAAAATAAATAAAAGCTATTTAACAATATACCGCATCAGACCGTGTATATAGATGAAACTCTAATGTCTGCGAGGAAACCAATAGTTGAGTGAATCCTCAACCATAACATTATTTATTCAATAAAAATTAGTAACCAATATTAGTACAACGCTCGTCGAGGTCTCTCACCGCGGAAGATTTTTGCTCACACAGACGAAACTTGTGGGCCCTGATGTCTTTTGGGCAGTGAGGCCTGCGCGGGCATATTAATAATTACAGAAAAGTGCTAACGCTAGGGACATTTCTAACATAGTGTATTAAAATCCGGGGCAACTATCCCCCCGGGGCAACTATCCGGCTTTTACCCTAGACTCTAACCCCTCCCGAAAAGAGGGTAGATTACCCCATTTGAAATACACGTATTTCGGCCATATTCTCTGTATATATTTTATTCTAAGTGTAATAGTTTTTAGAAAAATCTGTAACTGCAAGATTTTAGTGTTCATTGGTGCTACTATTTGAGAAAAAATTCACATTGTCGTACGGGTCAATCTAGACGAATTGCAATTTGTCTAGAATGACCCGTATTAGAATTTTAGACGAATTGCAATTAATCCAGATTAATCTGTATGATAATGTGAATTTTTCCTCAAATAGTAGCACCAATGAACACTAAAATCATACAGTTTTGGATCGAAAAAAAATTTATTACACTTAGAATAAAATATATCCTGAGAATATGGCCGAAACACATGTATTTCAAAAGGGATAAATCTACCCTCTTGGTGGGAGGGGTTAGAGTCTAGATAAAAATCTGAAAAAATTAGGGTATTGTTTTTGAAGTATTTGGAGTTGATTTGAGGGCCCTCTGATAAAAAATTCGTCCGAGCCCTAAATAAGGACCACCCTAATATGTACGTTATAACGCGATGATAGTATACGCGAGTGCGAGAGTATTAGTGACATTTTGCTCGATCGTAAGATACATCTTGTTTCTACACACACACGTGTGTTACTTCTGTCACTTTGAATGCGCTGAACTGCTTCTTCCGAGTGGCGTGACGTCGTGTACGATAAAATTGATTAATGAAAAATTGAATTCGATAAAATTACGCATTCGTAACCGGGATTATGACGATTATTCATCTTTGCTGTGGTGCGAGAGGCTTTAGAAGTTGTATTATTGTCAAAATACTTCTTATTGAATGACATTTATTTTGAAAATTCAAAATGCATTTTTCTAATTATGGAAGTTTTTTTTTCTTATGATCATTCGAACAATTTTTCCGAATCATAATTTTTGGACTTTTAAGACTGTTCATGGTCAAACCTTGATCTGTGCGGAAGCAAAATTATATCTCAAATTAAATAATTATCCTGTAATCTCTTATTTATTTCAAGTTCAAGACTTATTGTTACCATTACCATATTTTTCAGTTCGTGTTACGATAAATGTAGGCTTTCCAAGGTAATATAATGTGTACTAGAATATATGCTATTAGATTGTAATTAACCATAATTTCTTTCGGTGCAATTGATTGTTTATATCGATTTAAACATTTCTCAACATTACGAAATTATTCTCAACAACGTATATTCTCTTGCTTTTATGGATCGGTGCTTCGAGGCTGTCATTTTTTTTATCAACTACTTTTAATGGGTATTTCTCGAACTCACGCTAATGCGATCGTTACGAAAATTAGCTCCAATTAGCGATTTAAGTAGACAGCCAAAACTTGGAAAAAAACTGACCGTTTCCAAATAACGTTACAGATACAGGTCCAACGTATAACAAGTCTAGACTCAATTGTTTTTACTGAACTCAATACTTTTTCATATTAGGTGAAAACATTTTTTTTTAGATTTTTGAATATACACTGCCGTCCAAAAGTTTGCAAACACTCGCCCCGATTCCGCTTCGCACCAAAAGTTTCACTGCTCTTTTAAAAATCAAGATATTTCAATTCAACAAGCGGCGTTTCAAAAGGGACATACTCAGCTTCATTTTGCTTTTTCCAAACAAAAAAAAATTCGATTTTTTTTCAATTCGGTACGTCCTTTGAAACATGGTCGTTTTTTGGCTTTTTTTGGCGTTGAAATTTTGGCGCACATGCCATGAAAATTTTGTTACACTATTTTTTGTATGGAAAACTTGTGGAAGAGAGTATAAGCTTCAATTTCGTTTTTTTTTAAGTTTCGTACTATTTATTTTCGCAAAGATATTTAGGTTTTCGCAAAAAACGATCATATTTGAAAAATGAAGCGTAACTCTAAAATTACGGGTTTTTCGTGATATCACTTAGCGGGTATAAAGTTCCATACAATTATTCTGGATTTAAATAAATGTTTCATAATTTTGTTTCGAAATTTGTTTTTTTTTTTTTAATTTTTCCTGTTAACGAGATATTTTTTAATCTTAAAAAAACGGGTCTCTCACCTCATCTATACGGGTTTTCCGACAAAAAAGAGATGTAGATGAGGTAAAAAACCTGATTGTTCGAGATGAAAAAATATCTCGTTGACAAGAAAAAAACTCGAAAAAAATAATTTTGAAAAAATTTCATTCAATCTAGAATAATTCTATGCGACTTTTTACTATTTTAGTGATTTCACGAAAACCCAATAGTTTTAGAGTTACGCGACATTTTATAAATATGATCGATTTTTGCAAAAAATTAAATATATCAGAGAAAAAAAATCGTAACAAATTTTAAACAAAAAACTTTTTAACAAATGCAATTAGAGCATATACTCCCCTCCACAAGTTTTCAACATAAAAAAAACCGAAAAAAGACCTTGTTACAAAGCACATACCGGGTTAAAAGAAAATCGAAAAAAAAATTTGGAAAACGCGAAATGAAGCTGAATATCCCCCTTTTGAACACCGCTTGTTGAATGGAAATGTCTTCATTTTTTAATTTTGCATAGGTAAAAAAAAATCTTCAGTCATCTCCATTTCCGGTTATGAGTTCCAGAAATAATCTTTGGTCTACTATACTTTTTAATCAGAGTAAACTATTGATTTCAATGCGAAAATCTTTAATTTATAGTTCCCCAAAGTTTTACGAAATGAAGCACGATTTATACTCTAAAACATGAGCAGTCCTCGCGATGCCACAATTAATTATCAAACCTTACGGCATAAAATCATAATTTCTGTATAACATTGATTAACAGACGGGATATTGATTTTGAATTAATCATATCGATACTCGACGATTTGGGATTCACGTTCACGTCAAAAATGGCGTTGACTGATACTCTTTTGGCATCTTTTCGAACACCATTTCGCGGATCATAGATTTCTTGGAAATGCCGCCAGAGGCGATAATACCTGATCTTTAATTCAATGTAGAACCCGTGGAATCGTGTAATTTGGCTGATGTAAACACACGTTGTTCCCTCAGGGGCCTCGAGACTAAAATATCTATATAATGATATACATACAAGCGAATACCTGTACAATATGCATGTATGAAAGAATCATCAAAATCTGTAGAAGCCGGAGAAAGTAGATGAGAGGCAAAATCTTGAAGTTAGCGATGTGTGAGGTCTCGCGCGATCCATATCGATCACGAAGGAGCTCCGCTTTTGTTTCAGATTGAAGAGCCCTTTAAATCCGTGGTATAACGTTTAACCACGATTTTCGTATTATGCAATACCAAATTAGTGGGATTGCGATGGATTCTGTCCAGTTTGCCACTTGATAGTCGCAGGTGATTCTGCTATCGCTCGATCCATCCCTTCAATTTATTTCCTACCCAGAAAAAAGATTTATTTGATTGTACCGATTCCTTCGAATAGTGGCCTAATAAATCTCTTATTAAGCCGGTATTTAAGTAAAATTTTATTTATTTCAAATGAATTTATTTGAACCAAATAAATTATTTTTCTGGGTGTAGTTAATCGTCCTTCGTCCCTGATAAAATAACTCCGTTTGCACATCAATCTGATCATACAGATATTGACCTGGAATCTCTCTCAATGTTTCTCACCCACACAGCAAAATTGATCCCGGGACCATCCTGAAACAGTCCCATTCGTGTCCTGCCAAGATAGTACGTCTTATGAATGTCTATGGGAGGTACCAGTAAGATATTGTTCTACCCGGGATTAATATAGGATGTCTTGAGGATATCCTGTCGCAACCGTGATTAGACGATCCCAACAGTCCCTCTTATAGACGTCTATGGGAGGTACTAGTAAGACATTGGTCTACTCGAGATTAATATAAGATATCTCGAGGATATCCGGTTGCAACCGTGATTAGACGATCCCAAAGCACTCTCTTATAGACGTCTGTGGGAGGTACTAGTAAGACATTGGTCTGCTCGATATTAATATGGAACGTCTTGGGGATATCCTGTCGCGACCGTGATTAGATGATCCCAACGCACTTTCTTATAGACGTCTGCGGGAGGTACTAGGAAGACATTGGTCTGCTCGATATAATATAGGACGCCTTGAGGATATCCTGTCGCGACCGTGATGAGACGATCCCAAAGCACTCTTTTATAGACGTCTCTGGGAGATCCTAGTAAGACATTGGTCTGCGCGACATTAATTAGGACGTCTTGAGGATATACTGTCGCGACCGTGATGAGACGATCCCAAAGCACTCTCTTATGGACGTCTCTGGGAGATCCTGGTAAGATATTGATCTGCTCGATATTAATATAGGACGTCTTGAGGATATCCTGTCGCGACCGTGATTGGACGATCCCAACGCACTCTCTTATAGACGTCTATGAGAGATATTAGTAATACATTGGTCTTCCCGAGATTAATATAGGATGTCTTGAGGATATCCTGTCGTGACTGTGATAAGACGATCCTAACGCACTCTCTTATAGACGTCTGTGGGAGGTACTAGTAAGACATTGGTCTGCTCGAGATTAATATAGGATGTCTTGAGGATATCCCGTGGTAACCATGTTTGGACGATCCCAGCCAACTCTCTTAGGGATGTCTGTAGGAGGTCAGCCATCGCGCAGCATTAATTCCAACCTTGCCGCGAGATGGCGAACGCTACTCACATGCGGATAATGTGAAGAGCATGCTTATATAGGCGAGCGCGAACACGGATATCAATTCGACACCGACAGAAGTCAGACCTCGAAAGAGGCTATATTACAAATACAAGGAGTTCTTGCTGACTCCCTCTGTACCGTATACATTTTGTTAACATTTAATTAATTAATTGAAATTAATTAAAATTAAATCGAAACAAGAATTATTATCGACTACTGCATTGGCAGTCCAGGAGACGTCCCGAAGATATCCTGAAGACATCCCGGGATGGCCGTGGGACCGTCTCATTCCGGTAAACACAGCGGACACTTTAGAGCCCATGGGTATCCCATGGGATCATCCAAAAGATGTACTTGGGACGTATTATTTTGTAACTAATAATTCTGGAATATCTCGGTGACGTCTTATAGGAGTCTCGACAATATCTTACCGATATCTCCAGTCTGCTGTGTTTGCAGTCTCAGAGACGTCCCGAGGATATCCCGGGATGCCAATGGGACCATCACATTCCGGTAAACACAGCGGACACTTTAGAGCCCATGGGTATCCCATGGGACCATCCCATTACCGTCACGGGACAATTGGTGTGATGTCCAAAAGACGTACTTGGGACGTATTAGTGTTGTGTGGGCAATATCCTCTCAAAAGTAAGTCATCAAAATTGATCTTTGGACACTTTAAACCTCACTTTTTAAGATTCTCGGAGGTTCTTTCGCTTTCTCGTCTATTCACGACCATCAGAGAAGATTTTGGACAGACTACGAATATTTTGCATTGATATCCACGTTGCACGCAAGCAATGAAATTTATTATCCCATTATTATGCCGTTAAAAAAACGTAGTAACTCTTATGTCATTATTTGGCCTTGACCTTAAGCGTTTATTGATTTCATGGCAATTTTTTAATATTTTTGTCCTCTTTCCTGATCTTTAATTTCTTCTTCAGTTGTTTGTACGTTTCGTCATAATTTTAAGCAAGCCTGAGCGAATCACTATCGTAAAATAAATGCTAAATTTGAGAAATCATCTCTACAAATATTAGTTCGTGAATCGCCAATAACAAAACATTTGGCTTGCACTAACATGTGTCGTCAATCTAGAAAAATATTTGCAATGAACCAAATCAAACGTTTAAGCATAGAATCAACGGTTTTGCACTAATCAACGATGAAGTATTTTCTGTTCATTTTTTGTCATGATTATTTTGCAATTTTTAGTATGTTTTGGTAATTGTGGATCAATAGTTTGAAAAAAAAATTATTTATCAATCGACTTTGTAGATTGTTTTTCAAATTGTTGTTAAGAAGGTGTCATCTTTCGACATCGATAGTTGTTATTTTTCATTGATCAGAGCATCAGTGAAAAGTACTTTAACCAGACCAATACTATTATTAGAGTATTTGTTATTGAGTATTGTTATGTTACTGTTATTAAGTTTTGTTATATTAGTTATATTACTGGACAATCTTTGCCATATAGTGTTGCTGCCCATGAATTACCACATTTTCTTTCTTCGTGTGCAGATCGAGTTTGTAACTAATGAGTCAAGAGCATAAGTATAGTGTTCTATCGCTGGAGGAAGTGGTGAGAGGTGCCAACGATCTAGTTATACGGATGAAAAAGATGAAGGATGATGCCAAAGATGATTTTATCCGTACTCCATTGCAGCACTTGGTTCTTAACCCGATTTAGTTATCGTGGGTCACTGGAGACCCGAGTTATTTTCTATCAATGCCTGAATTTTTGAGAGGTGTGTTTATGACAAAAAATAAAATATTTGTTTCAATTCTTTTGTAATCTTCATGGTGCACCCTTAAAGTAGAAGTATTGAAGAAAGTTCAGGAATTTTATCACATTTATTCTTAGCAAATTACGTGTTTTCACAGGCTTCGGGTCTTCAGCGACCCACGATAACCTGACAAGATGCCGAAAACGATGTTGAACGTTTCTCGCGGGATGTTAATTACCGTCGGTCATTCGGTTCGATCCTCTCCTATTATTAGTTACATGTAAGCTCATGTGTACCCGCGTTATTTTACAGATCTGAATGTGTGTATGTAAAGTGGTCATCGGCTAATAGACTTACGGCCGTGACGCTCGCGATCGCTCGCCTTGGACCACATTATTCAGAACGGCTTTTTCTAATAGGCGTTAATACTAGAAACAACCTTGGGTTTCACAAAGAATAAACGACTTCCGTGAACTTAACACATTTATATTTCATATTCAGCTGTAATCTCTAAGCCTTACTTTGTTTTGAATAAAAATTAGAAGCTTTGCTGCAGCAATCGGTAAGGAGGGGCGAAGATAATTAATTTCACAAAGAATTGATTCCTCACTTGCCCAAGGAAGAACTTACCCTACGTCGATCTGAAGCTATAGTAATTTTTGAGAAAGTATCCTACATTGCCGACGGCAAATATTTTGCCGTACCGACCACAGTCAATCGTTACCTTGTAGATGGGCTTCAGCGGGTTACCGACAGATGGCGCGCTACCTGTTCGACCGTTGGTTATGGATCGACTGTTGGCAATGTAGATTGTGTTCCCAATTGTTGTAGAGAATGAATGTATGCCTGAAGTGAGGTAAGTTATCGAGGGTAAACTCGACTGATCAATATATGCAAGCTGAACTAAAACTACCAGTCGAATTTTTCAATCGGTGGCGCAGTCACAAACATACAATCACGCAGTTAAATATTAATTATATTTTTTATATTCATCATAATTTTTATAATTGTACTTCGTCATTAAGAAAGTTTTGTTTTTGTTAACATTTTTTCAGAACAGAATATAAAGATATCGGGAATCGCTTAGGCGAGTAAGCTTTTATGAAATTTTAAATTCTTTCAAGGTTAGATCGTTTTAGTCGGTATTTCAATATTTTCGCAGCAATGAACACTGCTTTACTGACTGTTCAAGCACCATCTCCTGGTAATATTGTCGTGAAAATGTCTTTTGGCAAAGCAGGATACCGATAATTCTATAATCGGAAAGACAGGTCCCGTTGTTGCGAGAAACTCCCATTATCATGAGATTTCGTCTCGATTATTCCATCAGTGGTTATGACCAGTAAAGTGTATCGGCAACAAAGTGTCCTTTTTAAACCCAAGGGGCTCACAAAGATTTTTACCATCGATGAAAAAATATGTATGCTAGGTGTGGGATTCGAACCCACGATCCCTGTTGGGAACCAGAACTTAAGTCTGGCGCCTTAGACCACTCGGCCAACCTAGCTCTGCCAAGTTAAATGCCTGATGCTGCTTATAAACATTGCAGACAACCTCAGTGGAACTAACTATTTGCTTGCGCAATCAGTATTAGCTCGGTGCAATATTTCGCAATACTATAATATACAACTATTACAGTATTAATAATTTTTTACATTCGTTGAACGTGCACAAAAATTGAGTGACAATTATTTTGTTTTCCGACATTGTTTTTGGTATTTCTTCATTAAACACCAACGAATTATTTCTCAATGCTGTCATTACTTTTTTTAATGATTGTAAAAAATTATTACAATTTTTATTCAATTATGAGAACATGGAAAAAATTATAAACAAACCGATAAAGGTCGAAACACAATTGATGAAGCCACTCAAAATGTTTATTGAACATCATCCTGCTGAATTTCAAAGTCACTCAATGAAAACGATGAAAAACTTGTAGAATGTTTGAATTTTTCTGGTATCATACATTTTTTGTTTAAAAAAACAAAATGGTGATGGGAAGTTCTGTCAAAAATTTCTTTTGTAGTCTCACAGAGAAAAGTGCGCGTTGACACGCGGTAAATGTGATACTGTTGAATGAAGATTACCGGTAATCAGCAGATGTTAATGCGCTTTTATCCCTTGGAAATACAATAGCCTCGTGAAGGGGAATGTATTCGCATGGTGGTGGCATCCGAATGAACCTTTTATAAACCGAATTCGAATGGAGCAAACTCGATGGCAATCCTAGATCTTATCGTTATAACTGTCAGGGGGTCCGACACCGGATTGCTCGTATCCAGCCATCCCCCGCTTGTCATCATCCCCCTCTGTAACCCCGTAGATCAGTAATGTTATTCGAATGCAACCCTCAGTGTTAGAGACTACTTTATACCAGAAGGGTAATGCATTTTGATGCTAAAATTTTCTCGACACAGTATGAAAATGTTTTGAGAAACGCATGCATCTACAATAACTTCAGAATTTAATTTCAATCAAATAGAGTTCAATATTGCACAAATTTGAATTTTTTTATACTGGCTAATTTTATGATTTGATATAATATTTGTGCGTACCTCTAATTTAAAAAAAAGTAATTCGCAGATCAGTAGATTTTGTTTATAATTTATTCAATTTCAAATAATGGATATAACTTTGAAAACTTCGACGAAAAATAAGAAAAAAAATAAAATAAAAAACCTTACAAATTGGGCATTTGCACATTGTTTCAGTATTTTTATGAATAGTTCACATAGCTTCCTTTATCATAAAGTATAGCGGTCAAATTTGGCTTCCCCATAAAGGAAGCTTTGTTAACTATCGAAAAACGTAAGTAATCAATGTGCAAATTTGTCAAATTCTTTCAAATTTGCTTCTTGCCAAATTCAATAGCGAACAACCTTGATAGCTGTACTAGATCTGTGCAAAGATTTAGCGCAATATCTTGAAAATTGTGCAATTTACAGCGCTTGCGCTATTTTTGAAAAAATTCTAAATTTCATAAAATTTAAATCCGTTGATCGATTTTTACCAAATTCAACAGCGTATAATATTGATAGCTATACTAGTTCTGAACAAAGTTTCAGTGTAATATCTCAAAAATTGCAAAAGTTAGAGCGTTTGCGCCATTTTTACAAAAACGAAAATAGTCGATATAATCTGAACACCCGTTACAATTAAAACGAAAAAATTTCATAACGAAGGCCAATTCGTGCTCGACAAGGATGCTAAATTTCAGCTCGCTAACTGGAAACGTTCTCGAGTTATTAATTATTTACATCTGGAACGCAGGATACATACATACATACATACTAGGGTGGTCCGTATTGAGGGCTCGGACGAATTTTTTATCGGACGCCCCCCAAATCGATTCGAAATAAATAAAAAACCATACCTTAATTTTTTCAAATTTTTATCCAGACTCTAACCCCTCCCGGAAAGAGGGTAAATTTCCCCATTTGAAATACACGTGCTTCGGCCATATTCTCAGGATATATTTTATTCCAAGTGCTATTTAAGGAAAAATTCACATTATCATACCGGTCAATTCAGACGAATTGCAATTCATCTAAAATGCTAATACGAGTCAATCTAGACGAATCGCAATTAGTCTAGAGAGTCTCTAAATAAGGACCACCCACACACATCCATCCGGCCATATTTTCTAAATATGATTTCTCCTTGTTTGGGACATTTTGAACACATTGGCATAAAAACCTAAAAAATTTCACGAAAACAAAGCTTCCTTTATGATGAGAAAGCACAAATCGACTCTGATGCACTTTCGAACCAAATCGTTCCTAAATGATTCTAATTCTCATAATGCTTCGCTACTTTTTTTTCAGTCCATAAATTCCTTTTTTGTCAGACCATATATCGAGTCACTTAATCGTCAAAAAAATGAGAAAAAAATCATTCTCTCCCCTCGGTCTCGTTACCGCTTGTTATTGCGGCGTAATACAAGCCACACACGAGTCCATCGCCTGCAGGGCCCAAAATCGCTATTTGCATCAGCCAAAGAGGGAAGGAAAAAAAATTGGTAACCAAACTGATGCCGTTTCTGGATCCTCCACCTCCCCTTCCCCTCTTGTTTCTGGATAAAATAATTCTTGCACGATTATTTTGTATCGTTCTTGGTTCGTCGGAACGTTTGCTCTGTACCGGATGGTCACGTGGCGCTTTTGGGGCTCACGTATATAGGGCGGCAACCCACGTGGCACGTGTCAGCCAATCTAAATCTAATAACGCAAACAGCATCACAATAACGTCGCGTTCATGCAGCGGCGTACAGTACAGTATACACGTATACTATATATGAAGCATTCCACGTCAAGTCAGCCACCCTATTTTTTGAAATCGCCAAAAATCGCGTCCAAATTTTTAGAAAGTAGTTCTAACTATCAAGAAAATTTGTAGTTTTTTTTAGATTTTTAAATTACATTGTTTAGCCGGGAAAAAATACAAAAAATTCGTATGTCCCATTTTGTAACTCGAAAATTATTCATCGTACGAAAAAAAAAGTAAAACATAAACTTTGGGATTTTCAACGTGCTTTTCACTGGAATTTTTTACAAACTCCTCCGAAAGCTCTATATGCCAATTTCGGAGCAAATAATGTTTTGATTTTTTTTTTTTCGGAATTGACATCTTCGATTCGTCTGTAGTTTTAACAGTTTTTTACTTGATATATTTACCGACTATAAAAAAATTGGAGTAGTGGAGAATCCATTATTTGAAATGTATTTTGATTGATACAATCTATCATTATAGAGTGATTTAACAAAATAGTGTAGATATTGATATTTTATCATTATTAATCGTAGATCGGGAAAAATAATAAAATAATCTCGTTATGATACTGCGAAGACGATTTCAGGAACAAAGCAGTATCATTGCTTAATTCCCAAAAATCATGCCCAAATCGAACTAAAAAAGTACTCATTGGCCATAGAAACGTCGGTGTATCCAAAGAGGGTAAATTAATTATTTTCTGCAATCGAGAGACGTGAGTAGCCTTTGACTCAAATTTGAATAGATTTTATCGATGTACATGGGTCCATTGATAAAGTTTATTAAAATGTACAAAAACATATTTAAAAAAATAAAAATGAAAGAAGTTAACAAAATTGAAAAAATACAAAAAATAAACAAAAATGCGGGCTTTAGAAAATATCTATATAGTCTCAACCCTGTTAATTCGCAGAGAAATTTTTGTATTCATTTGGGATAAAAAACGCATGGGAAGGAATGCATTCTCCACTGAGCCAATTTTTCTATAGTCTTTAAATATGTCAAGTAGAAAACTGTTAGAACTACAGACAAATCGAAGATGTCAATTCTGAGAAAAAAAATATCAAAACGTTATTTGCTCCGAAAATGGCGTATAGAGCTTTTGGAGGAGTTCGTAAAAAAATTAAGTGAAAAGTACGTTGAAAATCCTAAATTTCATGCTTTACTTTTTTTTTCGTACGATGAATAATTTTCGAGTTACGAAATGGAACAAGAACTTTTTTTGTATTTTTTTCCGGCTAAAATGTGTAATATAAAAATCTGAAAAAAATCACGAATTTTCTTGACAGTTAGAACTACTTAATAAAAATTTGCCTGCGACTTTTGGTGATTTCAAAAAATGGGGTGGCCGACTTGACGTGGAATGCCTCATATACATCATATATGTCGTTCCTTGTGGCCGGAGGTAATACGACACCATGTGAACTAATCGTTACGAAGTGGTACTCGAGAGAGCAAGTATCCCGTTTCGCTATTCTCTCGTTGAGCCGCTGATCTCTCTCTCTCCTAGCGCCCTTTTTCGTTGTTCTCACTGAAACAGTGGCCCTTACCCAAATCGCTTCTTCCTCTGTGCCGACGCTTTTTGTTTTTTTCTTTGTTTTCCTTTTTCCAAAGGTAACGCACACGTTCCATGGAAAAATATTTGTACTCCTCGTGTATGTACTCACCGGCCTCGTCAAATAGATGATCCAGTTCAGATAATGTCACCACCAAGTCCGACAACCACGTCAATGCGCGCACACACACACACGCACACGCACGATAATCCCGTGTGAATCCATCAACGAAATAAAAAAAGGATCTGATAAAATGTGGCTGTACTTCGAATGGCGACATATGTGATATTTTGGAAGTCCACCTTTTTTTTGGAATAAAGATCGAACGAGCGTTGATAGGATTCAGTTGTTTCGATCGGTTTTCCGAAAAATAATGTTTTTTGGGAAGTAATACGGAAACCGATGTTTCCTTAAATTTTTTTAGGACAATAGACTGATTAAAAAAAAGCGATTTAAAAAAAAATCTCTTATTGAATACTTTTGGGGAGGTGAAAAAAGATGCCTGTTGAAAGCAGAGCTTTTAATATTAATATTTAGCGGTTCCTCATCGCTTATTTCTATTTTCCATTTTAATAACATAGAAAAAAAATTTCAAACTTTTAAATTTTATGCCTCGGCTTCAGGTCAATGTATACCGAAATGAACGATACATATTTTTGTAGGAAATTGAACGCTGTACAGAAAACGACTCTTATGATTTTTCGATAAACTCACTCCTTCAAAAGTTATTCACGGTCTAACATGTATGGGACGTTCCATCTCAAATCAAACAGCTTAAATTTTTATTTTATTTTATTTTCTCCAGTTTTTTATAGTTTTTAGTACCCATCAACAGACTCCCTGTTAAATTATGAGTTTTTTTTCATTCTTGAACTATTGTTATTTGCTAATCGATTTATTATTAATTTTTAAAAATTGTGGACAATAAAAAAGCGTCAAAATTAATTCAAAATAATTAAAAAATACAATACAGTAACAAAAATTAGTATTCATAATAATTTATAGACATTTTTTATTGTTTTTATTTTCAAAAATCGAAAAAAAATTGTAACTATGGAGGGCCCACACCGGACTGGTCTTAAATGTTGTTGAATGGATAGAAGCTTGAAATGAAAATTTATCAAATAAACAAAATATGCATTCACTTTCGAAAACACGATTCCAAGTTTAAAAATAAAAAAAATTATTCAAAAACACGTCAAATATTTTTTTGTATTTTTTTCTGAAAAGGCCATAGAATAATAAAAATTGGGAAAAAAACACTTAATTATTAAAGAATTTATGACCAAAAAACTGAAAAAGAGCGATTTTTTTTAAAATTTAATATCTTGTGAACGGGTAATTAAAAAAATCTCAAAATTTAACAGGAATGGTCT
Organism: Alloplasta piceator; assembly: GCA_946863875.1. Taxonomy (NCBI): domain Eukaryota; kingdom Metazoa; phylum Arthropoda; class Insecta; order Hymenoptera; family Ichneumonidae; genus Alloplasta; species Alloplasta piceator. The sequence continues at coordinate 8,226,055 of OX333072.1, read as the reverse complement.
TTTGATGAGTACGAAAAAATATACAAAATTTGAGGAAATAAAAAAAAAATTTCAAACTGTTTGATTTGGGATGGAACGCCCCATATGTATATTAGACTGTGAATATGGGTGAACTACGGTTGGTCATTTTTTTTTTTAATTGGGTAATTTATCTTAATGCAATTTAAACTTTTTTTTTAAGAAAAATTTTACGATATTTAGTAATAAGTTTTTACATTTTGCCGGAAACTAGAAAAAAATGAAATTTACTCTCTATTTAAATTTAACTTTGAATAACTTTTGAAGGAATGAATTTAACGAAAAATCATTAGAGACCGTTTTTTGTAGAGCGTTCAATTCCCTTCAAGAATATGTATCGTTCATTTCGGTACATTGACTTCAAACCAAGGTATAAATGTTCAAAGTTTGAATTTTTTTTCTGTGTTATTTAAATGGGAAATAGAAATATGCGATAAGTGACCGCTAAATATTAATATTAAGAGCTCTGCTTTTAACAGGCATCTTTTTTCACGTCTTCAAAAGTATTTAATACGGAATTTCGAAAAAAAATTGTCGCTTTTTTTGAATCGGTCCATCGGGCATTCTAATGGAAGCATTAGTCAGTCATAAACGAAAAAAAACTGACATGGATATTTTTGGAAAGGATTGCAGTATTTTTGGTTCAAATAAAAAAAAATATCGATAAAATAATCAACAATTTTGATGTTTCACTTTTTTTTAATTCTCAAAAATGTAAGTTTAATTTATATTAATATACATCGACGAGTGTGTCTGTATGTTTGTGTAATTTTTTCTTTGTGTGTTCGTACGAGGGCGATATCTGTAAAAAATGACGACGAAAACGCGTTCACGATATTAACGAAGAAAAAACGAGCACAAAAACCGTTTTACATTTGCGGGATTACAAAAACTGCGAATGCAGTTTCCCGCCAATAATGGGATCTCGTGGGGACTCGCGCCCTTGATTATTAGAAAAAAAAACATATTCCCAAAAATATCAGTGTTTAACAAGTTTTTTTCCATACTTTTTTACACTTCAAAAAAACAAAACATTTTTTTGTGCCTCTGGAGTTTATCGTGATCGCCCGGTTTTATCATTTTCCGGGTCGAAGCCTCAAACCTCTTCGTATACTTTCGTGAATGATGGATAAATCCGATTCGGTCCGGTCTCATTGAACGAATTCGATTTGACTATAGTTTTTTTTTGTTATTTCTCTTTTTTTTTTGTTTCAAGGTCAAGAGCTCAAAATTTGACTCTCGAAAGGTGAACAAATTCGATTTGACTATAGTTTTTTTTTGTTATTTTTCTCTTTTTTTTTGTTTCAAGGTCAAGAGCTCAAAATTTGACCCTCGAAAGGTCGTTTCTCCAAGAAAGAACAAAAAAAAAATAGTCAGCATCGAATTAAAATTGATTTGACCGTTCGAGTATTTTGAACAAACGCTACGGGGGAAGGGGGAGAAGTTCTAAGATTATTTACATCTCTGTGTGTAATAACCGTTTAATCTACAATGGTTCTAAACATTTTTTAAGGGGCGTTCTCCCTACTTTTTCTTTTTCCTTCCTCATCAATCTCTCTTTTTCTCTAATCTTCTCTCTCTCTCTCTCTCTCTCATTTGTACATCGCAACAATATTTACAGGTAATATACAAGATACAATATTTCGTTTCTTAAGCTTAAATACGATATTCTTTAGTCCCTTTATATTGATCGAGTGATGGTGACGATTTCGAAGGGAGGATGAAGTGCGCGGTAATATTTTTTTTTGTAATCGAAATTCGTTAGAACGATGATATTCTCTTCTCTAAATCAACTCTATATACCGAAGTCTCTGTTATTAAAATTTCGCTTCATGAAAACCGATATGTGTCACGTGATCTCCGAATTTCCGCGCTCACGCTCGCCTCGATATGTATTTTAATTCTTAATTCAAACATCCCCACTGGAACGAGAGACATCTTCTCACAGTCTCGTTTGCACTGGATTTTTTTCATTTACAAGATTGCAGAGAACAATTTTATACGAATAACCAAAAACAAAAGGCGAAACGAAAGAAAATAAAATAAAAATGATCACATTTCGAAAGATTCCAACGAATCTCGAAGGATGCACTTGAGTGTCCTTATGCGGAAAAAATGCTGAACGCATTATGGTGGCTCATGCGTCTTCTTGAACGAAGATGACGATCCGTACATGCCCGCCATTTTGTTGATTCAATTTTGAGTCGATGAATCTTCGCTGCGATCGAGATTCTCACGATCGTCGAGATTGCGCGACTGGTTTAACGATTGCACCGCGTCTGATCGATGACTATCGGCGAACACTGGAGAAAGGAACGGAACAATTTCATTCGCGATGACTTCCGGAATATCCTTGAGCCCTGAGAGGTTCCCGCACGAGGAAGGATGTTACAGTCCATCGGCGTTGAAGGATGTCGTCTCGTAGTGCTATTTTCCGGTTGACGAGAGCATCGGACTCGAAACGGTCGTGTAACCCTGACTGCATGCCGGCAATGTAAACGGATTCATGTTGAACGGCGAGCTGATGAAGTCTCCTAACCCTGCAACATGGCCACTGTCAGATTATAAGGTTAGTCGTCGTCGCCGTCGTTCTTAAATGATTTTCAACTTCAAACGCAAACTGATAGGAATAGGGAAGCAATTTTTATCCTGGAAATCCAAAAAATCGCCAATTTGCACGATTTTTATGTAATTTTTCGGGAATTTCAACATACTGGGAACTCTATCTTTTAGAACATTTGAAAATTCATAGAACCCCTCCATCAATTATTCCCTTATTCAATAAACTTAACCTCAACATTTTTTATGACCCAGTGTACATAGTAATGTTGCAGCAATGTAACGGAAATGTTACCGTTTGTAAGATGTAATATTACATGGACGTTACATGCAGGGTTGCAAGTAATGCATTACTTTTTTTTAATGCATTTGCATTTTCATTAACCATTAACGTTTAATGGTTATTAGAGATTATTTTCATTAGCCATTAACCATTAAAATTATTTTCATTAACCATTAACCATTAAAATTATTTTCATTAACCATTAAATGTTAATGGTTAATGAAAATGCAATCGCATTAAAAAAAGTAATGCATTATTTGCAACCCTGCCCATTACAATGTAGTGTGTAATAGAAAAAATTTCCATTACCCATTGCAATGTAATGTGTAATGGACAAAACTTTGATTGCAATTTTGAGAATGGAGAAATATAGATGAATAAATTATTGCAGTTTTGCATTACATTTTATTGAGTCAATAAAATGTAATACAAAATTGCAATAATTTAATAATTTATTCATCAATTTATTCCCGAAATTACAATAAAAGTTTTGTCCATTACACATTACATTGTAATGGGCAATGGAAATTTTTTCTATTACACATTACATTGTAATGGGTAGGTTTGCAAATAATGCATTACTTTTTTTAATGCAATTGCATTTTCATTAACCATTAACATTTAATGGTTAATGGAAATAATTTTAATGGTTAATGAAAATAATATCCATCAACCATCAAATTTTGATGGAAATTAATTTCATTAGCCATAAAAAAAGTAATGGTTAATGCATTACTTTTTCATTAAAAATTTCGAAACCCTGGTTATATGTAAGTCACAATTTCCTATTCAGCAATATAACATTGTTATATAACAATTATGTAACCGCAATATTGGAATGTAATGTTACATTAATGTAACTGTCATATTGCATTTATATAACAGCAATATCACGGTGATATCGTTGTAATGTTTCAGTTATATTACTGCAATATTATTATTTTGCAAATTTTTTTTACATTACTGTAATGTAAAAACGTTATATACCAGTCATGTAACCTGCATATAACAAATGGTACATGACATGTTACTTCCACGTTACATGACTGTTATGTATCACAAGAATAACATTGCAACATTACATGTAACTTCCATGTTAGATTGCCGCAATATAACATTTGTTATATTACTGTAATGTTACTCCGTTATAAGCATGTTACGTAACGGCTACAAAACTTTTTTACATTACTGTGATGTAACAAAGTTATATACCAGTTAAGTAACCTGCATGTAACAAATGTTACATAACATGTTACTTGCACGTTATATAACAGCTATGTTACATAGGAATAACATTGTAACATTACATGTAATTTCCATGTTATATTGCTGTAACATAACGTGTCCACTGATTCGAAAAGAAAACGCCACGCGCCAGGTGGTTTCAGTTTGACCAACAATGTGACCATTGTGTAATTTTCAGCGAGAAATTTTGATTTTTTTTCTTTTTTTTTCTGTGTTGACCATCAGCATACAAGGTAAGTATCATTTTGAAAGTCGATTTTTTAAAATAAACTATTAAAATTTACTCCGAAACTCCAAAAATGAAAATTGCACCATTTGTACGGGTTTTGGAGTCTTCAAATATTTCAGTGAATTATGTTCATTTATCTAAGAACGCGCAATTTTTTCATTTTTATCTACAAAAATTTTGAAATTACTGAAGTATTTTTGGAATTAATTGCATTTTTTTTACTCAGAAATAGAGTTCTCTGAGCCCCACTTCAAATGTCCAAATAAATAACTTTGTTGAAACGCCTACTATGAAGCTATTTTTTTCTCAAGAGCACCATATCTCAAGAGTGTTATCCTAAAACTTTATAAAAAACAAATGAAAATTGCAAAAGTTATGATTTTTTTTCGTAAAAAATGGTTTTTTTTCGCATATTCACTCGTACTTGATTTTGTTCACCATCTTAAAAATTAAAAACAAAAATTCAAGGTCCATTGAATATTGAGGATGATTAAAACTATCACCCCGAATTTTTTGAAGTCATTTTGAATAACACTCTGGACATGGCAAGCGCTCAAATATGACTGGGGTCAAAATGACCCCATGTGACGATTAGGATGTGTGACAACGGAGGGTTAAGAATCCTGCTGAACTGACTCGCCATTTGACAAAGTTACCACTGACTAAAGGTAAATCTTCTACTTCTGTAATAAATTTCGACCACTCAAGTTATTTTCAAGATATTATTACAAAATCAGATTTTCTTATAAATGTGATTTCGCGAGGTTTTAGAATGTTTCAAAGATGCATTTCTTGAAAATCTAAAAAAAAAAAATGTGCACAAGGACCAAATTTTCCTTATGAGGAAGCAAAATAGGTGGACATAGAGTGGAGCGTGCAGTTTGAATTAGGCAACATTGAAGTCACGGACTGGAAGATACCGCTGGAGGAGCAAAATGGAGGACATGTGATCCATTTTCTTCAATCAAACGTAATGCTGCGACAGTGCAAACCATAACCGTGGCATCGTTAATCAAGTGGTGCCGGAGGGGGAACACGTGCCGGCTAAACGACTTGTACACATATACACGGACATACTGCGCAACTATGCTGGAACAAGTCGCGATTTACGACTATAACGACACTCATAGACGTGCAAAACGCTTTCAATCGAACGAGATCCCTAACGAGCATCTCATATATATTGCTGGCTCATTCGTAGACTGCAGTATTTTTCTTTTCTCCATTCGACTGGGTTAGAAATGGTTTTTCGTCCCATGTGCCACTGCGTGAAGCATGGCGAAAGAGTCATAAAAAAAAGTCAAGACGTCAATTGAGACTCGCTGTATCGCCTTCTTGTACGTGTGTGCACGTTTTAGGTAAATGACAAAAGGGTTAGAATGACGTTCACAAGAAGCAATGACGTTAAACCTTGTAAACAATCTCCAAAGTGAAGGCAAAGTCAATCTTGTCGATGACCAACATCGAAACGATGTTATCAAGCATTTCATCCAATGTTTATTCAATTTTTATCTGGACCCAAACAGCCTTTAGTTTGGACTGGATCAAAAGTCTCTGCTGTCGTGAGAAATGGTTCAATTTGCTTCTCGATGAAGCTTAAATTAACAGGTGCGTTTGGTTCTGGCTTTATCTGGGTTAGGCTGGATTCAAATACACTTGGGTACAAAATAGTTGAATCTCCAACTCGATAACAGCGGAATTGGGTCTAACATCAAGGATACAATGAGGATCCGATATACTTTACTTTGAAATCTTTAAATGTGCTTTTTTATATAGGAAATACTAATGTCTTCATGAACGATGGAATTTTGGATTGTCATCTCTAATCAGCGGTATTGTCTCCACAATGACGAGTCCAGTCCAAATCATGCGACTCTTTGTATCGATGGGCTTAATTAGCGTGGGAAATAGGTGGTTTGCATTGACCCAAGCGCTATGTTGAGGTAATGGTCCCAATACCCGGCCACGTCCCAGTACCCGACCACTTAAACCAATATATCAGCGTTCACTTAAGAGAAATCTTAAACTGTGAATTGATTTAATATCCAGGATTCATAATCTATGTATACGACACTACTTTTAATAGTTCGAGAATCGTCTGTAATTCAATTTTGGATAAATATGACAGCACGTGTACTATTCAGGGCACGGAAGCCATTATCCAAGCTGGAGTACTAAGGAATCGCGATATCTTATTGGAGCTATTTCGAAGGTGTTTTTATTGTTTTCGAACTGAGCCTAGCTGTTTTTATTCGGAAAGATACCACTAATTTGATCATGTCGTCTCAATTAGCCAAAAATGCGTTTTAAGTGCTTAATTTTCATGTCCGGTTATGGGTACATACGAAATGTATCTTGTACCGATAACCGACCATGTGTCCGGATATCGGTACTTGCTCGCGACTATGTTCAGTCCCAGTAACCGGACATCTGCTGACATGTATATTATTCGAGCATAACCTCAAAATTTCGGTGACACATTCTTTGAGCAGCGACGCATTTTTCTCAATTCACCCCCTCCCTTCCGCCCACCATAGAGATGAGTGGTCGGTAATAGGGTCATAATGTGTGGTCGGATATTGGGTCATATAGAAAAATGGGTGGTCGGGTACTGGTACATTTACATTTATCAGTATTTTCGATTATTATGAATAAACAACTAATTGTAACAACAATTGTACCCTGTGTTTTGGAAATTAGAGACTTCAAGCTTTCGAATAGTCATAGTCGTTATAGAAAATAGTTTATTTTTGAACGGCAAAAACAAGTTAACTTTTTCGTCGCCTCTTAGATGGTCGGGTATTGGGACATTTACCTTACTTAGAGACGTGATGATTACTTAAACGTATACCTACATTCTCGAATCCGTAATTCGATGGTTATTCTCGCATAATTCTTTAATCGCGGTGCATTTGGGTGTTGGTGATATCGTGATGGTGATGGTTGTGGTGGACGGTTAGCGGTTACTGGGCAGCTGTAGCGAGGTGGTGCTGTGTGGACCAGTGCGGTGGGACTGAGGTTGTCGGTGGTCGGACTACGGGTGCGAATGCGCTCCCGTCCCCGGACGTATAGAAAATGCCATATTGTTCGTGCGCTAAAACCCAAAATATAAACCACATCGGGCAATCGTAAGTTCGTGCAAACAAATAATATACATATATCCATAAGTCTATATAAACGTATAAATTAGTAAAATGTGATCATGAATAAGGTGATAAGCGTCATGCGTGCCGTTGATCGTGCGATTTCTGGAGCAGATGCACATGATTTATCGTCAGAACAAAATTGAGGCAGTATTCACTATGGAAAGACCTTAACAAAAAGGTTTTGCTGGATTCCGTAAATCGTTAGGGAACTTGGTTTCAAATAGAGAGGGAACTTTAAGCGTCGTTTTTTTCGGCTGTTTTTCGAAATTGATGGTTAACGATGTCTCAAAAATTAGTTGACAAATTGAGCTCCAACCTCATACAATTTTTTATTGACCAAGACGGCAAAGGAAATGTGCCTTCTAGACTATGACACTGCCTCAACTGTTTGTTCAATGTATTTGATCATTTTTTTAATGATGCCCACTTGAAATTAATCTTAATTTTGATAAAATACAGAAATGTGATTTGTTGATAATATTGATAATTAACTCACGTGATGTATAGAGAGTCGGGCTTCCGGTGTAGGGATTCGCCGTTGAGTAACTTCCGCTCGTGCTGTGACTGTGAGGCGTACTTGCCGAACTTCCACAGTAACCACCTCCCGTTACTACGCCACGTGGACTCGCGCTACTGCTTTGCCTGTAAACGTCGTTATTGCCACCGACGCTACCGTTGCCTCCACTTCCGCCACCACCCCCGTTTCCTCCACCTCCTCCACCGTTTGTCACGGAACTGCCGTCTAGAAATAGAAACCTGCCCGTCAGACGAACTCGTGAGTATCCGATCGCAATGAACCGAAATATCACTATCATACCCCACAAATGAAGTCTAAGCCCAACGTTAATTCGTTCATTTGGCACAGTCGTTGCCAAGGGTTCAGTCATTTCGCGATAACTCGAGTCAAGTTTGTGATCATTGGACAAAATACCAAGTAACTCCCACACATTACGGTAACAGAAATTAAAAAATGGTAACCATGACGATAGAAACTAGATTTCAACTTGAAAAGTCAATGATGGGTAATTACTTGGTGTTAACATTTTTACAGTTAAGGTTACAGGGGAAAAACGACTTAGTTGGCTCAATCAAACAGTTCAGTGCTCTGGCGCCAGAGGAGAAATTGATTGAATTAACTAAAGAGTTGGTTGGGTCAAGTATCTAGTTTTAGTTACCACGATTACATCGTTTTAAACGATTAGTTGTGGTAACTAAGAAACAGGGTTGGTTAGTTGACCTAACCAACTATCTAGTTGATCCAACCAATTTATCATCTGGTGCTCAGAGTACTAACCTGTTTGGTTGAACCAATTAAGTCATTTAAAACGATTAGTTGTGGAAACTAGGAAACAGGGTTGGTTAGTTGATCTAACCACCTATCTAGTTGATCCAACCAATTTCTCGTCTAGCGCTCAGAGCACTAACCTGTTTGGTTGAACCAACTAAGTCGTTTTTTCCGTGTACTATAGAATATGTTGGTTTCTTGAACTACTATATTTAAAACATATCATTACTTCCATTGTGCAATGAAAAAAATATAGTTTACTAAACAATAATGGCTCCATGATGTAATTCTGGCATAAATTAAGGTATCTCCAAACTCCCTGCACTTTAAAGTAACCCACACTTAAAAGGAGGTTCACCACACTTGTGAAAATGAGAATTTGACTAAACAAGTTATTACTGTATAATTATCGAGTTGGCGTTGTAATTTTTACATTGAGGTTAGTATAATTTTATTAGGGATCGCCTTGATTGAATTCATCACGTACCGTCAGTCCACTTTGCCGCACTACCGTTCTCCTGCACGGTCACAGCGAGTTGACCGGTGTAAGAATTAAATGCCGTCGTTGAACTCGACGTTGGTGGCGCTGACGGATGGCCCGAGCCAGGACTACCTGGAGCACCCGAGATCGCCGTATTGCCACTTCTCGGCATACTGTACAGAACTTCCGCAAGATCGGCAGCTCTCTTTAATATTATTTCCTTTGGTAATTTCTCCGGATCACCCGGATGACGAGGAACGAGTTTTTGTAACCTCTGGAATCCGTAGTCGATCGTCGGTTCGTTCAATGCTGTGATGAGCGATAAAAAGAAAATTATGATCGAACTCGCAGCATTGGATTTTTTAAGTTGGAGATTTACGCGGATTCTTGGGAATGAAACTTACAGACATAAACGAATCTTCCAGGTGAACCCTTGCAAAATTGCTTGTTCTTGTAAGACAACGTTACCTCGACGACCCCTGGTATTTGTCGAGGTGGTGTTTGAACTCTGATGGCATGATCCGTTATTAACTAAACAGAAATACGATCAGACGTTAGGATTGCTGTCATAATTGTTGTCAGATTGAAATAACAAAGTGGGTTTGGTTTTTCATTCGTCGTGCTTATTCGATAACCCACCTCGCTCCACACGAGCATCGTTCCAAAAACGACCTGCAAACCGTCGAAGAAGTGTTCGCCAATGATAATTACGGTCGAGCCACCGGACGTCCAACCCTCGCTCGGTGATATCGCTTTTATACAGGGCGTTTGGAGAGGTAGCGCTGGATAGAGACCTGATAGAGAAACAGTTCCAAAAAACCACCCTTCTTAGTCCTTTTTTCACTGGAAGTAATATCTTTTATTGCTATAATGTATTTAACGATACAACCTCTTCAATGTCCATATTTGTAACGACTGAAGAGTTTCATAAACAATTTACAGTTTCATCGGTTGAATAATTTGTTAGGTAGTACTTTAATTTCCTATCACGATAAATCCTGCTATGATTTTTCAGAGTATAAACGCATTGAAAAGTGCAGCGACGCGTGATAAATATCGAATTACGATCGAACAGAAAAAAATGAGTTTTTCCTGGGGAAAACCGTAAGTGGCGGCAATGGACTCGTACGAACGCGTAGAAAGAGGGTGGAGTGAAAAACGAGATGAAATCGCGGGTGCGCTTCCACCGAGGAGTCCCGTGACTCTTTCCGCAAACGGGATAGGGTGATATTATCAGAATATTCTGTTTATTCGGTCGGAGAGAAGGAGAGAAAGAGATTCGGGGCAGAATGTGTGGCAGATATATTTCCTGGTGGAATGGCATAAGGGTGAGAGGGTAAAAGGAGGGGAGAAAAGGAGAGTAGGTGAGAGGAAGGATGTTCTCTCAGTGTTAAGGTACGGAAGCGCCGGAGAATCAGAGAAAGCGAGAGGGATGAGGCAAGAATTGGGGTGAGGAGGGCTCGTGGAAGAAGGAGGTTGGAAAGGAAGGCACACAAAGGTGGTTCAGAGGTGGTGCTCGCTTTCTCGCGGCTGCACGATGGTGTAAGATATGTCTTCATATATATGTGCGATATTTAACCATGTATATGTGCAGGGTGAGAGTCAGAGAGCAGGAGAGAAGGGTTATAACAAGAAGGAGGGATGGAGGGTGAATGAGGAGGGAAGCGATCGGGCCGCCAGTGTCTCTGCTTGGAATTTATAACCCAATGATATCATTTTGTACCCCGGCGAAGCCGGCAAGCCACCCCCGTAGTTGAGCCGAGAAAGAGAGCAAGGCAGAGAGAGAAAGGGAGAGAGAGAAAGACAAACCGGCAGAGTGGCTGACATCATGGTATATTGCCTTCAGTGATGCTCAAACACTTTTCCCACACCGCCAAACTCGATGTGTGCTTTCTCTCTCTCACTCCCTCTCTTTCCATCCCCATCTCGCTTTCTATAAGCGGAAAGAGACACGGCATATACACGAAAAGCTCTCGTGGACTATCCCGCGCGTATAACACGAGGGCAAATGTGGCGGGAGACGGGGTTGGGCGAATAAATCACGAGCGCTTAACGAAACTCGCGCGAAACCCAACTTGTTTCCCTCTCTCACGCTCTTCTGTCCCTCTTTCCCTGCTTTTGGCTCCCGCACTCCCGCGTGATTCTTTGCCACAAGGAAATAAGAACGAATCGCTTTTCAGATTGCGTTATCGGCCAATAACCAACATTTCAGGTGCATATATTCATTTATTGTGAAACAGTAGGCATTTTTTTTATTGAATTGATTGAATTAATTAAAATTTTTAGAAAAATAAGTGAATCGATTGATGATCGATAAATATCGTGTGAGAGATTAGAGAATCAATGATATTTAATCGATTCATGAACAGAGAAGTTATGGTTAGTTATGACATAGGAATAAGAGGGGTCTCTATTATTTATTATTATGGCATAAATTATGGTACCTTACAGTCCCCCTACATTCAAATCCTAACTAATATTATAAATGTGAAAGTTTGTATGTTTGGATGTTTAGATGTTTGTTACTCAATCACGCAAAAACGGCTGAACGGATTTGAATGAAATATCGTACGTAGGTAGTTTATAACCTGCATTAACACGTAGGATATTTTTTAGAACGAAGTTCCTGATCGCACGTTTGTGAATGAGGGCTAAGAAGTACCACACTCCTTGACACCGGTTACAATGGGAACGGTTACCAAAGCGACGGTTACTATGACATCAGTTACCATAGCAACGGTTACTATGGAAACAATTACTATAGCAACGGTTACTATAGCAACAGTTACAATAGTAATGGTTACTATAGCAACAATTACCATAGCAACGGTTACTATAGCAACAATAACCGTAGCAACGGTTACTATAGCAACAATTACCATATTAACGATTACTATAGCAACAGTTACCATAGCCACGGGTATCAATTCTGCCTTCCACGCAGACGAAGTCGCGGGTAGATGCTAGTATTATAATAAATATTTTAAACCGAAAAGATTGCAATTTACGCCTGGGGTACAAAAGCCCCAGGCCTAAATTTCCTTAATTTTCAATACCTAAATTTTAAAAAATGGGATCTATAGTGACATCGGTCATTAGTTCGAGGAAGCCATTACTTCTTCAAGCTTATAGCATCACTCTAAGACAAAAAGCTTTTATATAGTGGCTATCCAAAGTGGAGTGGTCTCACTTGTACCCCAGTGTGTGAAGTAAGGTCGAAAATTTTGTGCGATTTTTTTTCTATTATATTGTTTTACTACTACTATTTTTTTTCTTGTAGTGCTATATATTAGGCAAACTCGATTAAATTTTCAATCACTTTCGTCCAAATATGAAAAAGTGATGATTTTTTTCGTAAAAGTTGTCATTTTTTCAGATTTTTTGGGCATTTCAATTTTTTAATCATATTCAACTTTGATATTTTATTATAAATCCTGTATAACTTTGGGGAGTAACCTCTTAACAAGTTCTAACAAAATTTGCAAGTTAAATTTTTTCACAAGAATTTTTATCGCTGGGGTACAAACGAACTCAATATGTCAAGGATGTTATTCTGCAGAAGTGTGTCAAGTATTAGTTAAACTACTATAATTATGATAAATTATTTATGTCTGTACATCATACCTCAGGCAATTGTTTAAAATATATAATTTTGTAATCTGTGAATTGAAATATCAGGAATTATGGCAGTTGCTGATAAAAACTTGCGCGTAAACAATGTCAAGGGAAAGTTACGTCTTGCAAGTAATACAAAATTAGCAATAATTAATGGATTTTACAATCAGTAACCGCGTTTTTTTCTCAAGCAACTCTCAATTGCGATTAGAGGAGCAATTTGGATATTTTGTCAAATATAAACCACGTTGGTATCTCGTGCGTGATGAGGACAGAGAGAAATGGAGTCGCCAACCTACACGTTGGCAACTCGTGGAGGGAATGGGTGAAAATTGTCTGTGGAGAAAACGCCGGACGCGATGTTTTAAAGAGAGGGCACGAGGGAGACAAAAAAAATTCTACAGTGGTAGAATAAGGGGAGAAAAGGTTAAAAAGAGAGGTATATTCGCCGGAAGAGAGTGGAGAACAAGCGCACCAACGTGGAATATATAAAATCCTCGGCGTGTACCGCATATACCAGTGATGTACATGAGGGTTGATGCTGAATGCGCGAGAAGGGTTTTTGCCTCTCTTTCCAGAACTCTTTTCTCGTACAAACCGTATCTCCATTTTCTCTCGTTCGTTCTTCTCTCGCTACCGGCCCATCGCTTGAATTTGTGTGTGTGTGTGTGTGTGTGTGTGTGTGTGTGCCCACATATATAAGAGAGATACGATGAGGGCCAAAAAAAACAAAGCGGAATCGGGCTCTGATCACTGAGAGATCGCACGCGGTAACTTCGTTTCTCACAGAAACTGAAGTACAGAAAAAACGAAGATAACTCTCGACTGTTTCGTTTACTAACTGTTTCTGAATGACGGGAACTGGCACCAAGTGTACTCTGCGTGGTAATCGAATTACCATTCTCTTCCTTCGCCCAGAATAATGTATAACTCGTTGAGCGCGGATTTTATCGGGTTCCCAAGGATTAGCTTGATTCCTGGATGTTGCAGATTTAATGAAGCAATAAATATAGAATATTTTCGAGTGGGATTACGATGACTTCGAATGGGGATGCTTGGTTCTTGAATTCTCAATAGAATCAACGAAATTGCTACCAGATCAAATGGAGTCGGTTCCATCCGCCTGATTGTTTCAAGATTGCATCAAAAGACTAAGCTATTGATGACAGATATTTTTAGTAGCAACTAGTTCAATTGTCATTGGCGATCATTAAAAGTTCGACACCTAATAGAGTCTAACAAGGTTCAACCCAATATTTCAATGGACAATAGAATCTCTGCATCGATATTCCAGACTCTTCCTGAATGACCTTCGGCCATAAGACTTCACTACCTTCCCCAAGCTGACACCAGGTAGCCCTTGAGTCTAACAAATGCTTCTACTCCTCAACACTTTGTCTATCAAGAACATCCTGAAGGCATTCTATTTATCATCAAGAGATCTCCAATTCTGAATTCACCAGATCAAATGGAGCAGTTTCCATCTGCCTGATTGTTTCAAAATTGCATTAGAAGACAATCTATTGATGACAGATATTTTCAGTAGCAACTAGTCCAATTGTCATTAGCGATCATTAAAAGTTCGACACTTAATAGAGTCTGACAAGGTTCAACCCAATATTTCAATGGACAATAGAATCTCTGCATCGATATTCCAGACTCTTCCTGAATGACCTTCGACCATAAGTCTTCACCACCTTCCCCAAGCTAATATCAGATAACTCGTGAGTCTGAAAAATACTTATATTCGTCACCACTTTGCCTATCAAGAACATCCTGAAGGCATTCTATTTATCATCAAGAGATCTCCAATTCGGAATTCACCAGATCAAATGGAGCAGTTTCCATTTGCCTGATAGTTTCAAAATTGCATCAGAAGACAGTCTATTGATGACAGATATTTCTAGTAGCAACTAGTCCAATTGTTATTAGCGATCATTAGAAGTTCGACACCTAATAGAGTCTAACAAGGTTCAACCCAACATTTCAATGGACAACAGAATCTCTGCATATATATTCCAGACTCTTCCTGAATAACCTACGACCATAAATCTTCACCACCTTCCCCAAGCTGATACCAGGTAACCTTTGAGTCTAAAAAATATTTGTATTCCTCAATACTTGGTCTATCAAGACCATCCTGAAGACATTCGTCCTATTTATCATCACGAGACCTCCAATTCTAAATTCACTGCAATTCTTTTCCGTTTGACCATTGACTGACAAGCAAGAAGGACAATTAAGGCATATGAATAACGTTGAAAGGGAGGGCCGGAATTCCCTGCAAGGCTCCAAGGTGGAGTACACCACGGAGACATGTCCGGAATCAAGTGAACTTGGAAATATCTACAATTCTGGCTTCCGGAGCATCACAACCCACGTTGGTGGGAACTCTTCTCAGCCTCGAATGCCACGTTGCCGGTACAAGGTATAGTTCCGAGGGCAAGGAAAGCCAGAGAGGGTTGCAGAGGTGGGCCCGGAGATAGCTTAAACTTAGCATTCACAAACCTACGCGCGCGAGAGCAGCAGTGTGGTGTGTGCGACCGAGCGGAGGAATTACATAGTCCTGGCAAAGAGAAAGCGAGAGGAAGAACATAGCAAAAGGATCCGTATACATGTAGAGCAAGGACGAAGACATCTTAGAGGGTTAGCGGAGAGGGCCAATTTTGAGCGCGTTCTGCTGTGTCTTTGGGCACTCGAAGGTAGCAGCGAACCAGACCAGCGAACAAAAGCTGGAGCAAGAGAGAGGCAAAGAGGGAAAGTAAGATATAGAGGGTTGTGAGACAGAGTCACGGAGGACCAGAGTAAAAGGAGGGTAGAGGAAAGCAGCGGCGAGAGGGACGATAGAGTTGGGGTGAAAAGAAAGCCCGGATCCCGAGCTCTTCTACATTTCTTCGTCTTCTTCTTCTTCTCATTCTTCTTCCTCTTCTCCTTTCATCTCCTTCTCTCTCGTTCGAAGCTCCTCTTTTTCTCTGCATCTCGCACGCCCAGAAAGAGAATGGAATGGTCGGTCCTTCGTTTTCTCCCGCCTCTTCCCATTGATTTACATCTTGTCTTGGCGGGATAAGGAGCACAAGGGAGCGAAGGCTGAGGGAGAGACGTGGAAAACCGAGGGTTTTGCTGGCGAAAAGGCGAGTTGGCTGAGTATGTACATGCTCTCTGCTCTTTGCATGTGTACGCATAACTGCTACCACTCCGCGTGAACAGGGGAAAACGGAGAGCGATATCAGCCGTTTGTATGCGCGGCCGGCGCCAAACTTTGCTGAATTGCCCTATGACTCTCCTTATATCCAGCCCTCATTCTCTGTCTCCCTTCTGCTCCCTCTCTCTTTCTCTCTCTCCGATATCCTTCGACCACGGAAAGCTCCATCTCTTTCTCAAGCTTTTCCTTGCTCCTTTTTAGCTTCTGAACGTGTCTCATACACACAGACATATTATATATAGAGAGCACGCATCACACGTACACATAATGGTACCCTCTTTCGCTTTTTCCTCCTCACGGTTGTCATTCCTTCTTTTTTTTCTTCTCGAGATCGTCACAAGCGTTTTCACGCACACAATCGTCTACGCACGTGGAAAAACCTCTTCCTTTTTTTCTCGTAACTACCCCGGGAAACAACAACCCCTCGCTCCAGTTTTACGATGACACGAAACTCCCCCGTTTGCGCGTAAGAATAATCCGAGAGTGTGCTGAGGAATTCGCACTCGTTCGCTTTTATATTATACACCCCCGTGCTTTATTTGTTGAATGGATTCACTTTTCTTAGTTCTCGTTACGTTATGTCTCTATGTTTTATTTACATGGGCGTGGCATTATTTTAAACGTCACATTTTAATTTCAATCATCATCCCTTAAATATATATGTTGGAATAAGAAAAACGCTCTTGGAAATGATTAAGCCAGAGTAACATTTGTAGAAGATCATTTTTTGTTTAGAAGATTAAAATTTGTTTGTTGAAGATTAAAATTTTTGTGGAAGATGATTTTATTGAATTTATTTTTCTTCATCGTGTCTGTTTATCAATACTTTTATTTTATTCAGGTGGATGAAATAAGAGAATACCTATAATTTCTAGTAAATCATTGAGTTTCCCAAAATATGCAGATTTTTCACTTTTTAATTTTTAAGAGAACATTTTTTTGGAAATCACTTTTTTTTAGAAGAGTTTAAAATTGAAATTTTTGTGGAAGATTCATTTTTTTAATTTATTTTTTCTTCAATTGTATTAAAGTAAGGGAAGTGGGACAGTACTTATAATATCTGGTAAAATATTAAGGTTCCTAAAACATTCAGATCTAGTTAATACCCGAATTTATAAGAACAATATCTGACAACAATTCCTTCATCGATTGAAGCATTTTTTGTTGATCTATGGCCAAAATTGTGAGTGCGTTTTTTTTATACATTAGGTACGCTCGAAATAAAGAGGTTTCTAATTGGAATTTTTCGATTGTATAAATTTCAAGAATATCAAGAATTCATCCCAATATTAACTAATTGAAAAAAATATGTATATAGGGCATTCCACATCGATTCGACCTGGGTTTGACCCTTCACCTCTTTGATTTTGTTAACGATTTTTTATGGTTTTATAACACTTCCGAAAAGCATTGAGGATTTTTTGCAGATTTTTTTCGCGCGATTTGACTTAACTATAATTTAATAAACAAATTATTTTTAGCCCAAATATAAAAATCTGAAAAAAATCACAAAAATTCATTTTTTTATATGAAAAATTTCAAGCGTTGAGCTAAAGTTGATAGGGGTTTTCTTCTGTTTATAACAAGGTTTTTGAATTTTTTTTTTTAAGAGAAAGAGAAACCTGAATTGAGTGGGCCCTTATCCAGACTCAATTCAGGTACCTCCTTCTATTAAAATTTTTTTTTTTCGAAAAAGCTTATATAAATAGAAGGAAACTCCTGCCTACTTTGGCTCAATACTTAAAATTTCTCATATAAAAAACGGGATTTTTGTGATTCTTTTCAGATTTTTAAATTTGGGCCAAAAATATTTTGTTTGTAAAATTATAGTTGAGTCAAATCGCTCCAAAAAAATCTGAAAAAAATCCCGAGTGCTCTCCAAAGGTACTATAAAACCATAAAAAATTGGGGACAAATTCGGAGAGGTGAAGGGTCAGACCCAGGTCGAATCGGTGTGGAATGCCCCATATACCATTATAATTCAGAAACCCTGTGTCGTACGGAAAAAGAATTTGAGGGGATTTTATTCACATTGGGGTAGCGAGGTTTTCACATGTGAATGTTGTGTACATAAGGTATTTTATTCAACGGGAATTTTTTTTGTACTTACTGTTGTACTCGCCGTGATCACTCGGATCCAGTCTCTTCGCTCTTCTGCCGTGTTTGCTATTGTTGTGAACGAACATGTTGTCCGAAATCGCCAGGTGAGGTCCTTCCACGCAGACTTGCGTTGATATTATCACCTGTCGAGCAAAAATTCCAGAAATACAGAAAAATCCAAATTTAGTAAACAAATTTTCAAATCTAAAAAAACCAGTTCAAATGTATGAGAAAAGTGTGCTAAAGAATTATCGTTTGACTTGTGTTCAGACGAAATGGATTGAAATTTAAAAAATCGTTATTTTCATTCGCCGATCTCGAACTATCTTTTGCAAGTAAATAATGGTCAAGTGAATTTCGATTATTTTTAATCACGTGGCATTGTGACATTTTTCACAAGATCTGGCACATTTAGCATCCGAATATTATGACAATTTAAGAAAAAAAATAAAAACCAAGGGGGTTGTAGCTTCAGCTTCGTTCCGGTAGAATTGTGTTTTTTTTTTTTTTAATTCGACGTTCTCTCGGTCGAATAACATTTTGAGAAATTTGCGTGGAAAATTGCGAGAAAACAAACGATGAGGTCGCGATACACGCGGAAAAATATACTTTATATACATTAGGCCGTTTCAAAAAAAATTTTTTATGTTTCTTCTCCCAAACAGGCTCAAAAGTTTCATTTAGATATAAGAAAAGGTCTGTAAAAATATGAGCTCATAATATTAATATTAACATCGTCCTCATCGCACTTTTCGATTTTCCATAAAAATTATTTTTACGTCTTCTGATTTTTATAACTAGCAAACCATCCATCATACGGGAAATCTAGACACATACCTTTGTACAGAATTGAACGCTCAACAAAAAAGGGTCTGAGTAACTTTTTGATAAGTCCACTCGTTCAAAAGTAATTCAATGTTTAATTCCAATTTTTCGTAAACTTTGCCGATTTTTGGATATCACACCGGAACTAGTTAGTTTTATCGACAAAATGTGGATGAAATTTCATGTTAAACATAAATTAAACTTTCGACAAAGGTTAATCAATAGTTCTCACGAGAATAATAAAAAAAAATGGAACGCTTTAAGAAAGTTGTGCGGCAGAAATTCGCTTCAAAATTTACCTTTTTTTGTTTTTTTTTTAATTTGAAAATAAAAACGAATAAAAATGTACTGATATACTCCAATGAATGTCTTGATAAAAAAAAAGTTTTTAAGCAAACTTCTGTTGCACAATTGTTTCGGAGCGTTCTATTTTTTTTATTATTCTAGTGAGAACTATTGGTGAACATTTGTCGAAAGTTTAATTTATGTTTAACATCACATTTCATCCACCTTTTTTCGATAGAACTAACTAGTTCCGGTGTAATATCCAAAAATCAGCAAAATTTACGAAAAATTGAACTTAAACCTAACAATAAATGAAACTTTTGAGCCTGTTTGGGAGAAGAAAAAATCTTTTTTTTTTGTAACGCCCTAATATATATATATATATATATATATATATATATGTGCGTGAAATCTCGAGTCGGAGGGTGATACTTTCGCCCGGCCGCCAAAGTGAAATTTTAATTCAGCAACTTTTGGCAATAAGCAATTCCGGAAGAGATTCGGAAGTGCGATAAATATTTTAATTTTCGGACTGTGGTTTCGGGAGCGGCAGAGCAAAATGTGTATAAAGTGCGGAGGAGCGAGCGCGAGGGCTTCGCCTTGTTCTTGTTCACTCGCATAACGTCGCTTTCTCTCGTCGAGTTTACATAGAATGATAACAAATGAAAGGCGGAAGGTTCGCGCTATTCAACGTGTTGAGGGACATGAATTTACGCCTTTTTGTCAGTAAGCAGTCGACATTGTATTAGAATCGGGAGAGAGCGAGATGAAAAAGCACCCTTTAAACCGCGCGCGCAACCCCCAGTCCTCGACTTTCCCCTTTTTGGCAATTTATTTTTTAATTCTGTCTTTCGTTTCCGTGGGCATCGCCCGAGAAATACCAACCGCGTTATACACACATATATATATATATATATATATATATATATATATATATATATATATATATATATATATAGGAAATGTTGAGTTTCACTGCGGAGAAGTGGTTGCGACGAGATCTCTCGCTCACTCTCTCGTCCTCATCTTTATATATAGGACAAGGGATGAAACAGTAGGGGGTGGGTTATGCCGTTCCGAGCTAATTGCCAACCCCCTGGATTACATGTCTCTCTTACTCGGTTTCTGGGCGATAGGGCTCTCAACTCCTTCGCGTGAGAGTTGCCACGATTCCGGTGACTGTGTGCATTAAGATTGGGTCTGTGTTTCGTTTGTTTAACTTGTAGCGTTTGGGTTACATTTGGTTGCCGATAAGTTTTCACGTGATTACGATAAATGCATTGAAAAAAATGGACCCCATCGACACAAGAATTAAAATAATAGTGATGATGATTGTGATAACGAGTGTTGCTTAATTAGTCGTACATTGATTGATTATACCTAATTGTTAGGATTTATATAATCTTACCTGGAAACGCCTCATATCCCTCGGATTGCCGGCATTCTTCAGACAGTTTTGATTGCACTTGAGGAAGAATTTGAGAAAAAATCTGCAAGCAGAGTAAACAGAGGAAACGAGAAAATTAAATAATTTGTTCAACGACCACCGGGTATATGAGTTAAACGGTTGACAAGGTGCTTAACGCTCTTCAACATCGTGGCAAATTAATTAGAGGAAGAACACAGAGGGAGGGAGTGAGAAATACAGAGAAAGAGAGAGAGAGAGAGAGAGAGAGAGAGAGAGAGAGAGAGAGAGAGAGAGAGAGAGAGTGAGGGTGAGAGGTTCTCAGAAAGCTGGCTTGAATACTGCATAAGCCAATCGCCAAACCTACCATCTCGCGCCTCTCACTCGTCTCTCGTCTGCATTATTCAGCATTTCTCTAGATTAAACCCCGTTGCCACGTGTTCTTCGACCTTTGTACAAAGAACCGAATGTAGTTGCAAACTGTACACACACAAATGCGTTTACTACAATAGCGCAATTCTATATCGAGTGACTTGGGATGAAAGTTGTACTCGCTCGATCGAGAATGATTGATCAAGAGACGCGGCAGCGTCTCAGCGCTAAGTATATTTTACGGACAAGTTTTAACTCGTTAATTGAAATCACATGAACTCGATGAGGTTTTTTGGGTTGTATAAAACGACGCGGATGTATTTCATTTTGCCAGCTGAAGAGTTTGAAGTAATAGGGATTACAGGCATTTTTTGATATAAATTGGAGAGAGAAGGATAGTGGTTAAGTCTCAATTATTACAAAAATAGAAAAATACTGAGTTAATTCGTTGTAATATCTATAATTGTAAGTATATTACTCATAGCTAACAATTATTCGTTGTAGTTATATTATCCATTTATTATTTGGAATTATACGGAGTATTTTTGATCGACGATGAGCAAAGAATTATTTTAGAATAAAATAGGGGATCAGTCTGGTCCAACTTTTTTTTTTCAATGAAACGTGTGAGGTTTCATTTGGAAGAGCTACCTCTAAGGATTCTGAAATCATTAATATTTTAATTTTTCGTTAAGCGATTTTCATGATATAGTTCAAAGTTTGGTAGAAGTGACTTTCCCCTCTAATCTCCTTTGTTTTTTAAGCTAAAATTTAGATATTAATGGAGTTAGTAGATATTAATGATAAGTCATAGATTACCAGAAATCCGCTGGTTTTTTCAAGAATGAAATAACTGCCAAGAAAAAAAAATTAAAGAAAAATGGGTGTTTTGGGCCCAAATTTTAAATTCTCAAGATCGATCTTAAGATCAAACTTTCCATTGAACTCGAGTTGGAACTGATGATCGAACTTAAGTTGCAATTTAACTTATGTATCATTATAAGTTCATACTTAAGTTCAAATTTTAGTGCGAAGTTCAGATCGCTCTTGAGTTCAAACTTGAATTTGGTTTGAAGTTTGATCTTAAGATCCATATTGAGCTTGAACTTGAGTTCGATAAAACTTCTTCCATCACCTTCCTCGACCATCTTTTTTGACATTAGTTGTTAAAATAATTACGTTCGATGGAACTTAAGTTTAAGATCGATCTGAAGTTCGCACTAAAGTTTGAACTAAAGTTTGAACATATAATGACACATATGTTCAAACTTAAGATTCATCTTTAATTGGAACTCAAGTTCGATCTTAAGTTCCAACTTGAGTGCAATGGAAATTTTGATGTTAAGATCGATCTTAAGATCTTAAAATTCGACCCTTGAAGTGCTGTAACGGAATCCTAATTATGTGAGCCCAACTCATTCCTGGCCGGATTTTTTACGGGGTGTTTTTTGGAGGTAAAAGATGTCTAAAAATTTCTGGGCTATTTTGTGGCACGTCTCTCATAATCCATAACCGTTGCATTATGAGATTTATTAATTCTAGCACAGATTATTCAGCCATGTGATCTGCAAACTTCACAAATTTATGTGCTTGTGCGGTTCTCCGCCATTTTAACCCTGTTTTAGGCATCTTGATCTACCCGGCGCATGACAGCTGTCAATATCTTGCGGTAAATTCCATACAGCTTCCACGTTTCGGTTCGCGAGAAAACCCATACGGAAAAGCAACACGAATCATTGGAGAAAGAGGGAGTAAGGCATAAAAGTAAGGTTAGTTGCAATAGAGAATAGCGATAGTCTCGCACATCCGGATGACAGATATAGTGTCATGAGTGTAGATGTCGTAGAAGGGGTTGCAGTGCCACAACCCCTTCCCCTTTGGCTTCGCTCGGGGTGCGAGAAACGAGGAAAAGCCGGCGGCTCAATTTTCATGAATTATGTAGAATATCGGGGTATATTGAATTCGGTGAATTTTATGGAGGGTGTTGCTGCGTCGGGGCCGCGGGAAAAAAAGGAGAAATACCGAAGAGTACAGAGGGGGTTGAGATCGGCGTGTGCAATGGCGGTGAGGATATATGCGCGAAGGATACGCTCCAAGCGGATCAGACCAGGGCACAGTTGAAATGGATATACAGTAAGAGTATGTGGGTTCGATAGCAGCGAGAGAGGAAGAGGCTGCAGAGATAAAAGAGACAGCGAAAGGGAGGGAGATTTGAGAAGTGGTGGAGGCCGTTCGTGTTGGGAACAATCAGGAGGGCGGAAGAGTCGCCAACGATCGGGGGTGAATGTGTAAAAGAGTGAAAGATCTACATATACAGAAGGAGAAAAGGAGAGAGGGCAATATGACGATAAGAGGTGAGGGAAGAGCGCGAGGGTAGTTTTTTAGGGGGTAGTGTTTCTGGGTGGTGGCTATGCTGGATAGGCCTTTCCCTCCCTCGGGACGCCATTGTCATCCCCCTGCGGAGTACGTCCGCGGATTCAGAAGACTTTATGGGAAAAATCAAACGCGTCATATATATCTTCGAGTCAATCTTCTTTTTTTTTCCTCACCGCCAGTCGATCACACGTATGAAGACGAGCAGACGCTCCCAAAACCTTTTTTTCATCCTCGTCTCTGTGAATTTCTTATTTACGCGCTTTTGTCCTTCAGGCATTCACGACATGTCTGAAATTCGATATGTCTTGTACGAATATGAGGGATGTTCCAGTTGCAATCATTCAACTTCTGATTATGTAAGATTTGTGTCATTATTTTAACTACTCTTGTACTGAGCTCAACAAGCATTGGTCAGCTTTTTAGATGTTTGCTATCAACCCTTAGCAAGGGTTGATAGCAACCCTTAAAATGGTGGAAATAATCAGGAGGGAAATACAAGAAGGTCAGAGCTAGTTCAGTGTACATGAAATACCTCGGATACGCACATTTTGTGGGGTAGAAGATGTATAGCTAAGTCTCTGAATTTAATTTAATTTACTCGCGAAAGGAGTTGAGATTCTATCCGGAACTGATGCTAGAGATGAACTGGGGCATTCAAAGGCATTGTAAAGGCGCTTATCGAGGAGGATTATCGGAGTCTAAACAGCGAAAACTCGCTCAGTTTTCCTCGGTCGCTTCCTCTCTCACAATCTCTCTTCATGGTCACATCTTACATCGCATCTTAGCTTCATTTCAATTGTGCTGAGAGAAGATGCTATTGTGATGCTGTCAGAACGTCTCTGCACCTTTATATTCACGCCCAAGAAATGGCAAAGAAAAACCGGAGCACCAAATGTTGATGGTGGTTCTGCAGATTATGGTCTTTTGGCCCGATGTCAAGGATCTCGTATTACGTAACCCAGATGTGAATGATTGTACGGAGGACATTTACATGTATCAAAGACCGAGTTAACGGTGGATCAGTGAGAGATGAAAGGGATTTCTTGATGTTGGTCCAGCGAAGGTTCGCTATAGTTTGGACGAGTGATAGTAAAAGTGGAGAGAAGCAGGGACAAGGAGGGGTCAGAAAGGGACTGTGCAAAAGGGAAATCGGACACAGTAGCATATCATAAACTTGTCTAGGTATATTTATATAAATATAGATATATTTTGTGTGGCCTGATGCGCGTGAAGTAGTAGGATACACTAATCATTCGCGACAAGTCTCCCTCGACGTCGCTTTCACTGAATCGCGAAATAGAAGTACATATATGGGGCGTTCCATCCCAAATCGGACAGTTTGAAAAACTTTTTTTCTTATTTCCTCAATTTTCTAATATTTTTGAGTACCCATAAAAGACCCTTCCTGTTAAATTTTGAGATTTTGTGATTACCCGTTCCAAAGATATTGAATTAACAAAAAAACCGCTCTTTTTTTGGTATTTTGGTCATAATTTCTTTAATAATGGTCCAAATTAGAAGTTTTTTTTTCAAAATTTTTGTTTTTTATGGCCTTTTCAGAAAAAAATTCAACAAAAATATTCGACGTGTTTTTGAATGAGTTTTGTGAGTTTTAAACTTTAAATCGCGTTTTTGAAAGTGATTGTCATTTTTGATTTTTTTTCAAATTTTTTGTTTCAAACATTTATCTATTCAACATTTTTTTAAACTAGTCCGATCATGGGATCTCAATAACTTCTCTTTTTTCGATTTTTGGAAATTAATTTTTTTTTTTTATTAACTATTATGAATACCAATTTTTGTTGCTGTTTAGTATTTTTTAAAATAATTTTGAATTAATTTCGACACTTTTTGATTGTTACCAGATTTTTAAAATTAATAATTAATCGATGAGCAAATAACAACAGTTCAAGAATTGTATGAGTGGGCATTGAACCTACATAAATAGTCTACCGAATATTGTTGTCAAATTTTCACCCGAGAAACATTATTTAGATGCAAAAGAAAGATTTTATTTGCGATACAATACTGCGAAGTCAATTACAGGGGGACACAAAAATTTCATTCGATTATTCCAATGAGCAACGGAAACGTTGCTCGATTCAGGAAATAATCGTATATGTAAGGTTTTCAAAAGAATACTTGAATGAATAAAAACTGTTGTTATTATTGTTCATAAACGGACTTAAAAATTAATTATTAATTTTAAGAACCTGTTAACAATAAAAAAGTGTGAAAATAAATACTAAATATGGAAAAAAACTATACAGTCACAAAAATTAGGTCAAAATAAATTCTTAATATTGAAAAAAATACTATACATTAACAAAATTTGGTATTCATAATAATTTATTACAAAAATAGTAATAATAATTTTCAAAAATCGAAGAAAATAGTAGTTATTGCGATCTCACAATCGGACTAGTCTTAAAAATTGTTGAATAGATAGATGTTTTAAGCAAAAAATTAAAAAAATTACCCTCACTTCTAGAAACGCGATTCAAAGTTTAAGACTTAAAAAACTCATTCAAAAACTCGTCGAATATTGTTGCTGTATTTTTTTCTGAAAAGACCATAAAAAAAAAAAATTTTGAAAAAAAACTTTTAATTTGGACCATTATTAAAGAAGTTATGACCAAAATACCAAAAAAAGAGCGGTTTTTTGTTAATTTAATATCTTTTGTACGGGTAATCAAAAAAATCTCAAAATTTAACAGGAAGTCTTTTGATGGGTACTAAAAAATATAAAAAAATGAGGAAATTAAAAAAAAAAAGTTTTTCAAACTGTCCGATTCGGGATGGATCGCCCCATATACAACCCTCTCCCTCCTCTGTAACAAGCGTATACGTGATGTCATTTCCTTCACTCTATCTTACGGGAATTCTCATCTAAAGAGGAAAGGGAGGGAGAGGGAGGGATAGAAAAAGCTGGAGAGATCCCCAAAAGTATTGGCTGTTAGGACCTAATGGATTGCATTACAGTACTGATTCAAATGCGAACTGGATTTTATTCCGTGAGACCCTGTCGTCGTACTTGCACATGTTTATATATACACATATATATGTGTGTGTAAGGATATCTGGAAGGACGAAAACGACGACGAAAATCCGACGTTACGGTGTATCCGTGTCGATAGTCGATAAGCACAAGGGGGTAGCTTTTTTTTTCTTCCCTCGCGAGCTAGTTTCTTCAGAGTATAAGGGAGGCCCAAACTCGATTTCGAATGTCTATTAGATTTTTTTTCATCGAGTACGCGAGTACTATCGACACTGAGAGCGAGTAAGAGGGAAAGAGAGAGGAAGAGAAAAAGTGTAGTGTGAGATCATCGTCTTTCGCATACCCCTGTTTTGGAAAGCTATCTCGTTTCGTCGGGGCGTTGAAAATAGATAAGCTTCTAGTGGATTTTCGAGATATTGAACGCGACAGCGTGTTTGAATGTAGTAAAAAAAATTTTTGCACTCAATTTTCACGAGATTACGATCGTAGAGTGTCAGAGGAGAATTCTAAAATTTGTGAAAAAATAAAAATTTAATGTTTATTTATTTTAATAGAAAGACAAACTTATACTGGATTTTCAAAAAATCTGCAAGTTAAAGTAAAGAAAAATAAATTTATCTTAAATTATATTTTTGATAGTCTATTATCTTGTAAAAGGTCCCTAAAAATTGTTAAGGGGGAACGCCACTGTGACGGGTCGGAAAAATCGATTTTTTTCATTCTTTTTCATTCTCAAGCACGATTTTTTTTTTAACACGGTGGCATCGATTGCCGGAAGTCCAATGAACCGATTGAACATTTTTTTTTATTCTTGTAATCGCATTGGCTAAGATTGTGCATAGCCGATTTTCAACATTTTAAAAATTACTATTTTTTAAGAACTTTTGAAAATCAAAGAAACGGTCAAAAAAAATTTAAAATTCAAATCAACGCCATTTAGTGAAAAAAATTATTTAAAGAAAACGGCTACGCTCAATGATAGTTACTGTTGTGTAGATTAAAAAAATTGTGGAGTTCTTGATTTCAGATGATTTTTCATTGCTGTGTCGCTGCAATTTAATATTTTTCAATAAGGTAGTAGTAGAGATTTTCCAATAAAGTAGTAGTAGTAGTAAAGAAGTAGTAGTAATAATTTTCAATAAAGTAGTTTTTAATATTTTTCAATAAAAATTTGTATGACTATAGTTGAATATATACTCAATAAATTGCTTTTAGTCCGATCTTCAAGTAATCATCCCTACTCACAAAAAAAAATTCCAAAAATCGGTTATTTTCAGCCCCGTCACAGTGGCGTTTCCCATAAAAATTTAAACTCTTTATGCATTTCATTTCGTCGGCATTTTTTTGAAATAATTTAATTTATCATTTCAAAATTAATGACTCCTTGTAAGTTATGATAAAAAAATTTAAACAACGTGTAATTCATTTGTTAATAAATTAAACTATTTTTCTCTAAAACTAAGTTTTTTGAAGGTGAGCTTGATATCACAAAAATTACTGCATCGATTATTGCATTTTTAGGCTTTTTCTAGATATA
Source organism: Alloplasta piceator (assembly GCA_946863875.1). NCBI lineage: Eukaryota > Metazoa > Arthropoda > Insecta > Hymenoptera > Ichneumonidae > Alloplasta > Alloplasta piceator. The sequence goes on along the minus strand of OX333072.1, from coordinate 8,198,094 downwards.
AATAATCTCGTATGTGATCGAAAAAAAATGTTTGGTCCTGAACTTTCGTTTTGGAGAATGAAAAATGCGTATTTTCGTGGGTATAACAAAGACTCTCATTCCAAACATCCGCGATTCTGTTTAAATTTAATATTTCACCTTAATGTGCATCTTCAGTGCAAATAAACAATCTCCATTTTTGCAAAAAAAAACTCACAAAAACATTTTTTTCGATCCCCTGATCAGGTGTATCTCGTTAATGTACGACATAAACGGTGGCCAAACTCGGTAGAATAGTTTGTCCCATATATCGAGCAGCGATCGTTTCTCCAAACGCAATTTATCAATCGTGCACAGACCATTTTTCGTTCATCCCCCGCATGTGTACACGTCTGTTGCGAAATACGAGAGCGGATAACAGCTTTATTATTTCTACATGAAACTCGCTATAACTCGCGGTCGTAGAGAGAGAGAGAGAGAGAGAGAGAGAGGAGGAGAGGAAGGTTAAGTCCATCGATATGTCGATATCGATTGGATACTTATTCGGGACATCGTTGGCGAAAAACCGCAGTGAGCGAGAATAAAAAAAAAAAAAAACATTCCACCGCCAACTCGATTCTCGTGTGTGTATGTGAGAGGGAGGGGGCGAGAGGCAGTGGGAGTCAAAACGTGAAAAAAACGTACTGAAGCGAAGTACAGAGCGGAGGTATCCACACCCTCGCGAGTATCGCTAATTGGTACACGCCAGAGCGAACCAAACAAACGGGCGTGCGAGGGCCGATGATTTATTGCAAGGTTTGATTGAATTGGTTCGACTCCGTGTTTGCCCTGCGCCTCTCGTCGATATTTAACTCCCTTCTCTCTCTCTCTCTCTCTCTCTCTCTCTCTCTCTCTCTCTCTCTCTCCCTCTCTCTCTCTTCGAATATGGTCCTACGAAATTGTGGGGTCGGGGCACGCGTGTTGTTTTTCCTCCCCCCTCCACCCACCCCCGTATAAGCTTTCCACGACTCTCTCTCTCTCTCTCTCTCTCTCTCTCTCTCCATTTTCTACCGAATCGGCGACGCTTACGATTTTTTCCCCATTTTTTTATTCACCCCCATTTTTTGTTTTTCGGTACCTCGAAGTTGGTCCGTTGTAAAAGTGGAAAACAGCGAACGACGCGCGGTTTTTTTCCCTCCCTGTTCTCCATCGACGAGGCATTTCCGTATGGCTGCAATATCGATGGCTCCAAAATCGAAGAGCCTGGAGCTTGGCAACGAAAGATCGGCTTTTACGCCCTTTTTGGTGTCATCGATATTTATGTCTATATATATGAATGGTTCACAACGATTGCAATGTTCAATGCTGCACATACATGCGATATTAATCTGTGTAGAAATGTATATACGAGGCATTCCACACCGATTCGACCCGAGTTTGACCCATCACCTCTCCGATTTTGTTCGCGATTTTTTATGGTTTTGTAGTATCTCTAAAAAGCACTCGGAATTTTTTTCAGATTTTTTTGAAGCGATTTGACTTACCTATAATTTTATAAATAAATTATTTTTAGCCCAAATTTAAAAATCTGAAAAAAATCACATAAATTCATTTTTTTACATGAAAAATTTCAAGCATTGAGTTAAAGTGGATAGGGCTATCCTCCTGTTTATAATAAGCTTTTTCGATTTTTTTTTTTAATAGAAGAAAGAACCTGAATTGAGTGGGTCATTATCCAAAGATTTTTGTATGAGTTAAAGGTTTTTAACAAAATATTTGGATGAGAGCCCACTCAATTCAGGTTTCTCCTTCTTTTTGTAAAATTTTTTTGTTTACTATAATTTTAAAAAATCTGAAAAAATGAAGAAAACCCGGAATTCCCTTTTTTTGAATGAAAAATTTCAAGCGTTGAAGCAGGAGTATCCTTCTGTTTATAACGAACTTTTCGAAAAAAATTTTTTTTTTAAATTGAATTTTTTTTTTTTTTTAATTGAAAAAAATCTGAATTGAGCGAGCTTTTTTTCAAATAATTCCTTAAACACCTTCAATTCATACAAAAATGTTTGGATAACGGCCCACTCAATGCAGGGTCCTCCTTCTAGTTTAAAAAAATTTCGAAAACGCTTATTATAAACAGAAGGAAACCCTTACCTACTTTGGCTCAACGCCTGATATTTTCCATATGAAGGACAGGATTTTTATTTTTATCAAATTTTAAAATTTAGGCTAAAAATTATTTGTTTATAAAATTATAGTTAAAGCAAACCGCTCCAAAAAAATCTGAAAAAAATCCTGAGTGCCCTTGAGAGATAATACAAAACCATGAAAGATTGCGTACAAAATCGGAGAGATGAAGGGTCAGCCCCGGGTCGAATTGGTCTGGAATGCATCATATACATATATGTTCTCGTACTATCGAATCGTTTTATTTTATTTGGTAGTTTTGTATCGGCTGACGAGCCAAGAGCCACAGAGCAGGAGAAACGGGTTTTCAGGAGGTGCGCAAACCGTTGTACCGCGATTGAGAGGGTTGATTCGGGGTGGAGGGTCGTAGGAGTGCTCGAAGAGGATGGGGATGATTTTGCAATCGGACTCAGACCTCCGGTTCTCTGTATATTTTATTCTGCGTCGAATCGTTAGTTGAGCATCGAGCGCAGTCAAAAAACGAGCGCGAGAATCCATTCGACACAAACACACACACACACACACACACGATTCCTACGTTCACGAATCTCCGTGAATTCTGGATTCGACGGAAAAATAGTGAGGGAATTAATTTCACAACGAGGACAAATTTGTCGTGATTTTGGTCGTGGCGAGGTGAGAAGCGTTGGGATTTGGAAAAAAAAAATCCCGTTAACGATCGCGACTTTGCTACGTCAAACGAGGATCTCGAGATCATGTCTCATGTAAATGTCTGTGTGTATTTATATAGACGTATATTTGATCATGAAGAAAAATGGGAGCTTCGATGAGGCGGGTGGGTTATCGGATTCTTGGTTTTTCTCGGTAAAATGGATAACCTCGGCTTAAGCCGAGGGACTTACGCGTAATAGTTCCAAATAGGGTGGCGTTACGCGCCCTCTTGTGCCCAATGTATATACCATATATCAGAAATCCATTTTCCACGACGTTTCGCGGCGAATTTTTAATCATGTTTTTGGAAGGTAATGCTGGGAGTTGAAGCAAAGATCCATGTATATATAACTACCAACCCTCTTATATATGTATATATATATATATATAACATCGATAAAAATATATATACACTGCTGTCCAAAAGTTTGGAAACATTCACCCTGATGCGGCAGAAAAAGTTGCACTGCTCTCTCAAAATTGAAGATATTTCAATTCAACAAGCGGCGTTTCAGAGAGGAAATATTCAGCTTTATTTCGCTCTTTCAAAAAAAAATTTGCGATTTTTTTAAACCCAGTTACGTCCTTTGAAACATGGTCGTTTTTGGCTTTTGTTTTGGCGTTGAAATTTTTGCGCACGGCACATGAAAATTTTCTAAAACTACTTTTTGCATAAAAACCTTATGGGAGGGGGGATAAGCTTTAATTTCGTTTCTTAAAAAGGTTTGTACGATTTTTTTTCGCGAAAATGTTTAGATTTTCGCAAAAAAACAATAATATTTATAAAATGAAGCGTAACTCTAAAACTACTGGGTTTTCGTGAAATCATTAGAAGGCAAAAAAGTTGCATACAATTATTCTGGATTAAATGAAATTTTGTCCAAATTTTTTTTCAAATTTTTTTTTTTAAGATTTTTTCATTGCAACCAGATATTTTTTTATTTCAAAGAATCTCTTACCTCATCTACGTGGTTGTTTTTATTGAGAAGCCTCATTTACATGACTATTGTATCGAAAAACCCGTGTAGATGAGGTAAGAGACCAGATTGTTTAAGATTCAAAAATACCTCGTTGACAGGAAATTTTTTTTTTTTAATTCTGAATTTTTTTTATTGAATCCAGAATAATGTATGCAACCTTTTCTCGCTTAGTGATTTTATGAAAACACAATAGTTTTAGAATGACGCTTCATCAAAAGCTTTTATTTATTGAAAGCTTTTATTTAGTTTCACCTGTTTGCAAAAAAAATTGTTTCACAAGATTTTTATTACAAATTTGCTAGAAAATTGTTTTGCAACAAAAAATGTTCCGCATAATTTTTTGCAAAAAAAAATGTTGTGCTAAATTTTGTTTACAATATGGTTTTAAGCAATTGATTTACAAAATTTCTCTACGAAAATTTTGCGTGACAGTCTTTTTCCAAAAAAATTTCTGAAAACATTTTTTTGCATAAATTTTGCAGAAAAATGTTGCAAATTAATTGTGTTTATTAATTTTATCTAACAAATTTTGTACAAAATCATGCGAAACTAGATATACATGACTAAACTAGTTATTTAACATCATAAATACTAAAAAGTAAAAAATAAACAAACGAAATTTTTTTTTTGTTTAAACAAGCTTTATTAGTTGTTAATAAAAAATAACTAAAAAGTTAAAAATAAAGCTATTCCGATTGGAAACAAGTTTTCAAATAAGAGCGTGTTACATTTTAACAGCAAGAGAAAAAAGAGGGTGTAACACGCTTTCAATTGAAAACTTATTTCCAATCGGAATAGCTTTATTTTCAACTTTTTAGTTATTTTTTATTAACACCTAATAAAAGCTTGTTTAAAAAAAAAATTCCGTTTGTTTTTTTATAAATATGACCGTTTTTTCGAAAATCTGAATATTTTTGCGAAAAAAAATCCTGCAAAACTTTGTAAAAAAGGAAATTGAAGATCATACACACCCCTACAAGTTTTTCATGCCAAAAACAGTATGAAAAAATTTTCATGGGTCGTGCGCCAAGATTTCAATGCTGAAAAAAAACCAAAAAACGACCATGTTTCAAGAGACGTAGCAGGTTAAAAAAAAATCGAAATTTTTTTTTGGAAAGAGCGAAATGAAGCTGAAAATCCCTTTGAAAACGCCGCTTGTTGAATAAAAATATCTTCATTTCAAAAAGAGCAGAGAAACTTTTTGTGCGGCGCGGAATCAGGGCAGTCAAAAAGTTTTTCCAAACTTTTGGACGGTAGTGTATATGACTATCAACCCTCTTATATTTATATATATATATAACATCAACAAAAATATATATATATATCGTCGTATATCTACGGTTAGAAATAACCCGAGGGTTTTGCGCGGGGGATATATCTCGCGAGGAGCGAATTCGGCGGAGGGATTTCTGAATCCCTCTCGCTACGCCCTCAGCACTACACACGCACACGAACCAAAGTTTCCCTTTGTTTTTTACGCCTCTTCGATGTAGTACGGGGGTGTATACGGTATACCACGGTTATAGTGAGACAAAGAGGAACGGAGAACACGAAAAAAAGGAGAAAAAAACAAAGAAAGGGAGCGAGAGCATCGGGAATGCCATCGTAGTTCCACGCTCGCGCGTTTAGATCGATACCTTCCATACTTTATGCCGCTCTTTTCTCTTCATCCTCGGGCTCCTCGGCTTTATTTTTTGTCCTTCGAAAGTCACTTTTTTCGCGTCAGAGCGTGGAGCCAAAAAAAAAAATCCGTATTATTATACGTATGTATAAGGGCGAAGAGTTGAGCTCGGGGGCAGAGGCGAGAGGGAGCAGATTTTCGGTTTGGGATTTTCGCCCTCCCGAAACTAACGGACTCAGCATTTAGTCGGATATCCTCTTTCGTTGCCTGATGGAGTGTCTTAATCACCTATTAATCCATCAAGAGCTATACGTCGGTATATAAGGTCGATGATATTAATTGATCGTTCACGATCGAACGTAATTTATATTCCAGGAGAGAGGGAGGGAGTCCTGGAGGAAATTGGGAAATTCGATGAGAAGAGAGGTTTATTAACTGCCTGTTAAAGCGATATACCGTGTATGTTGAGGTCCTGGTCATATTGAAGTACGAGGGACACACGGGAATAAGCCGAAGGAGGCTAAAATGCATAATATAGAAGGCCCAAGACGTCAATTAATAAGAATGTGTACGGAGGTCGATATAGGCAAGCACCCGACAAGCCCCGAATCCTATCACGATAACGCATGAGCAGGTGTATACATATAGACATGGATATTTATACGCATAGTTGTGGTGGGTAGGTTAGAAGCAACCCCTTCTTCAAGGGTTAGAGGAAGAGGGCGCGAGAGGAAGAGAGAGAGAGAGAGAGAGAGAGAGAGAGAGAGAAAGCTGGCTTGTATACCTTGCATACACCTTAACTGGGGTTAGTAAGGAGTTAGCGAGGTATCAGGGGATGCTTAATGTTTAACCAGCCTCCATTACGGCCCCTTGCACTAGCTGGGATCGCGGAACCCTCTCTAACCTTCTCCATCGTCTTCGCCTCTTTTAGTTCTCGGCTCTCCGTTCCGGTACATCGTCGTCTTCAACGTCGTCGACGTTTCCTTCAGCCGGAAGTATTATACAGATAGGAAATGGTCCTAGAAAAGATTCTCCAGAACAAAGGATCATAGAAAAGGGGTTCGTAAATTGTGAACTAATTCTTTTCTGGGACAGCGAGACGATGAGACTTTCTTCTCTTGCATGGGACAAATCTGCAGCATCGACCTACCAGATGCGAATTATTTGGACAATAAACATCAAACAGACCACTTCTTGTTGGACCTAAGAATTGTGTCACCATCTCGATAATTGGTGGAAAAAAAGAGGACCCTTGTCGCTGCTTGCCAAAATACATTTTTAGTTCCTCCGGCAAAGTGTCGGAGACTCTTGTGCACAAAACACTGGCGATAACCCAAGAGTTCACGAAGAGAGAGAGAGAGAGAGAGAGGGAAAAAAGGAAAAGGAACGCTGGAGAGTGGAGACAGGGATGATTCTCCTCGCGGTTTCTTCTCATCCCGAAGTGACGAGGTACGGTAGCGCCCAGGTTTGCCTCTCGGGGTATCGTTGGTTGACCTTCTCTCACCATGAGGCCCAACGTAAATATCATCTGGGCTGCGAGACAGGGGCAAATGGCGAGAGGAAGAGCAAGAAGGAGGAAAGGAGCGAGATAGAGCGATAGAGGGTGAGACGGAGTAAGCGAGAGTAGGGTTAAGCGGGACAGGAGCAGAGAGATGGAATAAATTTGCTCTCGCAATGTTGCGTATATACCTGTATACACGTAGGTAGAACGAGAACGGGTTCCACTGTCTCCGACACTTTTAAGGAAAACCTCGTTTACCCGGGCTACCGAAAGAGCGCTTGCACGGTATTCGTAAGGGAGATACAATCAGCTTGGCGATTTCTTCACTCAGCTTGAATTCTCGTCTCTTTTGCCGCTTGAGCTGCGCCGTACTTCTTTTCTTACCCACATTATATACATATGGGGCATTCCATCCTAAATTGGACAGTTTGAAAAACTTTTTTTTTCATTTCCTCAATGTTTTTATATTTCTGAGTGCCCATCAAAAGACCCTTTCTGTTAAATTTTGAGATTTTTTTGATTACCCGTTCAAAAGATATTAAATTAACAAAAAAACCGCTCTTCTTTTAGTATTTTGGTCATAACTTCTTAAATAATGGTTCAAATTGAAAGTTTTTTTTTTTTATTTTTGTTTTTTTTATGGCCTTTTCAGAACAAAATACAACAAAAATATTCGACATGTTTTTGAATGAGTTTTTGAAGTTTTAAACTTTAAATCGCGTTTTTGAAAGTGTTGTCATTTTCGATTTAAAAAAAAAAAATTTGTTTAAAACATCTATCTATTCAACAATTTTTGAGACAAGTCCGATCGCGGGATCTCAATAACCACTATTTTTTTTCAATTTTTAAAAAGTTTTTTTTTTTTTTTTTAATAAATTATTATGAATACCAATTTTTGTTACTGTATAGTATTTTTTTCAATATTTAGAATTTATTTTACTCAATTTTTGTTACTGTATAGTATTTTTTTCAATATGTAGAATTTATTTTGACACTTTTTTATTGTTAACAGGTTCTTAAAATTGATAATTAATCGTTAAGTCTGTTTATGAACAATAATAACAACAGTTTTTATTGATTCACTTATTTTTTCGAAAACCTTACATATACGATTATTTCCTGAATTAGAATATTCCTTTGCCAATACGTTTCAGTTGCTTATTGGAATAATTGAATGAAATTTTTGTGTTGTGTCCCCCTGTGATTGACTTCGCAGTATTTTATCGCACATAAAATCTTTCTTTTACATCTGAATAATGTTTCTCATGTAAAAATTTAACAGCAATATTCGGTAGATTATTTAGATTCAATCCCCACTCATACAATTCTTGAACTGTTGTTATTTGCTTATCGATGAATTATTAATTTAAAAAATCTGTTAACCCTGAAAAAGTGTCAAAATTAATTCAAAATGATTTTAAAAATACTATACAGTAACAAAAATTGGTATTCATAATAATTTATTTTAAATGAAAAAATTAATTTTTAAAAATCGAAAAAAAAATAGTAGTTATTGAGATCCCACGATCAGAATAATCTTAAAAATTGTTGAATAGATAGATGTTTGAAACAAAAAATTTAAAAAAAAAATCAAAAATGACAATCACTTTTAAAAACGTGATTTAAAGTTTAAGACTCGAAAGACTCATTTAAAAACACGTCGAATATTTTGGTTGTATTTTTTTCTGATAAGGCCACAAAAAAAAAATTTTGAAAAAAAAACTTTCAATTTGGACCATTATTAAAGAAGTTACGACCAAAATACCAAAAAAAGAGCGGTTTTTTTGTTAATTTAATATCTTTGGAACGGGTAATCAAAAAAATCTCAAAATTAACAGGAAGAGTCTTTTGAAGGGTACTCAAAAATATAAAAAAATTGAGGAAATAAAAAAAAAAAAGTTTTTCAAACTGTCCGATTTGGGATGGAATGCCCCATATATAGGTAAATATATTTAATGTCGGTACCAAGAATTTCCAAAAAAACGTGTCAACGTCGCGGACGCGTCGTTGCAAGTGTCGCTCATTATTCGATCGAAATGCAAGAATGCTTGATTAATTTCGATTCCGGGTAAGTATTTAACCGGCAAATATTTCCTCAGAAACTTTGACGGTTTATAATCTCACGGGGCATATATCTGAATTTGTCTTATACGCGAAGAGAGAGAGAGAGAGAGAGAGAGAGAGAGAGAGAGAGAAGGATGAGAAGCACAGAGAGAATGGAGATGATGAGAGGCTAAGAAGGTATACAGATACGAGAAGGTATAGAGCCATGAAGTTCAGGGTTTGAGGCTGAGCATTTGCCTAAGTCCCTAAGACGAGAAAGAGAGAGGATACTGTGCTTCTTGTTATAGTTAGTCTATTCGCAGGCCTGTATCTTCCTCCTTCTCCTTCTCTCTCTCTCTCTCTCTCTCTCTCTCTCTCTCTCTCTCTCCCTCTTTCTCTCTCTAGCTTGCTGTTTTGCTCCTTCGTATACGCTCACTTGCGGAAAGCCACTACTAAGATGGTACATAATTCATAGCCGAGTAATACGTCTTACTAGAGAGAAGGAGAGAAAGGGCGGGAGAGACAGGAAGAGCGATGCCTCGAGTGATCCGTGGTCGCCGCTTTGTGCTCTCCATATGGGCCAAAGTGCAGTTAAAGTAAGGTATATATACATATGATATTCAGGCAATATATTATATATAAGGTTTCAGACAAGGGAGGATATTTCCCAGTCCTTGGGCACGATTGTCGGATATCCCTCCCAATACAACCGGCGATACCCTCTTAATGGTAGTCTATCACATTAGTCGGTAGACGCTAGTTTGGCGACAAGACCAGGAGACGTCTGAGCTAACTACATTTGCGCTGCAAGTACGACGTCAGCGGTGTGAACGGGACCATTTACCATATATACATCATGCCTGCATGTACAGGGACAATTACAGGGAGGTACGAAGTACAGAATTTGTCGCTATTCGTGCTGAAGAAAAGCGAGCAATGATGTTAAGGATGTTGAGTCCCAAATCGCAAATGATGACAAAATCCTGAAAATTTGGTATGTTTTTGGATGAATTATTTAAGAGTTCGTGTAAAAATTTCACGACGATTAGGAAGCTCGTCATCGAACAATTAACATTAACAAATTAAATTAAATTAAATGTAGTCTTATGGAAACTGATGTAACTTTGCGATAAGTTTGTTTTGACCTCTCAATTTTTTGATATTTACATTATATTGAAAGCAACGAAAACAAAACGAAGTTTATCGATAAATATTTTTTTTATTTCTTTGAAAAATTGTTCTTAACAAAATGTTAATATTTTAATAACGAGCTTCCTAATCGTCGTGAAATTTTTACACGGCCTCTTAAATACTTCATACAAAAACATACCAAATTTTCAGAATTTTCTCATCATATTTCATTTTAACCCTTAAGGAGGTTGAAGTAATGATGATAGAATTCTGAAAATTTACTGTTTTTACATGAAGTATTCAGGAGGTCGCGTAAAAATTTCACGCCAATTAAGAAGCTATTTATTAAACAATTAACATTAAAAGATTTCATAGGGACTCAACATCCTTAAGGGATTAAAAGTTTGTATCTAATCGTGAAATCACTTTTTTGTTAATTGGCATTATTTACAGTGTATATCATGAAAGTTCCCTGAAAATTTCAAAGGAATTGGATCAAAATTCACAGAGTTACAGGCTGTTATTGGGATGCTCTTCAATTATGCGGACTCAACTCTGGTTGAAATAGGAAATATGGATTTAAAACTAAATTGCATAAATACCCTTTATTGGAGGCTTAATTAGGTATGAGCCATTAAATTATGTAAATTTTTCTCACGTTGATTGAGATATTTTGAAAATTAAGGGGTTTGAGAAATCGATTTTTTCTATATTTCATTTTCGTAATGTACATATATTTGAGCATATACATAGAAAACTTCATGTCAATTCGACAAATATTTTAGAAATTATAGGCCTATTTTTAACCCCGTAATTACTATGGGTAAAGTGCTTTTGTAACTTTGAACGGGTTTTTCTCAGAACTGTGTTTTTAGAGTCGGTAAACAAGACTTCTCAAAAATGGCATAACCGATCAGTCTTAAATTTTTACACAAGCTTTAAGAATATATTTTTCAGTATTTTTCAGTAAGAATATAGTTTTCAGTAAGTTTTTTTTTACCGATATTTTTTTTTATAAACAATTTGAGGTATAAATTTTCATCAACAATCGAATTTTTTTTTTGAGTTAACACCATTTTGTTGAAAATAGATATTTTGCTTATTCCTTCGAGTATATACCATAAGATTTAACATTATCTTAACGAAATCTTTTTTACTCTTTTATTTTGGACGTTCAAATTCAGAGATATCGTGCTCGTCGCAAGACGCCTTTTTAGAGGACCTTCCGGAGATCAGCTACAGTGGCTTCGAGAATCATTAATTGAAAAAAAAAAAAAAATTAAAAAAAAGTTGAAAGTCATAAAAATATGTATACAAATTTTTACGTTAATAAATTGAAATATCTTTCTACAAAAAAATCTTGAAAAATTGCTTTTTTCGGCTTCCTGACTGCGTATAACTCGTTGAAAGTTGCTAAAAAAGAATTAAAGTTTTCTTTACGTAAAACAATAAGAGATGAATCGTTTATTTTTTATAAACGGTGTTTGACGAAAAAAAAAATGCAATGAGCCATTTTAACAACAAAATAATGTGCGCTAATAAAAAAATGATCATGACACGTCTCGATGAGTCCCAAAAATTAATTAACAATTTAGTAAAATGATTTCTAAACAATGAGTGGATAAAACGAGGCTTCAGGTGACACTATAAATAGTTCCTGTCTACAATACAAAATTAGTTCCTTTTCACTTTTAATCTATTCACGAATTTCCTTTTTTTTCGCTCTCTTACTGGCCTGTAAAGAACTTCGCGTCTTACAGCGTTGTAAATTGCGTCTCGCAAGGAAAGTGGATATAAAAGTATCGAGGGTTTTCCACGGTATGTTGAACATTTTCAGTGCCGCAAGATCATCCCTTGCCGAGACAGACAGAGCTCTGTCTGTTTGTGGAAGATAGAGAAAGAAAGAGCGCGAGGGAAGGAGCAAATACGATGTAGCGATACGTATAAGAGTTTCGCTCGTCTCTCGACTCTGGTGGAAACCTTCTCGCGGTAACATTAATACCACAGAGCAATAAAACGTCCGGTAAATGTCTCGGCTATAGGCATTTCGCCGCGAGGCCATCCTCCCTCCCACATCCTTTCCACATTCCATACTCGCACCTACACACACACACACACACACACACACACACACACACGCACGCACACACACACACAAAACCATTGAAACATCACATGAGAAGGATTAAATTTCGCTTTTCCAGCTAGGATATAGTCGGTACGTGACGTGTGGCAGCGAGGGAGCGGCAAGCATGCAGTTTTCCCGCGGCTAGGCTTGCCGAGGAAAATTGCTAAATTGCCACGGTCGAATTATCTCAACGCCTTGGGCAACGCACCACACAATCGTGCAAACGCCACCCTCTCCGAATTTCGCTGCGATTCTACGTGTGGCAAAAGGGGAGGATTTTCTCCTCGTACGAATGCACCCTTCGGACACATCCTGGTCCATTTCCATAAACGCATCGGTAACCAGCTGTATATATATAGATATGTATATATAGAGCGTCCCTCACCGAATCGGACTCCATTTAAATTTTCCATCTCCGATTTTTTTGAAATTTTTTATGTTCTAGTATTGGTTGAAAGAGGCCACCAGGATTTTTTTTCAATTTTTTTTGCCTAACCGTTTTCAAGATATAGATTTTTCCAAAATGACGTTACTCTTTTTTAAACGTCCGTAACTTTGCGAAATATGGGTGAAATGGGACGTTTTTTTCAAAAATGTTGTTCTGTTCTTTTGATAAAAAATATTGAAACAAATTTTCAAACCGTATTTCTATAAGATTTTCAAGTTTTAAATATAAATTGTTCATTTACAAAAAAAAAACACGTACTGATCGATTTTCTTAAATTTTTTTTTTGGGAAACTGTCATTCATTCCACTAATTTTAAGCCTACGTAGATAATGGGATAACGATGGGATCAATTTTTTATATCTCCGGTTTTTTTGAAAGTTTGATATGTTTCAGTATTGGTTGAAAGAGGACTCCATGTTTTTTTTTCAATTTTTTTGTCGAACCGTTTTCAAGATATCAGTTTTTCAAAAATTGAGTTTTTTTTTTAATTTCCCAACTTCACGAAAAAAAAGATCCCATTATCTACTTGGTCTTGAAAGTTGTGGAATGAATGACAGTTTCTTACAAAAAATGTTTAAGAAAATTAATGGTACGTGTTTTTTTTGTAAGCCAGCAATTTATATTCAATATTTTAAAATCTTACAGGAGTACGATTAGAAATTTTTTTTCAATATTTTTGATGAAAAGTACGTTTAAAAACAAAAATGTTGAAAAAAAATGTCCCACTTGGCCCATTTTTCGCAAAGTCATGGACGTTTAAACAAAAAAGTGACGTGATTTTTGTAAAATCGATATCTTGAAAACGGTTCGACAAAAAAAAATTGAAAAAAATCATGGAAGCCTCTCTCAACCGATGCTAAAACATAAAAAAAATTGAAAAAAATGGAAGGTGCTAAAGCTGAATGGTGTCCGATTTGGTGTGGAACGCCCCATATATATCTATATAATATATACGTAAGCAAAACTGGGTACACTGTGTAAATTAACTTACAAACGTCGCAAGCGACGTGTGCGAGAATTTGCTGCGCAGTGTTCGATGTGAAAATGCATTATATACACACATGTATGAATAAATTCGTGTATCTATCCTATAAACATGTATATATTTCACATATCGTTGGCTAAAAGACAAAAGGTCGTATGTAACGTTGTCCCACGTGCGTTACATCGCCTGGTTACGCCCTTTTGTCTCGTAGAAGTAGGCGAATCCACGTGTGTAATGTAATATAGAGGTACGCCCTTTCGTGTGTGTCCTCTCGAGTTTTAGGCACGTATATACATATATATACAGCCTGTGGAGTACGCAGCACCGTGAACGATTTATTAATGTCTGCATTTAGATACGGCAAACCCCGGAGGGGCCTTGAGGGCTGTTAGAATGTTTCCTCCCCTCTGGATACTCCTCCTCGTCCTCTTATTTGAATGCTAACGTACATAGAAACACACAGACATGCGCACATCAGCATGGAAAAACCATGAGTGTTACACGTATCAATGTAAGACACATGTAACACACTTCACTAGAGTCTCACTGTTGGACAGATGCGCAGTTTCTCGAGGCGTAATGCCACATTTGTCGGGACTAATGGTAGCTCGTAATTAACAGAGACTCAAAACATCCCATGTAACTTTACGAGTTCCTCCGGCCGACGTTTTGTTTCATCGAACAATAATTCTGAGGGTGGAACCCGCGAGATTCTATTTTCGGTTTGTAAATACAGCTGAGAGACAGCTGACATCTTTCGAATATGTTTTATGAAAATTATTACTCGCTGCAATCGTCATCGCTTGTGCAGGAACGTCTCTCATGACTTGTTGATGTAAGATGCACGATCCTGTTCGAATCTCAAGGGAAAGATACTGTGTCGTCAGTTTTATATAATATAGTTAGTTTGAGTCGGATCTGTGCTAGGTTTTCTAAAAACCGACAGATTGAGTCATGTGCGAAGAATGAACTTTGGCAAACATTCTCAAGTTAACCACAACTTGACCACAAGAATAACCCTTAGCAAAAATTCTTAAGTTAACCACAGCTTGACCACAAAAATGACTGTTGGCAAATATTCTTAGGTTAACCACAACTTGGACACGAAAATGACCTTTGGCAAACATTCTTAAGATAACCACAACTTGACCACAAAAATGACCGTTAGCAAAAACTCTTAAGTTAACCACGACTTGATCACATAAATGACCGTTGGCAAAAATCCCTGAGTTAACCACCGCAACTTGACCACAAAAAATGACCGTTGTATTAAACTTTACCTTCCTCTTATTGGTAGAAATAAATTTTTATCCCTGAGTTAACCACCACAACTTGACCACAAAAAATGACCGTTGTATTAAACTTTACCTTCCTCTTATTGGTAGGAATAAATTTTTATTCGCGAATTGCAATACCTATTTCATGCGTTAGAGATCCCTGCCACGACTTGTCGTGTCATCGCGTGGGTTTTGGCATTTCCCTGATAAGTTACGACTTCGTCGACGCAAGCTCACTTAATCTCGGCTAACTTAGTTGCGTCATAACTCCCTCATCCACTTTCCGAGCGGAGCGTACGAGTTTGTCGAGCGCGAGAGGCTAAAATGTGATTTTAATATTTCGCGGCTCCTTTGAGGCCAACTTCGGGGAGTCACTAACTGGGTTACGAGAGAGGACTCTCGTGTATTGTAACATCCAAACGTAACCACTGTTTCCGCAAACATTTCTGCGTGCGCAAAGCGCGAAGTTCTTTGAGCTTTTGAGAAATGAGAGGGAGAGTAAATTCGTGCGTATGTTTGTACGATATTTCATGGGAATTCAACAATTCCGTATGAATAAAATGCACGCATGCTATATATGTGTCATATATATATTTCAATTATAAAAATATACGAGGAAAATTATTTTGCGGAGGTGGATTCGTTTCCATATATTTTCAAAATGAATTATTATTTGTAATTATGAATTAAATTCATGACTACCAATTTTTTAGGATATAACGCCTAACTGTAGGCGAAAAATTGTTTTTCTTTTCAGTCAACAATTCACGAAAAATAAATTATCAACGGTTCGAAGCAAAGCTCTTCTCCGTCGCAAGTTATTGTGTGGACTAAAAAAACTGATTTTTTTAAATTCAATTTTTTTAATTTTTCCATTTTTTTGTTGACTTTGCACTATTACAGTGGATGTAAATAATCTGATAAATAAAATATAGCTCACACAGTTCAAAACTCGGTAAAATCCACGACTGCTGTGTAAGCCATGGAAAACTCTTCAGCTTTTCTCATGCTATGCGTAAAGTATGTACCTACATAGATCCGTATATATACGTCTTTTCAGTTTATTCTTGGCTTCTCGATTTGCCCTTCGTTGTACTTCCGGCATGCACAGCTATCCCGTATATCGCGATTTCTTTGAAAAAGTTTTTTCCCGAAGACTCTCGTATCAGGATCGCTTTGTGAAAGTTCCAAAAGCGCAATTGATTTTTCCGTACCTTTGCGAGGAACGAAGCGAATCAGACAGGGGAAGAGAGAATTTGTATTTCATTTTATTTTCTTTCGTAGCATGCGTATATACATATATTTCTTACGAATAATTTATCCAGGGCGCTCACCCTTTAAAAAGGATCACTGTCAGGACTTTATTGAAAAATATGTTTTAATTTCGCAGAGGGGTTTATTTTTATTTAATTTTTATTATTGTTCTTTTCGTTCAATTTCTTGGCGCAAAATTGCCGGTGCTATGGGAAAAAGAAGGCTAAAGAAGGAAGAAAAATTCTCTTGATTTCGTGGACGCGCTTTTAAAGCAACGACGAAAAAGCACAACGGACAAATGGACTCTCTCTCTCTCTCTCTCGCTCTCTTCACTCTTACTCATACGGCTCGCTATGTAATATTAATTCTTTTATCCGGATGAAAAATTTGTGGCCATACCAGACGGAGTGAGGAGAAGAACGAGGGGGGCACCAAAGCGAAGAGAAAGATATGGAATAAAGAACGAGAAAAATTCTCTCATGTGGAAATCGATAGAGTCTGCGTGTGCAACCTACTTCTTGACTGTAGACCATTTATGAACAGAAATTTCATTTCTTTTATCGCATTAAGAGAATAACAAAACTCGAGACATTTGTCATCCCATCATTGAAAGGATCATTAACATAAGTAACAACCTAAGGGTAATTAGGTTCATAAAAACTACCGACCCAATTTTAAATGAATAATTAGAAAATGATGAGATTTACGTAAAACTAGAAGAAAGATTGTCCAACAACAATTAAATTAAAATTTAAAAAGCGGTAAACAAATCGACTGCATCAAATAAATATGTAAATATTTGAAACAAATTTTTTAGTATCCATAAAAAAAATAATTTATATATCTGAATATATAGTAGTTATTGTTATTATTTTATTATAATAATAAATAACTTAAAATATGCATACATGAGACACTTGATTTTTTTTGTGATTTGAACATTTTTCATCCGAGCAATTTTTTCTCAATAATAAAGAGGGCTCATATTGCCATGAAATTTTCATCATTGATCAGAAATAATATAAACAGTTGCAAACCTCGAAGAAAGATTCCCAACAACAACTAAATTAACATTTAAAATCGGTAAATAAATCAACTGCATCAAATAAATATTTCAAAATTTGAAACAAATTTTTTAGTATCCATAAAAAACAGATTGTATATCTGAATATACAGTTGTTTTTATTATTATCATTTTATTATAATAATAAATAACTGAAAATATACATGAGAGACCTGATTTTTTTTTAAATTTTTGATCTCAACATTTTTCATCCGAAAATTTGTTTCTCAATAATAAAGATTGCCATGAAATTTTCATCGCTGATAAAAAATAATATAAACAGTTGCAAACCTAGAAGCAAGATTCTCCAACAACAACTAAATTACACTTTAAAAAGCGATAAAGAAATCAGCGTCAATTGCATGAAATAAATATTTGAATATTTGAAACAAATTATTTAGTTTCCATAAAAAACATATTATGTATGTATCTGAACATATAGTAGTTTTTGTTATTATCATTTTATAATAATAATGAATAAGAGATAATAAATAAGAGATTTTTTTAAATTTCTAACCTGAACATTTTTCATCCGAGCAATTTTTTCTCAATAATAAAGAGAGCTCATATTGCCATAAAATTTTTATCCTTGATAAAAAACAATTTAAACAGATGCAAACCTAGAAGAAAGATTCTTCAACAACAACTAAATTAAACTTCAAAAAGCGGTAAACAAATCAACGTTAATGGCATCAAATAAATATTTGAAACTAATTTTCTAGTATACATCAAAAAACAAATTATATATCTGAATATACAGTGGTTTTTATTATTATTATAAATAACGGAAAATATATATGAGACACCCGATTTTTTTTAAATTTCTGATCTGAACATTTTTCAACCGAAATTTTTTTTCTCAATAATAAAGAGGACTGACATTGTCATGAAATTTTCATCGTTGATGAAAAATAATATAAACAGTTGTTAGGACCAGCAGTTTGAAAGAGAGAAACTCTGAGCGAAGAGTCGCCATGCTTGTCACTCACACACACATACACAAACACACACGCATATACATACAAACAGGGTAGATATAGAAAGAGAGAGAGGAACTCAGAAGAGGACAGAATACAGTTGGCGGGCCATGGGTTCTTCCGGGGTTGCCATGGTGATAACATGGGGAGAGGGCGTTCGCCCTCTCTCGCGTTCAACCCTCACCAGATGATAATGCTACCGCCGCGTGCTTTCTACCGATGTTGCTTTTGCCGCTACCAGCGAAGCAAGCAAGAACATCGTCGCGATATCAGAAACCCCAGCAATAAAGCAAGCGTGCAGGAAAGGTCTTCGTTCCTCGAGCGCACGCGTGTGTAAACGAGTCGTAGGATAAGGGATGAAAGTCAAAGTGAGATGAAGAAAAAAAAATGCGGGTGGAGGGTAAGCGAGAAAAGAGTCTACACAAAGAGAGACAGAGGAAGAAATGGTGAGTAGCACTTTGTGCGGAACCGATTACTCGGCTAAAATGGCGTCACAAATTCGTCGTAACATCTTCCTTCTCCCTGTATCCGCTATATTTTATGCTTCCCATTCCCATATAAAGATATTGATAATTGCATCGTGCTGAGCATCGAAGAAAAATCTTAAGATTTAAAGAAACCATCAATTGAACAGCATTTTAAGAACCCATTACACTCTTATTATTTATTTACAATGGGCAATAACAATAAGACAATTAATATCAGAGTTTTTTCGAATACTAGAGAAGATGTTTATTTTTATTTTCATTGGTTTTTATGTTGTAATTTTATTAATACCTTCAATTATTCATGATTGACTGATTGGAATGGAATACTCATCAATTCTCAGCTTTATGAACTTCTACAAAACTTAATTTCTTTTTTTCTGTCTGACAAATATATTTCCAAATATGTGAATCAATGATTCTTCAATTCACTTGGTATATGACTGACATAAATTTTTCTGAAGGTCATTCGAATGTCGTCAGTCAAGGTGGAGTTTACATTGCGTGTCGATTTTATGCTATTTTTGAAAGAGACGAAAGGAAAATGGTGGGAGAAAGATTTTCTCGGCAAAAGAATCGATCTTTTGAAGAATCGTATCGAAATCGAACATCCCTAATATAAATGGGGCGTTCCATCCCAAAGGGGACACTTTGAAAAACTTTTTTTAAAATTTTCTTAATTTTTTAATATTTTTTAGTACCCATTAAAAGACCTTTCCTGTTAAATTTTGAGAGTTCTTTGATTACCCGTTCAAAAGATATTAAATTAACAAAAAAACAACTTTTTCGGTATTTTAATCATAACTTCTTTAATAACGGTCCATATTGAAATTTTTTTTTCAAATTTTTTTTTTTTATGGCTTTATCATAAAAAAAATATAAAAAAATATTCGACGAGTTTTTGAATGAGTTTTTTGAGTTTTAAACTTTAAAACGCGTTTTTAAAAGTGAGTTTCTTTTTTTTTAAATTTTTTGTTTTAAAAATCTATCTATTCAACAATTTTTAAGACTACTCCGATCGTGGGATTTCAATAACTACTATTTTTTTCGATTCTTGAAATTAAATTTTTTTTTTTCATAAATTATTATGTATACCAATTTTTGTTACTGTATAGTGTTTTTTTAATCATTTTGAATGAATTTTGACACTTTTTTATCGTTAACGGATTTTAAAAATTAATAATTAATCGATGAGCAAATAACAACAGTTGAAGAATTGTATGAGTGGGCATTGAACCTAAATAGTCTACCGAATATTGCTGTCAAATTTTCACCCGAGAAACATTATTTAGATGCAAAAGAAAGATTTTATTTGCGATAAAATATTGCGAAGTCAATCGTAGGGGGACACAAAAATTTCATTCAATTATTCCAATGAACAACGGAAACGTATTGGCAAAGGAATATTCTAATTCCGGAAATAATCGTATATGTAAGGTTTTAAAAAAAATACGTGAATAAATAAAAACTGTTGTTATTATTGTTTATTAACAGACTTAACGATTAATTATTAATTTAAAAAACCTGTTTACAATTAAAAAAGTGTCAAGATAAATTCTAACTATTAAAAAAATACTATATAAGTTTAAAACTCAAAAAACCCATTCAAAAACTCGACGAATATTTTCGTTGTATTTTTTTTCTGAAAAGGCCATTAAAAAAACAAAAATTTGGAGAAAAAAACTTTTGATTTGAATCATTATCAAAGAAGTTATGACCAAAATACCAAAAAAGAGCGGTTTTTTTTTTGTTAATTTAATATCTTTGGAACGAGTAATCAAAAAAATCTCAAAATTCAACAGGATAGGCCTTTTGATGGGTACTAAAAAATATAAAAAAAATTGAGGAAATGAAAAAAAAGTTTTTCAAACCGTCCGATTTGAGATGGAACGCCCCATATAAATATCAAGCGTGTAGGGACAACGTGCGGCGTTGGAGGGCGCTCGACTTGCCATTGGTTCTCGCCGCAGGAGTTTCCCGCGCTTACAGGATGGAAGGACCTTCGGATGCTCGCGTGCTTTGGCGGACCGAGAAGGATGCGAGCGAGAGGGTTTTGGTTGGGAAAGCGAGAGGACTGCGAAACCGTCTCGAGCCAGAGGATAGTGGGGATCCTGACCATTCGGTCCCAAAGGTGTCGTTACAATTAGACATTGCTGCCAACTGGATGCGGCCTCCACCGCTAAATAACTTACCGGTGCTGACAATCCGACCATGTGCGTGGGTGCACACACACACACACACACACACACACAGCCTTGTATACGTTTAACTATCACACCGCTGCGGTTCCTCACTCGGTTACTGGATACATGTGACTTCCCACTCTTGTCTCATTCGCATGCCTAACTAAATCATCTGAGCGTCGCGACAAAGTATCTTTAAAAATAGTCCAGTCACGTTTTCGCTATTTTCGTGGCTTTTTTCTTTGCTCTACCGCCGTCCCCGAAATGTTTTTTGGCATAGTATTCAGCGAAGATCTTAAAATAATGGATATAATTATAACAATATTGAATTGATTTGCATTTGACATTTTAAAGGGACATTGACCTAGAGACCCAAAAAAATGGCCAAATTTATTGATCAAGAAATTTACTATATTAAGAATTTATCAATCAAAAAATTTATCATGTTAAAAATTTATTAATTTATCTACATTTTTTCATGTGTTAAGGGCAATTAAAATGGATTTGCAGTATGAGTTGAAATATTGAGGGAATTTCATCTCGGATTTAATCTGATTTATCAGGTGGTCGATTATTTTAATTTCATCGCATTTTCCATACATTCAACCAGCTTTCGATAATTTGTAGGCGATTATATTGGGAAATCGTCGAGGATTCAAAGTTCGAGAGTGTTTTGGGGCAACGAGTATAAAATCCGTCGTTTCAGGACTCTCTTCTGTATGGTTGTGCTGTTATGGGAGCAAGGCAAACTTCTCCGAGAGTAGATTAATAAGCAGTAAGCGCCCCGGTCGTATAAATTCAACTAAGTAGTACAAGCGCGTAAAGTCAGACGTTGATGTGCTCGCTTGGGATCTCTCTCTCCTGGCTCTCTCGGTCGGTATACCACGTTCCACCTCTACTTTCCGGTTTGCATTTCATTTGTTTTTCTTTCTCATTGCAGATGGTCGTTTCTTATCTGCCCCATATGGAATTTCAGTATTTTTAGCTTGTTTTTTTAACGTGGTAGTTATTTATTTCCACGATTCAATATGCATTTATTATGAGGGCTTGTTGCAATCTTTTTTTTTCTTTTCATCAAACAATGGCATCGCTATTGGATTTTTATGCAGAGTCTTCTTTACGGGGCATTTTGTTGAAATTTTTTTAAACAAAATGTTTTAGTCTGATCGTATTTTTAATTTCAGCAGACGTTCATATTTTGCAACAAGTTTCTCTTTAATTAGCTTAGAAGAAATTAAGAGAGAAACTAAGCGTTAATAAGTGTATAAAAAGTCATGAAACGATGAAAAAATTAATTTTTAATTTTTTACATTAATTTTCGCGTATGATTCTTCTTTGAAATGCATTAAGAAGGCGCTTCGCAATGATAAAATCAGTGCTAAATTTGGAAAACCGTTTCCACAAATATTTATAGATCAATTGTCTGGGAATAAACAATCGCGTTTTGCATCTTGTTGTTTTGGCAAGTATTTCAATAACTGCAAATATTCATTGAGATGAATTTTCAAAAATATTGATTATTTCATGACAAATGGGTATAACATATGTTTCTTCGTTCAGTATTTTCCAAGAGTATTTCGTAAAAGTTATCTGATTTTGGTTGTTCTGAGCTCATTCTATTCTATGAAAGATTCTCTATCAATTCACCATGTAGTTTATTATAAAAAGTTTTTAATACAAAGTAAAAACCATTAATTGATCCGGCGAGTCAAGAATCACTGAAAATGGACCAAAATTGCAACTTATTCTAAGAAATTTTTTCAAAAATACACTTATTAGAAAATTAGCGTAAAACAGTTGATACTGCCACGAATTATTCGCTATGGCGGTCATTTTGAATTTCTATTACAATAATAACTATGTTTCTTTATTGACAATTAATGTACATATGAGGTATTCCCGCTCAACGGGACTCCTTCTTTGGCCGACCTCTTTCGATTTTCTTGAAACTCGAGTATGTTTTAGTGTTGCCTGAAAGTATATTGTACACCAATTTTCAAATCTCCAACTATAATACTCTTTGGAATACACCAAAAGTTATATTTCAAACTTTTTGCGTATTCAGCGCTTCGGAGCTTTGGCACGGCGCGAAATAAAATCGAAAAAATTCTTCAACAATAGCTTTTGATCGGAAATTTCCTGCGCTTTTCGAAAAAAATATCAGCAATTCCGAAAAAAAACGAACTCATTTGAATTTCGGCCACAAAACGAAAAAATTGATTTACAAAAAAAAACATAATTTAATTCAGCGGGACAATTTTTTTCATGTTTTGTATATATCTGAAAAATCACGATATAAATTTCAAGTTGGAACTCGCATCCGTTTACTAATTCCAAGTCTTTTAGTAGGATAAAAACTCTTAAATATTGTGTTTTTCGTATTCAACAGTTCTCTGATATATTATGTAGTTTTTTAACGAATTTCGAATTTTATAAATTTATTAAATTCAAAATTTAATAAGTTTGATTTAATCAATTTAATTGAATAAATTTAATTTAATTAATTTAATAAAATACTAAATTCAAAATTCGTTAAAAAACGCTATTTAATACATCAGGGAACTGTTGAATACGAAAAACATGATATTTAAGAATTTTTATTCTACTAAAAGACTTGGCATTAGTAAACGGATGTGAGTTCCAACTTGAAATTTATATCGTGACATTTCAGATATATACACAACATGAAAAAAAAATCGTTTCGCCGAATTAAATTATGCTCTTTTTTGTAAATTAATTTTTTCGGTTTTTGGCCGATATTTAAATGAATTCGTTTTTTTCGGAATCGCTGATATTTTTTTCGAAAAGCGCCGGAAATTTCCGATTGAAAGCTATTGTCAAAGAATTTTTTCGATTTTATTTCGCGCCGTGTCAAAGCTCCGAAGCGTTGAATACGCAAAAAGTTTGGATTATAACTTTTGATGTATTCCAAAGAGTATTATAGTTAGAGATCTGAAAATTGGTATAAAATATACTTTCAGGCAACACTAAAACATACTCGAGTTTCAAGAAAATCGAAAGAGGTCGGCCTAAAAGGGGGTCACTTTGAGCGGGAATACCTCATATACTTTTCGAGACGATTTCAGAGAGTAAACACTGCAGACAAATGCAAAGCACTCCCCAAAAACGATGAAACAATCATCAACTAGACAGAAACGAGATTAAAAAAAAAATTTAAATGCATTTTAAATATTAATAAACCAACAACGTTGAAATGACAACTGAAGGTGACAAAATCAACGAATCAGCTCCATGCTTCGACTCGTTTCAGTGAAGCTGCTGAGAAATACGTAGATTATCGGAGGAGGTGGCAAAAATAGATGTCTCACTCGACGGAGAATGCTTCGTACGCGGTGACTGATGTGTATGTACGGTGTGTCGAGATAAAAGCGCCCTCGAGGGTGTGAATAGAGTGTATACAAGTATCGCGCCTGCGTAAGATAGTGTTTTTAGGAGCTGGAAAGAGAAAAGGTGGTGGACGAGAGGAGGAAAAGGGACTAACCTAGGATATGGCGGCAGAGTATTAGTAATAGCGATGGTACGAGAACAGTAGTAGAGAAGTAGTATAGGAATAGTAGTGTAGGTAGAGTGTCTCTGGAGTATTGACTTGTCCCGTGGGACCAGGCAGTCGATAGTCCCGTGGGATTCGTCGTCTCGCTTCAACCCAGTGGCTCAATGTTGGGACCTCTTTGCTCGTTGTCGTGGGCTCTCCCGCACTGTTTCCATCGCCACGGTTAACATCTTTCTCCCTCTATCCCTCCCTCTCTTCCTTCCCCTTTCATTCTCTCCTCTTTCCTCTTTTCCTTCCTCTCTCTTTCTCCTCTTTTCCCTCCTCTCTCTCTCCTCTTTCCCTTCCTCTCTCTCTCTCCTCTTTCCTCTTTTCCGTCCCTTCTTCGCGTCCTCTCTCGCTCTCCCTCGCTCATCCTTACATCTTACTACCTTTTGCCTTCTCTGTCTCTCCCTTTCTTTCTTTCTTTCTTTGTTCCTCTCTCATGCCCTCTGTCGAAGCAATAGAGCGCGTATAGCCTCAGCAAACGACGAGCGAACGCCTCCGCCTCTCACGAGCGACACAGTAGTCGAGAGAAAAGCACGGAGGAGGGCGAAAGCGCGAGTGATTGAGATAGCGAATACGCGCAGGAGAATCTTCACGAGCTTCCGACAGAGACGATAGGGTACGAAGAGTGGGAGGGGGAGATGCGAGAGAGATCGACAGAGAGTGAAGAGGGAAAAGGAGGAAAGAGAGCGCGTGCTTTGCTCCGACGAACAAGGAGACCCGCGAAAGGGGGAAGATGAGAGAACAGAGAAAGTGAGACACGAAAGTTCTCTTCGTAGTATACCTACATAAGGGAGAAAGGGAAAGGGCGTAGCACAACTCGAGCGAGGGAAGAGTTTCTCCAAGATTGTATGAAATTATACGCCTTGTATTGCAACCCGGCAAGCACACCCCAAGCTTTCAGTCTCTCTATCTCTTCCTCTCTTCCTCCCTCTCCCGTTCCTGCTTACATGCCTTTTATATACTTTCTCTTGATACAGATTTGCGTATGATCAAAATTGATTGAATGAAAATTTGTAAACTTTGAGGAGATAATAAAATCGTTTTGTTCGATAAAAATCAATTTTCATCGGTGAACTCGAAATAAAATTTAGGAATATCTAGAAAAATGGATTTCAAGGGATTGGTCAATTTGAGTTGTGATGGAAAGGAAGCTTTGGATGAAAAAATGTTGATTTTGGAATCATCGTTTTCACTTTTTTTTCGTCGTATTTCTTGAGGTCATTCTTGCTTTTTGTTTAGAGTGTCAACAAATTAGAATGTTTATATGATAACTAATAAAGAATTTGCTGATAATGTGGAAAATTTGGAATATTTCGTGAATTTTTTGGTGAATTGTTGCCGAAACCTTTATACTTTCTTTAAATCCCTGCTAACAGAATCGACCCGTACAACCCTCATCGCAATATATTTGAAAATCCACCCTCTTCTGTCCCTTCATTCCCTCTCCAGCACCTTGGATATCGTTATATTTCTACCCTACTCCAGATCCTCAAAATAACTGTATATTGTGAAGATTTCACCGTGCTTCACGACCGCGATGCTTTCGCTTCCGTGATAAAATTAAACTTACGGCCTTCACATTTTTTTTCATCCCCGATATTCGACTCCCTTGCTTTTTCATCCACGGAAAACTCGAAGGGGTTTTTCTTCAACCATGCGAAATTCTCTAACTTCGCATTTCCGCTGCCAGAATAATTCAGTGTATTAGGGAGAGAAATAAAAGCTTTATTTTCAGGAAGCAACTTTCATCGACATTTCTTGTAATTTGTGCAACTATATCAAATGTTGAAATTTGAAAAAAAACAGCGTTTCGACAAATTTTTATTGTTTGAAAAAAAACCTAAGCATTGGTGAATCACAATTTTTGTAACAAATGCACAACAGCTCGACTTTGACGAAAACTTTTGTTTTGTTACAAACTAATCCTAAGGTAAATGTCCCAATTATTGAACAGCTAAGGATCTGGGGATTGAATTCGGTGAGAAAAATATATAAAATCAAGAAAAAACCATCCCTTTCATGTTCAAATGATACTGTGATATTTTTACTTTCGAAAAATCACTCTGTGAATTATTTTTAAATGATTTCAAATGAAAAAGAAGAATAACAATGTGAAGAATGCAAATGTCCCAATTATTGAACACTGGAAGTGCTTATGTCCCTAATATTGAACAGGCATGTCCCAGTTATCGAACACTCTCGAGAATTCTTTTTCCGTTCTGAAAATATTATTTTCGGTACAATATTAAGAAATAAAAGCAAAATCGAACACTAAAATAATCATTTATTAATCATGTCAAAATACAAAAATATATATTCAGTCTCTTTTGACAGGTTTTTGGTTCATTCACATTTGGTTTATTTTTGCTTTTCAAATTGAACTTTATTTTACTTTTATTTTCAGTTTCCTCGTTTTTATGTTCTGTTTTTGTTTAATTTTGTCGTATCTTTCGTATTTTTCGATTGAAATATCGGAGAGCAAAAAATATTGAACATTACATTCGTATTTTTAGGTTACATTTAGGTTATATTCTCTTTTTCCTTTTTTTTCATGTTTATTGCACGAAAATCCAAATAAAAAATATATTTGACGATCTGAGAGTTATTATTAAAAGAAAAAAGGTAAGTTTATTCGAGAACTTGCAGTTTTTGTTTAAATTAATTCGATTCACACGATCTGTTAGACGTTAACTGTCGCGATGTTTTGATGGGTTTAATGACGCCATCTTGGAGAATTCGAGTGTTCAATAATTGGGACATACTGCATTTTCTATGTCCCAATGATCGAACGCCGTATTTTTCAACAAATAATTAATTAAAATTTTTTTAAAATTGTTATTTGTAAGAAATTTTCTGAGGAACCTGAAACGCCTTTACTTTTTGAGATGCGACAGTTTTTGAATTTTTTATGCCCTTACGCATGGAGTGGCGCGTCTTAGCAAAAACGATAAGCAGTCACCACGAGACGTCAAATCGGGTCACCGTTGCTGATTAAATAATTTTTTTCTCTATTAATTAAAGCTTTTTTTGCACAAGTAAGGTAACATTCCGATAGCTAAAAGTTCCATATATGTAATGAAATTTTTATAAATAGGTAAATGCATGCAGGTGAATGAGAAATAATAAAAATGCAAGATAGTGTTCAATAATTGGGACATTTATTACCTTACTTTGAAGGATTTTGTGACGTCTAAATTTTGAAATCCTAAAAAAACCGTATTTGCCACAGTTCAAGCTTGATACGGGAGTGAAAAAATATCCCACAGCTTTTCCACTTCTACAACGGCGTTGTCTCAGAAAGGTACCATAATCTTCAAGGGAAGGAAGTTCTTGAAAGTAAGGCGCCATTTAAACCGCCTCATTGCACGTGAGTATGTAGATATGGGTCGTGTATCACGTCTGGAAAAAGAAAGGGAACGGAAAAATAAAATGAAAGTGAATCTTGAAAGGTTGTGCGCCATACTTGTGTGTAGATTTTTGCTCTCCCACCATTTCGCACACACAGGCACGAACATTCGCCCATATGCCCACACATATTGAGCACGCGGCGCGACGTTATAAATAATTGAGGTCCACCTCACTGTCGAGCAGAGCAGCGCCCATTTCGTCGTTGAGGAAAAGCGATAAGAGAGGCCAGGAAGGCGCGCATATCGGACGCACATGTTTAGCCAAGTTTCACGATATATCCCAGGTAAAACTATTCGCAAATTCAGCAAATCCACAAAAAAGAAAATTCCTTGAAAACTATACATCCAAAAATATCCTAAAGATACCGAGCTCAACTTGAAATAAGTTGGAATTCCGTAGGCCTAAAATATCATGCATCTATACCGACCCTCAAGATTCCGACTTTACCCTCTGCTCGTAAAAAATGGACAACAAAAATCTAGGTTAACATTTCAGAACTTATGCATCCTGAAACTATGAGCATTTTCCTCTCTTCAATATATCTGGATTCAATATTGTAACCTCGAATGAGCGAGAAATTATAGAACGTTTTCGTAGCAATACGAAAAATGGCGGATGCGCGAAGGGATGAACGAGATGAGAGTCAAAGAGAAAGGACGAAAAAACGTAGAAGAGTGCTGGAAAAAAAATCGAAAGCCATCACAAAGGCATTCGATTTTTGGTGGACGTGTGTTCGTACATTTGACGTAACCTCGTACACGTGTTCATGCGTGATACATTGCGGGAGGGCCCAAATACGAGATAAGTTTGGGAGAACGTAAAGAAGCCGAGGAAAAGTGAGAGTGAGGAGATCTGGTGGCGTAAACCTCACACGAGTCCAGCAATGCGCGGCATATGTATCGACTGCTTGCAAACAAAGGACGTAAAACACGCGGATGCGTGTTAAACCATGCAGCTTACGCCCTTTCGCCTGTTACCAGTCGATGCGGCGTAGATGGAGCACAGTGAATGGAGGAGAGCCGAGAATAAGGGTGGTTTGCCCTCAGCAGGATCACTCCGACTAGCAACCCCTCGGGGCAGCTTCGTGCTCTCACTTTCTCCTCGCTTGCCTTCTCTACCGGATGACCGTGAACCAGCACACACACACACACACACACACACACACACACACACATTCGTAGAATCGTATCGCGTGGTGAACGTAGAATATGGCTAAAATGCACGTCGCAGGTTTGCTGAATCCAAGTTCCAACTGAAAGTTGCGGCCAAAAAGTGTGCCAAACGAGTTGATCCATCGGAAAAGTGAAATTTGGAAATATCTTCTTCGTTGGGGTGAGAGGTTACACTGAGGTATATTAATTGAGCTGGACAATATTTCCATGCTACCTACTTTTTTCCAAGAGTTACTGGAGGGGGTGGCGTCCACCGTCATCCCTGAAGCTCAACAGAAACGAGTTTCCGGACACACACTCACAAGAGGGGGTGAAAAACGGAGAAAGTGAGAGATGGAGGGAAAAAAAGAGGGAAAGAGTAGCGGCAGAGTCTCCAGAGACTTCCATTTTGACTCTGGGGATTAGGACTGACTCCGCCCACCTACGGCAAAAGTTTGGTCGGATCTGTAGTACAAAGAAGAAGGAGAACGAGAGATAGGGTGTAAGAGCGAGGGTGAAAGTCTGTGCGCGTCTTCATGCATGTGTGTGTATTTATTTGTAGCGTCTCTGTGAATGCCTCTTTTTGTGTGTATTTGTGTCAGTGTTTGTGTGGGTCTCATCGCGTGTATACGGACTTTTGGCTGTAACACTGGCAAGACCATGGTCGCTGGTCTCCCTGACTTCCACGCGATGGCCAGAAGCGAAAGCCACGAGATATTGATGACTTCTTTCTCTGTCGAGTAGCGGAAGGGTGCGTGGCGGCAGTGATGGTGGTGGTGGCTGCGAGAAACTGGGATGCGAGGGTAGATTCTGTGCGAGGGTGAGCGAGGAAACGGTTTGAGATGGTCGACGATGCTTCTCCTGCTCTCAATCTTTCCCCTCAAGCTCTTTTTCCTTCCTTACACAAACAAACCTGCACACACACGAACCTACGCGCACATGGACATTTACGTACTCGTTATGTCTTGTGCACTACCTAGTTTCCTTACTTCCTGAGCTAAACTCACTTTCGGTGCGGTTCCCGCGCATCGTTTTGACTCGCAACACTTCCGTAGCTTGTAAGACATTCGGTAGACCTTCAGGGGATTGTGCTGAATTGTTGCCCATCACAGGAAATGGGTTATTAGATCACGGTCAGTTATAGAGCAAGGCTAAAATTCTAACTGAGTTAGTTGATTACAAGTTACAAGTATTGAGTTAGTTACAAGTTGGTCAGGTCTGTTCAACAACAAAATCCACTTTGAAAAGCTTTTTTATCAAGATTTAAATGCTTTAACCCACTTATAACCTTATATTGGAGAACGATTAGGGGTTAACCATACATTCTATTCGATAAAAAAATTTCCTGTCATCTCTGTAAACTATTTCCATGACACGACGTACAGTACGAAAAAAAAATCTTG
Source organism: Alloplasta piceator (assembly GCA_946863875.1). Taxonomy (NCBI): domain Eukaryota; kingdom Metazoa; phylum Arthropoda; class Insecta; order Hymenoptera; family Ichneumonidae; genus Alloplasta; species Alloplasta piceator. The sequence goes on along the minus strand of OX333072.1, from coordinate 8,167,686 downwards.
TTGGCGCAATTTGACTCGTACGTGAGCTGGCTTCTCCTTCATGGTTGCTTCGAATTTAACCCTCGCGCAGTTTCGTTTTTTTTCTTTATGTATACGAAAGGTCCACGTAAGCCGCATGTAAGAGAAAAGCGGGACGAGAAATGGGACATATATATGAAAACACATACTTATATACAGTAGGTATATATAACCGAAAAGTCGACGGGATTCGGTACATATAGATGGTGGTTGGTTGGCGGACAACGCGGGATCATAAGTCGGGGGTGGATCGGGAGTTGAGGGGTGACGATGCTCGCCATCCGTGGTAGCGGTCGTCGTAGTGTTAGCAGTGATGGTGGTGGTGGTAGTAGTAGCGGAGGTTTGGGGTGGTGAAGCTCCCTGGAGGCGGCAGGCTAAATATATCCACCCCCGACAACCCCCGAGGGAGAATGTCAAGACAACATGGCCGACGCCGCCCGTCATCCTACTGTAGCCTTGCGGTATATATTGAGAGAGGGAGAGAGAATGGCAAGCCAGTGGCAACCCTATGTGTACACTAGCGATGTTCGACCACCACCACCACAAGGCAAACCCTCTATTTCCGCGCAGGAACTTTCGAAGACTGCGGAGTGAAGCCACCAGGATCGAGCTTACATCCTGCACAGTTTGTGCCACTATTTAGACGTAGGCAAAGAACAATATTGTATATATATAAGCATAGGATAGTGGTCGAGAATAAGAGAGGTGCAAGACCATCGCAACCCTCCCCAGAGATGTCTTACTTATTGCAGGATCATAGACATCAATAATGACACAATTTCAAATTTTGCCTCAACGCTGTTTTCAATGCTTTTTTTTAACTTCCTTACTCCACTTTTTGTTCCCGAATCACCCTTTATGAAAAAAGGGGTGACGAAGGGGTTCTGTTAGATTATAAATTCCAGAGTGTGGCCCCGGTATAAATTCTTCTTCTACGTGATTCGATCGCACTTGTATTGGATTTCAGACAATCCTTGTACGTGTTCCTTTGCAGTAGCGGATGAGGAAATGGAGGGGACAAAAGTCGAGAAGCAAGACGCGCTGCCTCGTCGTGACGGTAGCAGAGAACGAGAAAGAGAGAAAAAGGGACAGGAAAAAAGAAAGAAAGTAGATTAAAAGTCGTGGTGGAGGCTATATGCCAGCGCTCAGCGAAGAAAGTGCCCGAGGAGAGTAACGAGAACAAGTCGAGAAAGAAAGTTGGAGGAGGAACGGAAATAAGGGGATGAGATAGCTTGAAATTAGCCACCCTCAAGATTACCCTGAATTAACAAATTGAAAAAAGTCGTCTCCCCTCGTGAACGTCTCTCTCTCTCTCTCTTTTAAAGGAGGGTCCGGGACTTTGGCGTTTCTTCGTTTTCATTTTTTCTCCGATCCTCTTTCCCTCCAAGTCCATTTTATCGTCTTGCATCTTGAGAACAAAGTATCGGACCCAATTCGTCCCATTGGTTGAGATTTCAAAGGAATAATTGAGATTAAAGAGAGATGCTTCCGCATAAAGGACCTTTATGGAACACTTAAGGGATGATTACAAGCAACAATTATTTTTTTATTGCAAAGGACTTTATTTAAATTAAATTAACACGCAATGAAGTAGTGAGATTCTAGTGACAACAGATTTCTTTTTTCCCTTGTTTGGTACTATTTTGGTATCCTATTCGATTTGGCGGAGCCATTCGAATTTCATTTAATGTCAAATTCAGGAGAGCTCAAAGTGTTTTGTGTGAGCTGTGCAAGCTATCACTCTCCCTCTCGCTTTCGACTCTTTCCCTCCTTTCTCGCTGTGACCGACAATCGAGAGACTCCGTAGCATCGAAGATTACGTGCCGAGAATCGCGAATTATTTTTCCCGTGCAATCCCATATAAACGTGTATAAAGCATTCTCCACGACGAGCCGACTTGAAATAACTGCAACCAGCGAATTGTCTGCATAAAATATTCACAGGCCAGCAGCTGAGTGGGGGGAGGTTTGCTCCAGAGGAAGGGATGCGCCCACGTGGGGTGCAAGTCTGCGAGGGTTGATGGCGCGCGCGCTTGCAAAGGCTAGGGAAGTTCTCTACACATGTATAGCCATTTTGACCATATATCTCGCTGCCTGAAGCCGTTATCTTCGCTCTTTGCTCCCTCTTTTTCTTGCGAGGACGCCTGAAGCTTCGACCTTGGAAGTGGATTCGTAACACGCCGTTTGAGAGTAAAGGAGCGAGAATTGGACTTTTGTGCTTCTTCTTCTAAACCACTTTTGAAAAACAACTATCCTTTATCATATTGTGACATATATGCTCACATCCTTCTCGATTTTTATCCACTCTCAGTTACTACGAATTTACGACCAACCATGATGAAAATTCTTTTATCGCGAATCAAATTTGTCACTCAAATAAAGTTTGTCAATAAATAAAATATCTGACATTTAGCCAATGGGTTTTAAGCTTGCTTTGACAGGAAGCTTTGTGCGGATGAATAAATTCTTGTTTTTTTTTGGGCTAAGTGTTTATAAATAAGGGGCACTCCACGTCAAATCACGCGGTCAGCGACCTGAACCTCTCCGATTTTGATGTCCAATGAATGGTGGGTTTCGTTTGGCCTTTTTCAAATTAATGAAATTTTTTCACAGAAACTAGGGCTCAAAACAGATATTTTCGTCATAGTTTGATAATGGGCCGAAAAAAATTACTATTTTTTTTATTGTTTTTAAATCCTCCGTTTTATTTCAGGTCATCGAGGCTAATACATTTTTGAAAAATGTTGTCGTTTCACTCTTAAACTAAGAAAAAAATCAAGTTTCACTAGAAAAATATTTTTGTTGTTATTCTCACTACAAGAAACAATCGAAATAAGAAATTATCAAAAAAATAAAAATAGTAATTATTTTCAGCCCATTATCGAATCATGGCAAAAATATTTGTTCTGGGCCCTAGTTTCTGTGAAAAAATTCCATTAATTTACAAAGGTCACTCCTAAAAAATTAAATAAAAGTTTCTAAAAATTTGAGGTCATATTTTGGGCAACAGAACCCGCAATTCATTGGACACCAAAATCCGAGGGAGTAAGGCCGATAACCACGTGATTTCATGTGGAATGCCCCATATGTTTAAGGAATTCGCAAAGACAGAGTGCAAATAATGAGTTTGCTGACGCAAACTTTTACTCCCTCTGATATTACACAATAACATTTTATATGTTAATAGATAATCGTGACAGGATGTTTTTTTAGTGAAGTAAGAGAAAATCAATCAGGGACTGGAATTTAATTTTTAATTTTTTCTATGGAGTCTGTTAATAATGTAATGGGAATAACTTATAGGATGTTATGTTATTTTTAAATGACAAATGATTCTGATAAAGATGGTATCCTTTTGATGAGATTTTTAATAGAAATAAAAAATTCGATTTTCTTAAATCTGGTAAATGTTGAGCTACCAAGACCAAAAGTGCATAATTTAACCTTATCTGGGTCTATTCAACCTTGTCCATTTTTAAACCAGTATTCTGACCAAACTATCGGTCGGAACAATCTCAAAACAAAGCTTCCTTTATGAGGGAGCAAAATTAGAGAAAAGTCTTCGAACATTCTAGTTGATGTATTAAAAATTAATTTATAAAAAATCAAATATATATTCAAAAAAATTCATAAAAAAAAAAAAAAAAAAGTAGTCGTGGGTCTGTTTCGACCCAGTGAGTCCACGGAAGATTAAAATAGAAAAATCTAATTTTCGAGTCCTGCATTCACAACTAAAAATTCCTAGAAATCGTACTTATAATAATTAATAGAAAAAATTGTTGTACGATAAAAATATATAATTCAGATCGTCCCCAAGAGAATCGATGCGATTCTAAAATCTTTTGTGCAAAAAAAACTTTGACAGTCTCGTATTCACTTCTGCATTCGAAACTACCACACCAAGACGCTGGTTTACGGGGGTCATTCGAAATTTTAGGGGTTGAACTTGACGTGCTTGCTGACTGCGTCAGAGAAAGAGAAAGAGAGAGATAGAGAGAGAGGGCAAGAGACAGCGAGTGAGGGCGAATGAGGGGAAGCACACAGAGGGATCGGAGAAAGTGTACGAATAGCGGAAACGAGTGAGAGAAGATGTACTAGAGAGATCTATATAAACCTATCTGTACATCGAATGCAGAGATCGCGCGGACGAGGTGAGGGAAGCATAGAGAGAGATAAATGGATAGAGAGAGAAAGAGAGTGAAACGGGTGAGTGGCCATAAACTCCGGTGTCGTTTGCGTTTTCTATTTAGCCATTTGAGTTTGTCCGCCCGTAGCACGAGGATGCGATGCAGAAGAGAGTCCTGCGATGGGAGGATGTATCGTAAGCTCGAAAAAAGGGCGTCTCTAGCATCAATCGAGCATGGAAATGCTGCGCCCTTTTTTGTCTCATGCTTCATCGATATGTATAGCTTTTTCAGCAGTGTCGTACTCATGGCTTTGCACAGCCGGCAGGACTCGATTCGAATTGAATTCTATACGATTTGGGTAGTTGGATTTACATCCTCGGATGCAACTCTCTATGCTATATATATATATATATATTTATGCACACACATAAAAGACAGAGAGGATTGTACTTCGTTTTTTCTTTATTTTTTAGATCTCAAAAACGTTTCAAGACACTGTTTTAAATCCTTAGAAAGATAAAGCAATCGAAAGGACCGATATTTTACTTTTGATCTGTGCAGTGTCGATTGACAAAGTCACTAAAAAATCGTGAAGTCTTGGTTAAAAAATCAATGTACCTTTGAGAAGGTGCATTTTATGTTTAACTTAAGTTTTCATAATTATCAGTCAACTCCATTTTTTTAAGGATATTTTTCCTCACCAATGGACGTGAAACTTGCACAAAACTTTAATTTAATCTTTAAGCACGTATGGGGAAAGCTTTGGGCATGTATGTGTGTGTGATTGTGTCGGCTCGAGTCGTGGAAATGCGTAGGTTATTCGATATCCTCTTTTTTTCCAATGGGGGATATCACGTCGAAAATTCGCAGGAATGGATATCGCCCAGCATCCAACTTTGGGTCTATGATTGTATTTATATATATATATGTATATACAGACTATCGCAAGTCTATACATATCTTTCTATACATATGTATATTGAACGGGATAAGAACCTGCGAAGGCAGTGGATGTCATATATGTATATTGGTATATATACAATATATATGAAGCATTCCACACCAAGTGGGCCACTAAAAAATCGTGTGATCTCGAAATATTATGAAACATTTTTTTAAAGGTTATTGGAGTGTCAAAAGCAGGCAGGATTTTTTTCAGATTTTTAAATCTGATTTTACACCCTCAATTTGGATACGAATGTTGTTATTTATTTTTTTTCTATTAATTTTACATGCGAGACGATCCATTGCACAAGAAAAAACACCTCTACATAAAATTTAAGTTTTCCAATATACTTTATAATCCCATCTTTTTTGAAGCTGTTCAGAATCCTTTTCATGTATTTTTGAGCGAAACAAGGCAACAATATTTTTTTTTCGCCGAGTTCCCCGTATCCAATTTTCCTACAACTTCGAAAGAACTTTCGTTGATTTCACAACAAATCACAGCAAAATTAAGTATGATGGAGAATTCATATCTGCCTACTGTTTTCTGAGGTTAACTGATGAAAACACTTGCGACTTACGACAAATATTCGATGTTTTCCAGCGCCCCCACTAAATTTATTGGAAAAACATTGAACATATATTATTTACCGTGTATCAGCGTGGGGTAGATGTATTATTAATTCGTTTATTGTTCGGAAATACCAAAGTATTTTGTGAGGTCCCAATTTTTGACTTAAACCCCACGCTGAAATACGGTAAATAATGTATGTTCAATGTTTCTTTAATAAATTTAATCAGGGCGTTGGATAACATCGAATATTTGTCGTGAGTCGCAAGTGTTTTCATCAGTTAACCTCAGAAAACACTTGGAAGATATGGATTCTCCATCATGCCAATTTTTCTGTGATTTGTTGTGAAATCAACGAAAGTTCTCTCGAAGTTGTCGGAAAACGAATTGTCGAAGTTGTCGGCGAACTCGACGAAAAAAAATATTATTGCCTTGTTTCGCTGAAAAATACACGAAGAGGATTCTGGACAGCTTCAAAAAAGATGAGATTATGAAGTATATTGGAAAACCTAAATTTTATATCGAGGTGTTTTTTGTGTGCAATGGATCGTTTTGCATGTAAAATGAATCGAAATAAAAAAAATAACAACATTCGTATCCAAATTGGGGGTGTAAAATCAGATTTAAAAATCTGAAAAAAATCCTGCTCGCTTTTGACACTCGAATAACCTTTAAAAAAAAGTTTCATAATATTTCGAGATCACACGATTTTTTAGTGGCTCACTTGGTGTGGAATGCTTCATATATTGGTATATAAGTATACAGGGTGTACGTACAAGGGTGTCTATCGGGAACGCCGTTTGCCGTACATTTATTGCCTCTCTCGCGCGCGATCTTCCTCTTTCGTAAGAGCGCATATATATAGATATATATTATACATATATACAGTTGGGCTTTTCAGGTTACGACGTTATATTTGATATTGGATAGACTCCCGTATACGTATCATTGATGTCGTAAAGCCAGCCGTAAATAATATTAAATAAATGTAATACCCTCGGCAAAATGCCGTTTAGCTGATATCGTTTTCCTTACTCGCATGGAATACATACGTTTCGCATCGGATTATATTATATAAATTTGGAAAGAATGCGGAAAAAATATCGTTCCACAATCGTCTGGAAAAACTTAATCTGATGTTTTCAGTTTCTTGTTCTTCAAAGTTCATTTCAAAAATCGCACGAGTTTTTCCGCCTTCGTGAAAGTTTCTGCACAATGTTGGTGAAGCTAATATCTAACCTGAATCTGAAATGAATTCACAAATATTATGTAATATTATAATCCACAAGTATGCATTAGGAAAGGATGGAGCACAACAGCCCCCCTAAGGCGGTTAATACTTTTTGTGGGTTTCAAACATGAAATCAGTTTACTTTCGTTCTATCTCGAACGAATTCACTGACGTTTTGCCGAAACTCAAAAAAAAAAAAATTTTTTTGGGGCACGACGGCCAACCTCTAAATATTATTTAAAAAATTTTTTATCTTAAAAATTGTTTTCAACGTTGGAAACCTTTCCTTTATCTTGCAACAATTGTTTTAACCCAACAACATTTTTTTTAATTCAAATTTTATAGATTTAATTTTTTAATAATTTAGATTAATTTAATTTTTTAGGATTCATTTTTTAGATTTAATTTAATTGAACTTTTTTAATTTAAATTTTTTAGACAATAGCAAATTTTGTTTTCTTTTGAACACTTTTCAATTCCGTTGGATATAAATTTTTTTCAAATTTCTTTTGATGGTCTATTTTAACCCGGATGTAGTGCATCAGCCTCGAAATGGACGAATACATCAAATTCATCATAAATTTGAAGAAGAAAAAAAATCTGACCCAATTTTTTTTTAAATATCAATACATAAAATTTTTTTTGACCAAAATTTTGACAATTCAAGGAACTTGAAAAAACAATAGTGCGCTCATCATGTAAAATTTCAATACTTTTTATTGCACATCATAATGTGAAAATGGCTTTGAATATTTGATCGGTTGCTCATTCGATTTTTCCTTCTATGGAGCAAATGAATCTTATATTGGAGCTATTTTTGGAATTGAAAAATTAATTGTACAGGCTTTAATAGAAACACTTTGCTAAAAAATGAGTCTATTATGGAAAAAGATTGTAGAAGCTGGCAGGATATTCTGCATGCTAAAATTAAGCAACAAACAGTTATTGCAGATTCTAATTAAATTTAATGCTTTTAAGAAAACCTTAACATTTTAGAATGGCATTGTTTCTTAAAAATTATTCGAGTTAGTGCTTTCATAAAAATTTTATTTAAAAAAATCTAATTTTTATTTCCATGAAATTTGATTAAAATATATTATTATTATTATTATTATTATTATTATTATTATTATTATTATTATTATTAATATTATTATTATTATTATTATTATTATTTTATTCAGTAAAATGAGAATTATATATTATGTTTTTAAAAAAATTGACGCGATATTTCGAAAATTGCTTGAATTAAATTGTTGAAAGATATATTTACGAAAAAAAAATCGAAATTTCGATCATATCTGAGCGAATCGTTAAAACTGCATGATCGAACCTTTTCAAAATTCTGAGAGGTAAAAAAACAGTTTTCAAATTTTCCGGATATTTCTGAGTACTTTCGTTCGAAAAAATTGGAAATTTTTATTCAGCATGACGATTTTTTCCTAAAAAGCCAAATTCATCATCTTTGTTATTATTTTATTGCTACACGACGATAAAATAAAGAATAAGTCAATAAAATTTCGATCAAATCGAATGCGAATGAATTCCAAACGCTCAGCGGGATGAGCCAGTTTTATGCCCATCCAAGCTTGTGGTCTCTGGTCATAGTCATCAGGAACACACGGCAATCTTATCCGCAGTCGTGGTACAAGAGCGATTATCTCGGTTCCCGTATCAGTTAGAGCTACGTCACAAAACGCGCACGCGGCGTTTAAGGCCAGAGAGTTGGTGCGGACGCGCGATGATGCGGCTCGCTGTAACGTAGATCTCGATGCAATAAATCGAAGGAAAAAAAAATCATGATCTCTGCTCGAAACTGCTGACTACCGAGAGAGTAGCTCCTCGAGAAGAAGAGCCTCTCTTGCTAAGTTTCCTTGCAAATACATCCTTCCAGAATACCGGTATTCACTTACATTTCCGAGGAAGGAATCCTCAGATTCTGTAGCACGGATCACAACCGTATAGACATCTTAAATATATAAAAATTACTGTGTAATAGATTACTATGTATGTCGGCAAGCCTTAAGGCCCTTCTCATTTAATTGCATCTATAATTTTTATCTATAGAGACCCAAAGACTCTCCGGCAATGATATCAAACAGAGCGAAGAAAACGAAGCGGGAAAACGAATGTTTAAAAATATAAATAAATGCATTTTTTTATTTAATAGTAACGCCTCACTGAATGTTTTCAATGCTTGAATTTGCAAATTGTTTTAAAGAAAATATTATAAAATATTGTGTAAATGTCGCTCTTTTATATGCTTTATATTTTGAATAAAATCATGAACAAATTCATAAAAAAATTGAGTAAACAACATTTTTGTTGTACTCTTCAAGATACAAATAACAACATGTAAAAATTTAAAAACGATCGCATTTTATTTTGTTATTTAAAAAAATGAATGAAAAAACGTCGAAATTTCGGTTGTCACAGTGGAACAGGGCTGCGAAATTTATAATTTGTAATTATTTTTAGTAATTATTCGTAATTATTTGTAATTATTCATTACTTTTAGAATGTGTAATAGAAAAAATTTTCATTACCCATTACAATGCAGTGTGCAGTGACAAAAATTTCCATTACCCATTACAATGTAGTGTGTAACGGAAAGCATTTTCATTACCCATTACAATGTAGTGTGTAACAGAAAGCATTTTCATTACCCATTACAATGTAGTGTGTAATGGAAGAAAATTTCGTGACCTATTACAATGTAGTGTGTAATAGAAAAAATTTCCATTACCCATTGCAATGTAATGTGTAATGGGCAAAACTTTGATTGCAATTTTGGGAATGGAAAAATATAGAATGAATAAATTATTGCAATTTTGCATTACATTTTAATGACTTAGGTACCTTTAATTCCATATGCATACAAAAAGTTGAACGTTGAACTGCACTTCTAAATACACTTTTTTTGAGCGTTTGTTTTGGCCAATATCCTTTGCTCAAAGTGATTTTCTGTGAGCCTATCGAATTCAGGAGCGTTCATCATCTTTGCGTAGCTGAAAAGCCGTTCCACCGGGGCAGACGATGGCAATGACGTATTATATTTTAAACAAGTTTTATTATGGAAGAAAATTATGAAAGTGTCAATTACAAAGAATAGGAAAGAATAAGAATAAAAGTGTAGGACACTAAGCATGAAATTTTTCTTGCTGTTCTAAATGATCACACGACCACTTAATTACTAGTTCTGGCTCATTTTAACCCAGGCCAAAAAACTAATACGATATTATAAAAAGTGTCCAAAATTTCCATTACACATTTAGTTGTAATGAGCAAGCAAAATTTTGTCGATTACACACTACATTGCAATGGGTAATGAATTTCTTTTTCATTACATACTACATTGTAATGGGTAATGGTTTTTTTTTCATTACACACTACATTGTAATGGGTAATGAATTATTTTCCATTACACACTATATGGTAATGGGCAATGGATTTTTTTTTCATTACACACTACAGTGTAATGGGTAATGGAAATTTTTTCCATTATACACTACATTGTAATGGGTAATGAATTTTTTTTCCATTACACACTACATTGTAATGAGTAATGGACATTTTTTCCATTACACACTATATTGTAATGGGTAATAGAAATTTTTTCCACTACACACTACATTGTAATAGAAAATGAAAATGGCAATGCATTACAAAAAGTAATGCATTGATTGCAACCCTACAGTGAACTACTGCCTTAAGGAAGCGGAGAAAACGACGGTGGAAGTCAAATGTTTGGGATATTAAAAAATAAAAAACACTGAAAAAGTGTGGTCAGCTACTTCGGTAAAGGAAACGAATCCTGAATTTACAATTGCAGGCTCCCAAGCGGGCTTCTCCCTCTCCCGTCTCTAAACCGGAAATGACATGTCTTTTCGAGGGTGTGAGATACTGCACATACAGTGAGAAATAAGAGATACTGTCGCGAGAGTTGCTCTCGACGAAAAACAGAAGCATCGAGAGGTGTCGAAGTTGTAACGCCTCGGCGCCTGGCGTTTCCTCCCCCATTTATTTCCATGACCCACTGACCTGGGACTCTTGAGATAGGCATTGAAAAAAAAAAAAGAAATATCATGACCCAAAACGTGCATCAGTCATTGAGCGTCAAAACTCGGTCTCGATTATCTCCCTCTATCTTTCTCATGTGCTCCATCCTTCGGCCGACATCGAGGAGAAATAGGAAGCCCGGAAAATTAGTCGCCAAGTGTTTTATGTATCCTGCTTCGAAAACACGCGCGTGGCCATGTGTCAACAGTTTTGGGACTCTCGTAGCGTGCGAACCGTTTCATCAATCTTATCGATACTAATAATTTAAGAAATTTAAATGTCGCTGATAAAAGAAAAAAACTTTATCACGTCACAGTTTTTTTTTTACCAGCTCGTTGTAAAAATTCATTGAACCACGACATAGATCGAAAGAGAGAGAGAGAGAAATTTAACGGGCTCTTCGCCAGATGTGCGGGCACCGAATCGGCCCACCGCGATAACGACATTTAATCGCGGGACCAGAAGCAACCTACTAGTAATTTATACATATACATATTTATCTATGCATCGCTTCCATGAGCGGAAAAAATGTTAATCGCGAAAATATTCCATCTGTGAACAAAAATTTATTCAAAATAAAATAATTATTCAACATTGAGATTTTTTCGTTTTTCCGCCAAAACCAACACTTTTTCGAAAATTTACGTCGACGTGGCTATATAAAAAATTTATTTACCGCGCATAAAAGTGATTATTATGATTTTTTGTATTTACGGAATAAAAATCATTAATTTTGATTGAAAATCGGGACCACTCTAAAAACTTGCAACTACAGAAGGATTAATTTTTTGTTTAAATATGAAAAATAGTTATGTATATTTAAAAAGTATCAGGAATAAAATATACGACTCAATTAAAATTTTGAGGTCTAGCAGTTTTTAATTTGACTCTTTTAAGCTGCGACGACCTTCAAATTTTATTTCCACGCAAACAATCGGTTAATGGTAGTTTATATCTTGGGCAATGTGCGGATTATGATCTGCAATTTGATAGAGATAATCTTAGGACAATAAAAAAAAAATACCACGAAGATTTGCTGATTTGATTATTTCCACAGAAATAAATTCGTTTTTTTTATTCAATAAAATTATACGAAAAGCACGACTGACGGACAATTCCGTAAACTTTTGAAAATCAGCTAAAGAGATTATAATTGCTCACTTTATTTTATTTAGTAATTATATTCTACATGACCATCAACAGAAATACAAACATTAAATCCTTTTAAAAATGATGGATCAATTTAATTCTCAATGTCACTAATTATCATGGAAATTTAATCGAATGACTTTAAACGTTCTCGATCGACATACATTTCTTGTATTGAATCTCGCAATGGAAAATGATACATTTTTTCTCAACAGCTCATGAATTTCCATCGAATTATCCGTATATCGATTTCATATATACACATTACACATATAGATACACATATATAAGGAGTTCTTTTTCAACCGGACCACTTTTTTTTCACCCTCTCCAATTTTTTTCAAAATATTAGTTTGAAATATTAGTCAAAAGGAACGTCTCTGATTTTTCTAAGATTTTTTTAGGCGTCCGTTCAAGATTTTAAATTTTTCATTACGAACACTGTATCTCAAAAAATATTCATTAAACAAAAAAAAATATAAGAATAAAAACTTATTCATTTTTACCACTTTATCGAAAAAATTAAAATCATAATTTTTCTGCATTGACAAAATTGAAATTTGGCAAAAAAATGAGAATAAAATTTTTGTTAAACCTCATAATTCACTGTCGATTTCGATACGAATTTTACAGGATGTCTGTCATTGGGTAAAGAGTCTGCAAAAAAAATTTCGGAATGGCACCTGCAATGGTTACGATGAAAAAAAATGAAAATCCTGCGAAATCTCATAACCGCATATAGATTTCGCAGTGTTTTTATTTTTTTTTAATCGTAACTATTGCAGGCACCATTCTGAATTATTTTTCGCAGACTCTTTACCCAATGACAGACATCCTGTAAAATTTGGATCGAAATCGAAAGGGTGTTATTAGGTTTAAAAAAACTTTATTCTAATTTTTTCCCAAATTTCCATTTTTTCAATGCAGAAAAATTGTAATTTTAATTTTTTCGATAAAGTGGAAAAAAAAAAATGTATTCCTGTGTTTTTTTTTGTTTGATGGATATTTTTTGAGATACAGTGTTCGCAATGGAAAATTAAAAATCCTGAACGGACGCCTAAAAAAATCTAAACAAAATCACAGACGTTCCTTTTGACTAATATTTCGAACTGGCAGATTTTGAAAAAAATTGGAGGGTGAAAAAAAAAGTGGCCCGATTGAGAAAGAACTCCTCATATACAAGTGTGTATCGCTTTCGCTCTCTTCCGTCTTGAGCTTAAATGCCTCATAACTAACTCAACCTCGGCTTCCTAATTAAATATCTATCGTTTAATTAAGAATGATTTACCGCGGGCAGTCAGAGACCGGAGAGGAATCGAGCCAGCCAGTCTGGCAGACAAGCAGGCTTGTATGTATGTATATATATATATATATATATATATATATATATATATCCATAATCTATATATATAAATGTAATACTATACACAGCAGCTACCAGAGAGCAGAGAGAGCATTGAAGCGCTCGTAACCGCACTCGATGCTCTCGGCAATCAATGCAGGAATTATCCTCATTAGGTCGATCCGCAGTCTGCTGCTGCTGCTTGCTCGTCGGCTTCACCGACCGAGCTTGCTCCTGGTTCCTCTCTCTTTCTCTATCTCTTTCTCTCTTAGCCGCCTCTGTGCGCCCCACACAATTCAACATTGCGGTTATTCGCGAAAGAATGAGAGACGGAGATAGGGACACATAAGACCGAGTAAGACGGATGAATCTCGCGAAACTGGAGAAGATACGACAGAGCCAGAGAAAAAATACAGTAATGACCCGATAAGTTGGAAATTAAAAAAAAAAATCGACAAATCTTTCACGGTAATTATTAAATAATTAATCAACGACGAGATTTATTTAGGATGAAGGTTAGGATCTTGTTTTTGAATCATTAACAAATGGAAATTTTTATTTTGAAAAAATAAACAATTAGATGAAATTAATCAATCCTGATTATAGGATAGTTAATCGATTCAGGATAATTTATAATTTTCTCCTATCATTGAATCACGATTCATCACTAAAATAAAATGATTTGCTTTTTATGATGAAGAGAATTTATTGAATATTTTTCACTCATTCGATTATTGGCTCAATTAAATAGTATAGGCCGATATTTAAATAAAATTTTATTCATTTATTTAACCCTTAATAACCCTTTATAGTCACACGGGGTGAAATATACCCCAGCAATTTTTTTTTACCTGCAATACCTTTCAGAAAATTCGAGACAATAGGACATGTTTCGCCATCTATAGATAATGTGAACCTTTAACTATGGAACCAGGTAGGTATTATTTGAATGGGCCCGTCAGAATTATTTTGGCAGCCGTTCGAACCGAAGTATGTAAAAATTTGGGCTGAGTAATACTCCAGATGACTACAGTGTAAAAAAAAAATGGAGCGATTTTTTTTCGGTTTTTCTTAAATAATCTTCAACCGTATACGTATTAAAATTGATAATTGTGAAGTTCGAAATTTTTTCAAAAAAATTCACTGGACCAAGCAGCGGTCAATGTAAGGATTTTGTATAGAATTTGGTGTGGAATTTAGTTTCAGCATAGAATAATTATCATATCGAATAAGGAGCTTTGTTTTTTTGTATCAAGGTAGTTTTGAATTTTTAAAAATCCATTTTTATCAATAAAATAACGCTTATTCCACAAAAACAGGCGTATCATATTGTCGGAAAAAATCCTCATTTAAAATGTTAAAATAAATATACTTTTTGAAGCGGTTGCTAAATTAATCATTCCTACCTAAAAGCATGCTATTTCAGGTTTATGAAACAATTTTTTTTAGATTGAAAGTTAACTCTCCTGTACAATTTTTGAAAAAAAGTCATTTTCAGAAAGATATTGTTGTAAATTTGTTTTTGCATATTAAAAATCACATTTTTTGAAAATAATCGGTATGGTCGTGTAGAAAAGGGTTGAAAGTACATTACAGTATTTTTTTTTACATTTTTCAATAACTTCTCGCATTGCAAAATGATTGGGGTGAATTTCACCCACTATGACTTTTACGTAACTTTTTCAAGTTTAAGGGTTAAACATAATGAATCATCTCTGTAAGGACGATTGTCAGCAGGGTTGGACGAAATTTGTCGTTTATCAACGTGGCTTCGCATCGATGGCAGAAGGGGATGATTTGGTCGTCACTTTTACCGGGGGTTATATTTGTAATGTACGAATGTTCGACTGTATCGTGATTTATACCGGGGAACGAGGACGACGACGGCGAGGAAGAAGAAACGGAAAGGAGAGCGAGCGAGATATCGCGTCTCGCGAGAGAAATCGGCGAAGCCTGTGGATGATGCTGAAGAAATCGGCAGAGCCTGTGGATGATGCTGAAGAAATGAGCCAGGAGAGATGAGACTGTCGAGAAAGAGAGCTATTAGATGGAGAAGCTGGTTGCACATGTGTGTTTTTTCGTGGATGATTGTGTGTGCCATACTACGATGGTGGAGCCCGAGAAAAACTGGAAATCCGCGCAGGGCTCTCTCGCAACGGGGTCCACGTCGGACATCCCAAGGGGTAAGACCCGAGTGAACGCGCGGAGCTTCTGGATATCCTACCTGTGGAACTCCCTCCTTCTGCCTCCACTCATCCTTCCACCTCGTGAAATTTCTTCCTTCTCAATCTCTCTCTCTCTCTCTCTCTAGGTCATCTTCCTCTCTCGCTCTTTTACTCGGCCAACTTTATCCGTTTACTACGTACTCCTCAAACGCATTCGAATCGTCGTGTGTGTTGTCAATGTGGAGGCCTAACTTCTCTCTCTCTCTCTCTCTCTCTCTCTCTCTCTCTCTCTCTCTCTCTCTCTCTCTCTCTCTCGCCTGTTCTTCAGCTCTCTCGTTTTTTTTTTCTTCTATCTCCTCTTCTCTCTCGATCTCTGATTCCCTTACCTCTCTCTCCTCGTCTCAGCGAGAGACAAAAAGGAGTCGCTGACTTCGAGTGACAACTTAGCGAGCCAGAGCTCACCTCGCCCCGTCAGTCTCCGAGGCCACACACAGATCGTCCATCCGAGCATATATATATATATATATATATATATATATATATATATATATATATATATATATTTATGTGTAATATATATCTGTATAACTTTCCCCTGCCTAGATTCCCATCGATAATTAATAACGAGACGATTGATACATACGTATATGTTCATTTATATCGGGGTGCGGAGATATTGGATATTTCAGGTCAATTCTACCAAGGTTCGACTCTTACTTTCTCGAATATGGTTCAAAACTTTTTTTTCCATAAAAAAAAAATTGTTAAAAATCTCAGTAGAGTTATGATTCTACTGAGAGTAGCACTCTGCAATATGCTAGGTTTTCTCGGTCAACTCTCATTAAAGAAAAAAAATAAAAACGTCCAATGCTAAAATCTCAAATGATTATCGATTGGCCTGAAATTCGTTGTAAAACTTTATTTGTGAAAAATTAAGACAAACTAGGAAATCATGAGATCCAAATGGCTAATTGTACTAAAATGGCTTCTTAATTACTCGCTTTCGGGATGCTCTTGTGAAACTTGTTTCAAATAAAAATAAAACATCGTGATTCGTGGAACATTTTGGTTTTTTTTTTCACAGTCATGAGATGTACAGGTGTTAATTTCTATATGATTTAAGAATTTTTTCAAAGTGACTGTATTGAAAAAATATAAAATCAAAAATCAAGAATAAATTCTGTTCACGATGATGAACAGAATTTATTAGCTAGCTATGAGGTAGAATTCATGAGGTAGCTTTCTGCTAACTTGTGATTGGAACGATTTTATTTATTTTATGAAATTAATTGGATGAATAATTGCAATGAATTGATAAATCTGAAAGATGGTAAATTTTTGAATTTATACGTTAATAATATGGAAAATAAATAAATAAATAGACAAATCGATACACTTTGATGAAGTTTTCAACAAAATAATTCTGTCACGAGAATTTAATGTATTTCACGAACTTGGCTCATACTCCTTTCAGTTCCATTTAACCTACATATGGGGGCACTATTTTTCATCTATTTTAATAGGACTGTATCTAGTTTGCAACCAGTTTTTATGTAGAATAATCCATATCAACTTACCGAATATTTAATCGTCACTCTTTCCGACTTCGCTTTAAATTTTTTCTATCCATTTGAATGAAAAAAAAACATTCAATCCGTGCAAACTCAAAAATAATTTATCTTGAAAAAAAGCATCAGAAAACCGATAATTTTTGTATACAAATTATCGGTTTTCTGGTGCTTTTTTGATACAGTTCGTGAAGCATACTAAATTCTTCTGAAAGAATTATAATGTCCAGTAGACTTTTTTGAAAACATCATCAAAATTTATCAATTTATCAATTTATTCATTTATTTATTTTTCATCTTATGTATAAATGCAAAAATTTATCATCTATCAAATTTATCAATTCATTACAATTATTCATCAAATTAATTTCACAAGATAAAGGAAATCGCTCCAATCACAAGTTAGCAGAAAGCTACCTCATTTTTCTTCCATCGTTCACCGGAGCCTCCCTTATAACAATATACATAATTTCGCTTCGTTTTTTTCTTATTTTCAAATTCAATTTAAATTCAAAGTAATCAAGCAGCCTCAACGAAAACCACCCTGAAAAAAGGGGGATGAAAGGCTGACTTATGTAGCAAATATTAATTTCATCATGCATCCATCGCGTGGTTCGAATCCTTAAACTAGATCACCTAGATCACATATTCTCTATCGGGATAAAGAAAAACCTCGTTCTCTAAATATACATACACAGTATAAAATTACACGACCAGCGAGCTAATTCATCGCTGAGGGGTAAAAGGTAATTGGTCTTGCAATTACGAATTCACGGTTGCTCATGAAGTGACGTGGTCACGATATATCTTAATCGTGTTATTAGGCTGCATAATATGATCGAATTGCGGATGGATTATAATGACGACTGGAAAAAAGAGACTCCGAGCACGGAGCGCATATTCGTCATACGAGAACTACGGTCATATGGTCGTGTAAAAAAAAAAAATGTACACGTATACGCGCAGCTTCGCTGTATGGTAAATGGTGTAAGAGTAGCTAACACGGCCATATGTCGAGCTTGTAGTGGCTGAGGAGAGCATCGCTGGCTTTGCTGGTTATACCCGAAGTCGCCCTGGGCGACAAGGGGTGGCAGGAAGCACACAGAGGAGTAAACCCTCCCCGAATACGCTTTATCCACCCCTGAATTTTCGTCTCTAACGTCGCTCTCTCCGCTCTCCCTCTCTCTCCCTCTCTCGTACTTTCCCTCTTTCCATTATCAGTTATATGTATATTGACGGCTGATAAACAAAAGGGCGTAACCCAGGGCACAGAGCAATACGAGCCAAAGTCTTTGGTGTACCAGCAGACGAAAAATGGGCCCACTACCGCCACAAGCGCAACGGATAATGCTGTTTCGATTTACATACATAGGTATCACATTTTTTCCGCCCTCCGCCTTTCACCCTATCCGGGCGAAACGAAAGTGGCATTAATGCGGAAGGAAAAAAAAAGAGAGGAAAAAATTTGCACAGCTTTTAAATCCACGAAATTCGAATCTCCATTCTTTATTTGCGTTAAAGCTTCGAGATAAGTGGAATTTACATTTTACGCTGATATTTCCTGAGCCGTGGATTTTGGGGTTTAAAATTGAGACCAAAAATCGTTGCGTGCATTTTTTTGAATTACCTTGTAGCCGCAGAGAAAATGAAGTTTCGTGTTATTGTGATTGATGACCAAGTTCAGGAATGATTTAGAAATAATTTCCATCGAAAAACAACCTTAAATGGCTAGGGTTGAAGAGTTTTTTGAAATTGTCAACGAAAGAGGAAATGGAAATCAAGAATAAGACGAAGATGCGATTCGACTTGCCAGTTCGACTAAATGGCGAGTCTGTCTTTTTGGGGGTTTGACGTTGCGAGGAATATATGTTCGAGCTCCGGCGTCAATATTGCTGTGGCTTACCAGATGGGATTCTGGCTACGTTTATCCGGGACTAAGTCCGTCGTGGGCGCAGCAGGCCGAAGGGTGAAGGAGCTCATGTATATATCATGCGTGTCCTACACGCGCGGAATGTCCCGTAATTGATAGCGGAGAGAACACATAGTGAGCTCGATGGGCCGTAGGAAAATAATAAGCCATTGTATACATAGTGGCCCCACCACGGGTGTCTATGTCGATGGTCCAATGGCAGAAGGACTTATAATCATGTATTTCGCAGACTGGATACCTCTCCATTCAACTTTAAGTTCTCCATCTGCATTTTCTATATATATTCATCCTGGCATTATTGTCAACTTCTTACACGATGCTTTTTCTCTTACTTGTTCAAAACACCGTTTTGGTGGTGAATTTTAAGCACCACCTTAGTTTAATTCACTCTAACGAGATGAATGAATTCACGCAATGTTTTCATTGGAGGTGAGATTAAAAAACGCAGAAAGCTTTGCACCTTTTCAGATTTATGATTATTGTGATGGATAAATATGATTGAAAATTGAGTGGATAAGGGGACAAATAAATCAAAATCGTGAGATAAATTACGATAAATTATATAGAGCTAGAAAATTTCAACATCACGTAAGATAGATTTTAATTTTATTTTTTTAAATTGATTTTATTTTACTTGCCATTTGACTTGCAATGTTTCGTTAAATTGTGATTATTTCTAAAAATGTTTGGTATTCCAAGGATTAACATGTTAATTACATTTAAGAATTTTTCTGTTCAAAATCATAATTGCAAAACAGTCCTAGAAGTACTTCTCGAAAAGATCTTTTGCAATAAGCAATGCTATTCTAAACCAAGTCATCGGAAAAAAACTTAACGAACTTCGTCAGTATATTAGTTTATTGAATAATTAATCAATGAAACTTTAGAAACATCGAATTAAAATAAATTGACGGCTCTTTAAAGAGGGAATTACGATTTTTGCAAAAAAAAAAATTAAGTTTACCATGAAAAAAAATCCCCTGAGAAAATAGTATAATTTAGTATGGAAAAAAGACAAAAAAAATTTAGAAAAATCGGTTTTTCCATATATCTTGCTCACTGACTTAGGAAACGTATTTTTAAAAAAAGATCTTCAATACTTGAAAAGCGAATATCATGTAAATAAATAAATATCGTGAGATAAATTACAATGAATTATATAGAGCCAGAAATTTTCAACATCACGTGAGATTGATTTTAATTATTATTTTTTTAATTTCATTTTATTTTACTTGCCATTTTACTTGCGATTTTTCCTTGAATTGTAATTATTTCTAAAAATGTTCGGTGTTCCAAGGATTAACATGTTAATTAACGATATTCAATTATTATTCTGTTCAAAATCATAATTGCAAAACAGCCAAAATGTCCGAGAGTACTTCTCGAAAAGATCTTTTCCAACGTAAAGCTTAACAAATTTCGTTACTATATTAGTTTAGATTATTGATCAAAAAAACTTTGGAAACATCGAGTTAAAATGAGTTGGCGACTCTTTAAAGTGGGAGTCACGATTTTTGAAAAAAAATAAATAATAATAAATAACAAAGTTTAGCACGAAAAAAATCCCCAGAGAAAATAGTATAATTGAGTATGTAAAAAAGGCCCAAAAAAATTGAGAAAAATCGATTTTTCGATATATCTTGCTCACTGACTTTTAAAAAAGGTCATCAATATTTCAAAAGCGACATATAAATAAATGTCGTTTTTAAAGAAAGTGATTTTCCAATTTTTATAAGATGAAGCATCGCTCCTTAATGTAATTAGTAATAGAAAAATTTGCCTTTTAACTGGAATACTATTTTTTTAAATTTCTTTATCTTCATCGGAACGAACAAAGTGCACGGATGGAAAACACATTGTGCTGGCGCTGTCAAGATATGTGACACGTAATCAAATCTCGGTCCAGGGTTACAGCGAACTCGTACTAAATATATATATATATCAATATATGTGCATTCTGTGCTGTGTGCGTACAGGAAAGCGCGCGATGATGCGCCGGGAAGTCCCAGTGCTTCGTCGATTAGATTAGGGTGGATTAGCCAATCAAAAACTACAATGCTCTCTCTCTCTCTCTCCCCTTGTCGGTCGCTCGTTGAGATCAGTATAGAGAGTCTTGCAACCCCTACAGTGACATTCGATGCTGCAGGCGTTCTATTGGATTTGCGCCGTCGCTAACGCGATCCCGAATCGAATGATTCCTAGCTCTCTTCCCGTTCTCTCTGTCACTGTCCTCCGAAATTTTCGGCGATCAACCATTGCCGAACAATCCACTAGGGCTCCCGTTTATTCGCTAACCATGTGAACTAGCCCTGGGTATCACCTTTTTACAAAAAAAGGACATTCAAAAAATCCTGACCTATTTTGCATCGCTGCAATATACGGAGCCTTCAAAATCGCCGAAGGAAATCGAAAACTCAAAGCGATTCAAAATGGAAAAAATGCAATTTTCATCGCGCACCCCAAAGAATTGCTGTTTACCGTTGTCAGGTTGATCCGAATGATCCGCAAAATTGATAATACCGAGGGAAGATACGATGCGAGAAGGAAAATCCATACCATCTGGTCAGTTCACCCAAATCCATGGAAAAATAAACGTATGGGCCTAAATCAATGGTCTCACGCCAGAAGGACCTCTTGCATGTGGACTCATGAATGTGGAATGAGCCCTTTTGTCTCTGAGTCATAATTGCTTATGGAGGCATCTTTTTCCATCGCTCGCGAGAGTCCATCGGTCTTTCGGAGTCCGACATGTGTAGACGGAAATACGATCCGAGTCTCTCTCTCGAGGAGCCGCTGGACCGATGGTTGCACAGACCCCCTGCGGTGAATATCGCATATATATATGCCGATGTGACCATACAAAAGGGCAAGAGCGACGTATCTCGTGTATTCATCCCCTTGGCAAAATGTAGCTGTCGCGCGAAACCCTCCGCGTCATTTAGACTCGTAAACGCACCCCGCAAATGGGCGCACGAGCATGGAAGAGGAAGGAACAATTAACCGAATTTGCATTGTATCTCTATCGAATTACCAGATTCGTATTATCGATAAAATTGGCAATTTAGAAGTGGGCCAATAGCGCAGCAAAGGGTGAGAAAATGGGGTACGACGAGGAGACAGAGAGAAAGAGAATGCGATGGATTTTAGTCTGGACGACGTGTGGGCACGTGTCGACGAGGGGTGAAACTATGTAAGGGTTGTCCGAAGACTCGTGATAGAGATAAATAATGAAAGAGGAATCTTATTCCATTCTTGTACATTCAATAGTTCTCGAATCGTTTCTGGAGCTTTCGCTCAATCGCTATTTTTGTATTTTTTCATCGAAACTTTTGTGTTGAACAAAACCGCAATCAGGTTACTCAAAAAAAAACAAAAAAATAACCAATTCTTGAAAGAACTCGCAAATCATATCGATTCATCATCGAAAAACGAGGCGTGAGTCAAAGGCGAGAAAAAATGCCGTTTCAGGCTTGATGTTGCCTAATGTTCGATGTATGCTTTTATCATTGGGAGGGATCCGGCATTGGGTCAGCGTGTAATCGCTTACTGCATAATTGCGATGGTTCTCCTCAACATCAGCATTGAAATTGTATCACGATCAATATCTTTACGAGGGGGCGGTGGAAAGAGAAAGAGAGATGGATATACCGTGAAGTCGATTAATTAGTCACTTGGGTCTTAATGTTCGCATGCCCCACCCGTCATCATTGCACGAAGAACAAAAAAGCGCGGTTAGGGTGATTCAGAATAAATGGTGGATGGTCGATTTGCCGTTGGAAAGTATCGCCCAGTATTCTGAATAAAATTACTCGGCTATTTCTGTATATTAAAAATAGCGAGGAGCCATTAACTTTCTTATTTGGTGCATAAGTGATTTTAGAAAATATTCGTCTTCACGTGATTCTCGTATGATTTCAGAGGTTCGTTGATTTCTTGTGATTCGGATGATTGCAAATTCTGGCGATCACAAAGACATCGGCTCTTTCCTCTTATTATTAGTTTTTATTCATTATTAATTTTCTTTAATTTTTCATTGCAATCACAATTATTTTCAAAATTTCTATTAGTGAATAAGTTATGAAATAGAAAATTCTCAAGATTGTCAAGAGCACTGCAGCAAAGCGTGAGAAATTAATTGACCTCATTTTGAATCGATAAATTCATGTGATTTCGAACATCTCTCAAGAATTCAGATCATTTCGAGCAATGTCTTATGATTTCGTTTATGATTTTATGCGAAGTAGATCAATTATTTCACAAATTAATGGCCCCTCGGAAAATAGCAACGGAAATAGCAGTGGAAGGTCGATAGAAAATCTTTCTCCGTCAATCTGATCGTTGTGCGATGCTGATTCTACAACCTGGATTTAATTTATCGCATCGACGAGTAATTACCTTCAATAAATGATATAATCGGATTTACCAACGAGACAACCATTGAATTCCAGTAAATGATGACTTTCCCATAAATGTCGCTAACTTTCTGCATAACAGACTTAAAAGACCGAAGATGGTCGCAGATTCCGAGCGTCGTGACGTTCGGAGGCCCTCTGACGACTGCTTCAATCGCGTATCTAGTGCATTATTGATAATGTATTCCTGAGAGAAGAACGCGAGCGAATGCGGCTATACAACAAATGTCGCGCAAACGGTAATGCGATCCACGTGGTTCTCTTCCTTCCACCGCGGGCCAACAGATACTACACACTACTTTACTCCATACACTTACACAGAGGCATATACATATATATTATAGATATATGCATTTATCTGTGTATAAGGGCACAGATGGTCGCCCTGGGCACTTACCAGTTACCACCCCGCGCTAACGCGCGAGCTTCTCCATCACAAACCCGCCCGCTGGCACACGGTCAAAGGGATCTCTAACCGGTAGCTTCGCTGGCCACTAACCATATTTATTCACGGTACCAGCAACGTCCGGCTGAATTTGTGCCTTAGATGCTGAATTTGGAGGGTTACGTATGGGGGTAGGAAATGCAGAAGGAAGTACCATATACAAGGAGAGAACGCGGGATTTGTGGGGGGTGATCGGTTTTCAGGTATGGATCAGCTTCTCTGAGTACGTAGATTTTTTAAAGAATTTTTAACAAGTCCGAATCAATCGATGGTGGGTTGGAAAGAGCTGGAGTCGAGTTTGTTTGAAGTTGAAGACTTTAGTTGGTTGAATCGATAAGCTGACTTTGAGGGCTCATAGTTTGTGATCTTATCAATAGTCTCATCAATGATCCTGAAAGCTTTCTAGATTATTTATTCTACATAATTGTTATAGATTATTATATTATTATCGTAGATTATACTAGATTTTTCAATTATTCGATATAAAAAGACGAGTTTTCGATTGAAGGACTTTTTTTAATACATACTTCCGTTCTAATTAATGGAGAATTCACTTTTTCAGCAAAATAAAGACGATCATTTTGAACTCTAGCCTCTTTATTTTAATTCGATGTTCCTCAACTTCATTTGATTAATCCCAAGATAAATTACTATACTTGCAAAATGCAAGAGATTCATTTTTATTTATTATCATGGAGTGATTTCAAAAAGTTTTTTCGAAATATCAATAAGGTAAATGTCCCAATACCCGACCATCTAAGAAGCGACGAAAAAGTTAACTTGTTTTTCGCGTTCAAGAATAAACTATTTTCGATAACAACTATGACTATTGGAAAGCTTGAAGTCTCTAGTTTCCAAAATACAGGGTATAGTTGTTGCTATAATTCGTTGTTCATTCATAATAACCGAAAATACTGAGAAATGTAAATGTACCAGTACCCGACCACCGGTTTTTCTATATGATCCAATACCCAACCACACATTATGACCCTATAACCGACCACTCATCTCTATGGTGGGGGGAAGGGAGGGGGTGAATTGAGAAAAATGCGTCGCTGCTCCGAGAACGTGTCACCGAAATTTTGGGGTTATGCACGAATAATATACATGTCAGCGGATGTCCGGTTACTGGGACTGAGCATAGTCACGAGCAAGTACCGATATCCGGACACATGGTCAGTCATCGGTACAAGATACATTTCGTATGTACCAATAACCGGACATGAAAATTAAGTACTTAAAACGCATTTTTTGCTAATTGTGACAACATAATCAAATTAGTGGCATCTTTCCGAATAAAAACAGCTAAGGCTCAGTTCGAAAACAATAAAAACGACTTCGAAATAGCTTCAATAAGATTTCGCGATTTCTTAGTACTTCAGCTTAGATAATGGCTTCCGTGCCCCGAATAGTACGCGTGCTGTCATATTAATTCAAAATTAAATCACAGACGATTCTTGAACTAGCAAAAGTAGTGTCGTATACGTAGATTATGAATCCTGGATATTAAATCAATTCACAGTTTAAGATTTCTCTTAAGTGAACGCTTAACTTAATTTCATAATAAATATACATTTGTGCACGAAAAAATTATTGAATAATCTACAGATGTAACTATTCGAAATACCAAACTTTTGTGTATATATCTATTTGCAATATTCGAAAAAAAAAATCACCAGCTTTTTTGATCAAGTACAAACCGCTGATGGATTCCATTGATCACTGATCAAGTTACTTGAGCATTTTAAGATTGACAAGAATCTTCATCATGCACATGAAACGTAGAATTTAATTGTAGAATTTAAATCTGAATTTAATTTTAGAGAATGCATGACAGATATAAAAGTGTCATATCTGCAGCAATTACACGCGTTCTCCCTTTGGCTCTGTCATGCCTGTAATAGGTCTACCCTATCGTGTCCTGTTTAGTCACTCGTACGACAGATCAGCAGCGAGTGGCCCGAGAGCAACAGATAAATTTGATTTATTTATAATTTCTCGGCAAGTGAGCGAGAGCAATAAAACGAAGTGCGCGGAGTTTCGCAGAGTGGTGTGAGCAAAATTTTCACGGGAAGAATGAAATGAGTTATGTGGTCAAGTTATTTTCAAGTTCGACCTGATTTACTGCCGTTGGAGTTTCCCACGGGGTCGAGCATCAACCCCATTTATTTTAATGCCAAAAACAGGTGAAATGAACAGGTAGATTAAAAGAAATACTCAAATAATAAAATTCTCACCTTAAATAAATCAATTCAACTTTTTTTCCTCTCCCCTAACCAACTATGGTCGAATAAATGAGTAAAATTAGCCTTAAGCTCACAGACAAGCTTGAAGAAAAAATTTTCTCGTTGGATGATCCTTCGATTGTTTTCGATTTAATCCACTTCTGCGCTGCTAATTTTCGACATGCTGCATCTGCCACGCACGATATTATTGGTTAAACAAGAGCCGGGCATATATTTACCTCCACCCAACAAGTGCCAAAGGGCTGAGCCCGGGGCCATCGTATCCTCGCGAGAACGCCAATGATTCTCAGTCTGCCATTCACGAAGGTACAAAGTTTTCGCATGTTCACGCGCGCGCTTGATACTGGCTTTGTACAAAGTTTTGCATGCACAACTGAGTTAACCAACGCCCAAGTTGGTCACTCGTTCCCTGGTCAGTTAGTATTCAGGACCTTAGCCAGGAAGAGAGGGTTTTGTTTCAGCGATAACGCCGATGGCCACAGGATTTCCACTTGTTTGAGGGGAGCATATTAATCATGAAATCGGTAACCCCTTTACCTTCAGTCTTTCAGATTCTTGATGAAGGTGAGATTGCAGCGTTTATCGTGGGCAAAGGGTTCGTCGTATAAATCTAAATTTTGCAACAAAAATCCCCACACCGAAGCACAAAGTTTAACGGAGATAGGATTAGGCGATCACTCAAAGCTGCGTGTAATCCCTTTCCAATGTTTATCACAGAAATTCGCAACGCACGTGAAGACAAACTATGGTAAGCTAAACGAGGTGCCTGATTCTTAATTATTGCGAAAGGTCTCTTCTCTTTGCCGCGCTGTATCCATCACCACGAATCCTGGCACGTTCTGTTTCGAGTCTGAGGAAAACTTCGGTCTGTTAACGAAATTCCCTTTAGTGGCGTTACACGCCTCATTGGGACATTGGGAGTTTCAAAGTTTCGGACAAAGTGAGCGAGCGACCAACTTAGATACACACGGATACGCGCGTTTGGGCTTTTGCCAATGTTTTGACTTAACCGGAAGTTACGGCCGATCTATCGCATTGGTCGAGCAAAGCCGATTTCTGGACCCGAAAATTCTGGTCCAGTGATGTGAAACGACTTTGACGCTGTTATTAGACACATCAGCACCTCGCCCAAATGCATCCCCAAAGTTAATATAGTTGAAAGTAGAGCAGATTGACTGTGTGTATATTCTATCGGTTACACGGCAAATCACCTCTCGAAATTTCGTGCTCAAGAAAAACGAGCGGTCGCGAGGGCATCAGTGGAGAATCCAAGGATGGGCTCTGATGCACATTCAATAGCTTAATTTATAATTCTTGAGACGAGTCTCGCGAGCATCGCAAGAAGATGAGGAAGAAAGCGCAAGCGATGGAGGAACAAGAAATTTGAGATGTTGAAAATAGAGGGAGAGACAGAGAGTTGGTGATGAATGAGGGAGAAAGAGAGGCAGAGAGAAAGAAGTTGCACGCGGCATTGGCGACAAGGGCGCGGGGAATAAGGAATAAGAAGACCCAGAAGAACGAGAATAAAGGATAGAAGAGGTGGAGGATCTCGGAGGAATCGCGCGCGGCGGCAATACTCCACGGAGAAAGAGAGAGAGAGAGAAAGAGAGGAACCTGCTGAAATCTTCGAATGCCGCCACCACCGCCGCCGCCGTCGCCGCATTGCACAGCCGCAAATGCCGCGATGGAAACGCGCGCGCGGTCCTCGACAATGCAGCCGCCTGCTTGGTAGCTTTATATGGAGCGTCGTCCCCGTGGGTGGTCCCCCGTTGGATGTCGTTCAGGGCGTCATCCTGGGGTTAAGGTCCCACCGGGATATCGGGCGCTATAGCGATCATCACGATCATCCCTTGAGAACCACTGCCATGGATTCTCTTTCCTCTGACGATTTCAGACCATTCCTCCTCTCGGCCAAAAGATCATGTCCCACTCTCTCTCTATCATTCGTTTCTAACTCTTTCAGGCTATCTCCTTCCTCGTCCTTGTTGCGGGGTGACTCTTTCTATAACTACCGCGGAGCCCCGTCTATACCTTTCTCCTTTCCCTCATGCATCCTCGTGCCTCCTCGTCCCATCTTTTGTATGTACAGCCCATGAGTGCCATCCTTGCCGCGTCCCTCTCACACCATCTCTCGATTTTCTCTCTTTCTGGAAACCGACCAAGTCCCGGAGATCCAGAAAGAGAGGAAGAAGGATGGACAGAGTGAGACCGGCAACACGGAGGAGTGAGATAGAGGTGGAGCCGGAGAGACGCGCACTGAATCACTCATCGCTCGTCCTTCTTCTCCTCTTCGTGTCTCTTTCCTCGTCCCCGTTGTTGTCGTCATCCTGGTCGATGATAGTCGCAAGAGTCCTCGACAGAAGCGAGCTATTAACTCTCTTCCGAGCACGGATACTGCTAGGCATTCTACAAGGTTACATTATTTACTACACTTCCACATCCACCCCTTGTCCTCACTCCGTGTCCTGTACCTCTCCTCTCTCTTTCTCTCTGTGTCTACGCGCAAACGTTTTATGCGACCTGGCCGACT
The DNA here is from genome assembly GCA_946863875.1 of Alloplasta piceator. Taxonomy (NCBI): domain Eukaryota; kingdom Metazoa; phylum Arthropoda; class Insecta; order Hymenoptera; family Ichneumonidae; genus Alloplasta; species Alloplasta piceator. The sequence continues at coordinate 8,138,949 of OX333072.1, read as the reverse complement.
GTAGTCCTGACTTCTGGGTTGCTTCTGCTGAGGCTTGTACTCCGGGACTCTTGCACTCCTGGCTCTATCCTACTTTCTGGGCTCTAAGGTACACGCGACCGTACCGTGTTCCCGGTGGACATTCGCTTCGCTGATATCGTCCCAACGTTTGTGCCGTACAAACACGTTCCTTATACCATCGTATAAACACGCGGATAGAGAGACACACATATACATACAGATGCACATTATGGTTGGGTACATCTGCCTGATTCTTGTACAGACTCGTGTACCAGTTGTACACGTATAGCCGAAGAAAAAGGCACCATGTTCGAGCCATATGCGAGTGTCTCGAGCAAAACTCGCGGACTTTATTCTCGATAATCTGGAATGTATTTGCCAGATTTTAGATAAGCTATATCTGGCCTCTCAGGATATAGTCATGGATAGTCGAGGGATTATTACAGCGGGATCTCCAACGAAGATCGTTGATCCCGTCTGTTAATCAATTCTTGAATCAAGTTTCGTTTCATCGTGGGCATTCAGGCGAGAGAGAAAGGGTAAAGACCGTAGGAATGTCGAGTTTGATAATTGCCATTATAGTTATTTCCGCATAGTGGAAGTAACGAGGGAAACACCGCAGCTCGTAAAACCGGCCTTAAAGAATTTTTCCCCTTCTGACTTAATCATTCCCATTTATTTTTTTTCAACGTCTCTCTCTGTCGCTCCATATTCTCCTTATTTCATTTCTTATTCCATCTCCGTCTCGACTATTGCGCTTGTACAAGACCCTCTTGGTTTTTCCGCGCGGCTCCAAAAGCAGGGAGGAGAAAGTCCATATAGATATGGAGAATACATATGTATATAATATATATATATGGTCGATGGTATATAGATGGTGGAGTGGCCGCAACTCGACGACCCGACCCCATTCTCTGAAAATCCAGCGATTCTTTCGGGCGTCTTCGGAGATGATATTTGCTCGGATCAATCCATATGGTCGCCATAGCAACCGGTCAGCCTCTGGCTTGTTCACCCTCAACCCCTGTACACATACATGCCCAGGCCATACGATATATAAGGGCTGTACGAAAGAGGAAGTCTGGAGGTCGCGTGGGGTCCCGTACAAACCAACCGAATGGACGGACGTAACTGGGGCCAGCGAGATGCTGTGTCGCTGGTGCAGATCACACGCGATGGTCTCCCCGTGGAAATGGGAATGATGGCGAGTGATGGCGAGACATTCGCGTTTCGCGAAGGGCAGAAGAAAGCCCAATGCCGACCAGCCTACTATATCCTGCATAAAGGACTCTATGATATATATAGATGTATAGGTGGATACTTTAAGAGGATGGGATACACCATTCCTAACGTGGTTTGCTTGTAAGCCCCGCGATAGAAGCTCGAGAAGGTGGAACGCAGTTCCCTTTGCGAGCTTTTGGCCGCGTGGACGGTGAAGATAGAATCGAAGCAAGTCATGCGCACGCGGTTCGACAAATGCAAATATCTATATTGCGGGTTTCCCCTTTGTTTACGAGAAGGAACGCTCGAAAGAAGGCTCCGAGTTGTCTCTGACTTCGATGTCTTCATTCTTTCCAAGTGGTATTCTACTTTCGGGTTTCGTCAGGATCTTGGTAACTATATGTTTGTGTGTGTGTGTGTCTTTCAAGTACAAAGACAACGACGGGACAAAACGAGGTGGGTGGAACATCCTTGTTTTTTTCTTGGTCTCTCGATTTTTTCTCTTTGTTTTTATCACCATGTCAGTGAAGCGTCTCGCAGTGTGGAGAACAATGACAACGACGAGGGTGGCGGCGTCGTCGTCGTCGTAACAATCTAAGAAACGGGCACCCGTGAACAATCGCACTTGGAGTCGAACGGGTTCGATTGACTCGTCGAGTGTTGGTCGTGTTGGCTCGTAGCCAAAAGCCTCCGGCGTTTTGTCGAACTGTCCAGTAGCAAAGCGTTCTGTGCCCGGTTGTCCAATAGGGGCATAAATTATGCCGAGAGCCCTCTCGTGCGTGAGCACCAAATATCTATTCGCGATTAAACTGAGGACATTCTTTAGAGAGGAAGATTCGGAGAGAAACAAAAAGCGGTGTGATAAAAATAGATAAAATTCGAATAAATTATTTATGGGACCTAAGAAATTTCGGTCATATCGAATACTCCCAGAGAAATTAGCCCAACTCTTCTATTCAAGTTTAAATATCATTCATTCGAACCAAACACGTCTTCTGAATCATCTAAAACTTAATTGAATCGAACGAATGCATTATAATTCTGGCATTTTCTAAATTGCACACGAATTCGAAAGTTTACACATATTGTTGGAATAATTATATAAGTTACATCCATCACTTTTCATAAATTAAAATAAAAACTTGGTTAATATCAGATTCGCACGTCTCGGTTTTTCTATTCTCACATTTTCATTCCTCTCTGTCCGTTTTTTGCTGGTCGCTCTCAGCTTAAAATTACACCGTTGACAGAATTCAATGTCCTGTTTCTCAATGTTTTCCATTTTGCTCGAAAAACTCAAGACCTTTAGCTGAAGCAATATGTGAGGAGAGAGACGCAGCCTGCTGTTTTATAGTTTTCCTACAGTCTTTTCCTCCTGTCTCTCGTCCGTGTTATCCAAAAGCAGTTTTTCCTTTGGTCGTTCAGTTCCCTTTTTTTTCTCGTCCACATCCTTCCAAGCCGTCTTCTCACCCTGATCCGCATCACTGTCCTCGCTCGTGCTTCACTTCATCTCCCCGTATCCACCGCCACTTTTCCCCTCCTCCGTGAGAACCTCCGCGCCCGTATTCTACATGCAAATTTATAGAGATCCTTCGGACACGGCCACGTTACTCTCCTGTGAAGCCATAGCTAGGGGAATGTGTATCCTCCGGGGAACACGGATCCACCAGGGCTAAAAGCGCTTCCTTGTACTGTCACTTCGCTACGTTCAAATCAATCGCATAAATTTCAACGACGCAACTACGACACAGACTTTATCTATATATATATATATATATATACATGTAGTATATTAGATATTATATGGTGGAGTGGAGGATGCTCAAATTGTATTGAATATAAGTAAGAACGACGGGAGGAAACTCCACGGAAGTGCGTCTCATACTTTTCTTCATTTTTCCGCGGAAAAGCGTGGGAATAAGGAACTACCTGATCCGGTGACTTCATTTGGGTCAGAACGTGAAAACGGGCAAAAACAAAAGACTTTGTTTGCGGAGAACGAGACCATCTCTTGGCCTCTCATCAGTCGCCCAACGAGCATAATCGGCATTCCCGCGTTTATTTTCGTTCTTACGACGAATCCACGGAATTACCTCGCCAAGATTCTCGCGGGCGTCCCAGCCACGACAAACGCTAGTGGAATTCAACGAGGAGAATCCACGTAGTGTGTATGAAACGAGACGAGACTACGGCAGTGGAAAGCAAGAGAGAGTGTGCTTCTGGATCAAGAGATGCTCCACCAAGCGAGGGCTGTATATATATACAGGTAGAGTCTCTCGATCCGACGCGAAGATAGAGCAGTGGATCATCATTAACCAGAGTGGTACAAAACCCCGGACGTCTGATTGACAGGTGCGCAAAGACTTCCCGTTTTTCCTAAACCCTTCTCCTCTCAACGATTCTCCGAGTTCCTCGTAGTCGGCGGAACCTTCTGCTACTGTGTGTGTGTGTGTGTGTGTGTGTGTGTGTGTAATTGTGTGTCTGTGTCCACGATTGTGGCAGCAGAATGAAGGAAAGAAAGAGCGAGTTGATCAACTTCGTTCCACCGTGCAAGAAAAACAAAGAGTGGGGGGGGGAGAGGAAAAAGAAGATGGGAGATACATACAGAAGCGATGAGGAAAGAGGACGGAGATTGAAGGGAAGGCGAGCGAGAGACAACGAGGACGGATCTCGTCACAGGACTCTGATGGACAGCCGTGAGGCGCCAAGCTATGCCAGCTATTCGGCTCTCATTTTATACACACTCAATGATTCTTGGTCAAGCCAGAAACGTGCGCGTTCGCTCGCGTTTCGCGTCCACGTGCCGCACAATCCATCCAACGCGAGGGACAGAGATGAACCCGCTCTGCTACCAGGAGGACATCTCTCCTCGCGTTTGACTGTCCATCGGGATCTATCACGTCTCTCGCCAGGTATTTCACTCGCGCATTCTCTCCATATACCACGGAATGACGTCGGGCAATGAGTTGGACCACCGCGATAACCAGGCCGAATGCCGAGATGTCAATCTTTCAGCGGTTGGTTCAACTGTCCTCAAGATCTTGTACCAAGTACCTGGTGCAGCTAATGCTCGGGTACAGCTCGAGTGTAGCCTCTTTCGCTGGGTTTTGATACCGCATTTAGCAGTGAAAAGTTGTATCGATGACATGTAACATACGGACAAGCGGGTAACAAGTGATCTCTCGGACAGATGAGGCAGAAGAAGCAATGGTTTCTCGCCGAATCGATGATCGACGCTTCACGGACACGCTGAACGGATACGTCACCCGTATTCTTGCAACGCATCGACTCTCGTCACACCGCTGTTGTGGCTGATGGTTATTTATTTTCTTTCAACAAATTTTACGCTATTGCCGTGTCTCATAGTCACGCAGAACCCAGCTAGGCCTCCTGCAGTTGGTACTTTATGGATTTCTTCGAATCCATGGCGTACATATAGATACATCGATATCTGTGCACGTGTTCGGATCCGGGAAATCTCGGAATAGAAACGATTGATTCGGATTCCAAGTTTGGTCACGTGAACTCGATAAGACTGCTGCGACCGAGTGTGAATTAGGATTAGGAGGGATTTAGGTTTTGAGTTAAAAATAATGTGCTGATTGTTGATGGAGGTCTGGATAGGTTTTTAAAAAGATATGTCTGCAATCCATTTGACAATGGGCCTGCCGATCGTTCCTCTATTCGAATAAATATGGGGTATTCCATCCCAAATGAGTACCCATCAAAAGACCCTTCATGTTGAATTTTTATTTTACCCGTTCAAAAGATATTAAATTAACAAAAAAACCGCTCTTTTTTTTGTATTTTGGTCATAATTTCTTTAATAATGGTCCAAATTGAAAGTTTTTTTTTCAAAATGTTTGAAAACAAAACAACAAAAATATTCGACGTGTTTTTGTATGATTTTTTTGAGTTTTAAACGTTAAATCGCGTTTTTAAAAGTTAATATCATTTTGGATTTTTTTTTTAATTTTTTGTTTCAAACATCTATCTATTCAACAATTTTTAAGACTAGTCCGATCGTGGGATCTCAATGACTACTATTTTTTTTCGATTTTTGAAAATTAAAATTTTTTTTTTTAAATAAATTATTACGAATACCAATTTTTGTTACTGTATAATATTTTTTTCAATATTTAGAATTTATTTTGACACTTTTTATTGTTAACAGGTTCTTAAAATTAATAATTAATCGTTAATTCTGTTTATGAACAAAAATAACAACAGTTTTTATTTATTCACGTATTTTTTTGAAAACCTTACATATACGATTATTTCCTGAATTAGAATATTCCCTTGCCCATACGTTTCCGATGCTCATTGGAATAATTGAATAAAATTTTTGTGTCCCCCTGTGATTGACTTCGCAGTATTTTATCGCAAATAAAATCTTTCTTTTGCATCTGAATAATGTTTTTCAGGTGAAAATTTGACAGCGATATTCGGTAGACTATTTAGGTTCAATGCCCACTCATACAATTCTTGAACTGTTGTTATTTGCTCACCGATTAATTATTAATTTTAAAAATCTGTTAACAATGAAAAAGTTTCCAAATTAATTCAAAATGATTAAAAAAATACTATACAGTAACAAAAATTGGTATTCATAATAATTTATAGAAAAAAAAAATTTTAATTTTCTAAAATAAAAAAAAATAGTAGTTACTGAGATCCCACTATCGGACTAGTCTTAAAAATTGTTGAATAGATAGATGTTTAAAACAAAAAATTAAAAAAAAAAAAAAAAATGACATTCAATTTTAAAAACACGATTTAACGTTTAAAACTCAAAAAACTCATTCAAAAACACGTCGAATATTTTCGTTGTATTTTTTTCTGAAAAGGCCATAAAAAACAAAAATTTTGAAAAAAAAACTTTCGATTTGGATTATTATTAAAGAAGTTATGACCAAAATACCAAAAAAAGAGCGGTTTTTTTTGTTAATTTGAATCTTTTGAACAAGTGATCAAAAAAATCTCAAAATTTGAAAGGAAGGGTCCTTTGATGGGTACTCAAAAATATAAAAAAATTAAGGAAATTAAAAAAAAAGTTTTTCAAACAGTCCGATTTGGGATGGAGTGCCCCATATAGACTTCGACTTGAGGGGTTGCAAGAATTTTCTCATTGTGAAGCCTGAACGTCGGTCCATAATTGTTTCAATCGGAAGTCATTGAATCAATCGTAGACCAATTCTTTCCCAGATGCAGTTCTCCGTCGTTGGCTAAATCCCATTCAAGTCCAACGTTCTGTCCATAGGAGGCCAGTATTCCCTTTCTTTGGCTACAAACCCTTCATTCATTCATCTTTTGTCAAGGTGTAAATTGAACGATTAAAAACTCGACGCGATGGTTAATTTTTCAATGCCCTCCTGAGGGAATTAAATTTTCTCGATTAGTCGCAGAAGTTCCGATATTCCTGGGCTCAACTCTGCGTGCAGATTGTATGTACCCTGTGTAAACGTAATAGCGGGAGGGCAGATGATCGGACAACTGTTCGTACAAAATGCGGGAGAGATGATCGCGCGTATAGTCTGTTTTGTGTTTATAATGCGCTCAAAGGGATGATACAAGCACGATTCGTCGTTTGTCTCGCACGGACAATGCGAGACGACACGCTCCCGGGTACTTCAAGTGCGCACATTGAAGACCATTGCGCATCGTACATTCGTGTAGGATAATCCAATGCGTGCGTGGATCATGCGTGTACGTGGAGGACCGATAGCGAAGCATTAGTGCGTGCAACGCGTTTTGGAGGCCCTAGAAAGTAATTGAGTTGGCCACGCGACTCTTCAAGTGGCCCCCTGCTAACGCTCGATGAACGTCCGGACCTCCCATTCTCTCTCTGGCTCTTCTTTCCCTCTTTATCTATCTATTTACGTGTCCGTCGATCCTCGTCGCACTCCCAGCACCGACTATAACCACCTGTTTCGAGTGGAATCACCCGCTCTTCGCCGCAGGAAAAACACTCTCGCTTCGCTCTTCAACCAACACACGCACCGGCCAACCTCGTGAGAAACAAGGATGGAAAGAGAGTGATAAAGTGGGTCTCGCATATAAAAACATAAGCCCAAAGTGAGCGAGAGAGAGAGAGAAGGGGATGTGCCATGCATCTCGACGCTTTGAAATGAGAACGCGCCCGATGTGGCGAACGATTGACATACGGCCAACGAGCAAAATAACCAAGCTCACGAGAGCTTCGCATTCATCCCCTTCGCCCATTTTTTTCCCTGCGAGTTTGTTTGTTTTTCTCCCTTTATCGCAATAAATAACGAGTCAGATGCTTCGCAGCCCGCGGGGTACAGGCTTTAAATCGTAACCTGCTTTCGTTTGATTTTTATAATTGAAGGATCAATTGGTATCGATTGATCCGTCAATTGGGGATCAACCAAATTGGTCCAAAATTAATGACAAATTATTTCAATCATCGCTGATGATTAATTCATTGAATGAATGAGCCTTCGTGATGGTGACACCAATTTTTGACTACTTGCTCGAAAGGGCAAACTCTATTCTTCTGATTCAACCGAGCGTTGAGTTTTTTTTTTTTCAATTACAATTTTCACTGGATACATTTGCTCGAATGAGGGGGTGACTGTCGCACAACTCTCTTGAACCAAGGTATGTGATAGCGATGCTACCGCATCGATTTCTCGCAAGACACAGAGGGAGCGAGTGAGGAGGGGAAGGACCAAGCGCCATTTAGAGTCATCCACCGTGTCTCAATCTGGAGGCACCCTTCGAGCCATCGTCGAGCCGTGACGCTTGGCATCTGTTCGGTGGCGGGAAAACACCTATACCAGCAAATACACATTCACACACACACAGAGAGAGGAACGCAATCATTGTGAAACTGTATATCTCGACGCGCTCGTGATACTATAATATCCGAGCTCAAAGCTCAAACAGCACGCGCGAGCTCGCTCGACGGTAACGAGGAATAGCGAGAGAGATGGGACGATACGTTGGCTTTCTCCACTCGTGGATGTACAAGGATTGCCAGCAGTATTGAGAAATGTTAGGGAAAATGGTCCAGGGAGATTGACCCACCCACGAATTTCCTCCTTAATCGATACTTGGCAGGAAATTACTTCAAAATGCAACATGTCTTTGTTCATCATGAATGCGTTCACACATAATTAAAGATTAAGGGGACCATGGAAACATCTCAAATTTCTTTTGGATAGGACCAAACGGAAATAAGATATCAAAAATCCATTTGAAAACTATTGCAAAGTTTGAAGAGAAAAAGTTGCTGAGGAAAATTCGACCCAATTTTGCATGGATTGACATGATCGGTTCTCCAGGGGATGAAATAGGGTATAGTCCATATTCCCCAACATCTCTGTCATTACTATACTTATATATATGTATGATATCACCGGTATAATACTGCTGTTGTACGCGATAGCACTCTACACAGAATGCCAAGGGTCTTGTGCTCGTGCCACCATCGCGCCTCAATAAGGGGACAGAAGATAGCAATTCTCGAAGTCAGTGTGGCACTGATTTATATCTATAGTACAAAAGCTCGCGAGGACATCCGAGGTGGTCGCTTTCCGAACGATTTCATTCGTTAACCATCCGGAAACACTCCTATATATATATATATATATATATACACTCGTCTATATCTCGGTCTCTCGCCTCTCGAAATTTCACCCCCAAATCCGTTAAGTGATTTGACGAGACGATAAAGAGCCATTTATAATTTCCGGTTGAGATTGTTTTTTTTTAAAGCTTTTTATTGCATAGCTGGTGAAAAATAATTGGGCACAGGATCGTCCGCGCAAAGAAAAGTGTTCTCGATCAGGGTTGTAGATATAATGCATTACTTTTTTTAATGCATTTGCATTTTCATTAAAAAAAGTAATGCATTATTTGCAACGCTGCCCATTACAATGTATTGTGTAATAGAAAAAGTTTCCATTACCCATTGCAATGTAATGTGTAATGGACAAAACTTTGATTGCAATTTTGGGAATGGAAAAATATAGATGAATAATTTATTGCAGTTTTGCATTACATTTTAATGACTTAGGACTTAGATTTTTAGAATTATAATATAGATGCTTTTTAGAATTTAAGGTGAAAATCCAAATCCTAAGTCAATAAAATGTAATGCAAAATTGCAATAATTTTTTCATCTAATTTTTCCATTCCCAAAATTGCAATCAAAGTTTTGTCCATTACACATTACATTGCTATAATAATATAGATGCTTTTTTATAATTATAATATAGATGCTTTTTAGAATTAAAGGTACCTGAAAATTTAAGTCCTAAGTCAATAAAATGCAATGCAAAATTGCAATAATTTATTCATCCATATTTTCCCATTCCCAGAATTGCAATCAAAGTTTTGTCCATTACATATTACAATGCAATTGGTAATGGCAATTTGTTCTATTACACACTACATTGTAATGGGCAGGGTTGCAAATAATGCATTAATTTTTTTAATGCAATTGCATTTACATTAACCATTAAATTTTAAATTTCCATTAACTATTAAATTCCATTAACCATTAAATGTTAATGGTTAATGGAAATTAATTTCATTAGCCATTAAAAAAGTAAAGGTCAATGCATTACTTTTTCATTAAAAATTTCGCAACTCTGTTCTCGATTATTTGCAGATTTATTATAAATAATTAGGATTACTTGTGACGGTCGAGTACAGAAAAATAGTTTCAAGAATAATTTGGAATGAAAATCTTTCTTTCTGCCGTTACAAAATAGTATCGTACGAAATTTTATAGTACGAGTGCGCAAAGTGCCAGTTTGAGCACGCGCACGGAGTGCAATAAATACAAATTATTGTAGGTGGTCGTTTATAAAAATTAATATCAGATTATAGATTATAGATTTTGATAAGCCGATAAAAAAGGAGTCATATACCGTTTATTTACTCGTAATAAGATTTAAATTATAAATTAAAAAATCAAAATTCATCGTAATTTTAATTTCATAGGATTTAAAAAAACCTACTTCATTCCTCAATTCGACAAATCGATCGGGTCCTACTCTGATCACCAAAATGAGCCTCGTTTCACTATAATTGAAATAGTTTTTTTTCACAATTCAATTCAATGATGAGAAAAGTTTCAAAAAACTTTTTTTGCCACAAAACAGCTTTCTTTAAGCGCAACTAAAATTTTTAAAAACCAGAAAAAGACCAGTCAGTTTTTAGTCATAAAAAAATTTCACCGTCGCCGATTCCAAGTCCTCAGAAAAATCACTGAGCTTTTAAAAAGCACTCCTGACTGCGATTTTCAAAAAATCATTCACAATAATAACATGGCCAAAAATAAAAAAAATACGTCAAGCAACCTAATCGCGCTGATTCGCGGGTCTACAAAATAATGTATATTTTTCGTGAAGCCTTTTTGAATGCCGCGAAACTGACGCGCCGAGTCGATTGCAGAGAGTCGGCGGTGGCCGGATACTCTTACCTTATTTGTACCAAATAGTACAAGAATGAGAATGGGGGGGACGGATGAGGAGGAAATGGAAGAGGGAGGCAGATCGATGGCGATTTTTCACTCACTTAGCTTGGCGCGCATCAATATGCATTAAGCTGATCGGTTCTCCCTATTGGGTTCTCCTCGTTCTGGCGTAGGGAAAAGCGACGAAAGAGGAGGCAGGCGGATAGAGGGCGATAGATGGTTGGGAGCATCGAGAAAGCTGCTCTGGATCTTGGATATAAAGGAGAGAGAAAAAACGATAAAGAGACGAAAAAAAAGTACAGGATGAAGAAGAAAAAAAAAGCGACCAAAAAGGCTTTTCATACTGGTTCACTTTTTCTACCCCTTTTTTCGTAAAGTGGCGCAGGTTTTGCGGAGCCTTTGCGTATCTTCCAGTTTTATATCTCCGCTTATGCATAGATACATGGGTCATTCCACATCAAATCAACCAATAGTTGGAATTGTCCCCTTTCAATTTCGATGAAATTTGTTCAGGAGTTTTTTTTTTTTGCATAAAACAAAGTTCTACCAAAAAAAAAAAAAATTGAATCTTTTTTTTCGAAAGTTATGCAAAATTTTACCATTTTTTCAATTTTTCAAATTTATTTTTTAAATATCTCGAAAACTATTATAGTTACGAAAAAATCGTTTCGAGTTCGTCTTAAAGAGTAGACTTGGGGCTACGAAAAAAAAAATATTTTGAAAAAAAATGTTGAAAAATGAAGAATTTGGATCATTTTGAATTTTTGAAAATCGTGCGCATCCACGATCAACATTACATTTTTGGTTCTATTTTATTTATATAATACCTTGTACTGAACTTGAAAGATCCTGAAATTTTCAGAAAGGTTTATTTTTAAAAAATATGAATTTTTTAATATTTGAAAAAAAGATTTTTTTTTACTTCTAAGTTGAGTAAAGTTGAGTAATCAAGTATTTTTTTACTGCTCAAAATTAGAAAATTACATGATTGCTTAACTTTTCAACTGGGAGTTAAAAAAAAAACTTTGACAAAATTGAAAAATTCATATTTTTGAAGAAAAAAAATCACCATTCTGAAAATATAAGGATCTTTTGAGATCAGTAAACGGTATTATATCAATAAAAAAATTAAACCAAAAATTTAATGTTGATCGTGGATTTTCACGATTTTTGAAAATTCAAAATTCTCTAAATTCATCATTTTTTATCATTTCTTTTCGGAATATTCTTTTTCCGTAGGCTCAAGTATACTCTTCGAAATGAATGCAGAACGATTTTGCCGTAACTATAATATTTTTCGAGATATTTAAAAAATAAACTTAAATAATTGAAAAAATGGTGAAATTTTGAATTCTCCATAACTTTCGAAACAAACATTCAATTTTTTTCCTCTGGTTGATAAAAGAAAACTTCTGACCAAATTTCATCGAAATTGAAAAGGTACGATTCCAACTATTGGTCGATTTGACATGGAACGATCCATATATCTATGGCATTAGGTATATAAGGGTGTATGGAAGTGCGACGAGTCTCTCGTGACTGTTAAGATATTCTTCGAAAATAAGGATACCCGTATCGCGGGGGTAATTCTCGGTTGGAAATAACCGTAAGGGAATCGTGGATATAGCATATATATATATATACATTGTCTCGATGAGGCGAGAGAACGGCGTTGGTTTTCACCCGTTCTCGCGGCTAAGATTCTCCCGCTTGTTTCTATGACGCTCTCGGGTCTCATTGGGAATCTTCTAAGGCTATGCGCTCTCATTGTGACTACCGGAAGTCGCTGGAGAAGCCAAGTTTTCCGCGCACGCAGAACCGCGAAGAAAAGTGCGATCCACTGACGACGACGACGACGACGACCGAGGCTCCTCTTTCTTCCCCTCACAGTGTACCACCATTAACGTCCACATATTCAAGAGAGAGGTGGAATAAAAATTCCAAGAGCGTCTCTCCCTCGGGAAACACCCGGAAAGACTCTTTTCCGCCGTGAAAATCTGGCCACACGCCGGCGACGAGCTTAATACGACGATGAAAGTGTATTTATCATTTTTCACGCGAGCGAGAGTGTCAACTTTCGCTTGTCAAATGGTGTTAACGTTAAATTGAAAGGGGAAGGAAAAAAATGAGCGAATAAACGATAAACGATACGACGCGGTGAAATGCACGTTGAGGAGGGAAAAAGAGACGCGTGTCACATCGAAATCGAAATTTGTGCGGAAAGAACGATGTCAGGAAAAGGCAAAATATATCGAATGGCAAATATATATATATATATATACGTTGAGCCGCGGTGATGAAAAGTTTCGGCGACCGATCGTCGATGCATAATGGAATCTCTCTCGTTTTCCCTTAGCATAAGTTTTCCATTAGCCAGGTTTGAATTGATCGAGATATCGGATAATATCCAATATACATTCGATTATGTGTATTTTTTTTTTTCAGCCTCGATTTAAGAGCGCATTTTGGGGGTGCGAGCCAAAAATTTCCATTCTACTCTCACTTGTGCATCATCCTTGGAAATTGTAAATTCGACTGTGGACGTGAATTCATACAGACACAATCACGAGAGTCTCCGGAATAAATGCACTATTGCCCCGTATGGATTTATTTCACGAGCGATTGAAAAAACCACGGGATAGATTTTTTGGTCATTCGACTAATTGGAAGAATTTACGAGAAGATGATCGAGATCTCTTTCGATCCTTTTTAATGGACTCACCGGAACTGTTCAGAATTTCTAAATTTCACCGCGAGAGACCGCGCACGAAGAAGAAGAGGTCCCAGACGAAGAGACTCGAGGAGAGAAAACGGGGTTCGCACACAAACTGTCCTCAAAGTGGACAATCATGGGCCTCTGTCCATGTCCATGATGTGTGTTTGTGTGCGGCATAACGCGATAAATTATACGTCCAGCGAATCACCAAGACCCATCAAAACCACAGACGAGCAAGAAACGATGAGGAAAGGCCCCTCCTGGGTCCACTTTCGACATAACCTTCTTTGATTTCCTCTTTCAAGCGCATTCGTCAATAAAGTAAGAAATTTCGGGGTTATACAATGGACCAAATGGACCAAGACGTCATTTGGTTCGTGGGTATTTGTTTTTGATTTATTGCCACGAGATTTAGACATCATCATGACTCCACGATTTGATGCAGGGCATAATTTACCGTGTTTGTATTTATGATGCAAAATAAAAATTTTGTGAATTTTTAATTTTCGTATAATTTCCTGATTTTTGCAAACTATCGTTTGGATGAGCTCAATCTCTTTTATGATGCGAATCAATCGTGGCTTTTTCATTTAGAAAGCTTAACGAATGAGAGAAACGAATTAGGAAGGTTGGAGTGAATTTTGTAAGCTTCATAACTTTGTTGTAATTCTATAAGGTAAATGTCCCAATTATTGAACAGGTCCCAATTATTGAACACTGTCTTGTATTTTTATTATTTCTCATTCACCTGCATGCATTTACTCATTTATAAAAATTTCATTACATATATGGAACTTTTAGCTATCGAAATGTTACCTTACTTGTGCAAAAAAAGCTTTAATTAATAGAGAAAAAAATTATTTAATCAGCAACGGTGACCCGATTTGACGTCTCGTGGTAACTGCCCTATCGTTTTCGCTAAGACACGCCGCTTCATGCGTAAGGGCATAAAGAATTCAAAAACTGTCGCATCTCAAAAAGTAAAGGCGTTTCAGGTTCCTCAGAAAGTTTCTTACAAATAACAATTTGAAAAAAAATTTAATTAATTATTTGTTAAAAAATACGGTGTTTGATCATTGGGACATAGAAAATGCAGTGTGTCCCAATTATTGAACACTCGAATTCTCCAAGATGGCGTCATTAAACCCATCAAAACATCGAGACAGTTAACGCGTGACAGATCGTGTGAATCGGATTTATTCAAACAAAAACTGTAAGTTCCTGAATAAACTTACCTTTATTCTTTTAATAATAACTCTAAGATCGTCAAATATATTTTTTATTTGTATTTTCGTGCAATAAACATAAAAAGAAAAGTAAAAAGAGAATATAACCCAAATGTAACCTAAAAATACGAATGCAATGTTCAATATTTTTTGCTCTCCGATATTTCAGTCGAAAAACGAAAAAGCTGCGACAAAATCAAACAAAAACACAACTTAAAAACGAGGAAGCTGAAAATGAAAATAAAATAAAGTTCGAGTTGAAAAGCAAAAATAAACCAAACGCGAGTGAACTTAAAACCTGTCGAAAGAGACTAAATATATATTTTTGTATTTTTACATGATTAATAAAAGATTACTTATGTGTTTGATTTTGCTTTTATTTCTTAATATTGTAACTAAAATAATATTTTCAGAACGGAAAAAGAATTCTCGAGAGTGTTCAATAACTGGGACATGCCTGTTCAATATTAGGGACATAGGCACTTCCAGTGTTCAATAATTGGGACGTTTGCATGCTTCACATTGTTATTCTTTTTTTTTAATTTGAAATAATTTAAAAATAATTTAAAGGGTGATTTTTCGAAAGTAAAAATATCAAAGTATCATTTGAACATGAAAGCGATGGTTTTTTTCTTGATTTTATATTTTTTGCTCACTGAATTCAATCCCCAGATCCTTAGCTGTTTCATAATTGGGATATTTGTCTCAACTCCTTAAAAGATTCGTCTTAAATGTATTACCAACGGCTTCCGTCATTTTATGCATTTTTGCAAAAAGTTCTGGATCGATAACCGCAAATTTCTAGTGATCAATACGATCTCATAATATATTGTGAGAAATTTTAATTTTTTTTAAGACACCCTTCAAGTAATCATTTGTAAATTCACTTCCAATCCTTTTTGTCGCCTGATGCATAAGCAAAAGTTGATGCACGGCAAAAGTTTAAGAATTCCGAAGCATTTTGGTAAAACTAAATTTTTTTTTCAGAACTATAATGTTCTTCGGTAATTGTTTTTAAATTCGGTACCAATCGCTCTTTTCATTTAGTTTGTTTTTTCACATAATTTAAGTTCGTTACCTGCAAGATAACAGTAAAATCGCCAACAAAAATTTTACACAAAAATCAATGTCCTGCTAAATTAAATATTGTTTTTAAATTTAAAAAAAAGTTGAAACATTTAATTAAACAATTTAATTATTTTATTCAAAAAATTTCAACATTTTAATACGGCAGATCTCAAAAAAAAAAAAAACTGCGTGCAGAGCTTTCTTCAAGAGAAAGCCAAATCATCCAAATGATTTCTCACGTCCGATATGCCCGAATGATGTTGAAAATGTTGACCCTCCAGGCAAATTGCACCCTGTACTTCATGCATACATATATTGACCCAATTTCGAGATTGGCAAAACCAAAAATAATTAGCAGCTCAAATACAGCGGGGTTATTTATCCCTCGATTTGCCGCTCCGATGAATCAAGTACAGCAGTCTGTGTGGTACCTTTTTCACTCTCGTCTCGTTCTCCTTCGTGTCCTCGTGTCCCCCGAATATAATTTTGTATCTCGCTTTGCCGAGAGCCGCAAAATTCCGTATACACCCTCTTGGACAAACACCAGCAGAAAAAAAGAAGGGGGTTCGCCAGATATAAGGGTGCGTGTATTCACTGCGAGAGATCGCGCGGGGTCCATTTATTTTTCGGGGGTTCACGTCGAGAAAAAAGAAGGGTGTGACGCCCCGATGAGAGAAAAAGAGGGCCCCATATGCTACGAACGAGAAAGCGAACGATTCTGTGCGCCCGATCGCGAGGGGTTGCACGAGTGTGTTTTGATTTCCCTAATAGACACGTCGGAAAATACTTCATGCGTATGCACAGTGGTCATAAATTTTCCGACAAAAAGCTAAACAATTGTGTCGAATTAAAATTAACAAGACGAGTATTATCATAGGGGGTTAAGAATTCCACTGTTGGCCACTTAATTTCCATTTTTTGTAAAGGAAGCTTTTTTACATTGAAGAAATATCCAGATTTTCATGCTACCACATGAAAACTTGGGAAATCAGACTGAAATTAATATAATCGATATTTAGAATTATCTATCCCCCTTTTTTAGTACAATTTTCGTGAACATTTTTGAATAGTTTCGAATTTTCGAATTTTCCAAAAATACCCGTGATTTCTCAAAATTGATTAATTTTGCAGCTGTCAAGTTGAAACTTTCAAAACTAATTTATTAGCTATTATTTATTCAATTTATCTACCCAACTTGAGTTATCAACGATATTGCATTTGGTCAGAAATTAATGAATTTTGTTCATACGTAAAATTTTAGAAAAATGTTTAACGTTCTATCAAGAATTCATTCCAAACTGTAACCATTTACATATAGACTCAACAGCCCGAATTTTAAGTTCTTAAGATCGATCTTGAGATCAAAATTAAAATAAAACTTTCCGTCGAACTTAAGTTCCAATTTAAGATGAATTTAAAGTTTGAACTTAAAAGTATCGTTATAAGTTCATACTTAAGTATAAACTTCAGTGGAAACTTCAGATCGATCTCAAGTTCAAACTTAAATTCGGTTTGAAGTTTGATCTTAAGATCCATCTTGACCTTGAACTTAAGTTCGATCAAACTTCTTACATCGCCTCCCTCGATCATGTTTTTTGACATAAGTTGTCAAAACAATTAAGTTCGATCGAACTTAAGTTTAAACTCAAGATGGATCTCAAGTTCAAACTTCAAACCAAATTTAAGTTTGAACTTAACTATCTGAACTATCTGAAGTTCGTACTAAAGTTTGAATTTAATATGAACTTCTAATGACACTTAAGATCAAACTTAAGATTCATCTTAAATTAATTAATTAACTTAAGTTCGATTTTAAGTTCCTACTTGAGTTCAATGGAAAGTTTCATGTTAAGATCTTAAAATTCGGGTCAAAGACTAGTCAATATTTAATTTAGGCAGGATCTTTTATAGTATTAGATTCAGTACAACTCGAAATTTTCGTAAAATAATTAGAGATTCTCAAACTTTCGTAATTTTTCAATTAAGTACTAAAACTTTTTACAGCAATAGACTAGGGGATGGCCAATATTGAATCAGAAAAAAAATGCCTCAGAATTCAGATTTCAAGAGAATACAAAATTAAAAAAAAAATTATCATCAAAATCGTGACTATAAAAATTAGCTCCTTAATTTTGCCGATGATTCGTCAACCCTCCTTCTTCCAAGGGACTCAAAAAACCGGAGAGCACTATTCTCATGACCAAAAAAATTGACCCCTATTATCATTACAATTTCCCATTTTATTTTCCTAATATTTCAACCAATTTCAATATCCCATTCTATTTTCCTAATATTTCAACCAATTTCAATTTCCCATTCCATTTTCATTATTATAACCAATTTCAATTCTAATTCAATTCCAATTTCAACCCACATGACGATCAATTCTCTTTCAGGCGTCTCGAATATTCCATGAAAATCCATAACACAGAAAGAGTGACTTAAAAAAAACGTCCCTTTCAGCACAATGAGGAGTGCTCGAGTCGTTACACTCTGATAAGAACGAGGAGGGTAGTTTTCTCATCGATCTGTGTCATCCGACAATTGGGCTCTTCCCAAAAACCCCATCATTATATCGTCCCCTGGAACAATCGCGTCGACGATTTTCATCGAAAACGCGTGTAACGAGAGAAAGAGAGAGCGGGAGAGAGAGAGAGAGAGAGAGAGAGGGGGGGTTGTTCTCCAACCCCAACGTCAAAGACTTGAATATAATAGCATCGTAATACGAATGCGTGTCGTTACGCGGAATAACGCTGTCACACACGCATCCCTATATTTATAATATCGATTGTTGGCTAACGAAAGGGCGTAGCAAACGCGATTTAACACAGTAAAGTAATACGCAACGTAATGACACACATATATAGACGACACGACTCTGTTGATCCTCGCAACGCCAACCTTTGACCATACACTCTTGCCTGATTAGCCTGCGTGACCACAAGAACGTGTACATCATGCTCTCTCTGCCTTATCAACACTTGTTATTCCACGCTGTGACAGCGCGCGTCCCTTCGTATATTCCTAATTACAACGCTATATATTATTGCAATTACTCAACTTAAGACATTGAGTTCTACCTCACTATCTCTCTTCTTTTCTCTCCCTCCCTCTTATTAATCGTTATATTTGCTGAATGACTTGAAAAGTATGGTTAGATGACAAATGCTAATAAAGAAGCATGTTCACCAATTGATCGTATTTTTATCATTAAAATCATAATGTTTATGAGCCTGCGGAATATTCAAGTACATCCAACTTGTTCCATCCCTAGTTTGTGGAGTTGTCCTCGCTGTATAAGCAAAAAATTTGTTGGATAATTAAGGGAGAACGCCGCTGTAGTGGGTCGAAAAAATCAATTTTTTTCCATTTTCTTAAAGTATACGGGGCATTCCATGTCAAATCGACCACTTTTGAACCCGACCCCTTTTGATTTGGCTGAATATTTTTTTCTTTTCTACCCCATTAAAAACATTTTTCAAGAAATTTTCAAATTTTTTTACCCAACCCAAAAGAAAAGGCTTTTTTTAAATGGCTTTTTTTCTATAACTTCTTCAAAAATTGACTGATTGGAACGTTTTTTTTTCAAAATTGTTGTCTTTAAATGTACTTTCCAAAAACAACGATCCACTCCAGGGTGGTCGGCATTTTTTCCGGAATTGATCAAAGTATGTTTGAGTGAAAAAAAAATTAAAAATTGCATACTTCGATAAAAAGATGATTTTTCTCGAAAAAGTGCAAAATTTCATAGATTTTAATATCTTAAGATTTTTTTGTATTTTTTTTCGGAAAGTAGATTTAAAGACGAAAATTTTGAAAAAAACGTTCAAATTAGTAAATTTTTGAAGAAGTCATAGCCATTTAAAAAAAAGGCTTTTCTTTTTGGTTGGGTAAAAAAATTTGAAAATTTCCTGAAAAATGTTTTTAACGGGGTAGAAAAAGAAACCGATATTTCAATTAAATCGAAAGGGGTCGGGTACAAAAGTGGTCGATTAGACATGGAATGACCCGTATACACTACCGGGGAAAAGTTTCCGGATAAAACTTCAAAAAAGGTCTGAAAAGTTTTCTTATGCCATTTCGCCGAATTTAACAAACGGCATTTTAAAGAGGAAGAATTCGGCTTCATTTCCTGTTTATTAAATTATTTTTACAATTTGTTTTTAGATTTGGACTCTATTTTTAAAACAACTGTTTTTTCGCCTTTTTCCCCTCTCTTCAGGTGCACCCATTTTTTAGAGGAAATTTTTCAAATACATTTCTACGATTAGATTCATAAAGGGAAAAGTTCGAGCTTCAATTTTCTTTTTTTTTCGCTTTGAGCGATTTTTTTCCGTTATTCTTTTTTTTTTAGGAAAATAGAGGAAATTTTAAAAATCCCGTATAATACGAAAATAAAGAGGATTCATGAAAAACTTCACGATAGCAAAAAGTTGCGTCTGTTTTTGTTGAGTTTAGAAGAATTTTTCAGATTTTTTTTTCTAACATTTTTTAAAATCATTTTTTGGTTAGGGTCGGAGCTTGGATCATTTAATTACCATAACTCGAGAACTATGGGATTATTGATAAAATTTCAAGAGAGAAAAATACTTTATTTTACCATTTTCAACACTACCGGGGAAAAGCATGAGACTAAAATTTTTTTTTTTCGTTCTGTCATTACGTTCATGGTAATAGCTTTGTCATTTTTTAATATTTTTCAATAAAAATTTGTATGAATATAGTTGAATGTATACCAAATAGATTGCTTTTTGTCTGATCCTCAAATAATCATCTCTATTTACGAAAAAAAAACTCCCAAAAATCGGCTATGTTTAGCCCTGTCACAGTGGCGTTCCCCCTTAAGGAGTCACGAATGGAAGCATTTTTGGCCTATTATTTGCAATGTATTGTCCTTAAAATCTTAACGATCAACTGATGAGTATCGTCTGATGAAGGACAAGTGCAGTGTTTGTTTATTACATCCATAAAAGTGTTGTCCTGAGAATCATTGAATCCACGAGTCTCCGGAGACAGAATGATTGCTTTTTCATCGCGCAGGATCGTTCGCGAGTTTTGCGTCGACGAATGTATTTCATGGGACGCGGGGAAACAGGAAACTCATATTTAACGACAGGTTTTGAAACGTTGAACAAGGCGAGATCGCGGAACACAAGCGTTGCTCGAATACTCAGCCCCGAGGAAACACAGAATACAAGCGCGTGTATACAGGCTCGTGGAAATTTGCATTCATTAACCGGCACAAGCGCGACTGATTGACAATCGGCTCGTCATTGTGACGTCAGTCGTATAACGGGACCACAAGCTTCGCTCCGTCAGTTTGTGCATCCATGAACGTATAGCAGCGACAATTGCAATCAATTGATTTCGACGATTGATTGTTGCCAGAGCGTGTCAACATTCACTGGAGCTCCGCGAGGTGAAAAAAAGTCGATCACGATTCGTACAGCTGCAGTTAAAAAAATAAAACTCGCTGTTCCCGTTCATCAATTCAAAGGAAATTTGGTACTTTCAACGATTCATTGTCGCAATTGTTTATAAGAGGCTGGGGCACCCAAATAATAAAAATAATAATAATAATAACAACAATTTTGGTTCCTTGTCAAATTACTATAAATTTGATATATTGACTCATTTTTAGGACAATCCGTGATACTTGGGGCATAATGGACCATCCTAAAAAATTGGGACAGATTTTTTTTGTTTTTCTTCAAATTATACCTAATGAATTTAATGTATTCATCTATTTTTAGGCCGATGCACTATATCCGGGGTAAAGTTGACCATTAAACAAAATTTCAAACAAAAAAAAAATTATTTTCAACAAAATTGACAAATTTTCAAAAGAAAAAATGATCTATCATCTAAAAAAATGAAAACAAATTCTTTTGGGTTAAATAATGTATAGTTCGAAACCATAGAAGTTATTTATTATTTAACGAATTTTTAATTAATCCATATATTTTTTTATATTAAACAAATAAACAATAACATTGATTATGATTTATGGAAAACAATTTTTTAAGATGAAAAAAAATGTATCTTTTTTTAGAGAGAGGCCAAGGATTAGAAAATTTACAGTGTTAAGGATGTGATAGTATTTTTCGAAAATTTGAATTCCCGGAAATCTACAAAAATGAGGTATTTTAAGATCGAATAAATTAAAATAAAATATCATCAATATAATCATTAAAAAAATAATCATATTGTTTCACAAGTGTTAATGGAGCAATGAAACCAAATTTTTATAGCAGCGGATAAATGATTTATCTTAATCGTTCGTTAATTTGAAAATTGATCACTTCACACGAGAAACATAGACTTTTTTCCTCAAGAAAGTAGAATAATTAAGCAACTTCCTTGTATCTAAATAAATTTTTTACATTTCTTTTTATTGGGTCGTGATAAAACGCTTAACACTGAAAAAAAATTCGCTTCACAACGAATTCGTCAATTAC
Source organism: Alloplasta piceator (assembly GCA_946863875.1). Taxonomy (NCBI): domain Eukaryota; kingdom Metazoa; phylum Arthropoda; class Insecta; order Hymenoptera; family Ichneumonidae; genus Alloplasta; species Alloplasta piceator. The sequence goes on along the minus strand of OX333072.1, from coordinate 8,116,812 downwards.
GGTCCACGTACCAGAGTCAAGGACGTTTTGGCCAAAGGAAAGGGAGAATGTACGAATGGCTCGATATATCTGTGATAGCGGGGATGATTGCCGTTGCCTTGTCGAAGAGTTACACACATATATATATATGTATATATACGCGGGGATGGAGACTATGATCGATGCCGAAATTAAGGGGTTGCTCGATGCAGGACGAAACAAAGTTAACCAATCACGGATGGTGGAACGAGCGTTCCACCTTTATTGGTCCCGTCATTCTGGTCTCGTCACGTCCAACTGCTGTCCGATCTTTTTTTGTTTTTTCTTTCTCGGCCATTTTTTCCCCATCGTCGTTCTTTCACGTGGAAGCACGATTTTTCGAATTGACAGCTCAAACTCTCGACACTTATGTTTGGTGGGGATCGAGGGGAATCAAATGTATATAAATAAATTTATCAACAAGAATAATAAACTCAACCCTCAATTTGTCTATATTTAAATAGAGTTTCTTCTTCTAGCATTAGAATCGACGCCTACGATTATAATGGATTATTTACTATTATTTTTATTTTCATGTTTATCAATTTCCGAGAGTATCTATTATTACATATTCTAGGCAATATCTTAAGAAAACTGACGATTCATCTTATTCAGCCTTTTATTTTTCATCTTGATTATATTTTCCCTTGGCAATCGCGAGTTTTCGATTTTTCTTACAAAAATAAAGTAAGGAATAAATGATGTGATGTAAAGTTAGAAAATGGTTCAGATTATTCCATACTTTATGCAAAATTTTAATAAAATTAAAAATTTTTCTTATTCAGCCATTTATTTCTCATCCTGATGATATTTATTCTTTGGCAGTCGCAACTTCTCTTTTTTCTTTACAAAAATGAATTGAAAAATATACAATGTGATGCAAAATTCCAAAATGGCGAGACAAGAGTTAATAAGAGGATGGGCATGGCATTTTGATTATTCGGTCACCTTTTGAGTACAACAAATTCTTACGTACGATGAATTTGCATCCAACCAATAGCGTTGGCACTTGTTCCGATTTTTTTTTGGGTTCAACAGCATGCGTTTTTGTGCAAAGTCACCGAGCGAACATATGACATATTGCAAAACTAAAAACGCAGGAGTAAAATGGTACGAGCGTTTGTATTGTCAAAAGACCGAAGAGCGAACCGTGAATTCTCTATTGTTTCTATCGCGATCGGTTTCGTCCTGCGGACATTTTTTTTCTCTCCATTCGTCTTTTTTTACCTCAGGTGCCCGAGAGTCGAGCGTCGTGGGGCTTACATGTTGTACTTTCGGGCACGGTCGAGTGAGCATGTCACAATCGACGAGGACTGCCTCAATCAAAAAGTGGCATTGATACCATATATACATATATATATGTGGGTTATAACCCAGCGGACGAGAGAGAATGAGAGAGATCGGGCCGGATTCTCCATTGTCGGTTTTTGTGGGAGAGAGAACCAAAAATCTATTAGCCCCGCGACGATATTTCTCGTCTGGCTTGAAGAGCGCCACGCGAACGTCAGCGAATAGAAGACTAGACTGCGGAACATGGAATAGAAGTCATATTTTTTTTTCATAAAAAAAATGTATCCAGAGATTTTCCGTCTATGATATATGAGGGATTCTCTGTCAATTCAGCCACTTGTATTTCGACCATCTCAGATGTGCCCCATAATTGGTTATATCAAAGTGCTCCTAAAAGGCATTCTAGTATGTGAATTTTTTCAGATTTTTTAATTCAAAATTTTGGAAAGCGCCGTTTTTATTCCAAATAAATATATCTCGAAAACTTGAAGTAACTGACAAAAATGTCGACACATAAAAGTTGTAGTTTCGTGTTAGCATTCGAGCGGAATATTTGAAATAATTTTTACGTTCCGGTAACACTGATTTTTTACCAAAAAAGGGGATAATTATTTTTTTATTCAAAAAGGCAATTTTTTTTTTGCTGAAAAAATTACAGAGTCTTTCAGTATACCTGACGATATCGCAAAAAAATCGCCAGAGTGGCACGGATCGAGGTTCCAGGGTAAAAAAATGAAACCACACAAATTAATTTTTTTTCTACCGGAACCTCGTTAACATATCTCGGAAACTTGAAGTTACTGAAAAAAAATGTCTGCTCATAAAAGTTGTAGTTTTGTGTTAGCTTTCGTGCGGAATATTTGAAATAATTTTTACGTTTCGGTAACGATGATTTTTTACCAAAAAAGGGGGAAATTATTTTTAGTTAGTTCAAAGTTATTTCAAGGTTAGTTCAAGGTTATTTCAAATGGAAACTTTCTTTTTGGACATTGGCAATCGATTGAGCGGAAAATAGTGTTTTTCTCTTTACTTAATGTTGGTCTCGTTATAGGAATGAGGCTTTGTGAATGGTAATTTTTTAAAAATTATTAAGATGATTTACCATTTTCCGGGTTTTCTTGTGATTATTATACTGAGAGAAATTATAGTTAACCATGTTGATGATTTATACAAATCTAATATAAATTATCATGCTTGCAACGCCTATATTAAATAAATAAAATAAAAAAGTGATCAGAGGATAAATTTATTTTTATGTATTTTTTATTTCATTTATTTCTTTTTTTTTAATTTTTAGTAGGGGCTATTTTAGAATCAGGAGGTTCCGCTAACTACTATTAATATAAAGAATCATTTTTTCAGAAATTTGAAAGAATTTTTTTCATTTTCAATGTTACAAATATTTTCATTGTTGATATTTTAATAAAACTTCACAATCATAAATTTTGAGAACAATCTATTTGGGATTAAAAGAAAGTTTTCAATACTCTTTAGTCCGTTACAAAAACATGTTATACATTAAAAATTTCATCGTTAATTGAACAATTCATAGTGTTTGTTTCTACGACTGTTTATATTTTTTGTAATAAAATCAAATAACAATGTGTTCAATCATTTTAAATTTAGCACTATACGTATTCAGGGATCATTTTACCCCATAGGGGATCACGTTATCCCAGGGGGATCATTTTGCCCCACGGGCGATAATTTTACCTCAAATCAGAAGAATAATTTTGTACGTCTGCATATAAAAAACGATTCTTTTCAAGAAGTTCGAAAAAATATTAAAACTACAGATACTAATTAGGGTCGAAAAAGTAGTAATTAAATAACTAGTTTCACTACATATTGGGGGTCAAAATCATATTTCAAACCCTCTATATTAAAAAATCGTTTTTCCCTGCAGATTTCGATCCTTTTCCCTACATTGTCTTTTCTTTGGACCATTCGATATAGTCGTACATTTTTCCCTAAACCGTATACAAGAGCTATTGTGTCGCGCATTCAGAGGGTGAAGAACGCGACGCTAGAGTGGGACGCGCGAGGGTGAGTTAGCAGATTTTTGCGATAAGAAACATACATGTATGTAAAGTATGTAGGCGATATGGCAATTCTGTGATCGGACGAGCGGTATACAGAGTAAAGTGTGTGTGAGAGTGTGTCTACGAAATGAAGCCAGAGGGGATTGCTCTGACGTGACACGCGACCGAACAAACGCCACCTTCGAGCCAACCCTCCAATGGCCTCGTGCGATGCTACTACCTCAAACCCTCGCGCCCTCATCTACCCCCTCTGCCATCATCGATGTCTGCCATCGAAAGAGTCGCAACTCGCCTCATTCGGCACTAAAAGCCTGGCGATTCAAGACCTTTTGCTCGGCAACGCTCGACCGTATACACACGTATTAATGTCGCTTTTGCAATTCCAGGGGTTGGTTGGGGGATGCATGTGCAGTTGCATTACGTATCCCACACGTAACGGGTCTTTCCGGCTATAGAAGCGTCCATTCGCCCGCGGTAACAACCCCCGACGTTACGTACATTTATGTGCGTGTTACATCCCTCTCTCTCTCTCTCTCTCTCTCTCTCTCTCTCTCTTTCCCTCATTCTCTCTCGCATTCTCATTTTCGTGATTAATTTTTTTATATCGTCCACGACGATCGGATATTACGTGGGTGAGAGCCCGACCACACGATGCATATCCTCGAATGCTCATTGCCGGTCACGAATGTATATTCACGTCGTATACATCAGTCCAAGATGTAATAATGAGTATATCGCTGTTTGTGTCATTGAGAATTTTTTTTTTCACTACATTGTCGGACGTAGGAGGTAATAAAGGAATAATGAGCACTTTGAAAACGTGCGGAAAGATTTATCAACAAATACAGGGATGTTTTTGCCCGGTGTGGGAAGGAGATTTTGCTTTCCCAATGATTCGCTTACAGCATGCTTCGTAAATTACACGATGGTTTAGTTTTTAAAAAGGAACTCTGTAAATGGACATTTGCACATTGGTTCCTCATCTTTATCTATAGTTCACACAGCTTCCTTAATCACGAAGGACAGCGATCAAATTTGGCTTCCTCATAAAGGAAGCTATGTTAATTAAGGATGTTGAGTCCCCAATCGCAAATGATGAGAAAATTCTGAAAATTCGGTATGTTTTTGGATGAATTATTTAAGAGGTCGTGTAAAAATTTCACGACGATTAGGAAGCTCGTTATCGAACAATTAACCTTAATAAATTAAATTAAATTAAATGTAGTCCTATGGAAATTGATATAACTTTGCGATAAGTTTTTTTTGACCTCTCAATTTTTTGATATCTACACTATATTGAAAGCAATGGAAACAAAACGAAGTTTATTGATAAATATTTTTTTTATTCGTTTAAAAAATTGTTCTTAACAAAATGTTAATATTTTAATAACGAGCTTCCTAATCGTCGTGAAATTTTTACACGACCTCTTAAATACTTCATCCAAAAACATACCAAATTTTAAGAATTTTCTCATCATCTTTCATTTTAACCCTTAAGGAGGTTGAAGTAATGATGATAGAATTTTGAAAATTTAATATGTTTTTACATGAAGTATTCCGGAGGTCGTGTACAAATTTCACGACGATTAAGAAGCTATTTTTTGAACAATTAACATTAAAAGATTTCATGAGGACTCAATATCCTTAACTATCGAAAAACATGAGTAATCAATGTGCAATTTGACAAATTCTTTCAAATTTACCTTTTGCCAAATTTGATCTTTGCCAAATTCAATAGCGAATAATCTTGATCACTATTTTGAATGTGTACAAGATTTCAGTACAATATCTCGCAAATAACCGAAGGTAGAGTGCGCTAATTTTCGAAAATACCAAAATTTGATAAAATTCCAATCATTTGATAGATTTTCGTCAAATTTAATAACGAACAACCTCGATAGCTATATTAGATCTGTGCAAAGTTTTAGTGCAATATCTTAAAAATTGCACAGGTTAGAGCATTTACGCTATTTTGAAAAAGATTAAAAATTTCATCAAATTTTAATCCTTGATGGATTTTGGCTAAATTCAGTAGCGAATAACTTTGGTAGCTATACTAGTTCTGTACAAAGTTTCAGTGCAATATCTTAAAAATTGCACGAGTGAGAGCGTTTATGCTACTTTTCACAAAATTGAAAATCACACATACACACACACACAAAATCCATCCGGACTTTTTTTCTAAATATTATTTCTCAATGTATAAAAAAAAATCTCACGAAAACAAAGCATCCTATAAGAGGAATCAAAATTATTCAATGCTGCGTTTTACTGCAGGATAAACAGATTTTCGGGAAGGATACTGTGAGAACTTGGAGAAATCAGGATAAATCGAAAATTAAACGCCTCAGAGTAGAGTCATTGTGTATTTGTATTACAGTCTTGAAATTTGAATGAAATTCTCGTCTTTAAGAATACGGGAACTCTTACAATTGTTTTGAGAATTCTAAATCACTTTTGACTTTTTTCAAAAATTTTAGAGGATAATTTATCATTTTTTTCGATATTCGATGAAGTTGAAAATAACGAAACTATCAATTTATTCGTGTTTTTTGGCTGCTTTTGCGTGCAAACAGGAACACCTGACTTTTTTCGAATCGAATAAGACGAGGTTGAGAATCCCTGCGCGCAAGATGTCCTTCTGAAGACTATCTCGGCCGGGTTGTCCCGCGGGAAACGCTCTTCCTTCGTATACCGTTCCTCCTATCTCAGGACACTCTATAGCCTATTCAGATATCAGACTCACCCTCCGCGCAAAAGTATATCTATATATGTTTATAGATATATATATATTCTATATACTCCCTGACGCGTTAGACCAGAGCCACACTACACGTAGGACGATACAGAGTGAGAACGAAAGGAAAATGCCGCGTGGAAAAGAGCGAGAGAAAAGCTCGAAGCCTGTGTTTTCTCCCCAAAAAAGGGCCAGCCTTCCTCTTTGGGCCAAGTATATGGAATATACACGCGAAACGAGTAGCTTTCACTGTATATTCTGTATACATCTATAGACCCACACATTCGGAAAACCACCCCTTTCTGTCCCTGAAAACGACTATTCCCTTCACCCTCACAAAATCCCATGGAAAAGCGCATTTTCCATGTCTAAATTTTCTAAAATGTTCCTCTCATTGTTTAAATCATGGAAAAATGATCATCTCATCCTTAGATGATCTGATGATCGACAAAAGTCTGTAAAAATGTTGAGAAAACATGACAATTGTGTTTTTTTTTTTTTTTTTTGAGGACTCACCGATCGATGATGACAGGATCGCTTGGCGTTTCGTTTCGATTTCCGCAGCTTTTCTTGTCGCAGCATCGACTGCAAAATTAGAAAAAAAACCTTAAAATATGTTCTCTAAAAAGAAGAATCAACTGTTTTTTTAATTACAATTTCGTAGGAAACTGAAAATAAGAATTGGGGATGTCAATGATCCAAAATTTATTCCAGGAGTATCGAAAAGAGTTTACGTTAAATTATTCAGAAATTTTGTTTTTTTTATTTTTATAAAAAATACAAGAATTAATGTATGATCCCAGCATCAGCTGCTAGACTTTTAGAGGTCAATGAAAAATTCAAAATAGTTGCAGTAATCATGACCTTGATGCGCCCTTGTCTGCATTGTAGAAGTATTTCTGAGTTTAGACTCCACTTGATTGCACTGAATTAAATTTACCTCCCCCTTTTTAATCTCAGATTATATTTGGCACATTATCAGTGTCAGATAATTCAGCTGACCATTTTATAGTCGCAAGAGATTTTAATCGATAACCGAGTGACATTTGGCATTGCATCTATTTTTTTTAATTCCAACATAAAGGGCTTTCTCCCACATCGTTAAGGGATTCAGCAAAGCGTGTCAGTGTGTATATAGTAGACGAAGTGGATAATATTAGTACATACGGAGTTTAGAGTGTATAGTAAACGGAATAGGACGAAGAAGAAAAAGAGGAAGAGAGAGCGAAAGAGATGCTTTTGGGGGTTGTGAAAGAAAACGTCAGAAGTTTTCGACTCGTTCGAAAAACTCGGTATACGCAAGTGCACGATTGCCCTTGGGGATTTTTGGGAGAGGGTAGTTTGAGCTCCCATGGGCCAGTGACTCAGCTATATATAGCTGACTATGCACCCCATCCCTTCGCATACGAACTAGAAGAGTATATACTCGCGTTACGTATAGTATATAATAGAAGATCTCCGGTATGCCTCGTTACGTTTATGGTTTACTACCGCAAGGGTGGAACGACGTGTGATGAACTACGAATCTGCGCATAGGCACGCACTCTCTCCGTAATAAAATGCATCAGATAAATGGTTACCCTCTCTCTACTCTCTTTCTCTCTTTAATATGATTGCTGTTCAATTTTACCTTGATTTAACATGAATTTTAGAAATTTGTTGTACTCTGTGACAGGTTTGGAGTCCCTGATCCTTTTTCCCTTTTACCATGATAATATTTTGGGTTTTCTAGGCACAGAAAAGGAAATCAGTTGCTTAATTTTCTTTGAAACTCACTTTAGTGCACCTCATAGCTATCGTTAGCTTTCAGTGTGGTTATTTCAGTGGTTGCTATAATGTCACTAATTTTCCATCGAATCACTTAGAGTTCCTTCAATAATCAGCAATACCTTTCCAATGCTAATTTCGCGTTATTAATACAACCATTAGTGCAGATTCATCATGGAGCTCTTTTATAAACTGCCTAAAATCGAAAGCTTAATATAAATAATTATATCAGTAATAGATATGAATACTTTTTTGCTTCTTATTCTGCTTACACTCTGCGTAACTCGTCATCATCAGATCGCTGCTCATGTCACAGCTGTTTTTATTGACTCATATTTGAAATAATTCATCTTAACTATCATCCCAATTATATTTCACTATAAACAGCACAACTGTGATTCATTATTGTTGCATCTTTTCCAAGATTTAACAAAGCATGGTAAATTTAATAACTTGATCAATTAAAAAAAAACAACTTAATAGGCATCAATAGGAATAAAACTTGCGACTCACCTACACATGACTTCATGAGTCAAGAGGACTCGGCACATTTCTGGATTCTTATCCTGGCCCTCGTACATTATTGCCTGAAATCAGAAAAAAACATATTTTAGTATAACAATTCCAATAAATATATTAATATAGATCGTTAGCTAGGTAGGTAGGCAGGTAAAATCAATAAATATATTAAGGCAGTAGCCCACTGCGACGAGTTCAAAAAATCGATTTTTTTATCTTGTTCGCAAGATAAACATCTTAAGAATATACTGTAAAAGTTTCAGACCGAAATTTAAAATGTTTTTTAAGTTACAGCCAAAAGCAGAGAGCGATTAACTAATAAGTTTATATTAAAACTGACTAATTACTACGGTTCGGTAATCACCAGAAACTGTAAATCTCTCGAAGAAATGAAGAGAGCTTTGAGATAACTTTCGGGAAACGGAAGGATTGCTCGATGCACCAGGCATAGCTGATTAATGTAAGTATAATTTTTTTATACGAAATCTGTTGTCAAAACTTTAAGCGCGTTTTTCTCGGAAATACGTTTTCGAAATTTCGGAGAAACACTGACTAAAAACTATTCAACCAAATTTGCTAAAAAATTTACCCGTTATTTGAGACACACATAGCTAAATACCTAACCTTAAAAACATTCAATTTTTTTATAATAAATGAATTTTTTTAAACAATTTATCAAAAAGAAAATCGATTTTGAAGACTTTTTTGTTCACAAGTACGCCAATTCGTTTTTTTTCTTAAAATATGCATCTTATATAGGTAAGAGCACTAAAATTAAGCCTACGAAACAATAATCTCTTTGGATTTGTGATTTCAGATGACTACGGAAGGCTGGGTGCTTTCCCGAAAAAAGTCACTTTTTTTCAAGGACTCAATTTTGACGTACAAAATCATAAACAAATTCATATGAAATTAAGTAAACAAATGTTTCGTTGTATTCTTCAAGATACAAATAACTTTTAGTAAGAATTTCAAAACGATCGCATTTTATTTTGTCACTTAAGAGAAATTGAAAAAAAAAACGTCGAAATTTCGGTCGTCACAGTGGACTACCTTAATATTCATCGAATATTTCTTAAATCCAAAAAAAAAAGATTTTTTTTATTAATTCATTGCCTAAATAGTAATGTAATTTACAAAGTCTTGAATCAGGAAGACTTCAATAAGACTGTATACAACTTTGAAAGATAAACAATGACCTCTGTGTGAGGTTGATGGATTCAAATTATCGTGAAGAGTTTCTCCCAGAGGAACATCGTAAGAAGCGCACATTTTTCATGTATTATATTGACGGAATACAATTTTGGGGTGGTTTTGCGCGGAAAAGTCCGTGGGCGGGGCAGAATATTCAAGCGGAAAATCGCAATTTCGCGTTATTCCTCGTCGGGAAAAGGACAATGCGGGTTCCTCGCTGGTGTCGGTGGTGTATATATATTTTTCTCTGAGCGCAGGACACAAAAAGGGATGATGTCCTCGCGCACACATATACACACCCCGTCGTCCAAGGGGCTCTAAGCCCTGGGCGGCGCAAGCAAATCCGTTAAGCCTCCTTCACGACCTCCCGATTGATTTTTATTTAATGACAACACGTCGTACACTCGTTCTCATGTATTTATGTATGAAGCATCGGTACCACAGCTTGTTCGAGAGTAGCCGGGATTACCACCGGGTATAAATAGCCGCACAATGCCCGGAAAAGAACGAAAACGATGCCATTTTGTCTCTGTGTGTGTGTCTTCTTTGATCTTTCAGGATCGCGGAAAAGAAATTACGGCAAGACGAAACATGGGAGGCAGAAAAAAAAACAGTTGGAAAGTTGGGGTGATGAGAGAAAAGCTCGAAAATATCAGAGATACGATTCTGGACGACAAAATGGATACCGTAAGGTTTCTCGCTGCTTTTGTATCGCTGATGTATATATTTGTCAGTCGCGTGACAGGAAGCCATCAATGTTGCATACAAACGTGTAGAGACCGCTTAACCCCGATCATTTTTGATTGATTTTTCCCTTTCTTCACCGATCACTATATTGAAATTGATGAAACAATATTGAAAATATTTGTAGTGAACTATATTCACTAATAATGACTGATTCAAGTGGGTAATTGAAGCACTTTTCCCATCTAGTTTTTTTTTTTTTATGGATTAGTTTTTTAGAATTAATTGCAATAACCCGAAAGACACAATTTCGGTTATTTATCGATTTAGTTTTTATAATACATTATTGTATTATAGTATATTATATATTATAATGTATTATTTAATATATCTTATGGTTTACTTATTTATCGATTAATAATGAAAATGTTATTTTTGAAATTGACTACAGAGATTTTATTTTTTAAGGGAGTATTTTAGTCTAGAATTCTGAAGAAATTAATTTTTTTTCATATTCTTAAAGTTTAGACCTTTAAAAATATATCCTCGAAAGGAAATTTTTGAATTTCAATAATTTATGGAGTAAGGGTCATTTTAGTGAAGCAGCAATTGAATTGCTCCGACTTTTTTCTCAAAACTACTTTTCTCAATACGTCTGACATGATATCTTGAGTAACCCACAACCGATTTACTTTAAATTTTTTACGGATCTTCAATATATTACTCTCTATCGCCCTTATTATTTTTATATCGAATTTATTTTTCTAACTATTGCAAAAAAAATTGAAAACTACGAAGAGTGAAAAAACGCCTTTTTTGTTCAGACAGCCGCCATCTTGATAATTTTTTTTCCGTTTTTTCTGAGGTACGGGCTACACTGAAAAAACTGTACCAGGATTTGTTAACTGTTAACAAATGTAAAGTTGAATATGGCGAAATCAATTATTTTTTAACAGTGAATAAATTTTGTAAATAATTTTTAACAGTTAATAAATTATTTTGACACAAATAAAATATTTCTTAACGACTAACAAATTTTGTAATAGTTAAGGAATATTTCAGTAAAAGAGCCAACTGAATATATTTCTTTACTAAAAATAAACTGTTTTTTCAGTGTATAACAACATTCTTACTAATTCAGAATCTTTTTTTTAAATTTTGTATCGGATGACTAGAAAGGTTGCAATCGTGTCAGCGAGCAATCTTTTTAACCCCAACTTATTATAACTTATTTAATTTTCATTTTTTTTCTTGACAATTTTTTTGTTTATTGTCAAAATATTAATAATTATGTTGTAAAAAAATGGTAAAAATATATATTTTTTTATCGAGCTCGGCAAAACGCTCATGATGTACGTCTCTAGACCAGAATACCGCCTTAAAGAAATGGGAGTATTTCACAAGACATTGAGAACCAATGGATGGTTCAAAATCAGTGTAAGCGAGAAAATTTAAGATCTTTACAAGCGTCAGAATTTAGCCCGGGTTGAGACAATGAGGGTTAACTTCTATGACAGTTAAATGAGTGTTGAGTGTGTAAGAGACTCTCACTACTATTATAATCCCGTGCACACGAAGAAAAAGAGAGATAGAGTGAGAAACGTGTAAAGCTGCATGAAATATTTATACGCTGCGAAATAACTGAATTGTAGCACAAACAAACCACCACCACGATTGTATTCTCACCGGTGGTGAGTAAATCAAGGTGCGAAAGAGGGATGAAAAGTCTGGGAGGCGGCACATAGAAGTCGGAGGAAAAGAGACCATCAGCCGAATACGATAAGAAAATGTGTTGTGGGTAAAAAAGAGGGATGAAAAGAAGAAGAGGAATGAAGGAACGAGAGCCTAGCAAAATATATGGGACATTCCATCCCAAATCGGACAGTTTGAAAAACTTTTTTTTTCCTCAATTTTTTTATATTTTTGAGTACCCATCAAAAGACCCTTCCTGTTGAATTTTGAGATTTTTTTAATTACCCGTTCGAAAGATATTAAATTAACAAAAAAACCGCTCTTTTTTGGTATTTTGGTCATAACTTCTTTAATAATGGTCCAAATTGAAAGTTTTTTTTCAAAATTTTTGTTTTTTTATGGCCTTTTCAGAAAAAAATACAACAAAAATATTCGACTTGTTTTTTAATGAGTTTTTTGAGTTTTAAACGTTAAATCGCGTTTTTAAAAGTGAAAATTATTTTTGATTTTTTAAACAAATTTTTTTTTCAGACATTAATCTATTCAACAATTGTTAAGACTAGTCCGATCGTGGGATCTCAATAACTATTTTTTTTCGATTTTTGAAAATTAAAATTTTTTTTTCTAATAAATTATTATGAATACCAATTTTTGTTACTGTATAGTGTTTTTTTCAATATTTAGAATTTATTTTGACACTTTTTTATTGTTAACAGGTTCTTAAAATTAATAATTAATCGTTAAGTCTGTTTATAAACAATAATAACAACAGTTTTTATTTATTCACGTATTTTTTTGAAAACCTTACACATACGATTATTTCCTGAATTAGAATATTCCTTTGCCAATAAGTTTCCGTTGCTCATTGGAATAATCGAATGAAATGTTTGTGTCTTTCTATCTTTCTTTTGCATCTGAATAATGTTTCTCATGTGAAAATTTGACAGCAATATTCGGTAGACTATTCAGGTTCAATGCCCACTCATACAATTCTTAAACGGTTGTTATTTGCTCATCGATTAATTACTAATTTTAAAAATCTGTTAACAATAAAAAAGGGTCCAAATTCATTAAAAATTATTTAAAAAATACTATACAGTAACGAAAATTGGTATTCATAATAATTAATTGAAAAAAAAAAAATTAATTTTCAAAAATCGAAAAAATAGTAATTATTGAGATCCCACGATCGGACTAGTCTTAAAAATTGCTGAATAGATAAATGTTTGAAACAAAAAATTTAAAAAAAAATCAAAAATCACATTCACTTTCAAAAACGCGATTTAACTTTTAAAACTCAAAAAACTCATTCAAAAACACGTCGAATATTTTTTTTGTATTTTTTTCTGAAAAGACCATGAAAAAACAAAAATTAAAAAAAAAAACTTTTAATTTGAACCATTATTAAAAAAGTTATGACCAAAATACCAAAAAAAGAGCGGTTTTTTTGTTAATTTAAAATCTTTTGAACGGGTCATTCAAAAAATCTCAAAATTTAACAGGAAGAATCTTTTGATGGGTACTCAAAAATATAAAAAAATTGAGGAAATAAAAAAAGTTTCTCAAACTGTCCGATTTGGGATGGAATGCCCCATATACATGAGCATGAAACTCCCTCATTTGATGTCTTGATGGTAAAAAGTCAGGCAAAGTCCATTTGCCCGCCTCGAATAATTAACGTCAAGTGATCTCTTATTTAAAGTGTGTATAATTATAATATACTGTATGTATATGAATATAACATCCATATGTTAAAGCATTAAAGCTCTGAATCTGTAAGCAGCGCGAGAAGCTTATTCAACCAACCCCTGCGAGACTTGTGCGATTAGTAGCCGTCACTTTCGCCGCTTAATTGCTTCTTCAGACTATCCCTCATAGGCCTGAAAAGCTTAAGGCACGGAGATTGACTCCGTGATTGTTGCGGTGACTTGGAAATTAAACGAAGACCCTCCCTCAACCCTCCAAAAAAATAGGGAACATATTTGCGCAGGATCGCGTGTTGTCCTCTGCTCTTTGTCGCAGACGACGATAATAAAACTTGGTAAAAGTTGTATTACGTATATTCACAGTTGACACAACGTGCCAAGTGATATCTATATTTTCCGTATGTACTTACCATTTTTGTAAAGCAAATAACGCCGTTTTTCGCACCCCCGCACGACAAAGTTGGTAGAAATATTGCGGACGAAGGAGACTCCGAGCTTGCCGCAGGTGGAATAATCCAGATATTCCTGTACTTTTCACTACCGAGGGAAGGGCAATGTGTGCAGTAATCACTTGTTAAACATAATATACAAGTGGAGCAGAGGTGCGGTGTGTTTTTTAGTCTGACACGACCTCTGGTGACAGCTGTAAAACGCACGGACGTACCAGCGTTGTTTGCCCAGGGTCTATATTATCAGCGAGCTACGACCTTCTTTTTTTTTATTTTTTTTTTGTTCGCCAACGTTCTCTCGTTCACACTTTACGAACAATTTGTGACAAATTATCCGTCGTGTACCGTTTTAAGTACATGTGTGCTCATCGTTTTCAGCTGTTTCCGGGAACCTTTGCATCACCCGCAATGTTGATAGTTCAATTGTTCTGGGTATCTTCGGGTCAGGCCCGTGCAAAGAGTTCGGAGAGAAACCTTTTTTTGACAAAATCTAACTTTTGTTCTGGAACAAACTTCAGAACTACTTCAGTCTGACTGTTCGAAGGCTCAAGTGGAATTTTCAGACATGTCATCAGAAAATCTATCAATTTTTGCCATTCAACGAGGTTATTTCTTCTGAATAATGATGTTGAAGTTTGCATCGTTGAAACGCAACGAAAATCAGTTTTATTCTTCGTTTTAAGTATTGTTTACCTGTTTTCGTTGTCTATTTAAAACCCTTAATCGTTAATAGAAAACCCAAAAAAAACATTTAAACTATTTTTTACTTTTAAAGCATATCCTTTAATTTTTGTTGTTGTTAATTGAAAATGAAATCTATTGTCGTTGTATTTCAACGTTGCAAAGCTGAACATTATTTCTCAAGATGAATTCCACGATTTTCAGGCGAATTTTAAGGTTTTCAGGGTTTTGTTTGACATGTCGCTGAAATTTTTAGAGAGCACACTGAAAAACAATTTACCAGGATTTTTTAACCGTTAACAAATGTGAAGTTAAATATGACGAAATTAATTGTTTTTTAACAGTAACATTTTGACACAAATCAAATATTTTTTAGAGATTAACAAATTTTGTAGCAGTTAAGGAATATTTAAGTAAAAGTGCAAACTAAATATATTTCTTAACTAGTGTTTTCTCAGTGTAGAAAACAGCCTGTTTTTTGTTTCTTTACTTCATTGCCGAACGAATAAGCCTTGGATTGCTTTAAAATTGAAGAATAAAAAACTAGTAACATTTTTGCAAGATTTCTGCTCGATTTTATTTCAACATTCACAGACCCTCTTTAACATTCTTTTTTCCATCAAAATGAAAATGACTCCAGCAAAATTAATGTCAGCCATCTGTTTTTACAAACCCATCACTTTTCTAGCAAATTATTGAAAGGAAAAATCGCTTTAATACTTTTTGGGGTACTAAACATTTTTAGCTTCAGAAAAAAAAGCGAAAAAAAATTATAAAACCTTGTTTTATGAATAGAATACGATAACAATTTAATTTAGATACTGAGATCTACTACTAGTAAGAAAAAATCGTTTCAATGATTTTTGGGCCACCAAAGATTTTAAGCTTTCGGAATAAGAGCCCAAAAAATGCTAAAATAGTGTGTTAGACAAAAAAAAAACGATAAAACAACAATTTAGTGACCAAAAGATTTACCACTAGTAAACAAAATTATTGTAGTGCTTTTTAGGCCACCAACGATTATCAGCTTCTGGAATAAGAGTGAAAAAAATACTAAAATCTTATTTCATACCCAAGCGTACGATAAAAATGCATTTTAGCTACTCAGATCTAGAACAAAGCAAATAAAAAAATGAAGGGTCGCAACAATTTTGCCGCACATAAAATATGATTGAAATAATTACATAATCTCTTCGCTCAATAGAAAACCCTAGAAAAATAAATATCAACATAGTCAGTAGCATTTGCCATCAAGAATATTTATTCCAACAGTTCAACGTAGCTAAATAAACGCATTTGAAGACTGATAGCTATAAATGGTTCTATTGGCACATCGTCGCCAACTTTCAAGCTATTTTCTTCATTCACACACGCAATTCCTGAAGTGAGCAAGTGTATGTGAGCTCAAAAGCGCCAAAGTGCGATTATGATCAACTTCACGAGGTTCAGTACGTTGGAAAGCTTTGCAAGCTTTCCGTCTACGGGCCAAGCCCCCAAGGTATCTTTTTCCCTCTCTCGTTCCCCAAAGAGATTCTTCGGAAGTCGTCGTCATCGCAACTTCCTCAACGACAGATCACTTCTCGACTTTCCCAGCGCTGTCTACGGGTACATCGCGATGGCGTCACTTGGGGGCTCGTCTA
This sequence comes from Alloplasta piceator, assembly GCA_946863875.1. NCBI lineage: Eukaryota > Metazoa > Arthropoda > Insecta > Hymenoptera > Ichneumonidae > Alloplasta > Alloplasta piceator. The sequence goes on along the minus strand of OX333072.1, from coordinate 8,100,393 downwards.
TCGTCTCTTTTCATGGCTCTTTCCAGCGCACGCTGTTTCAGGCGAACTCGCGGCGATGGATATCGCGCGACAAGGTCGGTCTCGGAGGAGATGCCGATGACTCCGAGGGTCGTGTGCGCGTTGTGAGGGGTTAAAACGGGGAAGCACACGGCAGCGGAAGAATCGTCGTCAACGTTTGGAGCTTTGGCGACACATACACTGGAAGAAAGGGGCGGCGAATGGGGGCACGAAGAGCGAAGAAAGTCCTGAGGGTGCGACCAGTCAGCAACGGCCCCACGGGGGCCTTCCTTCGCTTCCTCAGAGTCCCACAAGGAGAGTACACACACACACATACACACGTACATACTTCTCTGGTACCCTTATCTCGCCCCTCCATCCCTCTACTCCGCATCTCGTCACCCAATTCCCACGGGAATTTCTTGCCAAGGACTAATAAAGACCGGACTCGACCCGGTCCCCGAGTCTTATTACGCGATGAACACATACAACCTGGGCTGGACCACTTAAAGGAAAGACTGCAACCATAAGCATTTATGATCAGGCGATAAGAATGGGTGCCTCCATATGCCACGTTCAGATCACTGATCCACTGATCAAACGCGCTCAGATGGTTGTTCAAGTCTTCTCTATCGCCCCTGAGCTAACTGCGTCTGTCTGTAAGCGGATTTGAAAGTTGATGTTCTGACTCGGATCCGTGGACCGAGGAAAAAACGCCTTTAGCAATAAAAGTGAGTTATCGATTCGTCTTACTGTTCCGTATCGTTTCTACTCTACCTAATAATACACTCCGCAGTATATATATATATATATATATATTTGGAGAACGCAAGAATGTCCTCTGTGTATCTTTATCTCACGACTGTGCGAGAGAGTTCAACGGGGAACTAGCTTTCCCCGATCGAGACAAGAGCGAAGATCAATTCTGAGATAGTCATTCAAATCTTCGGTAATGATTTCCATCCCGAATCGATTCCCAAAGTCCCCTGGGATAATGTTCCCTATGTCCTTGTCGTGTACATGCATATCTCCCTCTCTCTGTGTATACAAACGGCAGCTAGGGGTGTTTTTCACCCTGCTTGTACATACACGCGGAAGAACAACATGCCTCGCAACACACGACTTTTGTGTAACCTCGGCCTTCATCCCCTCCTCGTAGACTTTTCTCCATCGTAGATCCCAGCCCTTCCAGCCCTTCCACACTCATCCCTTCCCCCGTCTGTCAGGCATCTCCTATTTTCTCTTGCCCGCTCTTATCTATCGAAAGGGGGATTAACCTATCTCAGGCTTATTATTTCCATGATCCATGGTTAAATACTCATATTTCAGTATTAAGGGCACCCCCATAAGGGAAGAATATACCGCACCCTATCGTCGTTCGTATTATACATACGATACGTATGAAAAAGCGATTCGACTTGCTGTCGCTCGAAAAGGGACCATTTTTGCCTGGTACCTTTTGGAATAGGGTCCTTGGCACTGTTGGTCGTTCATTGTGTTTCGAAAATTCGTTTATCGATGACCGGTATATGATTTTCCGTGACGAATTTGAAGGTTTAGTCAATCTGTACTCGATGCTAGTGTAAAAAAAATATATTCTCAAATGTGAAACCGATAGCTATGATCAATAATTTTTCTTTGGTCTATTATTTTAGTTGTATAAAGTGAGGAGTTCGAAAAAATTAGCTGGTCTTAATTTTACCATTCTCAGTGATGATTCGATTTGCTCTGAAAATCTTCATTCGTCCTGACTCAACTTCCCTGAGAATTGCAACCCCCAATATTAATTTTTTAAACCGGAAAATTAATTTCAAGTTTCTGATATCTTTCAATACAATGTTATTGTTCTGCCCTGAGAAATTATACGAAAAACGAAAAAGTCCTCTTAAACAAATTGGTCACGGAAAAAAAGAGTCTTTAACAAGATCCTACACTTAGATGAAATTTCATGTTGTTCATTCATTTAGTATAACGATGTTATATACTATATCGTCTGAACGAGTGGGTGAAGCGGATCTTTGCTCTCGGTCCTTCTCTTTCTCTCTCTCTCTCTCTCTCTCTCTCTCTCTCTCTCTCGCTCTCTCTCTCTCTCTCTCTCTCTCTCTCTCTCTCTCTCTCTCTCTCTCTCTCTCTCTCTCTCTCTCTTTCTCCCTCTCTGTCCCTCTCGTTCTTCCTGCAAGACTCGCGAATTGTTTGTACTCGCGAGGCAACAGTTTTCCTAGAGCGGCGCAAACGAGGCAGATAAATGTTCGCCCTCCGGAACTAATTAGCATTTAGCATTTTTAATTTTACAGAAAAGCCCTGCTAACGTAGCCGTTCCGGATATATACGTATACAATATATGCCGAGCCTTTTATCCCCACTTCGAATGGTTCGTTGTGTCGGCACTCGATTTTCCATATAGTTGTTATATAATACAACGATGAGACCGGAAATCTCTTGTGTTTTATATATATTCATAAACATATATATATATAATGTATACGAAGTTGTTGGATGCAAAATGTAGCTTTGAGGTCCCTGGAAGTGAATTTCGACTGTCAGGATTCCAAAAATCCTAATTATCGATGATTCAATGTTTAACGAGCTTCATCCGGAAACGACCAAATCCGGAATATTTATTTTCCAAACGGTTTCGCGAAAATGAAATCCTTTTTCAACACAAAGTTACAGATATTAAGAGTAAAAAAAAAATCATCGAAAAATTCAGAAAAACAACAAAAACATGCCCACCGTTTTTAGATTTGAAATTTAAAGACCAAACGGGTTATTAAAGTTTACAAAAAATACGATTAATTGACGATCGTTGATTTTTAAAGCCGATTGAATTGATCCTCGATCATACAGAATCAATGAGAAAAGTCCTTATTTTTCGGTAATTATTGAAAAAGAAAATCGATTTTTCAAAAATGAAATCGTTAACTAACTTTCAATATTTCTCATCATATTTCCTGTAAATTTAAAAACAATCCATCAAGTTTTTCTCGAGATATCATGGGAACTGAATTAAAAGACGACGTTTTGAGAAAAATGCGTTCAAAGTTTGAAGTATGGCGCTGCTAAACTCAAACTGGTTGACTATTATAAAATGTAGCTCATTCAATTTTGGGAATATTGCAGCGAAACTTTCAGGGAAGATAGTAAAAAATTGATATCCCCTTTAAAAAGTCCCTTTAAACAATGTGAGCCATGACTTTATGCTTTTCGGGAATATAATTATTATATATATTTAAGCCGGTAGTTTTCCTACGAAAATTCAAGGGCTCGTTAACCACGTGTTTGAACGTCCAGCGGCGTAACGTATAGTCGTTATAAATCTATGGTTACCCTCACACATAGACGTGGGAAAAGTTAGAGGTGCACATACACAGACGTGAGAACGAGATCCGGAAAATTGTGGGGAACAAACGGAGAAAAAGACTAGCGAGGCAGAGAGTGTGGAGAAAAAGAGAGCAAGAGGGAGGGGGAGTGAGAGAAGGAGAAAAATGGAGAGAGAAAGAGAGGGAATCGAGGAAAGTTTCGATTCTGGCGGCGAGCCGACGATGCAGCCAATTATAACAGATTTATAACCTACCCCCAGTGATTCAACCTTTCGACCTGGCCTCCGGCGGCCCAACGTCGACGATCGGAATAAATTCACTGCTTTCCTTCTATATCATGTATTTTCAAATGCATTTTCCATCTAGTTCAAGCGACTCAAAATTTTTCCCAATTTCCCGCAATGTAAGTCATCAAGATTCAACATAGTGGTCAAGGAATACTTAATAATCGATTAAAAACTATATTTGACACTACGAATCGATTTGAGTTATAAAATAAACGGCTGAATTCGAAAGTGAGCGATTTGGATTGAATCAAAGAGAAAATTAAAAAATCCCATGATGCCTAAATTGATGAATGTAATTAAATATTACTGCAATGAGCTGAAATTTCAAATTTTTATGAATATTGAAAATTTTATTCTGATTTAATCATCAATAGACATAATTAATTTTATCCATTTTGCTTCCTCATAAAGGAAGCTTTGTTGTCATGAAAAATTTTTTTTTCGAGATTTTTATGTCAATGTGTTCAAAATGTCCTAAAACATCGAGAAATCATATTTAGAAAAAATGTCCGGATGGATATGTGTGTGTGTGTGTGTGTGTGCGCGTGTGTATGTATGTATCCTGAGTTTCTGATGTAAATTATTAATAACTCGAGAACGCTTCGTGATATCGAGATAAAATTTGGCACACTTGTAGAGGACAAATTGCTTTTCATTTTGAAAAAAAAATTAATTTACTTCTAACGGGTGTTCAGATTTTATTGACTTTTTTCGTTTTTGCAAGAATGGCGTAAACGCTCTAACTTGTGCAATTTTCAAGATATTGCATTCAAACTTTGTACAGAATTAGTATAACTATTAAGGTTGTTTGGTATTGAATTTGGCGAAAATCCATTGGGGGATTAAAACTTTATGAAATTTTGAATTTTTTGAAAAATCGCCTAAACGCTCTAACTTGCGCAATTTTTAAGATATTGTACTGAAACTTTGCACAGAGGTAATATAGCTGTGAAGGTTGTTCGCTATTAAATTTGGCAAAAATCTATCGAGGGATTAAAATTTTATGAATTTTGATTTTTTTGAAAAATAGCGCAAGCGCTCTAATTTGCACAATTTTCAATATATTTCACTGAAACTTTGTACAGAACTTGTATAGCTATCAAGGTTGTTCGCTATTAAATTAGGAAAAAATCCATCGCGGGATTTAAATTTTATGAAATTTTGAATTTTTTGAAAAATAGCGCAAGCACTCTAACTTACACAATTTTCAATACATTTCACAGAAACTTTGTACAATACTTGTATAGCTATCAAGGTTTGTTCGTGATCAAATTTGGCGAAAATTGATCGAATTTGCACATTGATTACTAATATTTTTCAATAGTTAACAAAGCTTCCTTTATGAGGAAGCTAAATTTGATCGCCATACCGTGTGTTAAAGGAAGCTATGTGAACTGTGGATAAAGATGAGGAAGCGATGTGCAAATTTCAATTTGCAGGGTGTTTTTCTGTGTTGCAAGTCCCATTGAGATCGATCATGTTGATTGCTCTAAATAATCGATTCCATATCGATGCAGTCTGAGTACGATCGACGGTAACTGTATATATATATATATATATATATATATATATATATATATATATATATATATATAATATGATAATGGAGATACTAAGAGAGAGAGAGAGAGGGAGAGAGAAAGAGAGAGGAAGAGAAGAGAAAAAAATTGCGGACTCTGACCGCGCAAGGCCATAGTGGCTTAGTAATTTAATCAGCTAAAACTAACATCCGTTCTGTTTCTTAGCGACGAAACCCCTCTGGCACCATGGGCAAAGCAAGTCCCGCGCAACCTATATAAGTATAACCAACCCAACCGACGACGACGACCCCCTTGCAAGATGATTTAATCTGCTAAAACGTCCCACGATCGCTCTCCCTCTCGCTCTTTCCCTATCTGGATATATTTCCATCTCTCTCTCACTCTTTCTTACTTACCTATAGGCACTTGGATAAGTCTCTCAGTTCGTATACAGTCGTGCACGGGACACAAAATAATTTAAGAAAGTAGATACGCGTCTTTGCGAGCCGAAGAGAGTACACGACGAGAACGACGACGAAAGCCACTCATCTATACCCTTTTTGTCTGCTACACACACTCACACACACACACACAAGTCTACACATATATATATATATATATATATATATATATATATATATATATATATTCTATAATATACAAGTCTGAAACCGTCCTCTCTTTACTCCACTCTTTCGCTGCTCTGCGTCATTTTCCACTCATACAAACGAATTTATATTTTGCAAATAAAGTAAAAGTAATGTTTTGCCTATGAAACCTACAAAAATTTAAATAAAATTTAAATAGCATCTAAGCCTTACTCTTCCATTGAATTCCATGGAACACGGTCTAATTAAAAAGGGAACCCTCGTTTGGGCGAACTCGATACGGTGAAACTACCTTACAATTAAAATTTTCAGAAAATCGTATTTTTTTGCCCAGATTTATTATTCACACTCTTCTGAATTATTGAAGCATCTCGCTATGTCGAAATTCCTATTATTCCCAAAGTTTTAGCAATTAGAAACTTGAATATTGAACAATTATTTTTTTACCAATTAATATAAAAGAATCTCACGTGGGAATCGAATTAAAAATGTGCCCTAAATGTGCCTAATCTATAATGTCTAAATAAATTTGTGATTTATATTAATAAAATAATTTATTTTGCCTACGATGGGGTTAGTTGTATAAAAAAAAATTTTACGCGTCGAAAATTAAGCCTTTTTTCTCCGTGATCGTTTTATTTATTTATTTATTTATTTACTATTTACTATTTACTTATTTATTTACTTACTTATTTATTAAATACACTTTCCTGAATTATCTAAACATCCCTTTATGTCAAAATTTCTATTATTCCCAAAGTTATAGCAATTTGAAACTTGAATATTGTTTAACAATTATTTTTGTACCAATATAAAAAAATCTCTCGTGGAAATCGAATGAAAAATGTGCCCTAAATGTGCTTCATCTATAATGTCTAAATAAATCTGTGATTCACATTATTAAATTATTTTTTTTTGTCTGGGAAGGGGTTTATCGTATATTAAAAAGTCTACGAGACGGAAATTAAGCATTTTATCTCCTTGATCGTTTTATTTATATATTATTTATTATGTTAACTTTGCTAAATTATTTAAGCATCTCACTACATCAAAGTTCCTATTATTCCCAAAGATTTAGCAATTTGAAACTTGACTATTGAACAATTATTTTTGCACCAATCAATATAAAAAAATCTCTAATGGGATACGAATAAAAAATGTGCCCTGAATGTGCCTAATCTATAATGTCTAAATAAATCTGTAACTACATTATAAAATTAATTTTTTTTTGTTTACGAAGCAGTTAATCGTATAAAAAAAAGTCGACGAGACGGAAATGAAGCATTTTGTCTCCTTGGTCTTTTAATTAATTTATTATTTATTATTTAAGCTTTTCTGAATTATTTAAGCATCTCCCCATACAAAAATTCCTACTATTCCCAAAGTTTTAGCAATTTGAAACTTGAATATTATTTAACAATTATTTTTGTACCAATCAATATAAAAAAATCTCACGTGGGAATCGAATGAAAAATGTGCCCTAAATATGCCTCATCTATAATGTCTAAATAAATCTGTAATTTACAACATGAAATTATTATTTTTTTATCTACAAAGGGGTTAATCGTATGAAAAAAGTGTACGAGAGACGGGAATTAAGCATCTTGTCTCCTTGATCGTTTTATTTATTATTTATTTATTTACTTACTGATTTATTATTTATTATCTACACTTTTCTAAATTATTTAAGCATCTTCCCATGTCAAAATTCCTATTATTCCCAAAGTTATAAATTCAAATAAATAAATTAAATAAATAAATAAATTCAAAATTTGACTATTGAACAATTATATTTCTAGCAATCAATATAAAAAAATCTTTTATGACAATATAATGAAAAATGTGCCCTAATTGTGTCATCTATAATGTCTAAATAAATCTGTGATTTATATTATAAAATTAATTTTTTTTTCTACGAAGGGGTTAATCGTATGAAAAAGAGTCTACGAGAGGGAAATTAAGCATTTTGTCCCCTTAATTGTTTAAACTGACAATATTGGAACAATTTTAGGTGTGAATGTCGGGGGCAAGCGGACAAGTTCGACATTTCTCCCCATTGAAGCGAAAGTACATCCCCTCGAACGCATAAAGACTACCCTTATCCAAGCCTCGTAATCCTTCGGCGTATATTTGCGTTTGTCGCGAAGGTTATGATCCTCCGTTTGGATGATTGCGTGTGTGCGTGTATCTGCTATCGGTGCACCAAGATCTGAGCAGGGCTAAACCGGCCTCGATGTTTTCGAGCAACGACGACGACGAACTGGCGGCTCGTCGCATATTTGGTGGGTGCGAGGGGTGTAGAATATCACGTGGTTGATGGGAGACATCTAGAGTGCTTGTGTGTGTGTGTGTGTGTGTGTTTGTACGTGCAATGCGTTTTGGAAAGCGTCGAGGAGGGATCTACGGAAGCCACGTGGCTCAGATAACGAAATGGAACAGCCACTATGATCAGTGGCATTACCCGCTTCGTCGTCTCTCATCTTGGCTCTTGGAATTCAACCCCCCGGAAAATTAAGTGCTTGTAACGCGCACGATAACGCATGTGCACGTGTTGACGCAATTTCTCTCCTTACACTCGGACATTTATTTTCCAATGCCCACATTTATTTACGTAAATTTGACGTATATTATTATGGGAAAAAAATCAATTGATTCCAACGAGAATTCTTCAATAACTCAGCAATAATTACCACTAATTAAAAAAAAAAATTCCGTCAAGGAACGTTTTCACGATATGAAAAAATATGAGCCAATAACATACATCCAGAGAAATACTATTATAAATTATTAAAATTGAAAATTATATAAAAATTATTAAAAATATGTTATTTAAAAAATATTATAAATTATCAAAAAATTACTAATAAAGATTATAAATTATTTAAAAAATCATTTCAATAATTCAATTTCTTATTTTAATGAAAAAAAGGTTTATTTGAATCGACCAGATTTTTCTTTGATTAAAATTAACCGCAATTGATTCGAATTTATTTAGCTTAAATATATTTGTTTAATTACATAAAATTTTATTTACATATCGGCCGAATGGACTGTTTATTGGGTCAATATTTAATTGAATCAGAAAAAAAAATCTAAGCAAATAAATCTTCTTTCTGGGTGCATTAACCTTGAAAATAGTGACGCTAATTGAAAAAAATACAAATTTGTACCCCTGAAAAAATTATTAAATTATTAAAAAATCATTTTAATAATTCTATTTCTTATTTAAAAAATTGAATACGATTTATTTGAATCGACTAGAATCTCATTGTATCGGATAAATGTTTACTTAGACGACATTGGAGGAAAATTTTATTTGATTAAAATTAACCATAGTTGATTTAAGTTTATTTCGTTTAAATAAATTTATTTAAATGGAATAAAACTTTATTTTTATATCGCGCGAATATTCTGTTTTTTAGGCCGATCATCAATTAAATCGGAAAAATTGACTAGAATTAAATTAATTTTTTTTCTGGGAGCATCATCATTGAAAGTAGTTACGCTAATTAAAAAAAATAAAAACTTTTGCCCCACCAAAAAATTATCATCATAGCCTCCAAAATATCAACCACACGAAGTGAACCTAATCAAAAACCACTGTAAACCATAATTAACCCTCTCTGGTCACACTTATCTAGGTCAATTTGACCTTGTCCATTTTTGAACAAGTATTGTGACCAAACTATTGACCAGAAAAATCTCAAAAAATTATATAACATCCTTCAAACACCCGAGTTCATGTATTAAAAATTACTTTATAAAAAATCAATTAACTATATATTTAAAAAAATTCATAAAGAAGATAAAAGAAAGGTAGTCATGGGGTCATTTTGACCCCGTGTGATGCCGGAGGGTTAGACAATTAAAATTTCTTTTAATCCACTTTCATACTCAAAGATCAATGAAATTGTGTCCTTACCTGTTTTGTCGAGGAGTCGATTAACCTGACGAAGATATCCTGTTCCTGCCTGAGACCTGCAAAAAGACAATCACGTTCAATGATCAATTTATTGAAATTGATTCATGTAAATTCATATTTCTCATTAATTTTGGTTTACCGACTCGTTAAAAGGTGGGTTTCAAAAATTGGACGGATGTCTCGTGAATCCGGTCATACAGGCGGGACAAGAAGAGTCGAGGAAGAAAAAAGTGGTATATTAAAAAGTGCTTTCGACCGAACAAGACGAGAGCCCATATTGTGGGCAAGTGTGTGCGCTCGCCTCGTCGATCTTCGGATCTCTCGTTCTCTCATGGGACGTATGCACAATCTCTGTTGTTCTCTCGTCGAGGTGCTTCTATCCCCTCTCTGGATCCTCCGCGGATCGTTCTTACAACCTTTATACGCACACTCGCGCACATATTTTTATATATCTACTCTGGTCTCGACGAATGTGTATCCTGGGTGAGTCGTGCCAGGTAAGTAAGTATCGGTACAACCTGCCTCGGTGTCTTTAACGTGGCCAAAAATTCCCGCGGGAGAAAAACGAGCTACTACGTACAGTAGCAGAAGTACCAAGCATCATATAATTTATGTGAAGGGGAATGTGGGGCAAAATGGCCACCATAAGAAGGCGGTTAGGACGCTGAGCATGGTGTAAAGTCGTTGCCTCTGATCTAAAAATAGTGTTTAAATAGATTTTATTGCGCGTTGAACAAAAAAAAAGAAATTGGCGGCAAAATAGACTCCACTCTAAAATTCATTTTTTTTTAAATCTAGTAAACTAGAAAAAACGTTGAAAAACAGTTTCCTTCATTATTAGGCCTTAGGATATCCGGATGTTCTGCGGAATTCAATTCCAATCATAGTTGCGTTATCAAATATATTTTTATGATTATAGAGGTGACCCCGTTTTGCCCCAAATACCTCATTTTACTTTAATCCTTGAATTATCGTATTTACTTTGAGAAAAGTGGGTCACTATAATACCATTAAATTATGTTGGGCTATTTTTTGTTTTAATGCTATGAGAATGACGATTTGTTTACAATTTTTCTAGCTCTTAATGGATAATTTTCACAAAAATGTTATTATCCAGATCTGATTTAGCCTAGGCGTTCTATTTTGGAATAATTATGCTTCTCATAATAAAAAATCTTTGATTTTCTAGATTTATTAATTTTCAATGTTTTCTCGATATTTCTAGAGGGTGCCCATTTTGCCCCACATTCCCCTGTATATATGTGGAAGTATATAGTCTTGTCTTCAATTTTATCTCATTTCTTAGTGCTTGAGCTGCCGTGCGTACGGTTTATGGGTACTCTGTCGTTCACTCTCTATACTCATACGATAGTCAACGACCTAATATACATATATTTATATATATGGGGTATTCCATGGGTAGCGGGACATATTTTGGCCACGGGTCTCAAAATTTCTCGTCCATCAATATATCGCTTTCTTATATCATATAATAACATTTCCATGTAGTTATGGACCCCTATTAAGTCTGGGTTTTTGTTGAGTTCTAATCGAAAAATAAAAAATAAAAATATTCAACGTAGCTTTAATTGTGTGTCTCTTAAGTGTCAATACAGCAAAATTAAAATCTGACCAGTGTTTGTTAACTGGAAGAAAGCTCTCCTTTCAATAAAGCAAATGGAATATTAATCCGATTTGTAAAAAAAAATTGACAGTCAAAAACAACTGGGAAAAAAACCGTTTTAATTTTTTTTTTCGACCCTTAGGGTCTACTAAATTCTATCAAAAATTTTAGTGAACGTTCTTCAGCATGGTAGAAACGTACGGTAAATTTTTCTGCTTGCCTTTATTTTTTTTTCACTGGCAATAAAATTAATAAGTTTTGTCTTGAACGAGTTCCGATGAAAAGGAAGCGTCCATTATTTACGGAATAACTTACACATTTAATTGCCAGTGAACAAAGAAAAAAGGCAAACTGAAAATTTCACCGAACGTTTCTCACGTGTTGAAATATGTTCAGTAAAATATTTGATAAAATTCAGTAGAACCTAAAGGGCGAAAAAAAATAAAAACGGGTTGTTTGTCGGTTTTTTAGTAATAATTTTTTCTTTACCAATCGGATTAATATTCGATTAGCTTTATTGAAAAGAGCGTTTTTTCCGATTAAAAAGCGCTAATAAGATTTACTTTTTGCTGTATTGACACTGGAGGGACACCACAATTAAAGGTATGTGAAATATTTTATTTTTTTATTTTTCGATCAGGACTTAACAAAAACCAAGTCTTAATTGGGGTTTATAACTACATGGAAATGTATTTATATGATATAAGAGAAAGATATATTAACGGACAAAAAATTTTGAGACCCGCAACCAAAACCTGCCTCGCTGCGCATGGAATACCCCATATGTACAATGCGCATACATATATATATATAAATACATTCTTATATACTTTTACATATATGCTATGCCGATTTTCTCAAGATGGGCTCACTATGACCCGCATACTTAGCGACTTTTGCGAGAAATTTCCCCAAAGATTTGACTCTAAACGCCGTAGAGTGTCATTTTTTTCGTTCCATAAATTTCATTGCCGACAAATTTTGTGTGGTTATTCACCGTAAATAACACTGCCCTAAGGGAATGGACATTATTTTGCTACCTCAATATTTAGTTTCCATAACGGCTACTAAAAGGGTACCACGAAAATCTCCATTAAAATGTGAGTATTTAGTCAAAAATATTGCAATGAATACATTTTTTAAGTTGCCGGAAAAAAGGTAGTGCAATACGTAAACTGCTTATCTGAGCTACTAATTATTTCCTATTATTAGTTCTTCAAAAACATCTACTTCAAAAACTCGTCCAAGATTCTTTCGACTAACACACTGAAAGAAAACATGGTTAACCACTCCAAAATGACCTGTATCAACCTGAAATAAACTACGGTACCTTGGAACCTCTATATGGTAACCACAACTATAACTATTAAAACTTGGAGGAAGAAACTAGCAATCATCTTTATAGTTGAAGTTACTACAAAATTTCCGGATTCCCTAACGTACTACAAAAAAAGTTAACCATTTTTTCCAATGCAACTATGCCTAACCTCTTGAATCAAAAGTACCATTAAATCAGAGGGTTGATCATCGACGGTGCGCATCCGGTTTCTTGAAACAAAAAAAAATAGCCATCAACGAGAGAAGCCAAGTAATCTAGCCTTGGAGAATTTCGGGTCTATAAAGAGTGTACAGAAGAGAGTACAGCGGGAGAACAGAGAAGGAAAACCGTTGTCTCGTTGCTTTTGGGACTGTATCCTCGTGTGTCCGACATAAGCCAAATAATCCCGATATAAGACTGTGGGGGTGGCTGCCTGTGGCGACTGAGAGCAGACCGGCTTGAGGATCATTGTATAGATATAGACAAGTTACATGCACAATATACATACATATATAGATCCACGAAGGACCACATAACGTTACCGTGGATTACGATACTCCGGGCCGAAACTAGCTCACAAATTACCTCGAGAAACCGTTGGTGGCTTACCGGAAGTTACCTACTCGCATGACTGTGAGGGCTTCCACATACGAGTTTCCCTATCTCAAGATAACCCAAATACATACTACACATATATATAAAATATTATAAACTCCATAAATACTGGACTCGTTCTCTGTTTATACCCGTCTGAATCCTAGACGCGAGATTAAGGCGGTATTCTGGTCTAGAGACATACATTTTGAGCGTTTTGTCGAGCTCGATAAAAAAAAACAAAAAATATTCTTACCATTCTTTTTTTGCGAAATATTTATTAATATTTTGATAGTAAACAAAAAAAATCGAGAAAAAAAGAAAATTAATAAGTTACAAGTTGGTAAAGCTGGGGGTAAAGAAAGGGGGGCTGGCTGATGCAACCTTTCTAGTCAGCCGATACAAAATTTGAGGATGTATCTCTTTTTTTAAATGTATTGCCTATACAGTCCCAGCCAAAAATTGTATCTGATTGAAATTTCCCCACTTTGTGATACAATAAAAATCTGAAAAAAATCAGCAACATTTGGCATGCCATAAACAACGATTATTAATAATAATATTGCCCAAAAGATATTAATAAATTGTTTGAACAAATAATTATTTAATTATTTTTCGGTAAGTCGTTTTTTTTCTTTAACAAATCGAATGCATTAATTTTTATGAACGCATATGAATTTTTTCAGAATTTTCTCTCAATTTTGAAATATTATAAAAAACATTCTGAAATATGCAAATAAAAAATCGCCAATTTTTTATATGTTTTTGCATACAGGTTTATCGTCAGCTTTGAAAAGTTTCAATGACACTAGGCCAAAAAGTACATAAATACAGCCATTCTAAAAATTTCAAAACGGGAAAAAACAGGAATTTCGAAATAGAGAGCAAATTCTGAAAAAATTCATATGCTTTGAAAAAATTGACGCATTTGATTTGATAAAAAAAAGAACTCATTGAAAAATTTGTTGAATAATTATTTGTTTAAACAACTTATTAATAACTTTTGGACAATATTATTATAAATAATTGTTGTTTATGGCAAGCCAGATGTTGCTGAATTTTTTGAGATATTTATTTTATCATGAAGTACAGAAATTGCAATCAAATACAATTTTTGGCTGCGACTGTAGAGGCAATACATCTTTAAAAAAAGATTCCTAATTAGTAAAAATGTTGTTATAGATCCTACCTCAGAGAAAAAGAAACAAAATAGTAGGCACTTTTCATGTATGGTGAGTGCCTAAAAATTCGCAAAATGGCGGCTGTCTGAATAATGAAAGGCGTGTTTCTGTTCTTTTTCTCATAGTTTTAATTTGTTTAGAATAGTAAAAAAAAATTTTTATACAAAAGTCGTAGGGGCGATAGAGAGTTATACATTGAAAATTGGTAAAAAATTTAAAGTAAATGGGTTGAGTAGAACTTCAGAGATCATGTCAGCCGTGTCGAGAAAAGTAGTTTAAGGATGTTGAGTCCTTATGAAATCTTTTAATGTTAATTGTTAAATAAATAGCTTCTTAATCGTAGTTAAACTTTTACAGGACCTCCTGAATACTTCATGTAAAAACATATTAAATTCTCAGAATTCTATCATCATTACTTTAACCTCCTTAAGGGTTAAAATGAAAAAAATAAGAAAATTCTGAAAATTTGGTATGTTTTTGTATGAAGTACTTAAGAGGTCCCGTAAAAATTTCACGACGATTTGGAAGCTCGTTATTAAAGAATTAACATTTTGTTAAGAACAATTTTTTAGACAAATAAAACAAATATTTATCAATAAACTTCGTTTCGTTTTCGTTGCTTTCAATATAGTGTAGATATAAAAAAATTGGGAGGTCAAAAAAAACTTATCGCAAAGTTATATCAGTTTCCATGACACTACATTTAATTTAATTTAATTTGTTAATGTTAATTGTTCGATAACGAGCTTCCTGATCGTCGTGAAATTTTTACACGACCTCTTAAATAATTCATCCAAAAACATACCAAATTTTCAGAATTTTCTCATCATTGGCGATTTGGGACTCAACATCCTTAAGAAAAACTTAGAAAAGCGTAGATGCTGCGTCACTAAAATAGCTATAACTCCGTAAATTATTGGAATTAAAAAATTTTCTTCCTAAGATATATTCTCAAAAGTCTGAACTTCAAGAATATGCAAAAAAAAATGATTTTTTCAAAATTCTCGACCAGAATACTCCCTTAAACTATTTCTATCTACGGTGGAAAAGATACCGCGACATTGCAGCGCGCCCTTTCAAGTGAAGAGCGCACAAACACACACAAACACAGCTGTCTAACCTTTTGAAATCGATAACAAGAGCAATTTCAATTGCACGCTCTGCGCGTGATGCACGTATATAAACCACGTCCGAGTGAAATAAATCCAGGACGTTTGAATCCATCGAGCGTCGACAAATTCGCGGGACGTTTTGCCGAAGCGATTGGGAATAAGACCACGATGAGGAGGAAGTGAGTCTCGTTGAAGAAGGAGATGAAAAAAGGCATCGAGGCAAAGAAATGCTGCGTCGTTTTATCGACGGATCGAGAATCGATTGATCACAAATCACAAAGGAGAGGCGATCAGTGACTCGAGAGCTTATCCCCCATTTCTTCTTTTGCCTATCTCGTCCGATCGTTTTACCGATGCAATTTCTATCATCGTGAATGCGTGTCCTCGTTTCGATTAGCATAACTGAGGAATGTGTACTGGCGCACACGGTGGTCAAGAAAAAGGGAGGGAGAGATGCAACGAGAGGCGAGAGTGTGCGAAGAAAAAGCGGATGCCGAGCCCGGTCAGCGTGGCCTGTTCGTCGATCGTGAATCGCGGTGATCGACGAACCTTAATCGGAATACTGCTCCTATTACTGTCCTACAAACTTACGTATCTATATACGGGGCATTCCACGCCAAATCGACCACTTTTGAACCCGACCCTTTTCGATTTGGCTGAAAGTTTTTCATCACTTTCTACCCGATGAAAAACGTTTCTCCGAATTTTTCAATTTTTTCCACACAACTAAAAAAAAGTAATGGATTGTTGAAAAAAAATGCTTTTTTTTTTCAAATAGCTATAACTTTTTTTAAATTTGACTTATCGTAACGTGCTTTTTGCAAAATTTTTGTTTTTAAATGTACTTTTTGAAAAAAATTATTGAAATCCATCTTCATTGTTTTTTAAAAAGATTTTTCGATAAAATCGAAAATTTCTCGATGATGGCCATTTCTCCTTTTTTTTTTCTCTTTATTACATCAAACTTTGACTACTGCAAATCCTATATTCTATTTTTTTTTCAAATTGAAAAAAAAAAAATTCAACTAGTCTTATTTCTCATAACACCATTCTGAAAAATGTTGAGGGTGTTCAGAGAATTTCCAAATTTGGAAAAAAAATAAAAACAAAAAATGAAAGTGGTAATTATCGAAAAAATTGGATTTTTTTCGAAAAATTAAGATAAAAAAATAGAAGAAAGCCCTGAATAATTTTTTTGTATTTTCTTTTCAAAAAGTACATTTACAAATAAAAATTGTGAAAAAAACGTTCCGATAAGTTTAATTTTGAAAAAGTTATAGCTTATTTTAAAAAAAAACAAATTTTTTCGTTAATTATCAATTTTAGTTTTTATATTTTTTTTTTTCAATTGGATAAAAAAAATAGAAACAAAAAAACCCACTCTGAAAAAATTTGAGGATTTGCAGAAAATGTCAAAGTTTGATATAATAAAAATAAAAACAAATAAAAAATGGTAATAATCGAGAAATTTTCGATTTTATCCAAAAATCTAAAAAAAAAAACAATGAAGATGGGTTGCAATAATTTTTATGTATTTTTTTTCGAAAAGTATATTCAAAAACAAAATTTTTGACAATAAACGTTCCGATAAGTCAAATTGTGAAAAAGTTGTAGCTATTTTAAAAAAATTTTGGTTAGGTATTTTGTATTGGGTATTTTTTTTTGTTGGGTAAAAAAATTTGAAAAAATTCTGAGAAACTTTTTTCATAGGGTAGAAGAGGATAAAAAACTTTCAGCCAAATCGAAAGGGGTCGGGTTCAAAAGTGGTCGATTTAGCGTGGAGTGCCCCATATATTATCGGTAGCATAGAAATAGGCATTATCAATGCAATTTAAAGCATTGATGGCGCAAGTTAAGCCCTTTCACATCTTGGCAATCGACGTAGCGTCACAGAGTTCAGAACCCAATGCAATATTTCATTCTCGTTTTTCTCGTCGCTCATTGCGAATTCCTATTTCTTCCTTGGCCTCGCACATAAGCGCTAGATTGCTCACGGTGACGATTCTTGATTGGAAATTTTTCAACGAGATACCCGAGTGCGTATTAGTGCATTTAAGGGGTGTATCGCAATCATGAAGGATCTGTCGTTCTACACATGTGTCAATGTTTGTATGAGATGCAAAAAAAAACGTAAGAGAGACTCAGAGTGACGAGAATAAGGGAGAGAAAGCCCTGAGAGAGGGAGAATATAGCTCACGGCGGGAACTTGAAGTGACGACAAAAAGGGGTAAGGGCCCGATATGGAAGGAGACTTTGCCCCGTCACTCCGCGAACGCGACCGGTGAACGCTCCTTATTTATTATTTAATTATAGATTTATTGCTCAGGACGGGTGATCGGTGACGCGATGACGTGAAGCACGGAGACACCTGACGGGGAGTCGTCGTGCGCCCGAGACTTTTCCTCCACGCTGTCTTATACAAAAGCACACATTTATATAAGGGTCATTTCATGTTAAATCGACCAAGAGTTGGAATCAACCCGTTTCAATTTCGATGAAATTTGATCCGGAGTTTTCGTTTTTAATAAAACGATGTTCTACCAAAGGAAAAAAATTAAAATTTTCATTTCGAAAATTATGCAAGATTCAAAATTTCACATTTTTAAAAATCTTTCAAGTTGATTTTTCAAATATCTCAAAAACTGTTATGGTTACGAAAAAAACGTTCTAGGTCCGTTTTGAAGAGTATACTTGTGGCTAAAAAAAAATATATATTACGAAAAGAAAATTTGAAAAATGATAAATTTGGAGAATTTTAAATTTTCAAAAATCGTGAAAATCTAAGTTCAGTATTAAATTTTTTGTTCAATTTGTTAAATATAATACTTTGTACTAATTTTAAAAGATCCTAAAAGTTTCAGACAGGTGTTTTTTGCTTTTTCAAAAATATGAATATTTGAATTTTTAAGAAACGTGTAAATCCACGATCAACGTAAAATTTTGGCTTGATTTTTTTTATATAATACCTTGTACTGATCTTAAAAGATCCTGAAATTTTCAGAATGGTGTTTTTTTGTTTCAAAAATATGCATTTTTGAATTTTGGTAAAATATGAATTTTTGAATTTTGGTAAAAAAAAATTCTTTTTTTTACCTCTCAGTCAAGTAAAGTTGAGCAATCATATAGTTTTCAAATTTTGAGCAGTAACAAAAAGTAAAAGTATTTTGGTAAAAAAAAAATTTATATCACTCAGTACAATAATGGACGCTTTTACGCCCGCAAGCAGACGTGAAAACGTCCATATTGCACCTCGTGATATAAAATATCGTACATCACACTCGTCAGAAAATGTTTTTACGTTTTCGTGATGTAATGGACTAGTTTTTACCAAAATTAAAAAATTTATATTTTTGAAACAAAAAAACACCACTCTGAAAATTCCACGATCTTTTAAGATCAGTACAAGGTTTTACATGGAAAAAAAAATTAACAAAAAATTTAATGTTGATCGTAAATTTACACGATTTTATAAAATTCAAAAATTCATATGTTTGAAAAAACAAAAAACACCTTTCTAAAAATTTCAGGATCTTCGAAGATCAGTACAAGGCATTATATTAAAAAAATTGAACCTAAAATTTAACACCGAACTTGAATTTTCACAATTTTTGAAAATTCAAAATTCTCCAAATTCATCATTTTTCAAAAAAAAAAAAAATTCGGAATATTTTTCGTAGTCCCAAGTATACTCTTTAAGATGAATTCAGAACGATTTGTCGTAACTATAATAGTTTTCGAGATATTTAAAAAAATAAACTTGAAAGATTTGTAAAATTATGAAATTTCGAATTTTGCGTAACTTTCGAAAAAAAAAATTTAATTTTTTTCCTTTGGTAGAACTTTATTTTATTAAAAACGAAAACTTCTGATCAAATTTCATCGAAATTTAAAGGAGTCGATTTCAACTCGTGGTCGATTTGACGTGGAATGACTCATATCCATAAGTAGTGAACGTATCGAGAATCGGAACTTGCCGATCATCGTGTGTGCAGCTCGTGAGACAACCGAATGCGACTGTGTTGCTCGTGTGAGCTCTTCTCGCACCTCAATTTGTCTTCGGGAACATCGCGAGGATCGCGAACAGAGAGAAAAGGAGATCGGCAAGGCAACACCTCTCCGTCTCTGTATGCTGTAAATATAGGTTTGTGTTCGTGTATTGGGCAATACGTGCCTCACACCGCTGATATTTCGCGCATGAAACTTTTATACACAAAGTGCGGGATAGAGGGAAAGACACAGAGAGCCGCGGATATACTCTCGATAGCGAGGATCAAACACACGATTGAATATATGCATCTCATGTATGCATAAATCAGGCGAGCCGCGAGCTTCTTGGCTCGCTTTGGGCACCTCAATCCTACGGAATAGCCTCTAAAAGGGAATAAGCGATCGATATTATACTGCACGATATTGACAGATGACTGCTGGGACCTTTTTTTTTGTAAAGTGGTTCCTCATCCATTTTTCCCTAAATTGTTGAGCATTGGTGAGAAATACCAATACTGAAAAAAATGACCAGCTATGGAAGTTTGGAGAATCCTTACGTTTTATGATAACCCCAATAAAAATTATGGTAACTGTAAATAACTGCAAATTGAAACTCTTACTTTCCACGAGCAATACAAGCCATACTTTGGGGATAAGATTTGAAAAAAATGGAGCCCAACGGCCTCCCTAAAATTTTTTTTTGGTTTCTTGTCAAATTATCATAAATTTGATTTATTGATTCATTTTTAAGTCGATCCACGATATCTGGGGCATAATGAACCGCCCAAAAAAAAATTAGGTCCGAATTTTTTTGTTGTTTTTTCTGCAAATCATGATTAATTCGATGTATCTATTCATTTTTTGGCCAATGCGTTACATCCGGGGTAAAATGAACCATCAAAAAAAAATTTGAAGAATTTTTTTTAACAAAATTGGAAGATTAAAGAAAAACAAAATTATCGATTACCTGAAAAATCAAAATTTTTTGTTTGTGGTTAAAAAAAATAATAGTTGAAAAATATAGAAGTTACGTATTATTTAACGAATTTTTAATTAATCTATATATTTTTTTATGTTAAGCAAATCAACAATAACATTAATTATGATTTATCATAGTTATTTAAAAACGTAAAGAAAATAAACTTTTTAAATGAAAAGTTAAATTACGTGAAGAATGAAATCAACTACTTTTCACAATAATCACAAATATGTTTGTCGGAATAACCTTTGTCTATACCTGGACAGGAATCATGAGACCATCCCTTAAATTTTTTACACTGAATCCATTCCTTAGATTCCGAGTAAAGTCCATTACAATAAGAACAATGGCAATCATTGTTTTCTACTTTTGAACCATTTAAAAAAAATACTTTTGTGTGATACATTTTTAAATTTTTGTGTGTGATAAAACAAAATTCATCATTTTTTAGAGGGAGGCCGTCGTGCCCAGAATTTTTTTTCTTTTAGTTTCGGTAAAAGATAGAACAAAAGTAAACTGATTTGATGATTGAAAGCCACAGAAAATATTGACCGGTTTAAGGGGGCCGTTGTGCCCCAGCCTCTCCTACTTTTAACAGACATTTTCGCAAAAATGGTATTGAATAAAGAAGTGTAATATCTTCAGACATAAATTTTCGACTTTTTGTAGATATTTCAACACTTTAAACAAAAAATCTCGAGCATTTTTGTAAATATCACGAAGTTTTTTTTCATCGAGAAGCAGAAATACAATTTCAGCTCACCGATTATCCGCTGATCAATTGTTTTGTCCAAGATATAATTATCGGAATTTAGTATTGCTATTTTTTTTTTTAAATTCAGATTACTTTGAATCGCAACGTTCAGGGGTACCATAATTAATCCCAGTATAGCGTAAACTATCATGATAAAGTTAACCAAAATCTCTATCAGTTGATTATCAGAAAAAAAACAATTAAAAACTTTGCTAAATTCCAAAACAAAGACAGGACCAGGCGACAGTCGTTCAATTGCTTTATATTTTATGCTCCAATTATTTTATGATTAGTTTTGCATGGCACTTGATAATTAAATTCTGCTCAGTAATTAGTAATATAAGATAGGATAATTCATCTCCGAGCAATTACATGTTCCATATCAGTCAGAAGGAAGAATACAAAAATGGAATCGACGAACGATAAAATCATCGCGAATATTGTTTATTTAAGGATGTTGAGTCCCTATGAAATCTTTTAATGTTAATTGTTCAATAAATAGCTTCTCAATCGTCGTGAAATTTTTAAAAGACCTGAATACTTCATGTAAAAACATATTAAATTTTCAGAATTCTATCATCATTACTTCAACCTCCTTAAGGGTAAAAATGAAAAATGATGAGAAAATTCGGAAAATTTTGTATGTTTTTGTACGAAGTATTTAAGAGGTCGTGTAAAAATTTCACGACGATTGGGAAGCGTTATTAAAATATTAACATTTTGTTAAGAACAATTTTTTAAACAAATAAAAAAAAATGTTTATCAATAAACTTCGTTTTGTTTCCGTTGCTTTCAATATAGCGTAGATATTAAAAGATTGAGAGGTCAAAAAAAAAACTTATCGCAAAGTTATATCAGTTTCCATAAGACTACATTTAATTTAATTTAATTTGTTTATGTTAATTGTTCGATAACGAGCTTCCTAATCGTCGTGAAATTTTTACACGACCTCTTAAATAATTCATCCAAAAACATACCAAATTTTCAGAATTTTCTCGTCATTTGCGATTTGGGACTCAACATCCTTAACGAATGTAAAGTTGGATATGGGGAAATAAATATTTTTTAACATTTAATAAATTATTTTGACAAACAAAAATCCAAAATAATTTATTAACCGTTAAAAAAAATTTATTTCGCGATATCCAACTTTACATTCGTTAAGGATGTTGAGTCCCAAATCACAAATGATTAACAGTTTAGGAATATTTAAATACAAGTGCCAAATAAATATATTTCTTTGCAGAATTCAAAATTGTTTAACGGATATGCATAAAAAATCCTAACATTTTTCCATGCGACAAAATTTTCTTTATGAAGAGGCGATGGTGCTATTTTATCGCGCAATTTATGCGTTCGACGCATATTGGCGATTTGGGACTCAACATCCTCAAAATCGCAAATATATCAAAGAGCGATAGAACGAAAACTTTATTTTAGCCGATGGCATTTGTTATTATACGAGGGATATCCCAGTGAAGTCTCTCGCCCACGTTTGGCCCACGCGCTCTTTTGGTATTCTCGGTTATTCCGCGGCGGTTTGTTGTTTCTTGTTCGCGATGTTTGCAACACGTTTTAGTGTCCATAGATGGTCTCCAGGGCGGTCCCCGCTTCTCTTTGGCCCGTCAGTCAACCAAGCTAACTGCTGGCATCGCAAAAATCTTACACTGATTGATCGGCTCCGTGTATATCGAGAGCAAAAAAGATCCGAGCGTATGTATACGATAAATATGACGTATAAGCAGTAGCTTCGGATACACGAGAGTCCTCCGGCTCTGTGTACTTGTGAGAGACAGGCAGAAACTTTGCGAAAAGAGGTGGAGTGCGAGGGAAGGCTCTGCGTTTCATAAAGTACAGTGAGGAGAAGAAAAGCTCGCATCGGAGACGAAAGAGAAAATAAAGAAGAGATACATCCGCAGAGACAAGAAACAACGGGGAAGAAGACAAGAATGTGGGAAAAAGGAAAGGACATTAAATAGGAAGAAAGAGAGCTTCGTCGACGAAAAGGATCGAGGGG
Organism: Alloplasta piceator; assembly: GCA_946863875.1. Classification (NCBI taxonomy): domain Eukaryota; kingdom Metazoa; phylum Arthropoda; class Insecta; order Hymenoptera; family Ichneumonidae; genus Alloplasta; species Alloplasta piceator. The sequence goes on along the minus strand of OX333072.1, from coordinate 8,077,173 downwards.
ATCACCGCGGGGAGGACTAAAAAGGCTCTCATCGAATTCGTGTATATTGAAAAATTGACGTCACTGACCGAAGACACATTTTAAACAAAGACTCGCAAAAATATTTTCAGGATAATGTTACGATAAATGCTTGTTCGTATCTCTGTCATTTTCGATTTACTTGCGCGGTCTTCATCTTCACTATTGTCAAGCTATTCACTATTATTTGTTCCATTCAATCAAAGTCGCGATTTTGGGCCTTACAATATTGACAAGTATCGTGGAAGAGACAGACTGCAAAAAGTATGATTTCTCGTCGATAAAATGTTTCCTACAAAGTTAAATCTTTCTTTTAAAATGTCAGAAAAAAAACATGACCGTATTTCGATATCTCTTTCCGCGCGATAAACATTGAATTTGAAAAGAATTATTTAGGGTTTTAGTTTGGAAAAATGTTATTCTTTTATTTTCATAAAAATTTTAATTTGAAGAAAATACTCGGTAACGTGCTACTTTTTGTAATTTCCAACTAACAATCTGAAACTTTAAAGAATATAAACAAATTTGTAAATATTCAGTGAAAGTGAAATGAAAAATTATGCAAATTACACGGAATAAAATATCCTTATAAATGGAAGATTTGATTATAACAAACATAATTGAGAAGCAATTTAAAAATGATCATTGGCACTCTTTTTTAACTTCTGTCGCATCAATTTGAAAATATGGAAATAATTATGTATTCGTGAATCAAACATTGCAGAAATCACAAGGTTTTTTGGTACGAATATTGCTTGCAGCGACATAAATTTTCCGTCAAATTTGTAAATATTCAGTGAAAGTGAAATAAAAAAAACTTACGAATCACACAAAAAAAATATCCTTATTAATGAAAGATTTGAGTGTAACAAACATAATTAGGGAGCAATCTAAAAATTATAATTGCAACTCTTTTTTTACTTCTATCGCGTCAATTTCAAAATTTGGACATACTCATGTATTCGCAAATTGAAAAATGCGGATATCTCAAAGTCTTTCAGTACAAAATTATTGCTTGCAGAGACATGAATTTCCTGTCAAACTTAAATCCTTAAATATCAATTCTTAAGCGCGTTATTGGCAAGAAAATTATTATAATTTCGATTCCTTTGAATTAATTAATAATTCATACTAAAATCATTTATTATTAATGTTGTCGCACATTTATCAAATTTCGCAAGAGTTTCTGAATAATATACGGACTAGAATACTAGAAGAATCATTAATCAAAAAAAATATACAGCGTATAAAAATAAAAATCAAGATTGCAAATATCCTGACACCGATCACTCTTTTGAAAAAATTACATATCACTGAAACTTTTCTTCTTATTTTGAAAAACTTTTTTGACTCTTACTTTCCAAATTGAGAAAACTTACTGAAAAAAAAGATGTCAAAATCTCGATGGGTTCAGCACTTGGAGAAGCAGCTGGTTACTTTACAAACGACCACAATGAACATTAGACTGGTCGTTGAAAAATAAATCTTTTGCGACGTCCCCTAAAAAGCTTCCGTTTGATGAAAAAACGGAAGTAAATTTTTTTTTTAAATAAAAAATAACACGTACCGCAAGACGATCTAAGTTCATTTTCATCAAAGAACAATTTTTTTTTACAAACAGCTAGACCGTTTCGAATGAAATTTGGACACGTTACAAAGGTACATAAAGGCTAATTTTAGTTCATAATCTTCATAATAACTAATGAAAACAATTAATTTTTACGGTAATTTTTTTTTTCACCAGGATAATGTTCTGGCACAATTATAAAAAGATTTTTTTTGTGTTTTACTATCCCATTTAATGTCTCCAAATTTCAAATTGATTGAAGAGGTACTTCATATTTTAAAAAAATAAAAATTCTACATTAAAAAATGGGTTTTTATTTTTTTTAAATATGAAGTACCTCTTCGATCAATTTGAAATTTGGAGACATTATATGGGATAGTAAAACACAAAAAAAATAATTTTCATAATTGCACCAGAACGTTATCCTGGAGAAAAAAATAATTACTGAAAAAATTAACTGTTTTCATTAGTTATTATGAAGTTTATGAGCTGTTATTTTTTGTTTTAATAGTCTTCATATACCTTTGTAACGTGTTCAAATTTCATTCAAATCGGTCTAGCCGTTTGTAAAAAAAAATTATTCTTCGATGGAAATGAACTTAGATCGTCTTGCGGCACGTGTTTTTTTTTAAATTTAAAGAGAAAAATTTACCTCGCGTTTTTTGATCAAGCGGATGCTTTTTAGGAGGCATCGCAAAAAATTTAATTTTTCACGACCGGTCTAATGAACATATATAATGGGCATACCAGAGATCTCGAGTAATTCGAAATATGTCTTTGTCGTCGGTGAAGTATTTTCGTGGGATCCGAAAAAATTGTTGACCCGGATGAAAGACTCCGCGCAAACGCGCGATCCGATGTCCGATCAGTTGGACCGTCGACGACAATATACGCTTCGCTCTCTTTATTCCTTCATTCTCAACGTGTTTATAAAAAAAATATATATATATAAAAGTAGTCGCGACCCTTTGTTTCTTGCGAATCATTCTCTGATGGGATGTCGCTATCCCCGATTATCGTCAATTTTCTTATCGTCGCAACATTCGCGATTCTTTTTCGCACAGGCGCTACCGGTTTTCTCAATTCAACGCCGTCGACGAATTAAGCCCTATACCGTATAAGTGTATATTATAAAACATTGCCGCGTATATCTTTTTATACACGGATACCTGCAATTGTGTGCGCGAGTATTTTGGGATTTTATGAGGGAGCGCGAAAAAGCGCGGGTGAGCGTTTCGCGCGCTCTAAGCTTTCGCGATCCTCCGCAGCCGAATCCTCGGGTATGCCCCCTTTTTATAAGATCCAGAGACCGCGAATCGCGAGAGAAAGAGACATGTATGTATATAGTTCCGAATGGAGTGACGTAAAATATGTCTCTTTTGCGCGCGCTCATTCTCTCCTCGCTTCTCTCTCTCTCTCTCTCTCTCTCTCTCTCTCTCTCTCTCTCTCCCTCCCCGCTTCCCCCCCCTCTCTCTCTCACTCTCTTCTTTAGTCTCCGCGTATCGCGCTTCCGCTCTTTCTCTCTCGCGCGGTTCCCCATATTGCCGCGCTCTTCGAGAGAGAGAGAGGGAGCTTTTTAGCCGCCCTGAGAGACCGAGCTTGGGTGTCCGAGTGGAATGTTGATGGCCCGTCATCGTCGCTTCGGACGGTCCATTATATAAAAGACCCCCGCGCGCGGCACACTCTCTGACAGAAGCAGCGTCGAGAGCATCACTCTCTTTCGCCCTCTCCCTCCCTCTCCCTCTCTGTCTCCTCTTCTCTCTCTCTCTTTCTCCGCGAGCAAAACGCGCATACATATGCAGGGTGCGTCCAGTGTGCGGTCGCGAGCCCGCCTGTGGACACCGCGATCGCTTATAGATCGATAGTGATCCGCGCCTCTCTCTCTCTCTCTTTTCGATCTTCTCCATCTCTCTTTCGCTCTTTTTTCCCTCCCTTGGTTGGGGATGAGAAGACACATGGGTTAGAAAACGCGGACCAATGTTTTGTCCACGCGCGTTTTGCGAAGGGAGTGAGAAACTATGCCATACAGATATTTGTTGCCTTCGGTCCGCGATAAAATTCCATTTTGTCTTTTATACCCTCGATTTTTATATATACTTATATATACCTCTATATGTACGATGTATCTTATTGCCAATAGCCGCTTACTTTGTCTCTCATCGCGAATCGCGAGACACAAATAAAATATCAAAAACTTACCATTGGCGTAGAGCAGCTGGAGCCTGTATTGAATTCCGTTATTGGTTTTTTGACCCTCGGATTCCTGAAAAATAATACGAGTTAGGAATTAATGATCGTAACAACCAGGTTAACAATTAATATCTAGAGATTATTCTTCTCTGCCGTGAATTTCTTTTTTTATTTCAAAGAGACAAAATGGCGCCGTTGCAGTAGGTAACACATGTTTTTTTCTGAAGAGACAAAGGGCGTAGCAGTCTCGTACACCCACCTCGAAAAAAAAGATTTTTTTTCTCCATCGAATATAATCGTTTTTGGAAGTACTCAAGATTTCAATTTTTCATTGAAGAATCACAATTTGGCGTTAATTTTGATTCTTATCTTATTTTTTCGGTACAAAATCGACCTTTAATTATTTGTTGCAAGTGCAATTAATTATCAATCATAAAAATCGTGCATAATTCGATAGATAATCTATCTAAGAAGCTGCAGTTTCTATTTCAAATCAGTCCGAAAAATATTGAGCGGCTGTACGCAAATTTGAAAAAAATAGTTTTGAGAAAAACATTCCCAAAAATAAGCTATAAAAATTGTTTGTAAGCTTGTCTCTTCAAAATAGCTTTTGAATACCATTTTTCAATAGTGTAACCATCATTTAAGGCGTTCGGCCACTCTACAGAACCAAAAAGGGCCTTTTTCGTGATTTTTTCAGCGAAACCATACAATAAGTCGGATTTACAAAAAAGTGATTTATTGGAGATCTAATTGGCAATACAAAATTATTTTTTCATGACAATATATGTCAAAATAGCAACTGTGCAGAGTTTTTCCGATGACGCCTTCATTTCTGGAAGATCAACGGCCGAGCCAACAGCCCCAATAATTTTTGAGTCACGATAAGACACCAAAGTTTTTTCGATTATATACAAGAATAGCTATAGAATAACGTAGGAATTTTTCGATATGTCGTTTTTCGTAAAAATGGCGCATTCCTAATTCAAAAAGTATAAAATGCCATGAGAAAATCGCCAGGAGATTTTTTATACAAAAGAAACTATGCAATATAATTGAAAAATTCTACACAATGCTTTGGAGAACGTTATTTTGAATGTACAGTCGAAATTTCAAATGAATCGGTTGAAATTTGTTTGAGTCGTGAGTTCGACTTGAAAAATGTAGTTCCGAGATAAACGCGTCTTAAGTTTGTAGAAAGCTTGTAGAGTGGTCTAACCCCTTAAACCAATAAAAAAAAATAAACAAAAGTTGGTTGTCTGTACCCTATCTGACCCTCATTTCCCCTTTCCCCTAGTTTTTGCTACATTTTGAAGCATTTCGCTCCACTGAGAGAATATTGCAGCTTGGCATAATGTCATTAGACTATTTCGTCCTTTTTGCAGGTACTTATTAGAGACTCGTTAAGGTATGAATAGATGCGGCCTTAATTAAATGCATCATGACGTCGTAATAAAGGGAATAAAGGCTGCCTTGGAATATATTAGAATTGCTACATAGATTGATGTAGGTGTGTGGGTTTGTGTGTTGCATAGATATGTGCATACAACATGTTCGCGCTCTATCTCACGCTAATTATTAATTTCTTGATGCACTGGTAAGAGCTCCGCGCTATTACATATATATATACATATGTATCGTGCTCTCCTCTGAATGGCGTGCATTGCATAATTATCCGATGGCCCGGCGTTGACGAGTCATGCGTGTGCCGCATCGCGCCATGTGCCTGACGGTTTCGACGTAATGCATTTTCAACTACCCCTCCGTCCTTCTGCACGACCTTCCCATCCAAGGCCCGTTTATCAGCTTTGTTTTTCTACCCTGACGCAGTCTGGGCTCATTTTTACACCAATTACTATTTTTTTCTTCATTAATATGATTCCACGATGAGAGATTGCCATGATGAGTAATTGAAGCGTTAATCACGCTGATCGGATCCTGAATTTCCGCGAAACTTGACGAATCGCCAGTCAATTATTCCTGGCAAAAAATCAGCTTCTGCAATTGGATTTTAGCTGGATATTAGCTGCCAATGATGAAAAAATGGACTGATAAATCGTAGGACTTGTGGGCTTGAAATTCTTGCCTGTGAATGATGACCGCCGCTTTGGAGGGAACCACTTCGATGTAACGTGCTCTTGTCTTGTAATGCATAGGCGTTTACGAGCACGAGGGGTTGTTTCCGGGAATGCACGCGACAATGGGAGCAAACATATATCGTGGATATTGTGGCATACATAAAAGCACGGGGGAGAGAAGAAAATATAGGCGGTTACACCCAACTTAGCTTTTACAGCAGTGATAAGCGTCTCCCAGTTTTCATCGTTCCCCTCACGTGGAGCGAGTTTACATGTATCCATGTGGACACAGCAAAGTTGTCTTTGAATAATTGTACGACTTGAAATGACGTATGTGAATAGACCCAGAGGTATACTCGGATTTTTTTGATGAACGGTAGGATAGACACGAATTCATATATCTTTTTGTTTGCATCAAAGTTTAAGGCACAAAGTAACTGGGGGTGAGATCATATCTCGAAAGTCCAAAACTAGATACTTCGGTGATAATCTAAGCTGAATCGATTTAAATAGAAATTATTGTAATTAAGATAACGACAGCTAGAATAATGATTTAGCATTTCAAAGCCTGAAAAACTTGCTGCATAAAAATGTCCCACAAGAATGATTGGAATAAGAAGAAGACTTGGTGACCTGCGGCAAGGATCATTCCACCTAAAACCGTAAAACGGGGCTACTTTGACTTTGGGGGTTACTTTGTTGATTTTTGGGGCTACTTTGGACGAGCAGCAAAATGCGGTGAAAACGTGTGCACAGTGAACCCTCGTGACCTTGTGGGATGGGAGGGGTTGTGGGGAGTGGGTTGAAGAGGAAAAAAGTCATTCATAAACCAGGTACACAGATATGTGTAACAAGTCAAGATGTCCGAACAATCGATTATGCCATTCGCATGATGGAATAAAGAAGGGCTAGAAGAACGACTCCAACGTCCGTTACATCTGTAAGGCCCGAATTTCAAGTCATAAGTCCTACCTTAAGATCGAACTTTCCATGGAACTCAAGTTGGAACTTAAGATCGAACTTAAGTTCCAATTTAAGATGAACCGTAAGTTGAACTAGAGTGTCATTATAAGTTCATACTTAAGTTCAAACTTTAGTGCGAACTTCAGATCGATCTTAAGTTCAAATTTGAATTTGGTTTGAAGTTCGAACTTAAGATCCATCTTGAGCTTAAACTTAAATTTGATCGTACTTAATTATTTTGACAACTAATTTAAAATAACACGGTTGAGGGAGGCGATGAAAGAAGTTGGATCGAACTTAAGTTCATGCTCAAGATAGATGTCAAGGTCAAACCTCAAACCCAATTTACGTTTGAACTTAAGATCGATTTGATGTTCGCATTAAAGTTTGAACATAAGTATAAACTTATAATGATACTTATAAATTCAAACTTAAGATTCATCTTAAATTTGAACTGAAGTTCGAACTAAAATTCAAATTTGAGTTCAATAGATAGTTTGATCTTAAGAACTTGAATTTTGGGCCTAAGTATTTAGTATTTTAATGTAAAATATTTCTTCAATAAAAGTGACGAATTCATTGTCAAAAATTGTTGTTTTTCATTCAATTTCATATACAATGTATAAAATATTATTGTTTTTTTATCAAAATTATGTCAAAGCTGCATTTGCGATGTGGACCTTTACATAAGTTGCATTTCAATGCCTTTCCAAAGTAGCCCCACACTCGCGGTTACTTTGGCTTTTTTTTTCTAAATATATAAAATTGTGAGGGTCTAGTAGGGCGTGCTATTATTATACATTTTATAGCCAAAGGACACATTGTTCTGTTCAACCAAAAAAAAAATTAATTTTGGACGTTAAAAAAAAGTTACGACCAAAAAACTTCCGAAACACCAACAAAGTAGCCCCGTTTCACGGAACTACATCCACTAAGATATCCACATCTAGAATGATGCATCTCAATCCCGATGAAGTCAGATTTTGGTGCGGACATGGCCAAAGAATCGGCAAAAGTTGGACAGAAATAATATGAATTTCGCTACATTGAATCTGACAAACATGATGCAGCTTCTATTAGGGCCTCTCCAGCGGGAATTATGGTAAATAGGTTAGCATTGTCCTACCTATTCTCGTGTTAATATACACGCACCTATATTTCAGACAGTGCACTCGAAGTTCACTCTCTCTCACCCTGAGCACTGTTCCTCTCTCACTCTGTCTCTTGGTCGGCGTTCGCCAGGGGTTGATGTATGTCCATGGTGCATGACCCTAATTAATAGGGAGGCCATGCGATGCCACTGTCCAGCCCACGTGAATTATACGTACATGGGTTCGGTATATATACATGCGACATGTTAGGTCTGAGAGAGAGAGTCGAGAAGGTATATCCACCGGAAGAGGGAAGGGACCGTTGGTAGCGGGGGTGTAATGGCCCAGGGTCCGAGACTTAATCCAGACGCATGTTGTATTTACAGCTCACGTATGCAATCCTACCAATGGCTCAATGTCACAAGGCCGTAGGGATGCATTTGCAGGCATAAGGGAGAGGTCGTTCTGACATTGGAAAAATAGGTTGTACATAGACCTGTAAAATGGACGGATCGAGTATGCGGAGAGGTCGAGGTCCGAGAGAAGCGCGATGTAAACAGTAGCACGTGGCGCCATGTGCAATTAGTTAAGTAGGCTAAGCCGTACGCTTAACTATGCGCTTGTACGTGCGAGAATTCTTCTGCTGGACCTGACCAACGTATGTGGCAACTTTAGCTACCTTATGAAGTCTCGAGAACCTTTTTCACTCTATCTCTATGTGCGATGCTACGATGTTCTTCATCGACATTTCATAACTGCGTTTGGGTCGCTCACGAAAATTCAACAAAATTGCTAACCTTTTCTCTACATATGTGTAACCGTGTCTACATTACAACTTGGTGTGAATTTGCCCTTTTACCTTCGCCACGCCGTACATTATCGGGATCGCGACGATTTATGACCGAGTGATTTATTATCCGCGAGGGCGCCAGGCACCGCGTGTTTCTGCCAAAGGAAAGTTGAAATATCGCTGGATAAAGATATATCTACCGCAAGTGTTGTGCAGCGTCGATGCTGTATCTAATACTCCATAAATATTTACATTCATATACAAGCGATTTTGTATATTAAAATAAGGATCATGATAAAACGTAACAATAACGTGTTTTTTTCGTTATTTAACTACGTTATACCGAAATTTACACTCGATCAATGATATATTTGTAATCAGCAATCAGCGCGACAACACAATTCTGGAATTTTTTTTGTTTAAATAAAGTTTCATAAAAATTTTGAGTTTTTACTAAAATGGTAGATTCGTGTTCAGTGAGAAAAAATACATCGACATAAGGTTTTAAAAAAGTTAATTGAACAGTATTTTCCCACATTTTGGCAAAAATTGAATCGCTCCAGTAAAATGGCGGAATTTTTTTTTTCTAGATAAAATTTCAGCTTTTCTCATAGCTCATTATCTTTCTCATCGATGACGCTTCATAATAACGCTTTTTTTAAATCCGATTCCGAGGATTCTTTAATTTTTTGCAGGTTTCTAAAGATCGAACATCGGTTTTTGCAATTTTTTCGGCGATTTTCAAAGCACTCTCATTTTTACAAAAATTAAGTTATCGGAATAAACTAAACAGCATTCTATAACTTTAGTGTACAACGTTTGCGTACGAAAAAGAAATTTTCAAATCGGTCAAGCCGATGGAAAGTTATGAGCACTTGAAATTTCGTTGTTTTGAGGTTCTTGAAAATAGCCAAAATGTTTTTTATTGGAAAATTCATAAAAATATTAATTTTTTCAGAAAACTATTAGTAGATTCGAATTCAGGGAAAAAAATACATCGATATGAAGTAATTGAAATTTTTTAAATTTTTTGCATTTTTCCCAAATTGAATCAGTGCACTAGAATAGCTGTAGATTATTTTCTAGATAAAATTTCGGCTTGGGCGTGAGCTCTAGGCATTCTCTTTGTAATCGTTCAAGCTTCAACAACCTGTTTGCTTCATCCAATTCCGATAATTTTCCAATTTTTGCAGTTTTTAAAGTGTGACTATCGATTTTTGCAAATTTTTGAAGGCATTCAATTTTCTTCGACGATTTTCAAACTGCTTTTATTTCTACAAAAATCCAGTTATCGTAATGAACCAAACGGCATTCTCTAAGTTTGGTAACAGGATTCATGTACGAAAAAAAAAAATTCGAATCTGTCAATCCATAGTAAAGTTTTACGGTCATAGAATTTTCTCTCAAAGAAATCAAGTCAATGTCAATAAAGCTCCAACCACCAATTTTGTAAATTACGAACTAACAAAATTTTCTCCAATTGACATCAATCCTAACTTCGAATGAAACATAAGTTTTCATTCTTGAAACGAGGTTTATCGCGAGAAAATCAATTCATCTGCCGGACAATCAATTCCAACGTGGGACGCATTTGTCCCGATCTCGGATTCAAGAGACGAACATTTGTCGCAATGGAAACAATCGTCCTCGTCGTTTGATCTCCCTGTGGCCATTTCAAGAGAAACGTCAGCGTCGTCACTCGTAAACTGCCCATCGAACTCTCGGCAAAACTTATATTGAGCAATCCCTGGCGCAAGAAATGTAACGTGTGTTACACAGTGTATACAACGTCCTAAAGGATCGTCGAACGAAAGTCTCGGTGAACGAATTTACAATACGACGGGATATACTTCCCATAAACGGTCATACTAATTGACCAATGAAAAATACGGCTCTAACGATATCGACCCATGTCGTATCACAATCAAATTCGCATTTATCGTTCCACTATTCTTCAAGATCCGCAGACGTCGATACGCGCCAGATGGTAAAAAGTATTGTGCTCTTTCCTTCGTCTATGAAATTTACATGAATTTCCCTACAATCGGGTTTCAACGAAACAACGATAAAACTTTAATTATCCCAAAAACATCGTATGACGTAATCCACGGAGTTTCGTAGATAGACCGACTACGGTAATAACACGTTTGTGAAATGAAAATGTGTGCATAAACACAGTCGATTCCAACACGTTGATACACTGATATGTAACTGTCTATAGTTGGATATAGACAGAGAATTAGGTAATTCTCGTTTATTCGCCGGGCAAAAACGCCAACCTGATTGCTGAGAGACAAAAGGGCGTAAATCCATGTACATTTTCCATGGCAAATGTTACGGCCTTACATCCGTTTTTTTCTTTACGCCAGCAATGTTATCCACTTTTGTAATATTGACTCTTTGCATTTGACCGTTCGAAATAATGGATGGGACTTGTAATCTATGATCGTTTTTGGCCATCCCGTCGCGCATGGCTGGATCTTCGGCATCGACGGATCGCGTGACTGAAAGTCGCGAGTTTTACCCTCTTTGTTATATGTGCACATACACTTATGTATAAGGGAGAGTGGGGCACGACGGTCCTTCTAAAAAATTCGGTATAAGAATAAATTTTTGGTTTCTTGTCGAATTATCATGAATTGACTCATTTTTAGGCCAATACGCGATGTATGATCCATAATGGACCATCCTAAAAAATTAGGTCAGAAAATTTTTGTTTTTCTTCAAATTATGATGAATTTGATGTATTCATCAATTTTAACGAACTACATCAGGTATAAAATAGACCATCGAAAGGGAAAACATTTTTAACATTGTAAACAATTTGTTAAGATTGAAAAAAAAAATTATCATTTTTTAGAGAGGGGCCGTCATGCCCTAACCTTCCCTATATGTGAGGTATTCCCGCTCAACGGGACCCCCTTTTAGGCCGACCTCTTTCGATTTTCTTGAAAATCAAATATATTTTAGTGTTGCCTGAAAGTATATTGTACACCAATTTTCAGATCTCTAACTATAATACTCTTTGGAATACACCGAAAGTTATATTTCAAACTTTAGCGTATTCAGCGCTTTGGAGCTTTGGCACGGCGCGAAATAGAATCGAAAAAATTCTTTGACAATAGCTTTTGATCCAAAATTTCCTGCGCTTTTCGAAAAAAATATCAGCGATTCCAAAAAAAATGAATTCATTTAAATTTCGGCCATAAACCGAAAAACTTGATTTACAAAAAAAGAGCATAATTGAATTCGGCGGAACAATTTTTTTCATGTTTTGTAAAATGTTTTGTAAAATTGTCCCGCTGAATTAAATTAAGCTCTTTTTGTGTAAATCAATTTTTTCGGTTTTTGGCCGAAATTCAAATGAATTCGTTGTTTCAGAATTGCTGATATTTTTTTCGAAAAGCGCAGGGAATTTCGGATCGAAAGCTATTGTTAAAGAATTTTTTCGATTTCATTTCGCACCGTGCCAAAGCTCCGAAGCGCTGAATACGCAAAAAATTTGAAGTATAACTTTTGGTGTATTCCAAAGAGTATTATAGTTAGAGACCTAAAAATTGGTGTACAATATACTTTCAGGCAACACTAAAACATACTCGAGTTTCAAGAAAATCGAAGGAGGTCGGCCTAAAAGGGGTCCCGTTGAGCGGGAATACCTCATATATATAGAGGAATGTGGGTCAAAATGGACACTCTCCAAAATTACAAAAAAAAAAATTGAAAAATGTAGATAATGAGGGATTTATTATAATAATGAGAGTAAATATTAAAAAATAGCCTCTCCGCCCTATATCAGATCTAGATAACGAAATTTTTATGACAATTACCCATTAAGAATTCGAAAAAAATAGTTAGTGTCGTGGTATTAAAAAAACATCATTTTTAGATCTGGAGCAACGATTTTACACTATTTTAGCGTCCTAGCTGCGTTATATTCTTGTCGTGTCCATTTTACCCTACATTCCCCTATATTTATAGTCAATACAATGATACCATTCGGGGTATTAAAAAAGTTTGGCTATTGCGGAGAATTGAATGCCCGAGTGATTTATTAGACAAAAAATTTGGCGATTTCATATTTTTATTGCGGTCAAGGGACTTCCGACAGGATATTAAAAAATGAGAATTCCTGGATATATATGTATTTAATATGGATACCGAAAATTTTATGCGTGTTCACAGCCTTCATAATCGTTCACAACGACGATTAATAATTGAACGACACTTCCCACGCTTTCTCTCTTTTTTCTATTTTTCTCCCTATCGGGGCTTTTTTCTCACTCTCCAACTCCCTCTTCCTCTCTCTTCCGATGGAAGTGGCAATTATCGAGATAAACGAGAGAGCTAAAACGACGCTCAAACTCGGTGCAATATTTATCGCGGCTGATTCCGTGTCGATGTACAGGAAAAGCTACGCTCTTCATCGCGGTTCATACAAATGTCACTGATCCTCTCTGAACACACATGCGTGATACGCGTTTACGGGATACAGTATATTCGCGAGTAGGTTGATTATACTTCAATCATTTCGCATGGATATACGTTTTATCGCGGAAAATCGCATTTTCCACTCGAATTACCGAATCCGATGGACTCCCGCTTCATCTGCGTTCAGCCGTGACCCATCAGTTTGACGATAAAAAAACAAACCGGAATTCAATCGATCGGCATAATAATGGCGATAAAAATTGGCTATCGGAGAGTCGAGGGTCGAATAATAATTGAATGAAGTTTCTTGGTAGATTGCTGAGTTTGAATCTAGACAATTATGATATTTCTCGAGTGTTTGACTATTAGTGAGGTCAAAAAGCCTGATTAGATTGTCTATGTCATAATTTCGTGATAATTAATTACCGCCTATTGTTAACTTGATCTCACTGTCATGTGAAATGCATACACTGGTCTCCATTTCAGATTAATTATTTTTCCCTCAAGAATGTCGATTTTTGCTAAGATTCCAATGCTAAGATAAGTTTGGCCAACAAATATTGTTTCTTTGTCATATTCATTGACTTCCGATGAGTTATTTTACATTTATGAACCCAATCGTTTTGAAAGTCATTGTATTTTTTCGTATAAGCAGCTCGAGAAAGGAAGTCAGAAAAATATTGAAAAAGATGCTGTTTTCTATCGTCAGTCCAATAAAATTATCACTCTTAAATGCAATTATCAGCTTTATGAGCTGGAATTTTCAAATATGCTTTTTTCCATGCTGAAAAAAATCAGCAATTTGTCAATTATACCAAAAAGAACGAGGACAGCTAAACAAATTTGACAATCATCTTGCTGAAAATATTTACTGAATAGTTTGGTAGACACAAAATAAATCTGCTCTATCACTGAATTACGTGAATTTGGTAAAAATACCTTCATTTTCAAGACCATTTTAAACCCTCCTCAGCTAAAGATGTTTTGAGTAACCGTTAAAGCCAACGATGGGTCATTCGTGTCTTTCGTTGATTTCACAATTTTTAAACTTTTGAAAAAATCTGAAAAAATTAATGGGCCTTCTTTCAACGATTAACTAAATGGCAATAATGAGTCTCATTCGAAAAGAAAATTTTTTAATAACAATTTCACACAAAATATGGAGACGTGTGAGTATTTTTCACGACAATGTTGACAAGTGATGGGACACGAATGACCAGTTTGAGAATTAAAAATACTTTTTCAGAAAAACATCGTTTTCATACGAAACCAACAAAATTATGATGTGAATCCATTAAAGTGGCGAAAAAAATACATATTTCGCATGATTTTTTATATTTCCTCTTAAGCTTTTTTTCACGGTTGAAATACTCCAAGAATAGGGAAAAAGAGTGGGCTATAGAATAAGGGCGAAGCCTTGATATAAATTATGTTATATTGAAACTGGACTCACCTGATCCTTCTCGACGAAGCCGATGAAAGCCGTTCTCTCGATCTCGATCGGTTGTCCGACCCTGTCGTAGAGAGCGATCACAAAGTGAAAGAAATTGCTCTTTCGCAGATTGCTCGGTGGTTGTTTCTCAAAGTGTGCTTTGCCAATTCCAACGCTGCAACAAAAATCAACGTAATACCAATTAATGGCGCGGGTTAAGCCGAACTTTTCACAGCGTTATTTTCTCCATTCGCTAAGGAAAAATGCTCATTTTTATCTAGGAGTGCGGTCAATGTGTAAATGTACACACAGAGCGCCAAGGATCTTAATCACTGGATACCATCCAGTTTTAGGAAAGCGTCGTTGGGACAGAGGAAAGACAAATGCGAGCGTGAGAGTGGGCTCTGGCTTTCGGAGGGTGAGAAAACTGCTGAGCTCAGGTGGACCTCGACGCCTTAAAACCCCATTAAGGTCTCATGTGCCGAGATTAGGACCGGACCCGCCGTTGGACTCTCAACTACATCGGATTGAGTAATGGTGATGGAAAGTCGGTCTTTATCCACTCGAAAAAAAAAAGAAAAATCACTGAACCATTGACTCTTCAGCAGGATTCGCAAGCTCAAACGATCTTGAGTGTTTGCTTCCATCTCTTGGTTTCTCATCGTGCGACGAGAACCGAGAGTTTAAATCTGTGACCAAGTCACCGGAACTCGAAGCAAAAACATAGGAAATGTTTTTGACAAGACCGAAGTATAAAGAGAAGAGCGCATGTGCAAGGGACAAATGTTTTGAGGAGTTTGTGAGAGTTTCATAGCCCGAGGATATTTCCGGGGTTGTTTCGGGAGGGGCAAATGGATAAAATGGGCACGCGCTCGCTCATGGCGAGAATACGACTCGGGAGAGATTCCCCCGGTGGATCTCTTGGGACCGGCAATCCTTCAACTTCGAAATCTTCGTGCCTTCTCCCGGTGCTTCTTCCTTCGAATGTTCGGGGGCGTCTCTTATATGCAGTTCGTTGACATATATATATTTATAGAAGGGTCCTAAAAGGAAGAGACGATGTATGGCGGCAGAAGGCGACCACACACAGACACGTGAAGACGTAACGAAAAAAATACAAGAATGAGCAAAGACTCGGGAGACGCTTCATAACTGAGAAACAATTTGGCGACAATTTTTCAACCTGTCAAAATAGCATTGGGACGCGATCCCGAGGGAGTATTTTGGTCAGTATGGTTGTGGCATTCTGCGCAGATAGCTTTTGTACCACCAACATTGGGTACTGACTCGTTTTTTTTTATTTTCCACACGAAACTGCTCGATAAGTTATCCCACGAGTGACCCAAGAGAAACAGAAATATTTCAACCCCCAACAAATCCGTCCGTAAACGCCGATGCAATATTCACCGTGAGGTTTTTTTTTTTTGGTCGAAAGGACAATTCGTGTCGATATGGAGGATGAAATCTTGCGAACGAGCTGGACGCGAAGGGTGAAAGAGCGATGGTGGAAAGAAGGAACGGTGGGAATAGGGACGGAGAAAAACTTTCAGCGGGAATTTCTTGGGCTCTCGGGGGACGTGGCGCGAGCACGATTTTGTCGCCTCTCTTTTACCCGCAATTAAGCCGACAGCCTGAATAATTAACCTCGGCCACGCCGACACACCAACATCGACGGTTCGTTCCAACGGGGGTGTCACGAGCAACCAAATTTTCACGGGAATGACACCCCGGTACGGGTTTGCTCTGTACAAACGAAAAACTCTAAGAATCTCGCACTTTTTGTACATCCCGAAATGTCGTCTCTTACCGAGCACGTCGTTCAGCCATTTTCACCAACGTGCGACAATGTCTCGTAATTCTTTTAATCTACGAAAAGGCAAAGTTACCTCGACGTTTTTTTGATAGAATTGAGAAAGTTAAGGAGTAACCAGTGAAACCATAATTCAGCAATTTGACTTGACCCTTATTTGACAGACTGGGGTAAAAAATACCCCAGGCCTAAATTTATCTAATTTTAAGTAACTAAATTTTAAAAAATGAGACCTGTAGCGACATCTGTCATTAGTTCAAGGATGTCACTACTCCTTCAAGCTTATAGCATCACTCTGAGACAAGTTTTTATGTAGTAGCCGTCCAAAGTCGAGCGGTCTCGCCAGTATCCCAATGTGTGGGGTAAGGTTAAGTGCGAAAATTTCATGTGATTTTTTTTTCTTTTATATTATTTTACTACTATTTTTTTTCTTGTAGTGCTGTGTATTGAGCAAGCTCAGTTAAATTTTCAACCAATTTTGTTGAACAATAAAAAAGTTATGATTTTTTTCGTAAAAGTTGTCATTTTTTCATATTTAAATTTTTATATCATATTTAACTTTGATATTTTATTATAAATCCTGCATAACTTTGAGAAGTAAGCTCTTAAGAAATTCTAAAAAAATTTGCAAGTTAAAATATTAAATGGTATATTTTTTATAAGAATTTTTATCGTTGGGGTACAAACGACCCCAGAGCGTCATGTACCTTATTCTGCGGAAGTGCGTCAAGTAACGGTTAAAGGGGTTAAAAGGGGTTAGAATGCTAAACTGTTTCAAAAATTAATAAAACATCTTCGTACTTTTATTCAACCGTACATTTTGGAGAACATTTTTCCCACTCCCCTTCATCGTTTCATTCTCGTTTGTATGAGAAGAGAACCGTGAATAATGTCTGAAAGAATTACATATTAATGTAAGTAATTGCATGTATCTACAGAAATATGATATTTTATCAGATTCTAGTTTTTGAAAAGCAATTTGGAATTTTTCAGTCCAAAAATATGCAATTATAACGAAGTTGTGGCCGATGTCCGGAAAGCTTTTTTCCCAAATGTTTTTGAGAATCAATTTTCAAGAATAAATGTTTTTTGAGAATAAATTTTATGAGACTCTCTGTTAATTCTGTGACTGGTCAGGACAATTTTCGAAATATCAAATTAAATCATAATGGGGGGTGTCCAAAATAGGAGTTTTGATATTTACAACAACAAAAATGAGCATTTTCAATTCATCCAATAGTTTTCCAATTTTTAATTCATCCAAAAATCCACTGATTAATGACTAGATTTTTACATCTGGCGAAAGCTAAAACAAATTGTCAAATTATCCGACGCATTAGATTTTGAGTTATTCCGCTCACTGACATTAAAAACATGATTGCGATTAAACGTAAAACATTCCAAGCACGGATTACACAAAATTAACAAGCATAAACATCCCACTTTATAATTCGTTGAATTTTGATCCAGTCGCTTTAAAATATTCAGGGATAATTTATGAGCCAATATGCTATGAAAAACAATTTCTAAAAAAGTGATTTTCGACCTCATAACCCAATAAAAAAAGTGATAATTCGACCTCACAACCCCATAATAATTTAACAACAAATTAACAACTTGCGAAAATCTTCCATTCTGGTACCAAAAAAACGGTAATAAATCATCACAATTCCCAATAAATAATCTATTTTCGGTAAATTAGATTCCGCAGAGATACATGAAGCTCCAAAATTTTCGTGTTACGGTATGTCTGTATTCGCGTTTGTGCATATTTAGCGAATATCGCTCTCTGGAGAATCGTGTCCGTGCTTGTATATTATAGTTATAACGTATATCGCTTTCAATTCGAGTTCGCGGGCGGTTCGGGGGTAATACCGGCATAAAGTTGGGGGCGGGGGAGGAAAGAGTAGGATCGTGGAAGGGCGCGCTTTTCCCCGTGACGTTCAGCGGTTAAAAATCCACCGAGCATAGAAATTGCATTATCGCGGGGGCGTGCGGCGACGATAAACCAAAGCCGCAATCGCGGGACACACGGGACGAGCGGGGCAGCATTGTCCATATGCTACGTGGGATGCCTACCTTCATATAGATATATACGAATAGACAAGACCGAAAAAGAGGAAAAGAGGAAGAGAGAGAGGGAGAGAGACAGAAAGAGCTGGACAGAGAGGGGCATGGATTTTGTGCCCAGGGTGAGGAGACCCGGTAGAGAGTGCTGGTTGCGAACCTTTCCGAGCGGAAAACTGAATCGACTGCCTCGAAAATGAATAGCGGCAGTTTTGCAGCACATTTGCGAAATAAATGATGGTATCGGCGGTGCGTTTGTCACGCCAGCACGGACCCATGGGTGGTGGTATATGCGCCCCAAAACGTTCGACCAACCCCTTGTCCACATCCTCTGTGTGTGTGTGTGTGTGTGTGTGTGTGTGTGTGTTTGTGTGTGTTCTCTCGCACATGCCCCGTTTCGGGGGTGGTGTTGCGGGGGTTGAACGCGAGAAAGGGACAGGAAATATGTGTGCTGGGAGAGAGAGAGAGGGGGGGGAGAGAGAGAGAGAGAGAGTTAGGGGTGGAAGTGGTCCACCCATCTGCGGGAGAGAATTTCCGGGTGCAGGGGATGAAACCATCGGCTCCGTGTGCGAGAACAAGCCGTACTTTGTGGGGGTTATCAAGGGGTGGCGGGGTGGAGGGTTGCGAAAGGATACCGGAGGGATGGGGGTGATGTACTGCCCGTGTCGATAATTATCGGTGGCTGATTAACCGGCCGCTGGTTCGCGCCCCATAACTCTCGACGTCCGATTATTTTGCACCGTTTGCCATGCACCAATTCCTATAACGTAACGCGGTTACAGCTAGCGCCGGTTTACACGACAATGGTGTATGTACGTTGTATGCATGTGTTGCAAGAGCAACGTATTGGTATTGCTGCCGCATTAGCCAGAGAGCACTATCTACCGAGCTTATGGTACAAATAACCCTTGTTTCGTATGGTACTCGTCTCATGGTCAATGTACGGTCTCGTGATCAGCCACGAAAAGTCTGTCCACGATGGAGTGTATAAGCGCGCCAAAGCTCGCTCTATCGTTGTGGGAACATCGAGATGATTTATTTAGTTTGTATTCTGATCTAGAGAGACATTTTGAGCATTTTGTCGAGCTCGATAAAAAATATATTTACCATTCTTTTTTTACAACATATTTATTAGTATTTTTACAATGAACAAAAAAATTATCGAAAAAAAAATGAAAATTGCGTGGCTGACACGATTGCAACCTTTCCCGGCATCCGCTATATAATTTTACAAAAGATTCTTAATTAGTAAGAATATCGTTATAGCCTCGAACTCAGAGAAAATGGAGAAATTTTTTTTTTTTTGCAAAATGGCGGCTCTCTGAACCGAAAAAAGGCATTTTTCAATGCTTTTTCTTCTTAGTTTTTAATTTTTTTAGAATAGTAAAAAAAATAATTTTTATACGATGAAATCGGTTGAGTTGAACTTGAGATATCATGTCGGCCATGTTGAGAAAAGTAGTTTTGAAAAAAAAGTTCTTAGTCTGATTTACTCCGACGTGACGGGCGTAGCTGCTGCGTCACTAAAATAGCTATAACTCCCCAAATTATTGGAATTAAAAAATTTCCTTTCGAGGATACATTCTTGAAGGTCGAGACTCTAAAAATATGCTTGAAAAAATAATTTTTTCAAAATTCTAGATCAGAATACCTCCTGAAATCAATTTATTTACAATAAACGGAATTTCATTTTATCATTGACCTAATGAGTTATTTTTGAGTGGGCCGATATTTGACTAAATGGGGGAAGTTTAGTTGAATCAAAAGAATTCTTTTTCTGAGTACAAAAGTTGATTCCGATAGTATTTTTTTATTTATGTGGCATCGATACTTATCTTATTGTATGGAAACTTCTTAATCAATAGTTAAATAGCACTTATACATGTTCGTATTATTTTTCTAGAAACTAAGTATTCTGTAATTACAAAATGAAAACAATGTTTAAAGATAAAAAACGTGAGTGAAGAGTTGATTTGAGATCTAAAAAAATAGGTTACGCTCAAAATTGACGCTAATTTACGTTCTTTTACGAGTAATGCTTACATCGACGGATTTGTGATGGTTGAATTTTGAAAAAGGGCCAAAAACGCCATTATTACGAAATTTGAACAATGGTACGCTAGAAAAAGGAATTTTTTACGGTCCTCCGAGTATGAGGACTATTATTTAGGAACAAAAAGATGTAAAAATCTTGACGACAAACACAATTTGAAAAACCTTCAAGAATTGTCCTGATATACAAAAAATTGTGTCTAGAATCATTATTGACAATTATAAGAATTTTTACGCACAATTAAACGATGAATTTATCAATTTTAAACACTGGAGCATTTTAATTCGATACCAATCATGTAATAATGCAAAAACAAACAGGTAAAATATATTTGGTAAAGATTAATATATCATAATAATGCATGTGGAAAATTTATCATTCTCATATTTAAAAAAAAATATATCGCAAATATATAACATTAAAACTAAGTGACACATTTTCTGCATCAAAAATTTCTTTATCTATTTTACTCAAATTACATTTTTCTCATTCTAGATAAAAATTCTAAGATATGAAAAAATCCGTGACGACCCAGATTAAATAACGAAGATGAACGGTGGATTAATTTTTGCGCAATGTATTCAAACACTGAAGAATAAACATGTAAAGCAGCATCCCGCCATTGACGAGATATGCATTTCGTGTAACATTGGTTTTAGGTGCTGCGAGTACGCGGAGAATGAGTATCAGTAGTGCCATTTAAATTTCGTAGGTGTTCCAAGAAGCAATGGGAATCAGGTGAAAAAAATGGGCTAAAAACGAGGTGATGAGACAGAAAATGGGGGGCAAGCGGGAAATAGTATGGCGAAGGAGACTATAGTTACGCGGATAGCGGCGAGAGACACGGTTGAAAAGCTCGAGAATGGGCGAGACTATATAGTGTGTGCGCGCGTGTACGTGCGTGTGCGCGCACGCGCGTGTGTGTGTGTGTGTGCGCGCGCACGTGCGTGTGCGTGTGCGCGTGCGCGTGTGCGTGTTCGTGTGCGCGTTCGTGGGCGTGTGCGTGTGCGTACACATTAGAGTGTGCGAGAAAGCGAACGAGAGAGGCAATTTAGCAGACGGGAATAATTATAATCACGCGGCGGGAGAGCACTTCCCGCCAATATTCCTCTATTAAGCGGCTATTTTTCGCGTCATTTCGTTCTTCTCGCTCACCTCTCTCTCTCTCTCTCTCTCTCTCTCTCTCACCCCTATATTACACGGGCCTTTGGCGGGCTATCGGACGCTTTTCTCCCTTCATCCCCCAAATCCGCGAGACTGAACGAACGCAAACGAACCAGCGTCCCGTACACAACGTATAGTAACAACGTGCACGCGTTGTTACAGTTATCGTTTCGAGCTTGTTCTCACATGCGACCATTTTCGGTACTTTGGTGCAACACACAATGCACACGCTTGTATATGCTGGAACAACAATTCCGGGAAATACATACCTTATATACAGGGGAATGTGGGGTGAAAAGGGCAGCTTTTAAAATTGGAAAAACATTCGAAATTCGAAAATCTAGGAAGTTTGGGAAAAATAATAATTATTATTATGAGAGGATAAATATTCCAAAGGAGACCCCTCAATCAGATCAAGATAATGACATTTCCATGACAATTGCCTGTCAAAAGTCGAAGAAATAAAATAAAAAATTGTCATTCTCATCGCATTATACGCAGTCAGAATTTTCAAAAAATGGATTTTTTTTATTTCTCAGAAACGGTAGAACCGATCAGACTCAAATTTTTACACAAGCTTTATAAATATATTTTCAGGGAATTAATCGAAGGTTTTTTATCGATAAATGTTTTCCATTTTATAAACAACTCGATTTAACTTAATTTATAACAATTTAAGGCAAAAATCTAATTTTTTCATTAAAAAGCCGCCATTTTGTTAAAAGTAAATATTTGGCTTATTTCTTCGATTAAATAGTTGATTAAACCGTATATTAACAAAATCTTTTTTTTTTATGATCCAATCCAAAGATATCGTGCTCACCGCAAGACGCCTTTTTTTAGAGGACCGCTCGGAGATTGGTAACAGCGGATTCAAAAACCATTTTTTTCTAAGAAGGAAAATTTCAAAATAGAGTTAAAAGTTATAAAAATATATATATAAATTTTTACGTTAATAAATTGAAATGCCTTTCAAGGAAAAAATCTTGAAATTTTTTTTTTTTCGGCCTTCTGACTGCAGCTTTTAGACTGCGTATAATTCGTTAGGAAAAAACCGCCCATTATTCTCTAATAGTTTTATGATAATCCACTTTCACTAAAGTAACTCCGATTATCCAAGAATCAAAGCAAAATACGATATCTTGGTTAAAACGGGCGCCTCCATAATCCATAAAACCATCCTCCATATAAATCCATCCTCCATAAAACAGTTTATTTGTAGTAAAGAAATAAATTTAGTTGGCACTTTTACTTAAATATTCCTCAAATGATTTAAAATTTGTTAGTCGTTAAGAAATATTTTATTTGTGTCAAAATAATTCATTAACTGTGAAAAAATAATTATTTTAATTTATTAACTGTTAAAAAATAATTCAGTTCGCCATATTCGACTTTACATTTGTTAACAGTTAACAAATTCTGGTATGTTCTTTTTTCTCAGTACAGGTATTCTTGTTATTAAAATGATGTGCGAGGCCTAGAAAGGAAGGAAATCATTTTTCAAAGTCTTTCCTTGTTTATTTGATTTTGATTGTGGCCCACATTTTGCATCCGACGTTTTCTTCTTCAACGTACAATAAAATCGACAAAAACATTGTTTGTAGATCAAAAGCAATGAGTTTGGACTATGCCTAGCGCCCTCGTTTTGTTATCTTCTTGTGAGGCCCATTTTGCCTCACAAGAAGATAACAGCCCCCATTCGAAAAAAGCTCCAGAGTCGCATGTGCATCTCGTGGACAAACAAGCAACGCACACTCTGGCATCTCGCAGCAACGAGCAACGTCGCACAGAGTGCACGTTGCTCGCAGTTTCACCGTGTACCCTATTTTCATCTCGCCATACTTCGGTCTCGCGTGCATTTCATCCCTCCGACCCCTCCCGACTGACTGCGGAGGTGATAATTACATGCTCGATCCGCGTTTATCGTATAATTTGCCACGTGCACGGTTTTCATAGCCGATAACGATATTCATCGTCGGATATACCGATGGTCTAACCCATAGCCTATATCTATACGTATCTCTGTGTGTATGTATATATATGGGGCGTTCCATCCCAAATCAGACGGTTTGAAAACTTTCTTTTTATTTCCTCAATTTTTTAATATTTTTTAGTACCCATCAAAAGACTCTTCCTGTTAAATTTTGAGATTTTTTTGATTACCCGTTCAACAGATATTGAATTAACAAAAAAACCGCTTTTTTTTTTGGTATTTTGGTCATAACTTCTTTAATAATGTTCCAAATTAAAAGTTTTTTTTTAATTTTTTTTTTTCATGGCCTTTTCAGAAACAAAATACAACAAAAATATTCTCCGCGTTTTTGAATGAGTTTTTTGAGTTTTAAACTTTAAATTGCATTTTTGAAAGTGAGTGTCATTTTTTTTTTTTCGTATATTCCTAATTTTCAGGCTGTTCGATATCTGATGTCACATCAGGGGAAAGCATTAGCTTGTTAAAATGAAATAAAGCGGACTATCAGAACGTGCTAATTCATGTATCTCGTTACGTCATTTGATACCATGAAAAGTTTATTGAATTTACAATCAGAGTTCGATATGGAGATAAGATACAAGGGGAAATTCCACATATTTGATTTTTTAAATGTTTACGTGTAGAAAATATAAACTCTGGATATATATGAAATATTTTTTTTTGTCTAGATATATATTTAATATATTTAATAATAATTAACCATTCATTTTTAATAATAATTAACCATTCATTATCCTTGCAATTCTTATGTAGCAGTTTTTCAAGCATAATATTAACCTAATATTATTATTATTATTATTATTATTATTATTATTATACATTTTTAGCTGGATATTTATAAACCTGCATATTGTTTATAAGATATTTTTGTATTTGGATATTTTATGGATGGTTTTTTTGATCATGACATTTTTTTCAATATTCTCAGCGGACACTTTTAGAAACATGACTGAATAATTTAAAAAAAAACTAAATTTTTGAAGATTTATTCGGGTTAATGCCTGTCACATAAATTCGTTCTCGCTGGAGGAACTTTAATTAAATTTATTCTCGAAATTTGACAATGCAAAAATTTGGTGCACGCAACATGATTCGCCACGTTGTAATTTTTAAACATTGATCCTGCGACAAAATAATAGTGCTCCAAAATGTGTCAAAAGTGTCTGAAAATATTCCTCGCTAGTCACCGCGGGTCAAATTGACCCGAGCTCTCACTTTGAGCTCAAATATCTCTATAACTATCCGGGCCCTCGTGGGTTTTTCCCGGCCCTCTGGTGGAGGTTTGAAGTATTCATTATAGGGTAGCCATCATAGATTCTCCATATTTTCACATAGCGGAATAAATACCTTTTTTAAGAGGCAAGCATCCGAAGTATTCTTTTTCCCAAAGTAACATATATTGACAGTAGTATTTTTTCTTCTTAAAGTACCATTTATTGAGTGTAGAAATTTTTCCAAAAAATCTTCAAAACTGAAAGAGTTACAATTTTATAAGTAAAAAACCGGATTTTTGGAAGTTTTCTTTTCATAATTTTTTGTCCATGTAAATATTCAAAAAAGCACACAATTGTTTATAATCAAATGTTCAAAGATAACTTCTATATTTTTTTAAATTCAATCGGATAGGAACTTTTTTTTTAAACCATCCAAAAAGTCGCGCCGGGTCAAATTGACCCAGTGTGACCAACTTGGAATTATTTTGAGGTATGACCAGCGAGGAATATTGAAGATTGATAAATACACTCGGATTTATGGTAAAGTTATCAGAAGCATTTGGTAAATGGACACGAAAATCTGTGCCTCTCGCGATGCTATTACCTTTTGGAATCTATCTGATGTTTTGGTGCGTTCCGAAAGCTTCGCAGCGGGAGAAAATAGGCGTCGAGAGAGACAGAGTCGCCATTTGCGAGTCCCAAATTATGGTCGAGTGCATGCAACCCACGGGTTTTACGCTCGCACACAGAACACTTTGCAGCACTCACGCATGCAAAATGTGGGTACAACCGGAGAAAGAGGAGGAGGAGGAGGAGAAACAGAGAGGGAGCTGCAAGCGGATAAAGCAATCTCGAAAGCGCAGAATTACAATATATCGGTGGGTAATGCACGAGAGTGTCGGTATTATAGTTATTACAAGAGAGAGAGAGTCGGTCGAGAATGTTCGCAAAAGGTAAAATATACGTGTAACGAGGCAGTTGGAGTACAACTGTGACCTGGGCGAAATATATAGCGTTCACGCAGTCTCACGCTTTTGGAGCTCACGAGCCATAACTCGCAAATTTATAATTTATTGGCAGCTGATAATGAACAATTTGTAATTGTATCGAATTTTATGCTCGTAAATGTACGTAAAATGAGAAATAAACTCAATGAAGAAGCGCAATGTTATCTCGGATGAAATGCATTACATATAAATGCGGGGTTGTACACTTCTGAATACAATGTGGGACAATTTGAAACTCCGGTTTTGTTTCGTTCAAACTTTTTTGTTGGTAAACTGTGCTTTGGCATTCTTAAAAGTCCGAGCGTTTATCCCCGGTTAAGTCGAGAGTTTTATAACAGTTTTAGGATGGAAAGGGGGATGAATCGCGCGCGAGAGGGTGCGAAAAGCTGAGTTTCTCGTCGGGCCACAAACGCCTCCGGAAAATCTTCTCACTCTGCAAGTTTTGCGCGATGAAAACGCGAGACAGAGAGAATTTTCGTAGCTGCTGCGGTCGCTTTATATCCTTCTTTTGCACTCGAGCTATCTCTGTATCCTTGTTTTACTCGTGTGTAGGTTTAGTTACAGTCACCGATGTTTCTGGGGAAAAAGAAACTTCGGGGTGAAAATCTCGGCGACGCTTTTTCGCGATGGCTTCGCGAGAAAGCGCGGGAGGATGTCTTCCAGCAACTCGCCAGAACCGAGATTGGTCGTAAGTGAGGGAAAAGCCTTTTCTCTCGTTTGTATTTATGTATCTATATATTACAATGTAGTTTAACAAGAAAAGCTCCCTTCGGTTCAACTTTCGAAATTAACTTGTCAACGCATAAAGTGCTAAAACAGTCAAGGCAAATACCGCACTTAAAAAGAATGCACTCGCTGTTGAAACGATGAATTACTATGGAATCATACTTTGATACACGCATTTGCAATTTTTATTGTAGTGATAATAGAAGAAATATCGTGAAGCCACGAAAAATGCTTTTTTTCTTCCTCGTAAAGGATGTATTATTTTTAAGGTAAAAAAAAATTAAAAAAAATCTAAAATGTTTAAAAACTTCGTAAAAACCATTATTTTCCTATTTTTGTGGATAGTTTTTTTTTCAGAAAAGCGTTGAGGGATTAACATTTGGTTATGGGTCGTGAAAATATCGATCAAGGTATTCATTTGTAAAAAAATATCGTTTTTTTTAAATGTTTGTAGATTGTTAATTTTTGTAATTCAGCAGCTATCAATTTTTTTTTCAATAAATAAAATTCATTAAAAAAAAACGAATGCAATTTCTGTACCATGTCAGTAGTTAGGACCTTTATTCTAGTACTAATAGAAGAAATATCGTGAAGCCACGTAAAATGCCTTTTTTGCTTCCCCGTAAAGAAAGTGTTATTTATGGGTAAAGAAAAATTAAAGAAAAATCTAAAATATCTAACAATTTCCTGAAGATCATAATTTTCCTTTTTTGTGGAGAGTTTTTTTTTCAGAAAAGCGTTGCGGGATGAATCTTGAAAATATCGTTCAAGGTATTCATTTGTAAAAAAAAAATGTTGTTTTTTCAATGCTTGTAAACCGTTAATTTTTGTAATTTAGCTGCTCAATATCTTTTCAACGAATAAAATGGATCTAAAAAAAAAATGAATGCCATCGAACTCAAAAAAGTCGCACACATTTTTTGAAAAATGCTTATATTTCCACCAAATACAGATGAACGCACTTTTATAATTCTGCAGATTTCAGGCCACGAAAGTTGGTGGTGAATTTAAAAAAATTCGCTTTCGGTTGAGAGTTGAGAAATTTTTAATTTTCAAAAATAGTCCGTCCAAAATTTCGTAATTCTGCAAGGATGTTATTGAATCCGAAAAATATCGGTCAAGGAATTTTTAATGGCTCTTATTTTCGTTAATTCGAAGCTATCGACCTACGTGCAAAAATTCTAAGCTCGAAATTACCGAGCAGAAACGAAAGTGGAAAAAATCATGGACAGTAAAAATTGAGAATCCAGACTGCAGTCAAAATGGAGTGTGTAAATTCTTTGGGGTCATCGTATTATATCGTTGGTTGAGGAAATCGTCGGAAGAGATTTCGAGGTGGATAGAAAGAGCCGAGGAAGGAAGTGTATGGCGAAGAACGACGAGCAAAGGGCGCTAAAATTCTCAATTACATTAATTCGATTCCGTTCTCGGTTGGTCTCTGGCGTTTCACGATATACCCCCGGCACTAGGGGTTAGTTAAAGGGAACCGCTATTGGATTAAAGGACCGTGAGCTGCGCCGCACACACCGTCCTGGTCCTGTTCAGGCCCGTATGACGATGCCAGGCTTTACCTTCGTTTCGCACTCTGTCCCATTCTCTCTCTTTCTCTGTCTCTCTGTACTACAATCTCTCCTCTGCCGCCACCCCCGCAAGCTCGTTCGCTCGCTCTACCGTATCTACACCTTTCGCCGTTTGCACGTCGTACAAATCCGTTAAGCGTGGCTGCAATAAACCGCCGGTTTATTGTTCGCCAGCGTGACTTCGTGCGTTAGATACCCACATTCTATTCTCGTATATAAGGACGCATATAGTCGCAAGAATGTATGTAATGACGTGTATAGATTTCTTGATGTCATCGCACATTTATTTTCTACTCAACGCAGATCAAGTACTCATGACGTACATTTGCGGAAACGCGATTTCACGCTCTTCTCATTCTTGTGATAGGACAAAAGGATTATCATTAACCTAACTCTAAAAAATATTTTCTTGCTCTATAAATTAAAGTATGTTCCTGAAGTCGACAATTCTATGCACCGAGAAAACAATGTACCAGGATGTGTTAGCTGTTGACAAATGTAAAATTGAATGTGGCAAAATAAATTATTTGTCAATAAATTAAATTAATATTTTTTAACACACCAAAAAAATGGTGGAATGAACTAAATTGGAATTTAAGGATGTTAAGTGCCTATGAAATCTTTTTATGTTAATTGTTCAATAAGGAGCTTCTTAATCGTCGTGAAATTTTTACACGACCTCCTGAATACTTCATGTAAAAACATATCAAATTTTCAGAATTTCATCATCATTACTTCAACCTCCTTAAGGGTTGAAATGAAAAATTGTGAGAAAATTCTGAAAATTTGTTATGTTTTTGTATGAAGTATTTAAGAGGTCGTGTAAAAATTTCACGACGATTAGGAAGCTCGTTATTAAAATATTAACATTTTGTCAAGAACAATTGTTTAAACAAATTAAAAAAATATTTATCAATAAACTTCGTTTTGTTTCCGTTGCTTTCAATATAGTGTAGATATTGAAAAATTGAGAGGTTAAAAAAAAACTTATCGCAAGGTTATATCAGTTTCCATAAGACTACATTTAATTTAATTTAATTTGTTAATGTTAATTGTTCGATAACGAGCTTCCTAATCGTCGTGAAATTTTTCCACGACCTCTTAAATAATTCATCCAAAAACATACCAATTTTCAGAATTTTCTCATCATTTGCGATTTGGGACTCAACATCCGTAAATACGTTCAAACGAATATTTAGTTAGTACAAATCAACATTTTTTTGCCTGAATAATATTTTGGTCTACCGAAGCACAGAATTATTTAAGAAACTAATTATTTGGTTAGACCAAAAAAAATATTTATTTGAACGTATTCAACTTCCGATTTAATTTATTCAAACATTTTTTCTCAGTGCACTTAATAAATTATTTCCACCCAAATAAAATATTTCTTGACTAACAAATTTTATAACAGTTAAGGAATATTTAAGTAAAAGTACGAACTAAATATATTAATTCTTTACTACAAATGAACTGTTTTCTCAGTGTGGTTTTCGCATCTTTAAGGTGTAATGAAAATAGGATTTCGTTTAAATTCATCCCCCTTTAGGATATATTCTTAATGCGTACAAATTTCCAAGAGTCTCTATCGAGAATCTGGATTTGCAGACGCAAGTATAATAGTGAATGTTTAAAATAAAATCTACTTTCATTGGGTTCCAACGATGCATAATTCAATATCGTTTTTTAAATTCCAACCACTGAATGCACTCTTGAAATTTTCATGATGTGCAGCTTTCTTCAAAAGTGTAGAGGGTAACTCCAAAAATTAGGAATAACGTTTAGAGAACATATTTGAACTAACACTATGCAGCCAAACTTAAATTCACATTATTCTACTAAATTTTGATTAACAACCCCTAACAAAAGATTTAGTAAATATTCCAATGCCTTCCTCTTCGTCCAAGTGCGAAAAATTGAAATAAAAGATACATTTTAGGTTGAATCATCAGCTTAGATCTTGATTGTTATTTTTTCCAGAATTGTTTCAGCAAGATTAGACAGAGATTTGTTTGTTTGTTTTTTTTTAATATTCTCTGGTATCGATCCACTTCTCAAAATTGAAACTCTCTATCGATGCAACATATTCAGATTTCGGAAGGACGATTATGATTGTTCCAGCCACAATGACCTGTCCATCATTACCTGATCCGACGGCAAGTGAATGATCTATTTCCATATGAGTGAATCCTAGACCACTATTTTTTTCTTCGTTGGAATAACAATGGGGTTGTATTTTTTATGATCATGTATACTCACGATGCATTGTCAGCGAGTGCAGGCTGCGGCCAGGCACGTGGGACAGGTTCCTCCTTGAGGATCTGCCGCATGTCCTGGGGCGCGAAAACGAGGGGCGCCCGTGGATGATGATGAGGCGGCGGTGGTGGAGGTGCGACACTCGCCCCGTACAATTTTCTACCCCAGTGTCCCTCGAGTTCAACGGGACTTCCGCCGCCACCGGTGGCACCGGCACCACCGCCAGCACCGAGTCCCAACCATGGTGACCCCCCAGCCCCCACGATAGTGGAGCTGGGCAGGAGACCGCTCCACTCGTCGGAACGCGTGGTTAGGCCGTAAGGACCCTCCTGGGGCAACAGGCTTCGTCCTTCTGGCCGCTGCTGCTGCCACCAGCTAACCAATTCCCTCGGGTAGTCTCCCACTATTGTTTCACGGCTACCAGGCTAAATAGATCGCGGTGTACGATCATTGAGTGACATTTGTCATTTATTGTTATCAATTGAACCAAAAAAATTCACACTCTTGCTCAACGACTCGCTAAAATCGCAAACCCGTAAATTCGCGACTCCCGACACCTGGCGGAGGTTCTTCTATCCTCTTCAAGCTTGTGCATGTATCGACCTCGTTACCGGTGTACCTTCTTTGCTAGCGAGAAACTTCTTCTCGTTATCAGCCAAAACAAACAAAAATGTCACCTATGACTCGAGATACGCCGAAACAAAGTCATTGGTTCACAATCGTACACTAGGACCAAGGTTGATCTCTTCCTTCAGATTCTTTGGAAATAATGACGGGAACTTACGACTACCGAATTTCAATCATTGCATACAATTGTCACTGTCTAGAGAACATCTGTCACGCGACACTTGACAGTATCCACAAAAACGTAACACTCACGTCGTCTCGTAACGCGCACACACTTTTTCAAGGATCATTGACGATTTGACGCCAGGACCTCTTCAAGGTGACATCTTCACCAACATAAACACGGGCAGCAAATAGTTGTCTCGTTCTCCACGAGGTAAGAAAAATGACCTTTCGTGACACACTTTGTTGTTGTTGTTGTTGTTGTTGTTGTTGTTCCTTCTCTTTTTTTCTCTCTCTCGCTTCTTTTCTCGTTTGACCTTGTTGATCCCCGAAATAAACAACGTGGCTTCGAGTGCCACCTTATGAAAACTTGCCGAAATCTTTACGACGAGAACTTTGCCGCTGAATCTGCGAAAGTTGACACACGAGTGTCGTTAGTGTCCCGCTGGATATGGCCGAACCGAGACTTCTCGTACCTCCACGTTGTTTCGCGATGGTCTTACTCCTCCTCGTATCGAAGTACCGGCTGTAACACTCAACTTCGTATTCGTCGAGGATCGAGATGGCAGTTGAGGGGGAGATAGAGAGAGAAAGATAGATAGCGGAGAGAGCCAGAGGGAGAGAGAGAGAGAGAGATATCTGGTGGCCAAGAGGCGAGGTCCTGCGAAGTCCCCAGCCGCGCGTTGCTTCCCGTTACGGCGCCGCTTGTCGAATGTGTCACGGCCAGCGAGAACGGCGTGCACGGGAGTCCCACGGGGTCGGGGAATCCCCTTAACGGGCGTGGCCGAGCCCGTGATCGCGCAGCATCAAAGTGCCGCAACGCGACGATCGAGTCACGTCCACTGGATTTTCGACCAATCGGAATCGTTCCTGTTCACCAATAACAAGTAGTGGGTCGTACGTGATTGTACGCCCACGTTGGGCTCGAAGAACAGTGGCGCCAGTACGGCAACCCGGCGAGACTCTCATTACGGCCGCAGCCGCCTCGTCGTTAGGACGCTTCGCGTCAATCCTCCGCAAAAATGATCGCGGTTTTCGTAGTAAACTAACGAAATATTTGAAATAACGAGAAAAATTGGCAAAAACATTAAAGATAATATCGTTGTCCATTTGCCAATGTGATATTCCAATATTCAGGGAAGTCGCCATTTTTAAACTACCAATTAAACCATGAGCCGATGATTGATAATGTTGAGTTGCCGTATTTACGTTTTTCTCTAATTACAAAAAAAGTCGATATTTTGAGCGTAATTCATATCGATTAAAATCATTGGCGTTTCGGGAATTTTAAAAGAAACTTGCGTCGTAAAACCAGCTTGAAAGTTATGGGAAAGTGTCTGGTATAGTTAAATTGTCTGTAAACTAGCTAATATTTCCAAACAACTTACCAAACGCCTTATCATAAATTGCTAGATAGTGTTTAATCTTATTTACACCAAAATCATGAGCAATGTCATGGACAACAACAGTGACTGTTTTTGGAGTATATGAAAAAGTCGAGGATATTGTCCAGTAATGTAGGAAACTCTATCAGTACTGGTCTGGTTACAGTACTTTTTCTGATGCTTAAAGTCAAAAACTACCGTTCGGTGAAAATTATTGTGGTACCATAGTAGTTATTGTTATCAATCCAGTTATATGAACTATTCGGTCCATGAAAAATAACCACTCAGTCCATCAATGCTGTCTCTTCGGTCTTGCGCCATCAATAATTAATTAAAACAGAAATTAATGATAATATAATACCATTTGAAATGATAAAAAAACAAGCTGTTGTTGATAATTAAAGACACGTATATTCATTTATATAATTCATTATTTTTATTCTGAAAAATTTGTGACTCTTAATTTGTGTTATAGTTAAGCTCTACCAGATATTGGATAATCGATGATACCGTATCAGTAAATATTGCTAACAGTAAATTATAATTCAAGGGGCAGTCCAGTAATTTTTAGGGCAGCTCCACATGAAATATGACTGGATTAGCAGCTCGGAATGTCGTTCTACTGGATTATCAATAATTCCTCTTATTTTATATGACGATGAAGTTTGCATGGATTGAATGCAACGGAAATAGTTTATTTTTTAATCAAATTCATTCTTTCTAAAAAAATTCCAATCAAAAGTACCTGAAATTAATTTTGCAGTGTTTTAATGACTTGGGCTGATGAATTCTTAAGAACAATGCGAATACCACTAAAAATGGACTTAAAAAAATGTTTTCGTTGCGGAGACGCAATGCAAACTTCAATATCATTGTTTTATTCCGTATCAGTAAAGTTTGGTTTCTCATTATTGAAACTGATATAACCAATTGAACTGATTATGTCTCGATATCTCTTAAGGCCGTGTTCTAGTGTAAAATTTTGAAAAAATCGTTTTTTTTTGCATATTTTCAGTGTTTGATGTCTCAAGAATGTACCCTCCCAAGGAAATTTAGAAATTCCACATTTTAACGGAGTTATAACAGTAATTAGTGAGGTGGAAATAACGGATGTTTTTTTCCCATCCCCACTTCATCAGCCGGTATCTGTCAAGATATTGGATTTTTTTCGCCAATTTTTTTGTAGAATATTGAAGAATGAACAAATATGTGGTAAATTTGTGGTTTTTTTTCATAGCATGATGAAAAATCCCGAAATTTTGGCTTTCTACACTAGAACACGGCTAAACGCGTTTTTCTCGAAACAACTTTTTTTGAAACTTTGTTTTCGACTATTTTCAAAAAACTCACAATTATGCAAAAAAAAATGGCAAAAAAAGAATTTTTTTTCAAACAGCCGCCATTTTGTGATTTTGTTTTGCCTGAGGTAAGAGCTATAATGCCATTCTTCCTGATGAAGAATATATTTTTTTTGTTTTTTTCTGATGCATAGAACGCCCGCAACCACGTCAACACGCAGAGGCCGTTTTTTCCCCACCCCCACTTCATGAGCCAGTATCTGTCAAGATATTGGATTTTTTTTCGCCAATTTTTTTGTAGAGTATTTAAGAATGAATAAATATGCGAATGAATGCAAAAACGGTTTAGTTTTTTTTTCATAGCATGTTGAAAAATCCCTAAATTTTGGCTTTTTACATTAGAACATGGCCTTAAAACGTAAATAGTATCTAACTTGTCCTTAGGGACAAATTATTAGTGGATTAGTCCACAAACCCAATATTTCCCACGCGATCCACACGCTTTTTACAGTAAAAAGCGCGCGGATCGTGAGATGCGTCGAAGAGGGGTCGTCATTAAGTTCAGGACTCGTGTCTCATGTATTCTGGAGATGAACAAGACATCCAGGTGTGTCACGTATCTAGAAGAAACACCTCACTCTCCGTATCATCTAGCACCCAGCCTCTTCCACTTTTTGCTGAAGTGTAATCCAGCTGCGGGGAACTCCCTTGATCTCTCCCTCAGGACGACGAGAGACAGAGCTGGACCACCAGCAGCGAAGGAGTATCCACATATACTGTACCGGATGATCTCGTGCTCCATAACATCAAATTCTTGTTTTGATTGCTCGTCAAATTCCATTGCATTGCGTAAAGCTATCTTCGTCAGTCGGAATGAAAAGTCGTGGAATTTTTTAGTGATTTATCGAGATTTTGTATTTTTTGGCGTAGCCTATCGCGACATGTTCATTCGGATGCGTTTGGGGATTTCGAGAACCTCCCAACACGAGGTGGCACTTACAATTAACCTCGTTACACAGGGAACCTCGTAGAATTTCCTGGAAATCCATGTTACAGGTGTAACTTAAGATCTTACGACATTAATCAGTAACGGAATCGATATAAGTCTTCTGAAGGTGACTCAAGATTTCGGAACTCAATGATAATATAAGTTTTCTAGATTACCCAGATCCAATTCCGATTTAGGGGAAGCGCTGAGCAGTGAATCAAGGCTCAGAGATTTATTGAAGCCACTAGATATCCGTAAAACCATACGAAGAACAGTCGTCGCACTCTCGATTGACATTGTTTTTCCGAAAGAATGCTCAATGCTTTAAATTGTGTAGCAGGTGATCTCAATGCTCCGCTGAGACTGCCACGGAGTACCACGAACCGGGAAATTGGATCTGCCCATAGTTTCGTTGCTGTGCTTGATGCTGGCGCGGTCTCCGTGCTATCTCAATAAAAATGCTAACAGCGCGCGAGCCGGAGGCACGAGTAAGACCAATAAATCTCACGGGTGACTCCACGCGCCCGAAAAAGTAATTATAGAATTTGTTTGAATAAATTTATGGCGTGACGGTAGGGGTTGACGCTCACAATCGGAAATTCGGGAAGGGAAAGAAAAAGAAACGGGCATCAGTGCTTCTCAGCATCGTTGATGGAGTCAAGGAACGAGAAAAAGATCACGAGAATAAGTTTTGTTTCAAACTTTACGAGAGGCCGAGGAAACCGAGAACCACTGACGAAACCGAGATGGTTCTTCTCCGAGTCTATCAAGTAGAGATAATGCGTTCTGTGCCGGGTAATTTGAGCCTCCGTTCTTAGCTTCATTCCCAAGTTGACTAAACCTACCAAACCCAGGATTCGATACAAACTTCACAATGCGTTTGCATCACTAAACATTGTTTGCTTATTTAATGGTGTATGGATTAGGCCACTTATAAGGTGTGACGTTAATTGCCTCATCAATGAGCCTACTCTATCTTAGGTTGGTTGCATCGATATCAATAAGACGGAAAAGAGTCTGATAGAAATTATCAGCGGTACAAGACTGCCTAACTTTAAGACTACGCTTGATAAGTTTGGTTCACGGTTCATTTGCTGCCGAGTCTGATAAATTTTCATGATGATTTACCTATTATTTCAATCTCTGACATGCTGATACGAATTTCTAGCTTTTTGGTCGTCTCCTCATTCAGGTTAAAATATTTGTCTCCATTCTTTGACTTTTTGTCCAGACTTTCAATGTTTTCTACAGTTCCGTGATACATGACACCAACCTGAGAAAACCAACGCCCCGTAAAATTGTGGCTTTATGGCTGAGAAAAGCGTTTTGTGTCAAGGGTGGCAACGACGGCGATTTAGAACTTGAAGGAGAAACACCGTAAGCGCCGTTTGTCCTTATACATGACCCTGGTGATCAGTCCAACGATGATTGTACATATGGCGTCAATTTTACTCGAAGTAAGGAAAATATTTTGTAAAGATATTAATAAAAATGTTATTGGTACCCTTCGAGCTCTGTTTATTTTGGCAGAAACTCCGACAGAAGGTACCGTCCACGGATCAATCCTAAGTTTGGTAAACGTTCGTTAAACATTCCTTTAATCCACTGTACGGTGAACACTGGCGACAATTTCTGGCGTTAAATGTCCCATTGATGTCAAATGAACATCGCAGCTCGGTCAACGACCAAAATCCAATTACCACTGAGGGGAAGGGATGAGTGGGCTCGTCTCAATATTGTCGTACACTGGCTGAGCACAACGCGTAAAGCATTCAGACATCAATATCCCGTCACATGCTGGTGTTATTGTACGCTCATGCTGAATCAAATAGAGCTTTTAAGCCTATTACAGTGGCGAACCACACGATAATATTGGGATTTAGCGGTGTCGCTGTTTGTATTATACGGTCGATGTGGCCTTTCATTCGGGTCGCATATGTCAGCTCAAATACCTAAATTCTTAGATACAATTGTCACCAATATATACTACCACTACTAGGATAATGCAAAATTGAGAAAAAGTCTACCGATTCAGCAATTTTTTTTTGAAAAATCATCAAGCTCTTTGTCACCACCTCAAGACATTGTTGAGAAATTCAACAGAAGTTCGAGTAGTCCGCTGTTTTCATTCGCAAAATGCCAAAGTATTACACTGAGTAGTTGGAATAATTTTGAAAAAACATTGCACACAAAATTATCTAAAAAATCTTATCAAAAGTCTCCATAGGATAAAAGCCGGATAGTTGTCACACTTAAGGAAAAAGCTCTATGCTTTAAAATTAAGTAGGGGAGCGCGGGGCTAGTTGTAACAGGGGTAAGTCGTAACACTCAATTTTGACCGGGAATTGAAAACATTTCGATCTAATTTTTTTGCTGAATGTGCTTCTTATAACTCGCAGCATAAACACCGCTAATACTCCGCGAGACATCAAAATAAGAGAATATGCACACGAGCTCTATTTCAGCCAGATTTTGTAAAAAAAATACTTACGAAAATTATGATTTTGACAATTGAAATTAAATTTATTTTTCATTGTTTTTCCCTTGTTACATCGTAAATTAAACTGGCTTTCATTTGCTTTTTTTTAATTATTCTAAAGTTTGTAGTTTTTGAGATATTTCATTAAGTAGACATAATGAGCCGATGGGGCAAGTTCTAACATGTTACAACTTGCCCCATGCGCGTGTATTTTTTTCTGCTCTTTACATGTATTTGTATAAATAATATTATTACAACTTGTAGTATAGTGATTACATAGTATTACAAAATATTTGTGGCTTTTTGTGCATTCTTCTTTACAGTCTTCTTTACTCTAATATTGCCCAGAAAAATATGCTAAGTTATTGTATTGTACTTTTTTTAGCATGAGAGATTACCAAAGATTATAATCATCACAAGAATGAACCACGATGAATAATACAAGACTGTGAACCAATAAAAACGTGTTCTTTCTTATAAATGTTGCCAGTCTTTTCATTGTTACAACTTGCCCCGAGCCTGTTACAACTAGCCGCTGACGTGGGGTAAGTTGTAACAGCTCCCATTTTTTCATAAAACGTCTGGTGCAAAAGATGAGTAAAGATTAAAAATTATTTTTCAATTGGAATTAGTGCTCAGATATATACTTTACAAACTCTTTTACTCATAATCTTAAAAGCATACATATTTTAGGTGTTACAGGCCTTTTTCCGAAAACTCTTACAATTAGCCCCACGCTCCCTTATCTACTGACAATATGCTTCGTGTATATTAAAACATTGGTCTTTAATCTTTTATTGTGCACTGTTTTTGTAAACCCAATTAATATTGTTTTCGAGTAAATCCCGTTTCATTTGACCTCTTCAAAGAGGGAAAGTTGCCCAACGTGGCGGATAGTCGCCTCACGTCGAAAATACTTCGAAGGAGTTTATAATTAATATTAAGTTACAGATTATTTCATTTTATTATATTTTTTTAAATTTTATTTTTGTATTTCGGTTATTTATTAGCAATTTTATTATTTTATAATTAATAATTTCATTATTTTTTTAAATACCTTTAATTAACAGTTTTTCTTTCTTATCTAGTTCTTTAAACGTTAGTGCAAAACTAACTTCGATCTAGCAAGGACAACGCCTGGGTTTTTGTCATATTGCCGTTAGGGCAATTAACCGGAAAAGAATTTGGGGCGAATATCCTTTTCGATACAAATACTTGCCCCGTTTATTAAAAAAATAAATAAGAGCTATTTAACAATATACCGTATAAGACCGTGTAGTTGAAACTCCAATGCATGCGAGGAAACAAATAGTTGACTGAATCCTCAACCATAGCATTATTTATTCAATAAAAATTAGTAACCAATATTAGTACAACGTTCGTCGAGGTCGCGGAAGATTTTCGCTCACACCGACGAAACTTGTGGGCCCTGTCCTATGTCTTTTGGGCACTGAGGCCTGCGAGGACGTATTAATAATTACAGAAAAGCGCTAACGCTAGGGATATCTCTAAGATAGTGTATTAAAAACCGGGGCAACTATCCCCCCGGGGCAACTATTCGGCTTTTACCCTATATTCTAAAAAATGAACAAAATTCATTCACGTCACACTTGTCTCGTTTCTAATGCTGAAAATTCTGAAGTCTAAAGTAGATGGGCGTATGACGGAGGTTTTACAATGAACCGCACTTGGCTGTTGTAACATTATCAGTCAGCGAAAAGCCCGTTCACCCCACTGTGTTGTAAAGTGTACCAGACAAGGGGACACACGGTTGTACGGTGTATATGTATCCTGTACAACCGGCAAACATTTGGCACGACAATACTGCTGATCAGCGCATCGGTGCTCGATTATAATGATAATAGGGCAAGAGCCCTGTAGAGAGGCTTGTGGAAAGGGCGCGAGGACCGCATACTGGCGAGTGAGCGGGGGTGCTTTTGCTCGAGGGGTGCTCGGCCGCTTTTGCCGTATAGGTGTAGCATCGCTGGTCAGGGTTATGGTACATATACGCAGATGTGTTGCGAGACGAGGTCTATTTATCAGCGGACGTGGTAGGGCTGTTCTCGTTCAGCCATTAAAAAGAAAATGCTGTTGAACAACAGGTTGCCGCTCGCTTGCTCGCTGGAGTACCCATCAACGTCATTAGCCCTGGCGTTTGTTCCTGTTATCCTGTCACCGGGATTTCGTGGCCTGATAGTTTCCAATTTCGCAAGTTCCACGGTTAAAGCAGGTCGGATATCATCGCTTGGTCGATTCCAAAACGGCCTCAGCCACAAAATAGTCGGTAGAATATTTTGTGGAGCCCAATTGATGTTTTATTCCAGGCCTTTGGAAGAGTCTACGGGTTGCCATAAGCTTCTACGTTTCACAGGAAGGACCTGTCCCTTATTCGAATTTCGGTACGATGTGTCGCGTCTGTTTCCATAAACCAAATTATTTTTATATCCCAGGATCTGCGTTCTTCTGAATTAATGATAAGCTCAAGAGCGGTCACTTTGCCACCCCCGATAATAGTCCGATGCTGCCGCTAGCCCTTGTACTGACCCTCCAGCATATTGGTATACGTTCACTGCTCGCTATATAGCTTTTGGGTTATGTATTCGGGCAAAGCCATTGCACGACTATTTCGAATCTTCACTGGCCACCTACCAAAATCCATATACGAGGGGGATTTTCCTGTCGTTTTTCATCCCGCCGATAATTTCACTAGGACACCCCGCTTGTCCAGACTTATTGACGCAGGGAAAACGAATCCACGGATAGATAAATCATCCTGTTTTGTCTTTCATCCACCCTCACCTTTTCGTCAATTGAAGTTATGGCGTTGGTGAAAAACGTGTTTTCAGAATTACCGGAATTCATGCATTCGTAATGTGCTTATCAATAGTTCAATTTTGATGGCATGAATCTTGAATAGGAATTGAATGGAGCCAAAGAATAGTTAAATGGAACATTTTGTAAAAGTAAAGTTCCTCAACTTGTTTGAGCTCCGTTTTAATTATGTCCTAGGTGAAGAGACGTGTTACATCTTGCATGTAAAGTCTGAAAATAGTGGAAATAGTTGACCTGTACTCTGAGACCGAAAAGGAGCTTCCCCAAGACATTTATCGCAATTACACATTATGTGCCATATGTAACATTAAGTGCTATGGAAATGCAATGGTAAATGAATGGGATAGGACGGTGGTCACTTTGTAAGCACGAGATATCGTGATCTCGCCATCATCAGCAATGCGAGGGAGGATCGGGAGTCTCGTCCGAATGCGTGCGTCCGCTCGTTAGTCGATCGTTTTGGGAAAGAGATACGGGAAATTCGGCCAGTTAAGCAGAGTGTAACGATGCATCTAGCGAACTGAAAGGTCGACGTGTGCGGTGAGCTAAAGAGGGAGAACCTTCAGTTTGGCAAGAGAGAGAAAGAGACAGGGAGTCTCACTTGCTACCCGGTCGAAGAAGGTATATTCGTCGGGTCTGCGAAAGGGCGAGAGAGAATACAATGTGGTATTTCGGTGGCCCGGCGCTGCTTTGCGAGGACTCGGGAATAGGGTACCCTTGAGGGCTGTAGACAGGGCACGACTCGGGCTTCCACGCACACGACAATGGCTACCTATCCACCCCAACCTTCTGACGTAAATGTAACTTATTTTCACGAAGGCTGACTCGTTGCGTGCTACGTTCAATGCTGGTATGCTCTCTGCGTGGATATCTCTCCAAAAATAAAGAATAAAAAAACGAGGCCTCGGTTCTTCCATTTTCATGAAGCAGCCCATTGCTGACGGTTTTCTTCATGAAGAATACTGAGGGAAATTATTTTGGACAACGGGAGGAAGACGAGATGGAAGATTACCAATTGTGGGATCAAGATGATCAAGGTTGATTCAGGTTGAGACGATTTTGTTGATGATAGTGGCATTAGTGGGTTTGAGTTCATGATAAGGATCACAAAGATTCGTTCTTATTGCACGTATCATACATTTGATACCTTTGCTTGAATGAAACATCTGGAATTATCTATCTGGATCCAAAGTATGTGTACATAAGCGCTCCGAACGCCCAGGGTACCCTGGATGAATGCGCGGTATAGAACCCCGTTCCGTCGAAGTCACCGGGGGATTATCGGGCGCTTGGATTATTTAATCCAGTCGTGCATGTAACTCGTGGCTGCTTGCTGCTGCTGCTGTTAGCTGCTTGAGCTTCTGCTTCTGCCGTGCTAGTGGGCTGTACGTGAAACGGGTTCCGGCGGTCGCAGTGGCGAGGACTAATGACTTAACCAGATTAGTGAACTGGCGGGCTAATACCTGCAGACAGGTGCCCTCGTCCGTGATTCGTGACGCGTCCATCCGCGTCTTCCTACGTGCTTCGTCCTACACTTTGGCATTAATGTGCATGTAAATCTGTAATTACAAAATTCATCGACTACTAGATTGGAATAAGATTGATGTCGAACAATCAGGGTGCGCCATATTCAAATACAGACATTGACATAGGGAATGCAAATTCTTAAGAATGGTATTTTATTAAATCGACCTTTATACCTTCTTTTCTTTTAATGCTTTTCAATTGGTAAGGTAACCTACAATTGTCCTAACTATTTTAGGGGCTGTTAAGTTTTCGTAGTTCAAAAAGAACCCTTTGGCGGTACTAGGTGCTAACATTGTGATTAGCCAATCAATTGGCATCTAAAAATTGTCTCTTCGCCGTTGTTCCTTTCAATGAAAATATTATATTTTGAGTGGACCTCGTTGATCAATATTGCAAAAAATCTCTCAAGCCGACCTACTCCGT
This sequence comes from Alloplasta piceator, assembly GCA_946863875.1. Lineage (NCBI taxonomy): Eukaryota > Metazoa > Arthropoda > Insecta > Hymenoptera > Ichneumonidae > Alloplasta > Alloplasta piceator. The sequence continues at coordinate 8,035,025 of OX333072.1, read as the reverse complement.
GAAAACCAGAATTCTATACGTGGATCAGGGAATGAATCGCCAAGGCATCTCTGGATCCGTAAGCTTGCGCTGGTAGTCTTACATATATAGGCGTACAATTCGAGATATACGTGTTCGACGTGTCTCTTGTACACTGGAGATCTGAGGATCTGATGTACCTGTCAGTGATGTGTTTAGTTCGGGTTACATATATTATATAGATGTACGCCACATAGCGCTACTCTGTGCGCTGCAGTTTGGAAAGACACGAGGGGCCAATGCCAAACGTGGGTTAACCACGCACGAAAGCCACCACGAGGAAGAAGGGACCAGGGTAAAGGGTGAGACAGATAGACAGATGCTGAAGAGGATGAGTGAGATAGCTTCTCGTCGGTATAGTCGTCGTCGTCGTCGTCGACAACGACGACGACGAGACATGTATCCACTGGATTGCGGACTCGTTCATGAAATCCTCATGGGACGACGCCATTTTGTTGGCCTCATCTCTCTCTCCTCGCCCTCTTCCCTCTCCTCAACCTATACCGGCCGTCACTCGAGCCTCGATATATCCTTCCTTCCTCCCACCAGACATTCGTCGCCCACGTATACAAGTGAACACGTACCTGGTCTTCTTTGCATAAACTTACGAATGGACGATGACAACTGCATCACCCCAGTTTCCTCCACTGATAAAATCGATGCACGCGCTCTCGTCGCATCGATTTTTCTATATTCGGTATACAAATACGTATATTTCACGATATTCTCACTCTGGAATCCACGAAGAGATTTCCCACAAATTCCTATTTATTTTTTGCATTTATGAATATTCCGATATTTCTTCGTTAAATGCATCCCAGGTTACTGCTTATTGCGTGCGCACGGGGTATTACATTTAATTTGCCTCGGCGATAAATTTCAGTTAATTGATACTGAAAATGTTGCGGTGTTAGTAATCGTTGAATTACAACCAGAACGAAGTGAATGTGAAGCTGCCGGGATTCTCGCAGTGGAGAATGAACAAAAGGTAGATAGGGGCAATTTGGAACACTTGGTGGAACATTTCGTCATTGTGGAATTTTTTAATGGTTATCAAGATCTAGTGATCTAATTTTTGATTGAGAAAATGTGACTTAAGCTAGTCATTGGGCACTGATAATTTATTTATTAATAATTACTTCATTCTTAAAGGGTATCATTATTTTTCATTGAATTCTTATCACGTGTCGATGAATTTGTTTTCGTAAATTATTATTCGAAAAGCTATTAGATTTTATGCAGGGTTTTAATGCAAATAACTGGAAAGTATTGCAGACAGATAATTTATCCATTTCATACTGGCGTTATTAACGTGATCAGCATTCAACTGAAATGCTTAGGGGTTCCATATTACACTCACCTACTCTACATTGGCCAAAGGGTCAAACTCTTCATTGGGGTACATATAGATTGTGTTATATTATCACGGAGTTTTGTCATAATTATCCGGATGACCATTGGGCAATGACCATACGCTGAAATTTTTATTATGTCCCGCATCAAGGTGGGAAGCTTCGGTCTCTCGCAATTATTAACGGATAAAATCATAACATTGCATAAAATCATAAAAACTCGATCAGGGTTGCGAAATTTTTAATGAAAAAGTAATGCATTAACCATTATTTTTTTAATAACTAATGAAATTAATTTCCATTAACCATTAAAATTCAATGGTTAATGGTTAATGAAAATGTAATGGTTAATGGAAATTATTTGCATTAACCATTAAAATTTAATGGTTAATGGAAACTATTTTCATTAACCATTAAAATTTAATGGTTAATGGAAATTATTTTCATTAAACATTAAAATGCAATTGCATTAAAAAAAGTAATGTATTATTTGCAAACCTGCCCATTACAATGTAGTGTGTAATAGAAAAAATTTCCACTACCCATTGCAATGTAATGTGTAATGGACAAAACTTTGATTGCAATTTTGGGAATGGAAAAATATAGATGAATAAATTATTGCAATTTCGCACTACATTTTATTGACTTAGGACTTAGATTTTCACCTTTAATTCTAAAAAGCATCTATATTATAATTTAAAAAATCTAAGTCCTAAGTCAATAAAATGTAATGCAAAACTGCAATAATTTATTCATCTATATTTTTCCATTCCCAAAATTGCAATCAAAGTTTTGTCCATTACAAATTACATCGCAATGGGTAATGGAAATTTTTTCCATTACACAGTACATTATAATGGGCAGGGTTGCAAATAATGCATTACTTTTTTAATGCAATTGCATTTTCATTAACCATTAACATTTAATGGTTAATGGAAATAATTTTAATTAACCCACTTAATTAAACCATTTAATTTTAATGGTTAATGGTTAATGAAAATGCAAATGCATTAAAAAAAGTCATGCATTATTTGCAACCCTGAATTTAATCATTCTCAAAACATTAGCATTATCCCTCATCGGTAGCTTTTACCTGTTTGCAGAGACAGCTTTGGTTTCGTGACATTTTTTATTTTTTATATTTCAAGCCAACATACCTTAAAATGTCCCACAACGTCTCAAAATGACCCGGAAAAATATCAAGATGCATGTAGACATGTAATGGGATCGGATAAAAAGCTAGATGAATGTGCTCATTGCTCTGATCGCTCTGAATCATCGAAAAGTTTTGATTTTTTTTCTCCATCGGATAAACACGAATCTGTCGGTGATTAACCGAAGAAGAGGAGAGGCGTTTGCGACTGTCCAATATTGGACGCAATACCAGTGGGTAAATGTGACGGTGTGCTCGTGTGTATTTCTCACATTAGCCTGTTTGAACAGGATCGGCACGAGCGAATCAACTATAGCGGGCGACACATTGCGTGCAATATCCTTTGTTTGTTTCACGGCTCGATTAATTTGGCTCTTGTCCTGCGCCTTGTAGCTGTTACATGCGCGCGTTTGTGTATGTGTATATAATCACTGTAAATCCATTATGGTTGGCTCGTGCCAGCGTGGAATTTTGCTGGCAATCATCGAAATCGTGGAGAGAAATGGAGTAAATATGTATACATGACTGAAAATTTACAAACGAACGTGGGTGAACGAAATTTCTACCCCTGCAGCTGTAATTTCACCGACAAGGAAAATCCGGTACCCACAGATATATATTTGGCTAACGTTTTTGTGGGGACCCTCCGAAACTAACGGCGAAGTACAGAAATTGTACAGTTTGATTGTGGGCGATTATAATCGTGTGTTACACGATACAACAGAAGTAGCCACCATGAAAATGAAGTATTATCGGCATATATTGAAATATATGATTGTAATATTTCATATAAAACGGCTGAAAGATCGATATGCATTGTATATCCGTAATATATGCGCCATACATGTAATAATATATTTTAAATGTAAGTTACATGAATCTTCTATATATTCATACACTTTGATATTTTTAAATATTTAACATATATGAATGTATGAATGATACATTTTGATTGCATATTTCATGTATCGAAGAATATACACGGAGAAAAAAACAATGATTATTCATGGAAAATACAGAAATACGGCATTCTAAGCTGCAAATTTAGAGGTATTCCAAAAAATATAAAATATTCTGCTTAAAATGTATTTTTTGGTTGAAAAACTATATTAGCTTCTGCAAATATACGATTTTTATTCAGAACAACACAACTTTAGAAAATAATTTCAAATATTTTACTTAAAATTTGGTATTTAATTGAAATAATATTTAGTCACTTCTCCAAGTATAGGATTTGATTCAAAATAATTGATTGCAAAAAAAAAAATTTTGAATATTCTGCTCAAAATTTGATGTTCAATTGGAAATCTATTATTTTATTCAGGAGCTGCCTTCGAAAAATTACTAGAGTAAGTAAGGATTCAGTGTTACAGTAATAATCGATTATCCAAGACCTAGTCGAGTGCAACTACAATATAAATGAAGTCAGAAATTTAATTGTCGGAATAAAAAATAATAATGTAAATGAATTATTTATATATTTATTCGACGAAATTTGGTCAGAAGTTTTCTTTTATCATAAAACGAAGTTCTACTAAAGGAAAAAAATTAAAAAATTTTGTTTCGAAAGTTCTGCAAAATTCAAAATTTCACCACGTTTTCATTTTTTCAAGTTTATTTTTTAAATTTCTCGAAAACTATAATAGTTACGAAAAAATCGTTCTGGGTTTATTTCAAAAAGTATTTTTACTGCTTAAAATTCTAAAATTACATGATTGCTCAACTTTACTTAACTTAGAGGTAAACATTTGTTTCTTATCAAAATTCGAAAATTCATATTTTTTTAAAAACAAAAAACGCAATCCTGAAAATTGCAGTATCTATTAAGATCAGTACAAGGTATTATGTAAAAAAAATTAAACCAAAAATTTTATATTGATCGTGGATTTTCACTATTTTGAAAAATGCTCTAAATTCATCATTTTTCAGAAAAAAAAATTTCGGAATATTTTTTTTCGTAGCTCCAAGTATACTCTTTAAGACGAACCCAGAACGATTTTTTTCGTCACTCTAATAGTTTTCAAGATATTTAAAAAATAAACTTGAAAAATTGAAAAAATGGTGAAATTAAAAATTTTGCATAACTTTCGAAACAAAAAATCCAATTTTTTTTCTTTGGTAGAACTTTGTTTTATGATAAACGAAAACTTCTTACCAAATTTCATCGAAATGGAAAGAGGTCGATTCCAGCTATTGGTCGACCTGACAAAGAATGACCCATATATATATAATTATCAATAGCAGCATGTTTTTTAATCATTTTGCATACCATTATATTACATTCCATTCCCATTTCCATAAATTGACAATATATTTTTAAACATTGCAATAGTATACGAGCAAAGAGACAGCATTCACGAACTGAATAGTATAAATTACTGGGCTAATAATTATTATTAATATCTATTAATTAATTAATTTATTAATTAATATATAATAATGACCGATAATAACAACTATTGCTCGATTTCACCGACATTACTGGAAAATCCAGTACTTCCTCACATATTCTAGTGATTATCATTATTTCTTTTTCCTCTGTCTACTTCTGACAATCCTTCATTTATATAAAGTTGAACACCTCCACGGAAAACGAATATATTGTTAAATATATACGATATATATGGGGCATTCCATACCAAGTCGACCTGAGTGTGACCCTCGACCTCGCTGATTTCGTTTACGATTTTTTATATAATTCTTCCAACTCAAAATAGCATTCAGAATTTTTTTCAGATTCTTAAAACCAAATTTGAGTACGTTATGATTTTTTGAACATTTTTTTCGAAAACCTCGAGGGGCGTAATTTGAAAATCTGAAAAAGTTCTAAAAAATCCGGTGTCAAAAATGAAAATTTTTGACTCAAATTTCATGATGTCCAGGATTTCCCTTTCACCTCGATTTTAGGTTTTTATGAAGAAAACGTAAAAAAAAAAATAGATGCAGAAATTGATCTACCGTGAAAAGTAGCTTGAATATTTTTATCGTTAACCAACTATTTTTGGAAATTTTTTCACTTCTTTCAAAAAATAGTTGATTAATTTCTGCATCTAATTTTTTTACGTTTTTTTCATAAGAACCTAAAATCGAGATGGAAGCGAAAGCTGGACATAATGAATTTTGGGTCAAACAATTTCATTTTTGATACCGGATTTTTGAGATTTTTTTCCGATTTTCAAATTACGCCCCTCGAGGTTTTCGAAAAAAATGTTCAAAAAATCATGACGTACTCAAATTTGGTTTTTAAAATCTGAAAAAATTCCGAATGCCATTTTGAGTTGGAAGAATCATATAAAAAATCGTAAGCGAAATAAGCGAGTTCGAGGGTCACACTCAGGCCGACTTGGTATGGAATGCCCCATATATATATACGACATAGAAAACATTACTACTGCATTAATACATCCATACATATAATTTTTCCATGAGAGCAACGACTCAATCTTGGGCGAGTAGCAATTATACTTGTACGAGGAAAATAAGTGTGGTCGATATACTTCACTACAGAACGGCCTACACGGATCTACCCGTCGTTTTTCGTTGATCTTAAAGGTGTGGAAATGTGGTTGCTTTGCTCGAACACATACACACATCTACACACACCAGCAGCGACGGTGGTAATTCCGTCACGCTATAAAGGTTGCTTTTTATCGTTTGCGCTATCGCCAAAGTCCACTCCCTTACACCGGTACAAACTGTACAGGTAATTTCGGAGAATAAGAGACAGTTTTCTTGCGGCAATTGTATTGCGTATTTCCCACCAAGAGACGTGACTCGATTTTCCCGAACCATTCGGAGAGGCCTCGGAAAAACAGAAGCATTCACGGTGAAGCCACAAATACAAGCGCTTGACCACAGCGTTTATTTCCCTCTATCCCATGCCCAGACTCGTCCAGCACAGGGGTGACTTGATTGTTCCCATTTTATTATCACTTTTCGCCCGTCCTCCAAACAAGGTAGACTCTGTCTTTCCCTTTTTTCACCCGTCTCATTTGACGATCGCAGTTCATACCGATGTCATGTCCAATGGGGAATTTTTTTTTTTTTTGCGAAATGCACGTCCGCTCGGTCGTTCTCTGATAACCATTAGCAAAACGCATTTTCCCTACCTTAATTTAGCTAAGTGCGTTAAAGAGCGAGAATTACCGCGATGGGACGTGAAAAATAGAAGAAACAAGCAACGAGAATGAAGCATCCGCCGCATCGAGTATGCGCTGTAACTCGTTTTTATAAAAGCATACGTGTTTGGTTCTGTACATTGGTTAAAGTGAGCTTACCTCCGAGCATCGCGAGGTACACAACCACACTCGTTTTAACGTGAAATTTTCGCGTGAACCAAATAAAATTAGCGAATGCGCTGGTCCGTTATGGAGAGCACACTGGCCTCACCATTCGGGGGGGGGGGGGGGGGGGTGTTATGGGGGTGTAAAGCGAGATAGCGTGTACGTTGGTAATGTGAGTTTGCCGGATTTTTACGAAAGTATTAATACTCATGGCCGCAACCGGAAACAGACTATGATCGGGCTTGTAATGCAGCCCTTGGGGCCAGTGCGCGATATGATACATTTGCTTTGCATACGAGAGAGCCCTCTGCGCTCTATCGAATATATATGCATGTATATATCACATACACGGTGTCCCAAAAGTAACGGGACGAATATTGCCCCAGGAAAGATATTTTTCAAAAAGTTCAAGGTCATTTTTGTAGTAACTCTTAACGAGGAAATCAGAAATGACCTTGATTTCAACCTTGACGATGACGTTCAAGGTTATTCCAAGGTCAACTTTTTTTAACGGAAACCTTTTTTTATATCGGCAATCGGTAGAGCGCAAAATTATACGTTTAAATATGTACCTAGGTCATGGGTATATTTTGACTTTGAAGGTCACTCCAAGGCGAATTAAACTGAAACAAGGTGTGGGTACCTGTGGAAATAGAAGCTTTTCAAATTCTTTTGGAACAAGCAAAGTTGTTAATTCTAACAAGGCGCATTTAGTCGTGACCTTGACGATGTGGACACGGTGTTTTCAAGGTCAATTTTTCGTTTAATGGAAATTTGATTTTTTTTCGTCTCGTATCTTTTGTCACACCCTGTATATACAGATATATCCACATGCATAGTGAACAAAATAGGAGGGGAATCGAGTGTGGAACAGCGATAAAGCGAGGGAATTATCGCGAGTCGCGAGTAAACGAGAGAGATCGCGGATTCTCTTGCAGATTCACAAACCTAAACTGGTATACCAGTGCGGTTTGTATGCATTTACGTATAACGAGCTGGTGTGTGGCAAACTATGCGACGAGGGATCGCCTCGTGTTTGTCGCCTCGCGTAAACGCTAGACGATATACACACTCCACCACCAATTATGTCTATTTATCGTTGCGATATACCGGTGACAATGCGAACGCGCCCGTGGAAACAATTGTTTGCATCTGTCACGCACAACGATAATTCTCGCCGACCCGAGATACAGCGCTCGTCTCCTCTTTACCCCCATAATTTTGGGTGGGGTTTTTTCAAGGATCTCTAATTCTTTGGAATAAAAAATGAAAGAATTTGAAGGTGACTTTTCTGTGGCTTTGAGGAATGGCAAATCGTACAGTATGAGGCGGAAGTTTTTCCAAATTAAATTGAAAGTTTAATTAAATTTAATTTAAATAAAATACTCAAAGTAATGGGTAATTAAATTAAATTAAATTAAATTAAATTAAATTAAAATACTCACAGTAATGAGTAGTCGAATTTAATCCAATTAAAATACCCGAAATAATGGGTAATTAAATTTAACTAAAACGCTCAAAGTAATTAGTAATGACATTAAATTAAATTAAAATGCTCGAAGTAATGGGTAACTAAATTTAATTGAATTAAAATGCTCGCAATAATGAGTAATTAAATTTAATTGAATTAAAATACTCAAAGTAATGAGTAATTAAACATGTGATTTGGTGACGTATGTATTTGCTGCTGCCCAACACTGATTCAAAGTTTCACGATTTTTTATGGAGACGTATCTGAACGGAATGTACTGAAGAGAAAACAGTTTACTTGTAGTAAAGAAATACTTATATTTAGTTGGCACTTTTACGTGAATCTTTTTTAAATGTTACAAAATTTGTTAGACGTTAGGAAATATTTTATTTGTGTCAAAATAATTTATTAACTTTTCAAAAATATGTATTTAATTTATTAACTGTTCGAAAATAATTGATTTCGCCAGGTTCAACTTTACATTTGTTAACAGTTAACAAATCCTGGTACATTGTTTTCTCAGTGTGGAAAGTTTTTTTTTCTTCCGGATCTGGATCGTTAGCTTTGCAGAAAACTAGAGCAGTCATGAATTCTTTTTTCAATACTCGAGATTTGATGGAATAGTCTTTAGCGAAATTCCTACAACATTTTTAGATTTGTACTCGACAATATTTGCGTGACAATTGAGACCCGATATCTTGAAACTTGTGGAATGTACACTGAGAAAAAAGTTCAGTTGAAACAACTAAATCCATTTAGTTGGAAAAAATTTAGTTGATTTAATATTAATTTGTTTGAAATAATGAAACTATAATTAATTCAACAAATGAATTTGTTTAACCATTAGATATGAGGCGAACGAAATTATTTGGTCAATTTCCAAATACAGTTTAGCCCAATTTACACGTTACTGAGTTGCTTTACAGTATATTTCTTTGATTTCTAGTATATTTTACCTAAATAAATTTAGCTGTAACAAAAAGACAATTCGTATTTTCAATCACACAATTTATTTGGTACAAAGATATTTATTTGATTGAACTGAAACTTTGCCCATTCAAGCAACGATTTAACCGATTTAACTAAAACTTCCACTGTATCTTTGTTGAATTACCAAAATGATCTCGTTGAACGTCCGGAAACAAATATTCGGTTGAGTCAAACAAATTTTCGTATTTTCAACAAAAAAAAATTCTCAGTGTAGAATCTAGTGGATCTTGTGGATCACTGGATCAGTGGATTTTTATGGGAACAATTTTAAATTTTATAAAATTTTCTGTGCTTTGATCTGATTGTATACAATGTTTTGGAGCTTTATCTACGGATCTATGAAAGCTCGAGCAATCACGAAGTTTTTGAAGAAAATTTAAAATTCCATAAAATTTGATCTTGAACGATTATCGCAGAATTCAGCACTGAAAATCTTCTTACTCTATACTATTTAGATAATAAAAAAAACGACTTAAAATCGCAAGACTTACAGAAAATCAACTGAATATTATTATTTTTTTTATTAAAGATTATTCTTGATCCAACCAATCCAGTGAAGATTCTGGCAATTTTTATTTTCATTCTTTTTTCCAATTCAATATTGAATTTCAATAATAATTTCAATGGTAAATTTGGAATTTAATTTTTACTCAATATTTAACCCTTATTTTTATCTGTAAAAACCAGCTTCCAAGTGAGGCACGATTCTGATGATGAACGAGGGAGAAGTCTGTTTCCAAACAAACAAATGACTTGTCTATTGAGCGGATGAGGCGAAACAACAATGGAAGTATTGCGATAGCTCAGTGAACGCATATTTTTCGCCAGGTGCCTTCTCGAGCCCGCACCTCGAATCGTGAAGTGTCCTCTCTCGCCCCCATGCTACACATTAGGTGTATACGGCACATCCAGCGAAGTCGAAGGGTCGTACAATGGGCTCGATCCATCGATGATTCCGGACAATGGTACTTGTTACAAAGCCAACGAGATGTCACCGAGCATGAATTAGCGACTTGGTCGAGCTTTGAAGGGAATGGAGGTGAAGGGTGAGAGATAGGGAGAGAGACACAGAGATGGAGAAATGGGCAAGAAATAAACGTTCTAGAAAGGGTTGACACGAAAATAAAGAGCTGGGGAAGGCTAAAAAAAAGCATCCAATGCAATTACGGAGTTGCGGGACGAACAACAACTTCTTGGACGCAATCGGTGCAGATGCGTGATTTCGTGGGTCCCACATGCCACGCGAATCAACGAACCGGTCACAAAAATGTCCCGTTCACCCCTCTCGTTCCTTCTCTCGTTACCAACCCCCCTCCACGATTCACCCCATTACAACTGCTGGAAACTCTTCCCCTCTGTCTTTTATTTTTTTTTTTTTTGTATTTTCTCCACCATGACTTATATCCACACGTCGATTCGAGGAGGCATATTACTACGGACACGATGCTAACTATGAATCATCCTTCGAAGCGAGCATCAACGAGGCACCCCGCTGTGCCTTCGCTGGGTAACCTGAGACGGTTTATGAGGGATTTGCGTCCGAATATGACGAGCCTCGCGCCCATCTGCGGTCGAAGACCGAATCTATACGACGACTATGAGCCTAATTATCGCAGATTTGAAAAATAATTTCTCCCCAGCCTTTTCCATGATCAGGAGAATTCAAAACCCTCATGAGACTTATTGGCAGATTTAAAAAAAAAAAGAAAAGTAAGGTACATGTCCCAATTATTGAACAAGTCCCAATTATTGAAGACTATCTTGTATTTTTATTATTTCTCATTCACCTGCATGCATCTACTCATTTATAAAAATTTTATTACATATATGGAACTTTTAGCTATGGAAAGGTTACCTTACTTGTACAAAAAAAGCTTCAATTAATAGAAAAAAAATTATTTAATCAGCAACAGTGACCCGATTTGACGTCTCGTGGTAACTGCTTATCGTTTTTGCTAAGATGCACCGCTTATATGCGTGAGGGCAGAAAAAATTCAAAAACTGTCCCATCTCAAAAAGTAAAGGCGTTTCAGGTTCCTCAGAAAATTTCCCACAAATAACAATTTAAAAAAAAATTGGAATTAATTATTTGTTACAAAATACAGTGTTCGATCATTGGGACATAGAAAATGCAACGTGTCCCAATTATTGAACACTTGAATTCTCCAAGATGGCGTCATTAAATCCATCGAAACATCGAGACAGTTGACGTGTGACAGATCGTGTGAATCGGATTTATTCAAACAAAAACTGTAAGTTCCTGAATGAACTTACCTTTATTCTTTTAATAATAACGCTAAGATCGTCAAATATATTTTTTATTTGTATTTTCGTGCAATAAACAAAAAAAAAGTAAGAAGAGAATATAACCTAAATGTAACCTGAAAATACGAATGTAATGTTCAATATTTTTTACTCTCCGATATTGCAGTCAAAAAACAAGAAAGCTGCGACAAAGTCAAACAAAAACGGAACATAAAAATGAGGAAACTGAAAGTAAAAATAAAATAAAGTTCAAGTTGAAAAGCAAAAATTAACCAAATGCGAATAAACCAAAAACTTATCAAAAGAGACTAAATATATATTTTTGTATTTTTACATGATTAATAAAAGATTATTTAAGTGTTTGATTTTGCTTTTATTTCTTAATATTGTACCAAAAATAATATTTTCAGAACGGAAAAAGAATTCTCGAGAGTGTTCAGTAACTGGGACATGCCTGTTCAATATGAGGGACATAGGCACTTCCAGTGTTCAATAATTGGGAAATTTGCATTCTTCACATTGTTATTCTTCTTTTTCATTTGAAATCATTTAAAACTAATTTAAAGGGTGATTTTCCGAAAGTAAAAATATCAAAGTATCATTTGAACATGAAAGCGATGGTTTTTTCTTGATTTTATATTTTTTTTCTCACCGAATTCAATCCCCAGATCCTTAGGCCCAGTTCCACAACCATCATTTAAACTTGGTTTAATTTTTTTTACATAGCGTATGTCTATGTAAAAAAAATTAAACCAGGCTTAAAGGATGGTTGTGGAAATGGGCCTTAGCTGTTCAATAATTGGGACATTTACCTTACTGAGGCAAAGAAAAGTCCTGATAGTCCGTCGACCGTGATTCGACTAAAGTAATGGTTGAAAAACAAGCTAGGTGATGATTCTACCGAGTCCACAGTCAGTAATGGCACACACGTGAACACATGGTGAACGGTTACGGTGGAATAAGCACGGGGCACCCTCTCTGTTTTGGATTATGGCCTACTCTCGCTGCGCTTGAACCATCGCGGTGTGTCTATAAACAGTAAGGAAATAAGATATGTAGTGTGCACGTAGCTTTCATAGTATGCTACCACTACTATTGACATTGGCATTATGTAGATGCCGGACAGCAGGAAGAGTGCACGAAGCTAACTCTCGCCGAGGGGAAAGAGAGCCATCAAGCTTTTGCGACCGCTATGACAGATTGAGAGAGCACAGAGAGAGATCTACCATGTACACATATAAATATATAGATATATATTTGTATATACGGAATTTGGGGGCAAAATGGACATCCTAAACATTTTTTGTTTCCCGAAAATTGGAGTAAACGAGGAAAAACGTCGGAAAAACAATTTCCTTCGCTTCGCGCGTCACTTTTAATTTAATTCATTTTAATTGTCGAAGTATTTCAATGAAAATGGGTTACCATAATACTATTAAAGTGTGTGAGAGTTTTTTTAACGAAAATTTCATGAAATTGTCATGAAAATGTCGAAATCTAAATCTGATTTTGAGTGGTGGAGTCCATTTAGGTATATTAATGCCAATAATAATAATAATAATAATAGGTTATACATTTACTAATATCTACTATTATTATATTGATAACTTTTGATAATGTCCATTTTACCCCCCATCCCCTATATAATATATGTGTGTGTGTGTGTGTGTGTGTGTATGAAGAAGAGCGGGTGAAAGAGCGAAGTGTCCTTTGGTGACCAACGAGGCGTCACGACGCCACCCTTCGACTCCCAACCGCGGCGCTCACTATCGAACGACACAAAGAAAACTACCCCCACGAACTCCCTTCCCGTTCACTCCACGATGCTTGGCTCTTCCTAGACCGCATCGATGATATCGATCTCTCGATATCGGATCTCTAGGATTATAAGCCAAAGTTTGTACGTATGTGCTTTAGTTATTGCTGAGATATTATTAGAAATTAAATTTATTTATTAGAAATTTATTATTATTTATTTATTATTTATTCATTATTTATTAAAAATAAAAAAATTTTGATTTTTTTCCCCAGTACGCTCTTCAAAACAATTTTTTCAGTTTTTTTTTTCGTTGAAATTTTGGTGCATGACCTATGAAAATTGATTTATAACTGTTTTTCGCATGAAAAACTTGTGGGGGGGGGGGGGAGAGAATAAGCTTCAAATTCATTTTTTTAAAGTTTCGTAGAATTTTTTTTCGCAAAAATATTCAATTTTTCACAAAAGACGACTATATTTCTAAAATGTCGAAAAACTTTCAAACTACTGGGTTTTCGAGAAATCACTTGAACGGTAAAAAGTTGCACACAATCATTCTGGATTCAATGAAATTTTTTCAGAATTTTTTTTTCCAAAAATTTTCCCTGTCAACGAAATGTTTTTTTATCTTAAACCATCGGGTCTCTTATCTCATCTACACGACTTTTTCATCGAAAAATTTTATCTACGTGGCTTTTTCATCGGAAAATCTGCGTCGATGAGGTAAGAGACTAGATTGTTTAAGATTAAAAAATATTTCGTGGACAGGAAACATTTTCGAAAAATAAATGTTGAAAAAAAATGTTGAAAAAACTTCATTGAATCTAGAATAATTGTACGCAACTTCTCACCCTCTTAGTGATTTCACGAAAACCCAGTAGTTTTGAAGTTACGCTTCATTTGATAAATATGATCGTTTTTTGCGAAAAATGGAATATTTTTGCGAAAAAAATTGTACTCCCCACCCGGAACTTTTTTAAGCGAAAAAGAGTAAAAACAAAAATTTTATGAATTGTGCGCTAAAATCTTAATGCCAAAAAAAGCCGAAAAGTGACCATGTTTCGAAGGGCGTAAAGGGTTTTAAAGAAATGGAAAAAACAATGGAAAAAAGCGAAATGAAGCTGAATTATGTCTCCTTTGAAACGCCGCTCATTGAATTTAAATATTTCCATTTTTTAAAGAGCAGTGAAACTTTTGGATGACAGTGTATGTCTTTAGACCAAAATACCACCTTAAGGGTGCAGCAGCACCCTTATGCATTAAACGCTACAAAATACAAATTCTTTATTTTTCAAATCTTATCATAAAACTGCAGAAAAGCGAAGCTGTGGCGCATTGCACCAGAGTACCTGTAATTATAAAGGTAATTAGTATTCCGCATAACAAAAAATTTTGTTTAAGGGGGGTGAAGAAAAAAATTGTTTCCACACCTGTGGGACACTATTGCGATATCGCTGGATATGATGCGCGTCGTTGAAGATACGCCAGGATGACAATGGCTTGTGGGATAGTCCCAAAATACACGTTAGAGTCATCTAACTGTTTCACCTTATTGAAACGTCGTTTCTGCGTTAGCTCTATTGTACATCCAGACCGCGAACCACCGGAAACGTTGCTCGCATCGTTGGTCGTTGGCGTTTATCCATAACGCGGAATTACATCGGGAACGATTCTCGGGCGATGCTCTCAAGCTCAAACAACCCTGTTATCTTTTGTTTCCACGGTAAAACAATGACGACTTCTGCGGTATCAGCGCTACATACGAATTGTCACCAGGCTGTTCCCTTCCTTCCAAGATCCTTTGTCTCGAGGAAGAAAGAAATTGAACACGTAGTCTCAAAAAAGAAATGGACTTTTGACTCTTCCTAGACCTTGTAATTGAATTAAGATTCTCCCATTTAATTTTCAAATCGCTTGAAGTGATTTAAATTCAAAGGACATATGGATTTGTAATGTGAGAGATTTTGCGCATTGAAGCCTATTCTGAAGGATCTACGTTGAATCCATGAGCTTGTTTAAATTGCAAACAGATGTATGACTGTGAGAGTCTCTCTGTAAATCGTAAATTCAACCCCCGGTAAGAAGGGGCCATCGCTCATACTCACTGTAGATGTGATTTTGAGAGCGAGAGAGAAGAACGAAGCAGACGTGGCGCATAAAATTGGGGATCCACTTTGCGGTTCAATGTGCGAGAGCGTCATCCCTCGTTGTCGCGTTCTGTCGAATTGGGGATGGGAGACGAAGCCGGTGCTTCTGTATGCGAGATCAATGCCGGATCTCTCGAAGTTATAGAAAGCGTCAGATTTTAGACCGCAGCAATAGGACGAGCACAGCAATAGCAGATTGAACAAGTGCACGAGTGGAGTATTGTAACCGCTTGATATCTCGCCCATTATCCAGCGTACAAACAGACACAAGGAGAGATAGAGATACCTACTCGGCTTACTTCGATGGGAAACGAGCCGTGAAGACCTCGTCATATGTGCATCTCCGGTTACTCGGTGTATCATTGACTGAAGGACCATTCATGGGGGATGATGTGGACTCTAAAACTCATCTGTTCAATCGAAAGCACTCGCATTTTTTATTAGTGTTGGTTACGTACCGTTGGACTTTGTTTGTGTATAGACAAGAACCCTTATTCCGAAAATGCATGCCTCAAATATCTCGCAAATTCGATGGGTGGCGCCTTATTTGTTTTCGAATTTGCCGATAAAAGGAGCAACAATTTATACCGAAGGAAGGGTTTTTTTTAGTTAGAAGACATGTATTTAAAGTAAATTAAAAAAAACCCTGCAAATTGGACATTTGCACATGGCTTCCTGATCTTTATCCATAGTTCACACAGCTTTCTTCATTACAAAGTATGGCGATCAAATTTGGCTTCCTCATAAAGGAAGCTTTGTTAACTATCAAAAAACATGAATAATCAATGTGCAAATTTCCCAAATTTTTTCAAATTTACTTCTTGCCAAAATTGATTTTTGCTAAAATCAATAGCGAACAACCTAGATCACTATTTTGAATGTGTACAAAATTTCATTACAATATCTCGCAAATAGCCGAAGTTAGGGTACGCTATTTAAAAAAAAAAATCGATAAAATTTTAATCATTCGATCGATTTTCGCCAAATTTGATAACGAATAACCTCGATAGTTGTATTAGCTCTCCGCACAGTTTTAGTGCAATATCTTAAACATGGCATAAGTTAGAGCGTTTGCGCTATTTTTCAAAAAATTTCATCAAATTTCCATCCCTCGATAAATTTTCGCCAAATTCAATAGCGAACAATCTTGATAACTATACTAGTTCTGTACAAAAATTTAGTGCCTTATCATAAAAATTGTGCAAGTTAGAGCCTTTACGCTATTTAAAAAAAAAATTCAAAATTTCATAAAAATTTGATCTCTCAATCGATTTTCGCCAATTTTAATACCAAACAACCTTAATTGCTATAGTAATTCTGTACAAAGTTTGAGTAGAATATCTTAAAAAATTATGCACTTGAAGTTTCGAACGCTCAGTTGAACGAAAAATCAGAAAAAGTATTTATTTAATGATAAATTAGAAGAGATTGCGAAAATTTGGTAAATAATCCTTTAAAGAATTCAAAGACATTTCAAGAATTATTTCCAAAGTATTAACAAAATCTCAAAATTGTTCTGTGAACAAATAAATTTGTCGATTTTTCGTTCATCTGAACGTTCGAAACTTCAAGTCCATGAGAATTGCAAAAGTGAGAGCGTTTACGCTTTCTTTATGAGGAAGCAAAATGTTACTCAAGTATCGACCTAACAGGCTATTCAGTAAACCCACATTTACTGAAATCGGAGACATTTTTTTATATTCAATAAACTTTTTTTTTTAGTAAGGGAAAAATTTTACAGAACTTTTTGTAGAAATAATAGGTGTGAAGAAAACGCTCGCATTTTTATCATAATTACAAGTTTTTAAAAATTAATACAAAAATTAACGCAGCATCGGTATAGGTCTCGAGATATTTAATCAACTAGTTTGGAAAAGTATTTTTGAAAATTATTATTATTAATAAATCCATTCTTTGAAAATCAGAAGGTGTCGTGATCGTCTGGAAAATTACTTGAATTTCAATGGAATCATTGGGCTTCTTTCATACTTGAAATTTTATGTGAAATACAAAAATTTATAAGTAGTCAAATTTTTTTTATCTCATTCAATCCCCTATAATCGAATAAATAACTAGAAACAAAAATCGCTACAAACATTTGGAAGAAATTAAATTGAAGCGCATTTTGTCATTTTCCTCTATATTTATACTTTTTATGAGTAAAAAAATATTTGATAATCTTCTTGTTTTATAGGAAATTCGATTTTCTACAAAAAAGGTTCTTGTATAAAATCATGTAGGATTGATGGTTTCTAAGATAATTGCAAATGTACTTAAAAATAGTCATTTTTCTTTCTATAAATATTTTTCCTATGAAAAAAAAATTTCCTTCCTTTTTTTAATTTTTTTTTTTAGTACTGACGATGTGACTTATTACTCGCAGTGAATTCGAAACACAGCCTAATCGTAAGTCGAAACAAATGTTGGATGTTCTCTTCGTGAAATACTAGCACCAGAGGTAAAAATGTTGCGAACTTTAGGGAAAATCGGTTCCATGTGATCAAAGGTCACGATAGCGAGTCTTTTTACATAAGGGGCGACCTCTGCTTATAAAAGCAGAACTATAGAAAGTCATAGATGAACCCGGCCATTGAATGAACTCACGGGAAATGTTACTTACGGAAAACGTAGCCAATTTATAATTGTTATTATGAAAAAATCTGTTTGGAAGAATAAAAATTGTTACAATAAGCGACAATTTCAAAATATACATATAATATTGAAATAAATAGACTTAACGATTGCTTTCGTAGAGAATCTATTAAAAAGGGGAAGGTAATTTTTTTTCTTCATAAGACAAATATTTATAGAAAGAAAAATGACTATTTTCAAGTAAATTTGCAATTATTTTAGAAACTATCAATCTTACATGAATTCATATAAGGACCTTTTTTGTAGAGAATTGAATTTCCTATAAGAAAAGAAGTTTATCAAATATTTTTCTACCCATAACAAGTATAAATATAGAGGAAAATGACAAATTTTTCACTAAAACAGCAATTATCTTAGAAACTATCGATTCTACATGATTTGATATAAGGACCTTTTTGGTAGAGAATTAAATTTCCAATAAAAATAAGCCAAGAAAATTTTTTTTTTCAACACTTTGAACTTTAACAAACTTGGGCGAGCCTAGGATGTTGACTCAAAAAAATTTCCCTTCAAACAGAATTTTTTAGTAGCATAATGAACAATATTTTCGGTATTGCTAAAAGAATTTCAAAAAAAGCGGATTTTCGACCCACCCTAGTGCATATGCCAGAGACGGGAGGTGCTTTTGTCAGTTACAAAGGTACAAATTAATTGCTTCAAGGTCAGTGAGCTCCTGGGGAAAATCCCCGCGTTTTGAGCCCTCGACTAAGTCTTTGTTTAACACGCGCACGGATAATCTTCTCTCTCGATGGACAAATATATCGGAGATATTTGGATAAGGTAAAATATCTAAGAATATTTGCAACTAGGTGGCAATGGACAAGGTTCAATATATATATATATATATATATATATATATATATATATACATATATATATATATATATAAAGGTTAGAGTCACCTCCACAGATAATTGGATGATCCTCCATCCCGAGGATTATTCAGCATTGAAAGTACTTTGTGGGGTCAGCATTCACCTCCTGTTTCGAGCTATGACTTTGGCAACCCGCCCCGTATTTTTCCTGACATCGCATTTTTAGACAAATTCTTGGTGCGTGTGTGTGGGTGAGTTTAAAGCACCGAAGACGACCTGGTGAACGCGCCACCAGACTAACGGAGTGAAAAGAGGGACGAAAGCCAAAATGGAGTGTAGGTATAAGCGTTATTCCTTTCAAAGAGCCTCACGGGGATCGGAGGTATGGAGGAAGAACGAGAAAATATAATGCTCCTCGCACCATCCCTGTATTCGAGGGTATAACCACACCCCCTCTTCTAACAGGCAAATAATGTCGCGTTGTACTTACAATGAGACAAAATCATGGACCCTAATACCTTTACGACCGTGCATAAGTCAATTTTCAAGGTGCTTTATGACGTTGTGGTTTCTCGCTTTGAATATATATATATACATTCTTTTATTCGACAATAGAGAGGGACAATAAATTTTACTTCCTCGTCAGGACGAAATTTTTTTTTTCACACTGCAGATGCTCCGAGGAGTGTTTATCCAACTTTATAAACCCATAATTTTCCAAATATTTTCAAAATAATGTTAAAAACGTGGAATGGAATATTTCTCCTCAATAAAATAAAAATATTCAATAATTTAATAATTAAATGAACAAATTTTACCTAAAAATTGAAAGATGATCGGATTGATATTCAGTATAACTACGGATTAAGGATGTTGAGTCCCAAATCGCAAATGATGAGAAAATTCTGAAAATCTAGTATGTTTTTGGATAAATTATTTAAGAGGTCATGTAAAAATTTCACGATGATTAGGAAGCTCGTCATCGAACAATTAACATTAACGAATTAAATTATATTAAATGTAGTCTTATGGAAACTGATACAACTTTGCGATAAGTTTTTTTTGACCTCTCAATTTTTTAATATCCACACTATATTGAAAGCAACGGAAACAAAACAAAGTTTATTGATAAATATTTTTTTTATTTGTTTAAAAAATTGATCTTAACAAAATGTTAATATTTTAATAACGAGCTTCCTAATCGTCGTGAAATTTTTACACGACCTATTAAATACTTCATACAACAACATACCAAATTTTCAGAATTTTCTCATCATTTTTCATTTTAATCCTTACGGAAGTTGAAGTAATGATGATAGAATTCTGAAAATTCAATATATATATACATGAAGTATTCAGGAAGTTGTGTGAAAATTTCACGACGATTGAGAAGCTAGTTATTGAACAATTAACATTAAAAGATTTCATAGCGACTCAACGTCCTTAAAGGAAAAATCGCAAAAATACCCTTTTTTTGTTTTCTTAAAGAACTTTTGTAACTCTGAATGCGTTTTTCTCAAATCTGTGTTTTTACAATGAGCGTGATTTCTCAGAAATGGCATAAACCATCAGTCTCAAATTTTTACACAAGCTTTAAATTATATTTTTTAGTAATTAATTGAAGGTTTTCTTTTACCAATAAATATTTTTCATTTTATAAACAATTGAAGCCAAAACTTTTCATCAAAAATCAAAATTTTTTGTTGAGAAGCCCACGCCATCTTGTTAAAAATAATTATTTTGCTCATTTCTTCGATCAAGTACTAGATTACACGCTATAATTAACAAAATCTTTTTTATTTTTTTATTTTGGATAATCCAATTCAGAAATATCGTGCTCACCGCAAGGCACCTTTTTTTAGAGGACTTCCGGAGATCGGCTACAGAAGAATCATTATACAGGCTTTCAAGAATCATTATTTTTTCTAAAAGATAAATTTCAAAACAGAGTTAAAAGTTACAAAAACATCATATTAATTTTTACTTTAATAAATTGAAATGTTTTTCTCGAAAAAATTCTTGAAAAATGACTTTTTTCGACCTCTTGACTACATATAATCTGTCTACATATAATATAACCCGTTTAATCTGTCGTTCAGATTTTAACATGAAGGTGTTTATGGCGAAAGGAGTGATCAATTTTGTTAACGAATGCAGTGAGATTCGAGCTGTGAATTTTTCTTGTTGTCGCATGCCCCGGGTAATAAAAGCAGAATCCATAAATCAAAAAATATTTCGTCATGGTGCCAAGACCATTCGACTTAAACAGGCAAGTAATGTTTCCTTGTGCGGACAATGCGAAGACATCATGCAGCCTAATACTTTTACGACTGGTTGAAAAGGGAATTCGATAAACGTTTTGCCAAAAGAGCTGCAACAGCAGAAGCAGTTACCGTGATCATCGTAGGTCGATATATACATGAATACATTCGGTACTTTGGTTGACCATTGGACAAGCCGAGGAAACTTTGAGACTGAAACGAATCGTTCGTCGCGCCCACTTTTTTCTCTCGTCTTTTCATTCGTCTTGGTCAACTCTTCAACAATGTTTTCCCAAAAGTGAGAACACCTTCCAGTAAGTATAAAAATCACCACAAATCACCAGAATTATGGTGTTTTCCGTCAAGAGAATTTCAAGATTTCAAAGTGAACGTCAACTAATCATTTTCAGACTAATTTCTGACCAGATCTCAACTGACCATCACGATTTTATTATCTAATATTTATATCAAGCATAACAGTCTAACGTTATCACAAAATTAATTGATCATAAGAAATCCTTTTTTTTTAACGTCATTGACTAACTTTTTAATATTCTCCTCACCATGAGCCATAGCCTGTAAAACTTCACGAAACTTGAAAATATAATTCTCACGATCCGTCTCTCACTTCCTTTTTTCCGCTCGAAAAAGCCTCCACCGAGAGCTTTCGACCTTAGCATATTCCGACAATTAAAACCCCGGTATAAATCTCGTCGGGGACCCTCGGGCAACGACTTAGCATATTCCAGCAATTAAAGGGGGAACCGATGCTGCCGCCATACGCTTCATTTTTTTTCGCTCTTTCTTTTTCTCTTTCACTGATTCTTGACGTTGTATATTCTCGATTATTCCAGAACGAGGATAAGATTCGCTCAGCACAGTATCATGCAAACTTTTACCCTCGCCAAGCCCGAGAGAATAGGGGACCGTGGGACTAGTTGTAACAGTTTTTGGAAAAAGGCCTGTAACACCTAAAATATGTATGCTTTTAAGCTTGTGAGTTAGAGAGTTTGTAAAGTATATATCTGAGCACCAATTCCAATTGAAAAATAATTTTAAATCTTTACCTATCTTTTACACCAGACGTTTTTTGAAAAAATGGGAGCTGTTACAACTTATGTCTCCAGGCTCATTATGTCTACTTATGTCTACAGGCTAATTATGTCTACTTAATGAAATATCTCAAAAACTACAAACTTTGGAGTAATTTTAAAAAAAGCAAATGACAGCCAGTTAAATTTACGATGTAACAAGGAAAAAACAATAAACAATTAATTTAATTTTAATAGTCAATATCAACATTTTCGAAAGTATTTTTTTTACAAAACCTGGCCGAAACAGAGCTCGTGTGCATATCCTCTTATTTTGATGTCTCGCGGGGTATTAGCGGTATTTACGTTATGCTGCGAGTTATAAGAAGCACATTCAGCAAAAAAATTAAATATAAATGTTTTAAATTCCCGGTCAAAATTGAGTGTTACAACTTACCCCTGTTACAACTACCACGTTCCCCTACTCGTACATAAATGTTAGCAGGTAGCTTTGCTTAGATTTGGATACGAGAGATATTTTCGACATTACTTTGTCCTTACAACATTTTTCTAACACCTTACATTACGTACGACGAGGGAGGGAAGAAGAAGCTTGAGTTTGTGCGAATACAAAAAGGTAGCGACATCAGAAGAGACGCGCAGGGTCAAAGCTTCCGGAAAGATGAGGTTTAGATAGGGGTGAAAGTCGGAGCACAGCCCCTTCGGGGGCCACTAGCGGACTTCGTGCCTCGCCACCACATCAAGAACCAGTCTCGTCGACTCTGCTGAAAGCTGTACTGCGAGAAAGCGATGGAGAAAGAAAAAGAGAGAACCATATACTATATCAACTCGCGTAGAGTCCTCGTATTCGCCATCGGTTTCACCTTTTCAACCTCCGCAACCTTTCACGTATCGCCATCTCATCCAATGTCCACCTTACATTCCGCTCTTTCTTATCATCAACTACCCGTTACTTTCCTCTATCGTCTTATCTTTGAAAAATAAGAAACGTTCCTGACAAATTAGTCGACGTGACTCGGAGAAGCAGGTCGATGTCGTGGGACTGAAATGGGCATAAAAATCGAGGACTAATCCTGAATTAACTTCTATTTTTTATAGAAGTGACAAGTGTCTCTTCATGATCTGGCAAAACTATTCAACGACGTTGGAGAGGATCGTACTGAAGAATTTTGTAATGCATACCATGGAAAGTTCTTCTGAAAAATCTGGACCTGCTAAATCGATGTCCTCATCAGAAGCTGCGCGCTGCTACTCGCAGTGACTTTCAAACTCCACTTCAACTATGTTTCTCTATTGTTTCATTCCTGAAAAAACGTTTTTCACAAAACGGGCCATGAAAAAGGGACTTAGGAATGATCTTGTAGGAATTGAGATAATTGAGGTCTCGGCTTATCAGGACTCAAACTGTCGACACCTATTTTGCATCCACGTGACTTCTATTCGACAATGTTGGAAAAGTACTTAGTTCACAGACGTTAGAGTACATCACAGAATTTGTGAAATCTTGACAGTGTCAGCGCACTGTTGGATATGCTGAAGTTTATTAATATCCTTATCAAAAGCTGCCCACTAACTGCGGTTAGGTGCAATTCTCACGGAGATTCGCCAAAGTTTGGCTCTGACTTTGGCCCGTACTGGCTTTTAGCTTGGTTCGATGCTTCTGACATCGGCGAAGTATCGAAGCAACCGCACGACACCGCTGGATCTCCCGAGGGCGCCGTCCCGCGGTGTGGCGATGTTAGCTCGCACGGTTTGCGAGTCCTTCAGGACTCGTCCGTATCTCCGAGAAAACTATCGTCCACCATGGACGAGAGGACTGTACGTGAACTTAGTTTGGTATAAGTCTATCGGACAAGCCGGGGCGATTCGGTTGCACGAAATACTGATAAGAATTGCCGACGGAATATCAAAAGTTCCTTCGGTATTCTCCTTATCGACCTGTATCTTCCCCAACTGTGTTTGACAACGTCGAAATCCGAATGAACCTCTCTCTGGAGGTTCAGCCTGAAGTTTCCCCGGCTCTGTGTAATAATGAGGCTCGCGAAAACTCAATGGTGCATCGGTATCTCATAGTGGACGTCCCATGACCGTACTTGATTAAGTTTAGTGGATGAAACTCACGAACGATGTCACGTTAGCATATTACGACTGTGGAGAAATATTGACGCCGTCGAGTTCGCATTTTACGGCTTTTGCAAACAACTTACGAGCAACCGCAGGGAATTCGTGTACGAGGCATTCCTGACCAAACTGGCGAACCTTCGAACCTGACGCTTTACGATTTTATTATTGATGTTTTTTCACGTTCTGATTATCTCTCAAAGAACTATAAGTTTTTGGGATTTTTCTGTGAGCCATAATTTTAATACTTTTTTTGCGATTCATGCCCTAATTAAAAAATCTGAACAACACCAGAATATAAGGTTTCAGATGACCATTTTAAAGTATTTGAAGCTTGTGACCAGGGTTGCAAATAATGCATTAGTTTTTTTAATGCATTTGCATTTTCATTAACCATTAACATTTAATGGTTATTGAAAATAATTTTCATTAACCATTAAATTTTCATGGAAATTATTTCCAATAACCATTAAATGTTAATGGTTAATGAAAATGCAAATGCATGAAAAAAAAGTAATGCATTATTTGCAGCCCTGCCCATTACAATGTAGTGTGTAATATAAAAAATTTCCATTACCCATTGCAATGTAATGTGTAATGGACAAAACTTTGATTGCAATTTTGGGAATGGAAAAATATAGATGAATAAATTATTGCGATTTTGCATTACATTTTATTGACTTAGGACTTAGATTTTCAGGTACCTTAAAATCTAAAAAGCATCTATATTATAATTCGGAAAAGCATTTATATAATAGATGCTTTTTAGAATTTAAGGTACCTGAAAATCTAAGTCCTAAATCAATAAATGTGATGCAAAATTGCAATAATTTATTCATCTATATTTTTCAATTCCCAAAATTGCAATCAAAATTTTGTCCATTATACATTACATTGCAATAATAATGGAAAAAAAAAATTATATTAATGAAGAAAAGTTCAAAAACGGTACTTGGTATGTAAAAAGGATCATGATGGATGGGCAACTGAGTTTATGTGCCAGTTCAATAATATCACTGATTTTCTTGTATTTCAGTGGGCGATTAATAATATATCAAAAACTTTTTCGTATAATAGAAACGGAAATTTTATTTTGTCATCTAATACGTGATTTATTTATCTCGCTTAATAAATTCTGAGAAACATGTACTGTCTAAATGCTAAGTAAGTTCTCTTCGACTCTTATCACGCGAAACGATTTTAATTTTTGACAAATCCTAATTAATACAATTTTTTTAAATAAGATGGAATTAATAGAAAATTAATTTGCATATTGTTTTCCACTTCTGAATGAAAAAAAAGATAGAAGGGGTAATCTGCCATTGAATCGCGCCAAAAAAAAGATGATCAAATTGTTAAATGTCTATTTACATATTCTTTAATTGTCTTTAACGTTATCATACTTTAAAAAGGAAAGTTACAGACACTTACAGGCAGGAATCCTTCAAAACTCAAAAAAAAAAATTTAAGCCTTCAAATAAAAAATAAAATGTCAGCATATTTTTAAAAGTCAGCTGAATACATGATTTGTTATCAAACTTGAACTCTTTAAAAAAATTTCATTCAAACAAAAGTTGTCATTAAGAAAAAAACATTTAAAATTTTGGCTGAAGAAAAAAATCCGAAAAAAATTAGATCGCTTTTGAGAGACAGTCCAAACATAAGAAAAAAATCGATGATTCATTCGGAAGGAATCGGGATTTAATATCAACGGTTTTGATCGGGGATGATTTACATTGAGAGATAATGTAATATGGTGATATATTTTGCAAGAGAATCGGAAATTCAAAACTCACGTTATACTGCAATATTTTTGTCGCCAATCCCTTATCTCGACACTTCAACGTCCTCTCGATGTTCCAATGCTGCAACACACAATTAAAATTCCATATTTAAAGGACCGATCGACATTTCTCAAGTATGTCGTAAACACAATTTCTCTAAAGAAACATTTATAAAAATCAAATCGTTGTTTAAAGTCAACCTATGACAAAGTAACGAAGAGAGTGGGATTACGTTGATGAGGATCAAAAGCCTCATGAATGACATTGAATTATTGTACGAATTCGATTGCATGGAAAACCTGAAGAGGGTGTGCGGGCAGAATTGTATGTGATAATATAGTGGAGGAACGCGTAATGATTCATTTGGAACGTGCCCAGGATAAACGTGTGGCCTCTGTCGGAAAGGGTGCGTGCATGCACATATACGATACATACATGCATAGGGGCTGTGGATATGTGCATGCGCGGAGGTCAACGGGCATAACCCGAACGAGCAAAGTTATGATGGTTTATGAATACCCCCGTAACGAATCCCTCGCACTAGCCCCATAAACGTTACTCCCTGTATCCCCGATGAATAGCGCTCAAGCCACGCTTACAGGCTTTACACAGCTCCAAACTATAACGCACGTGATTTTCTATGCTGAAAATTGTTTTACGCCTATAAACATAACCTGCTGTGAGGAAAGTGCCAAAGGTCTCACGACGGGTGCGACAGTTGGCGCGTAAGAAGTCTGCGATGACCGCTTTCCATTTTCCCTTTTCGATCTGCCTCGCGCGATATCGATTTAATAAATGGAAGTAGATCCTTCTTAATGGATTTCGTATAAAACAGTGTTAACGATGAGCGAGCGTTTTATGGAAATATGTATTACCGTATCGAAAGGAAAAACGAGGTTTCCCCGTGTGAGGGTGTGATTGGGACCGAGGGTGCGAAATTTGTCCCCATAATTTTTCCATTGTAAATGACGATTCTTGGGATATATCCACGAGTGTAGTAGTTAGGTTTATATATCATATAAGGTGCTCATTGTAGATGTGCCATGACGTATCGTTGACACGAACACTGGGGGTGCGCGGCGGGTGCCAATTTGTAAGAGGAGACCCCACGCAGTGCGACCAAGCACATCGAGCACTCGAAGTACGGTTATCCTTGGGCAAGAGCACGTTTAGCCCCGGGCACAATATGCTCTGGCACTTGATTAAAACACTATGGTGCATCATACGGCGCATAAAATGTCCCCCAAGTGGCTGAAACGCTCTGCATAATACGCTTACACAGAGTCGTTCGTTTATGAGAGTCAGGATAATTCACAGGGTTAAGATAAGTTACGTGGGTCATAGGATTCCGGATGCGGAACCGATCAATGAGTCTGATTTGCCCAAAAGTCTTTGGTAAAAGTGAGGTACGTTCAATATAAGTGAAGAAATAAGGGTAAGCATTACAAAAATGAGAAAGAGCAGCTCTAAGATCCTCCTACTCTAAGGAATGTGGCTCTTTAAGGCGGTATTCTGGTCTAGAGTCATACATTTTGAAGGTTTTGTCGAGGTCGATAAGAAAAAAAAATATTTTCACCAGAATTTTTTTTTACAACATATTTATGATTATTTTGACAATAAACAAAAATTTCAAAAACAAAAAATGAAAATTAAATAAGTTACAAGCTGGTAAAGGTGAGGCAAAAAAGGTTATGCCGGCTGGACACGATTGCAACCTTTCTAGTTATCCGATACAAAATTTGAAAAAAAGATTCTTAAGTAATAGGTATGTCGTTATAGCCCCTATCTCGGAGGAAACGGAAAAAAAAATTTTGCAAAATGGCGGCTGTCTGAACAAAAAAATACGTTTTTCAACTCTTTGTTTTCATAGTTTTTAATATGTTTACAATAGTAAAAAAAATACACTGAAAATTAAAAAAAACTAAAATAAAATAGATTAAGTAAACTAATAAATAGCTATAGCTTCGTAAATTATTGGAATTTGAAAATTTCCTTTCGACGATGTATTTTTTAAGGTCGAAACTTTAAGAATATGCAACAAAAAAAATGATTTTTTCCAAATTCTAGACTAAAATACTCTCTTCAATGAGGGTTGAGTCAAGATCAAATCGTAACTCTTAGTCGAGAGCTCAATAGAATTTTGAGAATTTCTTTAGAAGATGTTTGATTGATTATAACAAAAATTGATGAATCAATGGTTAAATTGACTGATAGGATCTCTGACAAAATTGTAGAGAAAGGTCTCGAGGGTTGATCGTCAAATTTTATTAATCAATTGATATCAATTCACATTCTGATTATTTTGTACGTTAAGTCCAGTTGGAATGTCGTATTTTATCGAGACACTATTCTGCATTGGACCAATTAAATGTAATGGCTAAAATATTTATTAGACTGATTCAAAAAAAAGCGACTATTTTTTGTTTTTCGAAGAAACGCATTAAATACTTTCGGGAAGGTGAAAAAAGATGCCTGTTAAAATTAGAGTTCTTCATAAAATTATTTAAAATATCCTCATCGCATATTTTTATTTCCCATTTAAATAACACGAGAAATTTTTTTTTCATACTTTGACACTCTATATCTCGGCGTTAAGTCAATGCACCAAAATGAACGACACAGATTCTTGTAGAGAATTGAACGCTCTACAAAAAAGATTTCTTATATTTTTTCGATAAACTCACCCCTTCAAAAGTTATTCAAGGTTAAATTTAAATATAGAGTAAATTTCACTTTTTGTTTACGAACAAGAATTTTTATTAAGAACTCTAATTTTAACAGGCATCTTTTTTCATCTTCCCGAAAGTGTTTAATGCGTTTCTTCGAAAAACAAAAAATAGTCGCTTTTTTTTAATCAGTCTAATGTTTATTGTATCCATTGAGCAGATGCATTAATGGAAGAAGAGTGAGTCTCCAGTCAAAATTGGCCATAAAAAAAGCTCAGCTATCATTATCTTCGCTCATCCATCATAAGCAGGCCGGTACCAAATCATTTTTTACAAAGCCTTGTGCAAAAATTAAGAGAAAATATTGAAGTCAAATCGAAATATAATGTACCATAAAGTCCCTTCAAGAAAAAATTATGATTGCAATTTCCTGAGAAATAAAGGTATCACTAGAAAAATTGCAAAAAAATGATCTTCATCGCTCGACGGATGCTAACGAAGAGCTAGAATTCTTAAAAAACAATTCAGCTTCTTCAACCTTCGAGTTATGGAGTTGAGAATTTTTTTTAGCTGAGATATCAAACTCATGGTCCCGAAAAAAATAGTTCTCAGAAAACAAACAAATACCGTCGTTTGTTCGGAAAGGGCTTGAAAACAAGTGCAGGGTTGACGGGAAATTGATTTGATCAACGTGAAGGTCGATTTAGCGGAATAAGATTTATGCTTCTCCAGCAACCCCAATGGCATCGTCGAGAATCGACGGCGTTTGGTATTCGAGAAGACACAGGACAATCGGCCTCGTTTTCATAGTCGACGGAGGCGCGCGGGCAACGCGCACAGAAGGTCCTTGTGGCCATACGGTTCGCTGCAGCGTGTAATATGATGTAGTGGCGTTATTGTGTATACAGAATGCTTCGATCCTGTACCAGTGGCGCAGGGTAGTTTCGATAGAGGGATAAACCCGAGGCAAGACATCCCGACAGATGGAAGTGTTAATAATTGATAGTCGCGCCCCCTTCCCGCTGGCCCCGATACCCCGACTCGGCTCGTAGAGTTCGAGGGTGCTCTTCGAGGGGTCGCTAAACTTCTACACTACCACTCCAGTGTGCACTTTTTTTCATGCACCGAATAAACACAGAGGTTGGAAAATCTCACGGCAATAATAACAATTTTCATTTGCATTATGCCTCCAAAGATTCTACCATGTAACGGGAATCAGCGTAGACGTCGTAACCGAGACATCGTTGGGACCCAAGATCGTAATAAACGGCGAAGATTATGTTACCCTATGAAGGGGTCAAAGCATTAGAATGCAATGGCGGAGAAGCGAGTAGTTTCGAAACTTTCTGACCCTTCTTGGAGTGCGCACTCAGTCGAGAGTGCGCCAAAGTTGAGGGTTGTTCTTGTGGTACAGTCAAGTCATACGAGGAAGATTTCAAAAATTACTCCTACATGTTTTGAAGACACTCATTTGAATGAGAAGGCATTTGAGAATTACTACTTGATGTAGAAAATAAGTTTGATAATGATTTTACAAGAACATGACTCCGTTTACATCGATACATATTACATATTTTTGCATATTTATACAGACAAGCCATTTCATGAAACATTCATCAAAATATTCAACGATGAAAAATTTAGAGAAAATCGTGCGAATTGAAAATTCGTTCCTATTATTTGTGAGAATTTATAAAATCTTGCCCCCTCCAGCGCTTTCCCCAAATTTCAATAATGAAGATTTTCATTCTACAAAATAACTTGTGTAAAATATTCCACAGATTTCACTTTGCTTCCTCATAAAGGGAGGTTTGTTTTCACGACATTTTTTTCGCAATTTTTATGTCAGTATGTTCAAAGTGTTTCAAAACACCGAGAAATCGCATTTTGAAAAAAATGTCCGGACGTATGTATGTAATATGTATGTCCGTGTCGTTTGTGCTCGCATCAAAATGAATATATCTGGAGAACGGTTCAAGCGATCGAGTTGAAACTTGATATGAAAGGAGATCATCTATGTTCCTTTACTCAGTGGACAATTTTTTGAAATTCCAAAATAATGGTTAATTTGGCAGGACTTTGAATTTTTTATAAAATGTTTGAGAATTTCTGAAATTTTATGTGCAGATACACTTTATAATAAGGACGGTTGGGATTGAATTTCGGAAAAATCGCTCTAAAAGTTCGGTTAAAAAAAAAAAATTATTTTTCGCAAAAAATTTCTAAGTTCTCTAACTTTTGTAATCTTGCATCTATTGTGCTGAATTTTGTTGTGACGATACGTTCAATGACAATGAAAAATGTTACTGAATTTCATAAAAATCGCTGAAGAGATTCGGTTAAAAATAAAATTGAAGTTTTCAAAAAAAAATTGTTAACGCTCCAGCATTCGCATTTTTAGAAGTATGGAGCTAACATTTTTTGCACAATTAGACTAGATGACAAGAATGGTAAAAGTAGAATTTGGCGAAAAACGCTGAAGAGGTTCGTTCTCAATTTTTTTTTGAAATTCTCGAAAAATAATTGTCAACACTAAGTTTCCCAATTTAGCAGCTATCGAGTTCACTTCTTTAGCGACAATACACTAGACGCCAAAAACAATTAATAATGTAATTGTACGGAATTGCTAAAAAATCATGCAAATTCAAAATTTGCACAGAGCATCTTCATTTGTTTCCATCGTTCATGACGCTTCCTTCATGAGGAAGTCATGATAATAAACATGCAGTCATACAGATGGTCAAGGAGGTCCTCATAAAGAAGAGTTGACGAACGACGGAAAAAATGAGGAAGCTATGTGCAAATTTCAAAATTTGCATGATTTTTTTCAATGATAAACTATCTGCTTCAAAAATAAGAATGTTTGATTGAGAGTTTCACAACATTTTTAACGTACTGGGATAGGAATCATGACCGAGAAAAATTCTCACGAAAAAAAAAAAAAATTCCATTAGAAAAACTATTCGTCAGTAAAGTCATTGTTTCAAAATCTTTTTCACCCGAAGTAAGAATTGCTTAATCCAGATTTATCTTGGTACAAACTATATTTCTGTTACCTTTAAACTACACAGAAATGAATTTTCGGATCTCGATAGTTCATTTATTTGCTTGACTGTACTTCAAGAACTCTCTGAAAGACGATATACCGAGTGGCGTGGATCATTTCCCATCGTTTCTCCGCTGGTTTGCGGTTGCGTGGGATACAGTGGCGATGTGGTTGGGCATACCAAAGGGTTGAACATCAGCATACGACGAGAAAGCGAGACAGAGAGACAGAGACGGAGAGAACATTGAAGCAAGAGTGAACTGAGAGCAGCGAGGCGGTATTTGGTGTACGTGTGGTCCGGCGACCGCGAGAGGGCAGCAACATAATGGATACATTAGTGCCCGGCCTCCAGTTTAATTAGTTTACATTACGGTAGCATCGTCACCAGGACCGCGTAAAGGGATGGGTTAACGTGCGATCCTTCGCGATCGCATATATACAATATACACACATATACACATCCACGTATATAATATAGAGAGGGAGGCTGAGGGTGTCCCACCGTTGATTAATCGAGAAAGTTTGATGCAAGTTGACGGAGACGCTAATCACGCCTCCGAACCAAATCATATTCGGTTTATTCTCGTTTTCAATCAATCTGCAGCATCCTTTCGCGATATAATTTCAAAAAAAAAACAACAACAAAGGACAGACGGATTGTATCGCGATCTTCAAACGTAATTAAAGCCTTCAAAAGCTCGTCTCGAATCCGGGACTTATTGTATGAGAAAATCATGCTTTTGGGGGCCACACATGCATCATACATGGCAAACACCTGCGAGAGACAATAGAAAAGAGTCAGGGGTTGCGGAAAGCTATTTACGTCGTCGGGTTGGGTCGTCGCAAAAGTAAGAGTCACGCGACATAGCTCATTTAATTACAAATTCCATTAAAATGAATGCCAGTTGAGAAACAAACTCCACATATCAGCATTAAGCCGGTCGGCTTGAGAGAGAGAGAGCACATACAACGTGTCCTAATCAGGTTAATATAAATATGAAATATGCAGCGAGTGTGTTGGGTTCTCGGGCACAGAGATTCTCTTGGTCTCTCTCTCTCTCTCTCTCTCCTGCACTCTCTTGCTCACACACGCACACAAATCACAAACCTTCGCGAGTTGTTAAGGGGTGGCGGAATTCCGTGGACGCATCTATAGATATATGTATGTACGGGGCAGAGGAAGAGCGAGAACTACACATACGGGGGTGGAAAAGCCCGGACGCCACCTTACGACTCCTCGGGGGAGGCCTTCATATTAACCCTTTCATATTAAGCCCCCTCTCGCACGATAACCGGATTCTCAAATATTAACGGTGACACTGCGTCGCACCTCCCCCACCCCCACTCTTGGTGCCCACGACATCATACATCTACGCAGATCTTTCTTCGTACATGTAGATTATACTGACCCATACCTTCGATCGTCCTTGTCAGAGGCTTTGGGCCTTCCAGAGACGAGACGAAGCAGAAGCTCTGATAAGATACGCGTAAGCATATCCGAAAGCATCCTGGCAGTTGTAAGTTTTTTCACGATGTCCTAGTTTCTGGGATTTTGGATTTCTATAAGGTTGTGCATTAGGGTGGGTCGAAAATCCCCTTTTTTGAAATTCTTTTAGCAATACAGAAAATATTGTTTATTATGCTACAGAAAAAATATGTGCGAACAAATTTTGAGTCAATATCTTAGACTCGTCAAAGTTTGTCTGAGTTCAAAGTGTTGAAAATAAAATTTCTCGGCTTATGTTTATTGGAAATTCAATTCTCTACAATGAAAGGTCCTTATCAAGTCATGTAGGAAACCCAACAGTTCTCACTAATAAGAGAATTTGTTAAAGATTAATAGATATACTGTAAAATACAATTATAACATAAAAAACAGTTTTTAATAAATATATAATAAAAAGGCAAACAACTATGTCAAAATCAAAGATATATTTTTCAAAAATGTTTCTAAGATAACTGCTGTTTTAGTGGAAAAAGTGGTAATTTTCCTCTATATTTATACTTTTTATGGGAAAAAAATCATGATGGAACTTCTTTTTTTACAGAAAATTTAATTCTCTACATAAAAAGCCTTTATATGAAATTATGTAGAATCGATAGTTTTGAAGATAATTGCAATTTTAATTTTAAAAAATTCTCATTTTCCTCTGTATTTATATTTTTTGTGGGTAAAAAATAATTGATAAGCTCCTTATTTCATAGGAAATTTAATTTTCTACAAAAATATCCTCATATGAAATCATGTAGGATTGATAGTTTCTAACATAATTGCAAATTTATTTGAAAATAGTCGTTTTTTCCATAAATATTTGTCCTGTGAAGAAAAAAAAATGTATTCCTTTATTGCATTAGATTCTCTAATTAAATTTCCTTTCCCTTTATTTTATTAAATTCTTTAATTTACCTCATGCTTTTTTTTTTTAAGACGGCTCCCCCATGGAAATAACGTATATGCAAGAATATATTTGTCAATATATGAGAAGTATATTATAAATATTTATTAAGGGGTGATACGCAGTCAGAAGGCCGAAAAAAGACGATTTTTCAAGATTTTTTTCTGGAAAGACATTTTAATTTATTAATGTACAAATTTATATACATATTATTGTAACTTTGAATTTTATTTTTGAACTTTTCTTTTTAAAAAATAATGGTTCTTGAAATAGAGGAAAATGACAATTTTTTAACTAAAATTGCAATTATCTTAGAAACTATCAATCTTACATGATTTGAATAAGAGGATCTTTTTTTGTAGAGAATAGGATTTCCAATAAAAATAAGCCCAGGAAATTTTGTTTTTTAACACTTTGAACTTTGACGAACTTTGACAAGCCTAAGATATTGACTCAAAATTTTTTCCCTCTGCACAGATTTTTTTTGTCACAAGGTTTTAATAAGATATGAGATTATAAATTTTCGTTTTTGAACCTTCTTTTCTGTTTATTAACTCATCTTTTCAAGTAAATACAGTGTGGAGATTAATATCAATATAGTTTAGTTGAGACGTCCGCTAGAGGTGCTTCCATCGGTCTTATGCCATTGTCTTAAGTACGTATCAAACGTGCTTCATTTCATTTTCACGCAAACAATGTCGAGTCGTTGATTTAATTTTCAAGATCCATGTTCGCCTTCGTCGCCTGAAGAAAAAAATTATTTTTTTTTGCGGATTTTATTCTATAACAACCATCCACTTTATTGGATTAAATTTTATTAGAATACTTTCTACAACTAATATACTCACTTTAATCCAATCATAGCAGATCAATAATACTTCGAAAGAATTGTCGCACCAGAATGATCAAGAAGAAGGATCCGTCCTTTATGAAAAAAAAAAACAATGATAAGCCATTTTTTGGCATTTTGGTTCATTATAATATTTCTCATATTCTCTATCGATCACTTTTGTTTTGGGTAAGTTACTGACTTCAAGAATTTTTTAGAATTTATGGCATTGTTTATGGTTCTTTTTCTGAGCAAATTCCATCAATTTTTCCACTTCTTTCCAAATTGGATCGTGGATTCCGTTTATAGATAACTCAAATTTTTTCATGTTGTCTTGAACCAAATCACGGTTTTCTCGTGGTTTTTTCATGGCATATGTATTTTGATAGACTTACGTCATCATCACAATCTGATGATGATGGCGGAGACGTTTCGGTCTATAAAAAAAAAGCAACAAGACGTTATTTCTGTAATCATAATTAATAATTACGATAAATAATCATGGCACATGCTTTCTGTGAATATTTACCTCATAGAAATCACCAGGTGATAATGTCAAGAATCTTTCATCCTGTAACAAGAAAATGAACGACATGTAATTTTTTTTTCGTTTCCCTTTCTCATGATAGCTAACCACATTCGTTAACTATTGTACGAGTTTGGGATTGTTAATCACGATTTTTTAAAAATCTCGTTTACATATTTTTCTGTGCATTTTTACCTCGTCGAAGGTAGGTGTTGATAGCAAGAATACTTCGCTCTGCAACAACAAAAAAACAGGAACAACGAGTTATTTATTTTAGCATTTTTTTTCCAATGACCCATATATTTCTTTAAATATTTACCTCATCGATATTGGCTGATGGTTTTGTAAATGTTTCGTTCTGTAATAAGAAAATGAACGACATTAAATTAAAATTTTTTTTTCGTTCGGCTTTTTCATAATAGTTCTCAAATTCGTTAACTATTCCACGAGTTTGGATTTGTTAATCCCAATTTTTTTTTTAAATCTCGTTTACATATTTTTCTCATTTACCTTATTGACATTGGGTGTTGGTGTCAAGAATACTTCGTCCTGCAACAACAACAAAAAAAAGACACAAACAGCGAGTTATTTTTTTCTTAGCGTTGTTCAATGTGTTCACTTTTGTACAACAACAAATTCGTTAACTATTGTACGAGTTTGGGTTTGTTAATCACGATTGTTTTTACATCTCGTTTACATATTTTTTTGTACTCATTTACCTTATTGACATTGGGTGTTGGTGTCAAGAATACTTCATCCTGCAACAACAACAAAAAACAACGAGTTATTTTTTTTTAGCGTTTTTCAATATGTTTCTGTGAATACTTACCTCATCGATAGAGGGTGATGGTTTTAAGAATATTTTAGTCTGTAACAAGAAAATGAACGACGACGCATTTTTTTAGCGCATTTTGCTTCTGCATGGCTTTCTCATGGTGTAAATATTTGTTTTAGAGGCTTCAACAACAACAAGAACGACTACAAATTTTGTTTTCTCCGTACGTTTTGCTTCTCTGTAATGTTTACAGAGAACTTAGTGACTTATTGCGCTGGATGTGTTTACGAGCAGAACTACAATTTTTCCCAGCTTTTCAGAGACACCGTTTGGAAGTTCTTATGGCCAAAAATCGATTAATAACCACATACAGTGGATCAAAAAAGTATTCGTACACTGCGTTTTTTGCCAATAACTTCATGGGTATACATGATATCGAATCCAAACTCATTTCGTTTAATACTCCATCAAGTTTAGAGATAATCTGCAAATGAAGAATTTTTTCCTAGGAATAATAAAAGAATTATGCAAAAAAAACGAAAATTTCCGGGAAAAAAAGTATTCGTACATTTACAATTGAGCTGCTGAACCTCGATACTGATTCACGCATGGTATGAACTCTGCGTAAAATGTGAACAAGTCTTGGTTTACACATTGGTTTTGACCTATTCTATGCGATAGTGGATCTTCAAGCTCTGAACAGACATGACGGCAAAGAAAAGCGAAATATCAATATCCATGCGAAATAGAGGGATTTTTCTTCGGAAACGCGGTGAAAGTTACCGAAAAATTAGTAAAGAACTAAATCTAAGTTTCACAATCATGCAATATATAATATAAAAATACAAAACAACAAACAGCACCGAAAATAAGCCACGAACCGGTTGACCGAGATCGAGAGCGTCGGAGTATTGTTAAAGAGGTTACAAAAAAACCGTTCACAAGTGCTCGCAGTTTAGCGAATGATCTCGCGTCAACATTAGGGAAGGTCGTCTGTCCCCAGACTATTCGAAACGTTTTGCATTCTGCCCAAATATACGGCAGAACTGCCCGGAAAAAACCATTAATTGATCATACAAATCGAGAAAAACGTTTAGGTTCCGCAAAAACCTGCAGAAATAAATCTATAGAATTTTGGAAACGTGTCGTATTCTCGGATGAATCGAAATTTAACATCTGCGGCTCCTATAGATTTATTTCTGTAGGTTTTTGCGAAACCCAAACGTTTTTCTCGATTCGTATTATTAATTGATGGTTTTTTCCGGGCCGTTCCGCCGTATATTTGGGCAGAATGCAAAACGTTTCGAATAGTCTGGGGACAGACGATCTTCTTTGATGTTGACGCGAGATCATTCGCTAAACTGCAAGCACTTATGAACGGTTTTTTTGTAGCCTCTTCAACGATACTCCGACGTTCTCGTTCTCGGTCGATCGGTTCGTGGCGTATTTTCGGTGCTGTTTGTAGTTTCGATTTTTTTTTATTATATATTGCACTGTTGTAAAACTTAGATTTAGTTCTTTACTAATTTTTCGGCAACTTTCACCGCATTTCCGAAGAAAAATCACTCTATCTCGCATGGATATTGATATTTTGCTTTTCTTTGCCGTCATGTCTGTCCAGAGCTTGAAGATCCACTATCGCATAGAATAGATCAAGGCCAATGTGTAAACAAAGACTTGTTCACATTTTACGCAGAGTTCAGACCATGCGTGAGTCAGTATCGAGGTTTAGCAGCTCAATTGTAAATGTACGAATACTTTTTTTGCCCGAAAGTTTTCGTTTTTTTTGCATAATTCTTTTATTATTCCTGGGAAAAAATTCTTCATTTGCAGATTATCTCTATACTTGATGGAGTATTAAACGAAATAGGTTTGGATTCGATATCATGTATACCTATGAAGTTATTGCCAAAAAACGCGGTGTACGAATACTTTTTTGACCCACTGTATATGATTTATTTTTTGAAGAACCCGGCATTCGAAGGCCCGTTGTTATTGAAATCCATTTCAACCTCATTACACAATATAACTATATTTCAATATCAGCAAATATCCGAAATGTGTGTGCATTCGATATTCATAGCTCAAAAAAAATTGCCTATTTCCAATTAAAACGGTGAATAATTATTATTATGGAAAAATTAATTTTCAAAAATTCACATCTCAAAATCAATCAAATTAATTAAATACTCGATCCGAATATTGATCTTATAAGTTATAATTGAAGTTGTAATAACTGGTGAATGAATAATTATTTCATAAAAATAATATATTATTAATGTTAATGAAGCAATCTTTTTGTCAAGTTGATAAAATTAAACACTTTAATCAATTTATACTATTAATTTAAATATTTATTAAAAAAAATGTTGAATTTTTTATCAAAATTATTTAAGAATAATTATTTGTGCATTTGATGATAAAATTAATATTGATCAACTGAGTGAATAATAAAATAGTGAATTGCAATTCTTGTTATGAAACTTATTTAAAAAACAATCATAGGAATAAATGTTATTAAATTAAATAATTGCAACTTAAAACGTTAGGATATCGTAATCTCGATTAAAAACAACGAAATTTCGGAAGTCTAAAATATTTGACGGTAAAAATCTTTAAAACGGTGCCTGAAAATCAATCTGCGGAGATGTAAAAATGGTTTTGAGCCTTACCATGGAAAAAATCGAAATCAGACAATGAAAAAAAACCTGATTCATACCTTATCGTGAAAAACGGTTGGTAACGTTGCCGGGATCGCTTTAGCCTTCAACAACAAAAAAACAACGACTAGAAATTATTTCGTGCATTATTTTTTTTGTACAATAATTTAAATCAATCACGGAGATGAAAGCATTCGCATTTTAATGTCTCACTAATTTTTTGCAGTTTCATTTATTAAGAGGAAAAAACTTACCGGAACAAGGCTCAAGCTCAGAAGACACAAAATTGTCACGAATATCATATTGCCAATTGGGTCACTGTTTCTGCTCGCGACAAATTTTGAGGGGAATTACAACGAGTATCATGCGAGTGTCTCAATTTATAGAGAACCTGTAATCCCTGATAATGCGCAGAAATTTTCGTGTCGAATTCTCATTGGTTCGCGTTAAAACTCGACTGATAACATTATAAAAATATTTTTATTCGATCGACGCCAAAGTGTTTGAAACATTCTCTCAACATTTTGTTATTCACTGAGAAAGAAATAGGAGAGAGAGTGGTGGTCTCAAACGGGTATCACTTGTTTTTATCACGAATCCCCCACGTGATATGAGTGTTGGCTCCATGGGAAGAGAAAAACAGCTTAAAAATTATCATATTTCACCGATTAAAAAAGTATAAATTCCGACTCTATGACGAAAAAATGAGGTAAAATTGATTTTTAAAAAGTTAAACATCGTGAGTGTCGTTAATTGACACAAGTGTCCCACAAAAATGTCTATCATTGAATTTTTTTTATCAGATCGTACCTCCGATGTGTCATTTATAAATGATTACGACAATGAATTGGAAATTTTGATATTTCTAGACACCGACTTTTTAGAAGAGGATGTCACCGTCGTCGGTATATCACACGTCGTGACTGGTTATTATTTTTTTTAACTCTCTCATGACTGAACTTCAATGGCATAAAAATATATCAATTTGAATTCGTTTCGTCTCGAAGAGTATACTTGGGGCTACGAAAAAACAAATATTCCGACAAATTTTTTTGAAAAATTATGAATTTGGAGAATTTTAAGTTTTTTAAAATCGTAAAAATTCACAATTAACATCAAATTTTTTGTTCAATTTTTGAAATATAATACTTTGTAATGATTTGAAAAGATCCTGAAATTTTCAGAAAGGTGTTTTTTTTTGTTTCAAAAATATAAATCTTTTCAAGTTTAACAGTCATGTAATTTTGTAATTTTGAGCAGGCAAAATTACATGATTGATCAACTTCACTTAAATTAGAGGTAAAAAAGAAGTTTTACCAAAATTCAAAAATTCATATTTTTGAAAGAAAAAAAACGCATTTCTGAAAATTTCATGATCTTCCAATACAAGGTGTATAGTACAAGGTGTTATATCAAAAAAATGAAACCAAAAATTTAATGTTGATCGTGGATTTTCACGATTTTGAAAAATTCATAATTCTCCAAATTCATCATTTTTAAAAAATTTTTTTCGGAACATTTCTTTTTTTGTAGCCTCAAGTATACTCTTCAAGACGAACGCAGAACGATTTTTTCGTAACGATAATAGTTTTCGAAATATTCAAAACATAAACCTGAAAAAATGGTGAAATTTTGAATTTTCGAAAAAAAAAATTTTTTTTCCTTTGTCAGAGCTTCGTTTTATGATAAAAGAAATATTTTGACCAAATTTCATCGAAATTGAAAGGGGTCGATTCCAAATATTTGTCGATTTGACATGGAATTACCCATATTCAAAGGCTTTGCACATGCAACCATCAGCAAGACACATTCAAAAGTACTTGATACTTGTACTTGAAAAAAGTACTTCAAGTACAGAAAAGTACTTGAAATTTTCAATTACAGTGCTTCAAGTACAAGTAGTACTTGAAAAATGTAAGTACAATACTTGAAGTACTTTTTAAGTACTTTGTACTTGCAAGTACCGAGTACTTTCCAGTACCGCCCAGCTCTGAACTTTAATTTGTTACAATGATATATAACGAAATAACACAATAGTATATTGCGATACTAGTGCGATGAAACTTTTTCTGACGAGTGTGAGTTTGTAGCATGAACCGAAGGCGAATGTTGCAATCACACGAGTTGAGAAAAAGTTTCTCGCACTAGTATCATACGAAATTTTATTGTACGAGTGCGCAAAGTGCCAGTTTGAGCACGCTGCGCGTGCGCAAAGTGGCACTTTGCGCACGGAGTGCAATAAAAAATAAAACGAGACGAGGTAAATACATATCATGAACGAATATATTTTGATTATTTAAACAACTGAAATGAGATTACATTATCTTGAAACTGCGTTAGTAACTGCGAAATAATTACTATCTCAAGACTGAAATAAATTTGACATAAAATTTTTTTATCAGTTTTTCGAATTGCCTTTTTTCACAATATCGAATTGAAATTCCAATTATCGATCTTGAACACGTAGAAATCCACAAGAATTATACGTCCAACAAAATTTGTACTTAAACAAATGAAATTTCTTTTCAATTCAAATAACTGTCCTGCGATACTAATTCATTTAAATCCAATAAATCTTCTGATTACATGACAATTTTTTTTCAGTGTGATAATTGAGACTGTTTACCTCGGACGCCATCTTGAAGGACGTCGAAAATTCAAGGCAATTACATCACTAGCTGTATATAACAAAATGATTGTGCGACGACAATCCGAGGAAAGGCAAACTTTAATCAAGGGACAGGTCGCAGAACGATAAAAAAAAAGAAGAAAAACACAACAAAGAGGGAGAAGAGAAATGTGAGTGTGGGGAGGGTAAAGAAGCGCAAACATTTCTCGAAAAGCCCAATACTTTTCAATATAAACGTGAAAAGCTCGAGCTTCTGTGTGTGCGCTCACACTCGTGGAGGGTGGTTTGGGTTTGGGTTTGTATTGCGGTTTTTCGCGCCGGACTCTGGTCACCGAGGGAAATCTGTGGCTCTCGTGGACTGTGCCCTTCGTTTCTCTTTTTTTCACTCTCTTCTCTCTTCATTCCCGTGCTCGACAATTTTTATAAATATTGGCTCAATTAAAAATTAACAAGTCCAGGAGTGTGGGAGCTGGCATCGTCGAGACTGTCGCCAACTTGTGGCCGCAGACACCCACGAAACTTCAACTCTCACTCTCGCGAAATATGCGACATTAATGACCTGAAAAGTCACGAGCTTTGCTCGACGGTGGAGAGTTCTTCGTGCCCGTTGAATATCCACGAGGAACTCGACTAAAGAGAGTACGAAAAGCGTACGTGTGGCCCATGGAGAAGCGAGAGAACGATAGAAAATAGGAGAAATATATGTATACACGTATATATAAATGAAGAGACGGTGAAAAGCGCGGATAGATCGAGTGCGGGGATAGAAAGCGCGAGAGCGAGAACCAGAGAGAAGGAAGAATGTTCGTGCGTGGTCCCAGAGTCCCTGAGCCGATCCTGCCAAGTTATTTAAATTCAAATTCGAAATATCGTCGAGGGCTGCTAACATATTGTTTGTTTCGTTTGCGCCGTCGCGCGATAACGCGCCCGGCAATGCGTGTATACGTTACATCCACATGTGTTATTCTTACACGTGTGTACGAAGGGGTGCCATTCTACTATTTTTCGCATATAACTGTGCTTTGTGCTCTGTTGGGCAACTACACGTATCGGGCTGAAATTTCGTTCCAATACCACAACTGCTCCCCTCATCCTCTCAGACTGCTCTCTGCGTATCCATTACTCTCTACGACTTGGACAATCGACGAGATCGATCTTTCAGTGGAGAATAATCCTCCAAAGTCGTTGTATCTATATCCGCAATTTTGAACTGGTTAGTAGAAGGGCTTTGCTTCTAGAAATTGCGAAGAGTCGATGATCTCGTGGCAAACGGAGAAATCTTTGGCTCGTGTTGTCCATTTTGCTTCCGGAACTTTGTTGACGTAAAATTTTTTTCGAGATTTTCATGTCAGTATGTTTAAAATGCCCCAAAATGTTTGAAAAACGCATTTAGAAAAAATGTTTGGACGTGTGTGTGTGTGTGTGTGTGTGTGTGTGTGTGTGTGTGTGTGTGTGTGTGTGGTGCGTGTGTGTACGTGCGTGCGTGCGTGCGTGCGTGCGCGTGTGCGTGACCTTTGTGCTTTCCTTGAAATGGATATATCTGAAGAACGGTTTGGGTGATCAACTTGAAATTTGGTATAAAAGTAGACCACGTATGTCCCTGTACTTGGTACAAATTTTTTTGAAATTGCCAAATAATTGTCAATTTGGCGAAACTTTCAATTTTTTGTAAAATGTTTGCGGGTCGTCTCACTTTCGTAATTTTGCAGTTATCATACGGAAATTTTATGTGCAGATATACTTTATTATAAGGACGGTTGGGAGGGAATTAAAAAAAAATCGCTCAAGAGGTTCGGTTAAAAAAAAAATGATAATTTTTCGCAAAAAATGTGTAAGTTTTCTTACGTTTGTAATTTTGCATATATCAAGCTGAATTTTTTTATGACAATATACTCAAT
This sequence comes from Alloplasta piceator, assembly GCA_946863875.1. NCBI lineage: Eukaryota > Metazoa > Arthropoda > Insecta > Hymenoptera > Ichneumonidae > Alloplasta > Alloplasta piceator. Next base: position 7,991,480 of record OX333072.1, on the reverse strand, counting down.
GATAATGAAAAATAATACTGAATTTCATAAAAATCGTTCGAGGTTCAATAAAAAAAAAAAATTTGAATTAAAAAAAAAAAATTTGTTGACGTTCCAACATTCGCATTTTTAGAACTATCGAGCTAAAATTCTTTGCCGAAATACAATCGATGACAAGAATAATTAGGGTTGAATTTGTCGAAAAACGCTCAAGAGGTTCGTTCTGAAACATTTTTTGACATTTTCGAAAAAATACTTGTTAACACTAATTTTCCTAATTTAGCAGCTATCGACTTCACTTCTTCAGCACTAATACACTAGACGACAAAAACAATTAATAATGTAATCGAACGAAATTGCTAAAAAATTATGCAAATTTGAAATTTTCATATAGCTTCTTTATTTGTTTCCTTCGTTCGTGAAGCTTCCTTCATGAGCAAGCCATGATCATAACAGACATGTCATGAAGTTGGTCAAGGACGTTCTCATAAAGGCGACTTGACGAACGACGGAAAAAAATAAGGAAGCTATGTGCAAATTTCAAATTTGCATGATTTTTTGATACTGTCCGAGGATGGTCAGAACTTTGAAAAAAGCCATTATTTAAATAGACAAGAGGGCACATTTCATGAAACCCTTTTGCTGAACGTTAGTTTAGCCAAAAAGACTTATAGAACATGGTCAGAACTTTGTTCTATACCAAAATGGCACTATTAAGTTATAAATAATTCGACCCTAGAACATTCAATGGGCATTCAAACAAAAGAATGGTACCTAGTCTGTAAAGATTAAGACTTTAACCAAAAATGCTATTACAGGGTCATCACTTTATCCTCGGCTAAGCCAGTTGATATTACTTCAGTATTTACATAGTCATGGTTACTATATTTTCATTTGGGTTAATTATAAATTATTGCGGTATATTTTGCGACTATTATCCTGAGTTGGAGGAACCCCCACATTTTTTTGGACACGAGTTATAACTGTAAATAGCTACAATGTCGTCAGAACTTCATTTTGTACGGTAATGGCACTATTCAGTCATAAATAATGGTGCTCCAGAACATTTTATTCTAAGAAAGAATAGTAAGTCCATAAAATTTAAGACTTTGTTGTACCTTAAATAAATGCGATCACCGGCTGATCACTTTACTGGGGTAAATTATATGATCATGGTTACCATATTTTAATTTGGACTAATTATAAAATAGCCTAACCTAAATAAACCATATTTTAATTTGGACCAATTATAAAATAGCCCCGTTTATTCTAAGACTATTATCCTTAGTTCGAGGAACCCCCACATTTTGTAGCCAACCAACTAATAAAATGACGATAATCCAACTGAACTCCAACTCCAGCTGAATGATGATCCGGTGATCCATTATTTGAAATTATAACTCTTATACTTGCGGTCAAACTATATTTTTTGTTTAAAATTACTATAAAACGTGGAACTTCCCAAGTCCCAAAATTAACGTCACAATGGTGTTTATTACAGTATTACTGACCACAGTTTCTCAAAGTGCGTTACTTTGATCTAGAATTCGGCGAGCATCGTGAATGCTCCGACTAATCCGAGTAACAAGACTGACCCCACCTGGAGGGAAACTTATTTGCATAGACAAACGAGCGTCGCTCTCGAAGGTTCAACGGTGCGACAAGTATAACAGTGTATGTTCGAGTGTGTATGCATCTACCGTGATGTCGCATTCACGTGTATATTCTGAATTCCCTATCCCTTAACAATTTGCCGCTAACATGCTGAGAAGCGAGGAGACGGACACAGCGATATACGTGAGAGATCCGAGGATGTTTCTTGATGTCTGCTAATGCGGAATACGCGGATATCCGTGTGTGCTTCCATCCTGTGTGAGCAATGATGAAGCTGCTGCATTACGTGGACATTCAGACTCTAAAATGGTACCTTTACAGCGAAGGAAGTTACACGATTTTCCTATTTCCCGTCCAGACAGCGAGAATTCTCTCGGTTGTTTTATCTGCACCTTGTTTTTTGTATTAATTTCTTTTTTAATGTCTTAGGGGAGACCGGGGACAGTTGTGACAATCTGGATTTTGGTTTTTCCTGGGCCCGAAGTATAATGCTTACGTAAATCACAAGTATACCCCTGCATAGAGCATTTAATGGTTCCATGTTGAAGTTTGTAAATAGAATTGAAAAAAAAGTATAGGCCTTTATAAAAAGTGGAAGAAATTGTTACAACCGTCCCCTACCCCGGGGCAGTTGTAACAGTCGATAGGTACAGTTGTAACGGTCGATGGGGCTAGTTGTAACATAAGATTTTTACACAAAATTATATCTTTCATTGTGACCAATATTATATAATATTATTACAACATCAAACATTATCACAGGGATATATATTACGGTCACAATGATAAAACCTTAACACATGAAAATAGTCGTATCGAATTGATAATGATCATGAAATAATAGAATTAAGTATCAGACATATAACCCAAAGTTACTTGCCGTGGTTGCCTGTCTAGATTTTCCATGTTTATTCTTTTCATACGCTTCTTCGTACGTTGACATGTGTCGGCACAGGCTCGTTGCGTGATTCTTACGCATTGCAGAGGCATTTTTGCACACAGAAACTTAAAAAACGGTCCGTTTGACGTTAGATTCAATGTTCATATGTGAAGTTATCATGACAACTGACAGCCGACAAACTGTTACAACCGTCCCCAGCAAAATTGTTCCAATTGTCCCCAGATGGTTTTTCTACTTGAAAGTTAGAATTTGATTAATTTTCTCAAGCTGGAGGCTTTAAAAACCGCGAAAGATGACACAAAAATGTCCAAGGAAGTTTATGAAAAAAAAATAATGACTATATGTAGCACAGTAATCGAGATATTCGTGTTTATCGAAAGCCGCAAAAGTTTACTTTGGGCCTGACAATACCAATACACCTCTCTGGTCAAGTCTGTTTAGTGCGGATGTCTCCTAGCCTAGTAACCAAATGTGGCAGTATGGAAGAACGTGCTATCGAAAATTGTGCTAGAAGAACGTGCCATCTCAAATTGTGCTAAACGAACGTGCCATCTCAAATTGTGCTAGAAGAACGTGCTATCTCAAATTGTGCTAGAAGAACGTGCTATCTCAAATTATGAGAGAAGAAGGTGGTATCTCCAATTGATCACAATTGGAGATACCACCTTCTTCTCCCATAATTTGAGATAGATCCAATTGATCACATTTGGAGATACCACCTTCTTCTCACATAATTTGAGATAGCACGTTCTTCCAGCACAATTTGAGATAGCACGTTCTTATAGCACAATTTGAGATAGCACGTTCTTTTAGCACAATTTGAGATACCACCTTCTTCTTTCATAATTTGAGATAGCACGTTCTTCTAGCACAATTTAAGATAGCACGTTCTTCTAGCACAATTTGAGATAGCACGTTTTTCTAACACAATTTGAGATAGCACGTTCCTCCATACTGCCGTCGAAATAAGATCTCGCCGAATGAAGCAAAACTGTGATCGACTCTGTCCATCCATCTGCCCCGCCGTTCTCATCGCGGACTGTCATAAAGAAGGGTCTCGTTTGCCGTTGTTTTTAAGCTTTCGTCTCTGCCACTTGTAAGGGTCAGTCCGCAAAAAGACTTAATTAATGACCGCGCGGCTCTCTCTCTCTTTCCCCGAGGGCGTCCACCTCTCTTTCTCTTGGTTTGCTCCGTCGGATGCTTTCGCGGATGCCACATATATAGCAGTAGAGTCGAGGTGAGTAGCAGCTAGAAGCAGCGAGATGACAGAGTGCCCTCCGAGGAACGACCCTCGATGCAAACTCCTCGTATGAATATGTCTCTGCTAATTCAAACTTCGTCCCAGAGGTGGTCGCCTCAACCTCCACCATCATCAAGCCCTCCTCCACCCTTTTCTCCTTCTCCGCCTTTCGTCCTGTTTACGAGGAATATTAAAAACTTAGGAGGGTACCCGAGTCAACGTCCTTCAGCGACGGTCTCATCTTGCGATTGTATTATATTTATTCGCTTAAATAATATTCGAAATGCGAATTACTCGGGATGCAAACCAAGTTGGGATTGTCGGTGAGATTAACTCCTCGAGAAGAATTCTACGTTAGTCCTGATGGAGGAAGCTTTGATTTCAGACAGTTCAGTACAGTTCTAGCTCTTGTAGTTTTTTTGATAGGGAGTTGATAAAATATATGCAGATAGGATACATTCTATTGGAATTTTGTGATAATAGAAATTGCGACTAATGGAACCTCCCACATTGATAAGGATCGGTATCATTGTTATATACAAATCGGAATGCTATAGCTGTTTGATTATTTGAGGATTCGAAAAAGCTTCGTCCTTCAAAAAACCCTGGTTTTTATTCTTCCATTGTTCATGGCAAAGCCACAAGCATACTAACATTTCTCCAAACGTAAAATGGTTAATATTGTTAGCAAGCCGCGCCCAAACAGTAGCTCAACCTTCCGAAGTTAACGGCGTGCCGTTCCGCACTTTCTTTTCCCGTTTATTGCTAGACGGTAATTTTACGAGGCGACCGTTCCACGCCCTCGTCCTTTTTTTCTTCTTCTTATTTTTCGTCCTCCTGGCGCGAGACCTTAAGATGGTTTCGGAAAGGACTTCGCCCGTATCCTGCCGGAGCCTACCGCCGAGGACATGCACAATTCAGTTACGTATACGATCGTAAGGTCGGCTTTACGTCATATCGCTAGCCGACCTGCTTCTCCCTTACGACCCTGCTCGCTTCATACTTTCGCGTGTGTCTCTCCTTTCGGTATATTCTCTCCTTCCTCTCTCACCCTTCTTCACTTCGAGGAACGGCTCGTTTGCTCCTCTCCGGCGCCCCTTGGGCACCCTCTAGGTCATATTTTATTTACGCCATAATTGAAAATTCAGCGGTATACAACCGATGGATTTGTCACCTTGGAAAGTTTTACGCGCCATTCTCGTAAATTTACCATTTGCTTACCCTCCTTTGCACGGAACGAACATTGCCACGATTTTCCACCTCTCGTTCGCTCTTGCGTGAATAAAGGCCGCGTTATTAGAATCAGTTTTTTAAATAAATCTGACCATGTTCAGATCTGAATTGAGTTTATTAAAAATTAAAAATCATGCAAATTTGAAATTCGCACATAGCTTCTTCACTTTTTTCCGTCGTTCCTCAACCCTCCTTTATAAGGACTTTTTTTGGCGATCTTTATTGCATCTATCATGGCTTCCTCGTAAAGGAAGCTTCACGAACGACGGCAACAAATGAAGTAGCTATGTGCAAATCACAAATTTGCACGATTTTTTGGCAATCCCGTTCAATTACACTATTAATTGTTTTTGTCGTCCACTTTATTGGTGCTAAAGAAGTGAACTCGATAGCTGCTAAATTAGGAAACTTAGTATTAACACGTATTTTTCGAAAATTTCAAAAATTTGTTGCAAACGAATATCAAATTCAACCCGAACCATTCTTGTCGCCTAGTCTATTTGTGCAAAAAATTTTAGCTCGATACTTCTAAAAATGCGGATGTTGGAGCGTTAATAAAATTTGTATGGCAATTTCAAATTTTTTTTTTAAACGAACCTCTCACGCGATTTTTACGAAATGCAGTATTATTTTTCATTGTCATTGAATGTATCGTCACAAAAAAATTCAGCTCGATAGATGCAAAATTACAAAAGTCAGAGAACTTACAAATTTTTCGCGAAAAATTAAATTTTTTTTTAAGCCGAACTTCTTGAGCGATTTTTCCCAAATTCAATCCCGACCGTCCTTATTGTAAAGTGTATCTGCACGTGAAATTTCAGGGTGGTAACTGCAAAATTGCGAAAGTTAGACGACTAACAACCGTTTTACAAAAAATACAAAATCTAGCCAAATAGAAAATTATTTTGCAATTTCCAAAAAATTTGCACTGAGAACAGAGACATAAGTCTACTTGTATACCAAATTTCAAGGCGATCACCCAAAGCGTTCTCTACATATATTCATTTTAAGGAAAGCACAAAGCGTACACACACAAATGTACAAATTTTTTTTTTAAATGTGATTTCTCGACGTTTTGGGACATTTTGAACACACTGACATGAAAATTGCGAAAAAAAATGTTTCGCAAAAACGAAGCTTCCTTTATGAGGAAGCAAAATTGAACGATACTTGTTTCGAAGGAATTTTCAAACGTGGCAGAATTGAAAGGACTTTCTCGAAATCAGTTTAAAGCAGATGAAAATCGTAGGAATTCAGGATTTGCGATAAAAGATGTTGAAATTGCCTATTTTTTTTTTTTTTTTTTATAAATAAAAAATAAAAATATCTTTCGTTATTACATCTTACATACCAAAAATTTCGCTGTAACCAAAAACCGGAAAAACGATCTTCAACCTCCATGATTTTGCACTTTAGCACCATTTTTTTAACCAGTAAATAGAGTCTGTTAAGCTTTGCTTTATCGTAAGCAAATACCTTCAATGCCCATTAGAATATATCGAACAATTTCAGTTCAACGATGAAAAATTGCTATAAAATCAGATGCAAGGATGAAGAAACGTTTTCATCCAACGAACTTACGGTCACTCGGCGAGAGTCTCGCGTCGTGAAAATTCTTTTCACGATGCGTGTGTTGATGCTTTCTCGTATAATACGAGAGAAAAAAGTGTGGAAGAGGGACAAAACATGGAATGAGGGGTATAAAGTTGAGAGAGAGGAAGGGAGAAAGAGCGAGAAACAGGATGGATCTCGCGCACTTGTAAGGGCAGGAGTGAGCGTGGATTGAGGGGACCCCACGGGGTCGTGAAATCCATCAGACGAGCAGGCCTCGATCCCCGTTTGCCAACGCTACTTACACTGGTATGCGTGTATGTGTGTGTGGCGAGGACGCAGCATCAAACTAGGGGGTTGCGCCCCTGATCCTCTCCTTGCCTTACCTGGCCCGGCAAAAGGGAGGAAAAGCGAGCCAGGGAAGAGAATGAGGAAGATGGAAAATGGGCGAGAGAATGAGGTCGGGGAGGTTGAGGGCCAAGAATAAGATATCATCCACGATATGTCCCCTCCGAGGATGCCGCAGCGACCTTCGACCTCTTCCGGACCAACTTCAACTTCCGCAGGCTTTCTCCACTTCTGCAATTTCTAATGCTTCGGTGTACTTTTGCGAGCGAAAAAAAATCTTCAATACCATTCATTCTAAGTTAGAAAATCAATGTCATCGATTTGGAAAGGATGTTCAACTTTGCACAATGCAACGACAATAGGTTTTATTTTCAATTAAAAACCCTTAAGGATGTGTTTTCAAACTGAAAAATGGTTCAAGTGTTTTTTGGGGTCTACATTAACGATTTAGGATTCTAAATAGACAAAAAAGGTGTACTAGAAGTTTCGACCGTAATTCTTGAACGTGAAATCGACAAATTTATTTGTTTATCAATAAATTAGAGGAGTTGGGCAAATATTTGGTAAATTATTATTTTCAAATTGAAATATGTTTGACAAATTCTTTCCGAAGTGTTGAAGGGCCCGAAAACTTTGTTTTAAAAACAAAAGTTATTCGATTTTCCATTCATTTGAACGTTCAGAACTTCAAGTCCATCAAAAAAGCAGGTAAATAATTCTTAAAATCAGAGCTGGGTAGTACTTGAAGTACAGTACTTGCAAGCACAAAGTACTTCAAGTATTGTACTTACATTTTTGAAGTACTTCCTGTACTTGAAGTACTTTTTTTCAGTACAAGTATCAAATACTTTTGAATGTGTCTTGCTGATTGTTGCATGTGCAAAGCCTTTGAATATGGATCATTCCATGTGAAATCGACCAATATTTGGAATCGACCCCTTTCAATTTCGACAAAATTTGGTCAGAAGTTTTCTTTTATCATAAAACAAAGTTCTAACAAACGAAAAAAATTAAAATTTTTTTTTGAAAATTTAAGCTTTCACAATTTTTTAGTTTATTTTTTTTAATATTTCGAAAACTATTATAGTTACGAAAAAATCGTTCTGGGTTCGTCTTAAAGAGTATTCTTGGGGCTACGAAAAAAAAAAAGTATTCTGAAACAAAATTTTAAAAAATGATGCATTTGAAGAATTTTGAATTTTTCAAAATCGTGAAAATCCACGATTAACATTAAATTTGTGGTTTTATTTTTTTTATATAACACCTTGTACTGATATCAAAAGATCCTGAAATTTTCGGAAATGTGTTTTTTTTGTTTCAAAAATATGAATTTTTGAATTTTGGTAAAACTTTATTTTTACCTCTAAGTTAAGTGAAGTTGATCAATCATATAATGTTGACTGCTCAAAATTACAAAATTACATGATTGCTCAACTTAAAAAAATTCATATTTTTGAAACAAAAAAACACCTTTCTGAAAATTTCAGGATCTTTCAAAATCAGTACAAGGTATTATATTTAAAAAATTAAGCAAAAAATTCGATGTTAATTGTGGATTTTCACGATTTAAAAAAATGCAAAATTCTCCAAATTCATCATTTTTCAAAAAATTTTGTCGGAATATTTTTTTTTTCGTAGCCCCAAGTATACTCTTCAAGATGAAACAAACGATTTTTCATAACTATCATAGTTTTCAAGATATTTAGAAAAAAAAATTGAAAAATGGTTAAATTTTGAATTTTGCAAAACTGTTGAAAAAAAAAATTAATTTTCTTTCCTTTCGGTAGAACTTGGTTTTATAATAAAACAAAACTTCTGACTAAATTTCATCGAAATTGAAAGTGGTCGATTCCAACTGTTGGTCGACTTGGCATGGACTGATCCAAGTCCCAGAATTTACGAGACGTACCCAAAAACTTGAAAAGTACTCGTACTTCAACTACTCGTCTTTGCGAGTACTTGCAAGTAACGAGTACTTTGTACTTCAAGTACCACGGATACTTCAAGTACCTACGGTACTTTGTACTCGATACTTGAAGTACTTTCAAGTACTTTGCCCAACCCTGCTTAAAACGAAGAAGGAAACTGATTTTCGTTCCGCTTCACCGATGCAAACTTCAACATCATATTTGGGAGGACACTTGAAGGATTATGAACCCCTAATGTTGAATCCAACATCCTCCACTATCTTCTCCATCATTTCTATCCATTCAAGCCGAAATTGCAGCCCTGAGGATAGGCTTCCTCCTCGATCCGTTGGTCCTAGATCGTAAGGGTGACTATTCATGCCGGATAAATCCACGAACGTGCTCGCACACACTGGCGAAGAGGTCGGGGGTGGAAGGAATAACGTGCCGAGATACGGTGTGTCTCTCCTTAAATCTGAAAAATTAAATTATATCGCCGTAAAGCGGCGATGCCCGAAGGTTTAGTGTCTCTCGCGGAGATGCTCCCGTTGCACGAAGATGGGGCGCCATAAGGGATGTGCCAATGGTGCCCTGGCCCTCTTTTTGCGTTGAATAAAAACGGCATTAGTCCTTGCATTATGCATGACCGGGACATGTCTCGTGTTGCTTCTGCGCGAATGCGCTGGAGCGAGATGTTTCGCGCAGCAGCAAACTACTCCTTGCATCGTCCTTTTCCTCTTCCTTCTTCTCTCTCTCTCTCTCTCTCTCTCTCTCTTTTTCACCCTCTTTCACTCTACCCCACATCGCTCTTTCTCCGTTGTGAGATCCTTCTGCACACGCCCACCTCACTGGAAAAGTCGTGCCCACTATCTCTCCTCTCCTCTCCCTCTTTCATCCCCCATATAACCACGTTCAGTCGTGGGGCAAAACTATACGAGAATATTGGGACTCGTAAAGCTTCACTCGCGCGCTACGACCTCTTTCGCTCTCGCCGTTATAATAATTTAGCTTATGAAATTTGTTTTCATATACAACCAGGTACGAACGACGTGTACTGCACCTGGTCTGTACCGAGTCAACGACGTGCGCATACAAGTTAAGGAATGTCCGATGGGACTCTGCAAAGGACTCGCGAGATGCTGTGCGACTTTCTTTCATTTCACAAAGCGCGGGCGAGGAAAGAGAAAAACCCTCGAGTATGAGCGATCGGAGTATGAGTGCCGCGACGAAGGGATCATCGGTTTGTCGGGATGAGTAACGAAGAGTGTGGGAGAGGAAAAAGAAAAATCGAAGATTTCATTTGCATTTCGTCGAGGAAGAGCGACTGATCGAATTTACGTGTTTTTTTTCGTCACTCCAACGATGAATCCGATGAAGTCTGTGTCGCGCGAGCTTTTACCGCAAAGGGGGATAAACATTGAAGAGGATCAACGAGTCACGATCGTTGCAGAGAGACAAACAATGTTATTCCTTCACAATGATTCGGGGTTGCAAATAACGCATTACTTTTTTTTAATGCGTTTACATTTTCAATAACCATTAACTCTTATTGATTAATTGAAATAATTTCCATTAACCGTTCAGCGTTAATGTTTAATGGAAGTTATTTCCATTAACCATTACATGTTAATGGTTAATGGGAGTTATTTCGATTAACCATTAAATGCTAATGGTTAATAGAAATTATTTCCATTAACCATTAAATGTTAATGGTTAATGGAAGTTATTCCCGTTAAACATTAAATATTAATGGTTAATGGAAATTATTTCCATTATTATATAAGAGCTAATGTTTAATGAAAATAATTCCCATTGACCATTCAATCTTATTGGTTAATGAAAATTAATACAATTAACCATAATGCTAATGGTTAACGAAAATTATTGCCATTAACCATTGACATGGAATTGAATTAAAATGGTAGTAATCGATTCGTTTTATTCTGGGTCAAAATGACCCCAAGGTACGAACCGAGGTTTTCTCGATGACTCTTAGCGAGCGCGGTTTTAGTCTGGTTCAAAATGACCCGATGGTACTAACGGTAACTAGCCGTTACATATTTACCAATAATATCAGTAGTTAAGTTAACAAAATACCAATGAGGAACTTTAAAGATTTGTAGGGCCGATCAACAGCGGACTAGTTGACTAATTGATTTAGGATCAAATAACACAAAGATAAAATTTAGAGACAGAGAGAGAACGATGTAGGAGCCGGAAAACGTTTCTTCATTATCCTACTTCAAGCTCGTTGGGACCAAAATCGCTAAGAATAGCTGAATAATTAATTACGACCATTTTAATTACAATAAATGTCAACAGTCAATGAAAATAACTTCCATCAGCCGCTATATCATTAATTAATGGAAATTATTGTCATTAATCATCAACACGTAATGGTTAATGGACATAATTTTCATTAGCCATTAACTCTTATTGATAATTGAAAATAGCTTCCATTAACTATTAACATTCATTGATCAATGGATATTATTTTCATTAATCATTTAATGTTATTGGTTAATGGAAATTATTTCCAGTAGCCATTAAAAAAGTAATAATTAATGCATTACTTCTTCATTAAAAATTTCGCAACCCTGCAATTATTATAGTTTATCGTGTGAATCGATATATCTTGCGCTACATTCATTTAGCCGAAAAAATTTTGATCCCTCGATCGAAACGAAACATTCACTATCAAAACTATCTTCGATTCTCATTGGCGAATTTTTCTTGCGATCAGATGTATGGATAGAGACGGAAAATCGCGTGTATTATCACTCCTATACCGGGGGAAACTGATTTGATTTATCAAGCGGGAAAATCCTATAATCTCTCGCTGCTACAAGACTTTTCACTCCGGTCCTTTGATTAAAATGCGAGCTTAATCATCGCTCTGCCTCGTAGTCACCGGGGAACCAGCCCACCAACCTATCCTCCCGCTCTCACACCCTTTTTGCTCAATCTCTCGTTTTCTCTTTATCGTAAATGCGTCCAATCCCATCCCTCTCCTCCTCTTCCTCGTTCCCACTATCTCTCGCTTACTCTTGCTCGACGTTGAGAGTGCGAATTCGACGAAAGCAGGAAAAAACGACGGATAATACATGACGCGCTCCTTTGTTGCGGTCGCGAAAAGAGAAACTCGCGCGTGATCGCCCCACCCGTCTCTTTCGCCCTGTTTTAAGATATTAAAATGTGTCATCAGCTGATGTCTTCGTTATTCTGCATCGTGATGGATACACCCTTATCACCAACCATTTCATTCTTGTATTTTTTTTCGTCTTGCCTGTACTTTTATATAAAAGGCTGGATATAGATATATATATATATACCAACATATATATGGGTAATTCCATGTCAAATCGACTAATAGTTGGAATCAACCTCTTTCAATTTCGATGAAATTTGGTCAGAAGTTTTCTTTTATCATAAAACGAAATTCTACCAACGGAAAAAAATTAAAATTTTTCGAAAATTCAAAATTTCACAATTTTTCGAATGTTTTAAGTTTGTTTTTTAAATATCTCGAAAACTATTATAGTTACGGAAAAATCGTTCTGGATTCGTCTTAAAGAAAACACTTGGAGCTACGAAAAAAAAAAATATTCCGGAATTTTTTTTTGAAAAATAATGAATTTGGAGAATTTTGAATTTTTAAATCGTGAAAATCCGCGATCAACATAAAATTTTTGGTACAATTGTTGTTATATAATACCTTTTACCGATATTAAAAGATCCCGAAATGTTCATAATGGTGTTTTTTTTTTAAATATGAATTTTTGAATTTTGGTAAAAAAAATTATTTTACCTCCAAGTTCAGTAAAGTTGAGCAATCATGTAACTTTGTAACTTTGAGCAGTGAAAATTTGAATAAATGACATAAGAATGTAAAAACTTAATATACATGTATAAGTAATATACATGTATATTGTTGTATTACGTAACTTAATATGCATGTACACATAAGTAATATACATATATATTAAGTTTACGCTTAAAACGCTTTACCAAAAAAATAAAAACGCAAATTCAATTATGTTTCTGCTTTTACGTTCTTAGAGCATTAATTGACATTTTTACTGTTGAAAATTACCAAATTACAGGATTGCTCAACTTTACTTAACTTAGAGGTAAAAAAAAAATTCGAATTTTTTATTTTTTTCGTAGCCCAAGTTAGACGAACCCAGAACGATTGTTTCGTAACTATGATGGTTTTCGAGATTAAAAAAAAATAAACTTGAATAATTGAAAAAATTGTGAAATTTTGAATTTTGCATAACTTTTGAAAAAAACTTATTATTTCTTTCCTTCGGTTGAATTTCGTTTTATGATAAAAGAAAATATGTGACCAAATTTTGTCGAAATTGAAAAGAATCGATTGCAACCATCGTTCGATTTGACATGGAATGACTCGTATATATGCATAAATTTGTTGCAACGGCCACTTGAAAGCTCTTCGATATTCGCTGAGAAACATCACACTAATTTGCACGGTTAAAGATTTTTTACCGAGTAATTTACCAAAAGACGAATTTTAAAGCTGCCACTCTATCAATTATTTCTATACCTTGATTATTTTGAGAATCGATTACAATTCATTAAAACGAAGTGGGAAAACTTTTTTATGATTTTGAGGATTTGATGATTTACAGCTAAAAGTGTTGAGGAACGAATCAACGATAGAGATTTGGAGACATTGACGATTCAGGAGGATATGTAGACGGAGATTGAAGATCTCGTCGCGGTTTGCCGAGTATACGTGTGTGAGGTTGGAATATTGTGTTTGGAGAAGTGCTCCTTCCTACCGTTGTCGTCGTGTTGGGCGCAGAAAAGGTATATATCGCTATAAGAGGGATTGTAACGGGGATGCGGGGAAGAAATACTGGCGGTGGGGCTGCAATTTCCGCGGCTCGTGATTGGGGCAGCCTCCTCGGGGAGCAAAAACTCCATCTACAAATGAACAGCCGTGACAAGAGCCATAATTTCTCGTGGCTGAGCCGGGCTTGGCAGAAAATCCAGTGCCAACGTTCCTCTCTATCATTCTCTCTTTCCCGCTCTCTTTCTTTATGTATACATATATATATATATATATATATATATATATATATTTCTTTCTTTTTCTATATCTTGCGAAGAACATCAAGCACAACTCTTGCAAATATTCCAAGCTACCGCACTTGGAATTTGAAATGCATGCGCTGCTGGAATCATCGGACGTGTTCGTCGCTCTCTGGATCTCCAGTTCTTGATATCAAGAGATGCAGCGGAGTCTCACACGAATGTCTTTAAAATTTTTTCTCGAATGTCTTGAAATGCCCCGACATAATCATGCACAGAATTGAAGTTTGTTTAAGGGAGTATTCTGATCTAGAATTTTTGTAAAATGATTTTTTCGGGATATTCTTGAAGTTTTTACCTTTAAGAATATATCCTCGGAAGGAAATTTTTAAATTCCAAAAATTTACGGAATTATAGCTATTTTAGTGACGCAGTAACTACAAAGCAAATCCGGCTTATATACGTTAATATACAATTTTTTATCAATCTTCAACGCATAACTCTCTATCGCCCCTACCACTTTTGTATAAAAAATTTTTTTTGACGATTGTAAAAAAATTTAAAACTGAAAAAAGGAGTCGAAAAGACCTTTTTTTTTTAGACAGCCACCATTTTACGAAATTTTGTTTCCCTTTTCTTTGAAGGAGGGGATATAATAACATTTTCACTAATTGAGAATTTTTTATTTCAATTTTGTTTCAGATGACTAGAAAAGTCATCTGATACAATCGTATCAGCCAACACACCCCTTTTTTTAGCCCTAACTTTACCAGCTTATTTAATTTTCATTTTATTTCTCGAAATGTTTTTGTTTATCCTTAAAATATCAAGAAATATGTTGTAAGAAAAGAATGGTGAAAACATATGAGGCATTCCACGATATTCCGATCAAAATCTTGCCCTGATGATTTCGATTTTCCTCCAAATTTTTTACTTAAAAAAACACATTGAAAAAAAAATTTCCAAATTTTTGCACAATTTTTTGGTTACGCGTTCTTTAGAAATTTTTAACAAAGAGACCACTTTATAAGATCTGAAAAAATTTGGAATAATCTAATAAAATATAACATAATTTTTGGGCTTTGTTCCAAAATGGAGATTTTAATACTCTATGAATAACATTCAAAAAATTTGGAAAAAAAACTTTAGTCATAGAGTATCAAAATCTCTATTTTGGAATAAAGCCCAAAAATTTTCTTATATTTTATTAGATTATTCTGAATTTTTTCAAATTTTTCAAAGGAGTTCTTTTTTTCAGAAAAAATCCAAAAAACGCCTGACCAAAAAGTTCTGAAAAAAATTGGGAAATTTTTTTTCAATGCATTTTTTTATATAAAAAATTTAGAGGAAAATCGAAATCATCAAGGCAAGATTTTGATCGGAATATCGTGGAATGCCTCATATAAATATATATTTTTTTATTGAGTCAACAGAACGCTCAAAATTTATGTCTCTAGACCAGAATACTGCCTTTAACCTATTCATTATGACTATGAGAGGAAATTTAGTTTAATTAGATGATATAATTACCGTACTCGATTATTGGTTGGGATTCGAGATATCAATTTAATATCAATGTAATATAGTTAAGGGCTTAAAAAGCACTTAATTCCTATGCTATTACGTTTCGGACAAAGTGTTGACCATTATCCTTCTCTGCTTACTTGACATCAAACTAGCAGAGAAGTTTTTGAATTCAATTTTTCGGAAACCGAAAAAGCCCCAAATTCCAATTGGGCACTAAAATGGCGTCTAAAAAGCACCTATTTCTGGAAGAATTCAAATTCATTATGAAGACGTGTCTCTGCTAACTTTACAGAGGTTATTCCGAAGCTTCGAGAACCGTTTCATCGTTCATGAAGTAGGTGGGATACCAACGCTTTGGAACCGCATCTTGGTCAATGTATCAACCAGAATTTCATGGGAAACGGTACGATATATGCCAAGAGCTTTGCATTTTCCTCGAGAATTTTTCACTGCGAGTAATCCCGCCACGTCCGTGCGGGGATCGCGCCTTCTCCTCCCTCGTCTTCTGGATGATGTATGATCCTTGCGGCGAAAAAATTAAACGTACATTTGATAAATAGAGTCTGTGGCAGAGACTGCGCACTTTGCGTCTGTGTGGCCAGACAAACGTTAGCTGAGGGTGGCTCAATTTCTCGATACAGAGCTTTTTCAACGTTGGTATTTATCTTGATAAAACTCTTGACTAATAGCGACGACTTACTCTTTCATGGGTTTTTTTTTTTTCAAAGCCCAATGAGAAGAAATTTAGCTTGTCACCGCATAAAACCGTGAGAGAAGGATCTGCTAAGATCTATCACGTGTTCTGGAAAGAAGTAAGTTTGCTACGTGACATCTTGAATGAGTACCAAAAAAACAGGTGTTTCTCTACTAAACGATATTGTATTTTTTGCTTATGATAAGTTCACAGCATCTAAGAAATCGCACGATATATGAAGTATTTTGTAAGGAGAATGAATTTTTTAAATGCATTCTTTCGATTTTATATGCATGCGGCTAGTGGCGATTTTTAATCGCTACGCGTTCAGTTAGTTAAATTTGCTTATCAACGAAGATACTTTCGACCGAGGACACGATTTTTGTGTTGAAGAATCAGTTTGGTCCATTTTGGAGTCTGCCCTAACCTAACTTCGAATTTTTCAATGTTGCTTGTGTTTTGAACTAACCATTTAGTGTACTACATTTAATACAGAATCTGACAATTCGGCAAAGTTCCTAATGTTTCGAACAGATTGAGTTAGTTATCCTAATTGAGTTTAAACAGAGTAGAATGAAGAACGATTTCGATCAGTAAGGAAAAAAACATTACATTTATTGGTAAAAATTAATCTTGGTGAACCATTTTCGGAAGAGTGAGTAACTTGACCAAAGAAGTCATATTAATAGAAAAATTATTACTCTAAAGTATACACTTTTTAGAAAAAAAACCTTTGATTCACGAGTGCAGACCATCAAACTTTGGATTTCACTCTGCAGAAGAATGTGAGTTAGTTAAATTTAACTATCAACGAAGATACTTTCCACCGAGAACACGATTTTTGTGTTGAAAAATTAGTTTGATCCATTTCGGACTCTGCCCTAACCTAACGTCGGATTTTTTAATGTTGCTTGTGGTTTGAACTAACCATTTAGTGCACCACATTTAATACAGAATCTGCTAATTCAGCCAAGTTCCCAATGTCTCGAACAGATTGATTTAATTATCCTAATTGCGTTTAAACAGAGTAGAATGAAGACCGATTTCGATCAGTAAGCAAAAAACATTAAATTTACTGGTAAAAATTAATCTTGGTAAACCCTTCGTGGAAAAGTGGGCAACTTAACCAAAGATGTCATATTAATGGAAAAATTGTTACTTTAAACTTCTCACAAAAAAAACCTTCGATTCACGAGTGGAGGCCATTAAACTTTGGATCTCATTCTGCAGAAAAACGTAAATCAGACTTTGTTCAATGTAATTCTAACAGGTACAGAGTATATGATCGAGATTGACGACATTCTTCTTATTTTCTTCCCTCTCTTCTCCTACGTCTCTGATGGCAATTCTTACGATGCAATTCCCCGACGTAAGATCAAAACGACAACAGGAATTGGACAACTCTGTCTATGACTATATACATATAACAAGAAGCATCCCGACTTTAGTGAGCCTTGGTAAGTGTCTCAGCATCGCCGCGTCTTCTTCGTTGCCATGGGGGATATCATCGTCGTGGGTTGTTGCGACCAGTTTCGAGAAGTCCGATGGAGCTTCCACTTCGTTGCCCCAGAGGATCTGACCTCCATTACGCCAGGTTAACCACACTGCCTTCGCACTTCCACCGGACTTTGATTGGCTTGGAAATCCTATTAATTCCGCAGACACGACGTCACACACACACACACAGAACCAACGTGACGTTCCATTCAGTCTGCTCTAACTCGAGGAACAACCGACGCGTCTCCAAAGTTTAGTCAAAATGAAAATCATGATTGGTGCAGCCAAGCTTTGGCTGCAATATTGGGTTATACATGCACGTATTTGCTGTACGTTTATTTTTTGATGGTTCTCGGGACGTTGAGGGGTGTTCCGCCGTTTCAGAAGCATGCAGATAGATGGAAGTCTGCGACGGTTCACCCTGGCGAAGGGTCTCTGGAGACTTGCTCGCGGATCTTGCGCCACGGCGATAGTCGGGGACGCCCACGGCGTCCTCGCACACATTCTCCCTAAATAATGTAAGAGCATATTTTTCTATCGTCCTCGGTCTATATACACGGCGAATATACTAGTATCTATATCTATAAGACGAACGACGAAGATATATGCGCCAGACATGGTGAACAAAAAACAAAAGAAAACTCGCGATTGTCACCTCGTGATGCTCGGATCATCCAGTTCGCGGATATCACCCTCACTCGAGCACTCTATATCGAGCTTTCGTGAGCTTTTATCGCACGGATATATCATAGAATGCCGTCAAAAAAATTTTAGAGCGCGCGCTGCATCAACGTCGAATTTTACATTCAGATTCCAATCACGTTCCGAATAGCTCAGATCTTTCGTTGCATCGTGATACATTCCATCGAGCATTCCATGCACCGATGATTCCGGATTGATTTCCTATTTTAGTCAATAATTATTAATTCAACATTTCCGCTAGGACCATATTTTGGGTTGGGGATCTCTAATGTGCTCGACAAGTTTCTCAGTTTCTTCTGATTTCTCACGAGATCCTTTTATCTCAAAACAGGAAATGGACCGGTGTACATCAATTGGTATGCATGTCAAAATAACCCGAAGACAAAATAACACGACAAAATAACACCCGACAAAAAACACACGACGAAATAACACGACGACAAAATACCACAATTACGGAATAACACAACGACAAAATAACTAAAAATAACACGAAACATTTATTGCGTATGATTTCGATGAATTGTTCCATATCTGTATAGAAACTCTGCATATGAGGTTTCAAACGGTACCAAAACCACAGAAACTCTACAACGAGGCAGAGATGTCAACTCTCGTTACTTTTGAAAACGCGCCCTTTTTTATTTTCTCTATTACTTGCTATCAACCAATTATTTTACTAAAATAAGCCACCGTATTTGTAAATGCATATGTTAACTCTGCACTTCATATCGTAAATTACTATTTTTTTACTGCGTTGCAGAAAAAAAACATAAACAAGAAAGGTAACGAAACAATTAACTAATAAAGTAACGGATCGTAACTTTTCTGCGTTACATTGCTTTCTCATGATTTTTTCCAGAAATGTAGTAAAAAAAAGGTCATTTATTATATAAACCGAAGTGCTAACATATCCAGATACAAATTCTGTGGGTTATTTTTGTAAAATGATTGGTTATTACCAATTAATAGAAAAATTAAAAAAAGAACGCGCTTTCAAAAGTAACGAGGGTTGACATCTCTGCAACGAGGATATCCATTCCAGAAGCAAATTTTGGCTTCCCTCTCCTGAATGCAAAGTCGTCATTTACTAGTATTGTTTAGACGTGTTACCCATGAGCCCGGATCAATCGAACATTCGTCGAATATCTTATAGGATATTTAAGGGGTGCTGCTCACAACATTGAGATTTAAACTACTTTTTACACAAAATTGCATATACAAATATACGTATGAAAAATAAAATTACGATACGAGTGTTATTTTGGTATATGTTACTGTACCGTTGGGTTATTTTGGAGGGTGTTAATTTAATGCTGTGTTATTTTGGAATGTGTTATTTAAACGTTGTGTTATTTTGGAGTGTGATATTTTTGCGTGTTATTTTATCGGGTGTTATTTTTGAATAGGGTTATTTTGATGCGTCACCCATCAATTAATCGAGCGACCCGATTACACGAGGCCCTGGTTTCATTACTTATATCTTTACAAGGTATTTCCGGGAAGTAACCTCCACCGATAATAGAATATAGACAGGATGGAGATTAGGTGGATCGCTAGATTGGCAGTTTCCTCCGTTACGAACAACTGACGTAGTGTTCAGCACCGGACTTGAGTAGCCCGCTACTGAATAATCAAAATTGTTGCATCCCCTATTCCCAATGCTATTGCAGGTGCAACCTCACGTTCAGTTTTAACGAAAATTAGGAGCTACGGGATAATTGTTTGGAAATAACGCTGCAGCAGGCGAATTCGTGGACCAATAAGGTAGAAAGAAGGAGAGGCGGATCTAATATTAAAATGGCATGAAGATGAATATCCTTCAACCTCATTGAGAACTTGAAAAACTAAATATTGCGCGATGAATCATGGAAAGTTTTGGCAGCGAGAATGAATTACGATCTGATTATATCGCGATGCGGTTACAAGCCAATTTCCTGCGGTTACATTGACCGCGGAGCAAAGTTTTTCCATCAACTTTCCATCACCAAAGTTCAATTCTCCCTCACGTTTCATCGAAGTAACACTGAGATCAATTTGATTTATTCTTCTGACCCATTCCTTCAGTATCATCGTTTTCTCGTAGGATTTGTAGAGCTGGTGATTTATGGGCTATTTATAGTGAATGGATGTAGTGATTTCGTCTTTATATGTCTTGGAGATTGCTCGATGCATTCTGCAAGATATCTCTATGGCGGATTTCTAGACAGGTAGACATTGAGGGTGCAACGCGCAGGTGCAGCGGCAACCGCAGCAGTGTGGCCTGTATCTTCAATTAAGCGTGGGCTTCTGCAAATTAAGAGTTAAGGTGCATCGGGGGTAGGTGACGGGACCCGCGGCCTCGGGGGTTGGTGGCCTGAGTACGAGAGCCTTCACCGCGAAGGCGGCACCGGACACGCCCCTGGTGGCCATCCGCGCAACCACCCTGCGCCTTTGCTGATGCTGAGAGGGTAAAAGAGAGAGAGACAGAGAAAAGCTACCCCCGTTTATGTGTGGACGAAGGAGATGTATAGATGCACCAAGTACCCCGGTGCCACCTCCACCTTACCGTCTATTCACTCTTCTAGCCCAGAAGCTACGTACCCAAGCTTAGTTATCCATTCTCCGTTTCTCCTGCACTACGTTTTAATGGATGAATAGACGATTATTGTCAGTGGACCAACTGTTCAAGTTTCAATGATAATCTGTCCATCATTGTTATCAATTCAAGTAATTAAAATCAATTAAGGTGTCAATTCAAGTAATTAAAGTCGATTCTGTTCTGGAGGCATACATTTTGAGAGTTTTGACGAGCTCGATAAAAAAAAATATCTCTACCAATATTTTTTTACGACATATTTATTAATACTTTGATAATGAACAAAAAGAAACTAGAAAAAAATTAAAATTGAGTTATAAGCTGGTAAAGCTGGAGCTAAAAAAGGGGTGTGCTGGCTGACACGATCCTAATCATCCGATACAAAATTTTAAAAAAGATTCCAAATTGATAAGAATGTCGTTATAACCTCTACCTCGGAAAGAACGAAAAAAAAAAAATTCGCAAAATGCTGGCTGTCTGAAGAAAAAAATGCGTATTTTAACTCTTTTTTCATAGTTTTTAATTTTTTTACGATAGTTGAAAAAATAATTTTTATGCAAAAGTGGTAGGGGCGATACAGAGTTATACATTGAAGATTGGTGAAAAAGTTGAAGTAAATCGGTACAGTAGAACTTGAGATATCATTTTAGCCGTGTTGAGAAAAACATCTATAAGTCAAGTTTGCTCCGTAGTTGCTGCGTCACTAAAATAGCTATGACTTCGTAAATGATTGAAATGTAGCAATTTCCTTTAGAGGATATATTCTTAAAAGTCTGAATTTTAAAAATACGCAACAAAATTGATTTTTTCAAAATTCTGGACCAGAATTTCGTCTCAAGGTCGTGCCCATTGTGACGCGTTCAAAAAATCGATTTATTTACCTTTTTCGCAAGATAAACATCTTAAGAATATACCGTAAAAGTTTCAGACCGAAAATAAAAATATTTTTTAAGTTATAGCAAAAAAAAGAGAGCAATTAACTAATAAGTTAATATTAAAAAAGACTAGTTACCACGGTTTGGCAATCACCAGAAACTGCAAATCTCTCAAAGAAATGAAGAGAGCTTTGAGATAACTTTCAGGAAACGAAACGATTGCTCTATGCTCAAGGCATAGCTGATTAATGTAAATATTAATCTTTATACAAAATCTGTTGTGATAACTTTAAACGCGTTTTTCTCGAAAATACGTTTTCGAAACTTCGGAGAGGGACTGACTAAAAACTATTCAACCGATTTGGCTAAAAAATTTACCCGTTATTTTATACACGCATAACTAAGTCTATGACCTTCAAAACGTTCAATTTTTTAATAATAAATAAATTTTTTTAAATATTTTATATAAACAAATCAATTTTGAAGAACTTTTTGTTCACAAGTCCGCCATTTCGTTTTTTTTTTCTTAAAATGTGCACATTATGGGTCATAGACCTAGAATTAAGCTTACAAAATAATAATTTCTTTCGGTTTTTGATTTCAGATGACTACGGAAGGCTGTGAGCTTCTCCGAAACGAGTCACTTTTTTTTCAAGGTCTCCACTTTGACGTACAATATCATAAACAAATTCGTGTAAAATTGAGTAAACCAAAATTTTGTTGTGCTTTTCAAGATACAAATAACAACATATAAAAATTTCGAAACGATCACATTTCATTTTGTTATTTAAAAAAATTAATGAAGTCAGAAGTCTTCATGAATGACCTGTTTCAGCATCAGACAATTTTTACCAAATAAGGTTTGATCCTCCCCCAATAGAAGTTCTCGTTTATTTGAATTACATATTACATCCTTCGCACAGTGTAGAATCTTGTATGTATAGTAGCTATAGATAACACACGACATCAAGGATATTCGATATCCGGCGTCGATTGGTTTCATAAAGACGACTCGCTCGAGCGGGTTCACAAGCGAAGCATCTCACGCGGGTGATCAATGTGTGAATGGCACTTCAAAGATGTTTCCTACACGGAGAATACGTCTTTCTGACTTTGATCGGAGCGATATATCGTTTGCTCGTGTGCACCGTCGGAGAAAGATAATTACTCCGAAGTCGGAAAGTTGTCGGTCCCGGTCATAACTTCGCGAGTCCCTGGAGGCGTCGGGGGTGCAATTTGTTGGCTGTGCCGAGAGCCCACCCCATTCGGGCTGTGCCCGAATGGGGTGGGAAACACGTACAGTCTCTTTGCTGTGTATGGCACGGAGAAGAAAAGGCACCCGTCGAAATTATTTGAGGCTGCACGGTGCAGAGTCGAAGCTGCATGATGCCAAACAGTCAGGACATAAAGATGACTAGCCGAGCAAATATTGTGCTTCGAAGCGTTTGCATACGTGTAATCTCGCCAGGTCTTTAACGGCTGGTGGGACACATACGTCCCAGCTACTTTGAAAACAGAGAATTTCCATAAAAATGAACATATCAACGTTGTCGAGGACGCATTTTGAAGATGAAAGATGCATCTAATCGTGAAAAATTCGGCAAACGCAAGGTTTGCACCCCTTCAGTGTCACACTCTATCAAAAAGTGCGAAAATTTCGAAAAAATGAGGAATGAGCATAACCTTCAGGCAAACTTTTTCCAGCGTCGCGATCTCAAGTGTGTGCTTTGAAATAACATCGAAAATTTGTAGCAAAAATATCCAATTGGAAAACTACCCCTAACAGTAACGAAACATCGAAAACCACCCCTACAAATGGCGATGCGCCCAAAAGTAAACTTCCATTGATGTTCAGTTCATATATATTTTCGAAAACGCATGAAAAATGTGTATCAAGAACATCCGATTCAAAAACTACCCCCAACAGTAACGAAACATCGAAAACCACCCCTAGAAATGGTGATACGCCCAAAAGTGCACTCCCATTTATGTTTAGTTCCGAAACACTCATATTTCGATTCAGATCAGGATAAAATAGCAGACAATGCGATAATAACATTTTATCCCTTGAGCGTCGATTTCTCTCAATTGAGGGGTAGTTCATAAGGGTTGATTGATTCGTAAGTTCTTCAGAATCCCGCTGCGTGTTCTGGAATGACTTTTCCTCAATTTCTGGCAGAAATGAACGGTGGGAAATAAAATTAAGATGTTTTTAAGAGATTGGAGTGGGTTTTTTATTTGGGGGTAGTTTCTGATGGTAGAAAAATTTTCAAATAATGTTTTTCTCACATTTGGTACCCATAAATTCAGATTCACCATGTACAAACTTTGCCAAACGCTCCCAAAAACTCAGCTGTTCAACGTTTAAACAATGTCTTCGAGTCTTCATTTGGAAGGATATAAACTCAACAAAAATAGAGCTTGACAATGGCAACTTCATGAAGATTGTTTTATAAAATTCCAGTCAAGAGGCAAATCTTTGCAACAAGATGGCCACCAAGCTCAAACCTTCCAGGAGAAATGGTACGCCGACTTTCTTGGAGAATTCCTCAAAGCAGTCGTTGGTGAGACGTGAGAAAAATCGCGTCATTTGCCTTTCTTTAAGGCGTGTGAGTGCGTTTTCTCGTGTGCGATATGTGCGGTTACAAGAGGACGCCGTCAAGAAAAGCGCGTCGGTTTCTTCTCGCTACTTCGTGTTCGACCAAGCAGCGAGCATCAATAATGCAGGCGCAATCTCATTTTGTATGATAATCCGCGAGACCAGAGAAATATTCATCACCGCGTGAGCGCGCTCTTGACTTCGGTTGTGTTTTTTCACTTGGCTCTCTCGAGCTTACACTCGCGGCACTTCAAATTCCGTTGGAGCAAAGAGTGAGAGAGAAAGGGAGAGGACACCTCGGGATCTGTGTATCATGGATAACCGGCTGTGTGCTTCTTGTCTTCTTGTGGCTTTTGGTCCACTGGGGCCCTCATTCGCTTCGAGACTCTCCGCTTTCTGTTCGACTCCGTTTCCGTCTCTCTGTGTGTGGAATCCTCTCGATTTGCGGTTTGCTTGGAGCTCTTCTGGGACGGGCGTGATGCATGCCAAAGTATTCACGGCAAAGAAACGCGAGCGTTGTGAATGCTCCACCATCAAAAAAGATAACGGAAAATGTAAGAGAAATGAGAGAGAAAAGAACGCCCCCAGGAAAATCCATGGTCGAAGGGGCGAGAAAAACACCCCTCGCCCTACCGAAGATCATCGGGCTTCGGTGAACGCAGAGTCGGACCTTCTCCAAGAGACGAAAAAGTTGAAAAAAAACTTATGTTTTTGCCAAAAGTTTCGTGCCGGCCTCGAGATACCGAGAGGGAGAGGGCATACCCGAATATACATAGCTCTTCGTGTTCGCGCACTGCGGTATCGCCACGGGATTACTGTTCGGAATGATACTTCCGAGTCGGACACGGGGTAAATGATGGATCGTTGTTTTAGCACGCGCCTGAGAGAGTGAGCAAGTCCGTGGAATATAAAACCAGCGTAAATCTCAACTCAGTAGCCTCCGGCGACCTCTGCTGCTGGTCTACGTGATCCTCTGGTTTCGCCGAAGACACACGGGGGTCTCTCCCCGCTTTCACGCTTCGCATGTGCTCGTGAAGAAAAAGTTACTTTGCATTTTGAGGATATCTGTTTTCATAAAACATGCTGTAACAAATGAAAAGCGTAATCCCAGGGCAACATAAGGCAACAACCATGTCGGTGAAGTTTGAAACGCTGCAGATTTGAAGAGACTAGCTCTCAGCTCTAGCCGAAACAAATGAAGGTCATTGAAAGGTGATTTTGTAATTTTTTTCTATAATTCATAAAAAAATGTTTATGGCAGCAATGACGATTATTTTGACCGATTGTTTTTGTTACAGAGACAAAAGCTCGTGAAATTATCGAAAAAAAATTAAGACCCTGACAATGACTTCACATGGTCCTCGGAAATTGGCGGAAATTATCGACTTCCGAATTGTTTATGGCTTTGAAATTTTTTTCTCTGTAGGATACAAATTTTTTTCACATAAAACTGCTCTTGTTGCAGAGAATAAAGTTCGCGGAATTATCGAAAAAAATTAAAACCCTCCAAACGATCAATCTCACAATAGGGCGATTTTTTTTCGAATTATTTTTTATACTCACTCCCCACCTGAAATTTTGTTGGACATGTCTGAAAGTAAATTTTCTGTAAGTTACAGCCCTTAATATTAATATCAAGTACTTTCGCTTCGCGTGAAAAGATTTTCCATCGAAAATACACGTAAATCAAAAAATTTTGTATTTGAAATTCTATAACTCAGCGGCATTTTATGCTATCATATTGTTCTAGGTCGCAAATATGCAGAATTGAACGATCTTCAAAAGTGTCCTAAACAGCGTAAGTGCAACTTACAGGTACAGGTCACAAAAGTTGATTTTTACCAAAAATTCTCGTTTTTTGCTGTTATCTCCGAAATGATTAACTTTACCGAAAAAATGTAAAGAAAAATTTTGTTGGAAATTTAATTCCCTACGAGAAAGAATTTTTAGACCTAATTACTGAAATCAATATTTTTCGAGATATTGGGATATCAACAATTTTAAACGTTTGGTTCGATAAACCATAAAAATTGTTATACCACAAATCAAGTGAGGTTCAATATCTCAAGAAATATTGATTTCAGCAATTAGGTCCAAAGGACCTTTTTTGTAGGAAATTAAATTTTCAACAAAATTTTTTGTTACATCTTTTCGGTAAATTTAATAATTTCGGAGATGACAGCAAAAAAGCGAGAATTTTAGGTTTAAATCAACTTTGGTGACCCGTATCATCTCATCCGTGTAAGTTGCACTTACGCTGTTTAAGACACTTCTGAAGATCGTTTGATTTTGCGTAAATTGCGACTAGGAACAATGTGATAGCATAAAAAGCCACTGAGTTATAGAATTTTAAATACAACATTTTTTGATTTACGTGTATTTTAGATGGAAAATCTTTTCACGCGAAGGAAAAGTACTTAATATTAATATTAGGGGTTGTAACTTTCAGGGAATTTCTTTTCAGACATATCCAACAAAATTTCAGGTGGGGAGTGAGAATAAAAAGAAGTCGAAAAAAAATCGTCCCAATCTCACATAGTCCTCAAAAATTGGCCCATATTATTGACTTCCGAGTTGTTTACGATTTTGAAAATTTTTTCCCTCCCAAATACAACATTTCTTCACATGAAACTGTTCCTGTTGCTAGGAACATGATCTTTGTAATCGCGAAAAAAATTTGAATCAAAACCATGGAGACCCGTAACGTTGCCAGAAACTTTATGCTTCTCCCATAGAAAGACGATTTTTTTCCCTGCATCAAAAACGTTTTTCGAAAGGGAATGAGCTTACTCAAAATGAAAACCAATTACAAAATGATGACCATAATATTTTGTTTTCAGAATACAGTAGTTTCAGCGACCTTCGCTTGTTCAAACGAGAGCTGAGAGCTCGGAGAGTCGTTTCACATCTGCAACGTCTCAGACTTCACTGACACGATGCATTCCCTGAAACGACGTTACCTGTTCAATGGTGGTTCGGGAAGAGTGAAAAACTGACAAACCAGATGGATATCATGGGGCAATTCTCCGGGGAGAGACTGCTGGAAAATGAGCGCGGTTTGCAACGAGAGTGTGAGTTAAATATTTGGACAGATCGAGTCCAGTCATCATGTCGGTTCGTCGAACACGCTGCTTTGGGGTTGTTTGGTACATTGCGACGTGGAAGATCGACGCTTTTCGCCGTTAACACGCCTTTTCACGCCGAAACGCCGCTGAGTCTCGCCAAGAAAGAAAATGGTGAAAAACTACCGAGGCGGTGATGCCGCAACGTCAGTATAGTGACATTGTGCGCTCAACTACCCCTGGGAACGGTTCCTCTGCCTTGCCAACAGCTGATTAATCGTCGTGGCTCGTCCCCCGAGACTCCGAGATACATCAAGCCGGCTTCTTTGGGGTCGTCTTCGACTTTTCCGCGTGCCGTTCAATGCAGACGATTTTTCGTTTGGCATTTAAGAACTCTGTTCTGCGGCGATTGCCTCGAATCTGCTGGTTAAAAGCGCCTCGACCACCCTAACAGCCCTTTCACCGGGGCGTGGAGGAAGCGAATGGCCTCTTTGTCGTTCGATACGTTTCGCAATGATATTGCTTCTCTCACTATGCTTCAACAGAAAAAGGCGTGCCGAGAAGCTGACACTGGTTGCTGAGGTTGTATCACGATGCGGGCTATAAAAACTCTTTTTACCGCCGCATGATTTTTTACCGTTTATTCTGGACTAATTCGAAAAATAAGAAGCAAGGATCGATAAAAAAACTAACATTTTGACGAAACAAAAAAAAATTCTGGAGTAAGACGGCTCCCCTCAAAAAAATTATATATATGAGGCATTCCACGATATTTCGATCAAAATCTTGATTTAATGATTTCGATTTTCCTCTAAATTTTTTATATAAAAAAAGATATTGAAAGGAAGATTCTCAAATTTTTTCAGAATTTTTTGGTTACGCATTTCTTAGATTTTTTTTTTTTTTTTGAAAAAAAGTGACCACTTCGTAAAACTTGAAAAACTTCAGAATAATCTAATAGAATATTACAAAATTTTTGGGACTTATTCCAAAATGGAGATTTTAATACTTTATGAGTAAAATTCAAGAAATTTTTTTTTTCAAATTTGGAACAAAGCCTAAAAATGTTGATATATTTTATTAGATTATTCCGAATTTTTCCAGATTTTACAAAGTGGTCCCTTTATTTAAAAAAAAAATCAAAAAACGCGTGACCAGAAAATTCTAAAAAAATTCCACAATATTTTTGATCAAAATATTGTGGAATGCCTCATATATATATTTTTTTAATCTTAAAAAATTGTTTTCCTTCAATCATATTTAATGTTATTGTTGATTTGTTTAACATACAAAAATATATAGATTAATTAAAAATTCGTTAAATGATGAATAAGTCCTATATTTTTCAACTATTATTATTTTTTTTCATTTTTGAAATAATAGATAATTTTTTTTTTTTAAACTCTTCAATTTTTTTTTCAAGTCCGTTTTACCACGGATGTAGTGCATCGGCCTAAGAATGGATAAAAACATTAAATTCATCATATGATGAATAAAGATATGATAATTCACATTCTTCATATGTTAATTTGATAAGAAACCAAAATTATTTTTTTTACCAAATTTTTTAGGAGGGTCGTTGTGCCTCAGCCTCCCTTACATATAATTTAGTATGTATATAGACAAATATTTTCGATGTTCTATTCAAAACTTTGAACGCGATTGTCTCAAAACTGTTTTTAAAGTCGGTAAGCAAGATTTCTCAAAAACGGCATAAAACCGATCAGTCTCAAATTTTTACTCAACCTTTGTAAATATATTTTTTAGTAATTAATCGAAGGTTTTATATACAATAAAGGCAAAAATCGAAGGTTTTGTATACAATTTAAGGCAAAAATGTTGATCAAAAATCGAATTTTTCTTCAAGAAGCCGTTATTTCGTTAAAAACAGATATTTTGGTTATTCGATAAAATAATAAATTATACCTTATATTAACGGAATCTTTTTTATTTTTTTTATTTTCGATGATTCAATCCAGAGATATCGTGGTCATCGCAAGACACTTTTTTCAGAGGACTTCGCGGAGATCAGTTACAGTGGCTTCAAGAATCACTATTAAAAAAAAAAAATTCAAAATGAAGTTGAGAGTTACATAAATATGTATAAAAAATTTTATATTAATAAATAAACCCAAATAAATATGTATAAAAAATGTTATGTTGATAAATTGAAATGTCTTTGCAGAGAAAAATCTTGAAAAATCGCTTTATTTCGGCCTCCTGACTGCGTATAACCCCTTAATCTCGCAGGAAATGGGACTCCATGTGACATATTCAGTCTTTAACTTAGATGCGTATATTTTCCCTACATTTTCGGTGGATTAAAAACGCGAGAGGGTTTGTTCAGGACTAAACGGGAAGCGTAAACGTTGAACCTCGCTTGTGTATACCGCGAAGGTGTTGCCGGTTGCAGCTTAATTTGTTTATCTGCAGGATAGCGTGCTCGTCGGAAGGGAGACGGAGAGAGAGGTATATGCATGCCTCCGGAGGGAGAAGAGTGATGGAAGGGACGACGTTGGAACGGGTAAGGGGTGAATTGCAGCGCGATCCGATGTTTTATTTAAATACGTCGCTGCGACCCTAGTCGCGGCCCCATGGGTCTCCTGGATCGGTAGCTGCCTGCACTTAATATGGGGAGCGACAGAGCCATTTTTATTTTTTATTTTTATTTTATTTTTTTCATTCTCGTTTATACCGCGTTGGATTTTCGGGTAACGCGCTTCTCGCGTCCCTCTTCCTTCCCACCATCTTTTTGTTTCAGTGGGAATAACGAATGGACGTCCGTTCATCGTGTGTCGAATAGGAAACGCCGCACGGTTTTTCTTCGTGGCAATTTCTTTGCGCATCGCTTCATGGAAACCGAGTCTTTTTCTTTTTTTTTTGCCACACAGAGAAATGGTAACGAACGATTGAAGTTGCGTGAATTTCGCAAAGGTACACACTCGTTAAGGGGGGAAATGCCACGTGGCCCCAGAGGACCATGCAATTATTGAGGGTGTGTGCGTGTGTCATGAGGTTTAAGCAAAGCGGTTTGATGGAGGCCTTTCGCGCTGCGGTGACTTTCGGATAGAAACGCCGGGACAATGGCGGATGGAAGAGAGAGAGAGAGAGAGAGAGAAGGAAAAGGCGGATTCTGTGAGGACCGCATAAATTCTAAATCCACGTCGACGGTATCGCCATTCCCCACGTGGCGTAATTTGAGTTAATTCCGCTGCAGGGAACACACCGACTGGTGAAAGACGATGAGGAAGGAAGAGAAAAAAAAGAAGAGAGAAAGAGACCCGCGCGGGCTTGATTAAAAGTCTCGCGACTCGCATTGTCTTCTGTTTGCCCTCGGTGCATGCTCAGGCCCTGGCCAATTCCGCAAAAACGCCCGGCAATGGCTGAATCTCGTTAAAATTCATTAAAAAATATATGTACATCGTGTCCTCTGCCGCGGTCCCATCGGGGCAAAAAGTCACTGGTTTGAAAAATAGCTGACCGAAAACGAGTGAATGGGGGAGGGGAGTTTGAATAAAAAAGGGAATATATAAAAACACGTCGCTGCGTTGGTCGCATCAGTGGAATCATACACAGAGCTCCCTCGAATCTATTGATCGGAAACAAATATTGATGGTCAATTGGATTATATATTTTTTTAGTTCTGATGCGAGCAATCCAATCTCTGTTTTTGTATAATACATATCAGGATTATATGCAATCCACGCAGATTTAACATACATATATATGGGGCATTCCACGCCAAATCAACCACTTTAGAACCCGACCCTTTTCGATTTAGCTGAAACGTTTGTTATCTTTTTTCACCCTATCAAAAACGTTTTTCAGAATTTTTTCAAATTTTTACACCCAGCTGATAAAAAGTTATAAATTTTTCAAAAAAATTGGCTTTTTATTTTTCAAATAGCTATAATTTTTTCAAAATCTGACATATCGGCACGATTTTTCTTTCAAAATTTTCGTTTTTTAATGTACTTTTTGAAAAAAAATATAAAAAAATTATAAAAACCTATCCTTATTGTTTTTTTTTAGATTTTCGGAAAAAATCGAAAATTTCTCGATGATTGCCATTTTTGATTTTTTTTCTTTT
Source organism: Alloplasta piceator (assembly GCA_946863875.1). Lineage (NCBI taxonomy): Eukaryota > Metazoa > Arthropoda > Insecta > Hymenoptera > Ichneumonidae > Alloplasta > Alloplasta piceator. Next base: position 7,960,025 of record OX333072.1, on the reverse strand, counting down.
TATTATATCAAACTTTGACATTTTCCGCAAATCCTCAAATTTTTTCAGAGTGATGTTTTTTCGATTTCTATTTTTTTTTTCCAATTGGAAAAAAAAACTTTCTTTCAACTAGCCTTATTTCTCATAACACTATTCTGCAAATTTTTTAGGGTGTTCAGAGGACTTCCAAACTTAAAAAAAAAAATTGAAAGCGGTAATCATCGAGAAATTTTTGAATTTTTCCAAAAATCTAAAAAAAAACGATAAAGATGCGTTTCAATAATTTTTTAGATTTTTGGAAAGAATCGAAAATTTCTCGATGATTACCATTTTCATTTTTTTGTTTTTATTTTATTTTTTTCAAGTTTGGAAGTCATCGGAAAACCCTCGAAAAATTGCAGAATGGTGTTATGAGAAATAAGGCTAGTTGAAATTTTTTTTTTCAATTGGACAAAAAAATAGAAATAAAAAAATCACCACTCTGAAAAAATTTGAGGATTTACAGAAAATGTCAAAGTTTGATATAATAAAAATAAAAAATGGTAAAGAAAATTTTTATTTTTTCCAAAAAATCTAATAAAAACCCATCTTTATCGTTTTTTTTAGATTTTTGAAAAAAATCGAATATTTCTCGATGATTACCACTTTGAATTTTTGTTTTTATTTTTTTTCAAATTGGAAGTTCTGGAATTGAAAAAAAAATAGAAATCGAAAAAACACCACTCCGAAAAAGTTTGAGGATTTGCAGAAAATGTCAAAGTTTGATATAATAAAAAGAAAAAAAAATCAAAAATGGTAATCATCGAGCAAATTTCGATTTTTTCCGAAAATCTGAAAAAAAAAACAATGAAGATGGGTTTTTGTAATTTTTTTGTATTTTTTTTCAAACAGTGCATTAAAAAACAAAAATTTAGAAAAAAAAACGTTCCGATAAGTCAAATTTTAAAAAAGTTATAGCTATTTGAAAAATAGAAAGCCAATTTTTTCGAAAAATTTTTAGCTTTCTATCGGTTGGGTGAAAAAATTGGAAAAAATTCTGAAAAACGTTTTTGATAGGGTGAAAAAAGATTTTAAAAAGTTTCAGCCAAATCCGAAAAGGGTCGGGTTCTAAAGTGGTCGATTTGGCGTCGAATACCCCATATATATCTGTGTGATTGTGTGGCAAATGGTGGTGAATACGTCAAGCTGACGCGCGGGTTCATGAAAAATCGATTCAGGGCTGCGCTATCGTTCTGATCAAACATTCGTTTTATCGTTTCATTCGGGTATGTTGATTCTCGCGTATCGGTGTACTCTGCACTTTATATAGCAATATCGTAGCTAAGGTCCGTCGGATAATCGTGTATTCTCTTTTCAGTCGCTGATACAGAGAGGAAACCCCAACGGATCGGCAGAGTCAATGAAAGACGCCGTATATTCGTACTTGCACCCAAAGTTTCGCTCATCGAAGCATGAAGACTCCGTGCCTGGAAAGTTTTGTCATGGCCGAAACACAAGTTGTCCGTTGAAGGTGAGACGAGAACACGATTTCTCAAATTTTCATCGCAAATAGCACTTCGGAGCGACTTGCTTTCATTAAGCCAATGATCAAATTTTCACGGCGATTTATACACTGTCGTCCAAAAGTTTGGAAACACACGCCCCGATTCCATGCCGCACAAAAAGATTGACTGCTCTTTTAACCCTTAATAGTCACACGTCGCAAAAATTACGTAAAAGTCATTCTGGGGTGAAATTCACTCCAATGATTTTGCAGTGTGATAAATTATTGAAAAAAAAAATACTGCAATGTACCTCCAAATCTTTTCTACACGACCATCCCAATTATTTTCAAAAAGTTCGATTTCGAACATGCAAAAAAAATTCCCGTTTTCCCGAATTTTATGGAAGGTATTCCAGGGCAAAAAATGGCTGGGGTATATTTCACCCGGTGTGACTATTAAGGAGTAGTAATGAAGATTTTTCAATTCAACAAGCAGCGTTTCGAAGGGGACATGTTCAGCTTCATTTCGGTATTTCCAAAAAAAAAATTGGATTTTCTTAAACCCTGTACGCCCTTTGAAACATGGTCATTTTTTTGCTTTTTTTTGAGGTTGGAATTTTGACGCACGACCCATGAATTTTTTTTTAAACTATTTTTCACGTGAAAAACTTATAGGAGGACGTATAAATTTTTATTTCGTTTTTTTCAAGTTTCATGAGATTCAATTTTTTGCAAAAAGAGACCATATTTACAAAATATAGGATAACTCTAAAACTACTGGATTTTCGTGAAATTACTCAGAGGGCAAAAAGCTGCATACAATTATTCTAGATTCAATGAAATTTTTTAAGAATTTTTCTTCAAAATTTATTTTTCGAAAATTTTTCCTGACAAGGAGATATTTTTTTATCTTAAACAATCGGGTCTCTTACCTCATCTACACGGTTTTTTGATCGAAAAACCGTTTAGATAAGGTTTTTCGATTGAAAAGCCGTGTAGATGAGGTAAGAGACCCGATTATTTAAGATAAAAAAAATATCTCGTTGGCAGGAAAAAATTTCGAAAAAAAAAAGTTGAAAGGAAATTCTGAAAAAATTTCATTGACTCCAAAATAATTGAATGGAACTTTTTACTATCCTAGTAATTTTACGAAAACCCAGTAGTTTTGGAGTGACGCTGCATTTTATAAATATAGTCGTTTATTATGAAAAATTGAATATTTTGGCGAAAAAAATCTTACGAAAAAAAAAAAAAACTAAATTGAAGCATATACTTCCCCCCACAAGTTTTACACACGAAAAACAGTTTAAAAAAATTCGCATCGATCGTGCACCTAAATTTCAACCCCAAAAAAGCCAAAAAACAACCATGTTTTGAGCGTACCGGGTTCAAAAAATTCAAAAAAAATTTTTGGAACAAGTGAAATGAAGCTGAATATGTCTCCGTTGAAACACCGCTTTATTGAATTGAAATATCTTCATTTTGTAAAAGAGCAGTGAAACCTTTTGTGCGGCGCAGAATCGGGGCGAGTGTTTCCAAACTTTTGGACAGAAGTGTATAAATATCTATATATGTATAAATTTTGTAGTTTCCAGTCTGAATAACAGAGACATTAGATCACCGAGAAGCGAGATACGACGTAGGCAAATATACGGTTAACTCTGTTTGCTCCCGTTCGAATGGGATACCAGTTTTCGAACCGAAAGAGCGAGAGAGGCTGCACACACGTGGGATACTGTTTCTGCACCCGACTCGTCCGAATCTACGGTGACACGAGGACGAGGAACTCCGCAAGTCCCGAGACTTCAGCTTTTCTGGGCTCACTCTCTCTTGATTCCTCTCGCTCTTCGGTACTTTGCCTGGTCTTTGGGTAACTCTGCTTGCTCGTTCCCTTGTGTCTAACCCACTCCCACATATATATATATACATATATATATAGCTACCTTACCAATCGTACGTGGGTCGTGCTCGGGGCTGTGGATCTCAGTCAGCAGTCCCTCAAGTTAAATAGTATAATGGCCAATTTAAAATGTCCCCGAGTATATCTTAGGATTCCTGTTTGCCGCGACTTTCCTCTGCACTCGGAATCTTTTTGTACGTGAGATCCGAGTTGGGGAAAAGTAGTGCGACGAGATTGTGGAAAAATCAGGCACTGAAGCGACCGAGAAACAAGAATCAGAACAGCGGATAAAAGAAACATGAATCTGGAAATTTAAGAGTGTATACTTATGATTTCCCTATTGTTTTTCATAGGCTTGACCTTCGCTGAATAAAGAGTGTGATTCAATTATGATTCAATTATGATCTGGTGAAGGGAACTTAATGGACGATGGAATTAGATGCGGAAAATATAAACTAATTTCTAATTTGGACATTTTTGACCACTTCTTGGAAATTTCTCAATTTTGGAATATCCGAATCTTGCAAATGTTTCCTTAAAAATTTAATTTCATTCATACTTATTAATTGAAATATGTGTGTAATACATTTGAGCTTGATGGCTATGAAATATTATTGCGTTAACGAAGATTTATAAAAAAATATGTGTATTCATTAAAAGAATATCGTTCTCAGTTTTTCCTTGTTTTTTTTATGATTAATCTCTATCAAGTAGAACGAACAATTAAAAATAAATATCAAAATTGTACCCAAAAAGTATATAAAACGGATTAGTAATCTACGAAGATCTAGGAGACTCGACAAAAACATTCAATATAAACGCTGTCGTGTCTCATTGTCAGAAAAAATATTAAAAAATATAAAAGCTTGATTCTAATACTTATTTATCAAATAATCCAAATCGTGCTGCCCGATATGGATTCTTTTTACTCCGAAACAAGTGAAGCTCATCTCGGAGCTTCGCGGCAAATTAATAAATGTACTAAATTTACTAAATTCAAAATTTAATAAATTTGATTTTATAAATTTAATTTAATAAATTGAATAAGTTTGATTATTCAATAAATTAAATTTAATTAATTTAATAAATTTACTGAATTCAAAATTCGTTTAAAAAAAAACGCTATATAATATCAGAGAAATGTTCAATACGAAAAACACGATATTTAAGAATTTTTATCCTACTAAAAAACTTGGCATTAGTAAACGGATGCGAGTTCCAATTTGAAATTTACATCGTGACTTCTCAGATAAATACAAAACATAAAAAAAATAATTCCGCTGAATAGAATTATGCTCTTTTTTTGTAAATCAATTTTTTCGGTTTTTTGCCAAAATTTAAATGAATTTGTTTTTTTTTCGAAATCGTTGATATTTTTTTTCGAAAAGCGCAGGAAATTTTTGATCGACCGCTATTATAAAAGAATTTTTTCGATTTTATTTCGCGCCGTGCTAAAGCTCCGAAGAGCTGAATACGCAAAAAGTTCGAAATATAACTTTTGGCGTATTCCAAAGAGTATTATAGTTAGAGATCTAAAAATTGGTGTACAATATACTTTCAGGCAACACTAAAACATACTCGAGTTTCAAGCAAATCGAAAGAGGTCGGCCTAAAAGGGGAGTCCCGATGGAGGGGAATACGTCATATATATTATGTCAAGTTTGAAATTAATTTTTGGAATAATATAAAATCGTGTCATATATTTGTGTGGAGAAATGTATAGGAAAATTAACGATCAGAAAATTCAGGCAGAACAACTTCTTCAAAAAAAGGCATATTTAAGAACACGGTCTATTGAAAGTGATTCCGCGCGGGACAAATTTGTCCCCTATTCTAACCGGCACCTCTATTCTAACCACTTCTGAGCTCTGAAATAGTGACAACAGTGACAAAATTTCGAAAATAGTGAGAAAAGTGACAAGATTTCAAAATAGTGACCAATAGTGACAATAGTGACTCACTGGCAACCCTGACCAATAGTTTACCCAAAAAATCAAAAATTTGATAACTTTTCATTAGAAACCTACCGGCTCAATTTTCACCTCATTAAAGAAAACTTCAAGATAGCGAAATTTCAAGTGCTCATAGTTCGAGCTAGCGCAATTATCTTAACCTCCTTTTTCACGAATATCCGCTTATAATTTAACCTGCTTTTCACGTTTGCGAAGACATTGAGGCCACAGTTTCGCTGGCTGCTCGTCGCATCCCCGCAGTGAAAAATGCGCAAACAGCTTCTATAACTGCGATGGCGTTGGATCTGGCCCTACGGATTCCGTTCACATTATTGCATTGTCCGGTTTGATAGAATCCCGAAATCCTTCAGGTCCTCGACCGGGACGTGTGAGAGCAACGCGAGGTGCCTAGTAATGTGCCCTGCTGCCTGCCATTTCCCTTGGGCACGTGGTAACCCATCAAACTTTTAGCCGGACACACCGCCACCCTCTTTCGCATCTCTCCCTCTCTTTTTCTCTCACTTGGCCCGCGTTCCTCCGTTTCTTATTCTTCTTCTTCTATATCTGTCTCTGCGTTCCCGTTTCTTCAAGGTACATACAAAGACCCGCTCGTATTTTGTCTTTGCCTCCATCTCTCTCCCTCTTTCTCTCGAGCAAACGGCGACGTGCCGGTATAAGGGTGGAGGGAGGAATAAGAGATAGAAGAGAAAAAGAAATGAGCGGCCGTACGCTGGTCCATATACGGCGGGGTGTGCCCGAGCCCTCGTGATGAATATTGCAGAGAGCGCTTATTGTTTCCACTCACAAATCATCCGCCGATGTCTCGCGGGGGTCGCGCCCCGATGTTTTATTCTTCAGCATTCGAGACTGGGCGTGAGGGTAGTGCGAACGAGAAACTCGAGGATAGAGGGGCGCGGAGGAAGCCAATTGGAAAAGCCAAAAGTGGAAAATTGGCATTGATGAGTGGTCCGTACGCGTTGGTCATTTTTGGAGAAGCTTGAAAGCTCCATGGCACAAATTCCCAATGAATTTTGTCCCCGAAGACGTTTCAAGATGTCGGTGAAGTTTGAAACGTTGCAGATTTCAAGAGACTAGCTCCCAGCTCTAACCGAAACGAATGAAGGTCACTGAAAGGTCATTTTGTAATTTTTTTCTATAATTCATTTTAAAAAATTGGCATGGCAGCAAAGAAGATTATTTTGACCGAGCGTTTTTCTTACAGAGACCAAACTCGTGAAATGTCCCGTGTAAAAAAAATTAGTCTATATTAAGTCTAAAATTAGTCTCTCACGTAGTCTACGAAAAGTCTCTCTAATGAAACAATATAGACTTCAGAGATAGACTTTTCAAGAGAATTTACATTCCACAATAAGTGTCTCATAAGTCTATATACTAATAAGTCTATATTCATATACACTAATAAATCTATATGAACGTGAATTCATAACCCGCTCTCATTTAGACGGTCAAAAGTCATTTTTTTAAAATATGAATATCGACTTATGAGTATAAGTCGATATTTATATAGCTTATAAGTCTACATCAATATATAGATTTGGGTTGGGACTTTACATCTCAATGAGAATTCATGAATCGAACTTATTTTGTCGCCCAAAAGTCTTTTAAAAGTCTCTCTTTTAGAATAAATACAAATGAAATCTGTATTTATTCGTCGCAAATTTAATTCCAGGATTCCTGACCCCTCATAACTTAATTCTAGGATTCCTGACCCCTCACAAGTTAAGTGACCGCTCGTAACTTAATTCCAGGATTCCTAACCCCTCATAAGTTAAGTGATCCCTCATAACTTAATTCCAGGATTCCTGACCCCTCATAAGTTAAGTGACCCCTCATAACTTAATTTCAGAGCTCCTGTCCCCTCTTAACTTATGAGGGGTCAGGAATTCTGGAATTAAGTTATGAGGGGTCAGGAATCCTGGAATTAAATTATGAGCGGTCACTTAACTAATGAGGGGTCGGGAATCCTGGAATTAACTTATGAGTGGTCAGGAATCCTGGAATTCAGTTATGAGCGCTCACTTAACTTATAAGGGGTCAGGAATCCTGGAATTAAGTTATGAGGGGTCAGGAGTCCTGGAATTAAATTATGAGCGCTCACTTAACTCATGAGGAGTCAGGAATCCTGGAATTAACTTATGAGGGGTCAGGAATCCTGACATTAAATTTGTGGCGAATAAATACAGATGTCATTTGTATTTATTCTAAAAGAGAGACTTTGACTTTTGAGAGATAAAATAAGTTCGGTTAATGAATTCTCATTCAGTTGTGAAGTCCCGACCCCAAGTCTGTATTATGTAGACTTATAAGTCTACATAAATATCGACTGATACTCATGAGTCGATATTCATATTTAAAAAAATAACTTTTGAGAACCTAAATAAGAGCGGGTCATGAATTCACGTTCATATAGATTTATTAGTCTATATGAATGTAGACTTATTAGAATAAAGACTTATGAGACACTTATTGTGGAATGTACATTTCGTTGAAAAGTCTATATCAGAAGTCTATATTGTTTCATTAGCGAGACTTTTCGTAGACTACGTGAGAGACTTATCGTAGACTTAACATAGACTTATTTTTTTTTTTACACGGGGTTCGAACAAAAATTAAGACCCTGACAATAACCTCACAACAAAAACGTTTCTAGAAAGAAAATGAGTGAATTCAAAAAAAAAAAAAAAATTGATGAACCGTTCAATCCCACAACCATAATTTTGCCCAAGGAAGCCACAGCTAAATAATGAAGCACCGTCTGTCGGGATGATTCAATTTAGAAAGGTTCTGCGATGAATAGAAATTGCAAAAAAAAGGAGTATAAGGAAATCATGGCGTGCTCCGCCGAAAACTTTCACAAGTCACTCTTGTCGGGACATTCGTTTTCCCATCAGCTTTTTCTTTTCGTTCGGAGCGGACGTATTCGTCCTCGGGAAATGGAAAATTCCATACTTTCTCGTGACGTTTTCGATAACTGTATCTGTCGAGGAACCACAGACCCATGAAGAATCCATCTGGTCAACGTAAGATATTCAAACGCAATATTCAAATACTGACCGCAATCCGTAAAATTTGATTTCCCCTCGTATGAATCAACGTCCGAGGGAAATTCCTCAGGGCGACGGACGCACCCTCGTGCTTTTGCGTATCTCTTGGCCAACGATCGAGGGTAAAGGCGTACCCGGACCCGGACCAAAGTTTTCTCGGAGATGTTTAGCGGAGGGCCGAAGGATATACAAAATGTATGACCCATGAGTCGAATTGAACGAGCGACGGTCGGTTGAAATTGTCGATGTAATCCAAAGATTGAACAATGGATTACAATCGTAAATATTGAGTGAAAAATAGCCTTTACAATGATGAATAGTACAAAATCAACTTTAGAGAAGACTGGGGCCCCCCTAAAAAATTTAGTAAACAAAAATTTTTGTTTCTTGTCAAATTATCATCAATTATATGTATTCATCGATTATTAGGGCGACGCACTAAATCCGGGGAAAAATGGACCATCAAATAAAATTTGAAAACATTTATTTTTAACAAAATTAAAAAATTTTGAAAATAAAACAATTATCTGATATCTAGAAAAATTGAAAAAAAAAATTTGTTGGGTCAAAATAATTGTTTTAAGATAAAGAAAAACATTTTTAACGTTAAAAACAATTGTTAAGATTGAAATAAAAAACTTTATTATTTTTGAAAAGGGGCCGTCGTGCCCCAAAAATTACTTATTAATCAATAACTTTCAATACTGAAAAGATATGGAATTGCTCCCCAAGACAAAATCTCCCTGGACAAATGCTTTTAGAATATTCTAGCTTAGGTAGAATCTGGCTTTCTCATAATAACAAAACATAGGATCTCTAATTCTGTGTGCATCCATGTAAAATTTGGGTATGATCAAGGAATTACATTGAATAAAAAATCAATGCGATTCATTTGTTCTTGTATAAAAACTCTCACTAATTACTAATTAATTATTACTCATAAACTCATAAATTACTCATAAATTTTTATTTTATCCTTACTATTCTTATCCGGTGATTTATCAAAAAAACAAAAATGTTAATTAATTATTATCATATATATATTTTTAGTCGGATTTTTATGTATTCCAATATTATTTATATATTTTTATATCGAGATATTACCCAGATTTTTGTGCATTCTATATTTCTTCAATATTTAGAATGGACAATTTTGGATAAGGTTGTATACTATAAAAAATGTTGGTATTAAATTTAATTAAAAAAAAAATGAAGTATATTAAATTTCATATACATTTTCAACCATTTTTATTTACGGGGATATTAATTTTCAATGTTTACTCTTGTGAGTTTAATATACAAATATTAAATTTAAGATGAAATTGTTAATTTTCTAATACCATGTATGAGGAGTTCTTATTCAACCGGGCCACTTTTTTTTTCACCCTCTCCAATTTTGTTAAAAATCTGCCAGTTTGAAATATTAGTCAAAAGGAACGTGTGCGATTTTTTTTCGATTTTTTTAGGCGTCCGTTCGGGATTTTCAATTTTTCATTACGAACACTGTATAACAAAAAATATTCATCAAACAAAAAAAACATAAGAATAAAAACTTTTTTATTCCACCTTATCGAAAAAAAAAAAATCATAATTATTCTGCATTGAGAAAATAGAAATTTGGCAAAAAAATGGGAATTAAATTTTTTTCAACCTAATAACACACCTTCGATTTCGGTAAAAATTTTACAGGATGTCTGTCATTGGGTAAAAAATCTGCAAAAAAAAATTCAGAACGGCACCTGCAATGGTTACGATGACAAAAAATTAAAACCTTGCGAAATCTCATAACCGCATATAAATTTCGCAGGGTTTTTATTTTTTTTCATCGTAACCATTGTAGGTGCCATTCTAAAATGTGTTATTAGGTTAAAAAAAAATTATTTTCATTTTTTTGCCAAATTTCTATTTTCTCAATGTAGAAAAGTTATGATTTGAATTTTTTTCGATAAAGTGGAAAAAATAAAAAACTTTTTATTCTCATGTTTCTTTTTTGTTTGATGAATATTTTTTGAGATAGTGTTCGTAATGAAAAATTGAAAATCCTGAACGGACGCCTAAAAAAATCTAAAAACAATCACAGACATTCCTTTTGACTAATAATTCAAACTGGCCGATTTTGAAAAAAATTGGAGAGGGTTAAAAAAAGTGGCCTGGTTGAAAAAGAATTCCTCGTATATTAATTTCGATTTCGTATACTTGTTATTGCAATTTCATATACTTTTGTATATTAAATTAAATAACATTTCTTACATCGTAGATAAAAATTGCAGATAAACTGTGGATATAAATTTGCTACAAAGGTGTCGACGTTAATCCAAAATGTGAAGTAATTTTGTAACCTTTTCTCATGTCAGAAAAATCTACAAAAAATATATTCAAAAAATATCCAATAAAATATATTAAAAAAATATATTTTAAACAAACAATTTTGGATAAGGCTGCAGATATAAATTGCAAATAAACTGTGGATATAAATTTGCTGTAAAGGTATTGACGTCAATCGAAAATGTGAAGTAATTTTGCAAACATTTCTCATATCAGGAAAATCTACAAAAAATATAGTAACTAGTCTTTTGCAGTAAGAATTTTTTAAAATAAACGATAAATGATTATTATTGTTATTTATGTTCATTATTATGATTTATTAATTATCTATGAAAAACAATCCGTTTCGACCTATGACAGCTGTCATTGATGTCTCTAGGTTGGGCTTTGCTCGATTTCCTGCCATATTTCCTCAATTATTGTATTATTTGTTTCGGCATAACCGGTACAACTGATTATACATTTATCGTATTACCGCGGGCCACAGTTCTCAATTACCTACAACCACGTATATAAAGTTAAAAGACCGGAAGATTTTCGAGCTCGAAAACTCACCGTGAATGTCCATCCCCTTAACCGCCGGCTCGTCGGACCGAAGGGAAAAAGCAATTGCGCGTGCACGATTTTATTAAATTTGTCCACAGCGTAACTTCGTTTGCATTTGTTAATGAGTTTTCGGTCCGTCGACGCCGCGATGCCGGGGGTCAGCGTTAACACACGCACACAACGAGAAGGTAAAAAACCTTCATTTTTTTTCACCCTCTGCGCAGTAAAATTTGCATTTTTTCCTCTACCGGGTCCCGAAAAATTCCGGTCAACATCGGTGATATCGTCCTGTCTCGGGGCTCAAGTTCGAAAATCGTTTATTCGCTGACTCGTTTTTTCTCCTCTCACCTCGAAATTGGTGCCAACCTTTATACGAGTACGTCGCTGCGGATTCGGATAAAGTGCCGTAGATCACTCCGCGGTCCGAGAGCGGCATCTCAGGGGTCGCATTATCCCCACTCAGACATACCGAGTAAAACCCTTTTTGTCAGTCGCTTCTTCCACAAATTACTCCCAACCCCCGTTGCTTACCCTCGCTGACCCTCTGAAAACTCTTCCTTCCGCAGTGTGCGAAAGAGTTTAATCGGCTCTGGATGGGAAAGAGCAGCGAGGGAAGAAAAAACCAAAGATATAAAAGGGGTAGACCCCGGCAATACTCGTTTTCCTGATATCCGAAGAAACCGCAGATTCGCATCCTCTTCATCAGCCCTGAGAGAAGCGTTCCAAACGATTTATGAATTGCCAATGATAAATAAACAGTTTTTTATTTTTTTTAGACGCTCGAAGTCGCTTTTCTTCTCCATCGAGAGTCTGCCTTGAGATAAACCCAAAAAGTCACAATCTCGGAGGTTAAACTTCCGAGCTCGAAGACTTTTATGTCTTCCTGATATGCTTGTTAGAATATGATATCGCGACGACAAATTTTCTCGCAAAGTTTTTCATTCGAGATTACTTTCGAATCTCGGGTCTCTTCCTGAGACTCTCTTACTATCGTACGATCGTGTGATCGCGAAAAAGTTTTGCAGGTATATAAAAAGCGGAACGTCCAATGATAACCCCGAAATATAGGCAAGGTGTGCACTCTTTTCCACAGCGGATGCTTCCACGCTGACGATATCGAATCCCCCGAGTTTCGCCTCCCCATTCTTGATGCCGCTGGTGACACAGGGGGATTACATCCACATTCTACTTCTCCTTTTACATCGTGTATATCACCTGTATGAGGATATACATACGCTCTACTTTGCCCTGTTCACGCGAATACGCCCGGTTGTAGCTTTAGGGTATAGTGGAAAACAGGCCGATAAAGGGCATTATTCAAATTTGCTTTCGCGTAAAATCCTTCCTTCGCATATGAAAGAATAATACCGGCGAGAGCAACATTTTGGAGGGTTAAAGTGAAGAGCAAACGCGTGTTTGTGATATGCATCGTTTGTCTTTACGCTTCTGGATCGAAACTTGTTTCAACGAGAAAAATGAATTTCATGCGAGTGGACTGTTGTTTTTTTTTTCAATTGACATAGTCTCATTAAGGTACTAGTCTACTTAAGGAGGCAAAAAAAAGTTTTTTATTTTTATTTTTTTCTCAGCTCCTTTATCGGATATGGCTATAAAACTATTTTTACAACATTGTTTCGTCCTTCGAAAATACAAAAAAAAAATATTCTTCATTTTGATTCTTGGAATAATCAATAGAAGGCGCCAAAATCGATAACGTCTTTTCCCATGGCCGACAGTTGATATCAGGATTGGCAAGACTGAAACAAAAAAATAAAAAAGCATTTTGAAGAGGAAGGTTTCTTACACAACAATTTACCACCGTTAATGAAAAATTGATTTTAAAAAAATGACGCATCTTTCGAATAAGAATGAACCATTGAGTTTTTCACAATTTATTTCAAACATGCTCCATTTTTTTAAATCGATTTTTCATTAAAGGTGGTTAATTGTTACGTAAGAAACCTTCTTCTTTGAAATGCTTTTTAATTTTGTTGTTTCAGCCTTGACTATCCTGATATCAACTGACGGCCATGGAACAAAACATTTTCAAAGACTCGACTTTGGCACCTTCTATAAATTATTCAAAGAATCAAAATAATAGTACATTACATTACGAGGACGTAAAAACATCAGAAAATGTTTTCACGCCGAGTGATGTACAATATTTTATATCACGAGGTACAATATGGAAGTTTTCACGTCCGCTTGCGGACGTAAAAGCGTCCATTATTGTACTGAGTGATACAAATTTTTTTTTTCGTCCTTTCGGAAGATGAAATAATGTTGTACAAACAGTTTCATAGTCATATCTGAAAAAGGAGCTGAGAAAAAAAAATCTTAAAGATTTTTTTTTGCCTTTCAAGGGAGACTAGTACCTTAAGGTCTTGTCTGGATGAGGGAAATTAAGGTTTTTTTAGTACAGAACAGCAAAACCTTATGATAATAGAGTCACGGAAATTAAAAGCTGGCACATTGCTTCCGTATTATTTTAACAAAGTGTTTAAGCAATTTTTTTTCTCCACCCAGGTTTCGTAATTCTTCCTTTCTCATAAAGATGACACTGCGAATAATTATTAGATTAAGGTGCGATTTTTCAATTTACACGGTAGAAAGTGAAAGTTTAGGAAAAAAATAAACATATATCCAAACATAATGATCTTTTGAATTGTCAGTGTTAAAAAATTACTCAGATATAGTGAAATATGTGGAAGTCATAAAAATCTCACTCCTTTTTCAACAAATTCGCGATTTTCCAAAATTGGAATCTCTTGAGAAATTCATGAAAAATCCAATTCAATGAAAACGTGTCAATCTTTCATGCTATAGTCGCCTATAAAATTTGTATGCGATATCGAAAAAATTCTGAAGATTAGAGACATATCACACTCGTTGAAAAAAAAAACTAACATTGCGTCGAATCTGCAAGCTTCGAAAATTTTTTGAGGCTTTTTTGAATTTTTCTGGAAATCCACATGTTTTTTCTCAACATAATTCCAAGCTTTGTTAGAATATGTCAAATTCACAACCGAGATTTTTTTTCTTTTTAACCCTTACTTGACACAATGGGGTACAGAACACCCCAGACCAAAATTATCTCAATTTTAAATACCTAAATTTTAAAAAATGGGACCTTCAGCGACATCTGTCATTAATTCGAGGATGCCACTACTCCTTCAAGCTTATAGCATCACTCTGAGACAGTAAGTATTTATGTAGTAGCCATCTAAAGTCGAGCGGTCTCGACTCCAGTGTGTCAAGTAAGGTCGAGTGCGAAAATTTTGTGCAAATTTGTTTCCTGTTATATTATTTTACTACTGCTATTCAGTTTTTTGTAGTGCTATATATTGAGCAAACTCAGTAAAATTTTTAACCACTTTTGTCGAAAAATTAAAAAATTATGATTTTTTTCGTAAAAGTTGTCATTTTTTCAGTTTTTCAGATATTTAAATTTTTTACTCATATCCTACTTTCAAATTTTACTGCAAATCCTATATAACTTTGGGAAGTAACCTCTTAAGAAGTTTGAATGGCATATTTTTTATAAGAATTTTTATCGCTGGGGTACAAACGACCCCAGTGTGTCAAGTACGTTATTTTGCAGTAATGCATCAAGTAAGGGTTAAATAACCGATTTATGAATTACATTTTGCTAACTTTGCATTTCTAGCAAATTTTAAACTATACCATTAAGACGAATGGACAAAATGATATATAAAAAAATATTTTTAGAATCTTTTGAGGTAGCTCTTTCGAATGATACCTTATACAATGTATTCATTGGAATTTTCGCCCCAGACTGACCCTCTATTTTAATCTAATTATCTAAAATAATTTTTTTCTCATCGCTCATTCGCGATATTAATAATAATTTCAATTTTCTATGTTCCATAGTTCTCAAAAAAAATGTTTTGTGAAAGACGGACACGAGAGTGATCGTACAAGAATTCCTGTTTGTCCTTTTAAGGATTTGAGTCCCTATGAAACTTGTTAATGTTTATTGTTCAATAAATAGCTTCTTAATCGTCGTGAAATTTTTACACGACCTCCTGAATACCTCATGTAAAAACATCATTTCAGAATTCTATCATCATAACTTCAACCTCCTTAAGGGTTAAAATGAAAAATGATGAGAAAATTCTGAAAATTTTGTATGTTTTTGTATGAAGTATTTAAGAGGTCGTGTAAAAATTTCACGGCGATTAGGAAGCTCGTTATTAAATAATTGACATTTTGTTAAAAACAATTTTTCCAACAAATAAAAAAAATATTTATCAATAAACTTCGTTTTGTTTCCGTTGCTTTCAGTATATTGTAGATGTAAAAAATCGAGAGGTTAAAAAAAACTTATCGCAAAGTTATATCAGTTTCCATAAGACTACGTTTAATTTACTTTGTTAATATTAATTGTTCGATAACGAGCTTCCTGATCGTCGTGACATTTTTACACGACCTCTTAAATACTTCGTCCAGAAACATACCAAATTTTCAGAATTTTCTCATCAATTGCGATTTGGGACTCAACATCCTCAAGGAGAGTTATTTTCTTTGCATAAATATCAAAAGTATTGCAATAAGATGAAAATACATATCCGACGGGACAACTCAATCTCACGAAACGTCCGGAACTCTTTTGACTCTGATCAAAGTCCATTTTGAGTACGGACAGAAGTAAGATCGGTGTATCAAGAGTGTGAGGGAATATTAGCGTATTTTGGACTTGCACACAAACGCGTATTACACGTACATGAAACGCGACGACGACGATGACGACGACGTTGACGGAGATTGTGGTGACGCAGACTCCGTCATGAGACACAGAGGGTCTGTGATATCTGCGAGTAATATCACGGGGACGTGGTCATCTTAATAGAGTCGTCGGTCGTCGCTCGACGCGTACACCCGTAAAGCGAAAGCCACGCACCAATGATTTTAATGAGATTCGCAAGTCGGACCGGCGGATTCGCCAACGTCGAAGTGACGATATCGTTTTGCTCGTCCTGCGTGGCAAAACTCGCTCCGGCAGACACATAAGGCATCGCAGTATACGTTATACTCTCGACTGGACCTTCTGAAACTTTTTGCCCCACGTATAAGCGTGTATGTACGTCATATCTGGCATGATAAGAAGATACATTTGCAAATATAAGACGCCGTAACATTTTGCATTCCTCTTGGGAATATAATCGACGTTATGCCACGAGTAAAAAGCAAATATCAAGGCTTTAGATATATTAGCTTTGTAAAAAAAAAGTTGATGGAATCGAAGGTCGAAACCCTCACTGAGAAAAAAGTTCAGTTGAAACAACGAAATCTATTTATTTGAAAAAAATTTGGTTGATTCAATATTAATTTTTTCGAAATAATGAAACTATAATTAATTCAACAAATGGATTTGGTTAACCATAAGATATGAGGTGAACGAAATTATTTGGTCAATTTCCGGATACAGTTCAGTCCAATTTACATGTTACTGAGTTGCTGTACAGAAATATTTCGTTGATTGAACTGAAACTTTCGCAACGATTTAACCGATTTAACTAAAACTTCCACTGTATCTTTGTTGAATTACCAAAATGATCTCGTTGAACGTCCGGAAACAAATATTTGGTTGAGTCAAACAAATTTTTGCATTTTCAACAAAATTGTTTTCTCAGTGCTGTCATAAGTTTATTTTTGCTGTGATTGAAAATAGTAAAATTACATGATGCTGATTGCATCGTCGCAACGCAACGAAAATAACTTTTATTCACATTTTTATTATTAATATTTATTAACATTTTTATTTGCTTCTTCATTTACCATCCCAAGTCTTTAAGGGGTCACTCTAGGTTTTACAAAAAATACTTTTTTTTGTTACAAAGGTAGCTTAGTATGTCTAGAATTATATTCCAAAAGTTTATGTGGGTGAAAAATCCCTAAGTACTCAATTTGCGTATTTTAGTGCAACCCCTCTTCATCCGCAACGGGCTTTTTTCTACAAATTTCAAACGCGTTTTTCTCAAACTACATTTTTTAAGTTCAAACTCATAATTCGAACAAATTTCAATCGATTCATTTGAAATTTTAACTGTACATTCAAAATAACGTTCTCTAAAGCAATACGTAAGATTTTTTCATTATATCGCATAGTTCCTGTTTTATAAACAATTTCCTGGTGATTTTCTCATAGCATTTTATACTTTTTGATTTAGGAATGCGCCATTTCCACAAAAAACAGCATATCAAAAAAATCCTACGTACTTCTATAGCTATTCGTATATATTATCGAAAAAACTTTGGTGTTTAATCTTAACTAAAAAATTATAGGAGCTGTTGGTTCGGCCGTCGACCTTCCAGAAATAAAGGCGTCATGGGAAAAATGCTGCACAGTCGCCATTTTGACATATATCGCCATAAAAAAACAATTTTGTATTGCCATTTAGATGTATAATAAAACACCTTTTTTGGAAATCCGATTTATTTTATGGTTTCGCCAAACAAAGCACGAAATATGCCCTTTTTAGTCTGTAGAGTGGCCTAACCCCTTAAGAAAGATCGCAAAATACATTTCGACGGTTATTTACTTTGGAAATTCTCAGGAAATGTGAATTTGATAAGAAAATAAACTATTTCCCTTGCGTTTGAACGATTCAAATTTTAGCAGAACGAAATCAATGAATTATGGGTATTTTTAAATGACTATAAATATAAAAAAACGTGACGAGCATAAAATCGTCCTTCTTAATTTGATAATGTTGATAATTGAGCGTTAACCTTGTACCAGCAATCGTCATAAATTTTAACAGTTCACTAATTTCTTCAACACCGCAAAAAATTGAAGTGTCGGAATGAACTTGGTGGATCTTGGTTATAGCACGATTTATAAATTTTAAAAAAATCCTTATCTGATAAAGAAGACCTATATAGTTTCATATAATAAATTGCAATAAGTGTTCAACATCTGTGTTTTATTTCATTTTGATAGTTTTCCTCCGACAACGCTCAGGTAAAGCGCTTTCATTGGAAAACGTCAAAGTCACATAAAATTTGCACACTTTGAGCAATCCTTCACCGAGTTGAGAAAATCAACTTCTTTTATGAAGAAGCAGAATAATATTATTTTCGAGAAGCATTAACATTGACTTAAGGGGTTATACGCAGTCAGAAGGTTGAAAAAAGTGATTTTCCAAGAATTTCTTCTGGAAAGAAATTTTCATTTATTAACGTAAAAATTTATCTATATATTTTTATAACTCTCAACTTCATTTTGAAATTTTTCTTTTTAAAAATAAAGATTCTCAAAGGCGCTAATCTCCAGCAGGTCCTTTAAAAAAAGGCCTCTTGGGATGAGCACGATATCTCTGGATTGGATCATCAAAAATCAAAAAATAAAAAACATCTCATCAATAGAAGGTATAATTCAGTATTGAATCAGAGGAATAAACAAAATATCTACTTTTAACAAAATGGCGGCTTCTAAAAATAAATAAAAATAAAAAAGATTTCTGATGAAAATTGTTGCCTTAAATTGCTTATAAAATGGAAAATATTTACATTAAGAAAATGAAATTTGAAAGAAATCAATTTTGACTGCGCAGAATCTTGGTCTTGAATCTTGCTTCTTCTCTTAAATAAAACCGAGTTCTCATTCTTAATCCAACGACGAATAATGTTCGTTGCTTTAAGGTGATATCCAGAGGAAGCGATTTTGAGGGTCAAATACAGAGTATGTACGTGATATCTATAATCCGAGAATGAAAACTCGCGGTCGAGGTCCAAACCGGCGCTCAATTGAGTTTCGTGGTTGTCTCTTTCTCGCCTTGATAAAACGCGACGGGGCGAATGAGAAAGCGGGGAGGGGATGCTTGGACTCGGGAATTTTCGTCGGTGCGAGTATCTCTCGTTCGTGGGTGCACAAAGCGGTCTGCTGGACTTAACGTGATTAGCAGAGATACCCCCAGTGGTCCGGCAGCGACAGTAGCAGCATCACCATCGCCACAAGCTCGAATTATCCGCGGTCCAGACGTTCAGGCACAGAACTACCCTTTCGCCACTGCGCTCGCTTTTGCTTCAACCCCTTCGACTCTCGCGGCAGAGTGAACCCTTATATCCACAGTCCCTGACTATCAATGTACCGGATCTGGCATATCATAGCTGATGACCATTTTGTGGTGACCAAAATTCCAATACAACATCTAAAATCCATTAAACGCAAATTCAACCAAAATCGTTTAGCATTCTAAACCTAGGATTCTAATCTAGGATTGATTCACCATTGTCTCCTTATTCAACCCTAGACGTAGTAAAAAATTTGGCTCGGCGTACCGTTTCTATTTACGATAAATGAAACGACTAGCAGTGGTTTTGCTTCCTAACAGCAACGTAATCTTCAGATCATTGGATTTCTAGTGACGTTAAATCTCGTTTCATAGATGCAAAGTCTACAAAGTACACGGTATTTCTGGTGTAAGGGTAAGGGTGTGTACATGGACATTCTCCCACACAAGGATTGTCAGTAGCGCTGGCGATCGTGGGCTGAAAGCTGCAACTGCAGACTGAGAGTCCCTGCGAGTATGAAACTCAATTTGATTCCTGCTTCACCGACCCCTCGCTCGATGTCAGGGTGGTCTTGGACCCCGCGGAAAGGGAAAAGGATACAGAGGGAGAGAGCAAAAGGGAGAGGGCGAGAGGATGGAGCAAAGATGAGAAGGAGAGGGATTGAATGTACGAGGAAAAGGGAGAGAAGCTTGCAGAGGGGTGATCGCGGCACGGCATCCACCACCACCATCACCACGACCGCCCTGGAAAGGAGGTTGCTCCCTGGGGCGAGCGACTGACCCGACATCCTGCTGGATCCAGCCACTCATATTGCCAATTACCAACTCGACGACCCTCTCGCTCTTACACTCGCTTCGGACTTTGGATGATTCGAAGCACTTGCAGCCTGGTCCAGTTACAGGCTCTCTTGCATCCCCTTCTTTTGCCTCCCCACACGCTTATAACCACCCCACCGGCAATGGCTCGCTACTGTATACGTATTTCCGGACGTCAACCGGCTGCGGCAACCATCCTACCGAGAGAAAGACAGAGAGAGAGAGAGAGAGAGAGAGAGAGAGAGAGAGAGAGAGAGAGAGAGAGAGAGGGAGGAAGCGAGAAGAGAGAAAGAGGAAGCTCGTTGCCGACCATCTATATATGGTGCATTCCACGTTCAATCACGCGGTCATCGGCCTGACCCCCTCGGACTTTGATGTCCAGTGAATTGTGGGTTTCTTTTGGCCGAAAACATAACCTCAAATTTTTAGATTTTTTTTCATTTTTTAGGGATTACTCAATCATTAAATTGAGGGAAAACAGCCTCAACGGCCTGAAATAAACAGTAGGTTCAAACACAATCAAAAAATTAAAAAAAAAATGGTAGTTATTTTTAGCCCATTATCGAACTATGACGAAAATATCTGCTTTGGGCCCTGGTTTCTGTGAAAAAAATGTCATCAATTTGAAAAAAGTCCCTCTTTATGTTTTCCATCAATTTAATGATTTTTTAGCTCGGGTGATCCCTAAAAAATAAAATAAAAATTTCTAAAAATTTGAGGTTATATTTTGGGCCAAACGAAAACCACGATTCATTGGGCATCAAAATCCGAGGGGGTTAGGGCTATGACCGCGAGATTTGAAGTGGGATGCCCCATATATATGTACATACAGAAAGTCACCAATACGCCCGGGGAAACTCCAACCGTTGATCCTCGCTAGAGCTAAGCACAAACTGCAAATCAAATCACTCTCTTCGATGGAAGGTTGAAAATCATCGGAGACAATTTGATTGTGCAGAATATGATAGAGAGATGGGGAGGAATTTTGCTATTATTGCGAAAGGTTTAGACTTGGAGTTTAAATTGGTTGAGATTCCAAATGAATTGTGGAAGAGGAGGAAGAGAAAAGAAAAAGTGGTGCCAAAGAGAGGATGAGGTATGTAGTTAGGTTAATTGCGTGCAACCGCGCCTACAGGGGTAGCTTAACACGCGAACCCCCATGCTTGTATGCATGCTTGCTATTTACTTTTTTTCGAGGGAGAGAGTATATAAAATAGACAAAATAAGAGCCGAGCATACGAGTCGCCTTAGTGAATTAAATACCCTTGACCGGTTGGGAGTTAATGATGGGTCAATTTTCGAATGAGTTCCAGGCCTCTTAATTGATCTTTGTCACTTTTTCAATCATAATTTTTTTTTTTAATTATTTTTCAGGTTCTAGACTGCGCTCGTTTTCTTCGTAATCGTTGAAGCTCCAAAACGCCGCTTTGTTCATCCGATTCTGATGATTTTTCGATTTTTAGCAGATTTTCACAGTTCGACAATCGATTTTTGCAAATTCTCTTAAGGGGAAAACCCATATAAATGGTCGAAGATGACGAGGAATTTCGGGATTTTTTTCCAGCGCAACTACTGGACCAATTGTTTTCAACTTTGGAGGCTATTTTATTGTACATTCGAAGACTTGAAAAACATTTTTTTTAATCGAAAGTAAGTATTCATCAACAGCCTGCAACCAATCGTTGTCGAACGAATTTTTCCCGCGATGTCGAATTGCGGCAGCTGTATTTTTTTTGTTTTTCATTAGAAACGAAAAAATCAGAAACCATTACATTCTATATGGAAGTACGTGGTCGATAAATCAAGAAAAGTTTCAAAAGTTAAATATTGCAATAATGGCGGCACTCAGAGAAAAAAGATCGAATTTTCACCGAACATTTTTATGCAAAAAATGATTGTTAAATTCATTTTTTTTTTAAATAGAGGTTTACCGACGAAGGTTTGCAATTATGCATCTAAAAATATTTGGTTGAAATGAATCGAATGAATAGTTTTTTTTTATCGCTGCCGCAAATTTCAAAAATGTAGTTTCGAGTAAATCGCGTTTAAAAGTTAATCAAAGTCCCTGGTACCTTAAAAAAATGTTTTTTAAGTCTTTGAATGTATACAATAAAATAGCCTCCAAAGTTGAAAACGATTGGTCCAGTAGTTGCGTTGAAAAAAAATCCCGAAATTCCTCGTCATCTTCGACCATTTATATGGGTTTCCCCCCTTAAGGCATACTCAAAATTTTGGCTCTGAACTGCGCTCATTCTCTTCGTAATTGTTAAAGGTTCAAAATCCTGCTTTTGTCGTTGTATTCTAACCACTTCTGAGCTCTGAAATAGTGACAATATAAGTGCACGATTTTAAAATAGTGACAATAGTGACTCACTGGCAATTCTGTCTTTGGAAGTTCAGATTGTAGAACCTTAAAGTTTATGGAAAAGATAAGAGTGAGTAAACACTCAAAAATCTTCAGAAAGGAAGGCATTGTTTTGCGTGGTTTTGTTTTCCACAGTATTCTTAGTTGAGGCTCCAAGAATCTTCAAAATGGAAGAGGACAAAATAGTAAAGGTCAAGCACTGACCTAACGATCTTTTCACGAGAACAAATACATAAAGTCCTACATTTTTCACCTTACAGCTGTAATGAAAACCGCGAAACAATGCGATCGAAAAATCACTTAGGTTTATTGGAAGTCGGACAGACGTGACTCTCTACCCTCACATTCGTGTCTCTCGTTCGCCCTTTTCCACGGATCTCTTTTTCCTTCGGTATTTCTGCTACAGAAAACCATTCGGTAATCGTATATATAAAATCTATATGTCACGTGTGGTACAGACGGACGACTTTATGCGTCATAAAAACGGAAAGGAGAAACACAGAGAGAGGGAGAGAGGGTTAGAGAATTTCCACGACTGTGAGGGAGGAAAAACGAAAACAGAAATGCCTCATCCTCGTTTCGCAAAGTTTCACATATTGAAGAAGAAAGATGGAGAAATAAAAGGAGGCCAAGGAGGGCCGTGTAGATGCGAAAGAGACCGGGGTGAGTTTAACAAATATCGAAGTCTCGTGAAAACGTCGAAGCAACCCCCGCGGGTGTCCCCTTCGACACGCTTACCCGCTTCTATGCCCTCTTCTTCTTCGTCTTCTCCTTCCATCTTCCCTTCTCGTACACATCACCCTCGCAAACGCCAAACTTTCCAGTTTTAAACTCGTCTAAATGTTTCGACTTTTTTCATCCCTTACACTTTCGGTATTTCACACATAGAGTCACTCTCGGGCGCAACCCCTCGACATTGCGGTTCTTACTTTACCGCTGTAAAAGCAAGAAAAGCAAAATATGCCCCGGACATTCGACACAAGTCCTCGATGGTTATGATTCGTTCCTTGAAAACGATAAACCGATTCTCATACGTTTGAGGGCTCTCGCGTTCTTTGTGGGGAGACTTCATACCGACGTTATCACTTTAATATTTTTGTCCAAACTTTGTTTGACCCCTGTAAATGGGATTAAAGGACATTTTGATAAACAGGATTGCATAAAAACGGCTCTATTAAATTTTGCCCAGAAAAATGGTTAAGAATGCTGAAACGAAGGAAACAGTAATGTCGATTAATCAATAATCGTTCTTATCGATAGAATAATTTACATATGGATCATTCCATGTCTAATCGACCAAGAGTTGGAATCGACCCTTTTCAATTTCGATGAAATTTGGTCAGCAGTTTTCGTTTTTAATAAAATGAAGTCTTACCAAAAGAAAAAAATTTAATTTTTTTTTCGACAGTTATGCAAGATTCAAAATTTCACAGTTTTTTAAATCTTTCAAGTTTGTTTTTTAATTATCTCGAAAACTATTGTAGTTACGAAAAAATCATTCTGGTTTCGTCTTGAAGAGTATACTTGTGGCTACGAAAACAAAAAAACTTCCGAAAAAAATGTTTGAAAATGATGAATATAAAATTTCAGCATTTTTAAGTACAAGGTAATATATAAAAAAGATTTAACCAAAAGTTTAATGTCGGTCGTGGATTTACACGATCTTGAAAAATTCAAAAATTCATATTTTTGAAAAAACAAAAAACACCTTTCTCAAAATTTCAGGATCTTTTAAGATCAGTACAAGGTATCATATAAAAAAAATTGGACTAAAATGTTAATGTTGATCGTGGATTTGCACGATATTAAAAAATTCGAAATTCTCCAAATTCATCATTTTTCAACATTTTTTTCGGACTTTTTTTTTCGTAGCCACAAGTATACTCTTCAAGACGAACCCTGAACGATTTTTTCGTAACTATAATATTTTTCGAGATATTAAAAAATAACCTTGGAAGATTTAAGAAATTGTGAAATTTTGTATCTTGCATAACACATTAGAACAAAAATATTATTTTTTTTCCTTTGGTAGAACTTCGTTTTATTAAAAATGAAAACTTCTGATCAAATTTCATCGAAATTGAAAAGGGTCGACTCTAACTCTTGGTCGATGGAGTGACCCATATCTATACCATAACTCTGCATAACTTTTTGAAACCTAATTGACATCTGTTAAGGGGGATTGTCGAGTGCATTTAATCCACAATGATCACACTTGCCCAGATTATCATAAGTCACAGCGGGTCAATTTGACCCGAGCCAACTTTGAGCGATTACTGAAACAAAACGTCGTATTATATTTCCGTATATAAATTCAGAGACATAATTTGAACATTTAAAAATAGGCTCTCATCAAGGAAATTGTAAATTTTCTATTTTCAAGTACCGAAAAAAATTCCTGAAAAAAAAGTGTTTGGAATAACGCGGTTTTCTACTTAAAAATTCATATCTTTTTCAATTTTCAATATTTTTTCGTAAAAATTTAGCTCGATACTCTTGAGTTATGGTAATTTCATAAAAAAATAGTTTATCAAAAAAATATGACTGCTTACGTACCGTAAACTAGACATTTCACCGCACACTTAGATGGCGGTATGAGTCCGGTTTTCGCCGGTTTACTACTTTTAATATTAGATTTTTCAAAAAAGAGTCCGGGTCACTTTGACCCACGGTGATCATTCACGGGTTAAGTCTCGATTAGCTTAAGAAAATCTTTAAAAAAAATAACTTTATTCTTTCAAGAATAAAATAATTATCAAATTTGAAAAATGAGCATGAAAATTCTCAATGGATTTATTTTCTTTTTAAAAAATATCCAACCCCGGATCTCAAAGAAAGTTTGGATAATAATTTCGAATCAATAATCAGGAAATTAATCGTAATGTCGGTTTCAATTCTTCCTTCAACTTCTTATCTCCGTATTTATGTTGTACTTTGTTTAATTTTACATTCCAATAAACAATATCCAACCCCAGATCTTAAAGAAAGTTTGGATAACAATTTCGAATCAATGATTCAGGGAATCAATTATAATGTTGGTTTTAATGCTTCCTTCAACTTCTTATCTCCATATTCATGTTGTACTTTGTTTTATTTTTCAGTCTATCCGTTTCTTACATTCCAAAAGACGATTCCACATGTATGTCTCCGCATTAAGAAGACGTGAGTACATCGTCGTCGAGAGAATAAGAAATACGTCTATTTCTTATATTCTTTCGACGATTTTCCTCGTGCAGTCACACGACGAAAATCTTCGCGACTCTCCGAAAAGCCATTGAAGCAGAGCACGGAAAGAATCGGGGTGGGGGGGGGGGGGTTTATATGCACATCCCCTTTGATGTTTTCACGCATGACTTTGAGATTCACGTAAAGCTGCGGAATACGTATGTCGAGAAATTCAACCGAGATACGCTTTGCTGCAGCATCTCTATAAAATATATGTCTATCGTACACAGCATTATGCAAGTACGTTGAAAGTAACGATCCCAATTTTTCCCCGCTTCCACTCTCTGTCACGATTGTCTGAAAAATACACTCGCTGTTTTCCGTGTAAAATTCATATTTTTCAATCTGACACGAAACGTGAAAAACTATGATAAATAAAAAATAATTTCTCTAATTGTTTTTTACTCAGAGATCCGTACTTTAAAAGCAAAAAATCGAATGCTTAAAAAATTACTTTAATTTATAATACTTAGAATTCCTTAAATTTCCGGATAACTACCGCTTTTCTAGCATAATAGTTGCTGAAACAAAATCTGTAAACTTGAAAAAAAAAATTGGATTAATCAATCATGTGAGGGATCATTTGAGAAAGAGGCGCATATAAGGATTCTTAAAATATTTTCTTTAGAATTTTTGGTCTAGCAGTTTTAAGGATGTATTCTGGTCTAGAATGTTGAGAAAATAAATTTTTTTTAAATATTCTTAAAGTTTAGAGCTGTAACAATATATGGTCGAAAAAGAATTTTTAAATTCAAATAAAATACGGAATTGTAGCTATTTTAGTGACGCAGCCCCGTTTTTTTGCCCCGACTTTAACGGCTCATAACTTATTTCATTTTCATTTTTTTTCTCGAAATTTGTTTTGTTTATTAATAAATATGTTGCAAAAAAAGAACGCTAAAAATATAATTTTTTTTTATCACGCTCGACAAAACGCTCAAAATGTATGTCTCTAGACCAGAATACCAACTTAAGAATATACAATTGTTAGAATTCAGTCTGAAGCCAAAATTTTAATTTTATTCAAGTTAGTAAAAATTGAATAACAGATCACTGAAAAATTTCGACCTCATAATAATACCTGAAAAAATAATATTTCAGGTCAAAATAGGTGTTTTATAGTATCGGGCCTACACGGAAAAAAATTATCAGTGACAATTCATGTGTAATACTTAAAAAATTACTGAATTCAATGCAGAATATACGGTTCAGAACTGTAATTCAGGCGTTTTACTGGGAATCCATTATAAATTAATGGATTTAATGTAGTTTCTACCTTTCAAGTCATTATGAATGATGATTTACACTGTAAAAAATGCAATGTTCACCGCAAAAAAATGACAAAGTAGAAATAACAAGCAGAAACGACGAAATGCACTGTGTCAAACTGTAAAATTTACAATGGTCTCTGTAGAATGTTCAAAGCACATAATTAGAAATTGCAGTGTTCCCAGTGAAATATCAAATGCGCGCCGCAAAATATGCAACGTCAATTTCAATTTTTACAGTGTGACACCGTAACGGGACGACCTGCGGCGTGCCACGATCTCTGCGTTTCGCCCGAGATCCGCTAGATAGCGTCGGACGACGCGCCCTCTCGCACCAGCGAGAGAGCCACCGAGCACTTATAAGGTCCGATGTATTACCAACATCGGCGTCCTCAATTGACATACAATTGTTGGAACATCACCCGCGTTCTGTGGTCAAGCAGTCCTATGGACTGAAGACTACATTTTCTATCACCATTGCATTTCGGTGACGCTCGCGCTCTTTATGGGTGCAAGGTTAAACTAGATTCGCTTCATTAATTGATCTCACGATTAATTAGTCAAGTACAAGCCCCTCGTAGCTATGATCCTGAGCGAGGATAAATAACGGTTTATTGCAATATTTGAATAAATTGGAATTTATTCGAATATCGAAACGTTTCACTACACTAAAATTTATTTTAGAAATTGCAGTATTTTCAGTGAAAAATAAAAAAACGTACCGCAAAATATACTACGTTCTTTTCAATTTTTACAATGTACACTGTAATTTTTTCACGGGCCCTGGATAATTTTTACAATGTGAAATGTGTAAAAAGTTCACCGGATACAACAGAAATATAACGTTTCACATAGTGTACATTTTACCGTTCCACACTGTAAAAATTCTTCTGATGGACATGTACCATGTCATATGTGACATCTGTATATTGTATTAAATAAATATGCAAATTTCACTGTTTGCCCTTCCAGGAGGCGCTGTCGATGGGGAAAACTGTAGAAATTAATTGAAACCTCAGCAGTTCCCACTGATCATTTTTTTCCGTGTAATTGCGCGAGTCCGACTTGGCCGGTATTTTTTTCTCTCAAATCCATAAACTCGAAGCATCGATACTTCCGTTCGTACAGTTAGTACGGTCGCTCTTCTCTGCATCAGGGCCGAGTCGAGTTGAAAGCTCGCCGGAAACGGGCGAGAAAGAGCAACCGGTGTACGCGTACACCCCCGAAATACATAACCGTACATCTGTACTCGTATGAATATTCAACCCCGTGTTACGTATATCTAACATGTGAAAAACGAAGAGCGAAAAGCGATAAAATGGTGGGCCGAAGAGTTAGAGGCTCGCTGACCGCACTATTGGCTGCGATAGAGCGCGAGAGAGATGCATTTTGTTGGCTGCGATTACAAAAGTGAGAGCGCGTGTATCTACGAACGGGTGAGTCTGATTTGCGCTGCGCCGATTCTCCACCGTGGTAAGGGTTGCGTTACGAGAAGTGGCGAACGAGAGAGTGAGAGAAGGGGGGGTGAATTTTTTTGGTGGAAAGGGTTTCCCCTTACCACCAAAAAAAGGATCGGTGCGTTCTGTTTGAAAAGCATACGTATGTCTCGATTGTATACAGAGGAAGGAGAGAGGAGGGCAAAATGGACACCTCTAAAATTATTGAAAAAATTGAAAAAAGTAGAGAATGAGAAAATTGTCATCATAATTGGCGTTAATATTCTTATATTGACTCACTCACGCGCAATCAGATCTAGATTTTGATATCTTCATGACAATTTCCCATGAAGAGTTGGAATTTTTTTTTTAAATTGTCACTCTCATCGCATTCAAGAAAAAAACACCTCCACTCTAATGGGTCATTCCATGTCAAATCGACCAAGAGTTGGAATCAACCCCTTTCAATTTCGATGAAATTTGGTCAAAAGTTTTTGTTTTTAATAAAAAGAAGTTCTACCAAAGGAATGAAATTTTAAAAAATTTTCGAAAGTTATGCAATAGTCAAAATTCCCCAATTTTTCAAATCTTTCAAGGTCATTTTTTTAAATATCTCGAAAGCTATTATAGTTACAAAAAAATCGTTCAGAGTTTGTCCTGAAGAGTATACTTGTCGGTGAGAAAAAAAATATTCCGAAAAAAAATTCTGAAAAATGATGAATTTGGAGGATTTTGAATTTTT
Organism: Alloplasta piceator; assembly: GCA_946863875.1. Classification (NCBI taxonomy): domain Eukaryota; kingdom Metazoa; phylum Arthropoda; class Insecta; order Hymenoptera; family Ichneumonidae; genus Alloplasta; species Alloplasta piceator. The sequence continues at coordinate 7,930,887 of OX333072.1, read as the reverse complement.
TAAAATCGTGCAAATCCATGATCAACATTAAATTTTGGGTTCGATTTTTTTTATATAATAACTTGTACTGATCTTAAAAGATCCTGAAATTTTCAGAAGGGTGTTTTTTGTTTTTTCAAAAATATGAATTTTAAAATTTTTTAAAATTGTGTAAATCCACGATCAACATTAAATTTTTAGTTAAATTTTTTTTATATAATATCTTGTACTGATCTTCTAATTATTAAACAAAAAAAAACCATCCTGAAAATTTCAGGATCTTTTAAGATCAGTAGAAAGTATTCTATAAAAAAAAAATTAAACCAAAAATTTAATGTTCATCGTGGATATGCACGATTTTAAAAAATTCAAAATTCTTCGAATTTATCATTTTTCAAAAAAAAATTTCGAAATATTTGTTTTTTTCGTAGCCACAAGTATACTCTTCAAGGCGACCACAGAACAATTTTTTCGTAACTATAATATTTTACGAGATATTTAAAAAATAAACTTCAAAGATTTAAAAAAATTGTGAAATTTCGAATCTGGCATAACTTTCAAAATAAATTTTTGAAATTTTTTTCCTTTGATAGAACTTCGTTTGATTAAAAACGAACACTCCTGATCAAATTTCATCGAAATTGGAAGGGGTCCATTCTAACTCTTCGTCGATTTGACATGGAACGACCCAATAGTATTATGGTAATAAAACCCTCCTTTACTAAAATTGAATTTTGCCAAAAATTTGCAAAAATTGACCGCGCAGATTGGTCCAAGTTTTGCATATTAAGGTGATGTGAAAATCGAAGGAAATCGTTTTTTTTTCAACGCTCACTTGAATTTTCGAAAAAACGGAATTTTCGGGGTGGTGTTCTTTTTGCCCCCATTTCCCCTACGTACAGATATCAGTGTTCACTTTGGTATATGATGCTGTATGGCGTGTATATATACATATAGTGGTGTGCTGTGAACGAGATCGGGTGCCGTGTAAGATGTAATTTTCAATACCCAGCTAGCGGGGTCTCTGGAGGCGTCCCGGGGTAGCCACAATTCCGGGGGTTTACCGTGCCCTGTCGACGTAAACTCTCCTTCGTAGTCGTGCCCGCTTTCTCTATCCAAAAAGCCACCCCATTGCCCGACGCCACGACCCCCCTCTGCCACCCTTAACTCCCCCGGCAGGAACGACCAAGTCAACTATATCCCGTGAACACCACTTACTCCGAGCCCCATCAATATACAATGTCCATAGGTATACATATAAATGTATTATACAGTTGAAAATGCCCGTGTCGTGTCGTATACGCGCTGACTGCCAATGCAACTCGATGCAACCAACATGTCGATGTCCACTTGGAAATTTCTCCATTCCAAAGTTACACTTTGCGCGATTCCAGTTGTTTATAGCTATGAGTCCGCACAATTCCCATCACGATTTATCGGAAAAGTTGATACAATCATTTTCGATAATTTTGCTTTTCATCCAAAAATACCGATCCGAAAATGGACACCTAACGCTAACTACAATGATAAATTCAACATTCTCTAATTTTTTAAATTTTCAATTTTGTTTTCAATAACCATTGATAGTGTCTATTATACCCCCCCCCCCCCCCCCCTCTATCCCCTATAATATTCCACAACTGATCATAACCCTAAAAATAAAATGGACAAAATGTAGGTATGTAGGTAATGTTTTGTAAGATATGCTTCTGGTAACTAGTTGTTTAGGGCAATCATTTTCGTGGTTACCGCGAATATATTATTGGTTGCCAAACACCCAACCAATAAAAAGTTGATTGCGGGAATCACGAAAATGATTGTCCTAACCAACTAGCTACTAGAAGCAAATCTTACAAGCCAGTTGGTTGCTACAACTAACTCGTTTTTTCCGTGTTGATGAATCATTTTCTTCATCGTACACGGAAAAAACGACTTAGTTGGTCCAACTTAGTGCTCTGAGCTCTAGAAGAGACATTGGTTGGATCAACTAATTATTTAGTTGAGTTAGTTGTGGTAACCAATAATCTAGTTGATCCAACCGACTATCTAGTTGATCCAACCATCTATCTAGTTGATCCAACCAACTATCTACTTGATCCAACAAATTTCTCTTCTGGCGCTCAGAGCACTAAGTGTTTGGTTGGACCAACTAAGTCGTTTTTTCCATGTAAAACCCGAAGTTTTTTCATGATGTCGTGACTGCCAAACTTTTATTACGTATTCGATCATGGACTAATCCTATCCTCGTGTCTCGTCTTTCTTCGAGTTTATATAGGGACACCGCGGAGCTTTCGAAAAGCTATACAGGGGACAGCGGAGCGTTGATGCTTTCATGACGCTGAGAGGTGAGAGGCATCCACGGGAGAACGTCAGCAGCTACGAAAAGACTCTTGTTCGAGCTACGAGAATCCACAAGGGAGAGCTGAGAGTCACACTGATCTTGCTCTTTGCCGCGGGAGCCATTGGAGTGCATCCTTCTAAACCAACCATGCTTATGTGCACTATACATATCTTACCCTTTCCATATCCCACCCTCTGTCATACTATATAGGGGGCATTCCACGCCAAACCGACCACTTTTGAACTCGACCCCTTTCGATTTGGCCGAAAGTATTTTATCCTTTTCTACCCTATGAAAAACGTTTCTCGGAATTTTTTCAAATTTTTTTATCCAACCAAAAAAAGTTATAAATCTTTGAAAAAAATGACTTTTTCCAAAATAAGTTTAACTTTTTCAAAATTTGACTTGCCTGAACGTTTTTTTTCAAAATTTTCGTTTTTAAATGTACTTTTTGAAAAAAAAAATACTAAAAATTTATTGAAACCCATCTTGATCGTTTTTTTTAATAGATTTTTGGAAAAAATCGAAAAATTCTCGATGAATACCATTTTCGATTTTTTTTTCTTTTTATTATATCGAACTTTGACACTTTCTGCAAATCCTCAAATTTTTTCAGAGTGGTGTGTTTTTTATTTGTTTTCTTTTTCAATTGAAAAAAAAAATTTCAACTAGTATTATTTCTCATAAAAGCATGTTGCAAATTTTTGAGGGTGTTCAGAGAACTTCCAAATTAAGAAAAAAAGAATAAAAACAAAAATTGAAAGTGGTAATTATCAAAAAAATTTGATTTTATTCGAAAAATTAAGATAAAAAATAGAAGGAAGCGCTGAATAATTATTTTGTATTTTAATTCAAAGAGTACATTTAAAAACAAAAATTTTGAAAAAAAAACGTTCCGATAAGTCAAATTTTGAAAAAGTTGTAGCTATTTAAAAGAAACAAATTTTTTCGATAATTATCACTTTCAATTTTTGTTATTATTTTTTTTTTTTAATTTGGAAGTTCTCTGAACACTCAAAAATTTTCAGAATGGTGTTATGAAAAATAAGGATAGTTGAAAATGTTTTATTTTTCAATTGAAAAAAAAATAGAAATAAAAAAGATATCACTTTAAAAAATTTTGAGGATTTACAGAAAATGTCAAAGTTTGATATAATAATAAGAAGAAGAAGAAGAAAAAACAAAATGGTCATCAACGAGAAATGTTCGATTTTTTCCAGAAATCTAAGAAAAAAACAATGAAGACAGGTTTCGATAATTTTTTTGTATTTTTTTTCAAAAAGTACATCTAAAAACGAAAATTTTAAAAGAAAAACGTTCCAATAGTCAAATTTTAAAGAAGTTATAGCTATTTAAATAAAAGCAATTTTTTTAATTCGTAACTTTTTTTGCTTGGGTAAAAAAATTTGAAAAAATTCTGAGAACGTTTTTCATAGGGTAGAAAAGACAAAAAACTATCAGCAAAATCGAAAGGGGTCTGGTTCAAAAGTGGTCAATTTGGCGTGGAATGCCCCATGGATACCCTGTCTAACCACCCCCATATTCCTTCAACCCGCTCACTTCTCTTTCTCGAGCATTTTCTTACCTCTTCATCCTTCTCGCAATTTCTTCATTCTCATTTTCCATCCTGTTGCAACAGATGCGATACTCTCGGATTTCCAATGCACTCTTTATTCCACACCGAGCTGACATACCGCCGGTTCTTTGCTTCCAACTTCTCTCTTGGAAATTCCTCTCGTCGAGAGACACTCTCTTCTTCAGCAAAAGTCACGGCACATTCAAGACGCCTGCTTTTCGTACGTCTTCACGAAAAACCGCGCCGCCGCGTACATTCCTTTCGCTGTTTTTTCTCCTGAGGATACACTGACTTCGATACTCCGTATCGAGTTACGATCGCTCGCGCTTTCACGTTTTGTACACGTACAAACGCCATCACGCTGTATGTATATGACCTATACGTGCTTATGCGAGAAACAATTCGAAGATCCAAGAGTGACGACTTTATACACCGTACGTTCCTTCTTTCTCACATGGCCCGCTTCTCCTCCTTAGCTCGGTTTTTCAATCGCCTCCATCGAGGAATCCTTTTGGATTTGATGCGCCATCTCCGAGAATGGTCTATATAAGACAGGTGAGAGGAATTTTGAGCATATGGGTGACAAAAAATTTCGATACGAGTGCCAGTGTTGCCACTTTAGCCAATTATTGGCTAAATCTAGTCACATTTACGATATTCTCAGGTACAAAAAATAATTAATGGTAGCTCCATATTTTAGCCACATTTTTTAGCTACTTTTACTGACATTAATCAATTATTGGCTAGATCTAGCCACATTTACGATATTCTCAGCTACAAAAAATAAATAATGGTAGCTTCATTTTTAGCCACATTTTCTAGCTACTTTAACTTACATTAATCAATTATTGGCTCGATCTAGCCACATTTACGATATTCTCAGCTACAAAAAATAAATAATGGTTGCTCCATTTTTTAACCACATTTTCTAGCTACTTTTACTTACATTGATCAATTATTGGCTAGATCTAGCCATATTTACGATACTTTCAGCTACAAAAAATAAATAATAGTATGCGACTCCGACTTGAAGTTAGTATCTCATCAGAATAGATATTAACACTAGCGCCATCTGTTGGTAAGATATCGAATTACTATTTAACGTGGCGCCAACGTTTGAAAATAGGCCGAGGACAACAAGAAAGAGGCTACAGCATGATTTTTTTGTACTTTTGCCGATTTAACGTATATTCACCGAATATTCACCGAGTAAGAGACTGGATTATAGCATAATCTATCAATACCATATATGGATATACACCCACATAATACACGCATATGTGGATACCGCAATCCACCACACTATGTTTACTACGCATATATTGATCTATCCGGCAAGTTGGTAGAATACTCGAGATTTTTCAATTCTGTCTTCATAAATGCGTATTTCTTTTGTTAAAAAACTTTTTTACGTATTCATAATAACTTAAATGTCGAATATTAACATGCATTACTTATTGCTTTGCCGATAGCGTTAGTTTCAATGTTGGTTTTTTTTACTTTCACCAAAGGGCGATTGTGGCTATATCTAAGAAAATCAGCAGCTAACTTCAAGCCGGAGTCGTATGCTTCAGTCTTACCAATTCTTTAAATTTATTTATTAATTTCTAAAAAATAAATGATTAAAAGTCGATTTCATCATTTTCTTCTGTCTAGCCACTATTAGCCACTTCTGCCAGAAGAAAATTCCCAGAATCTAGCAACTTTTTTGGTAAGATTTAGCTACGTCCTCCCTAGTCAATGTGGCGACACTGACGAGCGCTTTTGGTTCGAACAGAAGCCTTGTTGATAGAAGAACAAAAAGGTGATGCAAGGAAACTAGTCCTTGAGATTTCACATACTTAAGAATCACTTTGTCACTCGGATTTGGAAATTTAGTGAACCCTTGAAGAATAACCTTCATGATATCTGAAGACAAGGATCGGTTATCCGTGAATGCATCCAAACAACGAATGTTAATATTCGAATAAAAACCTTTTTATATGATAAAGTTATTTATTTCAGATAATAATTATTTGTAGGTAGGATTATTTGATGGTAGAATGGTAGGTAGGATGGTAGGTAAGATGGTAGGTAGGATGGTAGGTAGGATGGTAGGTAGGATGGTAGGTAGGATGATAGGTAGGATGGTAGGTAGGATGGTAGGTAGGATGGTAGGTAGGATGGTAGGTAAGATGGTAGGTAGGATGGTAGGTAGGATGGTAGGTAGGATGGTTGGTAGGATGGTAGGTAGGATGGTAGGTAGGATGGTAGGTAGGATGGTAGATAGGATGGTAGGTAGGATGGTAGGTAGGATGGTAGGTAGGATGGTAGGTAGGATGGTAGGTAGGATGGTAGGTAGGATGGTAGGTAGGATGGTAGGTAGGGTGGTAGGTAGGATTATTTGAGCTAAGAGTCCTAGCTCGAATGATCCTACACAGCCAAAATATAAAGTAAGCAGCCCCACGACGTGTTTTCGTGACACACGACTATCTTCAGGTGCTGAAAAAGTCGTCGAGTTGTAAATTTAACGATAATTTCACCACCTCGTCATATACGTAACATTTTACTGCCATGCGTTGCTGACTATGTTGCAGACTCGCGTGACTCGGTCATGGTGGTGACACTCGTGCCTGATCGGGCGATAACCGTCGCTTCTTTTTTGTTATCGTTCCATCGTGCCAGAACCATAATGAAACGGTTCGGAACAACGAAGCAGCCATACGCGCATAACAAAAGCGCCAATGACGCTTCGTTTCGAGGAGGAAGGTCGAAAAAAAGCGACTCGGGGCCCGGGGTAGTTTTTTTCTCACTCTCGGCTAATCAACGCACTTACTCAATTAGTTAATTAGAAGTCATTAAAGAAAATAGTGTCTGTTGTCATAGGAAACTAACGAGACACGGAATCGCGAGGTCAAAACTATATATCGTGTGTGTCACCAAGGTGTGAAGCCCTGTAACGAAAACTTTCGTGTCAAGCACGTTTAACCCGAGAATATACGGCTTGTGGCAGTTTAACGAGTGTTAACTACGCCGGCACATGGATATATCAACACGACGTGTCCTCCAGTGGAGAGTCCTGGAAGCTCGTGCCCATAAATAAGATAACAATTTTTCATCCGTAACGTCTCCCAGAGCGAAAATTCACTGGGGTGAGGTACGAGGCACCCTTAAGTCGAAAAAGGGGATGGTGGTGGATCCGCGACGTGAAAAACATTTTGAGGGGATGCTAAGGGGAGGGTAAAGGGGGCAGTGAGCGAGGAAACCAGGAAAGTTTGTAACCCTCGTTACCGGGTATCGAATTCCAATTAGATGACGATCGCATTTCCCAAGATCTCACAATGTTATCTCGCTTGCCCGATAACTCGCTGGAGAACGTTCGGAAATGGTCCGTTTTTTCTCATCTTCCACGGCGCGTTACGAGATCGTGCAAAGAGACTGTGCCAAGTAACAAAAAAAAAAAAGAAGGAAGATGTAAGAGCGGAAGAGAGAAAAGACGCGAACGCGAGCAGCTCTTCAAGTTCCCATCTCTCGTTCTCGCTGCTTCACCTACACTCTCGTCCCATCGGACGAATCGGAATGGAAACTGATTCGCTGTCTTTTGGGAATTTGCCCCTGAGAGTTTTCCTTGATTCCGCGGATATCACGCTCTCTCTCTCTCTCTCTCTCTCTCTCTCTCTCTCTCTCTCTCTCTCTCTCTCTCTCTCGGCCCTTCTCCACGAGCTCAATCAGCAACCGCGACGCCTCTCGCCAACGGTCGAATAAGTTTTTGCACGATTACTTCTCCGTGCGAGTCACCGACACCTCCGGACTTTCCTTCGGACGCCGTTGAAAGGCCATTTATTTGTGAAAAAAATGGTAAAAACCGTTTTCAGTTGAAATGGACGTTTGGTATTTGTACTTGATTACGGATGCCGCGATCGGTACCTAATTTTAAATCCAATAATCTGTTTTTGAAGTCACGAAGAATTATGTGAAATTTTTTAAGGTTTGCTTTATCGGGTCGATTTTTTTATAAAGTCAAATGATTTTGTGAAATAGAAAATTAAAAAATGATTGAAAAAAATTAATGATTACACAATTCATGGAAAAAAATATCACTATTTTTGAAATCACAGTAAATATGTTATTATGACAACATTCTCTGCTCTATATGGGTAATTCCATGTCAAATCGACCAAGAGTTGGACTCGACCGCTTTCAATTTCGATGAAATTTGGTAAGAAGTTTTCATTTTTAATAAAACGAAGTTCTACCAAAGGTAAAAAATTAAAAAAAAAAATTTCGAAAGTCATGCAAGATTCAAAATTTTTTAATCTTTCAAGTTTATTTTTTAAATATCTCAAAAATTACTATAGTTATGAAAACATCGTTCTAGGTTCGTCTTGAAGAGTATAGTTGGGGCTACGAAAAACAAAAGATTCCGAAAAAAAAAATTGAATAATGATGAATTTGGAGAATTTTGAATTTTCAAAAATCGTGAAAATCCACGATCAACATTTAATTTTTGGTTCCATTTTTTTTTGTAATACCTTGTACTGCTCTTAAAAGATCCTCAAATTTTCAGGATAGTGTTTTTTTGTTTCAAAAATATAAATTTTTGAATTTTGGTGAAAAAAAAATTTTTTTTTTTACCTCTCAGTTAAGTAAAGTTGAGCAATCATGTATTTTAACAGTAGTAATCATGTAGCGTAATTTTCAACAGTAAACAAAATTCAAATAATTATGTTTTTGAAACAAAAAAACTCTATCCTGAAAATTTCAGGATCTTTTGCGATCGGTACAAGGTATTATATTTTTTAAAAATTGAACCAAAAATTTGATGTCGAACTTGGATTCTCACGATTTTTGAAAATTAAAAATTCTCCAAATTCATCATGTTTCAAAATTTTTTTACGGATTTTTTTTTTCGTAGCCTCAAGTATACTCTTCAAGACGAATTCAGAACAATTTTTCATAACTATAATAAGTAGTTTTCGAGATATTTAAAAAATAAACTTGAAAGATTTTAAAGATTGTTAAATTTTGAATTTTGCATAACTTATGGAAAAAAAAATTTTTTTTTTTTCCTTTGGTAGAACTTCGTTTTATTGAAAACGAACACTTCTGACTAAATTTCATCGAAATTGAAAGAGGTCGATTCCAACTCTTGGTCGATTTGACATGGAACGACCCATATAGTAAAAACTGCGGTTGAGTGTGGAATTTTTCACGTTTTCATTTTTGTCATTTTTTTTTCAAAAAAATTACTTTGATTTCTGGTTTCATAAAGAATTGTAACTGTGAACAACACATCAAAACCGCAGAAACGAATTAACCAAAGAAACGAGGGCTATTTTTGAGATTAAAAAATGGATCAGTGCAAATACTGGGAATGCAATCTCGTGCCACCTTAAAGTTGAAAGTTGAATATGTTTCCTCAGCTAGTGAAAACAGAATTCTGACCTATCTTCATCCACCCTCGATTAATTATTTTTGAAATTGTAACATATTTCGAATCCATGGGCACTTTTTTGATTAATTTCCTATTATATTGTCAGCAAACAGCGATAATGCATATCTTGAGTCTCAGCCAAAATCTCTTTATTTCTTGAAGACACAAATAATTTATAATTCCCGATTCACGAAAATTTTACGAGGTGAACGGTGGATGGGGCAAATCTCAACGGATTACTCGTACTCGGACCAGAAGTAAGTGACTGAGAGGGCTTAAATTTCGGAGCACGTATAAGCCGAGCAAGGAGGTTGCGCCCGCGGTCATGAAGGAAATGTTGGTTCAGATTGCTGGATGCAGCAACTCTCTCGGTGAAACCTTCCCTCTCGGTATCTTTAGGACTGGCATTATACGATCCGTACGCGTTTCTGACAGTGGCAACTCGTACTTCGCTCTATTCAGCTCGTTCTTGGTGCACATCCTGATGGTTTCGAGGGGTGAGTGGTTCATTCGAGGATAGCAAGAAGATACTGGCCACGAGAAACCCCCTGAGATGCAAGGAGGAAACCCCGATGGATGCACGCCATCGACAAAGTCGACCAGTTTGAAAATCTCAGCGAAGATGAATATACCGCTGTTATAATTATATATATATATATATATATATATATATATATATATATATATATATATATATATATATATGTCATTCCCTATAAATTCAACGACGTTTTGTCGGTGACCCCCTTCGATTCCTTTTATTTTTCTATATGTCATTATACATGCAAAAAGAAGTATCCATGTACATTTTTAGCTCTCTATTCCGAAGTTATTGATTTTTGACAAAATATTCTTAAAATAATCATAACTTCTACAATAACCAAGATATTCTAACTTGCTAAGAGGTCTTTTTGTTGTTTATCAATGTGATTTCTGGAAAGAATGTCGAAAATTAAGAAAAAAATTTGTTAGTGTTTTTTTAGCTGTTTTAAGATAAAATATTTTATTTTTTTTCGATGGGACCCCTTTGATTTTTTTCAAACCAAAATTCCAACATTCTACGACGTAATAAACACAATATGTAAACATGTAAAGACAATATGTTTGAGATTTTACTGAAAGATGGGATTCAAATAACTTTTTATAAACAAAAAAATCGATTTTTTTTCGTAACCTTGATCTTTTTTCCTTCTATTACTACAATAGTTGATTTTTTAAATAATGTTGAAATAAATAATTTAACTTATCCCATATATTTCCTTTATAAATTATAATAATTAACATTAAGAACTAAATTTTTGTGTAAAAAAATTGAATAAAGTGCAAAACGTACTTGAATAGTAATTCTTAATGTTAATTATTATAATTTACAAAGCAAATATGTGAAAGGAGTTAAATTATTTATTTCAACACAATTGAAATCAACTATTGTAGTCATAGAAGGAAAAAAGATGAAAATTACGAAAAAATAATCGATATTTTTTTTTTTATAACAAGTGATTTGAATCCCATCTTCGGTAAAATCTCGAAAATTTTGTTTTTTTACGTAGAATGTTAATAATTTGTTTAACGAAAAAATCGAAGGGGTTCCATTTAAAGAAATTCCAATTTTTTAGCTTCAAAAAGCTAAAAAAAACACAAATTTTTTTCTTAATTTTCGATATTTTGTCTGAAAGTACATTGAAAAAAAATGACCTCCTAACAAATATGAATATCTTGGTTATTGTAGAAGTTATGATTATTTTAAGAATATTTTTTGAAAAATCAATAACTTCGGTATGGTTTAAGATAGAGAGCTAAAAATTTACATAGATACTTCTCGTTGCATGTATAATAGCATATTAAAAAATATGAAAAATCGAAGAGGGTCACCGACAAAACGTCGTTAAATTGATAGGGAAGACATGTATACATGCTTTTGTTTTGAAGGATCGCAGAAACGTCGGGTAACTCATTGATGTAGAGGAAGAGGGGGCAAAATGAACACCGGAGGCAAAATGGACACCAACCAAAATTATTGAAAAAAAATTGATAATTTCAAAAATTAGAAAATGAGGAAATTGTCATCATAATTGGTGTTGATATACCTAAATAGACTAACCCACGTAAAGTCGAATCTTGATTTTGATATTTTCATGACAATTTGCTATGAAGAGCTGGGAACTTTCTTTAAAATTGTCATTCTCATTGCATTAAAAAAAAGAACACTTCAACATACTCAAATAGTATTTAATAAAAAGTTATTTAATAACGTAACTGCGATTAAAATTGAATTTTGCCAAAAAATTTATTACATAAATACGCCGCGAAGCTTGGTCCAAGTATCTTAGACATTAAGTTGACCTGAGAAGCAAAGGAAATCGTTTTTTCAACGTTTACTTGAATTTCCAAAAAATCCAGAATTTTTAGGTGGTGTCCATTTTGCCTCCCTGATATCACATTTGCATTTTGGGATCGCAGAGACGTCAAGTGGCAAAAGTTGATGTACAAGTTTTTCTGAAATTGCGGAGACGGGATCAGTACGAGAAAGACTCGAAAATAGTGGAGGATGGAGAGAAGAGGTACCTTTTCTATGGTAACTGCTGAAAGAAAAAGAATCATGTATAGTGCAAGTACGTATACGGAAATGATTGTGGAGTATACCAAGCCGGAAAGGGGCGGGGATGCAGAGGAAGGGAGGAAGGCGAGTGGATGGTTGGTAGGAGTAGTTGGATGAAACCTGGTGAGGTGGGTATAAGGTCGCTTCCCAGCCTCTCTCACGGCCTCTCCCACGAGGCCTCCGGTGTAATTAAGCGAGTGCAACCCCCGCCGCCGCCGCCGCCACATGTCTACGTACGTTCGCATCGCGTCTATCCATCTAACCATGGCAGGGGCTGCTTGTTCCTCTCCTCGTCGAAATCCTCTCTCGCGCGTCCCTCAACGCAGAGATGCGAGTCTCTCTTACAACATACGTCGCTCGCTGCTTCTGTCTCACAGACTTTGTACGGATTCACCGTGTTTCGCGTCTCACTCGGTACTTCTGTGTAGGACAATCGGTCGTCGAGATAAGGCAGCAAAAAGTCACGAAATGAATCTCCAACCTTGATTCACGGACTCAAAAGCCACATACGCAGCGCTAAAATGAAATGGGAAGAAGACCCGAGGATGGAGTTGAAGGGGGAAAGAGAAAAACGTTAATGAAGGTACGAGAAACCCGGTGATTCATCAAGACCGCGATTTGTACAGCATTTAGAGGGTGAAGTTCCTTGAAGGTCCTTGAAGAGATTGAGTTCGAGAGGAGATGATGGCGGATTCGGGAAGAGCTAGTATTTGAGTGAAGACTGGAAGAGATCATGAGGATAAATGGTCAGACGAGTGGATCGATCTTGGGTTTGCCAGCGATAAGGTGGAGCAATAATTCCTTTCCTTCGGTACGATCTTTCGGCGATCGGTTTACAAGCTATCGATCGCTTTGTCGGGATATATCCGCTGGCGTTGATGTTCACGGGGGCAGAGTGAAAAATACCGCACTGACGGCATCGCCGAGGTGAAGAGGGCGTTCGGGAGTGGGGAGAAATTCGAGGCTACACACAGAGGGAGAACGAAGAAGCGAAAGGATATTCGTGTGCTCACGGGTGAAGAAGAGAGTCTGCCAGGATTCCCGTGGGAACTACCCTCGAAGCATCTTTGCGCCACTTTCATTGCGGCAGAGTGGAGTAGCGATGCCGTAGCGAGCGTGGACTCGAATACCGACTTTGGACGAAGAGAGTTTATGTACTTGATCGAGACACCAGTGAACCATAGATATATCCGGCCTAGGATAGAGCTTACTGGATTCTAACGCTTAGGACATCGGTATTACCGCTCCGGAATAACGCCAGTTCGGTGCTTGTGTTAGGTCGTGTATGGTAATGGAGGGCCAATCATGCGGTAACTACCCACCCGAGGGAGGCGGTCAGGCCTGCCAAGCTGCGGTCAGCCCACGTCAATGTGTCACTTACGTTACCGGAATAGCCGAAACCCTCTCTGGACAGCCAAGCGGAGGCAACGCTGCATGCAACAGCAGGATCGGATCTCCCGATCGGGTTCTCTCACTTACTTTTGTCGCGATGAAAATGATGATTACGATGAGGAGCAGACGCGAATCGATGCGATAGATTGCAATGAGCTAGACCGATTTTTGTTTGGTTTTAATGAATAGGGTTTGACTGATCGATTTGTCTACTTATGACTTGGGATGAACGAGGATAGATAGATATAATGATTCAAATTGTAAGCTGAGTGATATTGTAATAGTAACAATTTAGCTGATAAGGATAAATAGTAAATAACAAATAATAAGATAAATAAAATAAAGATAGGGGAGGATGGGGCACGACAGCCCTCCTAAAAAATTTAGTGAAATAAAAAATTTTCGTTTCTTGTTATCATAAATTTGACGTATTGACTCATTTTAAGGCTGATTCGCGATACCTGGGCCATAATCACCCGAAAAAATTAGGTCAGAATTTGTTTTTTTCCCTCCAAATTATGATGAATTTAACCCATTTATCCATGTTTAGGCCGATGCACTAACATCCAGGGTAAAATGGACCATAACAAAATTATTGTTAATAAAATTGAAAAACTTTCAAAGAAAACAGAATGATCCATTATCTAAAAAAATAGAAAAAAAAAATTTCGGGTTCGAAAGATAATAGTTGAAAAACGTAGAAATTATTTATTATTTAACGATTTTCAAATTAATCTATATATTTTTTTATGTTAAACAAATAAACAATAACATTAATTATGATTTATGATAAATATTTAAAAAACTAACAAAAATCGAATGAAGTATGCGATAAATTACTTTTCACAATAATCACAAATGTATTCATTAGAATAATCTTTGTCTATACCTTCACAGGAATCATGAGACCATCCCTTACAATTTTTACACTGTATCCATGATTCCTTAGATTCTGAGTAAAATTTACGAGTCAAATTAACGTGAATAGGGTCATTAAGATAAAGAACATTTTTAACGGTGAAAACAATTTTTTAAGACTAGAAAACAAATTTTAATTATTTTTTAGAGGGAGACAGTCATGGACAAAAAAAATGTTGTTTTTGAGATTCGGCAAAATGTCGGTGAATTCGTTCAACATAGAACAAACGTAAACTCATTTGATAGTTGAAAAAAATCAAAAACCATTACCGATGAAATTAAAACTTTCGGTAAATTCTAGGAATCCCACACGGAGAAAAATGCCACCTCAAACTCTAATATTCACTCCTAGAAAGTATAGTAATTTACTTTCAGTCCGGAGTTCTCAGACTTATTATATTATACCATATTGTAATGAATACTACGCTACTGTAAAATATACTATTTATACCGGGATAAGTATTAAATGGAAGATAGTGATTACAATATGGTATAGTAATAAGTCTGAGAATTCCGGATTGGAAGTAAATTATGTACTATACTTTCTAGTAGTGGATATTAGAATTCTGGTAAAGTATGAGAATTCTGGTATGAGAATTCTGGTATGAGAATTCTGGAACTCTGGCATTTTTCTCCGTGCAAATGCACTTTAATTTTTTCATGTCAAAATGCCCGAAGCTACTAATTTAGATGGACTTGAAGTTCCGAACGTTAAAGTGAACGGAAAATCGAGTAACTTATTCATTTAAAGGACAGTTTTAAGGCCCTTTAACACTTTGGAAAGAATTCGTCAACCATATTTCAATTTAAAAAACGATTATTCACCAAATATTCGTCCAACTCCTCTAATTAATTGATAAACAAATAAATTTACCGATTATCCGTTCAACCGAACGTTCGAAACTTCAAGTCTATGAATTTAGCAGAAGTCATCAGCAGTTGACCTGAAAAGTGCACAACTGTAGTGAAAAAGAGGCCAGAGCTGACTTGAGTCCACGTGCTGATAGATAAAATCGTATTTGATTAATAAAACTGATGAGAATCAAGAAATGAACCAGCCCACGCAAAATGGCCCCTGAAACTCTTTTCCATTGTTGATACCCTGAGACAAGGGTTCTCTCTCGTTTCTATAGGCTATACAACGTCATAACAACAGTAACGACGATACCATCACACATACGCCAAGATCAACACCACCAGAATGGATTCTTACAGTTACGGGAAAAAAAGCAAAAGAGAGAGAGAGAGAGAGACAGAGGTCAAAGAGCTATGAGGAACCACGGCAACGATACTTCACCGCAACCCTCGTACGACCTTCTTCATCGCCCACCATCGCCACCCAACTTTGCGCCGTCAACATCGATGAACCTGCGACGGGAATAGCGCGGGGGTGTTGCAAACTCCATTGCCCTTCTACTGTATACACAGTGGTATAGATTATAGACACACAGAAGAAAGGTTTGGGTTTGTGTGTAACGCGGAGAGAGCGCGCACACGATCACGGGAATACAGGGGCGATAAATAACTACAGGATGAAAAAGGGGGCGCGGTGCACCCCCGGGGCCCCTAAACCTAGACTATAGATACACCCCGGACCATTCGTATTACTGTTGGTATCACAACCAGAGAGAGTGAGAGAGAGAGAGAGAGAGAGAGAGAGAGAGAGAGAGAGAGAGAGAGAGAGAGAGAGAGAGAGTGAGAGAGTGAGAGAGAGAGAGAGAGAGGGAGAGAGAGAGAGAGAGAGAGAGAGAGAGAGAGAGAGAGAGAGAGAGAGAGAGCGAAGCTTGCGCTGGCGCGCTGTGGAAAACCCGGGCACAGCCCCGACAATTATACCCTCGCACGCGAAATGTTTTATTACCCTGACGTATGTACTCTGTACCTTATACGTACATATCCAGTGTATTGCCCAATATATACCTAGACTACAAAACGCACGTGCCAACTATACCCGACTATTATATAGCCCTGTATATATTGGCCCAGCGAGTAATGAGTTTTTGTACAAATTATACAACTTTAGCCCAGTTTCCGTGAGACTTTCGGCCGGTTAATTATCTTCCAGAAATGGGATGAATGAAGATTGAACGATAAATATAAATGGAGAGTGAGGATCCATCAATTTTTTGCTTTGTGTTTCAGGAAACTTTCGTGGAGTTTTTTGTTATTCGATATTTTTATGCCAGTTTACTCAAAAATGGTATATTTTATAAATAAAATTTTGGTACAGATTTAGACAATCCGTTTCCATTACGTTACTCAGCCGTCGGAATTTTGGGTGAGACTGCTATCGTCAATTTGGCGAGATTTATAATTTTTCGCAAAATGTTTCCCTGGATTTTTATTTTTTCAAGCTTTCGCAGTTTTTGAGCTTAAATTTTGGCTGCGAATAGATTTGATAATAAGAAGGGTTGAAATTAATGGAATAAAGGGATTCATTGCAGAGGAAGTTTGGAATTAAAAAAAAAATATAATAATTCCGAACAATTTAATATTTGTAACTGTGAAATTCTTGAGCTGATTTTTTTTAGAGATTTTCCAAGTGGCAAAAATTATTACAATTGATGTTCGAAAAAAAACGATGTTAGAGCGAAGTTTCAAATAAAATTTGAAATTTTTCAAAAATGCATTAAGGTAGTAAAGTTGTAAGACACACTGTGTCGAAAATCAATTTTTTTTTACATTTTTCGCAAGATAAACATCTCAAGAATATACTGTAAAAGTTTCAAACCAAAATTTAAAATATGTTCAAAGTTATAGCCAAAAGAAGAGAGTAATTAACTAATAAGTTAATATTAAAAATGACTAATTAGTACGGTTTGGCAATCACCAGAAACTGTAAATCTCTCGAATAAATGAAGACAGCTTTGAGATAACTTTCAGGAAACGGAAGGATTGCTCTATATGCACCAGGCATAGCTGATTAATGTAAGTATCATTTTTTTATACCAAATCTGTTGTCAAAAATTTAAACGCATTTTCCTCAAAACTACGTTTTCGAAATTTTGGGAAAACACTGACTAAAAACTATTCAACCGATTTGGCTAAAAAATTTATCCATTATTTTAGACACACATAGCTAAATACCTAACCTTTAAAAAATTCAATTTTTAAACAATTATCGCATTTTTTAAACAATTTATACAAAAAAAAATCGATTTGGAAGATCTTTTTGTTCACAAGTCTGCCATTTCAGGTTTTTTTCTTAAAATATGCATATTATAGGTTAGTTAATTAGAATTAAGCCTCCAAAACAATAATCTCTTTGGATTTTTGTTTTCAGATGACTACGAAAGTCTGTGTGCTTCCCCGAAACAAGTCACCTTTTTTTCGAAGACTCCACTTTGACGTACAAAATCATAAACAAATTCATGTAAAATTAAGTAGACAAAATTTTTTGTTTCTCTTCAAAATACAAATAACAACATGTAAAAATTTCAAAACGATCGCATTTTATTTTGTTATTTAAAAAAATTAATGAAAAAACGTTGAAATTTCGGTCGTCACAGTGGTCTACTACCTTAAAGTTGGGATCTTACTTCTGCATTGCATTGAAATTAGGATTAAGTGTATAAGGAATTTCTTGTGGGATCCGAAGATTATTAGAATCGGGAAATTTTCTGTAAGTGATTAAAAAAATCATACGAATTAGAAATTAGAAATTTGGAAAAGAAATTGGACTCATCATAAATGGGTTAGTTAACTAATCCATATAACTAATCCTCACTAATGGTTAATTAATCCATAAAGGAGGCTTGGCGAATAATGAAAACCAAATGAGGAGGCAATCAAATTTCTCATTGGCACATTGTCAACTGATCATCAAATTATCCATGAATCTTTAAATTATATAGACTAAGAATTCGAAATGCCCAATTAATCCAATCGGAGTTGAACATATATTTTACCAAATGGTAAAAATATGAATAACATGAATAAAAAAATAGATTTTTGTCACATGTGTCCTATCGTTCTAGAAACTCAAATTATGTGTTCTTCCAAGTATGGTGCAGATACCAAAGTTTCCCTGCGAGAAGTGTGCGAAGGATAACCAGATAAGGAACTCCTCTATCTGAAAATCCGATTGGCCAATTTCGTGCGCCAAGTGGCCGATAAAGTCTCACTCGTCTTGGTCCACGTCCTCGAGGAGTGACGTACGAGGTCGACAGACACTTTGGGCCTCGTGATTCTACGGTATCAGAGAGTAGAGCGGACAACGAGGACGAGGACGACGACGACGACGACGACGAGGACGACGGAAAACGGGAGAATCGCACGGGCTGAAGAACGTGCCATCGTGAACTAATTTTGTAATCCAAGCTCGCACTACCTCCGCTAACTGCTCCACTAAAGCAGCCGAGGATCCAATCTTCTTTGCCCGTCGTTTGACAACATTATACGTACCACCTCCTGTTGAAACTTTCCTGCGTCCGGCACACTCGAGCGTAACCTTTGCTCACGGTTTTACCAACGACGCGGAAAGCATCTTGGCAAAGGCAAGCCCACTCTTTACATCATGAATTCGTGAATAATTGGGTTCCAGTGTGACTTGAATACATACGACGTTCAACCAAGAGCAGTAATTCGCCTGCACATTTATTTCATGATAAAAATATCATAAAATTGAGAGGGAGCTAGTGTCGATTTTTGTTAGAATAAAAGATGTAACATCATTGATGTAATATTAATGATGAATTAAGGATGTTGAGTCCCAAATCGCAAATGATGAGAAAATTCTGAAAATTTGGTATGTTTTTCGATGAATTATTGAAGAGGTCGTGTAAAAATTTCACGACGATTAGGAAGCTCGTTATCGAACAATTAACATTAACAAATTAAATTAAATTAAATGTAGTCTCATGGAAACTGATATAACTTTGCGATAAGTTTTTTTTTGACCTCTCAATTTTTTAATATCTACATTATATTGAAAGCAACGGAAACAAAACGAAGTTTATTGATAAATATTTTTATTTGTTTAAAAAATTGTTCTTAACAAAATGTTAATATTTTAATAACGAGCTTCCTAATCGTCGTGAAATTTTTACATGACCTCTTAAATACTTCATACAAAAACATACCAAAGTTTCAGAATTTTCTCATCATTTTTCATTTTAACTAGGGGTGTGCGAATAGTGTTCGAATCGAATCGAATCGAATAGTGATATTCGATTCGAAATTCGAATCGAATATTCGAATAGTTCGAATAGTTCGAATAGTTTAAATAGTTCGAATAGTGTTCGAATACTTCGAATAGTTCGAATAGTTCGAATAGTTCGTATAGTTCGAATAGTTCGAATAGTTCGAAATATTCGAGAATTTTTTATTTATTTATTTATTTTCTTTTATTCTTAAAAGTGCCAAAAAATCAATAAATAAATAGATAAATAAATAAATGAATAAATGAATAAATGAATAAAAAATCTCGACTACATCGAATATTCGAATATTCGAACTATTCGAACACTATTCGCACACCCCTAATTTATTGATTTATCGATTTATTTTTTTATTTATTTATTCATTTATTTATTTATTTATTTATTTTTTTGGGACTTTCAAGAATAAAAGAAAATAAATAAATAAATAAAAAATTCTCGAATATTTTGAATAGTTCGAATAATTCGAACTATTCGAACTATTCGAAGTCTATTCGAACTATTCGAACTATTCGAACTTTTCGAACTCTATTCTATTTGAAGCTCTTTTAATTTTTGATAAATAAATACTTTTTCTGATTTTTCGTTCACTTGAATGTTCGAAACTTCAAGTGCATACAAAAAAGGGATGACTAAGACGATTGCAACTTTTCTAGTCATCCGATACAAAATTGAAAAAAAGATTCTTAATTAGTAAGAATTTCGTTATAGGCCCTACCTCAGAGAAAACGGATTTTTTTAATGCGAAATGGCGGCCGTCTGAACAAAAAAAGACGTTTTTCGACTCTTTTTTCATAGTTTTTAATTTTTTTACAATGGTAAAAAAAAGTTTAATACAAAAGGCTTAGAGGCAATAGAGTTTGGTAAAAAATTTGAAGTAAATCAGTAGACTAGAACTTGAGATATCCGATATAACGGGCGGAGTTGCTGCGTCATTAAAATAGCTACATATAACTCCACAAATTATGAGAATTAAAAAAAAAAAATTCTAAGATATATTCTTAAAGGTTTAAACTTTAAGAGTATGCAAAAAAATTATTTTAAAAAAATTCTAGACCAGAATACTGCCTTAATATTATAATGACGATTTAATTATGGTAACGATTACATCAAGATAATGTGTTAACTTTAAGCAAAATTATTTTATGTCATTTATGTTTACGTGAATCGAATTTTTTGAATACCAATAGTGATGTTCTAGTCAGACAATTCCTAGATGTAGCGTTACGACTGACTTCCCATTAAGGGCAGGCTAAACACCCTCCCCCCCCCCCCCCCCGCCTTGCCGCTCTTGTGAGTGCGAGAGAGAGCGCCTATAGGGGTCCTGTGAGAGCGAGAGAGAGGGTCTTTAGCCTGGCCTTAAGCACACTTATCTATGTCAATTTGACCTCGTCAATTTTTTAACTAGTATTCTGGTCAAACTATCGGTCGGAAAGATCTCAAAAAATTGCAGAAAATCCTTCAAACATTCTTGTATTAAAAACTAGTTTATAAAAAATGTCTATATTGGGGTCATTTTTTGTCGACTTTTATTTATTTCTTTCACTCCCCACCCGAAATTCGGTTGCTTATGTCTGAAAGAAAATTCCCTAAAAGTTACAGCCCATAATATTAATATTAAGTACTTTCCCTTCGCTTGATAAGCTTTTCCATCTAAAATACACGTAAATCAAAAACTTTTTTTTCCAAATTTTACCACTCCGCGGTTTTTTATGCTATCGCATTGATTTTAGTCGCGATTTACACAGAATTGAACGATCTTTTTGAAAGGGTTCTCAACAGCGTAAGTGTAACTTACACTGGTGAGATGGTACGAGGTCACTAAAGTTGATTTTTACCCAGAATTCTCGTTTTTTCGCTGTTATCTCCGAAATGATTAACTTGACCGAAAAAATGTGAATAAAAAAATTTCTGGAAATTCAATTTCCTACAAAAAAAGTCCTTTAGACCTAATTGCTAAAATCAATATTTCTTGAGATATTGAACCTTAAATTATGTGTGATATGACATTTTTTGTGGTTTATCGAACCAAAAGTTTCAAATTGTTGATATTTCATATCATATAATCACTGGTGATATGATATGTGATATAGTGATATGATATGAACTATCGACAATTCAAAACTTTTGGTTCCATAAACTATACAAATTTTTTACCATAAATAAGTTAAGGTTCAATATCTCAAGAAATATTAATTTTAGCAGTTAGGTCTAAAGGACTTTTTTTATAGGAAATTAAATTTCCAACAAAATTTCTTCTTATGATTTTTCGGTTAAGTCAATCATTTCGGAGATAACAGCAAAAAATCGAGAATTTTGGGTAAAAATCAACTTTAGGGACCCGTACCATCGCACCAGCGTAAATTACACTTACATTGTCAGGGACACTTTTAAAGATCGTTCAATTCTACGTAAATTACGACCAAAATCAATGTGACAGCATAAAACCGCGGAGTGGTAAAATTTTGACGAAAAAAGTTTTTCATTTACGTGTATTTTAGATGGAAAAACTTGTCACGCGAAGGGAAAGTACTTAATATTAATATTAAGGGCTGTAACTTTCAGGAAATTTTCTTCCAGATATATACAACAAAATTTCGGGTGGGGAGTGGAAGAAATAAAAAAAATTTAAAAATCGCGCTAGTCTATATATTAAAAAAAATATCCTAAAGAAAAAAGAAAAGTAGTCGTGGGGTCGTTTTGACCCCATTTGACCACAAAAGGTTAATGATGCCAATTACACGAGAGAAGGTGTTGTTTTTCATGGTTTAAACTAAATTATCTTTTTATACGTGTTCTACGTCAATGGACATTCGTTTATTCCCATTCAGATCTTCTCACTGCCCAATTTTAACGAAATTGCGTTTTCCCCGTAAATCGACCATTAAGTAATTAAAAATGAAGCTGCTGACAGGGTCTTTATACGCGCTGTTGTCAGAAATCTTCTCCATCGCTCGCTCTCTCTCTCTCTCTCTCTCTCTCTCTCTCTCTCTCTCTCTCTCTCTCTCTCTCTCTCTCTCGTGCTCTCACGCTTATCGTTCTGGTTCCTCATCCGCGCATTTCCACCCCTCACAGCCAAGTCAGCCTTCAGAGTCTTCGGTTAATCGCGTTAGATTAACTCGGTTAAAGCACGCCTTGGCTCCTCTCTGTTATGCCCCGATAGTTAGCGACTTGTTATACACGCAGTCTCCCATCTCTCTTCTTTATCTCTCCTCCTTTCCCTCATTCTCGCGATGAGACGAGTCACGGGGAATTTATCAATGAGATGAAAATTGAAAAAAAAAATCTTCAACAAGTTTTATCCTCGATGGAAGAATGTATTAGTAAAAAGCTGAGCTTTTGCCTCCGTTACGCACTCAAAGCCAAAAGTTCTTCCGTTAGCGGCGGCCAAGTATCGTGATCGCGGTGGAATCGATTTTTAAATTGCGTAATAAATAAAATTAGGAGGTTAAGGGTGGCTAAAGAGAGGGGAAGGGAGATCTCCGCTGTCGGGGATCCGGAGACAAGGGGTCGCTCTCTAACTTAATCAGGGTAACTTCCCTCGACTTAATAAAGCTGTCTCAATTTTTGCCTCATTACCGGCACAGCCTCGACGATTTTTCGATGAATTTCCTCGGCTTATTCCAAACGCCCCTCCGCCACTTTCCACGATTTTTGATGAACGCGCACAGTCGCAGGAATAAATATCCATTCCGTCAATTCGAAAAAAACGTTGAATTTTCAACTGACATCAAATTTAGTTTGCTCGAAAAAGAATGTTTGGTCAAAGGTTGGACCGAACGACATTTTTGTTTTATCAAGAAAATTACATTGAAAATTAATTCCAATTCCAAATTATAGCATCGAGATGGCAATGAAATTTATGAAATTCAAAACCCAACAGACGTCGATTGATAAAAAAGAAACGATCGCCTTCCGATTACGTGTATCACGTACCAATCAAGCAAATTAGTCGTTCGCATTTCATACATCAAAATTGGTGATGTACACGTACGAATGTGTGTGTAAACAGATATATGTTCTGTATATGGCAATACATACGTTGGTACGGGATTTGGTCAAACGTCGCGGAGGACATTCGAGGGTTCGAGCAAGAGGGGTCGATTTGGCTCGACAGCCGGTTGATTAGTTACACGAGACCGAGTGCTCTCCACGTCGTTTTCCACTATTGCGTATGGGCCATTCCACGCCAATCTGCTCCATCAAATTTGTCCCTTAACTCAAAGAAAAACTTTAGCCATATAGTTTGAAGTGATTTAATTTTGGATTCTTCGTAGACAAGACTTCCTCATTAGCAAAAGTTGTCAAAATTTAAATTTGCAATTTTACCTATTACAAGAGGGATGTTTAAACTCCACTCAAGAGAATGCTAACTACGAATAAGTAAAAAAAAATACTTCATAAAATCATCCCTTCATTAATGACCATATTGGGCACAAATAATCAAAAGCAGGGTTGCAAATAATGCATTACTTTTTTTAATGCATTTGCATTTTCATTAACCATCAAAATTATTTCCAATAACCATTAAATGTTAATAGTTAATGAAAATGCGAATGCATTAAAAAAAGTAATGCATTGTTTGCAACCCTGCCCATTACAATGTAGTGTGTAATAGAAAAAATTTCCATTACCCATTGCAATGTAATGTGTAATGGAAAAAACTTTGATTGCAATTTTGGGAATGGAAAAATATAGATGAATAAATTATTGCAATTTCGCATTACATTTTATTGACTCAGGACTTAGATTTTCAGGTACCTTAAATTCTGACAAAGCATCTATATTATAATTCTAAAAAGCCTGATAGTCGACGAAACGAATAAAATGGAGAATTAAACACGTTCATTATGTTGAAATTTTTTTATCAACAACATAGAAAATGTATAAGTTCACTCAATATGAAAAAAAACACAGTAACATAAAATTAGTTGCAATTTAAAGCAATTGTAATATTGTCTTTGAAATCAGAAGCAGGACAAACGTCATGTGCCTACTCTTTGCACTTTTAGGATCGATCTTATCTTTTTAGAACAATAAAACAAACTGAACAAGACAATAATCATATAAATAATCAATATCTTGATTGTTTAAGGGAAACTAAAGAAACGGTTATGTGGTATATTCATGTTTTTCGATCATCAGCATCGAAAAAAAAAACTTTTATCGGCTTTATGCCTATTTCAACATTAATTCTGTTATCTTTCATAGTCTAACAAAAAATACATAATTTTTTACCAACATTTTACGAGTTTTTCTCAATATTACAATGCGTACCCTCCCAAATTCCTCCTTTGGTTTAAAAATAGGTCAACTACAAAAAAGAAAATTTCTCTTTAAAAAAATCAAGTTTTCACCGAGTTATGACCAACCAAAGTTGCAAGAAATCAAATATATCGATTCTCTTGTTTATCGAACGATGAAGGAAGTCCGTGATATTGAGGTCGTTTATTCTCGGAGGACCGGTTCCACGATTAAAGCAGCGTAGGTCCGATATTGACCGCAATGATACGTTAGAAGGTAAACGGAAAAATCGTTCATGAGATCCAGATTGAAAATTCAATAATGAATACTTTGCGGTACATACGAGAATTCGCACATTTTTATTGCCCGAAGGGTCGCAAGAAAACACATCGGGTTTTTCTGAATTATTAAATTCAAGTGTTTCCGTGAAAATCACTTGGGAAAATATGGCCGGGAAAAGGGTCGCGAAAGAGCGTGCGCCGCTACTTTTGTTAATCAAACTTCGAATTGTACAGCGATATCGTTGAAAGAAAAACTCTGGCTCGGCGCGTATTGCGACGCTTTTGGCTCAGGGAGAGGCCATCAGCGATGGCGACTCGGGAAAGGACACGTAAAGGACCAAAAAAAGGGAGAGAGAGAGGAAGAAGAGAGTGAGAGGAGAGTATATTCCAGTAGCGAGAGCACAAGGGTCGTCGCCGAGTTGATAAAGAAATAAAGAATCGTGGAAGTTGGCGTCGAACCCCCGCCCGCTTCAATCCCGAGAGGCCTTATGACTTAAAGTCTCCTTACTCCGTTAATTCCGAACATTAACAAAAGTCTCGCTAAAACTCGGCGCCAACTTCTCTCTCTCGTTGCCCTCTCTGGGGGCACCACGGCAGACTTGTTAATGAAAAAAATACAATAAAACTACGTCACAAGTCGCTCTCCTTCTTTCTTTCTTACTTTCTATTTTCTTTTTTTTTCTCTCGTTTTGTTTTCCGTGTCCACAGAATCCAGATTCTAACCTCTCTCTTGATTCGTTTTTCACGCGCAGTGGAAATTTTGTCGAAGCTACGAAAATTTCACTAAATTCGCGATACTTTTGATCCACAATTATACACAAAAGCAGAAGCCCGAGAATTTTTGCAACGAGATGGGACTTGAAATCTTAATACCCCAGTGACGTTATAAAACGCTTTATATCCTCGCTCTTTTATGGTACACGAACGTATTTTCCGCACCCCCCTCGTTCTTTTATACATATATATCACTTCTTTATCCATCTTACCACCCCCGGTTTGTACACCGTCGTGCTGTACAATGGGCCGCTCGTTTATTCATTCCATCCAGCGTTTGATGAACTTTGCGAAGATTTTAATAACCACTTGACGAGTGGTGAAATTTTTCAGCACGGAAAAAAATGATCAGTGAAAACTGCTGAGATTCCCATTAATTTGTACAGTTTTCCCCATCAACAGCGCCTCCTGGAAGGGCAAACAGTGAAATTTGCATATTTCTTTAATACAATATACAGATGGCACATATGACATAGTACATGCCCATCAGACAAATTTTTACAGTGTGGAACGGTAAAATGTACACTACGTGAAACGTTATATTTATGTTGTATCCGGTGAACTTTTTACACATTTCACATTGTAAAAATTATCCAGGGCCCGTGAAAAAATTACAGTGTACATTGTAAAAATTGAAAAGAACGTAGTATACTTTGCGGTACGTTTTTTATTTTTCACTGAAAATACTGCAATTTCTAAAATAAATTATAGTGAAGTGAAACGTTTCGATATTTGAGTAAATTCCAATTTATTCAAATATTGCAATAAACCGTTATTTATCCTCGCCCAGGCTCATAGCTACGAGGGCTTGTACTTGACTAATTGATCGTGAGATCAATTAATGAAGCGAATCTAGTTTAACCTCGCACCCATAAAAAGCACCAGCGTCACCGAAATGCAATGGTGATCTGTTAAGAAAATGTAGTCTTCAGTCCATAGGACTGCTGGACCACAGAACGTGGGTGCACTGAAAAAAAAGATGGTTGAATCAACAAAATCTTTTGTCAAATACGTTCAACTAGATAATTTAGTTAGTACAATTCAACATTTTTTTGCCTGAATAATATTTTAGTCAACCAAAGCGCAGAATTGTTCAAAAAACTAAATATTTAGTTAGACCAAATAAATATCTAGTTGAACGTATTTGACAAAACGTTTTGTTGATTCACACAGATTTTTTTTTCAGTGTGATGTTCCAACAATTGTATGTCAATTAGGGACGCCGATGTTGGTAATACATCGGACCTTATAGGTGCGCGGTGGCTCTCTCGCTCGCGCGAGAGGGCGCGCCGTCCGACGCCATCTAGCGGATCTCGGGCAAAACGCAGAGATCGCGGCACGCCGCAGGTCGTCCCGTTACAGTGCCACACTGTAAAAATTGAAATTGACGTTGCATATTTTGCAGCGCGCATTTGATTTTTCACTGGGAACACTGCAATTTCTAATTATGTACTTTGAACATTCTACAGAGACCATTGTAAATTTTACAGTTCAAACGCAGTGGATTTCGTCGTCTCTGCTTGTTATTTCTACTTTGTCATTTTTTTGCGTTGAACATTGCATTTTTTACAGTGTAAATTAGCATTTTATAATGATTTGAAAAGTAGAAACTACATTAAATCCATTAATTTATAATGGATTCCCATTGAAACACCTGAATTACAGTTCTGAACCGTATATTCTGCATTGAATTCGGTAATTTTTTAAATATTACACATGAATTGTCACTGATCATTTTTTTCCGTGTAATTCTCGCGAAATCAAGTAAGAAGCTTAATTGCGCCTTAATCTATGTGGATAAAAAGTTTTTACTCGATACTTGCGCAGTTGCGAAAATACGACCGTTCACAAGCTTATTTCAAAAACTTGAAAGATCAACCAAATGTTAACCCCACAAATAATTCAAGCTAAATTCGATACCAATAATGCCTATCCCGTGATTCCTTGAAAAGATTCGAGCCAAATTGCTAATTACCAAAACGAATGATGACCTACGATAAATGACATGATAAACTTATATTTTTCTCTAGAATTAAATTTGTCGATTGCAAAATTGTGAATTGCAAATTTCCCCACAGCTTCCTTTTCTATTATAAATATTTTTTTCATTTTTTACATAGAGCAATATTTTATTTTATTTTTTTTATCATTCCCCTCTATGGCCAAACATTTGTTCCAATTTTCTTTTTCTCATAGTGAATTTTTTAAATCATGTTTCGAAAAATATAAAATCAGACCATTCTTTTACCAATTCTCGCGAACTCAAGTAGGAAACTTAATTGTGCCTTAATCTATGTGGATAAAAATTTATCCAGAATCAAATTTGTGGATTGCAAAATTGTGAATTGCAAATTTCCCCATGGCTTCCTTTTTTATTATAAATTAATCTTTTATTTTTTTCAAAAAATAATTACATTTTTTTTTATCATTCTCCTCCATGGCCAAACGTTTTTGCTCATTTTTTTTCTCATAATGAATTTTTTAAATCATGTTTCAAAAAATATAAAAAATTATACCAAGTAATGATTCTTTTACCGATTATCGCGGAATCAAGTAGGAAGCCTAATTGTGCCTTATTATTATTAACCCACCTACTTCGCCCCCACTTTAACTTCTCATACTCATCGATCAGTCGAGGAAATCGGTAGCAATTTCAGCAATTTGAACATCACAGTTGCCCTCTAAAACCTCGACATGATATACAAAGTTCGGGCAAGAAAATAAAAATCGACGAGACCACAAAATGTCAAGAGCAATTTCATACGGTAGACAATATAGATATATATATATATATATATATACAACAAACGGAATGAGAGAAAAAAGCCAAAACGTGTTCAAAAAGAAATAAAACTCGTGATACGTGTCGGCGATCACCGAAGAGAACGGTGCGGAAGCGAAAAAAAAAGAAAAAAAAACTTCTCGATATCAGTTAGATGAAACTTGCGGAACGGCAAACGGAGAAAAATATATGTGTGCGGGTTATCTATACCTATGTTGATATGAAACTCGCTTTCGAGCGGGGAAGGTGGGCAGAAAATAATGTTTGATCGCGCTGAAAATTAGAGAACCGTTCTGTTGGTGGGGGTTGCGCGAGAATAATGCTTGGAAGGGGGTGTGCAAGCTCACGAGAGAAAGAGAGAGAGAGAGGGAGAGAGAGAGAGACAAAAAGAACGGAGGGTTTTACTCGATCGAGGTTCAGCCTTCCTCTGCCTCCGGTAGCGATTCTACTCGACCGCTTTCCCCAGGGAAAAGCGCACCCCCTCTCACATTTCGCTGCCTCTTTCTCCCTCTTTTTCTCATCCCCTAGCTCGATCCACCCTTCGCTCGTGCGGCGTACTCTCGCGCCCTCAGCACACACACACACACACACACACACACACACACACACACACACACACACAAGCACACACCTACGGTTCTTTTTTTCGCTGGTTTCCGGAAAAATCATCTCACTGCCCATTTTCAAGCTCATCGCTGTGTCAGGGGTGGTCACGTCGAGCTTCTATTTATATATGGGGCATTCCACGTCAAATCACGCGGTCATCGGCCTGACCCCCTCGGATTCTGATGTCCATTAAATTGTGGGTTTCGTTTGGCCCAAAATATGATCTTGAATTTTTAGAAATTTTTATTTCATTTTTTAAGGGTTGCCCGAGCTGAAAAATCATTAAATTGAGGTACCTTGTTCAAATTAATGAAAATTTTTCACAGAAACTAGGGACCAAAACAGATATTTTCGTCATTGTTCGATAATGGGCCAAAAATAGTTACTATTTTTTTTTTCAGTTTTTTAATTGTCTTTGAATCATCCGTCTTATTTCAGGACGTCGATAATCAATTTTCGAAAAATGTTATCGTTTCATTCGTAAACCAAGGAAAAAAAATCAAGTTTCAGTGCAAACATATTTTTGTTGTTGTTATTCTCACTACGAGAAACAATCAATATAAGAAATTATTTTTAAAAAATAGTAATTATTTTTGGCCCACTATCGAACTATAACGAAAATATCTGTTTTGGGCCCTAGTTTCTGTGAAACAAATTTCTTTAATTTAAAAAAGGCCCTTCTTTATGTTTTCCGTCAATTTAATGATTTTTTAGCTCGGGCACCCTCAAAAAATGAAATAAAAATCTCTAAAAATGTGAGGTCCTATTTTGGGCCAAACGGAACCCACAATTCATCGGACATCAAAATCCGAGGAGGTCAGGCCGATGACCGCGTGATTTGACGTGGAATGCCCCATATATATACACATATATATATTCATCATGAGCGAACGAAAAGAAAAACAGAGGGAGGAAAGGAGAGAGAGAAGGGAAAAAAGCAAGTAACCTGCCATTGATCCGAACTATCAATACTCATCGCGAGCTCTCGACTGTGCCAATCTGTCCTGATCCACCAGATATAATTTGTTTCACGCCAAACTGATGAACGACTGTAGCTTAACGTCTCCATATGCTGTATATATATCTATGGGAGCGTAATGTATATATTCGTGTAACTACGGACGCGAATGAAGAACAGAGGAGAAGCCAAACTAAGCGCTTGTCGTTTGGAATTTAAAATGCCTGAACTTTTTGGCTCAGCCCGGTGGATTCATAATGTTATCGTGAGAACTCACTTGGTGAAGCCTAGAATCTTTTTTTTATAGAAATCTTGCCGTCCTTCGCCTGAATACCTTGAATATTATTTTGTTGGTGTGAAATCTCAAATTCGATATCAATTGGCGCTAGAATTTAATGGATGATTCGCGCTGAAAAGGTTATTGAATATTTGAGGAGCCAGAAAGACATAGCAGTTGTCTATAATGAGAAAGATCTGAGCATTTCTACTTACTTTGAGCTTTCAAGGGAGTATTCTGGTCTAGAATGTTGAAAAATTAATATTTTTTTCATATTTTTAAATTTTAGGCCTTTAAAAATATATCCTCGAAAGGAATTTTTCAAATCCCAATAATTTAGGGAGTAATGAAAAGAAGAGTCGAAAAACGCCTTTGTTATAATTTTTCAAATTTTGTATCGAATGACTAGAACAACTTTACCAGCTTAGCTTATAACTTATTTAATTTTCATTTTTTTTCTTGAAATTTGTTTGGTTCATTCACAAAATGTTAATAATAAACATGTGGTGAAAAAAAGAATGATAAACATATTTTTTGTTTTTTTTTATCGAGACGATTTTTTCGCCCATGATGATGATATCATTTTTTATTATTTTTATCGTGATGATTTTATCGCCTTAATAAATGATTTTATGTGCTATTTATGTGAATTCAAGAAATGAAGTAGAATTGTATTTATGGGAGCTAAATTCTGTGTTTTGTTACTGTTATTGTTTTGTTTTACTTTTGATCTTAATTGTTTTTTTTACTGAAAAGAACTATTAAAAAAGCTGTATAAAATATTAAATGAGGTCATGAATAAAGTTATATTAAGACTATTATAATTCTGATCGTGCTTTTTAATTGAAACAAAAATAAGGGAGATTTTTATTAACTATAAATTTCGTTAAAGGGTTGCAAAATTTTTAATGAAAAAGTAATGCATTAACCATTACTTTTTTAATGGCCAATGAAAATTATTTCCATTAACCATTAAACATTAAATTTTAATGGTTAATGGAAAATATTTCCATGAACCATTAAATTTTCATTTATTTATTTTCTTTTATTCTTAAAAGTGACAAAAAAATGAATAAATAAATAAGTAAATAAATAAATAATAAGTAATAATAAATAAATTAATAAATAAGAACTTGCTTAAAAAAAACTTTTTTTTTTTAAAGCAAGTTCTAATTTATTTATTTATTTATTTATTTTGCACTTTCAAGAATGAAAGAAAATAAACAAATAAATAAATAAATAAAAATTTAATGGTTAATGAAAATGCAAATGCATTACAAAAATTAATGCATTACTTGCAACCCTGTTTCGTTATAAGCCATAATTTGGACATATTCAAAATTGAAAAGAAGATATCGCGGAAATATTTGGTTTTTCTTTCAATACTGAAAAAATGTTAAAATTTGAAGTAAAATAATTTTAATTTGTTTTTGGTCTCTGTGTTGTAAACACATAATTAATGCATCTCTTAAACGCTCATTAGTATAATTTTAAACAATTTGTATAAAAATCTTATTATCCCTACTCTGACACGCAGATATAAAATATTTTCCGGTGTTACAAGATCGTGAAATAAGTGTAATTTCAAATGGACGATGAACGAATTAAATCAGAAAGGTAACTAAATATTTTTAAGCAAACAAATTCAATGATATCAAACATTTACTTAAAAAGGGAGGAAAATATAATTAATTCAATACGGTTGTAACGAAAACATGGACTTAAAGTTCAGTTGAACGAAAAATCAGAAAAAGTATTGATTTAATGGAAAATGAGAAGAGCTTGCGAATAACTTACTGAATAATAATTTCAAAAATTGAAAGACGATTCAAGAATTATTTCCAAAGTCTTAAAATGAATTGTTCTTTTTAGAAGAATAAAATTTGTCAATTTTTTGTTCATTCGGAACTTCAAGTCCATAAAAAAACTGTCCCAATCTGCTTCACATGCGTGTAGAATTTGAAACAACAGAGAAAAAGCGAATGAATCAGTAAAACATTGCAAACGCGTTATTTTCATTTCAGGCGTATTGCCCAAAGTCCAATTTTCCTCGGTTCTTGTAATTTTTCTGTAATATTTCGATCATCCCCATACTCTCATCGCACACGTACACACACAAGGAAAACATAACGCCCGCATGTATCGAATTGCGAGAGAAGGGAAACCTTTATGACGACATAACTCGTTTAGTCAGGCCGGAAGAAAATTTTCGTGGACATTGACTGTATCTTTGTAAAGGGCGAAAATCGACTTCCATCTATACCAGAGGGTTCCTGCACCAAGAATCTTATTAGTCTCTGATCAATTCCATATTTCCCGACCCGATCCTTCCCCATACCCCTTTTATATCCCTGATGTATATTCGATGATCCATCGAGAATGTCCTCGTCGTTGCTATCACGAAACAGCAGGAATACAGCGGGCATTCCTGTTTCCGGTCACGCGTTCGTCGTTCCGAGTTACGTCTCGTGATTTGTATGAATAAAACGTTGGGAAATCGTGCGGCGGTTCGATCGTCTTGAAGATAAAACCAGAGTAATCCCCTCGCAGTGTTTGCGAAAGCGTCGACAAGAATCATGTACCGCGGACATTGAGAGCTCTGTACGGCGTTTCGAGTGGCCATTTCTGTGGCGTGCAGCACAATCTTCCGGCAATTGCATGCGGCAGTACCAGCCAAATCTCCGGGCATTGCGCGACTGAATCGCGAATGCTGGACCAGGAAGGACCGCGGCCAAGTCCTCGGAGACCTCGTGGCAGCAAATGCCAGCGCTAGGATGCAGGCTGCATCAGCAACTGGCGGCTCTCGGTCGTTTCCTCCAACGCTCGTCGAAGAACAGAGCTGGAGAACCTCGTTCTGATTCACCTCGTGGCAGCCTACCGGTCATGGGACTGACGGGGCGTAATTGTTCTCTTGTCTGGGCGCCACACGTTTGCAACGCCAGATCTTCGCTTCTCTCTGCCACGATTCACCATCCTAAACTCTCTCTCTCTCTCTCTCTCTCTCTCTCTCTCCTTCTCTCTCTCTCTCTCTCTCTCTCTCTCTCTCTCTCTCTCTCTCTCTCTCTCTCCCTCTCTCAGGTCCTGATTCCCTCTCTGCCTCCATCCTTCTTGACAATGTCTGTGTGTCTGTGTGTCCCATGCCAACGAGCCACATTGAGCTTTCGCAAGCCAACGCGAGCGCGATCTCGTCCGCCGTGCCTGCGATTGCCTTCGCGCCAAGAATGCATAAGCAGCCTCTGGCGTATACTGTACTATACCAACGAATACATACTATAACCACCCTCTGGCTCTCCTTGTCGATCTATAATGCTGCAACACTACCACAGTCGAGCCAAGCTGTTTAAAGGGGTTGTACGCAGTCAGGATTTTCAAAAAATCGATTTTTTTAAATTAATTTTCGTAATGAACGTGGGAATTTCATAACCAAGTCAACTTGAGTGTGACCCTCGACCTCGTTGATTTCATTCACGATTTTTTATATGATTCTTCCAACTCAAAATAGCATTAAGAATTTGTTTCAGATTTTTAAAACCAAATTTGAGTGCCTTGTGATTTTTTGAACATTTTTTTCGAAAACTTCGAGGGCCGTGATTTAAAAATCTAAAAAAATTCTCAAAAGTCCGGTGTCAAAAATGAAAATTTTTGACCTAAAAATTCATGATGTCCAGGCTTTCCCTTCCACCTCGATTATCGTGTCTTTATGTTGATATTTCAGAATAAAACATTAAAAAAGGTTTTGAAAAAAGTGCAAAAATTACCAAAAATAGTTGGTTACCGATAAAAATATTCAAGCCACTTTTCACGGTAGATCAATATCTGCATTAATTTTTTTTTACGTTGTCTTCATAAAAACCTAAAATCGAGGTGGAAGGAAAATCCTGGACATCATGAATTTTTGCCAATTTTGGGTCAAAAAGTTTCATTTTTGACACCGGATTTTTGGCAATTTTTTCAGATTTTTAAATTACGGCCCTCGTGATTAAAAAAAAAAATGTTCCCAAAATCATAACGCACACAAATTTGGTTTTAAATATCTGAAAAAAAATTCTGAATGATATTTTGAGTTGGAAGAATAATATAAAAAATCGTAAATATATACAAAATTTCATGCTAATCCGACCAATATTTTTGAAGTTATCTGCATATCTGTAAACCCGTGATTACGATGGGTAAAGTGCTTTTGAAACTTTGAACGCGTTTTTCTCAAAACTGTGTTCTTAGAGTCGGTGAGGAAGATTTATCAGAAACGACATAATCGGACTTAAATTTTTACACAACCTTTACAAATATATTTTTTAGTAGTTGATCGAAGGTTTTTTATACGGATAAATATTTTCCATTTTATAAACAATTTAAGGAAAAAATTTTCATCGAATATCGAAATTTTTTTTTGAGGAGC
The DNA here is from genome assembly GCA_946863875.1 of Alloplasta piceator. Taxonomy (NCBI): domain Eukaryota; kingdom Metazoa; phylum Arthropoda; class Insecta; order Hymenoptera; family Ichneumonidae; genus Alloplasta; species Alloplasta piceator. Next base: position 7,896,192 of record OX333072.1, on the reverse strand, counting down.
CGCCATTTTGTTGAAAATTAATATTTTGCTTATTCATTCGATTATATAGAGAACCTTCAGGAGATCGGCTACAGCGGCTTCAAGAATCATTAGTTTTTTGAAAGAAAAATTTCAAAATAAATTTCAAAGTTACAAAAATATGTTTATAAATTTTGACGTTAATAAATTAAAATGTCTTTCCAGAGAAAAATCTTGAAAAATCGCTTTTTCGGTCTCTTGACTGCGTATAACCAGTTAACATATGAACGGCTACATTTTCGTTCGATGAATTGTACAAAAAGATAAAATTGGTTCAATGGTGTCTTCAAGAAGTTATATTAAAATTAAGAACTATCCTCAATTTTTTCCGTTAATTTATGCACCTCAAATGCATCATTGCACATATTTAAATAAATCATCAAAAATACATAGTTTGATGTAAATATATAAAATATATTTATAACAGAATATAATATTTTAAAAAACGTATAAATAATAAATATATCAAAAATATATTTTTCCTGAAAAGTATCGATGATTTATGCTGTTGTTTATTTTCCCCAAGAAGACGCATTCAATACTTTAAATGATGAATATTGCTTCTCCAGACTCAAAAAATGATCATGAAAATTTTTGATATCATTCACACTTAAATCACGCATAAATTAAACCCCTCATAAGCCAGACTCTGAACAACCCAAACTTTACACAACTCCAGTCCCGAACGAACGAGGAGAGTGAAAGAGAAAAAAGAGGCCAACAAAAAACAAATAAAGAAAAATAAGGAAACAAACAAATAGAAAAGACTTAATTTTTCATAAAAACAAAAAAGTGTTGCCATAATTCCAATTATTAAGGCCAGGTGGAACTTCTTTTTCTTTAATGATAATTCTTGGAAGACTTTAGGATTGGTTGTGCATTTATCTTGATATCCCGATAATCGTTACCATTATCGTCGTTACAAAAAACCTCGAAAGTCATAGAAAATAATCTCAAAAGGTCAGCCAAAAATTTTCTAAAATCTTTAGGCAAACTCTAACTGATTGTTACGAGCTTACTGGATCGGAAATTGCCCCAATATGAAAAAAATACTGGTTCTGAAACTTTCCTCGTTATACAACTATTCTATTTTCAAGGTCAAACTTATCCACCGGTATTTTCATATTGTACAAAAAATTTGTTGGAGTAAAAAAACAACCGTCCATTATAGTTGATCACATTTTTGAGAAAAGCTCAAAAAACCAGATATTTTTATAAAATAGAGCATAAATCCTAGATCCACCTCAGGAAACTCAATTCTGTTAAGATGAATTTGACTAATGACGTTGAAGTTTGCATCGTTCCAATGCAATGAAAATGATTTTCGTGAATTCATTTTCAGTGAGATTTTAGGTTTGGCTGGTGCCCTAAAAATCCCAAGTCCTTAATACAGACTCCAACAACACTTTGACAATTTTTCACTTTGAAAACTTCGCAGGAAAAATTAAATTTATTGAAAAATAAACTATTTCCGTTGCATTGAGACGATGCAAACTTCAGTATCATTTTGATACGCTGCCTTGTCGTTTGCAATAGTTGGCAGTTGATCTGCATTGTCAATTCTCAGTTGAATTCATGCTTCTGGTATAAAACAAAAGAAAATGTTAGACACGCGATCACAGTAGCATTCGCTGATCCGATTCGTTAACAGTAGCTCATTCCCAAGTGGTTCGAAAAGCCTGACTAAGTTTTTGGAAGAAAAACGATCTACAAGGTTGAGATCGGTATTACTTATATCCGCAAGAAGTGTCGGGTTGGAGGTGCCTTGGGCGTGGGACGTGGCTCAAGAACCAATCAGCAAGGCTCAATCTAGCATTGACAAACGATCCTTTTCCCGGATTCAACATAACGCCGTCATACGATATCATATCCCTTCATAACCGTTGTCTGTGTGTGTGTGTGTGTGTGTGTGTGTGTGTGTGTGTGTGTGTGTGTGTGTCGTCAATGCTCATGACGCCCGCTGCCGTTTGTATATGGATCGCTTGGAATATACGATCCTGCCCAATGGGTTATTAATGACACCGGACCTGTCACTCCCCATTCTCGTGTCTCCCTCACACTCGTACAAATGTTTCTCTTTATTTATTTGCGCGCGTGCATGGATATGTCTCCCGAACCATAAATTCCTTCTCCCCTGTCGATCTCTCGCGGCCGACACGACGTGAGGATCTCCACGATTTGTACCACGCGTGTCACACGCGTTCTCCCTCCCTTCCTCCCTGTTTTGCCTGTTCGATTTGCGCATAATTCGTAACGAACGCTTTGAGTTTCATCCCACTGTGTGTAGGTTTGTGTGTGTGTGTGTGTGACAATCGTTTCGATCGTGGCATAATTGGCACTCGACTCGACAATCGTTCGAATATGTCAGAATTCTGGGAGCAAGCATCGAGAGAATGGGAGATGGCAAATTGATGCGTGTCTGTGGGGTTATGTGCGTGTACTGGAGTATTCCCATTTCCACCCACCCAATTCACGTTTATACGTCCTCCAACCCTGGATTTGCGCGTGGGGCACTTCCAAGCTTCCTCCCTGTCTCCCTCTCCCTCTCGTTCGACCTCAAACTACCAGAGTTCTGACGTGTGACGGGATTTGTGCTCCTGGGAGACACCTCATTCAATTAGCCACTCAGTTACTCGCATCACATCGCATTTACTCGCGGCTCCCCCGCGTACGTCCTCCCACTTCCCCCAGCATCCACTCTTATGACATGTTTCTACAAATATATATGCATTGTATGGTATATGTTAGGTACGTGTGCAGGTGGATTTTAGGTCGTGGGAACGTTGACGCGAGTCTGCAGAATCTAACTTGGAAAATCATCCTCCTCTAGGACAACTTTACTTCTGGAGCCTCAGAAGGGAAGATTCTAACTCTGCTGATTCAATGACGTGAAATTCAATGGACAACTTTGTTGACGACGTGTTTTAGCTTCTTGCTTGTCTTGATGCATCTGGAAGAACCAACGACGTAAGACAACGAATACCGTAAAATGGGGCTACTTTGTTCTTGTTTCGGAAGTTTTTTGGTGGTAACTTCTTTTTAACATCCAAAATTAATTTTTTTTTTGCTTGAACAAAACAATGTGCTCATTGGTTGTGAAATGTATAACAATAGCAAGCCCAACCAACCTCCTACAATTTTATATATTTGTTTTTAAAAAAGTCAAAGTAACCCCGAGTGGGGGGTTACTTTGGGGAGGCTTTGAAATGCAACTTATGGGGGGAAACCCATACACAGAAAAAAATGCTTGAATATGCAAAATCGTTTAGTTGAATACGTGCAACTAAATATTTAGTTGTACAATCCAAATTTTTGTTGCCTGAACAATATTTTGGTCAACCGAAGCGCGGAATTATTCAAGAAACTGATTATTTAGTTAGACCAAATAAATATTTAGTTGCCCGTATTCAACTAACAATTTTGCATATTCAACCATTTTTTTTCTCAGTGAATGAATGGTCGAAGATGACGAGGAATTTCGGGATTTTTTTCCAACGCAACTACTGGACCAATCGTTTTCAACTTTGGAGGCTATTTTATTGTACATTCGAAGACTTGAAAAACATTTTTTAAATTTTGATTTTTCTTTGCCCGAAACTTTAAACGCGATTTACTCGAAACTACAGTTTCGCAATTTGCGGCAGCGATAAAAAAAACTATTCATTCGATTCATTTCAACCAAATATTTTTAGACATATAAACGCAAACACTCGTTGATAAATCTCCATTTTTAAAAAAAAATTAATTTGACAATCATATTTTGCATAAAAATGTTCGGTAAGAATTCGATCTTTTTTCTCTGAGTGCCGCCATCATTACAATATTTAACTTTTGAAACTTTTTCTTGGTTTATCGACAGCGTACTTTCATAAAGAGAGTAATGGTTTCTGATTTTTTTGTTTCGGATGAAAAATAAAAAAACTACAGCTGCCGCAATTCGACATCGTGGGAAAAATTCGTTCAGCAACGATTCGTTGCAGGCTGTTGATGAATAATTATTTTCGATTTAAAAAAATGTTCTTCAAGTCTTCGAATGTACAATAAAATAACCTCCAAAGTTGAAAAGGATTGGTCCAGTAGTTGCGTTGGAAAAAAATCCCGAAATTCCTCGTCATCTTTGACCATTTAAATGGGTTTCCTCCCTTAAGTCAAAGATCCAAGGCGGAAATGCAGCTTTGACATCAATTTTATAAAAAACAATAATATTTTGTTCATTATACATGAAATTAAATGAAAAACAACGATTTTTGACAATCAATTCGTCATTTTTATTGAAGAAATATTTTACATACAAATACCAAGTACTTAGGCCCAAATTTAAAGTTCTTAGGATCAAACTTAAGATCCAATTTAAGATGAATCTTAAGTTTGATCTTAAGTATCATGATAAGTTCATACTTACGTTCAAACTTTAGTGCAAACTTCAGATCGATCTTAAGTTCAAACTTAAATTTGGTTTGAAGTATGATCTTAAGATCCATCTTGAGGTTGAACTTGAGTTCGATCAAACATCTTTCATCCCCTCCCTCGACCGTATTTTTTAAAATTAGTTGTCAAAATAATTAAGTTCGATCGAACTTAAGTTTAAGCTCAAGAGGTTAATCTCAAGTTCAAACTTCAAACCAAATTTAAATTTAAACTTAAGATTGATCTGAAGTTTGTACTAAAGCTTGAACTCAAGTATGAACTTATAATGGCACTTAAGTTCAAACTTACGATTCATCTTAAATTGAAACTCAAGTTCGAACTTGAGTTCCATGGAAAGTTCGATCTTAAGGTAGGACTCATGACTTGAAATTCGAGCCTTACACATGTAACCAAGGTTAAAGTCTTTGTTTTTGCCCTTCTTTATTCCCTTCTTGCGAACAGCATCATCGATTGTTCGGACATCTTGGCTTGTTACACATATCTGTGTACCTGGTTTATGAATAACTTTCTTTCCTCTTCTACCCACTCGCGCCTCGCAAGGTCACGAAGCTCACTGCGCCCACTTTTTTACCGTATTTTGCTGCTGGTCTAAAGCATCCCCAAAAACTGACAAAGTTACCCCCAAAGTCAAAGTAGCCCCATTTTACGGTAATCACCAGAAATCAAAAGTAAGGAGAAGTCGTTGATGCAGACGCGATGAAACCGATGCTTTCATCGTCATCAAGCGCGTGTGAACATTCCTAAAGCGGTATTTTCGAAGCTTTGGCTGATGAACTTTCAATTCGGGACCAGATGTCCCTGATTCTGGGGTTGCACCTAACCGCAGAGTGTGTGTGGAATTTTGGAGGAACGCTGGGAATGAAGAAGCAGCGAAACATATATATATATACGTGGATAACATACGGGGAATTTCTACTCTCTTGATTCTGGTGGAGTAGTTGTGAGGAAGACACACGCGCATACACGCACACACACACACACACACACACAAACTGAAAAACACACGCAGAAGCCGAAGGGCCGAAACCGCTGGCTTTGCGGAATTACTCGACGGTTGAATCCCCCGGGGTCGAACTTGTCCGCGACAATTTCAAACTTATTTTAACATTCATATAAGCCCCCGTTCCCCATCCACCATCTACAAGAGAGGTGAACGAAAGAGAAGCGAGGGAGAGAAAGAGGGCAGGAGAAAGAGGAATAGTAGAGAGACGGGGTTTTCCGGAGGACAACATACGGCATCGTCGAACCAGCATCGGAGTTACCAGGGGTCTCTTTCCCTCTTTTCTCGCTGCGACGACGCCATGGAGCACCAACCCCGAGAACACCTCTCTCTGTGAGCGTATATAACCTTTCGACGGGGCGAGGAGCAAAGGGATAGCGGGAAAAGGAAGAATATAGAGATAGCGGAGAAAACGATGTAAGGGCGTGCGAGCATGAGGGTCGCGATGGATTTACATAAGATTATCCGTGCTCCTCCTCGCTTACGTATATTATCCTGCGGGTAAAGGATTCGGCGTGGAGGTGGCGAAGAGCTGACGTCGTCAACGAGGCACCCGGGTATCTTCGTCGGCGTCTTCGGCACATAATTAGGCATACGACGAGATGGTGTCATCGTTTGTCGGCTGACAACGACGCCGCCGTGATATGATAATCGCGAAATCCTAGCTTGCACAATTATACCGCATTATTCTGAAGGGTCTCTCGTAATGTTAGTTTCCCCGAGACAATCGTCATCATTTTGATTAGCAGGCACATCATATACTTTTGCAATGATTTCTTCTGCTTGGATTTTTCTTTCATTTTTGCCTAGCGCTGTCTTACCTTGACTTTCTCAACATCTTGGATGAAACGCCGATCAATTTATCCATTTTCGTTTCATCTTGAACGAATTCACCGACATTTTGCCAATAATAATAATAATAATAATAATAATAATAATAATAATAATAATAATAATAATAATAATAATAATAATAATAATAATAATAATAATAATAATAATAATAATAATAATAATAATAATAATAATAATAATAATAATAATAATAATAATAATAATAATAATAATAATAATAATAATAATAATAATAATAATAATAATAATAATAATAATAATAATAATAATAATAATAATAATAATAATAATAATAATAATAATAATAATAATAATAATAATAATAATAATAATAATAATAATAATAATAATAATAATAATAATAATAATAATAATAATAATAATAATAATAATAATAATAATAATAATAATAATAATAATAATAATAATAATAATAATAATAATAATAATGATAATGATAATCATAATGATAATAATAAATTTCTGGGCCCCTCTCTAAAAAATTATATACATTTTTTCGTTTTTATCACACAATAGAATTTAAAAATCTATCACACAAAAGAATTTTCAAAAAAAATTGTTAAAAAGTTGAAAATATTGATTGCCATTGTCTTTATTGTTATGGACTTTACTTGGAATCTAAGGAATTGATTCGGTGTAAAAATTGTAAGGGATGGTCTCATGATTTCTGTGCAGCTAAAACGAAGATTATTCCGACGAATATATTTGTGATTATTGTGAAAAATAATTGATTACATTCATCACGTAATCTAATGTTTCATTTGAAAACTTTATTTTCGTTGCGTTTTTAAACAATTATCATAAATCATAATCGATGTTATTGTTCATTTATTCAACATCAGAAGATATATAGATTAATTAAAAATTTGTTGAATAATAAATAACCTCTATATATTCTTCATTTATAATTTTTTTTTACCCAACATTCCTTTTTTATGTTATAGATAATAGATAATTTTGGTTTCGTTTAAAACAATTTCCAATTCTTTTCGATGGTTCATTTTACCCTGGATGTAGTGGATCGTCTTCAAAATGGATGAATACCTTAAATCCATCAAAATTTGAAGGAAAACAAAATAATTTTTTTTTGCCAAATTTTTTAGGGGGGTCGTTGTGGCCTATAATGGATTTTAGATTCAAATCCATTAATTCAACTGCAAAATCAATTTTTTAATTTATATTCTCTCGTTTAATGCGTTTATTATCCTTATTCAATATTTTGGAATTCAGTAAAAGTGTGATTGACGGAATAAAATTTTTCAAAATCGTATAAAGTCCAAAGAACAAGAAGATTTTTTACAGATATTTCAAATGCAGATCGTTGGCGTCTTTTTTTCAACCCGAAATTTCATTATCATAATACACATCGCAATATACTTTTGGAAACATGTGGTAATTTAATAAAAAAGTTTTTGCCAAAATTGCAACAATGCGGTATATTTAAAAAATGATCTGGTGGAATAAAATGTTTCAAAAAATTTGTCATCTTCAACGGTGCAACATATTTGAATTTAAATGAAATCTGAATTAAACACCGAAAATTAATTCCCTTTAACATTTTTATTCCTGTACGATTTTAATTATTTTGCAATTTTGTCTTTAAAAAGTATTCGGTAATTATTTCAAAAAATAAATGTATGTACTTACTATAAATTCAGAAATAGTAGTTCAGATATATTCAAGGCATACAGGGAATATATTTTCCATATATAAACATTCTCAAAATTATTTACGTGCAATAAATTTTGACCGATATTTCTTTTGTTATGGATAAATAGATTTAATGAAAAAAATTCTTGGTTTCTAATCTAAATTTTGAAATGCCGGCTAGAAAATACCAAAAAGTCCACGAAAAGTTCTCATATTTTATTCTAAAATTATAATAGACACTTTGCCGTATCAAAGCTGAAGGACCTTTCAGAAAAAGTAGATAGGGTAATAAATTGCAAAGTTCACATTAACTATTGGAAAATATCAAATCGAATGAAGATATCGAGTTACTTCAGTGCGTTGGATCGTATGAGCAATGAATTTAACTTTGCATTTCTCTTATACGTTAGCTCGGTTTATACGCTCGAGAGAGGGTGGAAATCAATTTTACACAAGCGGTACTGTTTTATATTTCAATAGGCCGAAGAGATTTACGCTCGAGTACGAAATCTTGCCTTACCTTCCTCTTTCCTGATAGCACGCTCGCGGGGTTGTTAAATCCTCCTGTGGCTCCCTCTCACGCCGCTTCCTATCGCCGTTATGCGTTTCGTATTCATAGTCTGTGGAAAAAGTTGCTCCTAGAGCACAATAAAGCTTATACGAGCTATAAAGTAAGTCAAACCACAGCCGCGCCGATGTTTATTTAGACCGCTGAGAATATCGCACCGTATATATGCCTTTTTCATGCTTTACAGCTTCTCGCTTTTCTTGACTACTACAGCTATTCCATCCGCTGAAGAAATCTCCACTGCAATTCTGCGGAGGTTGTAAAGGGACTGTTCAAACCTCAGACTTTGCCGGGTGAATCGTGCCGCGCTCTGGCGTAAGAAATATCAAACCGTTGCAGACCATCGGTCGGTAATGTAGGTATTTTTCAAAATATATGAAAAGCCCTACTCTGATGATAATTTATGTGTCGATAACACAGAAATCTTGATAACCAATATTCGAGGAGAGAGAGTTAACCCCAAAAGGTAACTAGATTGGAGTAATCAAAATCCAGAACTGTTAGCATTCTGCGGTAGGTGGCGCTAGTAGGTATTTCTTGGGTGTTCTATCATATCATGTCCTATAATAATAATAATAATTAGCTAATATTATAGTAGAGAAACTGCCTCGTAAGAATTGCAGGGACGAAATTTGAAGTTATGATGAAAGAATTGAAGCAATTGTTGATAAGAATGATTTCGATAATATTAAGGACTATTCAATTGATAATTGAATTGATAAGATTAATAAGTAATTTCGTTTCATTTAATGTTATTATTTGATTCAATGTTGACAATGAAATAATTAATAGCTGATGTTGCTGAATGTAATTTTAATAACATTTATAAATATCGATTAATGAGTAATTTGTGATAATTAACAATTGGGACTTCATAATTGAAAGATGCTTGAAGAATTATTTCCAAAGTATTAAGGGGCCTTAAAACTGTTCTTTAAAAGAACAAGTTATTCGATTTTCCGTTCAGAACGTCAAGTCCATGAATAAAAGAACATCAAACAGTCATCAGCTATTAACGCGGCAAATTTCAGATCATTGCAAATTCACCGTCAATTCTCGATGTTTGCTAAATATAATCGCGCATTTAAAAGCAGAATTTTACTTTTGCAAGTCACAATCCATAAAGAAAATTTCCCATGAAAACTATGTCGTTAGCGAGAACTTGTCAATTTTTTCTCAAAAATGTGACTACAGTCTCCCCGCTCGTTACACGTAACCTACATATTTCGGAAACTTTGAAAAGGGCAAAGAAGGTTCCCAAATCGGCAGATTGTGAACCGACGCCAGTGGCAATCGTGAGTTTCCATGTGAATCTCTTGATTCGACGTTTTCATTAGATAATGAAGACATTTTTTTGGGAACTACCTAAACTTTGGAGATCCTTTGTGGCGTTGGTGGGCTCGATGGAACGGAGACCACCGAAGCAGTTTCACTGGCGATACATTGCTCGGAAAATAATTTACTGCCAAGATTCTTTGCGCCGGATATCGAACTCTGCGGACTCGTCAATCATTTGACGAGGGAACCGGACACTTCCGGAATCCCGAGGAATGCACTTATCGAGTCTGCGAGATTAGCAAGACCGACGATACGTCCTTTGTGCGAGTGCGAAGCTTGCTCGGCCGAAGCTTTATTCATTCCCGGCGGTTATGGCGCCGCTCGAACGCTGTTAGTCGAATTTTTCGGGCATTATAATATAAATATCGCGTACCTAATGCCAAAAGGGCCTATGTCTCAAATTTTGGCTTTAGGACATTGAAAATTTAGTGATCTAAAGCCAAAAGGGCCTATAATTTTTTTTTTTACTTTCCGCTAAGAAAATTGAAAATTTTTTTTTGAAAAAATTTTTATTTGGAAAAAAAAACTTTCTTTTTTTTATTTTTTTTATTTTTTTTTATTTTTTTTTTTGTAATTTTTTTTTTTTATTTGGAAAAAAAAAGTAAATCATTTGTTATTATTTATTTGTTTCAACAATTTGTTATTGTTTATTTGTTCAAACAGTTTGTTCTTATTTTTTTAAACAATTTGTTATAGTTTATTTGTTTAAATAATTTGTTATTGTTTATTTTTGAACAATTTGTTATTGATTCGGATCCAAGATTGTAACAATTCATGATATAATATCGTGAATTTATCATGAACTATCATGAATACCTGTATCAAAATAGATTAAAAAAAAAAAAAATTTCTATCGTCAGTGCTACTGATAATTCTTGGTTTAAATATTTCTGTTCCAATCTGTCGACTCTCAGTGTATCATGCAAGGTAAAAATATGCTTTAATACAAAAAGTACTTGAAATTGGTACTTGATTTTTTAAGTACTTAAAGTAGAAGTACTTTAAGTTTCGTTTTAATCAATAACAAATTGTTCAAACAAATAAACAATAACAAATTGTTTGAACAAATAAACAATAAGAAATTCTTTAAACAAATAAAAAATAACAAATTGTTGAAACAAATAAACAATAACAAATTACTTCAACGTTTTTTTTTGCAAAAAAAAAAATGAAAACATGTCAAATAATTTAAACAAACGTTTAAACAAATTGCTTAAACAAATAAAAAATAACAAAATGTTGAAACAAATAAACAATAACAAATTATTTAAACTTTTTTTTTCAAAAAAAAATGCTCTGGTATGCAATTTCTATTCAAAACTTTGAAAAATTTTGATTTTTTTTATAGGCCCTTTTGGTTTTAGTACATCAAAATTTTTTTTTTTACAGATCTTCAAGTTTTAAGCAATTTTAAGAAGAATGGCAAAAAAAAAATTTTTATAGGCCCTTTTGGCATGGACCCCTATCTTCTTGCTGTAATAGGCCCTTTTGGCATTAGGCACGCGATATAAGGCAGCGTTTATTCGCATCTAAGCGAGTCTCGAACATAAAACCGGGATCTATCAATTCCGCAAAGTATGAGCTTTAAGAATTTGCGACTGGCTTTTTCGTGAGACTGACAAAATTATTTCAGATCTCAGATTTATAGTTTTATACGAGTTATTATTATTATCCTATTCGATTTATGGTAATGTTTATTAGAAAGACATAATGAATTTCTGAATCAGTTTTTCAAAATCTTCAAATTTTCTATTAGTAATTAGGGGAAAATTCCTATCGCTTTAGTTTTTGATTATTGATCCGCTTGCGAGCTTCACTGATTTGCCGTCGACAACAAATTTTTAAAATGTTCATTCGTCTTCAACGAGTACTGAGTACTTTTTATTGCGGAAATCAAACAGAAAGCGTGAAAAGAGAACGCGTTTTTTACAAATACAAAATTTTACCAAGGTCAAAAAACTCAAAAATGTAGAGGAAATTGTGCAATCACGTTATTTAACTGCGTTCAAGTCGTCTTAAGGGGGAATGTATACTTGGAAACGGTAAAAAAGGTAATTTTCGAGAATTTTTTCCGTGGAAACTATTGGAATGATCAGAACGAGGTTTATGCTAGCTAAAAATATACACTTTCGAAAATGTTTTCAATTTTTTTATTTAAAAACGGAGTGCCGTAAAAAAAATCTGCCATAACGGTACCCTTTGGCGTTTTGTCAAAAATCATGTGAGAAAAAACCAAAATAGGATACTAAAATAAATAATATTATCTTGTCTTTGTCATAGCCGATTTAAAAAATATCGATTTGAGAAAAAATGGCGGAAGCTAGAACTGAACGTAGCTATTTTCAAGACCAAATTCGTTCGTATTTTGACCAAAAATAAAAAACTAAAAATCGAAAAAAAAATCTTATGACAAAGACTAGATAATTATGTGTACAATAACCACACAAAATTTGAAGTTCATCGCTCCAGTGGTTTTCGAGATATTTTGGGTACCGCTATGGCAGATTTTTTTTACGGCACTCCGTAGACGACTCAAGTACTCCGTGAATTTGCAACATTTTTCAATATAAAAAAATTGAAAACATTCTTGAAAGTATATATTTTAAACTAGGAAAAACCCCGTTCTGATTATTCCAATAGTTTCCCCGGAAAAAATTCTCGAAAGTTACCATTTTTTTCGTTTCCGGGTGTATATTGCCCCTTAAGTATTTTCATGAGATTGTTGAATTTTCACTGTTCCTTGTATATTTGCGAGTCTTTCATATTAGCCCTCCACGGTCGCACTGTAGTTTCGATGATTCCGCGGTCGCACTGGGTCTTCTGTGTCTGCATACAATTTTCAACGGATTAAACTGTTTCAAAAAATCTTAAAAAATTCTTGACTATTCTTCAATATTTCTAGAATGTGAATCAATGTTTATTAAAGTCCAAAAGTTATTGTTTTTTACGCTGTAAATAGCTATCTGAGCGAAATTTCGTTCGGGTCATCAACGACCCAGTGCGACCGCGGAGGATTAGAAACCGTTTCACTCGTGAATAGTCATGAGCAAATTTCGAAAATACGAAACAATCAAATTTTATTACATTTTCTTTATCAGGAGTGATTTCGCGACGAAAGGTGCCGATTGCGCTGTTCTTCCAGAACTTCAGAGAATAATGGAAGAATTCAATTGCGACAAAAAACCGATCGGTACACTCTGCATCGCCTCCACTTTGGCGGCCAAGGTTTTCAAAGGGGTCAAAGTAACCCTCGGCAAAGAGAGTCAGTTATCATCTAAAAGCCTCTCATGAGAACACGCTTAAGTAGGGGAGGGTGAGGCACGACAGCCCCCCTAAGCTGGTTGATACTTTTTGTGGCTTTCAACCATCAAATGAGTTTACTTTTGTTCTATCTTGAATTAATTCACCGACATTTTGGCAAAACTCAAGAAAAAAACTGGGTTACGACGGCCCCCCCTAAAAAAATAATAAACAAATTTTTCTGAAATTTCAATAAATTCTTTTCAACGTTAAAAATGTTTTTTTCGTGATCCATTTTACCCCTGATGGAGTGTGACGGCCTTAAAATGGATGAATTCATCAAATTCATCATAAATTGAAAGAAAAAAATTACCAACCAATTTAGTTATGGCTCTGGCCGCGAAAGCCTTAAAACTATAAAAACAAAATTTTTCTGATCCATTTTTTTAGGGTGGTCCATTATGCCCCAAGTATCGCGGATCGGCCTAAAAATAAGACAATACATCAAATGTATGATAATTTGACAAGAAGCCAAAATTTTTGTTTTCGACCGAATTTTTTAGGGGGCCGTTCTACCCACCCCACCCACCCCTATATTACACTGAGAATTTTTTTTTTGTTGAAAATGCAAAAATTTGTTTGACTCAACCAAATATTTGTTTCTGGACGTTCAACGAGGTCATTTTGGTAATTCAACAAAGATACAGTGGAAGTTTTAGTTAAATCGGTTAAATCGTTGTTTGAATGGGCAAAGTTTCAGTTCAATCAAATAAATATCGTTGTACCAAATAAATTGTGTGATTGAAAATACGAATAGTTTTTTGGTTACAGCTAAATTTATCTAGTTAAAATATACTAGAAATCAACGAAATGTTTCTGTACAGCAATTGGACTAAACTGTATCTGGAAATTGACCAAATAATTTCCTTCACCTCATATCTTATGGTTAACCAAATCCATTTGTTGAATTAATTATAGTTTCATTATTTCAAACAAATTGTTATTGAATCAACTAAATTTTTTTCACCTAAATGGATTTAGTTGTTTTAACTGAACTTTTTTCTCGGTGTAACTTCGATTCCCTGTTGTTTTCAAAGGTTTCGCAGAAATATTGACTTTTCAGGTCCGAAGGAGGATTGGCCGTATGCCGAGGCAATAAAACGGATAAAGGACATGGGCGCGAAGGTCGAAATGAAGGACGTCACCGGAGTGACTTACTGCAAGCGTTTCAATGTCTTCAGCAATCCCGCGTGGCTTTACTCGAGGGCTACTTACGCCGAAATACACGAAGGAATCGGCAAGTTGGTATCAAAAATGAAGAAGAACATCGTACGTTGACATAAATCTAAATTTGTGCAACAGAGTTCTGTACATACGAACTGCAGTGTTGCCAGTCTATTACAATTGTAATACATTGAGAAAAAAAATTGTTGAATGAACTAAATCTTTAGTTGCATACGCACGACTAAATATTTACTGGGTCTAACTGAATAATTAGTTTTTTGAATAATTCTGCGTTTCAGTTGACCAAAATATGATTCAGGCAACAAAATTTGAGTTTGTACTACTAAATATTTAGTCGTGCGTATGCGACTAAAGATTTAGTTCATTCAACAATTTTTTTTTCTCAGTGTAGATTTATTACTTTATCGCACGATCTATTACGTTTTCATGAAAGTCAGATTTTTTACGCTCTGAGCGCTGTGAGCGCTACATCCTGTAGGATTTTATATGTCGATGTATATCTATACATACACCGAAAAAAGGTTTAGTAATTTCAACTACCCAGGTGCGATCACGGAAAATTCATTTGAATCAATCGTCACATATTTGATTTGATTACCCCGTTGTTGAAATAATAAAACTGGTGTCGTCGTTTCGAATGTGTACTGCATTCACCGCAATTACAACATTGGATCACAATGATTTCAAACGAGATTGATTCAACAACTTGTTTTCTCATTCAATCGAATATTTAGTCATTTACCGGAAGTAAATAAAATTGTTTTAACTATATGTTTCGTCTCATCAACAAAATCTAGTTTAAATGTGAGCTATTCATCCAGTTAAAAAGAATAGTAAATGCTTTCGAGTCGACCGAATTGTTTGATAAATTTGACTAAATATTTCAATGCGGCCACAACACATTTAGTCCATAGTACATATCGTAACTACCACGATCTCGGTACTTCGCCCGAGATCCGGAAGGTGGCGACGATCGGCGCGCGCTCTCGCGCCAGCGAGACAACCACTGAGCACCGATAAGTACCAGTGCATTACCAGCATCGAAGTCCTCGATTAACTTTAAATTGATGGAACATTTCCCGCGCTCTGTGGTCGCGCAGTTCTATGGACTAAAGACTACATATTTGAATGAGATCACCATTGCACTTTGGTGGCGCTCGTGCTCTTTATGGGCGCAAGAATAAATAAATTAAATTTTCACTCAACTGTTTAATCTCACGATTAATTAGTTAAGTAAAAGCCCTCGTAGCTTAAACAAATATTGCACATCATCAGATGTCTTGTTAATTCAATTGAAATTTTCTAGCTTTAAATTGAATGCATTTTTTCCGGCGAACAACATCTAAATGGCATAGAAAATATAAACTGTTCATTCAACTAAACCATTTGGTTATGCAATCGCATATTGAGTGCATTTTACCAAATATAGAATCAAAACAATGTAATTTTCAATTGAACGAATTCTCGACTCTGTTGGGTCAAGGATATATGTATTTATGGGAATGCAATTTTTGTTTCCATTTTGATACACGTTTTGAGTTAACTGAATTACACATTTCGTTCGCCACCCATAACCGCCGGGTTTAGTTAATAAACCCAAATTTTTTTCACTTTACATGGAAAAAAATGATCAGTGACAATTCATGTGTGATATTTCAAAAATTACTGAATTCAATGCAGAATATACGGTTCAGAACTGTAATTCAGGCGTTTTACTGGGAATCCATTATAAATTAATGGATTTAATGTAGTTTCTACTTTTCAAACCATTATAAATGCTGATTTACACTGTAAAAAATGCAATGTTCACCGCAAAAAAATGACAAAGTAGAAATAACAAGCGGAAACGACGAAATCCACTGTGTTTGAACTGTAAAATTTACAAAGGTCTCTGTAGAATGTTCAAAGCACATAATTAGAAATTGCAGTGTTTCAAGTGAAAAATCAAATGCGCGCCGCAAAATATGCAATGTCAATTTCAATTTTTACAGTGTGGCACTGTAACGGGACAACCTACGGCGTGCCACGATCTCCGCGTTTCGCCCGAGATCCGCTAGATGGCGTCGGACGGCGCGCCCTCTCGCGCCAGCGAGAGAGCCACCGAGCACCTATAAGGTCCGATGTATCACCAACATCGGCGTTCTCAATTGACATACAATTGTTGGAACATCACCCGCGTTCTGTGGTCGAGCAGTCCTATGGACTGAAGACTACATTTTCTTAACGGATCCCCATTGCATTTCGGTGACGCTCGTGCTCTTTATGGGTGCGAGGTTAAACTAGATTCGCTTCATTAATTGATCTCACGATTAATTAGTCAAGTACAAGCCCTCGTAGCTATGAGCCTGAGCGAGGATAAACAACGGTTTATTGCAATATTTGAATAAATTGAAATTTAATCAAATATCGAAACGTTTCACTACACCATAATTTATTTTAGAAATTGCAGTATTTTCAGTGAAAAATAAAAAACATACCGCAAAATATACTACGTTCTTTTCAATTTTTACAATTTACACTGTAATTTTTTCACGGGCCCTGGATAATTTTTCCAATGTGAAATGTGTACAAAGTTCACCGGATACAACAGAAATATAACGTTTCACGTAGTGTACATTTTACTGTTCCACACTGTAAAAATTCGTCTGATGGACATGTACTATGTCATATGTGACATCTGTATATTGTATCAAAGAAATATGCAAATTTCACTGTTTGCCCTCCCAGGAAGCCTTGTTGATGGGGAAAACTGTAAAAATTAATGGGAATCTCAGCAGTTCTCACTGATCATTTTTTTCCGTGTACCAAACCTGTTTCTCGGTGTACGTGCTGAAAGCGCTTAAGCGTCCAAGATGAATACATCGCCAATGATTTCCCATTTCCTCCGCATATTTTATGATTTCTACTTTACCGACTGGCGGTAACTGTAAAAAACTGGATCCATTACGTTTTAGTACGTTTTCGTCCCGCTTTCTATTACGGAGTAAAGTTTGGTTCTGGCAACGCTGATACGAAGAATTCGTTTTTTGTGGATTTAGGAATGAAGAAGAATGGTGATTTAGCAAAAAATATAGTTTATTCGTAATGCTTCCTTGCGCTCCGTAGACTTGGGAATAACGAACCACATTTTACTTTTTTTCTTCTACATGCCCTTAACAATATCCACTCGTTCATTTTTTCTTTATTAATTTTTTTTCGCTTAAGATTACTAGTGCCTAATACTATACCGTTAGAAACTACAATAGTCAACAACAAATGAGATAACAATGCATCGAAATACGCGGCGAAGTCTGTGAAAGAAAAAAAAATGTCTCGTTATTCCGTTGTCCCTTGATCGTCGGCTTTAGCACCAAGGATTCGCAAGGACTCGTTCAAGCGGGTCCTTCTTCCGCCGGGCATGACTTCGCCACGAATTTCGGCCGAAATGAATAGCGCGTAGTGGTGATTTTTTTTTCTTCATTGGTCAATTTGAAAATTGCATCGAGGGACATTCTCGAAGGACGAAAAAAAACACACGCACGTACGCTGACACGGATCTCACCTAATGATGACGAATGAGAATGCATTCCTTATTTTCTTACACGAAATTATCAACTAAGTGATTCGCCGAAAATGTATATAATGAGTCTCTGATCTCTCGATCGCGTTTTTTTTTTTTTTTTTTTGGGGTTTTGGCGCACCTCGGGCGCGTCTCATCGATGTACAAATATAATTTCGCTTTAACCTCGTTCTCCTGTTCACCTCTTTTTTTCCCCGTTTTGCGTTCTCCAACTTGCGGTCGAAAATAGTTTGAGGGTGAAATCGAATGAAAAGTGGACCCTGGAATTTTGGGTCCGATTGAGCGAACGAGGTGAATTTTGATGAGCAATCAAAGCGGCTTGGCCCGAAGGTACATCAATTTTTAAACATCATTTTGTGGCGCAACGAATTTAGCGGATGAAAGTTCAGCTGAGGGCTAAAAGGGGCTCCACGCTCATGCGAGATTTTCGCGCTTTGTCATCGCGATATTTCTTCATCGTAATGAGCTTCCTCTTGCTCTGACTGACCTTCTTGGTCGGCATTTCCGTGCTGGTTGTCGTTGATCCGTTGACCTCGTCGTAATCGTTCTCCTGTTCCTCGAGCATTCGCAGTGTCTCGATTATGTTTCTGGGCTCGTTCGTTCGACCTCTCGTTCCATTTCTATTGGCGTAAACTACCGATAAATGGGAGAAACTGGATTTTGGGGGTGCCGTTATATCGGCAAAATCACGGAAATTCGCGAAGAAGTCACCACCGCGAATCGGCTGAGGTTTTGGATTGCGATAATAATTGGCACGAGCTCGTGGAACATTGCTGGAATAATAGGGATTGTAGAGGGTCTCGTCGACGTTGTACTCCTCGGTTTCTTTGTCTTCGGGGTAATATGTTCCGCCGCGGATAACGCCGAAATTGCCAGAACCGAGAAGCGGATGTTGAGTGTCTTTGACGTTCGACGCTGCTGTTTGATAAGCGCTGCGATCGCGCTGGAAGTAACCCAAGAAACGATTGGGCCGATAACGCTGCTGCTGCTGTTGCTCGTTGTAGGATAATCTGTGATTGGCGAACAATTCGGCGAACGAGGGAAAGAAATTCTGCGATTCGGACTCGAGACTCTTGTCGTCGTGCTGACGAGCGGCGACGACCGGTTCATCCGCCATTTCTCCTTCCTGCTGCACCGTCGCTTCGGATATCGTCGAGCTCACGCGAATCTCCTCGCCACTTGGACTTCTGTGGCTGACACTGACCGACGATGAGGTCGCCGTTTCCGTGCGATGCGCGGAAACAACCTCGGCTGATGGTCCCTCGTGAACCGTCTCGGCTCCATCTGGCTCCATGTACATGTCGGAGTCGTCCTTGTCGTCGTACTCTTCACCGTGAACCTCGGAAGCCGAGGCTACGGAATCCTAAAAAATAAAACGTTCATTGTAGCGTTTGTTCCGAAAAAAAATTCTCAATAATAAATTTAACCACATGAGGTTGTTGTGGGTCGCTGGAGACCCGAGCGATTTTTCTCCCATTTCTCTCACTAGCGAAAAGTTTCCGGACAAAACTTCAAAAAAGGTCTGAAACGTTTTTTTATGCCATTTTGCCGGAAGTCAACGTAGACTAATTTAAGGAGGTTCTATCGCCATAATCATAATAGTATATACAAAGTAACGGCAAAATCATCAGATTCAATTTTTCCAAGATAATTTTTTGAAATTTTGCGTGAATTTTCTTGAGCGTCGTATTATAATGTGTAACAAATTTGAGAAGGTTTCATCGTCTGGCATTCGAGATATTCAGTGTTTAAAATCGCAACTTTAACATAAGGTCTTATGGGAAGTTACGAAAAAAGATGATATTTCATAACAAATAACTCGATTCCTAGATGTTCAAACTTTCTCAAATCTTACCCACAGTTGAGTATGATTGTTAAGATGGTTCATAAGAATTTTAAACAATTAAACTTGGAATTTATCTAATACATGAGAAACGAAGAACCTCCTCAACTGGGGAAAGAGAATCTGGCTTCATTCCCTAATTTTCAAATTATTTTTACAAATTGTTTTTAGGTTTGGACTTGATTTTGAAAACAGCTGTTTTTCGCCTTTTTCCCCTTCTCTTCAGGTGCCCTAGTTTCTAGAGGACATTTTTTAAATTCATTTTTATGATTGGATTCATAAAGGGAAAAGTTTGAGCTTCAATTTCCTTTTTTTAAAAACTTTGAGCGATTTTTTTTTCCAAAGTTATTCTGTTTTTTGTGAAAAAAGAGGAAATTTGAAAACTCCCGTACAACACACAGAGGATTCGTGTAAAACTTCAAGACAGCAAAAAGTTGCGTCTGTTTTTGTCGAATCCAGAGGAATTTTTTCAGATTTTTTTTTCCAAAATTTTGTTTTCTCATGTTGAGCTGGAAAAAAATTAGAAAAAAAAATTGGAAAAGATTACAATATGTTGAAAATGGGAAAATAAAGTATTTTCCCCTCTGAAAATTTTATCAATAATCCCATAGTTCTCGAGTTATTGTAATTAATTGATCTGAGCTCCGACCCAGAAAATGGGGAAAAAAAAATTTGGGAAAAAAAATCTTAAAAAATTTCTTTGCACTCAACAAAACCAGACGCAACTTTTTGCTATCTTGAAGTTTTTCATGAATTCTCTTCGTTTTCATGTTATACAAGATTTTTCAAATTTCCTCTTTTTTCACAAAAAACGGAATAACTTTGAAAAAAAAATCGCTCAAAGTTTTAAAAAAAAAAGTAGTTGAAGCCTAAGCTTTCCTCTTTATGATTCCAATCGTAAAAATGTATTTAAAAAAATTTCCTCTAGAAGATGGGTGCATCTGAAAAAAGGGGGAAAGAGGCGAAAAACAGCTGTTTTCAAAATAGAGTCCAAATCTAAAAACAAATTGTAAAAATAATTAAAAAATCAGGAAATGAAGCCGAATTCTTCCCCTTTAAAATGCCGCTTGTTAAATTAGTCTACGTTGACTTCTGGCGAAATGGCATAAAAAAACGTTCCAGAACTTTTTTGAAATTTTGTCCGGAAACTTTTCGCCGGTAGTGTACATGTGTTTATGACGAAAAATAAAATATTTGTTTAATTTTTTTTACAATCTTCATTGGTATGCCATTACAGTAGAAGTATTCAAGAGTCTTGGGGAATTTTATCAAATTTTTTCATTGAAAATTACGTGTTCCAACATGCCTTGGGTCTACAGCGACCCACAATAACCTCACAAGATGTCAAAAAACACGATAAATTGTGATCAGGTTAATTAAAAATGGACTTATGAGCATTCTAATGATGCACGAGAATTTTGGGTTTTGTGAATCATTTCTGAAAATATTTGGGGATAAATTGCCAAGGAGAAATGTAATTTGTATTTTAACATGTGTTCTGACATCGGAAAAACACTCGCAGTTATTAATTTCCTGCGTTTGTATCTAATTTTCTGCGAGGTGTATTTTGTTGAGTTTTTTCAAAGAAGTATTTGCGATTTTTGTTGGATTTTAAAAATTTCAGAGGTATCGTGTTCTCTTTAGTTCTCTATTAATTGACGGTCTAGATTGTTGTTTATAATTATCAATAGGAAATGTATTAAACTATTTTTTCATTCTATACAAATAACAAATGATTCTCATTTTGTATTGATGACTACTACAAAAAAAATCTAGGTTGTTTATCGATAAAGAATCTTGCACGGAATGAAACAAGCCCAAATCAAAGCACCAAAACTGAAAAAAATTGCGGATTAATTTTTGAGAAAGCGAAATGATAATACAGTCCATTAGTATTTTTCGTAAAACAGTGGATTTTTCCAATTTCCATTGCAATTATTACTTTTTATTGTTGAGGATGCATAAGGTAGTGTGAAAAGCAATGTGATTATGGATAATTAATTTACAAATATTTTTAGAAACGATTTTCGAAACCCAATACCAATTTGAATAACATGTAATTGAATAATAAACAAAAAAAAATCTACGAACCATTTTCTACCGCTTTCTAATAGAAAGAACTGGATTTCCGTGAAAAATTCAAATTTCAATGGAATGCAGGATTAATTATAATTAAGCACAAAAGCCACACCACATTAACACAGTTTCCTAAAAATTTCGTAAAACATGCAGATTATACCAATTGCTCAGATTTCAGAAAGCAAAGAAATCATTAAAAAAAAAGAATCGGGATAACATTTTAGCAGTCCACCTTTAGTTACATTATAATTATTTTCAAAAGAACGGTAGATTAACTCTATATTATAATACTAAAAAAATGAGAAATATAGATTTCCCATAATTTTGAGGGATTGACGAAACTTTTTCTGTGAGAAAATTCCCAAAATAGAGAAACCTATTTGATAATGGAGAAAATTCGTAAATGCGTAAAAATCGTGATGGAGGAGTGTGCAAATTTTCTTTTTATATGGTTTTTATTCGTCTGCTCAAAATTTTGAGCGTTCAGTTGAACGGTTAATCAGAAAAAAAGTATTGATTTAATGAAAAATTGAAAGAGCTTGCGAACAACTTGGTGAATAATAATTTTTAAAATTCACCGATATTTTAAGAATGATTTCCAAAGTCTTAATAAAGTCTCACAAAATTGTTCTTTTAAATAATACATTTCGCGTACCTAATGCCAAAAGGGCCTATAATTTTTTTTTTTGCGCCAATCTTTTTGCCAACATTTTCTAAGCCTAAAGACAAAAAAAAAATTTCCAAAGCCAAAAGGGCCTATGTCTCAAATTTTGGCTTTAGGACATTGAAAATTTAGTGATCTAAAGCCAAAAGGGCCTATAATTTTTTTTTTTACTTTCCGCTAAGAAAATTGAAATTTTTTTTTTGAAAAAAATTTTTTTTTTTTTGGAAAAAAATAAATTTCTATCGTCAGTGCTACTGATAATTCTTGGTTTAAATATTTCTGTTCCAATCTGTCGACTCTCAGTGTATCATGCAAGGTAAAAATATGCTTTAATACAAAAAGTACTTGAAATTGGTACTTGATTTTTTAAGTACTTGTACTTTAAATACTTTAAGTTTCGTTTTAATCAATAACAAATTACTTTCGTTTTAATCAATAACAAATTGTTCAAACAAATAAACAATAACAAATTCTTTAAACAAATAAAAAATAACAAATTGTTGAAACAAATAAACAATAACAAATTACTTCAACTTTTTTTTTGCAAAAAAAAAAATGAAAACAAGTCAAATAATTTAAACAAACGTTTAAACAAATTGCTTAAACAAATAAAAAATAACAAAATGTTGAAACAAATAAACAATAACAAATTATTTAAACTTTTTTTTTCCAAAAAAAAAAAATTGAAAAAAAAAAAAAAATTCCAAAAAAAAAATGCTCTGGTATGCAATTTCTATTCAAAACTTTGAAAAATTTTGATTTTTTTTATAGGCCCTTTTGGTTTTAGTACATCAAAATTTTTTTTTTTACAGATCTTCACGTTTTAAGCAATTTTAAGAAGAATGGCAAAAAAAAATTTTTTATAGGCCCTTTTGGAATAGACCCCTATCTTCTTGCTGTAATAGGCCCTTTTGGCATTAGGCACGCGATTTGTTGATTGATCGTTCATTTGAACTTTCGGAACTTCGAGTCCATTTTTTTATTCATTGTTACTGCAGAATTACAAACGACGCGTCGACTACGAACAGTTTGAATGCCCGTGGGGCATCTTACAATGGCGACGAGGCTTTGTCCCCGCGACATACATGCAACGGTTGCAAAATGCAACAACGTCGTATGACACGCCTGGCATTGTTGCAAACACTGACAGGTCGCATGCAGCGAATCGACCTGGTGGCACGTTTTTTTCAGCTTCCACGAGTCAATTGACTCAATGTACAAAGTTTCTTACTTCCAGTATTGAAATCAACAGAATGCGCCACTAACATTCGCGATGATCCTGAAGTTTGCATCATTGTAATGCACCGGTAATTGTCAATTTATCAATAAAACTCCATTCTTCATATTTTTCAATTGAAAATCATTAAACAAATTTTTTTTTCCGCCATTGTTATGCCAATATGTTCAAAATGTCCTGAAACATCGAGAAATCATATTTAGAAAAAATGTCCGGATATCCGAGATATCCGAGATATCAAGCCAAAATTTTGCACACTTGTCGAGCACGAATTGCTCTTCATTATGAAAAAAATATTGTTTTAATTATAACGGGTGTTCAGATTTTATCGACTTTTTTTCGTTTTTGCAAGAATAGCGTAAACGCTCTAACCTCTGAAATTTTCAAGATACTGCACTCAAATTTTGTACAGAATTAGTATAGCTATTTAAGGTTGTTTGGTATTGAATTTGGTGAAAATTTTATGAAATTTTGAATTTTTCGAAAAATAGCCTAAACGCTCTAACTTGTGCAATTTTTAAGATATTGTACAGAAACTTTGCACAGAGCTAATATAGCCATCGAGGTTGATCGCTATTAAATTTGGCAAAAATCCATCGAGGGATTAAAATTTTATGAAATTTTTAATTTTTTGAAAAATAGCGTAAACGCTCTGACTTGTGCAATTTTTAAGATATTGTACTAAAACTTTACACAGAACTAATATAGCTATCGAGGATGTTCGTTATTAAATTTGGCGAAAATCGATCGAATGATTAAATTTTCATCAAATTTTTAATTTTTATAAAAGAAGCGTAAACGCTACAACTTTTGAAATTTTTTAGATATTGCAATGAAATTTTGTGAAGCGCCAGTATAGCTACTAATGTTATTCGCTATCAAATTTGGCAAAAATCGATCGAATTTGCACATTGATTACTAATATTTTTCAATAGTTAACAAAGCTTCCTTTATGAGGAAGCCAAATTGCAAATTTTAATTTGCAGGTTTTTTTTCATCATAGTTCGATAATGGGCCAAAAATAATTACTATTTTTTTTCAATTTTCTAAAAATTATCCGTTTTGTTTCAGGTCGTCGAGGTTGATAAATTTTCGAAAAATGTTGTCGTTTCACTCTTAAGGAAAGAACAAAAATCAAGTTTCACTAGAAAAATATTTTTATTGTTATTATTCTTACTACAAGAAACAATAAAAATAAGAAATTATTTAAAAAAAAATTAAAATACAAAAAAAATAGTAATTATTTTTGGCCCATTATCGAACTATGACAAAAATATCTGTTTTGGGCAATAGTTTCTGTTAAAAAATTTCATTAATTTGAAAAAGGCCCCTCTCTATGTTTTCCCTCAATTTCATTATTTTTGAGCTCGGGCAACCTCTAAAAAATAAAATAAAAATGTCTAAAAATTTGAGATCATATTTTGGGCCAATCAAACCCACAATTCATTCTACATTAAATCCGAGGGGGTCAGGCCGATGACCGCGTGATTTGGCGTAGAATGCTCCATGTAATTCCTTGGGGATTCGGTCTACTAAATTTCATTGAAACATATTAAACTTCTACTGAGTTATGTAAAATCGCGTAATAAGTTCGTTGTATAAACTATTAGCTTAGAATTGATTTCTTTCTCTTCCCACGTTACAAATAAAAAGTGTTATTTTTTTTTGTAATTACAGTCCAAAATTCGCATTATTTCAATCTAAATTTATTGTACAAAAACATTGCCAAAATACAAAATAATAAATGCCCCATATGCATGAAAACTTCATATTTTTTTTGTATGAAGTATTTCTTGCTGTATTGGTAAAAAAATATGAAGTAAATCGGTTGAGCAGAACTTGAGATATCGTGTTAAATGTATTGAGAAAAGTTGCTGCATCACTAAAATAGCTATAACTTAATAAATTATAGGAATTAAAGAATTTACTTTCGAGGATATATTCTTAAAGGTCTAAACTTGAAGAATATGCAAAAAAAAAAATTTTTTTTCAAAATTGTAGGCCAGAATACCCCATTAATATTTTCAACCTCTCGCAGCGAAGCACGATTGGAAAAAAATCTCGCTTTATAAAGTGCAATGAAGTTTTCGCCAATTTTGGCCGATACCAGAAGTGAGTCAAGATTCACAATCGCCGCAAGTGCCACGTAACAAGCAGAACGAATGTAAGAGGGTGTTTGGAATTACGCGTTGTGTTACGTCCATCCATCCTAACGCCTAAAGCGCGTTGTAAGGAGCGTGTAATACACGAGCATCGATCCGCAAACCGATACACGCAAGCAGGATATATACGCACTAGGGTGGTCCTCATTTAGGCTATGTTGTTTTTTCTTTTGACGATAGTGCTCAATCGGATTTAAATAAATAAATAGAAACCCATACCAAATTTCAGCTCGATATCTCAATTTTAACCTGGCCCCCACGGCAGTCAAAGTTTTAAGGGGAAATACGTGTATTTTAAACGGTCAATGATTTTAACATTTTTTCAACTTAGTTAGTATTGATTTAAAAATTTGAAACTTGGCACATATATTGCTCA
Source organism: Alloplasta piceator (assembly GCA_946863875.1). Classification (NCBI taxonomy): domain Eukaryota; kingdom Metazoa; phylum Arthropoda; class Insecta; order Hymenoptera; family Ichneumonidae; genus Alloplasta; species Alloplasta piceator. Next base: position 7,869,909 of record OX333072.1, on the reverse strand, counting down.
TAGTATAAGGTAAATTTGAAGTATTTTATCAGATTTTTCATCTTCGATTTTCGACATACCCTCCCGCTAAAAAGTTTGGACATATTTGTCGAATTTCGCACCACACTAAAAGTTTGATTGCGAAGTCAATAATGAAGATAGCTACATTTTCCAAGAGACGTTTGAAAGAGGACATATTAACCTTCATTTTGTTTTTTTCGAAATTCCTCTACGATTTTTTTTGAGCCCGGTACGCACTTTTGAACATGGCAAATGGCCATGTTCAAAAGTGCGTACCGGGCTGAAAAAAAATCGTAGAGAAATTTCTAAAAAAGCAAAATGAGGGTTAATATGTCCTCTTTCAAACGCCGCTTGGAAAATATAGTTATCTTCATCATTAACTCCGCAATCAAACTTTTAGTGTGGTGCGAAATTCGACAAATGTGTCCAAACTTTTTAGCGGGAGGGTATGTCGAAAATCGAGGATGAAAAATCTGATAAAATACTACAAATATACCTTATACTATGAGCAATATATGTGCCGAGTTTCAAATTTTTAAATCAATATTAACTAAGTTGAAAAAATGTAAAAATCATTGACCGTATAAAATACACGTATTTCCCCTTTAAAACTTCGACTGCCGTGGGGGCCAGGTTAAAATTGAGATATCGAGCTGAAATTTGGTATGCATTTTTATTTATTTATTTAAAACCGATTTAGCACTATCGTCAAAAGAAAAAACAGCATAACCTCAATAAGGACCACCCTAATACACACGGATAGGATATTCGCAGAGTGTAGTCCGAGCTGTCTTCGCTCGGATCAATTAATGATCGGCGTGTGCAGACAGCTCGGCAGTTCACTTTCGAATCTATAACGCATCAATTAAGTGACTCAGTGAGTTGCGCCGATCGATTAAATCGCTCGTAGCGCGCAAACGTCAGCGATGAAGCGCGCGGGGTTTCGACGCGGTAAAAGCTGCACCGAAGAATTGCATCGACATTGGACAGTGATTGGCACGTGAACTTTCGTCCTGGAAGAGTCCATAGGAAGAAGAACCAATGCCCAGTCTCAATTGGTTCGCAGAAGAAAAGGAGACTAAGCTGCAATTTTTGCAAGCTTTTCATCCTTTTCTTTCTCAGCAAACCCAATAAAATCTCTGGATGATCCCCCCTCGATAAATTGCATCACGAGAATTGAGGTGGATTTTGCGAAATTAACGTATCTTCGGTAGCTGTCAGATTCACGTGGCAAGATCGATCGTTATCTGGATACATTGCCGAGCGCGCTATTAAAGAAGCCTTCACAATCGCCATTTTCTCTCCTCAGCTTGTATTTGCCCCGTTGTGCGGTTAGTGCATATGGGGCGTTTCATCCCAAATCGGACAGTTTGAAAAACTTTTCTTTTTCCTCAAATTTTTTATAGTTTTTAGTAACTATTAAAAGACCCTTGCTGGTAAATTTTGAGATTTTTTTGATTACCCGTTCAAAATATATTTAATTACAAAAAAAACCACTCTTTTTCGGTATTTTTGTCATAACCTCTTTGATAATGGTACAAATCAAATTTTTTTTTTCAAAATTTTTACTTTTTTATGGCCTCTTCAGAAAAAATACAACAAAATATTCGACGTGTTTTTTAATGAGTTTTTTAGTTTAAAACTTTGAATCGTGTCTTTAAAAGAGAGGGCAAATATTGATTTTTTTAAATATTTTTTATTTCAAACATCTATCTATTCAACAACTTTTAACACCAGTTCGATCGTGGGATAACTAATATTTTTTTTCGATTTTTGAAAATTAGGATTTTTTTTTTCTATAAATTATTATGAATACCAATTTTTGTTATTGTGTAGCATTTTTTTTTCATTATTTAGAATTTATTTTGACACTTTTTTCATTGTTAACAGATTTTTAAAAGCAATAATTGATAATCAATCGATGAGCAAATAACAACAGTTCAAGAATTATATGACAAAACCCAAATAATCTACCAAAAATTTTATTTGCGATACAATACTGCTAAGCCAATCACAGGGACAAAAACTTTAATAAAATTATTCCAATGAGCAACGGAAATGTATTGGCAAAGGAATATTCTAATTCAGGAAATAATCGTATATGTAAGATTTTCAAAAGGATACGTGAATAAATAAAACTGTTGTTATTATTGTTCTCAAACAGACTTAACGATTAATTATTGATTTTAAGAACCTGTTAGCAACAAAAAAGTGTCAAAATAAATTTTAAATAATGAAAAAAAAGACTATACACTGTATGTAGTAACAAAATTGATATTCACAATAATTTACAGAATTTTTTTTTTTTCTATTTCAAAAATCGAAAAAAAAGTAATTATGGAAGGCCCACGACCGAACTGGTCTTAAAAGTTGTTAAATACATAGAATTTTGAAATAAAAAAATTTCAAAAAAATCAAAGTGTGCCCCGACTCTTAGAGACACGATTCAAAGTTTAAAACTAAAAAAACTCATTCAAAAACACGCCGAATATTTTTTCTATATTTTTTTTCTGAACGGGCCATCAAAAACCAAATTTTTGAAAAAAAAAAACACTTGATTTGGACTATTACGAAAGAAGTTATGACCAAAAAACCGAATAAAGAGTGGTTTAAAGAAAAATTTAATATCTTGTTAACGGGTAATTAAAAAAATCTCAAAATTCAACAGGAAGGGTCTTTTGATGGGTACTGAAAAATATAATAAAAATTAAGGAAAAAAAAAATGTCAATTTGTCCGATTTGGGATGGAACGCCCCATATCTACATGTGTGTGTGTGCGCGCGCCAGGAGAAAGAGACGTCATTATTGCGTGATTGCAGGACGCAAATTAGTCTCGCGCCGTTTGCACCGGCTATAATACATGCTCGGGCCTCTCCATCTCTATATCTACCCTCATGAAGATTATTATATTAACTTCTCGGACCGCTCGTGCTACGTTCCCCTCTCGTCTATTAGCTCTAGCTAGCTATATATAATGCATGGGTGCAGAGATACCCGCGCTAGAAACGTTACCCCATGTGAGTATACTCAGCTCGTGCACCGACGTTTCACCGCGCATGAATTATATGTGAATTAAGGGCAATCAACGAACGAAACTCGTCCCGGACGATGGACGATATTTTTTCGCACATGCCAGATGAATCTTTGCGCTTGTTTTCCAGTGAATCATCCTCGACCACGAAAGAACGAAACACAGTACAGCCGAGTCAATCAAGCACTAAAATTTTGTAAATTATTGACACATTCGTAAATTCGTGAATTATTCACATTCGTATTTGGGTCATTCCATGTCAAATCGACCAAGAGTTGGAATCGACCCCTTTCAATTTCGATGAAATTTGGTCAGGAGTTTTCGTTTTCAATAAAACAAAGTTCTACCAAAGGAAAAAAAATTGAAAATTTTTTTTCGAGAGTTATGCAAAATTCAAAATTTCACAATTTTTCAAATCTGTCAAGGTTATTTTTTAAATATCTCGAAAACTATTATAGCTACGAAAAATCGTTCTAAATTAGTTTTGAAGAGTTGGGGCTACGAAAAAAAATATTCCGAAAAAAAAAATGATGAATTTCTAGAATTTCGTGACTCAACGTCGTAGTTCTGGTTTTTGCATGCAAAAATGGCTCCTATTTGTACGTATTTCTTATTATCGTAAATTTTTTTTAGCAATTTTACAAAGTGTCCATCAGGAAACAAAATGGGCTCTTACTCTTCCAGACGATAATGACAAATTTGATAAAAAATAGAGTAAGTAAAATTTTTTATAATTCTTTCAGTGAAATTATTATTGTATAATTTTTTTTACACTAAATAAGAATTGTTGAATCGGGACCCATCCTAATTTTGCACAAGTTTATTATTTCGAAGATGTAAAAATAATTGCTATAATTTCTTACTCTTTCAGCTCAAAGTATAATGACAAATTTGATTTCAAAATTTGTTTATAATTTTCTCTGTTAAATTATATTTTTAGATTTTTTTCTGCATTGAAGAATTGTACAATCTGAGTCCATCCTTACTTTGCACTAATTTCTCTTTCAGAAGATATAAAAACAATTTCTGTAATCTCAAATTTTATAAATTAATAATAGTAATGTAGAATTTTTATATTATTGTATAATTTTTTCTACACTAAATAAAAAATGTTGAACCTGGACCCATCCTAATTTTGCACTAGTTTATCATTTAGAACTTAGAAGATGTAAAAATAATTTCTGTAATCTAAATCATTTGCAATTTTTTTCATAGTCGAATTTATTATTACAAGTAGAGTTCGATTAGCGAAAGCTCATTTTGTTGATTAAAATATTTTGCAAATTTTGAGGGGGCAGTTAAATTTTTATTAGATTTTTGTTCATATTTTCAGACGAGAGAATTGTCAATTAACGTCGTAGCTCTGTTTTTGCATGTAAAAATGGCTTCAATTTCTAAACGTTGCTTATGATGTTCAATATTTTTCCGTAAATTTATTTTCAAATGGGCTTTTCATCTTTCAGATCAATGACAAATTTTATTTCAAAATTTTTTTATAATTTTCCCTGTTGAATTATATTTCTAGATTTCTTTCTACACTAAATAAGAACTGTTGAATCTGGACCCATTCTAAATTTTGCACTAGTTTATCTTTTAGAAGATGCAAAAATGTCTGCAATCTAAATTCACGGTGATAATCATTTGCAATTTTTTTCACAGTCGAATTTATTATCACAAGTAGAATTCGATTAGTGAAAGCTCGTGTAAAAATAATTTCTGTAATCACCGAGCTCGATCGAATCGACTCGATTGAATCGAATCGACGAGCACCGGTTGCTGTGTTGTGATTCACGATTGATCGAGCGCAGGGGAAATCGATTTTACCCTTCCCTTCTCGCCCCCGAACCGCCTATCATTAATCGCTGATCATCCGTTGAATTATGCGCGTCAGCAGAAATTGTACGAGAATTCATCTCAACACGAAAATTGCGCAACTCTCGTGTACGAATCGCGGGAGGTAAACCCTTTAGCGTCGTTCCGACACGTGTGGATGTGTAATTGCACTTTTGTGCAGTATCATCTACAGAATTATGTAAATGCAGAATGAGCTGAGCGAGAAACAGAGAGAAAGGGATCGGATATTATTCCAGTGGTCATTACAGTTCAGACACGTGAGTCGGAACATTATAAGCTCGTTATGATCAACATTTCGCCTGAAGGAAGCTCACATTTCGTAGAGAAAAGTGGGAAAAATGAATCTCGAATAAATCGTTCAAGATCTTATAAAATATGGAGCTGGAGAACTCAAACTTTCTATAAAAATACACAAAGCGATAATTCTTCATATTAAGTTTTTTTTTATCCCTCAAACGATTCATATAAAAATTTCTAAAAAAAAAAAATCATGTCAAATGTGCGTTAAAATTTTTGAAAAAAAAAATGGAAGCGATGTGCAATTTTTGATTCGCACGATTATCTAAATATTTTTCAACGTTTTTGGTACATCTTTGCACTAAAAACGATACATTTTCATGTACAAAAAATAACAGTCGAGAATGGTTCAAAAATGAATAAATTACAACTGCTTACTCCGGTGTTAATTCGGACCCCGTCCTACAACATGATCGGAGGACAGAGGAATTGAAAAAATCTACGTTACCGATAAGAGGATCTCGCAGCTCGGTGCCGATGAATTTTGACCGCGACGATGGCCGACGGCGGCGAGTTCCAGCTTCCACAGCAAATCCAGTCGACGTTGTAAATTACAGCCACCGCGATCACGACGACTAGCTCTTCGCAACGGATCCTTCTTCACTGCTGACATCACTGATATTCCAAAATTCTCGATGCACTGAACACTTCAAGCTTGCACTCTTCACTTTATTGAGAAAAATGAATAAAATCATCGGAGATACGCGTAAAAAGCGGTCCTGAAACCGCGATATTAATTTTTTTTATAAGCGCGCGTTCCATTTCTCTCGATATTATCGAGAAAATTGAGATTCAAAGATTCATGCATCCGAGCTGCTCTGAGACGAAAAGATTTTGCGCGAATTCCGCGTGACTCGATCGTCAAATTTTTAATCGTGAAAAAAAAAATATATATACGATCCTGCAACGTTCGTATCATTTAACGCGAATAGCGACAAACGTGGATGATCAAATATCGACTTTGAACATTTTTTCATGAAAAATGAAAACGCGTGTAATATTTGATGGAAAAATCTTGAGCTTACGTTGACGAGATTGAAAACCGGCGTTCGAGGCGCCTCTCGCGGCGAAACAAAACACACATACGCTTGAAAAAAAAACCGTTATCCTGTACGAAAAGGAAAAAAATGCGCGCAACGTAAAAGGCCACAAAAGTAAACGGCGGAATAGCATTTTCGACTTTATTGGCATTGCGAAAAAATATATAAACTACATATACTTAACGGAAAAATGTTGAGAGGGGATTCGCGAGATCAAAGAGACCGAGGCCTCACGGGAGTCGCGCGCGCACGCGCTTCACGCGGTAGAAAGACACACTCGACAAGATGGCCGCCTTTTCGCACGAACGGAGAATTTTTACATTTACTTGGTCATATTGTTCGTGGATGCACCAGAAATGTCCAGGCATCGCGAGATTTTACCAGATTCAATGTGCCGAGCAATTTGGAAATGCACGATTCGCGAAACACGTAAATGACATGAGAGAAAAAAAGCACGATAATCGACGCCAAAAACGTAGATGAGATGAGAGAAAAAAAAATATGAGAACCGATGCGAGACGCGATTTACGATCGCGAGATATTTTCTCGTATTACAAATTTAATCACGCACTGTTTTTAAAATATCACGGTAATTAACGCTTTACTGAATTAACACGAGATTTAATAGGCGAATGCATATATATATCGCGAGCGTCTTTGAGCGCGATACGAAAAGATCCACCGGCAACGACAGTCGACGCTGTACTGAAGCCGATGCGTAACCGTCTTTCTCTGGCAAGGAGTGGGGGAGAGCGCGGGGAGATGCTGGCGCCCGTTGCTCGAGCAAATTCTCGGGAATCTTTTTGTTCGCTCTTGAGACGAGAAAGAAACAAAGGGACAACGTTAATCGAGGGGAGACACGACACTCACGATGCGAGATATTATCTCGTACTTACTTTTGCTTCATCGCACACTGCTCGTACACTATCGCAAAAATTTAAGCTGTGTTGAATTTAACGCGAATTTAAATACTAGGACGCGTATATATGGGGAATGTTTTAATTCCAAATATGGAGCGAGGGTCGAAGCCACGCTTGAACACCGTGGTCTGTATTTTGCGGCGCAGAGGGGAACTGAGGGTGAGAGAGATTTCTCGGAATTGCAAGATGGCCGCCGATGCTCGAGTTTTTCTAAGAAACAAAAAAAAATGGTTTTCGTTGCTTTCTTCTTTCCTAAACTATACCCAAAAGCGGTAGGAAATGTCAATATTTTGCAGAATTATTTTATCCTCTTTCAACAAGCGTATAAAAATGGGAAAATATTCTCGAACTCTTTTTCATCGTGCATAAACGTTTCTATATGGGGCGTTCCACGCCAAATTTTGTATATTTCAGTATTGGATGAAAGAGACTTTCATGATTTTCTTCAATTTTTTTGTCAAACCGTTTTCAAGATATCGTTTTTTAAAAAATTACGTTAATATATTTTTACGTCCATAACGTTGCGAAAAATAGGCCAAATGGGGCATTTTTTGTAAATCTTATTTTTTCAACCTACTTTTGATAAAGAATATTGAAAAAAAATTTCAAACCGTATTTTTTTATGATTTTCAAGTGTTAAATATAAATTACTGATTTACAAAAAACACGTACTGATCGATTTTCTTAAATTTTTTTTGTAAAAAACTGTCAATCATTTCACAAAATTTGAGCCTAAGTACATGATGGCATAACATCTTTTTTTTCGCAAAGTTATCGACGTTTAAAAAAAAGTAACGTAATTTTTCATAAATCGCTACAAAACAGTTCGACAAAAAAAATTGAAAAAACTCATGGAGGCCTCTTTCAATCAAGATGAAAACATAAAAAGAATTTCAAAAAAATCGGAGAGGTAAAAGCTGAATAGTGCTAAATTGAAAAATCGAATAAAATAGATTCCATCGTTATCCCATTATTAACTTAGGCTTAAAAGTCGTGGAATGAATGAGTAAAAGTTTTAAAAAAAATTTCCGATATTTTTTATCGAAATTACGTTCAAAAACAAAAATTTTGAAAAAAAAGTCCCATTTGGCTCATTATTCGCAAAGTTATGGCCGTTTAACCAAAAAAGTAACATAATTTTTGAATAATCGATATCTTGAAAACGGTGCGACAAAAAAAATTAAAAAAAATCATGGAAGCCTCTCAACTGATACTAGAACGTAAAAAAATTTTAAAAAAATCAGAGATGTAAAAGCTAAATGGTGTCCGATTTGGCGAGGAACGCCCCATATACATATATCTCACACATTGAGTGTAAGAATATTTTTCCACTTTTACACACATTTCGAGAACGGTTTTAATAAATCCGTAAAATTTATATATAACCTGCGTGTATGTATGTGTGTGTTTGTTGAGGGTGGTCGGTTCTTGGAAATATAGCGTAGAAAATAAGGGAGCAACGAAAACCAGCGTTTCTTCGTTTCTTGGAAAAACTCGAGCATCGGCGGCCATCTTGCGATTCCAAGAAGTATCTCTCGCGCTCTGTTCCCCTTCCAACCATAAAAAAAACCGTTGGGCCTCGGCGTTCAAGGCTGCATTCGTCTTGGACGCTTACACGCTTTCGCACATATATATATATGTAAAGATATACATCGACATATAAAATTCTACAGGATTGGCGCTGAAAGAAGAAGATTCCCGAGAATTCGCTCGAGCAACGGGCGCCAGCATCTCTCCGCGCTCTCCCCCACTCCTTGCCGGAGAAAGACGGTTACGCATCGGCTTCAGTACAGCGTCGACTGTCGTTGTCGGTGGATCTTTTCGTATCGCGCTCCCAGACGCCCTCGACGTATACGCGTTCGCCTATTAAATCTCGTGTTAATTCAGTAAAGTGTTAATTAGTGTGATACTCTAAAAACAGTGGGCGACTAAATTAATAATACGAGGAAATGTATCGCGATCGTGAATCGCGTCATTTCTCGTGCTTTTTTTTCTCTCATCTCATCTCATCTACGTTTTTCGCGTCGATTATCGTGCTTTTTTTTCTCTCATGTCATTTACGTGTTTCGTGAGTCGTGCATTTCCAAATTGCTCGGCACATTGATGTCTCGCGATGCCTGGACATTTCTGGTGCGTCGATGAACAATATGAGCGAGTAAATTTAAAAATTCTCCGTTCGTGCGAGAAGGCGGCCATCTTTTCGAGTGTGTCTTTCTACCGCGTGAGGCGCATGCGCGCGCGACTCCCGTGCGGCCTCAGCCTCTGACCTCGCGAATCCCATCTCAACATTTTTCCGTTAAGTATATGTAGTTTAAATATTTTTTCGCAATGACAATAAATTCGAAAATGCTATTCCACCATTTACTTTTGTGGCCTTCTACGTTGCGCGCATTTTTTTCTTTTCGCACAGGATAACGGTTTTTTTTTCAAGTGTATGTGTGTTTTTCTTTCCTCGCGAGAGGCGCCTCGAACGCCGGTTTTCAATCCCGTCAACGTAAGCTCAAGATTTTCCCATCAAATATTACACGCGTTTTCATTTTTCATGAGAAAATGTTGAAAGTCGATATTTGACCATCCACGTTTGTCGCTATTCGCGTTAAATGATACGAACGTTGCAGGATCGTGTATATATATATTTTTCGCGATTAAAAATTTGACGATCGAGTCACGCGTAATTCGCGCAAAATCTTTTTGTCTCAGAGCAGCTCGGATGCATGAATCTTTGAATCTCAATTTTCTCGATAATATCGAGAGAAATGGAACGCGCGCTTATAAAAAAATTAATATCGCGGTTTCAGAACCGCTTTTTACGCGTATCTCCGATCATTTTATTCATTTTTCTCGATAAAGTGAAGAGTGCAAGCTTGAAGTGTTCAGTGCATCGAGGATTTTGGAATATCAGTGGTGTCAGCAGTGAAGAAGGATCCGTTGCGAAGAGCTAGTCGTCGTGATCGCGGTGGCTGTAATTTACAACGTCGACTGGATTTGCTGTGGAAGCTGGAACTCGCCGCCGTTGGTCATCGTTGCGGTCGAAAATCATCGGCACCGAGCTACGAGATCCTCTTATCGGTAACGTAGATTTCTTTCAATTCCTCTGCCCTCCGATCATGTTGTAGGACGAAAGGTCCGAATCAACACCGGAGTAAGCGGTTGTAATTTATTTATTTTCGCCCGGGCTTTGTGCACAGTGATCGTGAAACGTTTCGGACCATCGAGAGTCGAGTTCTCGATACGACGAATCAAATCACGAGTGAACCATCGCTCTGTATTTCATGTGCATGCTTAGAAAAAAATTAGGGCTCTCCTCTCTCTGGTCAAATATTTAGATTATCGTGCGAATCAGTAATTACACATCGCTTCTGTTTAGTTTTCAAAAATTGCAATGCATATTTTATACGATTTTTTTTTTTAGTAATTTTAATTTGAATTGTTTGAGGCATTTTTCAAAAATTTAATATCAAAAACTGTAGTCGCTTTGTGCAGTTTTTAGAAAGTTTGAGTTCTGCAGCTGCAAATAGGTACCAAATAATATAGGTACCAAAGTTGAAACAATTTCAAGATCTTTTTCTTCAAAGTTTAATATTTTATAATATCTTCTCTAACTATTTATTCGAGACTTAATGTCATATACTTTTGTTAATTCGTGCATTACTGTAGAAAATTTGAGTTCGATAAATACGAAATTGAAAAATTATTGCATTTGGAAGCTCTTTTTTAATTTAAAAAAATTGATGAAATTCAAGCTCTTGCGATTAGTTTAAAATTTTATAGATCTTCCTCATTACAACCTGATTCGATTTTTTTTTTTTTGAAAAACTCAATTTCAATGTTTTTGGACATTTCCATTGTAGCAGTATAAATATTTTTGAATTTCATTTCCCATGAAAACAATACCTATATAAAGTCGAGAAGAGTTATCGCGTGGTAAAGTGCCTTTTTTCAGAGCGATTCAGTTTTCATTGAATAATTTTTTGATGTTTTTGAATGATTCGTTTTTTCCTAAAAAAAAAAAAAATCTTTGCTTGCTTTGACTCGGCCACCGAAGCCGAGGGAATCTATTGCACCGATATAATCCACCGATTGCACTCTGTAAAATGGCATTGAAAATTTGCAATTATTAATTTTTTCTTATCAAAAGTCAACTCGTTAAGCGTTATTTTCATTTTGAACATTATTCACGATTTTAAAAAAATCTTTTTCCATTGGCAATTTCACGATAACGTAGAATCTCCTCTTTATGTAATATCCCCTTAATAATGATATCTACGAATAATACATAAAATATTTGCAATTGCGATAAATAATTTAAAAAAAAAAAGTACAAATGCTGAATAATATTCTTCGAGTCAAAAGTGCGCTGTTCTCTCGTCCCATTCTCGCAGTATACTTCACAATATATCTCACTGTGTTGACGTTTCTTGGCAGAGCTTCGCTCTGTCCAAGGACTTCCAGGGAGAGTCTCACCCTTCTCGGACGATGATCCACTCTGTAAAAAACACTTCCACGAGCGATGTACCGTATATATCGTTCTACGAAAAAACTCGAGTCTGAGTTTTAGTGAGAATAAAAAAAAATACATTTATTTTCGAGAAAAGGACAGAGAGAGAGAGAAGTTGTGTTAGTTTAATTAATTATTAACGTAATACGGAGTTAAAGAAGACCTTTGCTATTTTTTGATATTTTAAACGTTCATTGTAAATTATTAACGTAACATGAAAAGTTTTTTGCCATTTTTTGATATTTTGAGCCTCTGAATTGTTATGAATTAGTTCAATTAATAACAATTTAGGGATCCAAAATATCGAAAAATGGCAAAGGACTTTTCTACTCGATATTACGTCACGAATCTACCCACACCCTTTATTCCTGAGACACCCTGTATACTTGAATAAACGTCCATTATACAAATAAAATTTGAAAAATGGATTTTTTGAAATCCTGACTGCGTACAACCCCTTAAATTAATATTGCGAATAATCGACGCCATGTCAGCGATCGAAATGTTATCAGTGACGTGAAAACTCAGCTAAAACCACACACGGGATCGAGGTATAGATCCTGAGTGTGGCGTGTACACGTCAAAGTGGGATTATAAATTGCCACGACGATCACACGTGAATTACAATTTGCAACGTTCGGTCTCACGATCGGGGATTATTTCGCAACACGACGCGAAGCTTCTCGAGCGATTAGGATACGTGAATATAAATATTCCCGCACATCAGTTGGTCTATAACGGGTATGGCTAAAGTGGTGTTCAAATATAATGCTCGCACACTTGTCGCAAGCCGTGAATCTCCCACGAGACAGAAGCCAACGTCGCCGTATTCCTGATCCCGTATCTCGCTGTGTATAATAACTTTGATATCGTGAATCAACGTGTACAGAGTTGGATAAGAGGGCGCTAATGCCGCCGGAATGTCAGGCTGAATTTATAAATCCGCCACGAAAAGGAACATTCTCGTGACCTCGATAAGGATCCTCTCTTGGCAGCGCGCGCATTTCGGTGTGAACGTGACTTCGAGCTTTCTCAGGCCCTGATTCACGATTTAACGGCGGTGTCATCGTGACTCAAGTCCGATTGGCAATGATTCGAAAATACTCTTTCGACGATAGAGTACCTTATCCGATAAATTGGATGATGTTGGAGTTTAGTTGCATTACAACGAAAATAGATGATTTTTGAAACTCATTTTTAGTGAGAGTTAAGTTTTGCTTGTGCATTTAAAATTTTTTAAATCCTTAATGAAGGTACAAAAATAAATTTTAATGATTTTCGATTAAAAAATTTCTTAGAAAGAATGGAATTTTATTGACAAATTGACAATGGCCGTTCCATTACAACGATGCAAATTTCAGGATCATTGAATTGGCTAAATGGCAATTCGAAAAATCTTTCCCATCCGCGCGAAGTTTCAGACGTTCAGTTGAAGGAAAAATCAGTAAATGTATTTGTTTAATGACTCTCAAGATTTCTGCATCTGCGTTTTCGATTTAGGTCCAGCATAACTTCTCAACCCTGGCGTTAGGGAATTAAAAGTGCTCGACCTTTTTTCTTTCTCCCTCAATTTTCTAGTGACCGATATTTTTAGAAAATTTTTAAATTCCATGTTAAGGGTGGTTTTTTCGTATAAAAGATTTGTTAGGACATTACTCTGAAGATGTAATATTACGAATTTGTTGATAATGAGCTCTTTTCTTCATTTTTTCAATTTTTTACATGAGAATTTATTGTAAAATTTTTTTTACAGAAATATTGATTTGATAGCAAATCTGATAAGCTATGAACTCCGAGCGATGAACATTCATGAACCTTTAAATTCATTGAAAACATATTTTTTTTAGTTTTCCTTGCTTTTTCTCGTTAATAAATTTTTTTTCGACAAGCACTCTGCGAGATTTGCACTCAGTAGTGAATTTCCCATCGAAATAACGCTTTAAAACGATGAAAATAAAAAAATAAAATTTTTCGCTCATTTTTGGGCGATATCTCGGAAATCTCAGAATAGCGAAATTTCAAGTATTCATAACTTCACTTCGGTTTAACCGATTCAACAATTTCTTATTCGTACGCAAACCTTGTAACTCAATTTAGAGAATGCCGTTTGGTTCATCTCAATATCAACTAAATTTTTTAGAAATAACAGCAGTTTGAAAATAGCCGAAAAAAATGGAAAGGCTTTCAAAAATTTTCAAAAATCAATAGTCAAACTTTAAAAATCTGCCAAAAATTGAAAAATGATCGCAATCGGATGAACCAAACGGACTTTTGAAGCTTTAACGATTACAAAGAGAATGTGCCCGAGAGTGAAAATTTCATTTAGTAAAAAAATCATGGTCATTTTAGTGAACCGATTCAATTTTGGCCAAAGTTCGAAACAAAATTTCTTCAATTAATTTTTTTAAAGCTCTATGTCGATGTATTTGTTCTTACTGAAGACCAATCTACTGATAAATTCCTCAAAAACTCAAAATGTTTTTGAATTTCCATTTAAAAAAAAACTTTTTTCCCCGATTTTCCTTGCTTTTTCATGATGATGATGATGATTATGTAATTCTGATTATGTAGGATAATTATATGAAGTCCGTATTGAATTATCTGAAACATTGATTATCTTTGTAATTGTTAATTGGATTAATCAAATCACTAATCAGACAATTATTTAAATGACATATTAAAATTTTCATTCCTCATTCCAATTACACGTTACAACGGACATTTGTAATTTGTTCCTAAAATTGAAACTACATTTGTAGTCTGTAATTTTACTCATGAAATTACATACCACATTCGTAATTTTCAATTTTATTATTTACAAGACAAATTATTCGTGTAATTTTCAATTTGTACTAAAATTATAATCCTTTACATAACCAACAAATTATCGGGTACGTTTGCTTGAAAAACAGGTAATTATAGGATTGTCATTCAACTCATTGAAACTTGAACTGTACACATGCACGTGCATTTAAGGATGCTTTGCCCCTACAGTCCCAGCCAAAAATTTTATCTGATTGAAATTTCGTACTTCGTGATGCAATGAAAACCTAAAAATATTTAGCAACATTTGGCATGCCATAAACAACGATGAACAATAATAATATTGCCCAAAAGTTATTAATAAATTGTTTAAACCAATAATTATTCAACAACTGTTCGGTAAGTTCTTTTTTTTTAAACAAATTGAGTGCGCTGATTTTTCTGAACGCATATCTATTTTTTCACAATTTTCTCTCTATTTTGAAATATTATAAAAAACATTCCGAAAGACAAATAAAAAATTGCCAATGTTGTATATGTTTTTGCACACAGGTTTATCGTCAGCTTTGAAAAGTTTCGAAGGCACTAGGCCAAAAAAATACATAAATACAGTCATTCCGAAATTTTAAAAACGGGAATTTCTAAATGGAGGGAAAATTTTGAAAAAATTCATATGCGTTCAGAAAAATTAACGCATTCGATTTGTTTAAGAAAAAAAAGAATTTACCGAAAAATCCTTGAATAATTATTTGTTTAAACAATTTATTAACAACTTTTGAGCAATATTGTGATTGATAAATGTTGTTTATGGCATGCCAAATGTTGCTACATTTTTGCAGACTTTTATTGTAAAATTTATTGTAAATAAATTTGTCTGACTCAACCAAATATTTGTTTCCGGACGTTCAACGAGATGATTTTGGTAAGTCAACAAAGATACAGTGGAAGTTTTAGTTAAATCGGTTAAATCCTTGCTTGAATGGGCAAAGTTTGAGTTCAATCAAATAAATATCTTTGCACCGAATGCATTGTGTGATTGAAAATACGAATTGTTTTTTTGTCACAGCTAAATTTATTTAGGTAAAATATACTAGAAATCAACGAAATATTTCTGTACAGCAACTCAGTAACGTGTAAATTGAACTAAACTGTATCTGGAAATTGACCAAATAATTTCGTTCTTATGATTGACCAAATCCATTTGTTGAATTAATTACAGTTTAATTTTTTCAAACAAATTAATATTGAATCAATTAAATTTTTTTCAACAAAATGGATTTAGTTGTTTTAACTGAACTTTTTTCAGAAAACAGAAAAAAGTGGTTGAATATACAAAATCGTTTAGTTGATTACGTGCAACTAAATATTTAGTTGTGTGATCAAAATTTTTGTTGCCTGAACAATATTTTGGTCAACCGAAGTGCGGAATTATTCAAGAAACTAATTATTTAGTTAGACCAAATAAATATTTAGTTGCCCGTATTCAACTAACGATTTTGCATATTCAACCATTTTTTTTTCTCAGTGCGGGTCGGAAGGGCAAAGCATCCTTAAAGTATATCTAACCCATACCAAGACTCAACAATGCATTCTCATGCATCTCTCAGCAACATAAACAATTTTTCTCTAACCTCGTGAACAGCATCGTCCTCGGGCACCGGAGCTCCATCTGCAACAAAGAAGAATTATCCTCGTCAGTTATCGGACTGATAATGGCTTAATGCGCAGCGATGGCATTGATGGTCGTAAATGGTGAGGTTTAATCAGAGTAGATTAAAAAGTAGCGAAACCATTTCAATAAATAATAATCGTCCTCCAATCGCTGCTCGGAGTCACCTTCGTGCACGATTAAATCCAAGATCATTGAAACCAAGTTTTTCTTGAGCTTTGGAAAAAGTATTGGGATTAATTTCCAGAAATTAAATAATCTGTGCCCCGAAAAATGTGCCAAACTAGTCGAGTCCTTGAATTCAGCGTCCAGGACTTCAAAATGTACCCAACAAAATAGAGTTCACGGTCATTGTGCGAAGGCGAATGACTCTTGTGCAGGGAACCACTTTATAAACTACGGTGCGAATGGGGAAAAAAAGAATGAAAAAAAAATGGAGAACATGGAGAAGGAACCGGAACGGAAGGACCTTCAAGGATGCGTGAGCCAAGTCAACGACGTCAGCAGAGCTCCGAATCGGCAAAAAAGAAAACCAACGATCGAATAAATAAACCTTTAAAATAATCGTTTATTCTTCTTTCGCTTGCTGTGCAAAAAGCCACGGAGAGAGTATAGATAAAGGACCTGTTTTCCCCTCGAAATCCTTGGAATAAATTAATTCATTCTCCAGGATTCGTCTTCGCGATTTTTCAATCGCAAACTCAACGACAAACTATCGTTGCTTCGTTGGCGATGATCCTAAAGCATATAGAAATGTTGTATTTATAAATTAAATACGAGCATTGTCGACATTAATTAACCCCTTAACTGGTGAACCCGCCATGTGGCGGACTGTCGTAAAAAATGCGTTATATACGAAATTTCTGAGAATTGCAGAACTAAAATCCATATTCGAGGCGTTTCGGGGTCGCTGATTACGAATCTGCACTCAAAATTTAGAAATTCAAGATGGCGGATCCAATATGGCGGACCGAAAATGCAAAAAGTCATTTGTCGAGAGCGAACGTTGGTACTCGGGATTGTTTGAGGTCCCTGATTACGAATCTGAAGTTGAAATTTCAAAATGGCGGATCCAATATAGCTGACCAAAATTTTTTCGTGATCCCTGGATTACGAATCTGCACTTATTTAGAAATGGAATACATATTTATTTCTCACCTCCAGCCCTAGTTCGCTCTTCAAATGACTTTTTGCATTTTTCGTCCGCCATCTTGAATTTCTAAATTTGGAGTGCAGATTCGTAATCAGCGACCCCAAAAACCCCGGGGTACCAAATTTCAAGTTGATAGCAAGAAAAAAATTGTCTACCAGTGAAGGGGTTAAGCGTTTATTGAACATTCATTCTCTGCATGTAAAATGTCCTCATATCAAGTGTTTCCGCAAAACACTCACGTGGGAAGTTAAACGGTGTTTTCTCCTCCGAGAGACACCAAAAACTGTCCCTTTCTCTCGAGTGACTCTTCGGCTCCCTTTTCTTTCTCTCTGTCGCGGATCTCATTATTAATTAGCTCGAATCCCGAGGGGCTTTCTTTCGCGGAATATACGAGAATCCGCGTGGATAATCACTCGCGAGTCCTGCTCGTTTCTCGACTCGCAAATCTCGACCGGTGGTTAACGATTAATTACGTCCACGCTGAGCACACGAGCTACATTTGTACCGTAACATTTAGTAATTATATATATGGGGCATTCCACGTCAAATCACGCGGTCATCGGCCTGACCCCGTCGGACTTTGATGTCCAATGAATTGTGGGTTTCGTTTGGCCCAAAATATGACCATATGACCTAGAATTAAAAAAAATTTATTTTTTATTTTTTAGGGGTTGCCCAAGCTGAAAAATCATTAACTTGAGGGAAAACATAAAGAGGGGCCTTTTTTGAATTGAATTATTTTTTTTCACAGAAACTAGAATCCAAAACAAATATTTTCGTCATAGTTCGATAATGGGCCAAAAATAATTACTATTTGTTTTTTTTTTTAATTTTTTAATTGTGTTTGAATCATCCGTTTTATTTCAGGTCGTCGAGGCTTATAAATTTTCGAAAAATGTTGTCGTTTCACTCTTAAACCGAGAAAAAAAATCAAGTTTCACTGGGAAAATATTTTTGTTGTTGTTATTCTCACTACAAGAAACAATTGAAATGAGAAAAATTATTTTAAAAAAGAATTAAAATACAAAAAAAATAGTAATTATTTTTGGCTCATTATCGAACTATGACGAAAATATCTGTTTTAGGCCCTAGTTCCTGTGAAAGAAAAATCATTAATTTTAAAAAGGCCCCTCTTCATGTTTTCCCTCAATGTAATGAATTTTTAGCTTGGGCACCCCCTAAAAAATGAAATAAAAATTTCTAAAAATTTGAGGTCATATTTTGGGCCAAACGAAACGCACAATTCATCGGACATCAAAATCCGAGGGGGTCAGGCCGAACACCACGTGGTTTGACGCGGAATGCCCCATATATGTGTCTTTAGCTGCACCAGTAAATGCACAGAAGGATACTTTCCTCCCTCTCACAACGAGGGAGAAAGTCAATTACGTCGGGGGACGAGTACAGTTGTATTTATATATCCACAGATTTTCTATGTTTATATATACAGTGCAAAACTGTGCGAACACATTGGACGCTTTGCGAGGAACGAAGAGAAGTCTCCCGAGATTCCTGCTCGATTCTCCTCGCTGCGAATTCTCGCAACAGTGAGATTTTAGTTTCTCGACGATGGAATCAGGTCCCTGAGGAGGACTCCACGAAACGTTACACGCCCGTATATGAGGAGTTCTTTTTCAACCGGGCCACTTTTTTCTTTCACCCTCTCCAATTTTTTTCAAAATCTGCCAGTTTGAAATATTAGTCAAAAGGAACGTCTGTGATTTTTTAAAGATTTTTTTAGGCGTCCGTTCAAGATTTTCAATTTTTCATTACGAACACTGTGTCTCAAAAAATATTCTTCAAACAAAAAAGAACATAAGAATAAAAACTTATTTATTTTTTCCACTTTATCGAAAAAAATTAAAATCATAATTTTTCTGCATTAAGAAAATTGAAATTTGGCAAAAAAATGAGAATAAAATTTTTTTAAACCTAATAACACACTTTCGATTTCGGTACAAATTTTACAGGATGTCTGTCACTGGATAAAGAGTCTGCGAAAAAAATTTCAGAATGGCACCTGCAATGGTTACGATGAAAAAAAATAAAAACCCTGTGAAATCTCATAACCGCATGTAGATTTCGAAGGGTTTTTATTTTTTTTTATCGTAACCATTGCAGGTGCCCTTCTGAAATTTTTTTCGCAGACTCTTTATCAAATTGCAGACATCTTGTAAAATTTCTACCGAAATCGAAAGTGTGTTATTAGGTTTAAAAAAATTTGATTCTCATTTTTTTGCCAAATTTCCATTTTCTCAATGCAGAAAAATTATGATTTTAATTTTTTTTGATAAAGTGGAAAAAATAAAAAAGTTTTTATTCTCATGTTTTTTTTTTGTTAGATGAATATTTTTTTCTACAGTGTTCGTAATGAAAAATTGAAAATCCTGAACGGACGCCTAAAAAAATCTTTAAAAAATCACAGACGTTCTTTCTGACTAATATTCCAAACTGGCAGATTTTGAACAAAACTGGAGAGGGTGAAAAAAAAGTGGCCCGGTTGAAAAAGAACTCCTCATATGAGGTATTCCAAACCAATTGACCAATATTTGAAATCGGATATTAAAAAGCACTTTTTTTAAATACGACTTAGACCTAAAAATGTTTTTTGCTCTCAGAGGACACTCGAGTATGATTTTGTTCATTAGTGAAAGGTTATGAAACAACGAAATTGCTTCCCAGATTTTTTGCAGTCCAAATATGTTAAGAACCAATGAGTCAAATTAAAAAATAACTTATAATTTCTTTTCAATATATTAAAAATATTTAATATATTTGATATAAAATTTTTTATACTTTAATATATTTAAAAAAATGGAAATCACCAACTTTTTTGAGTATTTCATTTTTACTTACGTAATTTTATTCATTTTCCGGGACTGCAAAGTCGTGTTAATCCGTAAGAAGGGGATTTTTCAGGAAAAAATTCCAAAATTAACAAAAAGTGCGTCTAATATATTCAAATTGTCACGATTGACGAGAAATCGATTTTTAGAGTTCACAGGATCCCAAAATATGCTTAAAAGACTAAATTATTCCTTCGATGATTGTTTAAATAGAGTCTACGTTGATTCCTCTAATGACTGGGAATAGAAGTTTGTGATATGGTGAGTGCTTAAGGGGTTATACGCAGTCAGGAGGTCCTTTTTGGACGCGATTCTTCAAGAAATTTTTCTGTAAAGACCTTTTAATTTCTTAACGTAAAAACTTATATAAATATTTTTGTAATTTTTAACTTTATTTTGAAATTTTTCTTTAAAAAAAAATAATGATTTTTGATGCCGCTGTTGCCAAACTCTGGGAGATCCTCTAAAAAAGGCGTCTTACGGTGAGCACGATATCTCTGGATTGGATCATCCAAAGTGAAAAAATTAAAAGGATTTCATCAATACAAGGTATAATCTGGTGATCAACCGGAGGAATGAGCAAAATATCTATTTTTAACAAAATGGTAACTTATCAAAAAAACGGTCATTTTTAATGAAAATTGTTGCTTCAAATTGTTTATAAAGTTTTATTTATCGGTAAAGAAAAACCTTTGATTAATTACTAACGAAAATATTTACAAAGCTTGTGTAAAAAATTGAGACTGATCGGTTATAACTTTTCTGAGAAATTCTTGCTGACCGTCTCTAAAAACACAGTTTTAAGAAAAACGCGTTCAAAGTTTCAAAAGCACTTTACACATAGTAATTACGGGTTTACAGATATGCCTATAACTTCGAAAATACTTGTCGGGTTGATATGAAATTTTCTGTGCATATACTTAAATATATTTACATTACGAAAATGATATTTTGAAAAATCAATTTTTCGAAAATCCTGACTGTGCATAACCCCTTAAGGGTTGATTAAACGATACTTATCGGTGTTTGAATTTTTTCTCCTATTATTACCGGTAGTATATACTATGAAATTATTAAATAGGGAAAGGAACCAAGCCATTGTGGTCCCAAGTTTGCTGGATCAGCTTGGAATTAATCATATACTCTCCCACTCGTTTAAATTGCTGATTACCGTTGTTGAATGTCGTGCGCACCTGTCTAACTCTCCTTGTCGCCAAGATCGTTACGTTTTACCACATGCTGCGCGAGGCAACACTTCCGACAGTTTGGTTTTTGTCACGAGCATGTTTTTTTGCCGAGCTTTTTTCCACGGCGTTCTGTAAATCAGTCGAAGTTTCGAGAATCGAAAGATTCGAAAGATCGAATCGCTCATTCCTTTTTGCAGCTCGAGAGTGACAAAAGGCCTCGCGAATGCCATGGAAAATTATCTTTCGATACTAAAAAAGTATTGACATCGTTCATGGTTTTTTTTTTTATAGTATACGATCGATGAAGTAACATGAGATAAGGTATAATATCGCTCTATAAATTAATATCGCGTGAGTTAAAATGCGATAAATTAATGAGACTTGGAAATTCTGGAGTTTTTTCTTTTATTTTTTTCCCAAGCATTGAGCTTTAAAGATGTTGAGTCCCTATGAAATCTTTTAACGTTAATTGTTCAATAAATAGCTTGTTAATCGTCGTGAAATTTTTACACGACCTCCTGAATACTTCATGTAAAAACATATTAAATTTTCAGAATTCTATCGTCATTACTTCAACCTCCTTAAGGGTTAAAATGAAAAATGACGAAAAAATTCTGAAAATTTTGTATGTTTTTGTATGAAGTATTTAAGAGGTCGTGTAAAAATTTCACGACGATTAGGAAGCTCGTTATTAAAATATTAACATTTTGTTAAGAACAATTTTTTAAACAAATAAAAAAATATTTATCGGTAAACTTCATTTTATTTCCGTTGCTTTCAACATAGTGTAGATATTAAAAAATTAAGAGGTCAAAAAAAAAAACTTATCGCATAGTTATATGAGTTTCCATAAGACTACAATTAATTGAATTTGTTAATGTTAATTGTTAATGTTAATTTTACACGACCTCTTAAATAATTCATCCAAAATCATACCAAATTTTCAGAATTTTCTCATCGTTTGCGATTTGGGACTCAACGTCCTTAACCAATTTCTTCCTTCATTAAGAAAAGACTGAGATTGATTGAAGTGAAGGTAAAAAAAGGGTGACCATGATAATTCAAGATGAAATTCAGCTATTTTGATTTTGACTAAAATCGAGCATTCTTGGGTCATGTCATGAATTGGGATAATGGCCTATTTTGTCCGGGAGATTTATCTTTCGAAGTTATTGGATGAAAAAGTGGTAGAAGATTTTCTTTGAGCAGCTGAATATAAGGACTTTTTTAGGTGGGTTTTATAGTCCAGATTCTTAATCCATCGGATCGTACACTGTATTAAAAAAATTTTCAGCAATAAAATCTATCGATAGACTGTCTATGCATCTCTCTATTTTTCTTCAAGCTGTCGAAGGAAGCTCGGGATAGCAACTTCCGGTCTGAGTTTTACAGGTTTTTTTTTTTTTCATAGCCTGTACTTTCGCGCTTGGTCGATCTACCGAATCACTTTCGTTTCGTGTTCTCCAGCACGTTTTCAGTGAGTGGAGGAGGCAAACTTTTTTTTAATCGAACGAAGAAAGAAGCGTGCGAGGCCTCTGCATATCTTTTCGTTGGAAAAAGTCCGGAAAAAATTAAGAAAAAATCCGAAAATCCTTCAATGAAATACTAAACTTTGATCTTTTATGAAAAAAAACCCAAAAAACTTCCAATCAACATTCGTAACATTGATTCATAAATACTTTCAAGAAATATCGGTTCTGAAATAGGCGATTTTTATATTTTTATGAGTTCAACCCATTAACCTGACTTTATGCCCCAAGGGTGAATTCACTTGATCTACTTTCTATGATTTGTCTTTGCAAATCTTTTTATTCTCATTTGGCAATGATTTTCATTCGATCGGATTGAGTTTTTCGCACTGCGAATGTTCCACGAAAAGCTGAGCTCCGCGAAAGGATTTATTATAACTGGTCCTCTCTATACTTGCCCTAGACGCTGATTCTAGTATGAGACATGCACGATACACGCACCGGCAATTACCGATCGCGACAATTAGTAATGTGCGGCACGGATCGGCAATTTGTTCGCATAGGAAATACACACGACACGAATCCGCGTGCCCTCGTAATTTATCATGACTCTATGTTTCTCTCCCTCTCTTCCTCTCTCTCTCTCTCTCTCTCTCTCTCTCTCTCTCTCTCTCTCTCTCTCTCTCTCTCTCTTATTGAAGTGTTTTCGTCACGAGTCCCTCGAAGTGTTCAAACACTTTGCAAATGTCAAAGCCTTGTTTATGGTAATGTAACGACAGCTATTGCTACAGAGATGACATTTTCAATCACCCCTTAAAGGAAATCATAAAAAAGCGATTTCGAGATATTCCCAAAGAAAAGTCTATGATCGTATTATTGATAAAATCGATAATTCATGGACAAATGGTAACAAATACATTTTTCATCGTTGCACAAAATTTAATTGCATTCAATGCGGTTTGGAAATATTTTTCTATCAGGATTCAGGATTCTTTTATCGAGCAGCATTTATCGCAGAAATTGTTATCGAAAATTTGTTATTCGAGCAAGATTCATGATTTAAGAGCCATAATAGTTTTATTTCATATTAGATTGTAATTGCCAATTAGCAGATGCGAGTCAGTGTCTCTATTTTTTGAATAACGTTCGTTTATTGAGGATTAGTTTGTTGAGAGGCAAAATCATGAGATGCGCATCTCGTGAGAACACAATGATCTCCATTCTCAAGACTCGTCAAGTTTGTGCCATTGTTTTCAAGATGCCACATCTAAATATGACGTTTTCCATTCCGTTTTCAACAAACGTCTGACCCTCACTCGCGGATTTGGTTCATGATTTTTTCTACGATTGCACCTTCGTAAATTCGTTTAATTATTTTACAATGCGAAAAAAACAAGAGGGATTATTTGTGGATAATCGGAATGCAAATCTAGTGATATTCTGAGAAAATTAAAATATTCTGCTGAAATATTATAATTTGATTGAAAAATTATTCTAACTTCCCTCAATATGAAATTTTTATTCAGAATAATATATTTTTTAAAAATAATTTATTATTTAATTTATTATTAATTAATCAATCAATTATTTTATTAAAAAACTAGTGATTTCTCCAAATACAGGATTTTATTCAAAATGATTTACTTTCAACAAATAATTTTAAATATTTTGCTTAAAATTTATTTCTTAATTTAAAAATTTGGTAAATATTCGGAAGGGATTACTCCCGCTAAAAAAGGCTGTAATTTTTTTTATCAATTCTTTATTATTATAAAACCTTTTATATATTAAGTTATATTTTAATGGCGCATAATGTTATCCAACTTTTTTATGTTTTTTAAATTAAATTTTTTTTTTATCAAATGAAATGAAGAAATTTAGCTACTGGAATAGATATCCCCGTTGCAGAGTTTCTGTTGTCTTTTTAGGTTTTATGAAAAAAAAAAAAATGTTAATCCTAAAAACTTGGTTTTTTATCAATCCGAAAAACAACAGAAACTTTGCAACGGGGATATCTATTGTAGTAGCTAAATTCCTTTTTTGTAATTTAATTTAAAAAAATAATTAATTCAACAGTTGGGTAAACCATTATGCGCCGCCATAATAATATTAAATATAATGTTTTTTAACTGTAAGAAAACCACACCAAAAAAATCAGCCCGATTCTGACAGGAGTTACATTTCCGAATATTTACCAAAAATTTTAGTGACTTCTCCAAATACAAGATTTTTATTCGAAATAATTTATTTCCAAGAAATAATTATAAGTACTCTGCTCAAAATTTATTATTTAATTCAAAATCAAGTCTTATATAGTAAATCATGTGGAGTTGTCCTGAAAAAATTACTCAAGTAATGAATTCTAAACGGGAAATTATTATTCATCAAGTGCTGAGGGGAAAAATGTAATGAAATTTTACAATCCCTTTCAGCTTCAGAAAAATCTCAAAAAAAAAAATGACAAGCCAAATTTGAGGAAAAAAAGGGTCAGATGTTGGATGAATCACCACGAAATACCTCATATTCCTATACGCTATAAAATACTACAAGAGAAAGGATGCGAACATGCATTTGTCCATTTTCGTCTCGCCTCGGGCGTAATATCTCGTTATCACGAGCGATGCTCGCGTGACAAATGTTTTTGCATTCACGGTCTCGTAAAACAAGCCTCGCTGTATGCAGAAACAAAGAGCATCCAGCGAGGAAAGAGAAGTGTTCGGAAAGCAAGTGATGCGCGAATAATCGCAATCAACTATATTTGCGTCACGATTCGCTCGTCTTGCGTCGAATCTTTCGGATCGTTTCACCGATCCGCCATTATCGAGACTGGATAAATTCGCTAGAAATATAATAGGCCAATACGTGGAGGGAATACCCTGAGAATATTATCGCTGGTTACAAGACCGATAATTCAGACCCTCTGAGCGATAACGCCGATCGACTTCGTGACTCAGCGAGGGAAAATTGGTATCGAGCCTTTTTTTTCTCCTCTCTTCTTTGATCGAACGTGTGGGAAGAGTAGGCTGGGAAAATCCTTCTCTATACCTTTCGAAAATCTTTGCTGCATCAAAGTTGCACCAAAGCCAGCCTATCTTGGTCTTTATCTCGAACAATAGTTTAATGGATCATCCATGTCGTCGTTTATGCTCCTCCAATCACGTACCTCGTGGATTTGTTACGTCGAGATAGATATTACGGCATATTTTCGAGTGCATCGTCCACGAGAAGCCCGAGACAGCACTTTTTTCGTCCTTTCACCTCTGTTAAGTGCGCAGAAGTCTCCAAAATGAATTTAAGGCGGTATTCTGATCGAGAGAGATACATTTTGAACGTTTTATCGAGCTCGATTAAAAAAAACACACATTTTTACTATTCTTTTTTTTACAACATATTTATTAATATTTTGACAATAAACGAAAAAAATTTCGAGACAAAAAATGGAAATTAAATAAGTTAAAGGCTGGTAAAGTTGGGATTAAAAATTAGGAAAAAGATTTTTAGCCCTCCGCGGTCGCACTGGGTCATTGAAGACCCGAGCGCAAATTTACTTGGGGAATCCTTCGCTCAGATAGCTATTTACAACGTGAAAAACAATAACTTTTGAGCTTCAATGAACATTGATTCACATTCTACAAACATTGAGGAGTAGTCAGGAATTTTTTTAGATTTTTTGAAGCCGCTTAACCCGTTCGAAATTGTATGTGGACACAGAAGACCCAGTGCGACCGCGGAAGCAGCAAAATGACAGTGCGACCGTGGAGGGTTTATTAGTAAAAATTCCGTTATAGCTCCTACTCCAGAGAAAAAGGAAAAAAAAATCGTAAAATGGCGGCTGTCTGAACTAAAAAGACATTTTTCGACTGTGTTTCATAGTTTTTAATTTTTTTACGATAGTAAAAAAAATATTGATACGAAAGTGGTAGGGACGATAGAGAGTTATACATTGAAGACTGGTAAAAAAATTGAAGTAAATCGGTTGAGTAGAACTTTAATTATGTCAGCCATGTTGAGAAAAATAATTCTGAGAAAAAGGTAGTTGCTGCGTCACTGAAATAGCTGTAACTTCGTAAATTATTGGAATTAAAAATTTTCCTTTGGAGTTTACATTCTTAAAGGTCTAAACTTTAAGAACATGCAACAAAAAAAATAATTTTTCCAAAAGTCTAGACCAGAATCTCCCCTTAACTGGTACCAGACCTGGTTTTTGCCCAATTGGAATTTTTTTTTGCTCCGATGCCCAAATAAAATTTTTAGTGCTCTTTTTGTTTTCCCAGAAATTCAATTTGAAAAGTTATCTCTGCTAACTTTACAGAGGTTTTCCTTTCCATCATCATCGTCATATCGGTGTCTCTTTGTCTTTCCAATCTATCGATCACGCTGCTTTATCTTCGACGAGTTGCGAACAATTGCCCGGAGCGATTTTGAGGAATCGTAATTGGTCAGACACGCTCGATGAACGACATAATCGAATATCGAATAAACAGACCGGATTCTTGTACGGTGGTCTTTGCCCGAGAGCGATTGCTACCGCGCTATCGCTTGTCTACAAGGAAGTCATACGCGAATCAATCTCGTGTGTAAACTTTGCGTCGTCATTATCATCTGTTTTTTCCCCTCGATTCTCGTATTCACTTTCTTTTTGTTGCTCGTTTTTTTCCTCTCACTCGGCAATTCCATATTCCCGAAGGAGATTGATCAATTCGTACAGCGACGTGTCATTGGAAACAGACGTAAATTTGTTTTTCCCAAGCGTTGATCCAGAATCGATCTCGCGATTCTGATCGAGCTACCAAAGAACCACGTACTTCCTGCTTGGATTTTTATTATTCCTTTCCTCGCATAATCATCCCTCTTTCACTTTCTCCATGGTCAATTCTCTCAAATATGCTGGAATGAGCGGAAAAATTGAGATTTTGTAGAAAAAATGGCAAATCTGTTGCAGGAGTTCCCAGCAAAATGTTGGTGAGAATTTGAATTTCTATTGAAAGGGGAAATTCGAGCCAAACGTTTGCAAATGGAATTCGCAGGTTTGTTAAGATGCAAGAATAGTTCGAAGACATTCTCGCGAGACGATAAACGAATCGTTCAGATCGGCTGAGGAGATACTGACGAGTCTTCAGATGTCTTCAGATGTCTTCACATGTCTTCAGATGTCTTCGGATGCCTTCAGATGTCTCCAGATGTCTTCAGATGTCTTCAGATGTCTCCAGATGTCTTCAGATGTCTTCAGATGTCTCCAGATGTCTTCAGATGTCTTCAGATGTCTTGAGATGTCTTCAGATGTCTTCAGATGTCTTCAGATGACTTCAGACGTCTTCAGATGTCTTCAGATATCTTCAGATGTCTTCAGATCCCATCAGATGTCCTCAGATGTCTTCCGATATCTTCAGATGTCTTCAGATGTCTTCAGATGATTTCAGACGTCTTCAGATGTCTTCAGATATCTTCAGATGTCTTCAGACGTCTTCAGTTGTCTTCAGGTGTCATCAGATGTAATCAGATGTCTTCCGATATCTTCAGATGTCTTCAGACGTCTTCAGATGTCTTCAGACGTCTTCAGATGTCTTCACATGCCTTCAGATGTCTCCAGATGTCTCCAGATGTCTTCAGATGTCTTCAGATGTCTTCAGATGTCTTCAGATGTCTTCAGATGTCTTCAGATGTCTTCAGATGTCTTCAGATGTCTTTAGATGTCTTTAGATGTCTTCAGATGTCTTCAGATGACTTCAGATGTCTTCAGATGTCTTCAGATGTCTTCAGATGTCTTCAGATGTCTTCAAATGTCTTCAGATGTCGTCAGATGTCTTAAGATGTCTTCAGATGTCTTCAGATGTCTTCAGATGTCTTCGGATGTCTTCAGATGTCTTCAGATGTCTTCAGGCGTCTTCAGATGTCTTCAGATGTCTTCAGATGTCTTCAGACGTCTTCAGATGTCTTCAGACGTCTTCGGATGTCTTCAGACGTCTTCAGATGTCTTTAGATGTCTTCAGACGTCTTCAGATGTCTTCAGATGTCTTCAGACGTCTTCACATATCTTTAGATGTCTTCAGATATCTCGACGCTTATCCAGGAAGCGACGCCATCGGACGAGCATCAATATCGTTAACGAGACAGGAGCACAGTGGTGGATCTTTGAAACTCGTGGCTTTACGTGTTTGACTATATGTAAATTCGTGTAAAATTCGAGCTTCAGGAGTCCTTTCATGTAACTCTGGAGTCAACGACGTCGGGGAATACATCTCGTTGGGATAGATTCACCATCACATCTTGGGGAAAATATCTCTCTCGTGTAATCGTCCGGCACGATCTTTTACCGAGTGAAAAACAAACACACAGTGCGGTGCATGTAATTCCCGCAATGGCCGAGTAAAAAGAGTTTGCAAAATTCATAACGACGCCTGCGCAATTATTTCCACTGTTGGCGCGATTTCTCGCGCTCATGTTTTGATTGTGATAAACATTCGCAATTTATACGTTCCTTCACGAATATTATTCATGCTACTGGTAGATTCAACGAAAGGCTTGCACTTTTCTCAAGGATTAATTAGAAGACGTGTTTAATGGATTACACTCGGCTTAAACGCCGAAATCACCGCATTCTGTAACTTTTTTTCTTCAATTATACTTAGGCCCGAATTTTAAGTTCTTAAGGTTTTTAAGGTCTTAAGGTCGAATTGTAAGTTCTTTTCATTGAATTCAAGCTGGAACTTAAGATCGAACTTAAGTTCCAATTGAAGATGAATCTTAAGTTTGAATTTAAGTGTCATTATAAGTTCATACTTGAGTTCACACTTTAGTGCGAACTTCAGATCGATCTTAAGTTCAAACTTAAATTTGGTTTAAAGTTTGAACTTAAGATCCATCTTGAGCTTGAAGTTAAGGTGGATCCAACTTAATTATTTTGATAACTAATGTCAAAAAAGACGGTCGAGGGAGCCGATGAAAGAAGTTTGATCGAACTTAAGTTCATGCTCAAGATGGATCTTAAGATCAAACTTCAAACAAAATTTAAGTTTGAAGTTAAGATCGATCTGAAGTTCATATTAAAGTTCGAACTTAAGAATGAACTTATGATGATACTTAAGTTCAATCTTGAGATTCATCTTAAATTGGAACTTGAGTTCGATCTAAGTTGATACATTAGTTTTTTGATACATTAGTTTTTCCTGATGAGATCGAATAAGTTTCTAAAATTTTCAATTAAAACTAAATGAAGGATAAGTTAGAGTTTTGATTCTCGTGAAAAAAAATTGTACATTTTTATTCATCAAATTAAAAGTAGACGTCAGAAAAAATGAGAAGGTCTCATTCTCCGTTATTTCAAATGCCGTAGTGCTCAAACTCCGTGGCCAAATGCCGTGTGTATCAAACTCCGTTCTTCATTTTCCGGCGTTTCCCCCTTCTCCCTAATAATCCAAAAGGGTCGCCACTCGCTCCGAGCTCGACCCTCGCACCTTTTTTTTTAAATCGCCCGTGTACCTGCTTTATCTATACCCCATTACTAATAATACGGTTCGTGGCAACGACGAACTGGACGGCCACGTGGTTCAGTTAACATCTCACGAAATGTCATCGCGCCGCACTGCCTCAGTGATTCTCAACACTTCAAGTCGCAGCCGTTTTTTCCAATTTTATAGATTAATATGTGAAATAATGTTATGATATTAATTAATCACAGATAATAATCGCTCGCTCGGATGTATTCATACACGGAATAATTCACGGTAGATTCTCTAAACTGAATTCTCGTAGTATATATTGTACCGCATGAAATAATCCCTCCGTGATTATTAACATTCATGTTCTTGTAAAAAGAATGGAATGAAAGACGCACTGTTTTTGTACATATATCACTGTTATGATTCTATCAGAACATACCATACTAACAGATATTCCTATTATATGAGGAGCATTCCACGCCAAATCAACCACTTTAGAATCCAACCCCTTTCGATTTGGCTGAAACATTTTTATTTTTTTTCTACCCTTTCAAAAACATTTTACAGAATTTTTTCAAATTTTTTCACCCAACCAGTAAAAAATTATGAACTTTTCAGGAAAAATAACCTTTTTATTTTTCAAATATCTATAACTTTTTCAAAAATTGACATATCTGGATGTTTTTTTTTTATGTGTGTTTTTCTATGTACTTTTTAGAAACAAATAGAAAAAAATATTCGGGCCGATCTTCAACGTTTTTTTTTGCGAATTTTCAGAAAAAAAAAAAATTTCTCGATTATTATCATTTTTAATTTTTCTTATCTTTTTTTTGATAGAAACTTTTCCATTTTCTGCAAATTCACTGAAATTTTCAGAGTGGGATTTTTTCGTTTTCCATTTCTTTTTTCAATTCAAAATATTTTTTTTCACTCTGCTTATTTCTTATAATACCACTCTGGGGATTTTTGAGGATGTCGAAAGAACCTCAAATTTTGAAAAAAAAAAAATAATAATAAATGCAATCGAAAGTGGTATCCATCGAAAAGAAAATTTATTTTTCAAATATCTATGACTTTTTTGAAAATTGACTTTTCGTGACGTTGTTTTTTTGAAAATTTATGTTTATCAATGTACTTTTCAGAAAAAAAATGGAAAAAAATATTCGGGCCGGTCTTCAACGTTTGTTTTGCGAATTTTCCAAACAAAAACAAAATTTTCTCGATTATTGTCATTTTTAGCTTTTCTTATCGATTTTTTTTATAAAAACTTTGCCATTTTCTGCAAATTCACTGAAATTTTCAGAGTAGGATTTTTTTCAATTCAAAATTTTTTTTTTTTCACTCAGTTTATCTCTTATAATACCACTCTGGGAATTCTTGAGGTTGTTGAGAGAACGTCAAAGTTCGAAAAAAAATAATAATAAATGAAATCGATATTGGTAATCATCGAAAAAATTTCAATGTTTTTTGAAAAAGTAAGACAAAAAATGGAAGATAGTTCTGAATAATTTTTTTATTCAGAACTATTCAGACTTTTCAAAAGCGTCCACTTTATCATTGCACAATGATTTTCATCGTCCTTAATTTGGCATTGCGATTTTTGCAATTATTAAGGGGTTATGGGCAAAAGAAATATTGAAAAATCAATAACTGGCGTGGTTCACGGTATTCAGACTTTTCAAAAGCGTCCACTTTATCGTTGCACAATGATTTCCATCGTCCTTAATTTGGCATTGCGATTTTTGCAATTATTAAGGGGTTATGAGCAAAAGAAATATTGAAAAATAAATGACTACCGTGGTTCACGGTATTCAGACTTTTCAAAAGCGTCCACTTTATCAATGCACAATGATTTTCATCGTCCTTAATTTGGCATTGCGATTTTTGCAATTATTAAGGGGTTATGGACAAAAGAAATATTGAAAAATCAATAACTACCGTGGTTCACGGTATTCAGACTTTTCAAAAGCGTCCACTTTATCATTGCACAATGATTTTCATCGTCCTCAATTTGGCATTGCGATTTTTGCAATTATTAAGGGGTTATGGGCAAAAGAAATATTGAAAAATCAATAACTACCGTGATTCACGGTATTCAGACTTTTCAAAAGCGTCCACTTTATCATTGCACAATGATTTTTATCGTCTTTAATTGAGCATTGCGATTTGTGCAATTATTAAGGGGTTATGGGCAAAAGAAATATTGAAAAATCAATAACTACCGTGGTTCAAGGTATTTAGACTTTTCAAAAGCGTCCACATTATCAATGCACAATGATTTTCATCGTCCTCAATTTGGCATTGCGATTTTTGCAATTATTAAGGGGTTATGAGCAAAAGAAATATTGAAAAATCAATAACTACCGTGGTTCACGGTATTCAGACTTTTCAAAAGCGTCCACTTTATCATTGCACAATGATTTTCATCGTCCTCAATTTGGCATTGCGATTTTTGCAATTATTAAGGGGTTATGGGAAAAAGAAATATTGAAAAATCAATAACTACCGTGGTTCACGGTATTTAGACTTTTCAAAAGCGTCCACATTATCAATGCACAATGATTTTCATCGTCCTTT
Source organism: Alloplasta piceator (assembly GCA_946863875.1). Taxonomy (NCBI): domain Eukaryota; kingdom Metazoa; phylum Arthropoda; class Insecta; order Hymenoptera; family Ichneumonidae; genus Alloplasta; species Alloplasta piceator. The sequence goes on along the minus strand of OX333072.1, from coordinate 7,837,166 downwards.
ATTTGGCATTGCGATTTTTGCAATTATTAAGGGGTTATGGGCAAAAGAAATATTGAAAAATCAATAACTACCGTGGTTCAAGGTATTTAGACTTTTCAAAAGCGTCCACATTATCAATGCACAATGATTTTCATCGTCCTCAATTTGGCATTGCGATTTTTGCAATTATTAAGGGGTTATGAGCAAAAGAAATATTGAAAAATCAATAACTACCGTGGTTCACGGTATTCAGACTTTTCAAAAGCGTCCACTTTATCATTGCACAATGATTTTCATCGTCCTCAATTTAACATTGCGATTTTTGCAATTATTAAGGGGTTATGGGAAAAAGAAATATTGAAAAATCAATAACTACCGTGGTTCACGGTATTTAGACTTTTCAAAAGCGTCGACATTATCAATGCACAATGATTTTCATCGTCCTTTATTTGGCATTGCGATTTTTGCAATTATTAAGGGGTTATGAGCAAAAGAAATATTGAAAAATCAATAACTACCGTGGTTCACGGTATTCAGACTTTTCAAAAGCGTCCACTTTATCATTGCACAATGATTTTCATCGTCCTCAATTTGGCATTGCGATTTTTGCAATTATTAAGGGGTTATGGGCAAAAGAAATATTGAAAAATCAATAACTACCGTGATTCACGGTATTCAGACTTTTCAAAAGCGTCCACTTTATCATTGCACAATGATTTTTATCGTCTTTAATTGAGCATTGCGATTTGTGCAATTATTAAGGGGTTATGGGCAAAAGAAATATTGAAAAATCAATAACTACCGTGGTTCACGGTATTTAGACTTTTCAAAAGCGTCCACATTATCAATGCACAATGATTTTCATCGTCCTCAATTTGGCATTGCGATTTTTGCAATTATTAAGGGGTTATGAGCAAAAGAAATATTGAAAAATCAATAACTACCGTGGTTCACGGTATTCAGACTTTTCAAAAGCGTCCACTTTATCATTGCACAATGATTTTCATCGTCCTCAATTTGACATTGCGATTTTTGCAATTATTAAGGGGTTATGGGGAAAAAAAATATTGAAAAATCAATAACTACCGTGGTTCACGGTATTTAGACTTTTCAAAAGCGTCCACATTATCAATGCACAATGATTTTCATCGTCCTTTATTTGGCATTGCGATTTTTGCAATTATTAAGGGGTTATGAGCAAAAGAAATATTGAAAAATCAATAACTACCGTGGTTCACGGTATTCAGACTTTTCAAAAGCGTCCACTTTATCATTGCACAATGATTTTCATCGTCCTCAATTTGGCATTGCGATTTTTGCAATTATTAAGGGGTTATGGGCAAAAGAAATATTAAAAAATCAATAACTACCGTGATTCAAGGTATTCAGACTTTTCAAAAGCGTCCACTTTATCATTGCACAATGATTTTTATCGTTCTTAATTGAGCATTGCGATTTGTGCAATTATTAAGGGGTTATGGGCAAAAGAAATATTGAAAAATCAATAACTACCGTGGTTCACGGTATTTAGACTTTTCAAAAGCGTCCACATTATCAATGCACAATGATTTTCATCGTCCTTTATTTGGCATTGCGATTTTTGCAATTATTAAGGGGTTATGAGCAAAAGAAATATTGAAAAATCAGAAACTACCGTGGTTCACGGTATTCAGACTTTTCAAAAGCGTCCACTTTATCATTGCACAATGATTTTCATCGTCCTCAATTTGGCATTGCGATTTTTGCAATTATTAAGGGGTTATGGGCAAAAGAAATATTGAAAAATCAATAACTACCGTGATTCACGGTATTCAGACTTTTCAAAAGCGTCCACTTTATCATTGCACAATGATTTTTATCGTCTTTAATTGAGCATTGCGATTTGTGCAATTATTAAGGGGTTATGGGCAAAAGAAATATTGAAAAATCAATAACTACCGTGGTTCACGGTATTGAGACTTTTCAAAAGCGTCCACATTATCAATGCACAATAATTTTCATCGTCCTCAATTTGGCATTGCGATTTTTGCAATTATTAAGGGGTTATGAGCAAAAGAAATATTGAAAAATCAATAACTACCGTGGTTCACGGTATTCAGACTTTTCAAAAGCGTCCACTTTATCATTGCACAATGATTTTCATCGTCCTCAATTTGGCATTGCGATTTTTGCAATTATTAAGGGGTTATGGGAAAAAGAAATATTGAAAAATCAATAACTACCGTGGTTCACGGTATTTAGACTTTTCAAAAGCGTCCACATTATCAATGCACAATGATTTTCATCGTCCTTTATTTGGCATTGCGATTTTTGCAATTATTAAGGGGTTATGAGCAAAAGAAATATTGAAAAATCAATAACTACCGTGGTTCACGGTATTCAGACTTTTCAAAAGCGTCCACTTTATCATTGCACAATGATTTTCATCGTCCTCAATTTGGCATTGCGATTTTTGCAATTATTAAGGGGTTATGGGCAAAAGAAATATTGAAAAATCAATAACTACCGTGATTCAAGGTATTCAGACTTTTCGAAAGCGTCCACTTTATCATTGCACAATGATTTTTATCGTTCTTAATTGAGCATTGCGATTTGTGCAATTATTAAGGGGTTATGGGCAAAAGAAATATTGAAAAATCAATAACTACCGTGGTTCACGGTATTTAGACTTTTCAAAAGCGTCCACATTATCAATGCACAATGATTTTCATCGTCCTTTATTTGGCATTGCGATTTTTGCAATTATTAAGGGGTTATGAGCAAAAGAAATATTGAAAAATCAATAACTACCGTGGTTCACGGTATTCAGACTTTTCAAAAGCGTCCACTTTATCATTGCACAATGATTTTCATCGTCCTCAATTTGGCATTGCGATTTTTGCAATTATTAAGGGGTTATGGGCAAAAGAAATATTGAAAAATCAATAACTACCGTGGTTCACGGTATTCAGACTTTTCAAAAGCGTCCACTTTATCATTGCACAATGATTTTCATCGTCCTCAATTTGGCATTGCGATTTTTGCAATTATTAAGGGGTTATGGGCAAAAGAAATATTGAAAAATCAATAACTACCGTGATTCACGGTATTTAGACTTTTCAAAAGCGTCCACTTTATCATTGCACAATGATTTTTATCGTCTTTAATTGAGCATTGCGATTTGTGCAATTGTTAAGGGGTTATGGGCAAAAGAAATATTGAAAAATCAATAACTACCGTGGTTCACGGTATTTAGACTTTTCAAAAGCGTCCACATTATCAATGCACAATGATTTTCATCGTCCTCAATTTGGCATTGCGATTTTTGCAATTATTAAGGAGTTATGAGCAAAAGAAATATTGAAAAATCAATAACTACCGTGGTTCACGGTATTCAGACTTTTCAAAAGCGTCCACTTTATCATTGCACAATGATTTTCATCGTCCTCAATTTGGCATTGCGATTTTTGCAATTATTAAGGGGTTATGGGAAAAAGAAATATTGAAAAATCAATAACTACCGTGGTTCACGGTATTTAGACTTTTCAAAAGCGTCCACATTATCAATGCACAATGATTTTCATCGTCCTTTATTTGGCATTTTGATTTTTGCAATTATTAAGGGGTTATGAGCAAAAGAAATATTGAAAAATCAATAACTACCGTGGTTCACGGTATTCAGACTTTTCAAAAGCGTCCACTTTATCATTGCACAATGATTCTTATCGTCCTTAATTGAGCATTGCGATTTGTGCAATTATTAAGGGGTTATGAGCAAAAGAAACATTGAAAAATCAATAACTACCGTGGTTCACGGTATTCAGACTTTTCAACGCGTCCACTTTATCATTGCACAATGATTTTCATGGTCCTCAATTTGGCATTGCGATTTGTGCAATTATTAAGGGGTTATGGGCAAAAGAAATATTGAAAAATCAATAACTACCGTGGTTCACGGTATTTAGACTTTTCAAAAGCGTCCACTTTATCAATGCACAATGATTATCATCGTCCTTAATTTGGCATTGCGATTTTTGCAATTATTAAGGGGTTATGAGCAAAAGAAACATTGAAAAATCAATAACTACCGTGGTTCACGGTATTCAGACTTTTCAAAAGCGTCCACATTATCAATGCACAATGATTTTCATCGTCCTTTATTTGGCATTGCGATTTTTGCAATTATTGAGGGGTTATGAGCAAAAGAAACATTGAAAAATCAATAACTACCGTGGTTCACGGTATTCAGACTTTTCAAAAGCGTCCACTTTATCATTGCACAATGATTTTCATGGTCCTCAATTTGGCATTGCGATTTGTGCAATTATTAAGGGGTTATGGGCAAAAGAAATATTGAAAAATCTATAACTACCGTGGTTCACGGTATTTAGACTTTTCAAAAGCGTCCACTTTATCAATGCACAATGATTATCATCGTCCTTAATTTGGCATTGCGATTTTTGCAATTATTAAGGGGTTATGAGCAAAAGAAACATTGAAAAATCAATAACTACCGTGGTTCACGGTATTCAGACTTTTCAAAAGCGTCCACTTTATCAATGCACAATGATTTTTATCTTCCTTTATTTGGCATTGCGATTTTTGCAATTATTAAGGGGTTATGAGCAAAAGAAATATTGAAAAATCAATAACTACCGTGGTTCACGGTATTCAGACTTTTCAAAAGCGTCCACTTTATCATTGCACAATGATTTTCATCGTCCTTAATTTGGCATTGCGATTTTTGCAATTATTAAGGGGTTATGGGCAAAAGAAATATTGAAAAATCAATAACTACCGTGATTCAAGGTATTTAGACTTTTCAAAAGCGTCCACTTTATCATTGCACAATGATTTTTATCGTTCTTAATTGAGCATTGCGATTTGTGCAATTATTAAGGGGTTATGGGCAAAAGAAATCTTGAAAAATCAATAACTACCGTGGTTCACGGTATTCAGACTTTTCAAAAGCGTCCACTTTATCAATGCACAATGATTTTCATCATCCTTAATTTGGCATTGCGATTTTTGCAATTATTAAGGGGTTATGAGCAAAAGAAATCTTGAAAAATCAATAACTACCGCGGTTCACGGTATTCAGACTTTTCAAAAGCGTCCACTTTATCATTGCACAATGATTTTCATCGTCCTTAATTTGGCATTGCGATTTTCGCAATTATTAAGGGGTTATGAGCAAAAGAAATATTGAAAAATCAATAACTACCGTGGTTCACGGTGTTCAGACTTTTAAAAAGCGTCCACTTTATCATCGCACAATGATTTTCATCGTCCTTAATTTGGCATTGCGATTTTCGCAATTATTAAGGGGTTATGAGCAAAAGAAATATTGAAAAATCGATAACTACCGTGTTTATCGGGATTCAGACATTTACAAACATATTGATGATGAACATCATTGTACAGTGATGGAGTGAACGCTTTTAAAAAGTCTGAATCCCGATAAACACAGTAGTTATTGATTTTTCAATATTTATTTTGTCGATAACACCTTAATTATTGCGAAAATCACGATGCCAAATTAAGGATGATGAGAATCATTGTGCAATAGTAGAGTGGACGCTTTTGAAGAGTCTGAATACCGTAAAACACAGTAGTTATTGATTTTCAAATATTTCTTTTGTCGATAACACCTTAATAATTGCGAAAATCGCAATGTCAAATTAAGAATGACTGAAAACATTGTGCAATGATGAAGTGGAAGCTTTTGAAAAGTCTAAATACCGTGAACCACGGTAGTTATTGATTTTTCAATATTTCTTTTGCCCATAACCCCTTAATAATTGCAGAAATCGCAATGCTAAATTGAGGACGATGAAAATCATTGTGCAATGATAAAGTGGACGCTTTTGAAAAGTCTGCAAACTGTGAAACGCGGTAGTTATTGACTTTTCAATATTTCTTTTGTCGATAACCCCTTAACAATTGCAAAACCACAATGCCAAATTACGGTTGACTGAAAACATCATGCAATGATAAAGTGGGAGCTTTTGAAAAGTCTGAATAGCGTGAACCATGGTAGTTATTGATTTTTCAATATTTCTTTTGCCCATAACCCCTTAATAATTGCAAAAATCGCAATGCCAAATTGGGGACGATAAAAATCATTGTGCAATGATGAAGTGGACGCTTTTGAAACGTCTGAATACCGTGAATCACGGTAGTTATTGATTTTTCAATATTTCTTTCAGCCATAACCCCTTAATAATTGCAAAAATCGCAATTCCAAATTAAGGACGATGAAAATCATTGTGCATTGATAAAGTGGACGTTTTCGAAAAGTCTGAATACCGTGCACCACGGTAGTTATTGATTTTTCAATATTTCTTTTGCCCATAACCCCTTAATAATTGCAAAAATCGCAATGCCAAATTGAGGACGACAAAAATCATTGTGCAATGATAAAGTGGACGCTTTTGAAAAGTCTGAATACCGTGAACCACGGTAGTTATTGATTTTTCAATATTTCTTTTGCTCATAACCCCTTAATAATTGCGAAAATCGCAATGCCAAATTGAGGACGATGAAAATCATTGTGCAATAATAAAGTGGACGCTTTTGAAAAGTCTGAATACCGTGAACCGCGGTAGTTATTGATTTTTCAATATTTCTTTTGCTCATAACCCCTTAATAATTGCAAAAATCGCAATGCCAAATGAAGGATGATGAAAATCATTGTGCATCGATAAAGTAGACGCTTTTGAAAAGTCTGAATACCGTGAATTACGGTAGTTATCGATTTTTCAATATTTCTTTCGCTCATAACCCCTTAATAATTGCGAAAATCGCAATGCCAAATTAAGGACGATGAAAATCATTGTGCAATGATAAAGTGGACGCTTTTGAAAAGTCTGAATACCGTGAACCACGGTAGTTATTGATTTTTCAATATTTCTTTTGTCCATAATCCCTTAATAATTGCGAAAATCGCAATGCCAAATTGAGGACGATAAAAATCATTGTGCAATGATGGAGTGGACGCTTTTGAAAAGTCTGTATATCGTGAATCACGGTAGTTATTGATTTTTCAATATTTCTTTTGCCCATAACCCCTTAATAATTGCAAAAATCGCAATGTCAAATTAAGGACGATGAAAATCATTGTGCATCGATAAAGTGGACGCTTTTGAAAAGTCTGAATACCGTGAACCACGGTAGTTATTGATTTTTCAATATTTCTTTTGCCCATAACCCCTCAATAATTGCAAAAATCGTAATGCTAAATTAAGGACGATGAAAATCATTGTGCAATGATAAAGTGGACGCTTTTGAAAAGTCTGAATAGTTCTGAATAAAAAAATTATCCAGAACTATCTTCCATTTTTTGTCCTACTTTTTCAAAAAACATTGAAATTTTTTCGATGATTAACACTTTCAATTTCATTTATTATTATTTTTTTTCAAACTTTGACATTCTCTCAACATCCTCAAAAATTCCCAAAGTGATAATATAAGAAATGAGCTGAGTAAAAAAAAAATGTTTGAATTGAAAAAAAATCCTATTCTGAAAATTTCAGTGAATTTGCAGAAAATGGCAAAGTTTTTATTAAAAAAACGATACGAAAAATTAAAAATGACAATAATCAAGAATTTTTTTTTTTTTTTTTTTGGAAAATTCGCAAAACAAACGCAAAACAAACAATCGGCCCGAATATTTTTTTCCGTTTTTTTTTCTGAAAAGTACATTGATAAATATAAATTTTCAAAAAAACAACGTCATGAAAAGTCAATTTTCAAAAAAGTTATAGATATTTGAAAAATAAATTTTCTTTTCGATGGATACCACTTTCGATTGCATTTATTATTATTTTTTTTTTCAAAATTTGAGGTTCTTTCGACATCCTCAAAAATCCCCAGAGTGGTATTATAAGAAATAAGCAGAGTGAAAAAAAATATTTTGAATTGAAAAAAGAAATGGAAAACGAAAAAATCCCACTCTGAAAATTTCAGTGAATTTGCAGAAAATGGAAAAGTTTCTATCAAAAAAAAGATAAGAAAAATTAAAAATGATAATAATCGAGAAATTTTTTTTTTTTCTGAAAATTCGCAAAAAAAAACGTTGAAGATCGGCCCGAATATTTTTTTCTATTTGTTTCTAAAAAGTACATAGAAAAACACACATAAAAAAAAAACATCCAGATATGTCAATTTTTGAAAAAGTTATAGATATTTGAAAAATAAAAAGGTTATATTTCCTGAAAAGTTCATAATTTTTTACTGGTTGGGTGAAAAAATTTGAAAAAATTCTGTAAAATGTTTTTGAAAGGGTAGAAAAAAAATAAAAATGTTTCAGCCAAATCGAAAGGGGTTGGATTCTAAAGTGGTTGATTTGGCGTGGAATGCTCCTCATATAATAGGAATATCTGTTAGTATGGTATGTTCTGATAGAATCATAACAGTGATATATGTACAAAAACAGTGCGTCTTTCATTCCATTCTTTTTACAAGAACATGAATGTTAATAATCACGGAGGGATTATTTCATGCGGTACAATATATACTACGAGAATTCAGTTTAGAGAATCTACCGTGAATTATTCCGTGTATGAATACATCCGAGCGAGCGATTATTATCTGTGATTAATTAATATCATAACATTATTTCACATATTAATCTATAAAATTGGAAAAAACGGCTGCGACTTGAAGTGTTGAGAATCACTGAGGCAGTGCGGCGCGATGACATTTCGTGAGATGTTAACTGAACCACGTGGCCGTCCAGTTCGTCGTTGCCACGAACCGTATTATTAGTAATGGGGTATAGATAAAGCAGGTACACGGGCGATTTAAAAAAAAAGGTGCGAGGGTCGAGCTCGGAGCGAGTGGCGACCCTTTTGGATTATTAGGGAGAAGGGGGAAACGCCGGAAAATGAAGAACGGAGTTTGATACACACGGCATTTGGCCACGGAGTTTGAACACTACGGCATTTGAAATAACGGAGAATGAGACCTTCTCGAAAAAATAGTTCGACAAAAAATGAAATTTTTGAGTTAAAAAAAAATAGCTAAAAAAAAATTATTAAAATCGTTGAAGTAATTTTGAAGTTATTTTGCTCGGACTTTGCGGATGTTGATCTTCATCTCTCTAAATTATTAAATTATGAGGGAACAATTATCATATTCTTTAGAAATCGAATTTTTGGACTTAGTCTCTTTCCATAATAAGATAGTACCTTGTTGTGGAAGAAGCTTAGTTATTAATTTATTATTATTATTATTCTTGTTCAATTTGTTTATCAACAAATTTTTGACGCGCTTAATGTATACATAAAAAATGTTATCGACGAGGATTCAACGAGAGCAAATGTTAACTAGCCTGAATGACGTTTTAAATAACTAAATTTTTCGAAAATACACATTTAACATTATTTGTGGACAGAAAAGTAGCGAACATTCGATATTGATAATTTGTTTTAACCCTTAACAGATTTTGCCCCTGAACAGTAAATAATAATAGTCATTGGGTTAATAATTGCCATATTTGACCCATTTATCTGCAATTCCCTGCGGAAAATGTCCCAACTTCGATGTCCTCGATTCTATTATTAAGTTAGCTGTCCCAATATTGGAATGTAAATTCGCGATTGAGGTTTCGATATTCAAAAGAAGAATTATGAATATTTGACACGATTTTACCTCCCCGAAAGTACCACAGAAACTAATTCTTACGATGAGTCGTAATTACAAATATAATCATTGCGCATTATGCATACCTACCGCAGAGTTTGTTATTAGTTTGCCAATCCGATTTCACCGCTATGCCGGTATAGATATTACGAAGTACGTATACGCATTATACGAAAGAGCCAGGTTGAGGAAAACTAGGAAATGTTTTTACACGCTGCGTGCCGCGCGATAATCGCAATCACCGATTATTCTTCCATGCGCGTCTGCACAAACGTATGTACTAATATGAAGAGAGAAGTATCCTAATCCTTACTACTGATGCCCGCTTAAAATATTTAAAAAAAATATCATGCGCAAAAATTAACGTTAATATTAAAATATCCAATCAATAATATCTGGTTGGAAGTATATAATAATAATAACAATAATTGGTCAATATTATTCTGGAAAAAAATCGCATAAAAATTGCAAGAAAAAAATTTGAATTTGAATGTAGATTTTGTCCCCATAATTTTGTTGGTCAAGCATTCCATTGAGATCATTCATGGGGAATGGTTAATAAATAAATAATAAAATTAATATAATTATTGCAATGTGATAATATTGATATAAAAACAAATTAATCGAATTTATTTTGTGTTTAATGTAATTACTTGATTTTACCCAAATCTTACACGACAAAACGGGGCGGGGTCGAAGAGTCGACTAACCAATATTTCGAACGGCCGAAGTCCCGAATTTTACGATTACGAGCGTTAGAATAACGAAGCGCCGAAATCCCGATCGCCAGAAAAGAGAAAGTCGAGAGAGCCGCCCCATGCGTAAGAGAGAGAGGAGGCGCATCTCTCTCTCTCTTACGCATGGGGCGGCTCTCTCCGCTGTCGTTTTTCTGGCGTTCGGGATTTCGGCGCTTCGTTATTCGAACGCTCGTAATCGTGAAATTCGGGATTTAGGCCGTTCGAAATATTGGTTAGTCGACTCTTCGACCCCGCCCCGACAAAACAAAACAAAAAAGAGGTTGATTTCAAGTTTTTGATTCAATATCTCATTTTCAATGGATGTTATTATCGAATTATTTTTGTAATTGAATATTTTTGTATCGGGATATTTTTATAGACTATTGTTTATTTAATATTTAGGACCGTATAACCAGTAATTGTAATTTGAAACAACAATTCAATTATTCCACTTAATTCTCAATTTTTTATTTATTAAACAAACATAATTCTAATTACTAAATTTTGAGAAAAAATATTATTTGAATAATTAACCCAATTTTTGAATGAAAGTGTATGCGCAATTGCTCAATGACTTTCTCCTAATTTTAATCACATTTTGCTTCCTCATGAAGGAAGTTTTGTTGTAGTGAAAAAAATTGTTTTCGAGATTTTTATGCCAATGTGTTCAAAATGTCCCAAAACATCGAGAAATCATATTTAGAAAAAATGTTCGGATGGATGTGTGTGTGTGTCTATCCTGACTTTCTGATGTAAATAAATAAAAACTCAAGAACGTTTCGAGATATCGAGCTGCAATTTGGCACACTCATCCAACACGAATTGCTCTTCATTATGAAAAAATGAATTTTTGTTTAAATTCTAACGGGTGTTCAGATTTTATCGACTTTTCCGTTTTTGCAACAATGGCGTATACGCTCTAACTTCTGCAATTTTCAAGATACTGCACTCAAACTTTTTACAAAATTAGTATAGCTATTAAGGTTGTTTAGTATTGAATTTGACAAAAATCGATCGAAAGATTAAATTTTTATGAAATTTTGAATTTTCGGAAAATAGCGTAAGCGCCCTAATTTGCACAATTTTCCAGATATTGTAGTGAAACTTTGTAAGGACCTGGTATAGCTATCGAGGTTGTTCACTATTAAATTTGGCAAAAATCCATCAAGAGTTTAAAATTTTCTGAAATTTTTAATTTTTTGAAAAATAGCGTAAACGCCCTATCTTATGCAATGTTTAAGATATTGCACTGAAACTTTACATAGAGCTAATATAGCTATCGAGGATGTTCATTATTGAATTTGGCGAAAATCGATCGAATGATTAGAATTGTATCAAAGTTTTTTTTTTTTTTTAACAGCGCACTCTAACTTCGGCTATTTGCGAGATATTGTACTGAAATTTTGTACACAATTAGAATAGTTATCGAGGCTGTTCGCTATCAAATTTGGCAAAAATCAAATTTGGCAAGAAGTAAATTTGAAAGAATTTGGCAAATTTGCACATTGATTACTTATGTTTTTCGATAGTTAACAAAGCTTTTTTTATGAGGAAGTCAAATTTGATCGCCATACTTTATGATTGAAAGCTGTGTAAACTATGGATAAAGATGAGGAAGCAATGTACAAATGTCCTATTTGCAGGGTTTTTACTGAAAATCATAAGAAGGTTCCGGTCATAGGAAAATAATAGGAAAATAGTAGGAAAATCGTAGGAAAATAGTAGGAAAATAGTAGGAAAATCGCATTTGCATCGCATTGAAATCAGATTTCCCCACACAATTTTCTCTCGATTGTCACGAATCGAGAAAAATCTTCTGATCTTTGATTGTCATCGTTTCTTGTTTGGTCGCATTGCTTTTTCTTTTTAGTATGGAGAGTTTATTAGTGATAATCATATACGAGTGAAGAGAGTGAAAGCACGTGGAAAAGTATCGATCTATACTCGGTGGCGAAGTGCTCGAGAGCAAAAGCAAAGATCAAACTTTCGTTTGACACGGGCTCTGTATTCGCACGATTATACGATACACAAATACACACGTATAAACACACGAGTTTACAGTAACGCACAGTAAGACTAAGAAAGTCAATCGGTAATATATAACTTTCTCCCGAAGGGAAGAAGCGCGGCCTCTCCCGCAGCCGAGAATCTCTTTTTCCTCTGCCGGAGGTTCGCTTAATAATTTTCTTAATATACGTACAGTCGTAAAACACATCGAGAAGGAAAGAGAAATATTCGTTCAAGCTGCCCTCGCCTCTTTTCATTTATTTACATCGATATAAACATACGTAATATACTATATATGAGGCATTTCACGCCATTTCGATCAAAATCTTGCCTTGATCATTCCAATTTGCCTCCAAATTTTTTATATATAAAGACACATTGGAATACGTTTTCCCAAATTTTTTCAGAATTTTTTAGTCTCGCGTTCTCGGGATTTTTTTTCTTTGAAAAAAAAGGACCACTTTGTAAAATCTGAAAAAATTCAGAAAAATCTAATAAAATATAACAAATTTTTTGGGCCTTGTTCCAAAATGGACATTTTAATACTCCACGAGTAAAATTCAAAAATTTGCAAAAAAAAATTTTACTCATCGAGTATTGAAATCTCCATTTTGGAACAAAGCCCAAAAATTTTGTTATATTTTATTAGATTATTCTGAATTTTTTCAGATTTTAAATAGGGGTCCACTTTAAAAAAAAAATCCAAAGAACGCGCGATCACAAAATTCTGAAAAAATTTGGGAAATTTTTTTTCAATGTGTTCTTCTATATAAAAAATTAAGAGGAAAATCGGAATGATCAAGGCAAGATGTTGATCGAATAGCGTGGAATGTCTCATATATATAGATGATACGTAACGAAATAAAACAGTAGCTGCGAGAATTTTAAGTACTTGACCAAGTACATAATAAAGTGCATTGAATTAGCATTTTTCCCCGTATTTATTATTATCATTATCGGGTATTATCGAGGAACAATGTCGTAAAAGGATGTATGACACACGAGAGTTGGTTCGAGGAAAAGTGATTTAGCAATGGACCAACTTATGTCATATATGATTTTTTTTCAACCGGGCCACTTTTTTCTTTCACCCTCTCCAATTTTTTTCAAAATCTGCCAGTTTGAAATATTAGTCAAAAGGAACATCTGTGATTTTTTTTAAAGATTTGTTTAGGCGTCCGTTCAAGATTTTTAATTTTTCATTACGAACACTGTATCTCAAAAAATATTCATCAAACAAAAATAAACATTAGAATAAAAACTTATTTATTTTTTCCACTTTATCGAAAAAAATTAAAATCATAATTTTTCTGCATTGAGAAAATTGAAATTTGGCAAAAAAATGAGAATAAAATTTTTTTCAACCTAATAACACACTTTCAATTTCGAAACAAATTTTACAGGATGTCTGTCATTGGGTAAAGAATAACACAAGACAAAAAGTTTTCAAACTTTGACATTTTATATTTCGGTTTTTCGGAAATTTTATATCTGAATATTTATATTGAGAGCTCTGCTTTGAACAGGCATCTTTTTTTCACCTCCCCGAAAGTATTTAATATGTTATTTTGAAAAACAAAAAATCGTTGTCGTTTTTGAATCTACTGTAAATCTAATGTCCATGTAATGTAAATAAACTCACGTTGAAGAAAGTTGCTGTAAACATAAAACAGGATTTAGCAGATGGGTAACTTGCTTCTTGTGCAAATCGAATACAAATCATACTCTTTATTTTTTTGATTCAGTCAGGAATTGAAATAAAAGTACAACTTATCTTTTATCTCATTTTATCTGGTGATTAATTAAGCGATAAATTCTATTCAATATGAAGAATTCTAAGTTTATATGGAACATGCTTTTACAAATATAAATTATAACTAATTCACAAAACTTTTAGATTAAAAAACATTTCAAATAGGATAAAACAACCTATAGGTACGTTTCAATGAGGAAAAGTAAATTTCTGGTCTGTTTGATTTTTTACTTGATTAAAAACAAAAGGAATAATCATTATTATTCCTTCAATGTCTTATTAAAATCTCTCGTTATTCCGCTAGCTACTCTGCATCTTGACAATTAAATTACACTGATCGAGCTTAGGATAATATTTCAAAGATAGTAGAGAGTAGATATGTTAATGTCTGTGGTGAAGTTACAACAGTAGATATTAATAAACATTGAACTCCGTCGAGTCTGACCCAGATCGTAACTGACCACTGGTCGATGATCGATCGATCCACGCTTCCAAGGATCGAGAACATTGACCTTGACAGTGTGACCGCCGTCGTTGGTCACTCATTTATTTTTCTTCGATCATAAAGCTTTCTCGTGCTCTCACTCTCGCTTGATCCTGAAAATGTGCCTCAGAGACCGCAAAGGCATATCACAGTTTCACAGACGCTTCAATAAAAAAAAAAACCAGCAGCGTGTGAAAAACTTTTTGTCAATAAAATCGCCGATTTTAATAACGATCGAGGACGTGGTCGATCGTTTCCAGACGAACCGGTTAACCAAATTTCTTATTGCGGGTTCGTTGGCACTTTCACGAGGGCAATTATCCTGCGTGAAACGAGAATCATCGAGAACTCGTTTTTTGGTCCACGCCCGCGAAATTCTCGAGCGAATTCCATTCTCCGCGTGGACGTTGAAAGCGGGGGCATATTTATATACGTGGCCGAATATTAATGACCAAATGGTGACGATGCTGAAATGCGATAACCAGAATCAACCGCAAAAACCAGGAAGAGCAAGAAGAAGAAGAAAGAGAGTAGGAAAAGGCATGGAGAGGCACATTGGGAAAGTGCATTTCACTTTCATATACCAAATGCGCATTACTGGCAATTAATTATGTTAATTCGTGATGCATCGTGCATTAATAATTAGGGAACCAATTAGGGGACCAATTCTTGAGTTGTGGTGGAATTTAGAGAAATTAAATTTCTAGAAATTTTGGCACGCTTTTGACTTTTTTACAATTGTATTAGGTGTACAAATAAGTTTCCGCGGTTTTTTATAAAAAATTAGGAATTTATTGTGAAGGAACAGTACATTACGTTTCATTCAAAGTATTTTCCATCATTTGCCACTACTTTTCCCCATCTTTCTGGCAACATTCGGATACCCCGTCGAAAAAACTCTTCATCTTTTGACGCTATCCACAAATCTACCCAATTTTTGGTGTCTTCATATGATGTGAAGCGCTGCTCAGACAGACCATGTGCCATCGACCGGAACAGGTGATAATCGGAAGGGGCTAAGTCTGGTGAATACGGCGGGTGGGGTAAAACTTCCCAGTTGAGTGTTTCCAAGTATGTTTTTACCGGCGCCGCAACATGTGGACGAGCATTATCGTGTAAAAGAATAATTTTGTCGTGTCTGGAGTAGTAATGGGCGCGTTTTTCCTTAAGAGCCCGACTCAAGCTCATCAATTGTGTTCGGTAGAGAGCTACAGTAATGGTTTCGCAGGTTCTTTGTCCGTTCCGTTCCGTTGTCCGTTCTTTGTCCTTCACGTCAAACTCACCGTTCTTAAACTTTTGAAACCATTCCTGACAACTTCTCTCATTTAAAGCAGCTTCACCATATGCTTCTAGAAGCAATCGATGCGCCTCAGCTGCAGATTTTTTCAAATTAAAGAAGTAAATCAAAAGTTCCCGCAAATGATGCTTATTCGGCACAAAACTTAACATTTTTGCACGAAAAAAATTACGTGATGCTGATACGGAATCACTAGTACTTTAAGGTTATGGTGTTGCCGGATGACGAAACTTGGGATATTACGTTTTACATCTGACAATTTCTCCATAACCTTCTGGTGGGGCCATCTTTTGACAAACCGCGGAAACTTATTTGTACACCTAATACTAACTTGAGATTAAAAGTAATCCCATTTTTCTTTGGATTCAAGATCTTCGCTTCTGCAAGATTCTTTTTTAGAGAAAATACCCAAGAATCTTGATTAAAAGAGCAATTGAAATTTGAAATTAAAAAATTAAAATTTATGTATCTAAAGAAAGAGTATGAGTGATTCCACGTGAAACAAGCAGGTCAAAAAATCGATGTCTCCATAATCATACTCTCGATATTTTTCTGTGTTCTCTAATCATGAGAAAACATTGCTGTTGAATCGCTAGCTCTAAATAAAATTGTTTGTACGAGTTATGATTTTTTGAAAATTGCGTATTTTTAACTACTCGAAAAACAACTTTTTTGCTTTTCTGTATAACTCCGCCGGATTTTGGAATTCGAGAATTTCACTTCGAGAAATCGAAACTGTATTCAAAACCCTTCAAAATGAGAACAACTTAACCTCATTTGGTACATTTATGACGCCACAATCGTAAAACTACGTTTTTTCGAAAATAAAGAATAACTGAAAAACCTCATTTTTTTTAAATCTGAAAAAAGTATATTCAAATTTTACAACAAAAAATCTATAGTTCTGCGGAGTTTGAACTAGTTTTGACCAATAGATTTTGAATTATTGATCAATTTCATCTTTTAGAAATCAGTTTCAGCTATTTTGGGACATTCAGGTTTTGACTTTAGGTTTTCTGAGACTTTTGTCAATAAAATCGATAGTCATTGTTTCAAAAAGTTATGAAACAATTTATTTACAATTCTTCGAGATCCATCTCCATCAAATGATGATAATATTCACGAATAATTGCTTTTTCTGCAACTTTAGGTGTAAAGTTGCGATTGTTTATGTTATAAAAAATTATAAAGCAATTTATTTACAATTCTTTGAGAGATCCATCTCCATTAAATGATGATAATATTAACGAATAATTGCCATTTTTGCAACCTTAGACCTAAAGTTCGTGAATTCCACAATCCGGTGGAGTTATGCACAAAAGCAAAAAAGTTGTTTTTCGAGTCGTTAAAAGTACGCAATTTTCAGAAAACCATAACTCGCACAAATAATTTCATTTAGGGCTAGCGATTCAACAGCTCTTTTGCTCTGAGCGATTCTAATTAAAATTGGTAAGAGAATTTCAATTCAGCAGATTTTTCAATTTTTAGTAGAAACGTCAGTTTTTGTTTTTAATTTCGTATAGTTTTGCCACTGTCAAACCAAATTTTTTACACAAATGGACTAAAAGATACGTTTGGTTTCAATCAAATCTCTAATGAATTACCAAAACAAATCATATTTTGTGAAATTTAAAATTCTTTGAAAAATAATCAAAAATTCGTTCAAGTTAAAGGTTTTCCCATTGATTTCTCATTTTCTTTACCAGAATTTGCTAAATCGATTTTTCGGAATAAGAAACTCAAGATCGATGAACCTCATTATATATTTTGCATAATTTTAGCAAATATATTACGTTTTCACGTTCTAAATTCAACACTTCAACTCCCGCAGTTCTCTCATTTCTAGTTTCGCACTCGTGTCAATTATCGCACCATTATTAATTTGCATCAATTATTCATAATCATGCTATTAATTGAACAAGTTAGTGCGTAAAATTTGTGTAGGATTTCATGGCTGTATAATATCGGTAATAACTAGAGAAGATTCACGAAGCAACGAGAGCGAGACGACGACGAGCTTTGGCATGTTGCTTAATCGAATATAAACTCATTAATATCAATCCAACGGATCCATTTGTACACTTATACATCTCTCCTCTCCGATATGCTATAATAATCTTTCGCCACGTTATTATTATTTGCATTATTATTATCCGTTGTAAATCGAACGACGATGATTACACAGTCATGATCGGGGAATCTCGCGTGATAGCGATATTCCGTTCGATCAGAATAATTTAACTCTCGATCGATATCGCGTTCTCACGTGCATAATCCAATTAATTTGTCGCTTAATATATATAATTCGATGATAAGAAAAACGCCCACAACTTTCATTCTCGACGACTTTGCAATCGTGAATCCTCGTGGAAAGGAAAATGCATTCCCTGAGGGACGATCGAATAAAAATCTCGGAGGATTCTGCTGCAAACTCTAAGAGCATATTTTCAACTCTACCGGTTGCAGCTTAACCGACGAATAATTCAACGAAACCACAATCTTAATGATAGGATAAAAGCCGGATAGTTGCCCCGGGGGGATAGTTGCCCCGGTTTTTAATGCACTATGTTAGAGATGTCCCTACACCCAGAAAAAAGATCTAGTTGTAGGTACTATAATCGTTTATTTGATTATTTTTTAGTTACTTTAAAGAAAATTTTCTTTCCATCCAATTTTGGGCGATGGTTACTTCCACTATATTTGTTTATTTGAATTCCCTGTCATCGAGAAACAGGCGTTGAAGAAAAATGCTATTCGTTGTTACTAAATACCTATTCACCCGTAATATCATCCGATCATATCTGCAGATTTGTCAGTACCCCAAAAATCCGCCAGGTGGCTACCTCTCGCACAAGCGAACCTGCCTCTCGACGCCTATATATGCTTTCCAAGCTCGTCTATGTTTGGTATCCTTATTTTTCAGTATGGATATTTAATACATTGAACATTGCGGCAAAACGCAAGATGGTCGAATCCCCGAAAAGGATTCCCATAAAAAAGGGTCTTTTTTCTTTTCCCTTCTGTTAAAGAAGAGACGAAGCTTTGAGAAATTGTAAACTTCATATGTGTAGCTATACATTCAAAGATTGAAATGTTTAAAAATATATTTTGTGTAAATAGTTAGAAAAAAATTATTTCATTTAAATACATATTTGTTCAGTTTGAAATGATATTTATTAATATTAAATAAAAATTTATTAGATCGCAATATATTTCTCTGGTAGGTCATTAAAAAAAAAAATTCTTTGACATGAATAGAGTTGTATAAGGCCGGCCTACGACTAAAAAAATTTATTTGGCTTGACTAGGATTTAGTTACATGTACTAGATATTTTTTCTGCGTGTAGCGTTAGCGCTTTTCTGTAATTATTAAAATGCCCTCGCAGGTCTCAGTGCCCAAAAGACACAGGACAGGGCCCACAAGTTTCGTCTGTGTGAGCAAAAATCTTCCGCGCTGAGACCTCGACGAGCGTTGTACTAATATTGGTTACTAATTTTTATTGAATAAATAATGTTATGGTTGAGGATTCAGTCAACTATTTGTTTCCTCGCATGCATTAGAGTTTCAACTACACGGTCTGATACGTTATATTTTTAAGTAGCTTTTATTTATTTTTTTAATAGAAAGGGCAAGTATCCGTATCGAAAAGGATAGTCGCCCCAAATTATCTTCCGCTTAGTTGCCCTAATGGCAATATGAGAAAAACCCAGGCGTAGTCCTTGCTAGACCGAAGATAGGTTAGCACTAGCGTTTAAAGAACTAGATAAGAAAGAAAAACTGTTAATTAAAGGTATTTAAAAAAATAATGAAATTGTTAATTATAAAATAATAAAATTGATAATAAAATATCTAAATAAAAATATAAAATTTAAAAAATATATTAAAGTAAAATAATCTGTAACTTAATATTAATTATAAACTCCTTCGAAGTATTTTCGACGTGAGCCGACTATCCGCCACGTTGGGCAACTATCCCTCTTTGAAGAGGTCAAATGAAACGGGATTTACTCAAAAACAATATTAATTGGGTTTACAAAAATGGTGCACAATGAAAGATTAAAGACCAATGTTTTAATATACACGAAGCATATTGTCAGTAGACACTTGATTTTGAAGTAATAGAACTTTTTCCTTAAGTGTGGCAACTATCCGGCTTTTACCCTACATCTCCACCATTTTATAACTTTCTGGAATGATATTTATCGAAAATGGAAAACATCTCTTCCAGAGAATAAGTCTTCTAGAACAACTCTACCGAATATAACGATCTGAAGTTTGCATTGCTGCAATGCAACGGAAATCAGTTTTTTCAATTCATTTTTTGGTGAGATAGACGTTTTGCTTGAGCATTCCAATCTTAAATCCTCAATTAAAAAAACTGAAATACATTTTAACGATTTTTTACTTTAAAAAAAATTCTCTGATAAGAGGAATTATATTCAAAATAAATATTCCGTTGCACTTGAATGATGCAAACTGTAACATCAACGAAATTGCTCGCAATAATCTCTGTCGAAGGATATTTCCACCGTAATTTCAAGAACAAGTCTGACGAACAAAAAGTCGCCCCGATAACAATTCTCCAAAGTGACGTCTCTACCAGATAACATATGCCCAAAATATTTTTGGAAAGCTGGAAAGCTTTTGACTGTTTCATAGAGATGTTTTTTCTTTTTAAGAGATGTCCTTTGGTAAATATATTATGAGAGAGAATTGTTCCAGGATAAACTTGTTTTTCGAAAGACTTGTTCTCGCCTTTTCTCTCTGTAAAGCTGTCAAGTGGTGGACTTGTTATTCGGTAAAGTTATTTCTGGAGGTTTGCCTCCTGCCAGAGATGTTTTTCAATATTAAGTGGGAATATGATTGGGCAGATCTACAAAAAAATAAAAATGTGTTGAAAAGTTTATTTTGGTAGAGTTGTTTGGCTGGAGAGTTTTAATCGGTACAGATGTGACAGCGCCAGATGCACACACACATATATACATATCCTATAAGTATTCTCCTCGTTATCCTTGCGGACTTTCTCTCGAGTCGTGACGTCGTCAGGAGCACGACTTCCGGGTGAAGGAAAAAAAACGATCGGGAAGAAGATCCAGATGAATTATAGCGCGGAAAATTCGAGGGAAAGCGACCTTTGCCAAGTTTTCCGCGGTATAGAAAATAACGAGAATGTTCTCCAGACTCGGACATCCACCAGGACTCGATATTTAAACGCCAATCATGATATTGACCTTATCGTGGATTAACTTCCTTCTATTTTAATTCCAAGGAGCTACGATCGATAAATTTCCCAAATGATTGCTCGATTACGCTAAGTTTATCGTTCGATGATGTACATTGCAAGAAAAATAAGTACAGCTGCAACTATTACTCTTTTTATGGATGAAAACAAGGACGTAGCATCCTTGTTACAGTTTTCTTCCTACGCGATATTTATATGTATGTATATTTATATATATATATGGGGCATTCCACGTCAAATCACGCGGTCATCGGCCTGACCCCCTCGGATTTTGATGTCCAATCAATTGTGGGTTTCTTTCGGCCTAAAATATGACCTTAAATTTTTATTTCATTTTTTAGGGGTTGCCCGAGCTAAAAAAATCATTAAATTGAGGGAAAACATAAAGAGGGGCTTTTTTTTAATTAATGAAAATTTTTCACCGAAACTAGGGCCCAAAACGGATATTTTCGTCATAGTTCAATAATAGGCCAAAAATAATGACTATTTTTTTTTTAATTTTTCAATTGTGTTTAAATCATCCGTTTTATTTCAGGTCGTCGAGGCTAATACATTTTCGAAAAATGTCATTTCACTTGTAAACCAAAAAAAAAATCCAGTTTCACTAGAAAAATATCTTTGTCGTTATTCTATAAGAAAAAATCAAAATAAGAAATCATTTTTACAAAAATTGTAATTATTTTTGGTCCATTATCGAACTATGCCGAAAATATCTGTTTTGGGCCCTAGTTTCTGTGCAAAAATTTCCTTAATATAAAAAAGGCCCGTCTTTATCTTTTCCCTCAATTTAATGATTTTGTAGCTCGGGCAACCCCTAAAAAATGAAATAAAAATTTCTAAAAATTTGAGGTCATATTTTGGGCCAAACAAAACCCACAATTCATTGGACATCAAAATCTGAGGGGTTCAGGCCGATGACCGCGTGATTTGACGTGGAATGCCCCATATATAATACGAGTGTTCAATGAGTATTTAATGCCTACGAAGGTGTGACCCCCCAGCAGAAGGAAAATATACCGAAGGATCTGGAACAGTTTATAAGCTGGGAATAATTATTGTTGCAAGGACGCGACGATCGTTAACGTTCCTCGAGTTTCAATTAGACGCATGTATGCTCGATTCTTCTGTGTATCTCCATTCATCGTGCTCTCCGCTTTTATGCTTCGCAATATATTTATATTACATAGGCACATATTATTCATATATTTGTGCATGTAATTCTTGTCTTTATTATATTACAAGCATGTCTATTAATCATAACTTCCATAGAAATTGGAATACAAAAATAAAATGACGAAAAAAGCGACAGCGAAACTCGTAGAATGTTAGTAAAAGGAAGGATCGCTATGTCTGTTTGTCTTGGGACTCATTTCATGGTCTAGCTTAATTCCATAATTACTTAATTACATGTGAATGTTTCCACACATTTTTTAGCTCAGTTGCTGCATTGGCTATTCATCTTTATGCAAGCCAATGGAGAATCTGTTTAGTTCGTGAATTTTTAGTAGCGTATGCTTTTTATTCTTCGTTCGTCAAATCATTTGGTTATTTATTCGAAGACGGATTGATTTACCGGACTAATCCGCTTGGATCGATGGGAAATTTAATTTGAAAGTAGCTTAACGATTTTTTTTTAGTAAGGAAACTAGCGCATGTACCATTTTTATGGTCTCTGGAGGGAATGATTATAATGTGAGAAGGTTGAGATAATAGGTAAAAGTTTATTAGGATTAAGACAGAATTGTTTGGACCTTGATTGACACGAGAAGCTTGAATGCGTAGACGAAATTCTTGGTCGCTTGCTCTAACTTTTTCCTCATTATCTCATTTTCGTATAAACTCACGTTACGTTATGCTCATGCATTTCCCCACATTTTTAGTTAGTTCCGATTTGGACATTTTCAACAATCCTTATTTTATCAGACAATGTGGACAGACAAAATAAATAAAAAACATACTTAAGGCCTTAGGCCACCCTAGCACTTTTGAAAAATTGATTTTTTTAAATTTTATTTTAAATGGACCTCAGAAATGATGTCCCAAAAGTTTATGGCCGGGAAAAATCTCTAAGTACTCGTTTTTCGAAATTTAGTACAAGACCGTCTGGTACTACTCAAAACTTCAAACGCGTTTATCTCAAAACTGCGATTTTTCAGTTGGCCGGACTCATAACTCAGACAATTTTCCACCGATTCACTTGAAATTTTGAATATATCTCGAAAACGACATTGTCTGTGGAAGTACGTAGGTTTTTTTTTTATATTGCATAGTTCATTTGTTATTAACAATTATCTGACGATTTTCTAGGTAGATTTTTCACTTCCCACCTTAGAAGTGCGCCATTTGACCAAAAATCAATATATCGCAAAAATCCTACGTACTTCTATAGCAGTGATTACATATGATCGAAAAAAATTTATTGGCTTATTATGATTAAAAAATTACAGGAGCTGTTAGTCCGGCCGTGAACTCTGAAAAAATGGAGACGTTATCGCGAAAACGCTGCGCAGCCGCCATTTTGAAATTAATCGCTTCAAAAAAAATATTGTAAACAGTCACTGATATGTATGATAACACCCCGTTTTTGTAATCTCGATTTATTTTGTAGTATTTCTGAAAATAAATCCCCAAAAAGCCTATTTTTTTCGGTCTCTAGAGTGGCCTAAGGCCTTAACCACCAAACATGAATTAACCTCTTTTTTACTGGGATCCATTAATCTTGAGTCTCATTGAATTGATTAGGACCAAAGTTGGTTAATTTTTAATTCTAATAGGCCTCTTTCTCTTTTAAGGCGGTGTTCTGATCTAGAGACATACATTTTGAGCGCTTTGTCGAGCTCGATAAAAAAACAAAAAATATTTCCACCTTTTTTTCACAACATATTCATTAATCTTTTGACAATAAACAAACAAAATTTCGAGAAAAAAAATGAAAATTGTGTAAGTTGTAAGCTGGTAAAGTTGAAGGTAAAAAAGGGGTGTGCTCGTTGACAAGATTACGACCTTTCTCGGTATTCGATCGATACAAAATTTAAAAAAAGATTCTTAATTAGTAAAAATGTCATTATAGCCTCTACCTCAGAGAAAACGAAAAAAAAAATCGCAAAATGGTGGCTGTCTGAACAAAAAGAAACGTTTTTCGAAACTTCTTTTATATTCTTTAATTTTTTTGCAGTAAAAAAAAAAAAATTGGATACAAAAGTGGTTGGGACGATAGAGATTTATACATTGAAGATTGGTAAAAAATTTGATGTAAATCGGTTGTGTAGAACTTGAGATTTCGCCCAAACCGAGTTGAAAAAAGTTGTTTTGAAAAAAATGCGTTCAAAGTTACGCTGTAACGTGATAGACTGCATCACTAAAATAGCTATAACTCCATAAATTATTGAAATTTGAAAGATTCCTTTCAAAGATACATTCTTAAAGATCCAAACTTAGAGAATATGGAAAAAAAATGATTTTTTCAAAATCCTAGACGAGAATATTCTCTCAATACCTTTTTTTTACATCGAGAATAATTCGATCGTAATTATTTCCGTACTTGAAGTTTCGGACGTTCAGTTGAACGAGCGATCAGAAAAAGTATTGATTTAATGAAAAATTAGAAGAGCTTGCGAATAACTTAGTGAATAATAATTTCAAAAATTCAAAGACGTTTAAAGAATTATTTCCAAAGTGTTTATAAAATCTTAAAATTGTTCTTTAAAAGAAAAAATTTCTCAATTTTTTGTTTATTTAAACGTTTGGAACTTCAAGTTCATAATTATTTTCTCAAAATTCGGACCATGCATAAAACAGTTGGAAAAGATCGTCCCAACAAAATTCTTGCAAAAATTATAAACCCATATTACCAAATTTTCGATGATGTTCAACTTTGCAACGTTGAAATTCAACGACAATAGGTTTTATTTTCAATTGATAACCCTTAAGTATGTGTTTTCAGAGTAAAAAACGGTTTAAATGTTTTTTAGGGTCTCCATTAACGATTAAGCATTCTGAATAGACAAAAAAACAAGTAAACAATATTAAAAACGAAGAAGAAAACTGATTTCCGTCGCATTTGAACGATGCAAACTTCAACATAATAATTTTAGCCCTATTTAACCCATTTACGCACGAGTCTTTGATATGTCGTTAAACTTGGCCTCCATCAACAATCTTCCTATTTTCACTATGCCAATTCCCCAAGATTACAAATTACAGAATAATCATAACAATCATAACTTCCCTATCATGCGACTGTTGAGACACGATTGAATTGAAGAAACGAAAATAGAAAGATAGCATTAATAAAATTATTCATGGGACAAAGACAAAAGTCGCAAGACGTGAGTGTATAATAATACATTGTTAGTTTCCCAGGATCGTCCCTCTGGGCATAAAACATGCGGATTGTCGCAACACGGCATCTGCATTTTGTGCGTAGGTTTTTCTTCTATTCATTGTTAGATTCTCATTGCGTGAGTCCGCCGTCGATTCATTCGCGTGTCTCTGTACTTGAGGAGGATTGAAGACACACAAACACACGTGAATCACGTCAAGCTAGATTTTTGTTATCGATCACGTAAAACACGGATAGCCGACGATAGACTTGTGAGCCTTGGCACGCATATGCACACAAACACAGAAACACACTCGACGCAAATGCACTTTTACATCAACCATTATAATCCACCGTATAACGAAGTTTCGCTTGTGTAGTTACCAACGATGCGTTGCACACGTGTTTAGTCATCAAAGTGCAATGTATGTACCTGCGATTTTATCCTCAGCTACCGCGATCCGCCCACATTCACATAGTGCCCATAAAGACATAATCGAAAAACGATTGGAAAAAAAAAAAATAGTGAAGGTGTTCATCATGAAGAGTCATGATACCGCAGGCAAATGATGGAGTAGGTCACGCGTGAAGATCACTGATCCTCGCGAGATGATCATGGGAATAAATTAAACGTGTTTCATAATGATGACTAATAAACGATAATTGAACATCTGGGGATAGAAATGACCACGACCCTCCGCACTGATCGAATCAGTTCTTAATTATTTTCGCATCGTTCTTATAAATAATCATTAATGAACATCCTTTTTGTACTTTAAAATCTGAAAGTCCAACTGAAAAAATTTACAAATGCTATTTTTAAAGAAAAATTAATTAACCCTCGCCAATAATTGGAACACTATTTTGCAAATAATGTCGTAACTATTGGGAATAAATGTTAGCGAGGTTCTTCAATTTTTCATTTCAGAATTTCAAATTCATCATCCTTTTGTTGAAAAATTTGTCGGAGTAAAAATGTATTTTATCGATTGAAAAATATTTTTTTTTTAATTAACGTTAAAAATATGATTGATGATGATTAGTACTGTAGATCGTCAAAAAAAAATACTGTGGTTCGTCCAAAAAAAAAATACTGTATCGATCCATCACCTTGTTTTTTAATTGACCATTTAAAATCCTAAAATCGTATATTTTTGAAATTCGTTGATATTTGCGCGATGAAGTCATTTTCAATATTTAATCGATAAAAATTATAAAAAATCTATAATTCAGTAAAATGTTTCTCCAAAGTAAAATTGCTCGTCGCGACCGTAACAAATATTATGGATTATGTTTCTAAAACGCGAAAAACTCTCCGCTTGGTTGGAAATTGGCACAGAGATTAATTAACTTTTTTGACCGTCGCCAATACTTTGTACACTATTTTGCAAATAATGTCGTAAATATTGGAAATTGAATGTCAAATTTTATCGAGGTCCTTTAATTTTGTATTTCAGAATTTCTAATTCATCATCTTTTTGTTGAAAAATTTGTTGGATTAAAAATGTATTTTATCGATTGAAAAATATTTTTAAAAAATCAATGTCGAAAATATGATTAATAATGATTGATGATCGTAAAAAAAAAACAAAAATACTCTATCGACCAATCACCTTGTTTTTTGATTGACCATTTAAAATCTAAAAATCGTATATTTTTGAAATTCGTTGATATTTGCGCGATGAAGTCATTTTCAATATTCAATTGACAAAAATTATGAAAAATCTATAATTCAGTAAAATATTTCTCTAAAGTAGAATTGCTCGGCGCAACCGGAACAAATATGGATTATGTTTCTAAAACGCGGAAAAACTCTTCGCTGTCGGAAGTTGGTGCAAAAATTAATTAACCTTTTTTCCAACTAACCACTAAATTATTTATTCTTTCATTGAAGCGAACCGTAATAATGCAAACAACATTATAAAGTCATAATTCAGTCTGGAAATATTAAAAAAAAATTATGCTAAGCACTTAACGAAGCACTGATTCAATTAGCAATGCTATATCGATAAACGCAAAGAAAACTGCAGCAATTTCATACTGTTATGCTGATTTGTAAAGAAATGCACGCTAATTAAATTTCTCTGACAACTCCGTGGAAATTGAATAATCAATTCCATAATCAATTCCAACGACGATTTGACTGCAGTCATAACAATGCAACTTTCTTATTATCCGCATGACCTCGGCATTTGACATGTCCATATTTGATTATCTATGAAGTGTATAATCGAGTCTTGCACAAGAGTTCATCAATTCGAGTAAATGCACTTTGAATTAAAAGTTGTCTTTGAGTTATTCAAAGCTCGGGGCTGAATAGATTTTAATTAAAGACATTTTCGTTTTTGCTGCTATGAAAATTTAATCACTGTGAATGGATGCACATTTTTTTCTTGGTGCGATGATTCACGTGGGAATTTTTTCAGCAGCATTATTCCTCGTATTGACGAGTAGAAACCTCGTCTCATGGAATGCATCGGCGATTCTCGTCAAGCAATGCATATATATATATGGGGTATTCCCGCTGACATTTTCACCTCCGAACCCGGACCCTCTTAAATAATTATGAAAATTTTTTTCCGAAAAGTATTCCGAAAAAGAAAAGACACGTATTTTTTTTGTCAAGGCCGACAATTGATATTTTTCGTCGTACGATTTTAGCAAAAAATCCGAATTTTTCACTAACTCTCTACTCTAAACACGTAGTATCTTGATAATTCGAGATCCTATCGAAAAACGTTTCGGACAAAACTTGTTCGTTATAAAACGAGTAGAACAATTGATATAAAAAAAAATTGTGGGCACACGAAAGTTTGTTTTTACTTCATAAAACACAAAAAACCTTTTTTTCAGTAAGTACGCTACCTCGAATTATAAAATAAAAAAATTGTAAAAATTCTATAGGAAATCACGAAATTTTTAAGACCTGAATGAGAATGGCAAGAGCAAAATCCGCAAAGCTACAGTCAATCGAAGTTTCGTCTTGACTTTATTTTTGAGCCAGATCATGCAGAAAAATTATACACAGAAATACATTTGAATATTTATTTAATTATACATACGTATATTATTTCATACAAGTATGAAAGAATATAGGTATGTATAATTAAATATTACGTATATTACGTATATTATTTCATACTTATATGAAATACGTATGTGTAATTAAATAAATATTCAAATGTATTTCTGTATATAATTTTTCGAGAACATACAGTTCTGCATGATATGGCTCGAAAATAAGGTCAAGACGAAACTTCGATTGGCTGTAGTTTTGCGGATTTTGATCTTGCCATTCTCATTCAGGTCTTAAAAATTTCGTGATATCCGATAGAATTTTTACAATTTTTTTATTTTATAATTCGAGGTGGCATACTTGCTGAAAGAACGTTTTTTTGTGTTTCATGAAGAAAAAACAAACTTTCGTGTGCCCACATTTTTTTTTAAATATCAATTGTTTTACTCGTTTTATGACGAACAAGTTTTGTCTGAAGCATTTTTCGATAGGATCTCGAATTATCAAGATACTACGTGTTTAGAGTAGAGAGTTAGCGTAAAATGTGGATTTTTTACTAAAATCGTGCGACGAAAAATATCAATTCTTGGCCTTAACAAAAAAATACGTGTCTCTTCTTTTTCAGAATACTTTTCGGAAAAAAATTTCATAATTATTTAAGAGGGTTCGGGTTCGGACGTGAAAATTTCAGCGGGAATACCCCATATAGAGAGATATATATATGAGGCATTCCACGCTAATTCGATAAAAATTGTGCCTTAATGATTTCGATTTTCCTCTAAATTTTTTATATAAAAAAACACATTGAAAAGAAATTTCTCTAATTTTTTCAGAATTTTTTGGTCACCCGTCTTTTGAATTTTTTTTTGACAAAAAAGCGACCTCTTTGTAAAATATGAAAAATTTCAAAATAATCTAATAAAATATAACAACATTTTTGGGCTTTGTTCTAAAATAGAGATTTTAATACTCTATGAGTAAAATTTAAAAAATTGCACACAGAATTTTTTTTATTTATTTTTACTCATAAAGTATCGAAATCTTTATTTTGGAACAAAGCCTAAAAATTTTGTTATATTTTATTAGATTATTTCGAATTTTTTCAGATTGTACAAAGTGGTCCCTTAAAAAAAAATTTAAAAAAACGCGTGATCAAAAAATTCTGAAAAAATTTAAGACATTTTTTTAAATGTGTTTTTTTATGTAAAAAAATTAGGGGAAAATCGAAATCATTAAGGCACGATTTTTATCGAATTAGCGTGGAATGCCTCATATACAGATATTTATGTATAAATACATATATATATATATTTACAACAGAGTGCATCGTGAAAATTGATGCACTTTCACGTCTCGTCGTTCGTGCTCCGTAGAGCTTTCCGTCCCGGATAGAAAGTACATAATTGCGCAAAACAATCGCACATGCTTAACCGGCAAATGATGTTTTTAACACTCGCCGAGCGCGAACAATATCTGCCGGACATCCTTAATACAAACACCGGAATAATAACGTTTACGGTTGTGATAATGGGCCATAAAAGATTGACTGCATCTCAGAGAAACTCCGAATTATGCAAAACATACGACGAGCTAACTTATTAACGCTGTGACCAGTTAATAAGGCAAAGAATGGGAGAATTTTTGTTTGGAGTTGGAAATTAAAAATTTTTAATTCAGTTTTTTCAATTTTCGATTCAGGATTTCTAAGTATTGATTGATCGATATTTTGACCTCCACTCTTGTATAATGGTCAGCACTATTTTTTATTGCACTTGCATTCATATTCCTTGAAAAGGATTTCCGGAGGAATCTGAAAACTCTGTGGCTAATGAATTTGGGAAAAAGGAAGTAAAGTTTTTTTTTTATCTCAAATTTTTTACAATTTTTAAATTTAGATTCTA
Source organism: Alloplasta piceator (assembly GCA_946863875.1). Lineage (NCBI taxonomy): Eukaryota > Metazoa > Arthropoda > Insecta > Hymenoptera > Ichneumonidae > Alloplasta > Alloplasta piceator. The sequence goes on along the minus strand of OX333072.1, from coordinate 7,806,804 downwards.
AATCTAAATTTATACCAGCTAACTTTTTATCACTGCGACTAGTTAATAAGGGGAAGAATAGCAGAATTTTGTATTGGGCTTTCAAATTGAAAATTTTTAATCAAGTTTTTTCAATTTTAGATTTAGGACCTCTAAATATTGATTGAGTGGGATTTTGACCACCACTCTTGTATAATAGTCAGCACTATTTTTTATCACACTCGCATTAATGTTTCTTGATAAGGATTTTCTGACGAATTCAGAAACTTTGTTATTAATTAACCCGGGAAAAAATAGTAATATTTAACTTTCAAAATTTAAACTTTGAAATCAAAACTCATTTTTAAATAAAGTTATTTTTAAAATCCGTACCATTCTTCATCAGACTTGGATTTATGTTTCTTGATAAGAACTCTGAAGGCATTTCAAGTTTCAATTATCAGCCTGTCTGATGAATACAAAAGGTTGGTATAAGCTTCTTAGGAGAAAAGCTCTTTCTCTTATCCATGTTTAGAGGGAACCGAACGATGGTGAGGACCGATTTTTGCGGAAATCATCAACAGTCTAAATTATGATTCTTATAGAACGAGATTCCTATAATTATTCAATGACAATTCAGCATGCAAAAGTGCAATGGAATTCCTTTCTACTTTTGGTAGCGAATTACAGAATAATATTTGTAATCTCGAGGTGAAATTATGAAGAATTGCCTAATTTTGAAGAAATAATAAATTTTGAGCAGAATATTCAAAATTATTTCTTTGAAACAAATTATTTTGACTAAAAATACTATAATTAAAGAAGTTAATATAGTTTTTCGGTCAAATAATAAATTTTAAGCTAAATATTTCAAATATCGTTTCAAATAAAATATATTTTGAATAAAAATACAAAATCGAGAGAAGTTAATACAGTTTTTTGGATAAATAACAAATTTTAAGCAGAATAATCAAAATTATTTATGTTAAATAAATGATTTTGACTAAAAACACTATATTGAAAAAAGTTAATATAGTTTTTCGTTCAAATAATAAATTTTGAGGCAAATATTTAAAATTATTCGTTTAAAATAAAATATTTTGAATAAAAATACAAAATCGAGGGAAGTTAATACAGTTTTTCGGACAAATAATATATTTTAAGTATATTATTTATAATTATTTAAAATACCAATCCAATTGCAGCTTGGAATGGCTTATTACTGGATTCTACATGAATAATCATTATCTTTTTTTTTTCATTTACAAAAACATAGTTGCAGGAAACCCGGCTTTTTGTAAAAATTTTCATTTTGAGTTTTGGGCACTAAAACTTGCCAACGGACATTGTTCCACATAACGTGGATCTCCACAATAATCTGACCGTCGATTTTCCATTAGATTACAAAACTTTCTCATTTTTGCATGCCCCGCGTGTGATGAGAAAGTGAAAAAACGAAAAAATTATACAGAAGAGACAACGTCGTTCGCGAAGATATCGATCGTTTTCTCATTAGCACTTTCTTATGGTGTTTCTGCGCTTACGGCGCTCCCGTATCGCTTGTTTCTCCATTCGAGAGATTCGATCGTGAGATATAAACGTTACTCTCGATAACGCGTGATCTCGCCGAACCACGTTCCGCAATACAAGAGTGTTCCGGTTTGTCGTTATGCCATATCTCGATAGTTGAAGTCAGAGAGAAAGAGGCGTAAGTCCAACCTCCACCCTTCGATTTGTGGGATATGCACGCCCTTTTGACTTTCACCGATCGATACATCCAAAAGGCACTTGGAAATTTTTCCCTTCTTTTAACCGTAACGAAAAGCTCTTGGTTAATTCACACGAAAGTATTTTTTTTTTGCACACGACCGTTGTAGAATTTAATCTCAATCGACGGTGAATTATGGTAAATTGATTAGCACGTAGAAAATTAATTGTGGATACCAGGGATTTGTTGATAAACCACTTTGAGCTGAACTACATGCGCATAAGGTATGTCAAGGCCAAGGTGGACTTTTTAACGATCTATCTTGCGAATGGTGGAGGAACCTCCTATTTCCTTCATTCCTTTTTCAGAGGGACTGGTCACTGATCCTTGCACTCTCTTCCTCTTTCTTTTGCTCTATCTTTCTTCGCTCCAATTGCCTCTGATGTGAGTCCAAAGCTTCTTTGGCATTTTTCGTATGCAACTTTTTGTATGCAATATGCAAACTACTTTCACACTCTCTTTGCGGACTTCATGAAATCAGGGAAGTGTCATCTTTAATTGTTTTGATGGCGAAATTGTCATCATTAATTACTTTAATAGCCGTTTCTTTTAGTTATTTTGCTGCAAGCATACGAGGCAATAAACAAAGGAATATCATAAACTATTTACAAATATTGACCTGCACGAGGAAACAGAGTGCTCATAAAAAACCGCTGATGCGTATCAGCCTAGAAAACCGCAAGAGTTGAAAAATGTTTGAAGTCCAGAATAGATGAGGCACGTGTTTCTTCAATTGCTATTTGTGTTCGATTTTTGCCAGTTTGATATTGCTTCAATGGCTTCGCAGCTTTTCATTATCTTCGCTGATGTCGAGATTAGCCACTTTGCGTTGATCTGCGACAAGCTTTTTTCAAGAGCATTCAGGAAGAAAAATATTAACCCTTCGTCTGTACACTGGATCGTTTAAGGCACAAGCCAAATTTTCAAATCGAATATCTCTGGAATTAGAAAAATTGTAAAAAAAAAAAATTCTTTACTATAAATGGTTAACAAATGACTCGATTATGGAAAAAAATGTTATAAAAGTAATTCATAATTTTTTCAGATTTTTTGACGTTTTTTTCTCAGAAAAATTATCAGCAGGACTTTAACGACCCAGAGTACAGACGGAGGGTTAAGAGGGATTTTATTGAGATATTTCTCTAATGAGAGAGGAATTCAATCCAAACGAATAATAATAAAATATATTATTGTCATAAATAAATAAAGTCGGAAATAAATACACAAAAAATATATATATAAAATAATAAAATATTAGTTTGAAAAAAACATATTCGAAGAGACTTTGCTATTGGATTCCTCTATTATTAGACAAGAATCCAATAGTTAAATCCGTTCAAATATCTTTTAAAAAAACTGTTATTTTATTGATTTATATTTTTTATATTTATTAATTTATTTATTTATTATTAATTATTTAATTATTCAAAAAAGTGCTTAAGTATATCGATCTTTTTCAGAAAAATTTTGAGGTGTCCCATGAATTCTGCGTTTTCCGCAAATGCATATTCAACCATAAATATGAAAAGGACGAAGGTAACCGGCGATTTTCTGCTTCCCGATGGATGTACCACGTTCTTTACATTCAAATAGATACTCGCATATTTATTCATCCGAATGCGGTTTCTCCGCGGAGAGTGTAAATACTTCCTTGTAAATAATGCAGTTTGCGGTTTCTTAAATAATGTTCAACTGTCTATGCCAGTACGATATCAATCATCCCGAAGATTCCGTCTTGCCACGTATCATGTCCGTGCGTTTTCCCCTGCGAGTGAAATTAAAATACGCGCGAGAGATCAACGGGGATCAGTGCAAAAGTTTGCGGAATTGGAGAATCCGAGAAGAGATCGCTGAGGAGAAATTCAAGTAGGCTTTTCACTCGAGGCAAACTGTTTTCTTTTTATCAAATCATTAATGGGGAATATACACCTGGAAACGGAAAAAAGGTAATTTTCGAGAATTTTTGCCAGAGCAAACTATTAGAATGATTAGAACGGGGTTTTTTCTAGTTAAAAATATATACTTATAAGAATCTTTTCAATTTTGCTTCCTCATAAAGGAAGCTTTGTTTTCGCGAAAAATTTTTTTTTCGCTATTTTCATGTCAGTATGTTCAAAATGTCCCAACACGTCGAGAAATCACATTTAGAAAAAATATCCGGATGTATGTGTGTGTGTGTGTGTGTGTGGGTGTGTACGCTTTGTGCTTTCCTTAAAATGAATATGTCTGGAGAACGCTTTAGGCGATCGACTTGAAATTTGGTATACTTATGTCCCTGTTCTAAGTGCAATTTTTTTTTATATTGCAAAATAATAGTCTATTTGGCTGGATTTTATATTTTCTGTAAATTACTTGTTAGTCGTCGAACATTCGTAATTTTGCAGTTACTACCCTGAAATTTTATGTGCAGATACATTTTATAATAAGGACGGTTAGAATTGAATTGGGGAAAAATCGCTCAAGAGGTTCGGTTTAACAAAAAATTTGAATTTTTCGCAAAAAATTTGTAAGTTCTCTGACTTTTGTAATTTTGCATCCATCGAGCTGAATTTTTTTGTGACGATACACTCAATGACAATGAAGAATAATACTGAATTTCATAAAAATCGCGTGAGAGGTTCGGTTAAAATTTTTTTTTGAAATTTCCATAAAAATTTTGTTAACGCTCCAACATCCGCATTTTTAGAAGTATCGAGCTAAAACTTTTTGCGCAAATACACTAGATGATAAAAGTCGTTAGAGTTGAATTTGGTGAAGAACGCTCAAGATGTTCGTTTGCAAAAAAATTTTGAAATTTTTGAAACATACTTGTTAACACTTAGTTTCCTAATTTAGCAGCTATCTAGTTCACTTCTGTAGCACCAATACACTGAACGACAAAAATAATTAATAATGTAATTGAACGGAACTGCTAAAAAATCATGCAAATTAGAAATTTGCACATAGCTTCTTCATTTGTTTCCGTCGTTCGTGAAGCTTCCTTTATGAGGAAGCCATGATAACAAACATACATGTCATAAAGATGGTCAAGGAGATCCTCATAAAGGGTCAAGGAGATCCTCATAATCGGTTCAGTGGTTTTCGAGATATTTTCGTACCAGTTAGAAAAACTTTGTTTTGAGAAAAACGCGTTACGGTGGTCATCTCCACGTGCATGTGCGCAACGAACGCATATACTTTTTGGGCTACACCTTTATCATTATTAGAAATTTTTACTTGAAATTTAAAGAACACAAACTTGAAAAAAATGTAAAAATCAAAAAGTCGATTTTTCGGACCTTGGTAAGTGTATATTCCCCCTTAAGATGATTGAGAGACTGTGACGGGTTAATACGGTGAAGATTTTCCTTGTGCGAGGCTTACAATGAAATTTATCGATGCGAACAATTTTTTTTTTTACCGCGCGACATGTTATTATTCGTTCAGCGTGCGAAAAAAAAGTGGTCCGGCGAAAGTTGTAATTATCATTATTGTATACGACACATATATCATACGCACATGCGCGATGTGTATCAATGTGTAAAAAGGATATCAAAGTGCCGGAGACTCGAATTGATCGACTTGGAATTCGATTGCAAATCCGCGGGGCGTCGAATTCTCTCGCGTCCCTCCTTCGGATTCTTCTGTCTTCTCTCTAGGATTATTCCTATGAATCTAACGCGTAGGTTTCGCGGTTCAACGAGGTTCGAAGATGAGTAACACACGCATGAAAGCACGAAAATATGCGTTGAAAGACGTAGAAAGACCTCGAGTGAAAGATATTCCGGTCCAGCTGGATCCGGAGAAAGTGGGCTTTAGCCTTGCTGGCTTCGAACTGGCTTACCACATATGTGCAAATGTACCTATATATGTTAGACTGGCCCAAAATTAAAGCATTTTTTTTAACTTCCTATTTCATCAAGAAAAGGTTTTATAGTGCAAAATAAAACGTTATTTTTTAAATTGACTTCCTATTTTATGAAACCGTTTTTTAGTGCAAGTAGTTTAACAGTACAAAATGAAACTATTTTTTTTTTTATTGATTTCCTATTTCATAAAACCATAGTTCTATAGTGCAAATAATTTTATAGTATTTATAGCCAAATAAAATGGTATTTCTTCGTTGACTTCATTCTGATAAAACCATAGTTTAATAGTGCAAAATAAAACTTTATTTTTTTTATCGATTTCCTATTTGGTAAAATCATAGTTTTTACCATAATATTGAGCACCGTGAAAGGAGGGCTACGTACAATTTTATTTAGAGGTGTCATAATGTGCTTTTTTCTATTTGTCATCTGATTAGAAAATGGAAAATCGATGTCTATGCTTTGAATAGGAAAAACAATTATTCTATAGAATAAACCGAAGTATAGACGGGCTTGAATGATAGTCATTTTTTTTAAATTAGTTAATCGTAGAAAAATTTAGGATACATGGTTGACAAGATAAACGACATAAACTGAACCAATTACTATTTACGTTAATAGTGGATTTTTTTCAATCTATCTGAGCTCGTAGCTTAAGAGAAAGCACATTTATTGATTGATTCGTTTCTGTTTTCGAAAATTTAAAAAACAATGTTTTATATAAAAAAAATATAAAGTGGAATATTTCTTTTTGGGCACAATGAAATCAGTTATGTCATGGCATTTTTTTGCAGGAACTTCGACTTGGCCTAAGTATATTTGACTCAGGTACATTGTTTTTCACCCGAGAGTTAAGTAAAAAAAAATGTATGGGGCAAAAAAAAAGTATCATACGAGATTATTAATAGTAAAATAATTATTCATAAAATAATTATTTTGCTATCCGAACTAGAGACATCAATTTTTTGTGTTTTGATCAAATAGCAAATTAAAAAAAAAGACATTGCAATACCGCTGAAAAAATCACACGTAGCCGTTCTTTGATGGCGTTTGAAATTATAATAGTAAAAACTATGATTTCATTGAACAGGAAGTGAATCATTTGGGCCAGTCTGCTATATACATATAAAAGTATCCTCACAATTATCTACCGTGTGTATTAGGGTGATTTTTTTTGACTTTCTTCAATTGTTTCACTCCCCACCTAAAATTAATATTCCTTGAGATATTGAGTTATCAACAACTTAAAACATTTGGTTCGATAAACCATACAAATTTTGTACCACATATAAGTTAAGGTTCAATATCTCAAGAAATATTAAATGTTGAAATTCAAAATGGTGGGTCTAATATGGCCGACCAAAATGCAAAAATTGATTTGAATCTGACGAAATTTTGTACTCGGGGGTTTTTGGGGTTGCTGATTACGAATCTGCCCTCAAAATGTTGAAATTCAAAATGGCGGATCTAATATCCACATTTTGAGGGTAGATTCGTCATCAGCGACCCCAAAAACCCCCGAGTACAAAATTTCGTCCGATTCAAATCAATTTTTGCATTTTGGTCCGCCATATTAGATCGGCCATTTTGAATTTCAGCATTTTGAGGGTAAATTCGTATTCAGCGGCCCGAAAACCTCGAAGTACCAAATTTCGTAAAAATCTAAATACTTTTTTTTTCCGCGTTTGGGGCACTAAGCGTGAAATTTTTCTTACCGCTCAAGGGGTTAACTTTAGCAATTAGGTATAAACGACCTTCTTTGTAGGAAATTGAATTTCCAACACAATTTTTTTCAACACTTTTTCGGTAAAGTTAATCATTTCGGAGATAACAGCAAAAAAACGAGAATGTTGGGTAAAAATAAAATTCAGTGACCCCTAACTTACACATACGCTGTTGAGGACGAGATCGTTTAAACTTGCGTAAATTGCGAGCAAGAATAATTTGATGGCATAAAATGCCGCTGAGTTATAGAATTTTGAAAAAAAAAATTTGATTCACGTGTATTTTAGATGGAAAATTTTTTCACGCTGTGGGGAAGTACTCAATATTAATATTAAGGGCTGTAACATTCAGGGAATTTTTTTTAGACATATCCAACAAAATTTTAGGTGGGGAGTGAAAGAAAAAAAAAGTCGAAAAAAAATCACCCCAGTGTGTATATAAATATATTCATATGCGAACCTACACTAGATGACTCTGCGATTTATATCTTTGAGTCGGTTCTCATCGTTTCCCAGCAACACCCACAAGTTTAGAGCATCATCATCCAGCGATCATATCATGCTTTATCGATCATTATGATAATCTTCCCGATACGATCTCTCTCTGGGCTCTAAGACCACGTCTGTTATTACAAGAGATCAAGACACGTGTCGATCAATCGCCAAGGAGTATATTTATGCTCTATTATGTTGTTCCGTAAATATATTACGCTTATAATGCGTGTTTCTGTGCAACAATAGCCTCTCTCCTTCTCTTTTTGTTGCTTTCTTCGAGCTGCGAAAAAATACATATGTACAAATATGCCGAAGGCTTCGAATCAAGCGTCGCTCTCGCTGTCAACGTCGAATGATTTCCTGACGCGGATTCTCGACGTCCCCGATCTGTCCGTCTGTCTCTCAGTCCCAAGACGAGAAAGCATTCGCGAGTCGCATGAAAAATGCGGACGTGTCTCCACAATCACACGTGGACTCGACTCTATCGAGCTCCTTCTCGCCCGAGAGATCGATGCCAATCGAGATCTCTGAAGATCGATATATATGGATCGATATTCATCGTCGGTAGACGTTTTGGCTCACTTGGGCGTTTGGATGATCTGTATCATTCGATATAGAATAAATTTCCAATGGTTCAATCGAATAGATCCCATAAAAAAATATACATCTGAAGATATTCCAGATAATTTATGCAATGATAATAAGTTTTATATCTCACGTATATTATGGATATATCGACCAGATATATGCAAAAAGATATGTCTCAGATATATTGTGGATATATCGTATATAACAGGGCCGCTAATGAGTCACTATTGGACACTATTTTGGAATCGTGTCACTTTTCTCACTATTTTCGAAATTTGGTCACTATTGTCACTATTTCAGAGCTCAAAAGTGGTTAGAATAGAGGTGCCGGTTAGGATACCGGACAAATTCCGAATAATCATCAGAATCGGGTGAATAAGCCCGGGAAAACAATCATATATGATCATATATAATCATGTATAATCATATATAATCATATATAAATCATATATAATTATATATACTTTAACATGACATCATGAATGATCGTATATGCCCATGTATGATCATATATCTCGGGAAAAAATGGTTATATATTATCATATATGATCATATATAATTATATATGCCTTAACATGACATCATGAATGATCATATATAATCATATATGTAATCGTAATTATTCACAAAATAACCATCATATATATTTTTTTGGATATTATATTTTTTACCAACATATATTGTACAGCAGTGCTCGCCATTAATGCCTGTAAATCTTTGAAAGATTCTTTCCAAGATTCTAAGACTCTTCCCAAGATTCTAAGATTCTTTCCAAGATTCTAAGAATCTTTCAAAGATTTGCAGACATTAATGGCCAGCACTGTACTTCTACGTATAATTATAATAATAATATTTTGCACTTGTATTATATTATAAACGAAGTATTTGTACATTTCCTGGGAAAAAAAATCATATATGATCATATATAATCATATATATACATATATAAAACATATATAATCACTTGGTCATGCATGATCCTGAACGAAATTTGTCTCTATATGATCATATATGATTATATATGATCATATATGATCATATATGATTATATACGATCATATATGATTATATACGATCATATATGATTATATATGTTCATATACGATCATAGATAATCATATATGATCATATAGAGACAAATTTCGTTCAGGATCATGCATGACCAAGTCATATATGATTATATATGATCATATATGATTTTTTTTTTCCCGGGAGGCGGGATTTTGAACCTTCAACGATTACGAAGAGAACGAGCGCAGTCCAGTGCTGGAATTTTAAGGATGTTGAGTCCCTATGAAATCTTTTAATGTTAATTGTTCAATAAATAGCTTCTTAATCGTCGTGAAATTTTTACACGACCTCCTGAATATTTCATGTAAAAACATATTAAATTTTCAGAATTCTATGATCATTACTTCAACCTCCTTAAGGGTTAAAATGAAAAATGATGAGAAAATTCTGAAAATTTGGTATGTTTTTGTATGAAGTATTTAAGAGGTCGTGTAAAAATTTCACGACGATTAGGAGCTCGTTATTAAAATATTAATATTTTGTTAAGAACAATTTTTTAAACAAATAAAAAAAATATTTATCAATAAACTTCGTTTTGTTTCCGTTGCTTTCAGTATACTGTAGGCATTAAAAATTTAAGAGGTCATAAAAAAAACTTTTCGCAAAGTTTTATCAGTTTCCATAAGACTACATTTAATTTAATTTAATTTGTTAATGTTAATTGTTCGATAACGAGCTTCCTAATCATCGTGACATTTTTACACGATCTCTCGAATAATTAATCCAAAAACATACCAAATTTTCGGAATTTTCTCATCATTTGCAATTTGGGACTCAACATCCTTAAGTAGAAAAAAAATTACACCTCTTTTAGTAAACAGATTCAGTTTCAGCGGAAATGCAAAAAAAAATGTTAAAAAAAAATTTCCGAACCATATATCAATGTATTTTGTCCCCCTGAACACGAATCTACCAATAGTTTTCTCAAAAAATCAAAACTTTTATGAATATTCATGAAAATCATTTTAGCTCAATTTTAGCCTCACTCTCAGAAACCTTAAAATCACGTAATTTCAAGCACTCATGACTTTCGATCGGTTTGACCGATTTGGAAAAGTCTTTTTCGTACGTATACCTTGTCATTAAACTTAGAGAATGCTGTTTAGTTCATTCCGATATATAAATTAAACGAAAAAAAAAACGGAAAGGGGAAAAATGTCTTTAAAAAATGTCAAAAAATCGATGATCGAAATTAAAAAATCTGCCAAAAATAAAAAAATCATCAGAATCGGATGAACAATGCGGTATTTTGAAGCTTCAACGATTACAAAGAGCCCAATCAGCGCAGTCTAGAGCCAAAATGTTGAGTAGAACAAAAATTACACCTATTTTAATGGACAGATTCCTTTTTGGCAAAAAAAAATTAAATATTTCTCAATCCTCATATCGATGCATTTTGTCCCCCTGAATACGAATCTACCAATAGTTTTCTCAAAAAATCAAAATTTTTTATGAATTTTCACAATCGCGAAATTTCAAACGCCTATAACTTATTTAGACAAAAAAGTGACTATTATGTCATTATTTCTGTGAAAGATAAGTCACCATTCTATTCTATTTTTGACCCTCTGAAAAGCTGGCAACCCTGAATTTGTGTCCATTTTATGAATCCAAAACATCGTCCACCAAATGTTACTTCGATTTAGATTAATACTGTAGATTACATCTAGATTACATCTAGATTATATCTAGATAACATCTAGATTACATCTAGATTATATCTAGATAACATCTAGATTACATCTAGATTATATCTAGATAACATCTAGATTACATCTAGATTACATCTATAGTATTACTATCCAATATATAATGTCCATATTTGGGACAATGGCGGCCAAAAATAGTACCTAAAATTTAAAGGGATAATAAAATCAATAGATCAATCAATAAATCAAATAGATATCGTTTCGTTAAAAAGACATGCCCTCTAATAAAATGCATCTCACGTTTGATATATTCATGGGAATATAATTAATTCATCATGATCAGATTTTCATTGATTAAACTTTATTGTGCTTATGGCAAAGTAATTTCTTTTGGTAGAAGCTTGGATTGTAAATTTGTAACTGCATCGATGGCTCATTCGACCGCGACTGATCAATTCAAAGATGTTGCTGCATCACTATGTTTTATGGGGGGATCCTTTATCTCCCGGAGATGCATTATATTCCAGATTAAGGGGGCTCGCGTGTGCCAGATTCGCGATGTGCATGCGTGCATTCGCTAAAGTGTCAGTTGCAAATGTCCATGGATTTCGAAAGTGACGTGTGTGCATGCAATGTACGACGAACAAAATCAGTTGTTAAGGGGTGAGCGAGCTCTGCCGATCTTCCTTTATTCAACATCGGGATGCTGAGTCGAGAGACCGAGAGACTCACCGGATGGATGTAAAGTACGGTCGCAAATCACTGTAGATATACTCACTTCAGTCTCTCTTTCTCTCTCCTCTCTCTCTTAGCATAAACTTGGCTTGGTGAATGTTTTGCCCGATCGTTATTATTCAATCTCTCGTGACCCACTCTTACCCCTCCACAAATGCTTATCGAGCTTGCATGTGTGTATTTTATTACACGATTAAGCGTGTAACGACGAGCAAGGATTTAATAAGCGACCTGTCATTGCGCATTATTCGATCTTGACACGCGATACGCGTCTCAACAGCCATTAGCGCCACTGTCAAGAAAAAAGTCTGATTACAAATTGTACAAAAGATGAAACGCTTCTTACGGTCATTAGAACTCGTCGACCATATCCCAAAATTTCTCATTTGTGATTTTTGACTTCTTTAGTGATAAAGAAAGCTCTGTCTTCATCAAGTAACAAAAATTATTAACAATGAATTTTGAGAAAATTGCTCAAGAGTTTGTTTCAGAGAATTTTAAAATCAGTGAAACATTCTTGTCGATGCTCCAACTTCCCAAAATTTTGCAATTGATGAGCTCAAACTTTGTACCTAAGTGTAATAGACGACCCAAAAGGTTGGTATTAGATTGGGAAATAACTACTTGAAGATTTCGCAGCTTATAAAATTTTTAGATATGAAAAATAGTGAAATTAGAGATTTGCGAACAACTTCCAGATTTGTGTCCATCGTTCAATCAGATCTCTTCATGAGGAAGTCATAATTGTCACGATTGGCTTGACGAAAGATAAAAAAAGAATGAAGCCATTTGAAAATTTCCACATTGCACAATTATCGTGATGTTGAAGTTTGCATCGTTGAAATGCAACGAAAATCAGTTTTCTTCTCCGTTTCAAGTATTTTTTACCTGTTTTTGTCTATTTAGAACCCTAAATAGTTAATAAAGACCCCAAAAAACATTGGAACCATTTTTCACCTTAAAAACACATCCTTAAGGTTCGTTTATTGGCAATAAAACCTATTGTTATGTTTCAACGTTGTAAAGTTGAACACCATCAATTATCTTATATCTTATTTATCTTTACCTGTTTTTTTTGTCTATTTAGAATCCTAAATCGTTAATAGAGACCCCAAAAATCGTTGAAACCATTTTTCACCTTGAAAATACATCCTTAAGGTTTGTTTATTGAAAATAAAACCTATTGTCGTTACATTTCAACGTTGCAAAGGTGAACATCATCAATTATCTTATATCTTTTTTTATCTTTACCTGTTTTTTTGTCTATTTAAAATCCTAAATCGTTAATAGAGACCCCAAAAAACATCGGAACCATTTTTCACCTTGGAAATACATCCTTAAGGTTTGTTTATTGAAAATAAAACCTATTGTCGTTACATTTCAACGTTGCAATTTTGCAACGTCATCAATTATCTTATATCGTTTTTTTATCGTCACCTGTTTTTTTTGTCTATTTAGAATCCTAAATCGTGAATAGAGACCCCAAAAAACATTGGAACCATTTTTCACCTTGAAAACATTTAAGGTTTGTTTATTGACAATAAAACCTATTGTCGTTACATTTTGATTGATTTTTTTTTAATTTAGTTGTAGTTACATTTTAACGTTGCAAAATTGAACGTCATCAATTATCTTATATCGTTTTTTTATCTTTACTTATTTTTTCGTCTATTTAGAACCCTAAATCGTTAATAGAGGTCCCAAAAAATATTTAAACCAATTTTCACTTCGAAAACACATCCTTAAGGTTTGTTAATTGTAAATAAAACCTATTATGCCTATATTCCAACGTTGCAAAGTTCAACATCATCAATTATCTTACATCGTTTTCTATCTTTACCTATTTTCTGTCTATTTAGAACCCTAAATCGTTAATAGAGGTCCCAAAAAATATTTAAACCGATTTTCACTTTGAAAAGACATCCTTAAGGTTTTTTAATTGAAAATAAAACCTATTGTGGTTATGTTCCAACGTTGCAAAGTTGAACATCATCAATTATCTTGTATCGTTTTTTTTTATCTTTACCTGTTTTTTTGTCTATTTAGAATCTTAAATCGCCAATTATCTTATATCGAAGCATTCGCACTCCGTTGTGTCTCTTCAACAAGTTCGATTGCTATAGGTTATTTATTCGAGTAAATAATTCTTCGGGAATCGGATTGCCATATCGAGCCGGTCGTATCTCAGCGATGGGAATTGAAAATGAATGCTCCCAGATCGATCGAGATCGCACAACGAGGACAACCAGTTGACAGCTTCCTCGTTCACGTGCATCCAGCTGTTGTGTGTCGAGGCTCAACACAGACGCAGTATCTAACCACCTTTGATGCATACAAATGTATACTAATCGTTGGTAAATGAAAAGGTCCCGAAGGATGCAACTTTTCGCGTCGAAATCCCGCCTATCGCGTCCTTTTATCTGCAAGTCAGTTGATCGATGGAGTCTATCGTAAGAGTACGGGTGATCGCCACTTCAAAGAAGTGACCGTTACAAATCACGCTCGGGTTAAGACAGTAAGAGACAGCGGTTGAGAGGCGAGTGTGCGTCCGTTACATAGTCATTCATATATATGGGGCATTCCACGCCAAGTCGATCACTTTTGAACCCGACCCCTCTGAATTTGGCTGAAAGTTTTTTTATCCTTTTCTACCCTATGACAAACGTTTCTCAGAATTTTTAAAAATTTTGTTACCCAAGAAAAAAAAGTTATAATTAAAAAAAAATGGTTTTTTTTTTAAATAGCTATAACTTTTTCAAAATTTGACTTATCGGAATGTTTGTTTTTTCAAAATTTTCGTTTTTGAATGTACATTTTGAAAAAAACATACAAAAAAATTATTGAACCCATCTTCACTGTATTTTTTTTTTAGATTTTTGGACAAACTACCATTTTTGATTTTTTTTCTTTTTATTATATCAAACTTCGCCATTTTCTGTAAATCCACAAATTTTTTCGGAGTAGTGTTTGTTTTCATTTTTTTTTTTCAACTGAAAAAAAAAATAAAAACACAAATTGAAAGTGATAGTTATCGAATTTTTTTTTTTAATAGCTATAACTTTTTCAAATTTTGACATATCGGAACGTGTTTTTTCAAAATTTTCGTTTTTAAATGTATACTTTGAATATACAAAAAAATTATTCAGAGCTTCCTTCTATTTTTATCTTAATTTTTCGAAAAAAAAACAAATTTTTCCGATAAATACCACTTTCAATTTTTTTTTTCAAATTTGGGAGTTCTCTGAACAGCCTCGAAAATTTGCAGAATGGCTTTATGAGAAATAAAGCTAGATGAAATTTTTGCAATTGGAAAAAAAGACACCACTCGGAAAAAATTTGAGGATTTGCAGAAAATGTCAAAGTTTTATATAATAAAAAGAAAAAAAAATAGTAATCATCGAGTAATTTTAAATTTTTTCCAAAAATCTAAAAACAAAAACGATGAAAATGGGTTCAATAATCTTTTCGATTTTTTTTTTTAAGTACATTTAAAAACGAAAATTTGTAAAAAAAACGTCCCGATAAGTCAAATTTTGAAAAAGTTATAGCTATTTAAAAAAAGCAATTTTTTTCAAAAATTCACAATTTTTTTTGTTGGGTAAAAAGAATTTTTTAAAAATCTGAGACACGTTTTTCATAGGGTAGAAAAGGATTAAAAAAAACTTTCAGTCAAATCGAAAGGGGTCGGGTTCAAAAGTGGTCGACTTGGCGTGGAATGCCCCACGTATATTAGAATCGAGGAATCGTTCGGGTGGAGAATGTTGTTACAACTTGCCATTTTCGTAAAGTAGAGACGGCGGCGCTTGAAGATCTCGCCACACACGCCCTGACGACGCTCCATGTTTCCAAAGGTATTATGCACCTGGAACGTTACGTTTTTCTCCATTTTTTTTTGCTCTTTTTCGCTCTTTTACTTCTCGAATTCCATTGGCAAAGCCGCTCTTCGTCCTGACATAAGTCCCGCGCTGACACGAAGGTGTGCTCGACGGGGTTACTTCATCGTTCTCTCGCACAGTTTCACCTTCTACGTGTCTTTTCCTCCGAAGACCGAGACTCCTGGACCAAACGCTCTCGCTCATGGCGGCTTAAAAGGGAGGAGATATGAGGAACCACGATCTGCACGAGCGAGACCGATTGGATCCGCGTGCTTCAACCCGTTAATACCTTGTAATGTCACTCGTCCGAGACATTTTTGCTTCTTACATTTTTCTTACTACTTTTTATCCGCATCTCGCTCTCACGTGTAACTCTCGCTGAGCTCTTACATTAACTGTGAACTAGCTCGATTTTACATCTCTCGCTACATGGTCTTCCGAGAAATCGACTCTCAGGAGGAAAATTAACGCTGGGGACGAACGTGACGCGAATGAAAACGCGGATTCGCGAGTCAAACGCAGCGTTTGTCGCCATTGCGAATTTGTACTGTGCTCTTTTTTGGAAATTCGATTCGTGGGTTTACACACCTACGTTTTATATATTGTCTTGTTCGATGGTGATGAGGAAAATGGCACTTTTCTTTCCCGTTCCTCTTTCGTCCGGTTTTTCTGCCCCTTTCTGCTTTTCGTTAATTGTAATTGTAATGAGACAATCGTTGGGAAAGGCGACTCTCTATTGGCGTGAACTTTAACGGATTGCGGGAAGGTGGTAAATAGCTTGTAATTGGCACTTCTCGCTGGAATATGTATGAAGAGCCGTTGGAGAATCGATGAAGGATAATTAGTGTGATTCTCAATATTGAAGGTCACGACTATTCCTCTTTCTTTGTCTCTTTTATCACGAAGGATAATTATGATTTTCCGTTAATGTCAAATGAATATCAAGGGCTCGAATTATGTATGTCGAGAATCGTTTGTGATCAAAATATCGACATGGAGAAGAATGTCTGACAAACGTACACTGTAAAAAAATTTGTTTGAAACTTGATAGAAAAATATGAAGTTTTTATGCATACGGGACATTCCATGTCAAATCAACCACTTTTAAACCCGACCCTTTTCGATTTGGCTGAAATTTTGTTTTCCTTTTGTATACTCCATTAAAAATATTTTTCAGGAAATTTTCAGATTTTTTTACCCAACCCGAAAGAAAAGGCTTTTTTAAACGACTATAACTTCTTCAAAAAGTAACTAATTGGGACGTGTTTTTTCAAAATTTTCGTTTTTAAATGAACTTTCCGAAAAAAACGCATAGAAATTTTAAGATATTAAAATCAATGACATTTTTCACTTTTTCAAGAAAAATCATTATCAAAAATCATTATCGAAGTTTGCCATTATTTTTGATCAATTCCGAAAAAAATGCTGCCCAACTTGGAGTAGACCGATATTTTCTTCTATTTTTTTTTATCGATTGAAAAAAAAAAATTCTTAATTGGTTTTATTTCAAAAAACACCACTCTGGAAATTTTTGAGGATTTATAAAGGACCTCGGAGTTTGGAAAATTGAGAAGAAAAAAAAATTGAAATTGCTAATCTTCGAAAAAAATTTTATCTTTTCAAAAAGTAAAAAAAAAAAATAGAAGGAAAACTCGGTCCACTCCGTGTTGGGCGGCTTTTTTCCGGAATTGATCAAAGTTTTTTTTTAGTGAAAAAAAAATTAAAAAGCGCATTTCGAGAAAATGATGATTTTTCTCAAAAAAGTAAAAAGTTTCATAGATTGTAATATCTTAAATTTTGTTTCGCATTTTTTTTCTAAAAGTATAGTTAAAGATGAAAATTTTGAAAAAAGTCCCGATTAGTCAATTTTTGAAGAAGTTTATAGCCATTTAAGAAAAAAGGCTTTTCTTTTGGGTTGGCTAAAAAAATTTGAAACTTTCCTGAAAAATGTTTTTAATGGGGTAGAAAAAGAAAAAAAAATCAGCCAAATTGAAAGCGACCGGGTTCAAAAGTAGTTGATTTGACATGGAATGACTCATATACAGTATATTAAATTTCATATATATGTGTGCAGTAATATTCCGCTATAAATTTGAATTTTCAACGCTTACTTTTTTAATTACAATTTACAAATATTGGATTTCGGATGAAATCGTTAATTTTCCAATCGATGTTTATTAAATTCGATTTCGTGTAGTAAAAAAGAATATGAAATTTGAATAATAAGTTTATTAAATTAAAAGTTATTTTTTACAGTGTTATCAGGTGATACAGTAAACTATTATAATAGCTCTTGGATTTTACTTTGGAAAAATAAGAGCATTTTCTCGCATTTTCCTGGAAAACAAGCGAGATTTCGGTAATAAATAAAATAAAAACAGCTGGAATAAGAATGTCTGAAGCAAAAATACCTGAAAAACGAGAACACTGACACACACTAAGCAGTATCTTATTGGTGAAATAGAAGATTTAGCATGGAAAATAATACGCATTACGTTGTTTTTATTCACCAAACCGAAGTATATCGGCGATAACTAAGAGAGGATGGGAGAAAGAAAGAGAGATTGGAGAAAAGGAGTGATGTCAGAAAAGTAAGCAAGACAGAGGAATTGGTTTTGGTCCGAATAAATGGCGTTGTCGGTGTAAATCATCGGTATCCGATAGTTCCCGGTTTTATGGAGCAATCCGAGGAATTGCGTTTCTTCGAGATACTTTGTAGATCAGTTAGACGCTGCGGTAGCGAAAGAGCTCAGACTTTCAAACGATAAGCCATAAAGTGAATGAAAAATTTGTATGTCCGTAGAGATATTACACCTGACCTGGGCTCGAACGGCCCTGACTTATGGAGAATTAGTTCGTTAGCAAGGTGCTTGCTCCAACTCGCCTTTTTCTCTCTTTCTTGCTCGTTCGTGAACCGTTTCGACGGGATATACAAACGATGCACGTGAATCTGTGCCTATGTATGGGGCATTCCACGCCAAATCGACCACTTTAAAACCCGACCCCTTTCGATTTGGCTCAAACTTTTTAATCTTTTTCTACCCTATCAAAGACATTTTTCAGAATTTTTTCAATTTTTTTTACTCAATCGATAAAAAGTTATACATTTTTCAAAAAAAATCGTTTTTCACTTTTCAAATAGCTATAACTTTTTCAAAATTTGACTTATCGGAACGTTTTTTTTCCAAAATTTTCGTTTTTCAATGTCCTTTTTGAAAAAAAATACAAAAAAATTATAGAAACCCATCTTCATTGTTTTTTTTCGATTTTTGGAAAAAATCGAAAATTTCTCGATGATTAACATGTTTTTTTTCTTTTTATTATATCAAACTTTGACATTTTCTGCAAATCCTCAAATTTTTTCGGAGTGGGGTCTTTTCGATTTCTATTTATTTTTCAAATATAATTTTTTTTTTTCGACTAGCCTTATTTCTCACAACACCATTCTACAAATTTTTGACAGTGTTCAGAGAACTTCCAAATTTGAAAAAAAAAATAAAAACAAAAATTGAAAGTGGTAATCATCGAGAAATATTCGATTTTTTCCAAGAATCTAAAAAAAATCAATGAAGACTGGTTTTAATGATTTTTTTGTATTTTTTTCGAAAACTACATTCGAAAACAGTTTTCGAAAAAAAAAATAAAAAAATTATTGAAACCCATCTTCATCGTTTTTTTGTAGATTTTGTGAAAAAATCGAAAATTTCTCGATGATTACCATTTTTTCTTTTTTTTCTTTTTATTATATTAAACTTTGACATTTTCTGCTAATCCTCAAATTTTTTTAGAATGGTGTTTTTTTATTTCCATTTTTTTTTCAATTGAAAAAAAAATGACAGTGCTAATTATCAAATTTTTGTTTTAAATAGCTATAAATTTTTCAAATGTTGACTTGAATCAGAGATGGGTGTCTATAATTTTTTTGTATTTTTTTTCAGAAAGTACAATAAAAAACGGAAATTTAAAAAAAAACCGTTCTGATAAGTCAAATTTTGAAAAAGTTATAGCTATTTGAAAAATAAAGAGTCCATTTTTTTGAAAAATTTATAACTTTTTATCGGTTGGGTAAACAAATTTGAAAAAATTCTGAAAAATGTTTTTGATAGGGTAGAAAAAGATAAAAAAAGTTTCAGCCAAATCCAAAGGGGTCGGGTTCTAAAGTGGTTGATTTGGCGTGGAATGCCCCGTATATTTATCAACGATTGGATAATAAAAAGCAAAATGAAAAAAAATATCGCACGCGGATGAAAGAAAGCAACGGGAGGAAAATCGACACAAGTAACTCTTGGATCGTAAAAGTTTGCACTGCCTCTCGTTAATAAGTGTCTGTAACGACCTCGTGACTTTCATTACCGCACACGCACTCTTGGTACGCATATATATATAATTATAATGAATCCCCGTCTCTATCTTTTTCTCACATGACGCCCCATTCAATCTTACCCGCGGTCGAACGTTTGCTCTACGTGTTAATTTTCATCGTAGATTTTCATCCGTTTTTTCCTCGTGCGTTTACCGAGCAGCGAGGAAAATAGGAAAAAATCTCGATCAAGGCAATTCACGCTTCAAGGCTGATAACCGGAAATCCACGGAACGCGGACTCTGCTTTTTTTTTAAAATCTTTATCTCAAATGAGATAAAGTTCCAGAGACTCGTCCGACTCCTTGAAAGAGGCTCACCTTCGGGTGAGAATTCCTGAAGACACTGTCGGTGAGGGAGAGTGAACCGATTAATAAACAAACAGGAGTGGCGATTACACGGTGCACATTTTTTTTTTACGGTTAAAACTGGACATTTGACCCGTTGACGATTTCCTGGAGAGAAAAAAACGCGCTTTCCTCCGTTCAATTAAGTGATCGGGGCACTTATAGCTACCAAAAAATGCGTAAAGTTTATGCGAACGATCAATTGAATCAAAATTGTTACTGATAATATCTAAAGCTTATAGTTTGGTGGAAGATCATCAATTAACTGACCATTGAAAGTTTACTCAGTTAGAAGGGTCGAAAAAAGCACATTTTTTAATCTATTTCTGTTGGCAAATTGTATAATTTCAATTTTTTACTTTGTCAATTTGATATTTTAATTGCATAATTCAAAATTTGGAATTTTTGTGACATCTGAACTACATTTGGAATTTTTTTTGGGTACAAATAGTTAATAATAACGTAAGTATAACTAATGTCCGGGATACCCTTATTTGTATTAGTTTATCTTGTGTTTAATCAATAGAATTTCGAAGTTATTGAATTAAAATAAAGTGGTGGGTGTTTAAGGTAAAAGTACCGATTTTTGCAGACTAAATGGTATTTTTCATTAGTACAAAAGTACGCTGCCAAAAAATTCTTCAATCTAAAGCTACATTTTTAAGGATGTTGAGTCCCTATGAAACCTTTTAATGTTAAAATTGTTCAATAAATAGCTTCTTAATCGTCGTGAAATTTTTACACGACCTCCTGAATACTTCATGTAAAAACATATTAAATTTTCAGAATTCTATCATCATTATTTCAACCTCCTTAAGGGTTGAAATGAAAAATGATGAGAAAATTCTGAAAATTTGGTATGTTTATGTATGAAGCATTTAAGAGGTCGTGTAAAAATTTTACGACGATTAGGAAGCTCGTTATTGAAATATTAACATTTTGTTAAGAATAATTTTTTAAACAAATACAAAAAATATTCATCAATAAACTTCGTTTTGTTTCCGTTGTTTTTAATATAGTGTAGATATTAAAAAATTAATTAATTAACAATTAACATTTGTTAATGTCAATTGTTCAATAACGAGCTTCCTAATCGTCGTGAAATTTTTACACGACCTCTTAAATAATTCATCCAAAAACATACAAAATTTTCAGAATTTTCTCATCATTTGCGATTTGGGACTCAACATCTTTAAATTTCGAAAAAAACCTCAAGAAATTTCAAAATGTTCGATGCAGCAGTTTATTATGTACTTGAAGTTTGGAACGTTTATTTGAACGAAAAATTGACAAATATATTTGTTTATCAATCAATTAGAGGAGCTTGGCAAATACTTGGTAAATAATAATTTTTCAAATTGGAATGTGTTTGATGAATTATTTCCAAAGTGTTGAAGGCTCGAAACAGCCCTAAAACTGTCCTTTAAAAACAAAAGTTATTGGATTTTCGATTCAGAACTTCAAGTCCATAATTTATGAGATATCTAACTTATCAACTTTAAACATTTATTATTTTTAAACGCGTTTTATGCTTTTAAAGCGGATTGTTCGTAATTGAAGAACGTCATCACTCAATTAATCTCAACAAAATATTTTTTCAATGATAGCAAGACTGACTTCAATTTATTTTTTTATGTCAAAAAAATAGCAATTATTTAATGATCGTTATAGAAGATTCAGGACTACGTCTGCATGTTTTTGAAAAAAAAAATTAATTCATCGAGTCATACTGCACTTGAGAAAATTTACCCGAGACGAAAGCAAATGAAATTGCGCAAAGCTCGAGCAGCGATACACGTTTATTACGGGATCAGCGGTTATTTGTACGACGTGAAAGCGGCGTTGTTGGGCTTTTGATTTTTCCATCGGCCTCGTTCAAGAGCACTCGAGACTCTGCCGAACATATTCCACGTCACTGCGCATTGGTCGAATGTTCAAGAGGGAAATTATGGTAGGGAAGCGTGGGGCTAGTTGTAACAGTTTTTGGAAAAAGGCCTGTAACACCTAAAATATGTATGCTTTTAAGATTGTGAGTAAGAGGGTTTGTAAAGTATATGTCTGAGCGCTAATTCCAATTAAAAAATAATTTTAAATCTTTACCCATCTTTTACACCAGACGTTTTTTGGAAAAATGGGAGCTGTTACAACTTACCCCATGTCTGGGGCTAGTTGTAACAGGCTCGGGGCAAGTTTTAACAATGAAAAGACTGGCAACATTTATAAGAAAGAACACGTTTTTATTGGTTCACAGTCTTGTATTATTCATCGTGGTTCATTCTTGTGATGATTATAATCTTTGGTAGTCTCTCATGCTAAAAAAAAATACAATACAATAACTTGGCATATTTTTCTGGGCTATATTAGAGTAAAGAAGAGTAAAAGAATGCACAAAAAGCCGCAAATAATTTGTAATACTATGTAATCTTTATACTACAAGTTGTAATAATATTATGTATACAAATACATGTGGAAAACAGAAAAAAATACACGCGCATGGGGAAAGTTCTAACATGTTACAACTTGCCCCATGGGATCATTATGTCTACTTAATGAAATATCTCAAAAACTACAAACTTTAGAATAATTTTAGAAAAAGCAAATGAAAGCCAGTTAAATTTACGATGTAACAAGGAAAAAACAATAAACAATAAATTCAATCTTAATAGTCAAAATCAAAATTTTCGTAAGTATTTCTTTTACAAAACCTGGCCGAAATAGAACTCGTGTGCATATCCTCTTATTTTGATGACTCGCGGGGTATTAGTGGTGTTTACATTATGCTGCGAGTTATGAGAAGCACATTGAGCAAAAAAATTGAATGAAAATGTTTTAAATTCCCTGTCAAAATTGAGTGTTACAACTTACCCCTGTTACAACTAGCCCCACGCTCCCCTAAACGAGGAATATGCGGATATTAGAGGCAAGAAAATCGCGATAGTGGAATGTGAAGATGAGTCCAGGTCTGAGAGGAAAATCAGATGCTCGAAGAGTTGATAATAATCGTTGCGCAAAAGTTAATCTGCATTTACGATGCGTCCTTGTTTCCTCCCGCCATATCTCAGCTCGGGATAACCCCCACGGAAATTTATATATTTTTAATATACGCAAAATATATGTGGATATATTTCGAATATATGTACATATATTTTTAATCCACACATATATGTTGCATATATATTAGCATATATTCTTAATATATGCTGATATATTTGCAACATATATGAGAGATAGGTGTGACTCACATGTATCTCCCATATATTCTACATATATTCTTAATATATGCTACCATATATGCAACATATATGGTAGCATAACTAACTAACTAACATGATATTTATTTAATTATTTAAGTTTATTGTATTCATACTTTTCATTATTATTTACATTATAATGTTTATCCCGCGAGAACAAGCGATCGGATGCCTGCCACATGTTCGTAACGTATAGGCAGCGTCGCGATAGTTTCCAGACTCGCCACGAGATGTCGCAGAGCGGCAACCACTGAACCCCCATACGGAGGATGCGACGAGTATGCTTATAAAGGCGGGCGCGAGAACGGAATATTAACCGAAGGCCGGCGTAAATGAAGCCATATAAGGAGTTCTTGACGGCTTCTCATGAACTTTCGTATTTGATTCTCCTAGAGAATTTTTGATTTTTCGGAAATTTCTACACGGGTATCGCATATTCAACCCATATTCGGGATATATGTAGCCCACTTTTCCACTATATTTGGAATACATGCAACATATATTTAATCTATATTTCAGATGTATGCACCATATATATAAAATATATATATTGTATGTATGTGTCGTACATTTTACATATATCTCAAATATATTTTAAATGTATTTTATATATATCTAAAATATATTTTAAATACATTTAAGATATACGTACATATGCGAAAAGCGGCAAAATCTTTCCAAATAAATATATTACACATCTATAAAAAATATATTTTAAATATATTTCGTACGCAATTTTGCATATATTTTAAATATATAAATTTTCGTGTGGGAATTGGCAATACCGATAGGAAAAACAGAATTCTCTGCCAAGTGCCAAAGAATTTTTCCGATTTTTCCCTTACCGATTCAATCGATGATCGATATCTCTACATCTCTGTTGTAAAGATGGTCAATTTATTTTTTTGTCGGCAGAAATATTCCTCGTACTCCAGTCAACCGATTTCCCCAGACACAATCTTTGCTAATTGTGCCAGAAAAAAATTATCAATCGAAATCTTAAGCCTCATTCGCTTCTGCCCTTCAGCAGAAAGAGGTCACTTCGAATAAGTGTGACTCAGAAAATAGATAGTGAGAAAATTGGAAAAATTCCCAGCCTTTCGTAAATGTGGATCAACATAATTCAATGTCAATCCTAATGATTTAATGCCACTGATGCATACTTCAATATTCCCTCTGAATTCTCCTCTTATTATTTAGTCCGATCACGATTGCTTTTTTCTTTACTTATATTTCATCAATTCCATTTTCGTGTGATTTATACTCGCTCATGAGCAAAAGACACACACGATGACGCATGACTTTCCTTTTTTTCCGTCTCAAATACCGTCAATTATCGACAATAAATATACCAATTACGCTCAAGATTTCCATTTTTTCTTGCCCACGACTCTATTATAGCTTCTGACGATCCTCGCAGTCGCTAATGAAGATCCTTACCTTGGTTTACCTCGTTTCACAAAATTCCAAAGAAGCCAAGAGCTTGACTATCACAGACAAATCCTCCAGTCATTTGCCGTTGCAAACTCGAAGCCCACAAACAGCCTCGCTCCAGTTCGTCCAAATGTCTTCCTTCCCTTGACTCATCGACGATGAAGAAGGCAAAAAAGCCTCCCTCCGACGATGGTTATATTGAATTTTATGCAATAGCTTCACTCTCCTCCAATTAAGCTGTACCTCGATGACTCATTCGATCTGTATACACGAGCATAATGCTATACAATGTCTCGATGTTTCACTTTTGAGAATAATAATGCCCTCGAAAGGAGGCTGAGAGCCCAAGAGCTCGCATGCAGTTTTACTGCTCCATCCTTGCGCGGACGTTGCGCTTTGGACTCATTAGACGAGACGTATTACGATCATCCAACGAGCAATGGGATGGTATAGCTCGACGTGCGTTATTACATGACCGTGTAACTCGCTTATTTTACAGTACCACAAAGAGAATTCCCCGTGAAAGGAGAACTCCGACTTAATTGTCCGTATCGAAATGACAGACTTCGAACAATGTAAAAAACATTACGATTATTTAACGGTTGGGAAAAACAGTGATTAATACTCAGTGGAGCATTTTTTTCAACCCTTCAAGAAGCGAATAGTATCCGTACATGAGAAGTTCTTTTTCAACCGGGTCACTTTTTTTTTCATCCTCTACAATTTTTTTCAAAATCTGCCAGTTTGAAATATTAGTCAAAAGGAACGTCCGTGATTTTTTAAAGATTTTTTTAGGCGCCCGTTCAAGATTTTCAATTCCTTCATTACGAACACTGTATCTCAAAAAATATTCATAAAAAAAAAACACAAGAATAAAAACTTATTTATTTTTTCCACTTTATCGAAAAAAATTAAAATCATCATTTTTCTGCATTGAGAAAATGGAAATTTGGCAAAAAATGAGAATAACATTTTTTTACACCTAATAACACACTTTCGATTTCGGTACAAATTCGGTATATGCGGTTATGAGATTTCGCAGGATTTTTATTTTTTTTCAACGTAACCATTGCAGATGCCATTCTGAAAATTTTTTCGCAGACTCCTTACCCAATGACAGATATCCTATAAAATTTATACCGAAATCGAAAGTGTTATTAGGTTTAAAAAAAATGTATTTTTTTTTTTTTGCCAAATTTCAATTTTCTCAATGCAGAAAAATTATGATTAAAATTTTTTTCGATAAAGTGGAAAAAATAAATAAGTTTTTATTCTTATGTTTTTTTTTGTTCGATGAATATTTTTTGAGATACAGCGTTCGTAATGAAAAATTGAAAATCCTAAACGGACGCGTAAAAAATCTAAAAAAAAATCACAGATGTTCCTTTTGACTAATATCTCAAACTGGCAGATTTTGAAAAAAAATTGGACAGGGTGAAAAAAAAGTGGCCCGGTTGAAAAAAAAACTCCTCATCTAGGCTTCGCCTCAGTTTAAAATTGATCCATTTTTCTTCGATCAATGATAACAGAATTTAAATGTAGTTTCATCTCTTCTTTTTTACATAAAGAATCGCATGATTTATGTGGCAGACATTTTTTCTGTAATAGCATTTTAAAAAAATGATTTTAACGAAGGAGAAAGTGAAAAACATGCACAAACAATAGAATTTTGTTCTAATTAATCAATTTATTCAAATGAAGTGGCGTTTGATAGGGATCACAATATATAATAAGAACGAAAAATATCACCTTTTTATTCTGGAAAAATAATTTATGTTTTTGAGAATACAAATGAGACTAATTTCCAAAGATATACAAAGTTGGAAAAAGAGGTGAAGATTAATGTGGAAAATTTTTTATTTGCAATTCATTAATTTAGGAATGTTACGGAAAAAATAACAAATTTAAGGTATATGTTATTTAATAAAAAAGAAATGAATTTGAAAAAATTCAGTTATGTTTTTGAAAAATCATTTTTACAACGTGCATATTATAACTATGCCATAATAATTATAATTTATCATCCACATAAAAAAAAATTAACTTACGGATAAAAAATGTTATTCATATAATTAAATTAATTGCCAATATAGTGAAATTGAATTATAGATGAGTTCCAGAGCCAAAATTGAAATTTGCTTTTTATACCGTTCTTCGAAAAAGACTTGGGCTTCTTTTTATATCCCTAAAAAGTTGGGATGAATAAAAGTTTTATTATGTTCTTGAAGTTTTGAATATTTACTTGAACGAAAAATAAAAAAAGTACTCATTTGATGAAAAATTTGAAGAGCTTGCGAATAACTTAGTGAATAATAATTAAAAAAATTCAAAGACGTTTTAAGAATTATTTCGAAAGTATTAATAAAGTCTTGAAATTGTTTTTTAAAAGAATCAATTTGTTTTTTTGTTCATTTTGTTCATTGATTTTTTGTTTATTTGAACGTTCGGAACTTCAAGTCCATATTTTATTTCCCCTCACATTTATTTTTGATCAGCTGTCGGAAGAAGATTGAATTGTTTGAATTATTTTCTTGAGGACGATGCCATAAAACGCTGCGTCCGTAATTTTCAGTAATCGGGCATCTTTTTTCCCTCCTTTAAAATAATTCTCATTGGAGAAAAAGATTGTCTACTTTAATGCACGATTATCCCCACTAATGGACGATTTACAGCGTGATTCCGAAACAACGCTCGCTCATTGTTATTCCACGCATGTGCTAAAAAACATCAGATGCTCGACTTACGACAAACTCCTTCGTAGGATTGCCCACAGACTTCATTTGAATGCGCGCCACGTTGCACTTTCCACATCCCCACAAATGCATTTCGCATGCGCTCGTGTTTGTCTAGAACACTCTGCTGTTTTTTTCATCCCACATTATTAATCACACGGAGAAGGATGTACAATTGCTGTCGTACCTCAAAATTCCGTTCTCAATGTTCATTCCCGATCGAGAGTGAACTCTCTCATGCCCTCAAAATTCGCTGGTAAAATCAAGACTTGGAACAATATTCTTTGAGGCCAAAGTTTCAATGAAATTAACTTTAAAATAGAACCATACATTACTTAATTGGAATTTCTTGAAGATTCTCCTTTTGTAAAATCCATAACTGTTAACATGAATTATCAAAATTGATAAATAAATTTCAAATAAAATAAGTCTGTTTGAATATCTTACAAAAAAGCCTTTATTTTACAAGAAACATTTCTTTTTTTGTGCAAATATATCTATACAGTTTCCAAAGGTTGGTGAAATTATATTTATATATAGCAAAAAAACAGAAGTGTGTCAAAATTTGCGATAAATAAATTTGTATAAATGTTTCAATAATATATAAAGAAAATTCAATGGTATAAACTCATGAATAATGTTTGGAAACGCTCTAAATAAATTTGCAAAAAAAAAAAATTAAAACGATGCTAGTGGAGACTTCATTTTTTCTTCATTCTCTCTAACATCTTTTTTTGGCACAGAAGTACTAAATTAAAAGAATGATTGATAATAAATGAAGGAAAATACGATTCAGAGACAATGTAATAAAATGTTTTGATTCAAACTTCAGTCATTATCATAATTTTGCAGCTACAATCTAAAATCAAACAGTCGAAACGAGTCCAAACGAAATAAAAATCCTGCAAATTACAATTTAGCCCTTCCATTCCCACACGGAAATTTATATATTTAAAATATATGCAAAATTGCACACGAAATATACTCAAAATATAATTACCGTACATGAATGAATGTATTTTAAATATATTTTTTATAGATGTGTAATATATTTATTTGGATAGATTTTGCCGCTTTTCGTAAATGTATGTATATTTTAAATGTATTTAAAATGTATTTCAGATATATATAAAATAAATTTAAAATATATTTTAGATATATGTAAAATGTACGACACATACATACAATATATATTTTATATATATGATGCATACATCTGAAATATAGATTAGATATATGTTGCATGTATTCCAAATATAGTTGAAAAATGGGCTGCATACATCCCGAATATGGGTTGAATATGCGATACCCGTGTAGAAATTTCCGAAAAATCGGAAATTCTCTAGGAGAATCAAATACAAAAGTATGAGTTCATGAGAAGCCGGCAAGAACTCCTTATATGGCTTCATTTACGCCGGACTTCTGTTAACATTCCGTTTTCGCGCCCGCCTTTATAAGCATACTCGTCGCCTCCTCCGTATGGGGGTTCAGCGGATGCCGCTCCGCGACATCTCGCGGCGAGTCTGGAAACTATCGCGACGCTGCCTATACGTTACGAACATGTGGCAGGCGCCCGATCGCGTGTTCTCGCGGAATAAACATTATAATGTAAATAATAATGAAAAGTGTGAACACAATAAACTTAAATAATTAAATAAATATTATGTTAGTTAGTTAGTTATGTTACCATATATGTTGCATATATGGTAGCATATATTAAGAATATATGTAGAATATATGGGAGATACATGTAAGTCACACCTATCTCTCATAGATGTTGCATATATATCAGAATATATTAAGAATGTATGCTAATATATATGCAACATATACGTGTGGATTAAAAATATATGCACATATATTCGAAATATGTCCACATATATTTTGCGTATATTAAAAATATATAAATTTCCGTGGGGGTTATTTTTTCTATATTCACAATGCTTTCGTCACAGGGGAGCCAAAATTGGAAAAGTCATAACATATTCTATAATAAATAAAAAATTGTGGAAAATCAACGGGCAAATTGTAATTTGCACGATTTTTTTGCAGCGGTCAGCAAAGTGTGCAACGCACTCAGAGAGGAGGAGAGTTCACGATTTTCGCATCCGCGTAATCGTGCGATAAAATAATTGTAATGAAATTCTAGTATCGGCTCGTAACGTGCATAAAACAGTCGAGAAATAAAACGGCGGAGTTCGCCAAGCTTTACTCGGTGAACCGTGCGAATTGCGACCTTTTGTTTATCACCTGCCGATAAGCAGATATACGTGTAACACGTACTAAAATCGATCGTAACTTAAAGTGCACATAGAGAGTTTATTTGAAGAGGTATGCGTTTCTTACAAGTAATGTGTGTTTTTGCGTATCACAAGATTGCAAATAAAACCACTGCACACGGATAGTCGCGTTTTATCGTGCCTCTCTCACGCGTTTGCACGCAAATGAGACACACGCCAGCGGGAGTAATAGAATCGAATGTAAATACCCCAGTCGTGGATTTACATACCTATATATATATTAGGGCGATTTTCTTTCGCCTCATTTTTTTTCTTTCACTCCCCACCTGAAATTTTGTTGTATATGTCTGAAAGAAAATTCCCTGAAAGTTACAGCCCTTGATATTGATATTAAGTACTTTCCCTTCGCGTGATAAGTTTTTTCATCTAAAATACACGTAAATGAAAAACTTTTTTCGTCAACTTTTTACCACTCCGCGGTTTTTCATGCTATCATATTGATTTTGGTCGCAATTCACGTAGAATTGAACGATCTTCAAAAGTGTTCGGAACAGCGTAAGTGTAACTTACACTGGTGAGATGGTACGGGTCCCTAAAGTTGATTTTTACCCAAAATTCTCGATTTTTTGCCGTTATCTCCGAAATGGTTGACTTAACCGAAAAATCGTAACTGGAAATTTTGTTGGAAATTCAATTTCCTACAATAAAGTCTTTTAGACCTAACTGCTAAATCTAATATTTCTTGAGATATTGAACCTTAACTTATTTTGTGGTATAGTATAGTTTTTCGAACTAAAAGTCTTAAATTGTTGATATTCTATATCATATCACCATACCACATATCATATTGCGAGTGGTGATATGATATGGAATATCAACAATTTAAAACTTTTGGTTCGATAATCCATAAAAAATTTCATATCACAAATAAGTTAAAGTTCAATATCTCAAGAAAAATTGATTTTAGCAATTAGGTTTAGAAGGCCTTTTTTGTTGGAAATTAAATTTCTAGAAAAATTTTCCTTCACATTTTTTCGGTAAAGTTAATAATTTCGGAGATAACAGTAAAAAAAACGAGAATTGTAGGTAAAAATCAACTTTAGTGACCTCGTACCTTCTCACCAGTGTAAGTTACACTTACGCTATTGAGAACACTTTCAAGAATCGTTCAATCCTGCATAAATTCCGACCAAAATCAATGCGATAGCATAAAAAACCGCGGAGTGGTAAAATTTTGAAGAAAAAAGTTTTTAATTTACGTGTATTTTAGATGGGAAAAATTATCACGCGAAGGGAAAGTACTTAATATTAATATTAAGGGCTGTAACTTTCAGGGAATTTTCTTTCAGACATATGAAACAAAATTTCAGGTGACGAGTGAAAGAAATGAAAAAAGTCGAAAATAATCGCCCTAATATATATATGCATATATATACGGTGTATATAAAGATAGTAAAAGAGTCTGGACGGACTTCGTTAAGAACGCTCCGGGCAAGTCGCGTTGGTAACAGCTATCAATGCCGTTTTCTTTTCTCTCACCTGGGGATGTAAAAATAAGTAAACGATAGAGAAAGAAGGAAAAAAGAGTTCCGAATGATTATATCAGCTGCTGCGGACTCAAACGCGTGTAATGTATACGTTATGAGTGAAGGTCGCATTGTTCTCGTTGTTTATGGGGGAGAGTGGGGCAAAATGGGAAATACAGAAAAAAAATTTAGCCTTTTTTTTTGGAAAATTCAAGTAAACGAGGGAAAATGTTGAAAAAGCGATTTTCTGCGCTTCTCACATCACCTTGATATCCAAAGTACTCGGGCCAAGCTGCTTGGCCTATTTTTGGGTTTATTTGGGTTTTGCAAAGTTTTTGGCAAATTTCAATTTTAATCGCAGTTACATGGTTAAATAATTTCTTTGCAAGTTTGCTCTTCGGATTATCGACGTGTTTTAGTAAAATTTGGTTATCATAACGGTATTAGAGGACGTTAGGATGTTTTTCTTCCAACGCGTCAAAAATAACAATTATTGGAATGTCTGTTTAGATACATTAATGCCAATTACAATGATAGTTCTGTTTTTTTCTAATTTTTTGGATTTTCATTTTCTTTTCGATAACTAAACGAGGAAAAAGATTGTTTTACTTGGCCTCGTTTAATTATGCAGGCTTATTTTCGCAATTAGATTTTTGGCTAAATTCAATTTTGATCGCAGTTACATAGTTAAATAATTTTTTTAAGAATTCGGCCCTCTGATTATCGACGTGTTTCAGTAAAAGTTGGTTATCATAATGATATTAGAATATGTTTATCTTCTCATGCGATAAGAATAACAATCATTAACTTTTTTTCAACCTTTGAGAGGCAACTGTTGTGAAAATGTCGAAATCTGAATCTGATTTTGCCTGGGGGTGTCTGTTTAGACACATTTATGTTAATTACAATGATAATTCCGTTATTTTTTAATTTTTTGAATTTTTACTTTTTTTCAATAATTAAACGAGAAAAAAGATTGTTTTACTTAGCTTATTTTCGCAATTAATTTTTTGGCAAAATTCAATTTTTATCGCAGTAACGTTATGAAATAACTTTTTTGTGACTTGGCCCTCGAATTATAGACTTATTTGAGAAAAAATGGCTCACCATAATACTGTTTGAGTACGTTGGGGTATTTTTTTCTAATACTATGAAAAAACAAGTATTTAAAAAAATTTCCAAGTTTTCATAAGCAATTGTCATGAAAATGTCGAAATCTCTAGATCTCATTTTGCGCAGGACAGTCGATTAAGGTCTGAATTGTCAGATTTTAAGATCAAACTTTCCATTGAACTCAAGCTGGAACTCAAGTTGGAACTTATAAGAACGAACTTAAGATCCAACTTAAGATGAATTTAAGTTTGAACTTAAGTACCATTATAAGTTCATCCCTAAGTTCAAACTTTAGCGCGAACTTCAGATCGACCTTAAGTTAAAACTTGAACGTGGTTTGAAGTTTGATCTTAAGCACTATCTTGAGGTAGAACTTAAGTTCGACCGCACTTAATTATTTGGACAACTGATACCAAAAAACACGGTCGAGCGAGGCGATGAAAGAAGTTTGATCGAATTCAAGTTCAAGCTCAAGATCGATCCGAAGTTCGCACTGAAGTTTGAATTTAAGTATGAACTTATAATGATACGTAAGTTCAAACAAGATTTATCTTAAACTGGAACTTAAGTTTAAACTTAAGTTCACTGGAAAGTTCGATCTTAAGATAGATCTTAAGAACTTCAAATTCGGGCCTTAGATACATTTACGCCAATTATAATGATAATTCCTTCATTTTCTAATTTTTTGAATTTTTATTCATTTTGATAATTTTTCATGGTGTCCATTTTGCCTCCACTAGCCATTTTGCCCCTTTTCCCTCTCTACTCCCCCCCCCCTCCCCTATATATGTATACATATTTGACAAGAAAAGAATGCGGTAGATGTAAGATACAGTCAATTATTTATTCAAGCTCATTTCACCCATTATATAGCATTGCGGGTGACACGGACACACACAAACGGACTCGATATCGCGGAGTATCCATTTCCGCGGATTGAAAATCACTCATTCGTTCAATGCGGCCGATCAAGAGAAAATCGAAGGCCTGTGCGGTAAACGCGGGAGAGGTCGAGACGCAGGTCGCCATCACAGAATCGACGAGAAGTCTTTCGCAGCTTGGCTCGCGGCACTTTGGTCCCTCTCTCTGGCTCTCTTTATATTTTATAAAGGAGAGTATAAAAATGCCGATAGTATCGAAACGTTTAAATCGCAAATGCCGTTCGCGCGCGAGAGATTCCGTCCATATGTGCCAGATTCCTCGCGATCGCTAACCCCCGATCTGCATACTCAAGAGCATGCATTCGCACCCGAGGGCGTATCGTTACAACGGGCATTGTAATGCATGGAGTTACATTTACACACTCGCCATTGTGTACATGAGAACGCGGTTAATGTACCGATAAGCAGCGGAAAATCGCAGCGATGTTTGCGTTTGAATTTCGCGGGCGTGCGCGCCCGATTTATATAAATATATGGGACATTCCACGTCAAATCCCCCCCTCGGATGTTGATGTCCAATGAATTGTGGGTTTTGTTTGGTCCAAAATATGACCTTTGGAAATTTTTCGAAATTTTAATTTCATTTTTTAGGGGTTGCCCGAGCTGAAAAATCATTGAATTGAGGGAAAACATAAAGAGGGGCCTTTTTTGAATCAATGACATTTTTTTCATAGAAACTAGGGTCAAAAACAGATATTATCGTCATAGTTCGATAATGGGCCAAAAATAATAATAATTTTTTTTTAATTTTTTACTTGTGTTTGAATCATCCGTTTTATTTCATGTCGTCGAGGCAAATAAATTTTCGAAAAATGTTGTCATTTCACTCTTAAAGTAAGAAAAAAAAATCAAGTTTCACTAGAAAAATATTTTTGTCGTTGTTTCCTTACTACAAGAAACAATCAAAAGAAATTATTTAAAAAAATTGAAATACAAAAAAAAATTGTAATTATTTTTGGCCCATTATCGAACTATGACGAAAATATCTGTTTTGGGCCCTATAGTATCTATGAAAAAATTTCATTAATTAAAAAAAGGCCCCTCTTTATGTTTTCCCTCAATTTAATCATTTTTTAGCTCGGGCAATCCCTAAAATATGAAATAAAAATTTCTAAAAATTTGAGGTTATATTTTGGGCCAAACAAACCTACAATTCATTGGACATCAAAATCCGAGGGGTCAGGCCGATGACCGCGTGATTTGACTTGGAATGCCCCATATATATGTGTGTTGCAGAGGCATAAAATGATATTGCTTGTGCACACGCAAATGTCCAGAACCGTGAATGATTGTAAAAACCTTTTGGCTTTTTGTATGCGCGCCCAAAGCTTTATCGAGGTGAATAATGCCGAGTCTTGACGCGAAGATCGCAGAATTGGTTCCGGACTTCGGGATGTTTATTGATTGATTCCTCTTGATAAAGAATATCAGTGCTTCGATCAATCGCACGAATACTTTTGGGACCTCCAGACGAATATACGCTTCCAATTTTTCCTGTCTATTGAGAGTTAGGATTTTGTATGATATAATTTGATAGTTGATTGATATCGACTCTAAAGTAGCTAATCAAATGTTTCGATTCTTTTTTAATGAGAGATATTCATTTGAATTGTCAGTCGATGGAGAATCTTTTGGAGAATAATCGCAGAATTGGTGATATCGGATAATTATTATAGGTTTGTCTTGGAAAAAACTGAAAGAAAATGGATTTTACAAGAAATTGGGACAGATTACTCGATGTTACTGAAAATTAATAGCAAGATGCAGTTTGCTGAATAAAAAATTTATAGTAGATTTTATCATCCACAAGATTTCCGTACGCAAATTTTCAAGGGAAATTACGGCAAAGATTGCAATATAAAATCCTTGATAAAAATCAGTGCTGAGAGCAACTGAACTGATTTGACTGGTTTAAGTTTGAAATTTCAGCAGTCATTTGACAAGTGATTTATTTCCAGTTTTTTAAGCTTGGAAAATAAATCTGAATCAAAATCTTTAAAAAGTGTCATTTTTGTCATTTTTTTTCTTGCTCTTTATCATTTGAAATCTTTTTAGGTGATTCATTAATTATTGAAACATTAAAAAACAATGTTAATTGTTATACGAAAATATTAATTAATCAATAATAAATATTCTGGAAAATTCTAACGATTTATTAATATTGATGATTGATTTTCTAATGGCGCAAGCATTAAAATTTGGGGCCTAACGTTCACATGAAATTCGATGGAATTACAGCTGACTGTGAATTAAAAGAGAGCTCTCAGTTTTAAGGATGTGTTGAGTTCGAAATCGCAAATGATGAGAAAATTATGAAAATTTGGTATGTTTTTGGACGAAGTATTTAAGAGGTCGTGTAAAAATTTCACGATGATTACGAAGCTCGTTATCAAACAATTAAGATTAACAAATTAAATTAAATTAAATGTAGTCTTATGAAAACTGATATAACCTTGCGATAAGTTTTTTTTGACCTCTCAATTTTTTTATATTTACAATATATTGAAAGCAACGGAAACAAAACGAAGTTTATTGATAAATATTTTTTTTATTTGTTTAAAAAATTGTTTCTAACAAAATGTTAATTATTTAATAACGAGCTTCCCAATCGTCGTGAAATTCTTACACGACCTCTTAAATACTTCATACAAAAACATACCAAATTTTCAGAATTTTCTCATCATTGTTCATTTTAACCCTTAAGGAGATGGAAGTAATAATGATAAAATTCTGAAAATTTAGTATGTTTTTACACGAAGTATTCGGGAGGTCGTGTAAAAATTACACGACGATTAAGAAGCTATTTATTGAGCAATCAACATTAACAAGTTTCATAGGGACTCAACATCCTTAAAAAGTACCTCGACGGATTTCTTGTTCCTTGAAGATTAAAAGCGCACCAAGGAGCGATATATCGCGAGAAGGATACAGCTGGAATGTCTACTTTGAGTAGTTAAAAAGAGAGTGAACGTTGGCGCGGGTGGCCCCGTTATTCCGAATAATTGTTGAGAAATTAAATAAACATTTCTCGCGCATGTCCTCCCCCTCACTGTCTCATTTCCCTGCGGCTAAACAATCTCTCACCCATGCACAAATGCAATGCACACATGTCGAGAAGTGCGCTGCATTTTATTGCGCAATTCTTTCTTTATGATCCTCTTAACACCCAGAAAAAAGATCTAGTCGTAGGTACTGTAATCGTTTATTTGATTGTTTTTTAGTTACTTTAAAGAAAATTTTCTTTCCATCCAATTTCGGGCGATGTTTACTTCCACTATATTTATTTATTTGAATTCCCTGTCATCGAGAAACAGGCGTTGAAGAAAAATTCTATTCGTTTTTACTACAAATACTTATACACCCGTAATCTCATCCGATCATATCTGCGGATTTGTCAGTACCCCAAAAAGCCGCCAGGTGGCTACCTCTCGCACAAGCGAACCTGCCTCTTGACGCCTATATCCTTTCCAAGCTCGTCTATGTTTGATATCCTTATTTTTCAGTATGGATATTTAATACATTGAACATTGCGGAAAAACGCAAGATTGCAGTCGAATCCCCGAAAAGGATTCCCATAAAAAAGGGTCTTTTTTCTTTTCCCTTCTGTTAAAGAAAAGACGAAGCTTTACGAAATTGTAGACTTCATATGTGTAGCTATACATTCAAGGATTGAAATGTTTAAAAGTATATATTGTGTAAATATAAAAAAAAAACTATTTCATTTAAATCCATATTGATTCAGTTTGAAATAATATTTATTAATGGTAAATTAAAATGTATTAGATCGCAATATATTTTCCTGGTAGGTCATTAAAAAAAAAAATTTCGTTGACATGAATAGAGTTGTATTAGGCCGGCCTACAACTAAAAAAATTTATTTGGCTTGACTGGGGTTTAGTTAAATGTACTCGATCTTTTTTCTGGGTGAAGAGAGGCAACAAATAAACTGAACTCTTTTGCACGCAATAACAAGAGACATTGGTTGATCATCGTCAATCATAATTCCCGAATGAATGAGAAGCGCTAAAAGAATAGAAACGTTCGATTATGCCCAATAAATCGATACTTTGGCCAATGTTGGGTCTTTTGTTTATATAATACTGTTTTGATATCTCCATAGTTAAAAATTTTCACAGGAATGTTCATTCAAAGAAACAGAGGTCTTTTGAGATCCACGTGCAATCCGCTCAAGACGTGATTGATTAGAATTTTCGTTCTCTTCGAATTGCTAAAACGTTTCCCCGTTCTCGCACGTTTCGCAAAAATATGGACATAGACTCGTTGAGATTTAACAGGGCAAAGAGTCGACATCCACGCCCTTTTGTTTGCCAGCGATTGATGCACGAGATTCCTTCGTTTCATGAAATATGTGAAAGAGAGAAATGCCCTTTAGCTAACGATCTTGCTGACCAGAGTCTACAATAAAAACGATTTCCTTATGGTTGACAATTTCAGGAATCCGTAGAAATGTGGATATCGTGTGCAAGGCATGCACTCAGGAATGACGGATTGGTAAATGATTGCCCATTACCGATAATAATTCCCACTGGAATACGAGAAGATGATGGCAGCTGGAGGAAATGGACGGCAATTATATTGGTGCAAGGAAACTGCTGCAAGTTCCCTGCTGCAATGACGCCATTTTGTATCTTACATAAAAATAAAAAATATTTGTCTACCCCTTGATACATATGGGGCGTTCCACGCCAAATCGGACAATATTTAGCTTTTGCATCTCCGATTTTTTTGAACATTTTTAATGTTTTAGTAGTGGTTGAAAGAAGCTTCCATGATTTTTTTCATTTTTTTTCCGAACCCTTTTCAAGATATTGATTTTTCAAAAATTACATTACTTTTTTTTTAACCGTCCATAACTTCGCGAAAAATGCGCCAAAATGGACTTTTTTCCAAAATTGCTGTTTTTAAACATACTTTTAGTAAAAAATATCAAACAAAAATTTCAAACCGTATTCCTATATAAAATTTTCAAGTTTTAAATATAAATTGTTGATTTACAAAAAACACGTACTGATCGATTTCTTAAAAATTTGTTGTCAAAAACTGTGCTTCATTCCACAACTTTTGAGCCTAAGCAGACAATAGCATAACGGTGGGCTCTATTTTTTTTTTTCGATTTTTCAATTTTCATATTTTAGTTATCCGTGGTGGAAATAAATATTAACGTTTTTTTTTCAGGCTCACCGGCAACGGTCATTGTTATTTATGAAATAAAATAGATATATCTTAATCATGTAATGAACGATGACTGACAATTTTTATTTGAATATATAATTAGTGCATTAATTATTATTTAATTATTTTTTAGTCGATATCTAAAGAAGAAATCTCATTCAAAAAGGAATTAGGTCAATGTATGTGTTCAAAAGTTTGCACATTTTTAAACTGGCTAAAATAATTATTAATAGTAGCTTCTGTGTATAGTACTTTTTTCCGATATCTTTCAACACGGATACCTAAAATATGGAAATTGAAAAATCGAAGAAAATACATCCCACCTTTAAAGCTTGAATCATAAATTTATTTTGATTCATTGTTTGGTAATTGAAACGTAAAAATCCCCAAAAAGCTTCATTTTTCACTGCACCCGGCTCGTATAACACTTCTGTAAAGTCAGCAGAGACAAGTTTGCAAAATGAATTTAAATTGTACCAGAATTAGGTGCTTTTTTAATGACCAATTGGCAAATTTGGTGCTCCATTAATTTTCCCAGAAATTTAATTTTTAAAATTCTGTAAATCTGTAATTCTGGTACAATTTAAATTAATTTTAGAACCTTAGACTCACTTTCCAGAGTTTAGCCCCATAAGGAGAATAATGGAAGCGGCTCAAGTGGTTACCTTTTGTCTTGACTGATTTAACAACTCACTACATATCTAGACACACGATCCATCAGTTCCACGTGTGATACTGTTCGAGCTGGCTCGTAAATTAGCAAATATGTACCCAGTTTTTGTAGCATTCCAGAATTAACGTGAGTTACGGAGAGCCCGAATACGCGATGGGAATGGAATAGTTATTGCAGTAGAAAGCAAAGGAGAGGTAGTGTAGTAGAGAAAAAGAGAGAGAGAGAGAGAGAGAGAGAGGAACCGGATTCTTCGTGGGGCAATTTATTAATTGCGGAAACGAGAGACGGGGCTCGTGCACAACGCTATGGGGCTGAACGTAACTTCGCACACAGGCAGCCATCTATAAACATATATATATATGGGGTATTCCATCCCAAATCGGACAGTTCGAAAAACTTTTTTTTTTATTTCCTCAATTTTTTTATATTTTTGAGTAACCATCAAAAGACCCTTCCTGTTTAATTTTGAGATTTTTTTGATTACCCGTTCGAAAGATATTAAAGTAACAAAAAAACCGCTCTTTTTTTGGTATTTTGGTCACAACTTCTTTAATAATGGTCCAAATTGAAAGTTTTTTTTTCAAAATTTTCGTTTTTTCATGGCCTTTTTAGAAAAAAATACAAGCAAAAAATTCGACGTGTTTTTGAATGAGTTTTTTGAGTTTTAAACGTTGAATCGCGTTTTTAAGAGTGAATCTCATTTTTCGATTTTTTTTTAATTTTTTTGTTCCAAACATCTATCTATTCAACAATTTTGAAGACTGGTCCGATCGAGGGAACTCAATAACTACTATTTTTTTCGATTTTTGAAAATAAAATTTTTTTTTTCAAATAAATGATTATGAATACCAATTTTTGTTATGCTACAGTAGGTTTTGAAATAATTTGGACACTTTTTCATCGTTAAAAGATTTTTAAAATTAATAATTAATCAATGAGCAAATAACAACAGTTCAAGAATTGTATGAGTGGGCATTGAACCTAAAAGTCTACCGAATATTGCTGTTAAATTTTCACATGAGAAACATTATTCAAATGCAAAAAAAAGATTTTATTTGCGATAAAATACTGTGAAGTCAATCACAGGGCGACACAAAAATTTCATTCAATTATTCCAATGAGCAACGGAAACGTATTGGCAAAGGAATATTCCAATTCAGGAAATAATCGTATATGTAAGGTTTTCAAAAAAATACGTGAATAAATAAAAACTGTTGTTATTATTGTTCATAAACAGACTTAACGATTAATTATTAATTTTAAGAACGTGTTAACAATAAAAAAGTGTCAAAATAAATTCTAAATATTGAAAAAAAATACTATACAGTAACAAAAATTGGTATTCATTATAATTTATTTAAAAAAAAAATTATTTCATTTTCAAAAATTGAAAAAAAATAGTAGTTATTGAGATCCCACGATCGGACTAGTCTTAAAAATTGTTGAATAGATAGATGTTTGAAACAAAAATTTTAAAAAAAAATCAATAATGACTTTCACTTTTAAAAACACGATTTAACGTTTGAAACTCAAAAAACTCGGTCAAAAACACGTCGAATATTTTTGTTGTATTTTTTTCTGAAAAGGCTATAAAAAACAAAAATTAAAAAAAAAACTTTCAATTTGGTCCATTATTAAAGAAGTTATGACCAAAATACCAAAAAGAGCGGTTTTTTTGTTAATTTAATATCTTTCGAACGGGTAATCAAAAAATCTCAAAATTCAACAGGAAGGGTCTTTTGATGGGTACTCAAAAATATAAAAAAATTGAGGAAATAAAAAAAAAGTTTTTCAAACTATTTGATTTGGGATGGAATGCCCCATATGTTTGCAGACTTAACACATACAAACCTACCTAAATGTATATATAATATCTGTAGCTAAGAACCATCGAGAATGCATAAAGCTCACCGCTGTGATCAATTTATAAACACGCGCACACATCGAGCAACACGTTTGATGAAGTTCATCGCCAAGTTTCTCTCTGTGTATGCGCTCATGTGTGTCTGTGTTTTATAATCATCTCCCGATTCGTGATCGAGAATCTGTGCCTTATCATTTTTTATTATTTCCTGGATTTTCTCGTAGCTGCACGCAGCTACGAGAGTCTCCCATAAAGTCCTCGACTAAACTGACGCTCCAGGCTCCATCAAAAAAGTTTTCTCCATATTTTCCCCAACATTCGCACTTACGTGCACGTTTAACGTTCAACAGTGTGTTATACGCGTCATGAGGCAAAATTAACCTGCTACACCGAAGTGGCTCTTGAAGCTCGTATTACGGTAGCCAGTGGATTCCTTCTCATCTTTTCCCACACAGCATCGATGAAGGATTAGATACATACGCTTTCATACCGCGAGAAGTTTCTGTGTATAAGCTCTCATTACGCCTAGACCCGTTAAAGTGGCTTCCAGCTTAACGAATGTAAAACAAGGAGGATCTGTAAATCGTGATATAAACGTCAGTCGCTTGATGATGTCACGAAGCTCATTCCGCGGCGTTACGTATTGCCGATAGATATTACATCGAAGACAGTAAATAGCTCTTGCCCATAACTCCTGTAGGTAGGTTTAATACGTTCATGCGGAATTATGCAAGTGTGTTTGTGAATCGTCGGCTTCATTTTCATCGATAACCCCCCTCAACCGGGGCTTAATCCCTCTTCTAACGCTAAAACTCACTCACACGCAAATACGGTGTTTACTGCGCACCCCGCCATCACCGTAATTAAAGCTGGGCCGCTTAATCGATCGCTTTTCATCGGGTAATTTCGCCCGTGATGTAGCAAAACATTTAGTGCAAAGATAAACGGCGGGAGATTTTTCCTATAAAGCGCTTCAGTCCTATAAATTTCACCATTCCTCTCGGCTCGGTTTTATATGCGTGCATCTCGCTCACGATTCAAATGAGTCGAGATCGTGTCGAAGATTTGTGGTATCGAACCGTTGAAAAACATCTGATAAGTTATGACGATCGAATGGACTGGGATATACGGATCTTGGGTTTCAAGATTGTTTTGGCTTCTTGATGAACTCAAATTCTCTTATTTCAGAAGTGGAAGCAATTTCTTCGGTATGTGAGAAGGAAAAAGGAAGTTAGTGTCCGGGAAAAGCTCGATCGCGAGGAAATTAAATTAATTACAATTTCTCGGGGTAAAGTTGAGGTTTATTTTGATTAAAATGGATCATTCTTTATTGTTACTGAGCTCACATTGAAATATGGAACAAACGGTATTTTTAAATGCAATCTCATAAAAATTTTGAATTTTTGCGGAAATAATTGATAGATTATTTTCAAACCGGTCAAATCAAAGTAAAGTTATGAGCATTTGAAATTTCGCTCTTTTGAGGTTTTCTAAAAATGAGGCCAAAATTGAGTAAAAGTGTTTCTGTACGAAAATTCATGAAAATTTTAGTTTTTTGGGGAAATTATTGGCAGGTTCGTGTTTAGGGGTAAAAAATACACCCATATAAGTTTTAAAGAAATATATTAAAAGAACAAAAAATTTTGCATTTTGGCCAAAATTGAATTCGTTCATTAAAATGACTGTAATTTTTTTCTAGATAGGATTTCGACTTCAATTCTCTTTGAGATCGTTGATGCTTCAAAATCCCGCTTCATTCATTAGATTCCGATCTTTTTTTAATTTTTGGCAGATTTTGAAAATTCGACCATTGATTTTTACTGATTTTTGAAGGCCCCTTTCCGGGTTTTTCAGCCATTTTCAAACTGCTGTCATTTATACAAAAATTGATACATCGATATGAAGCAAACGGTATTTTCTAAGTTTGGTCACACTCTTCGCGTACGAAAAAGAAATTTCTAAATCGGTCAACCGATAGTAAAGTTATAGGCGCTTTAAATTTCGCTATTTTGAAATTTCCGAAAAGTCGCCCAAAAATGAGCAAAACGAAATTTTGAATATTTTTATCAATCAATTCGATGAGAAATTCACCGCTGATTGCAAATTATGCAGAGTTTTTATCGAAAAAAATTATTTATGAAAAAAAGCAAGGAAAAACAAAAAAAAAATTTTAAATCAATTTAAAGGTTTATGACTATTTATCTCTCAGGGTTCAAGCTCGGAAGATATGCTTCACTTTTAGAATAAATCGGCCATCAGAGAATTGAATGAAGGACATCAAAAAGGATGTCAATATTAAAATCATGATGTTACTATGATTTTTTTTTCTTCGCGCCATAGTTGAGAAAGTAAGCTGATCTGGAATCGAAAAATGCCAATGCAAAAATCAGAGTCAATAATTTTGAGGGTTAAGAATCTTGAGGATCAATAATTTTGAGGCTTAATAATCAAATATGTGAAAAAGACAAATTGTTCACAAAATTTTTAAAAAATTTCGATTTTTTTCAATGCGGATGCAGAAATCTTGAGGGTCAATAATCTTGAGCATTAATAGTTAAGTATATGAAAAAAAAAAAAAATTGCTTACCCCTTACCCACAAAACGCCAATAAGAAGCTACCAGATCTCACTGCCTCGAAAAAATTCGCGGAGCGTTGTTTATAATGCGAGTACATGAATATTTTGTCATACTAGGAAACGACTGGGAATTCATATTATCCTCGGTATTCCGAGTTTGCCACAAGTCTGGATAAAGTGTCCGTAGGCAATCGGAGAGCCGCAGGGACGATCGAGCGTTAGACTAATATGCGCTCTCTGCAGCTTCCACTGGTGCGCCGGTCCATACGAAACTCTCTTTTATTTGCAACGTTCACCCTATATATATACATATATGTTGTACATATTTTTCTCCGGGGAACATATAGTTGAGATTTATGGAACGCACGAAAAATTTCACAACGTGACGTGACTGCTGACGAAAGGTTTTTCTTGCGGTCGCGACTGGCCACGGCGGAGTGAGTGAGCGCGCACGCTCAGAGCGAATTATTACCCTGGCAATTGCCTTAATAGTAATTATGATGATAGAT
The DNA here is from genome assembly GCA_946863875.1 of Alloplasta piceator. Classification (NCBI taxonomy): domain Eukaryota; kingdom Metazoa; phylum Arthropoda; class Insecta; order Hymenoptera; family Ichneumonidae; genus Alloplasta; species Alloplasta piceator. The sequence goes on along the minus strand of OX333072.1, from coordinate 7,762,335 downwards.
ATACGCAGGGAATATATATAGTCGAATAAAATCAATCTGTGACGTATAGGTAGCGTGCCAAGTATCAGCGAAGTTACGCATAATGAAATACGTTCTTGCTCTGACTAAATTGTGAGTCTTAGCGCAGAGATGAGCGAGACCGATGAACTTCCTCGATTGACTGGCAAGTATGGTTTGGTATGGTTGGTACAATGTAGTGCGTAATGGAAAAAAAATCATTACCCATTATAATGTAGTGTGTAATGGAAAAAAAATTCATTACCCATTACAATGTAGTGTGTAATGGAAAAAAAATTTATTACCCGTTACAATGTAGTGTGTAATGGAAAAAAATTCCATTACCCATTACAATGTAGTGTGTAATGAAATAAAAATCCATTACCCATTACAATGTAGTGTGCAATGAAAACAAAATTCATTACCCATTACAATTTAGTGTGTAATCGAAAAACTTTTGCTTGTTCATTACAACTTAATGTATAATGGAAATTTTTGACATTTTTTATTATATCGTAGTAGTTTTTTGGCCTGGGATAAAATGAGGCAAAACTAATAATTGAGTGGTCGCGTGATCATTTGGAACGGCAAGAAAAATTTCATGCTTATTGCCCCACACTTTTATTCTTATTTTTTCCTATTCTTTATAATTGACATTTTTATCAATTTCTTTTATGATAAAACTTTCTTGAAATAAATGAACGCTCCTAAATTCAATAAGCTCACAGAAAATCACTTTGAGCAAAGGATATTGGCCAAAGCAAACGCTGAAAAAAAGTATATTTAGAAGTGCAGTTCAACGTTCAACTTTTTGTATGCATATAGATGATTTTTAGAATTTGAGGTACCCAAGTCATTAAAATGTAACGCAAAATTGCAATAATTTATTCATCTATATTTTCCCATTCCCAAAATTGCAATCAAAGTTTTCTCCTTTACACATTACATTGCAATGGGTAATGGAAATTTTTTCTATTACACACTACATTATAATGAGTAACGAAAAAATTTTCCATTACACACTACATTGTAATGGGTAATGAAAATGTTTTCCATTACACACAACATTGTAATGGGTAATAAAAAAAATTTCCATTACACACTACATTTTAATGGGTAATGCACATTTTTTCCATTACACATTCTAAATGTAATGAACAATGCATTACTTTTACATTACAAATTTCGCAACCCTGGTTACAACTAGCCCCAAACACGGTGTAAGTTGTAACAACTTCCATTTCTTCAAAATGTGTCTGGTGTAAACGATGGGTAAAAATATTACATTATTTTTTAATTGGAATTAGTACTCAGATACATACTTCACAAACCCTCTTACTCAAAATAATAAAAGTATACATATTTTAGGCAATACAGGCCTTTTTTCTAAAACTGTTACAACAAGCCCCACGCTCCCTTATCACTCGAGTAATCGAGCAAATCGTTCGGATGACCCGAATCAATCCGTACATTTTGCAGGCAAATATAAATAATTAGGATGGAAAGACAATGTGAAGGACCTGTCGATGTAAATATCCAAATGAGACTTGAGACCTGAGAGAAAACGAGAGATTCTATTTCTCTATTGTTACATGGATGAAAAACTGCAGCTGGATCGCTCCTGCGGGGTTGAGTAATGCGGAGAAAGTGACTTTATCGCATATAATAATTCGCGTTGCGGTGGAGCGACCCGAAGAAGAGTAAAGAGTACGGTATAAAATCCCGGAAGTCGCGGCGTGTCTTCTGGTAGCGCGGGACCAGAGATACCGAAGAGAGTTGAATCTCCTCGTTGTCGTCGTCGTTGACTACGATCGTGGCTCTACCGACGCAATGACAGTTTATTCGCGGTGTGGAAAGAGAAATAGAAATTCCCAGCATCTCTTGCCGCGACGTCAGACCGACTGTCAGCGTTTGGGAATCTACAATTGAATTCCGACGAAAAAAATCATCATCACGACGACGATCCGTTCAAAGAACTTTCTAAATCGATAAAAACATCCGAAAAATTACGAGATCACGTTCTGCTTTACGGTTACGTGGAAATGAGTAATAAACGCGATGGAAAGACAGAGAGAGAGAGAAGTAGGGAGAGAGTCTTTGATTATGACAAAAGTATAGTGAGTTAATAAAGACAGAGTCGTTGAACCTGGAGCAATCGAGCGGGTCATCGAAAAAGAAATCAATGCGACCGCGAACCGCAATTGCTGAATCATTACAATAAAAAAATATTGGTAATCTTGGATTGAATTGCCCTGAATCTTGTGAATTGGCGATGCAATCAAAGATTTCTGTTGTCGAGGAATTTCATCAGAAATCTAAAGACGTACGTAAATATCTAAATTCTTTAACATAGAATCCCTGAAATATTCTTTAATTACTCGCGAATTTTTATTGAGACGATTGAAATACAATTCAATTATCTCGGAAAACTTTCCTAATAGGAAATATATCGGGAAACAAATGGTCACTCATCTTTTGGATATTCCGGAACAAAGTGCAGGGGGAATTGAAAATAGATTTTTCAATATAATTTTCACAAAAACAATATAATTTCATCGATGAAATAAAAAAGAAATAAATCAAAGAATTAAAACAATGGCAAAGATAGTTGCTGTTCATTTTAGGACTATTTTTTTTTTTACTTCAGGCCGGTGATGGAACTTTTTTCATCGTCAGATATCGTTAGAAAAACAAAATTGTTGCTAATAAAGACCATAGCTAATGTGTAGCATACAATTTAAAAAAAAAAAAAATTTATTAGAAATAATAGCTGTTAAAAAAAAGCTTTGATTTTTAGTCAAACGAGAAGTTAGACAAATTTATAAAAAATGAACGGGGCATTCAATCAAAAATATCATTCGCTGTATAGAACATAATATCTAAGCAAGTGAAAATCGATTTTGTTTTCATCTCCAGGATGGTGTAACCCTTTAAATGAGGTGACCTCAATAATTTATGGTTTTTGCAACTATTTGTAGTTTTTAGTGGTAATTTTTCTGTACTTCTGGATCTGCTAATTAAATAACAAAATCGGAATGAATCTTGAATCGATATATTTCGTAGGCTCTAAGAATTTATTCGTGCCCTTCATGAGCGCGTTATTTTGTAAGAGCAATGTGCAGAATTGCTCACAGGAATAGTTGAATATCGATGATAATTTTTTTTATTGTACAGCAAGAAAGTACTGATGCATATTTTATGCTATACGATCACCAGATATTGCAGAGTGGACATTACCAAAGTTACGGAGGTACACGTGCATTATCATTAAAGTCATTAAAGTGCTACAAGACATGTGTATAATGTGCGAAACCGCATGTACACAATCGATTATTACTCGTACACGAATCACCGATGGAATATTCGTGGCCCGAAGCTAAAATTCTAAATTCCGCGGCCGAATAACAATTTGAGTGGAAAAAAAGCGATGAGAATCGTGCTCGATAAATCGACTCAACTAACCCGGTAGTCGATGCGGTTTTCTCGTTCCATTTGAATTCATATATATATATTATAAGCAGTTATATGAATGAACGAAAGTAAACACAAAAACCGTCGAAGCACGGCGATGGTTCGAAGATAATTATGGTAAATTTATTATCGAAGCAAAAGTACTCAATATCGATATTTCACAGTAAAGAAGGCGTACAGTTGACGATTATGGGCAACTTGACGAGTCCTTATCGCTTCGAGTCATTGAACAAAAAGTTTTTGCTATTAACGATTCGCGAATATTGCATTACTTCCAAAGCCGGAAGGATAATAATTCATGGCAACAAAAAGAAGGGAGATGGAGGAATCGATGAGGAAAAAGTTGACGGTATAAATCACATTGCTGATCGATAATTCTGTATCGATTCTGTGCTCTACTGTTTTTACTCCAATTTCTGCAACTATGAGTTTCCAGCTATTTTTTGTCAAATAAAATAGTTCCGGAGTTAAGATCCTTGAAGCAGCAATAACCATTCAACAATAAAACCCTCTCAAGCCCTTCCTAGCCTCCACTTGTATTTTCGTACTTCCTTCATGCAATTGCTACCAAAATCATCCTCAAATCATCGACATTCTCAAAGTCGATTTCTGACTTACATCAAACTAGTTGAAGAAAGAATCTGATCGTAAACGATCTCTTCTTGCTTATGAATATTTTTCTAAGTTCCTCGAATTTGAGAGAAAGTTGTGAAGTACTTTCGCTGATATTGAAAATTTTTTTGGCCAAAAAAGTGTCGCACCGAGGACTTTGACATTGATTGTCCTGTAATTGATCTCTGCTCATTAAAACACACTTTGGCTGTTTTGAAATTTAAAAAAAACCTTAAGAATCCCATTTTGACTTTACGTCCGAATTTTCGAATTAATTTGTGACAAATGTAATCGCTCCGTGAAAATTGACAGCTGTCAATAATTTCGTTGGGCCTTAAGATCTTGCCCAAAACGCTCCAACATTTTCCTGGCATTTTAAGAATATGGCAATTTCTCTTCTATTGTGACCAAAACATTTTTTCAGCCAAAAAAGTATCGCAACAAGAATTGAGTTTCCATTTGCATGTGTTAAATTTAGAGTGGATTGAAAAATAATCAAAACGTTCTTATTTTTTCATTAGTTAGAAAAGCAATCGGCTTGCGAAGAGCATCGCTGATTTTGTTGGCACAACGTTTCAAACTTCAACAGCCATGATTTAAGAGTCCTTACAAAATCCCTCAACAGTTTTCCCGGGATCGGAATAATACGGAAATTTCTCTATTCATGGCTTATTCGCAGATTAACATCTGAATCGCGGGCCTGAAGTTGAAAATTTTCTCCTCCGCATCGTTGCAGTTTTAATCAAGCAAAACGAAATCTAGATGAAATCTCTTTCTCTCTCTCCATCTTCATCGTCTCTTGGAGAGCGGCCCGTTTCCTCGGTAATTGACGCAATTATCGTACACGTACATATCTGTACACAGTAGGCTGTGAATGCATTTGTACATTCACCTCTGCACTCTCGGCCAAACAACAAATTCGCTTCTCTTATATGGAATACGATCTCGCACTGCAGAGGAGGGGAGGGGGCAAAATGGACATTATCAGAACAAAAAGGTAGCTGGGACGCCACGCACAGAATAAATTCGTTGTTTTTCATCTAAAAATACCGTATTTGTCGATAAGATCGCGCGTGGACAAAATAAAAATTTGGGGGTAAAAGGACACCGACGAAACGAATTTCATTTTATTTTTCGAAAATTGAAGAGTAGACGTTGAAAAAACGATTTCCTCCGCTTCTCACTTCATCTTAATGTCCAAGAAACTTGGACCAAGCTGCTTGGCATATTTTTGCAAATTTTTGGTGAAATTCTATTTTAATCGCTGTTTCATTATCTTTTTTTTTGTACGATTATGGAGGTATTTATTTTGCTCAGTTCCTCGGATTTTCAAATTATTTTAGATTTACCATAATATTAGAGTATGTTGGGGTGTGTTTTTTTTTATGCGATGAGAATGACAATTTTTTTTTAATTTTTCCAATTCTTCAGAGGAAATTGTCATGCAAATATCAAAATCTAGGTCCGATTTTGCGTGGATGAGCCAATATAGCTACATTAACGCCAATTATGATGGCAATTCCCGTATTTTCTAATTTTTTTTTCGATGATTTTGGACGGTGTCCATTTTCCCTCCACTGTCCAATTCTCTTATTTTCTAATTGGTATAATTTGAATTTTTTTTCGATGATTTTGGATGGTGTCCATTTTGCCTCCACTGTCCATTTGACTCTTCCCTTCCCCTATATCCATACGTAGGTACGTGCCTATTCGCTCCAGCAACGATATCAATATTTTCAAGCTTTCGCATTCACTTATGCGCCGATAGAAGCCAGGGAACCCTCCCATACGATACAATGAGCATTCCCAGTGCATTTTGCGTCTATTGCGCTATTATCTATGAAAAATCGTGATCCTTGGGCGATTGCAACAGTCGAGCATGAGCGAATTCGTCCATTTTTCATCATTAACATTTTAATTTCATCAATATTTGGTTCCGTAATGAAATATCCATGGACACAATATCCGCGACAAAATATCCGTGCTAAAATATCCGCAGTCAAAATATTTGCGGTCAAAAATATCCGCGGTTAAAAATATCTGTGCTCAGAATATCTGCAATCAAAATATCCGCGGTAGAGAATATCCGCTGTCAGAATATCCGTGGTAAAGAATATCCGCCGTCAAAATATCCGCGGTAAAGAATATCCGCTGTCAGAATATCCGCGGTTCAAAATAATAACAACAACAATGCACTTTATCCATATATATTGTCCGCGGTTATTCTGTCAACGGATATTTTTTACATCGGATATTCTGTCGCGGATATTTTTTACCACGGATATTTTTAACAGCGGATATTTTTGACCGCGGATGTTTCTTACCGTGAATATTTTGACTGCGGATATTTTCTCACGGATATTCTATAGCGGATATTGTGTCCACGGATATTTCGTGGAAATGTATCAATCGCTCCGGGAAAATGGAAAGCGCATTTGACTTATTGCTCGATCGTCATCACGCGTCTCGCGATTTCCGGACAAGCAAGAAGGATTTATATGGAAGATTCTTTTTTCTTTTCCTCTGCCAATGGATTGTACCGGATCGGGCATTATAAAAATCTTTCCTGATCTCTCGCGTGCACAGCTAGAAGTTGTCTACGACTATATACGGACGAAGAAGTGTCTCTGGCTCGAGAGAAGCCCTCGCAACAATTTATTTCGTTCGTTTATTTGTTTTTCGATACTCGTCTATATCGAAGTGTCCGTCGCGCGCGCGTTCACTCGATTATCCAACGGTCCGGAGGCGACTTGACAGTTTTATAATGTTGTACGCGCCATATTTCAACCCGATCGATTATTCCCCCGAGTGACATTAGAGAGAGAAGGAGAGAGATTGACGCCGAGCGCTACTGAATGCGGAGAGCGGAAGGAAGAGTCATTTTTCTTTGGCAATTACAAACCGTATCGAGATTTCCTATATGTGTAAGAGAACTTTCGTAACTTATAAATAGACACGGTGATAATATTGACGTATGATTTTTAATTTTCATAACGAGAGAGTTAAATAAAAAACTTGGGAAGAACGTGTTGGACGAGCATAATTAGACTTCCGTACCAATATTACAAAACACCTATTTTTATTTGGATTTTTTTTTTCAGCAACTATTACACTGTCCAAAAAACCAGCGGTTTTTCGACGATCTATGACTCAATATCTAGTGACCCTATTAAGATCTAATTTTTTTGACTTCCTTTTGACGTACGAAATGACAGAATGACGCAAATAAATAAATATGTGAGTACTCTTGAGTATACTTATTTTCTCAACTCTGGAGAATATTTATAGTTGATTGGGACCGATTTTTGTAAAATGTTTGGCATTCACAATTGTGCCCACCGTCAAAACTTGCTAATTTATGGGGATTTTTGGAATCAAACTACAAGTGCAAAATTATCAATTTTTTTAGACGGTTTGCTAACTATAGTTTGAGAAGTATGTGTAGAGACTATTTTTTTATGTACCATTATTGACATGAAATTATTGTTATTGACAGTCATTTATTGATTTTTTTTCGATTATAACATTATTTGACTATCGTAACATTCGCGATTTCGACTTTGACAAGGATTAAAAAATCGATAATAAATTCCTGAGATCGACTTGCTTGATCTGCTCCCTTATAAAGGTAATTAGTTTCCCTGAAATAAATTCATGCTAGTTTTTTGCGAAGCTTTTTTAACTTAAGGATGCCTATAGATTCCCAGCCAAAAATTGTATCTGATTGAAATTTTTGTACTTCGTGATACAACAAAAATCTGAAAAAATTTCGCAACATTGGCATGTCATAAACAACAATTATCAATAATAATATTGCCAAAAAATTATTTATAAATGGTTTAAGAAAATAATTATTCAAAATTTTTTTGGGTAATTTCTTTTTTCCTTAAACAAATTGACTGCTTTAATTTTTCTGAACGCATATAAATTTTTTCAGAATTTTCTCGTTATTTTTTAAAATATTATAAAACCTTTCTGAAATACAAACAAAAAGAAGCCAATTTTGTATGTTATTACATACAGGTTTATCATCAGCTTTGAAAAGTTTCAAAGACACGACTAGGCAAAAAAATACAAAATATAGTCATTCTAAAAATTTCAAAATGGGAGGAAAATTCTTAAAAAATTCATATGCGTTCAGAAAATTAATGCATTAGATTTTGTTTCAGAAAAAAAGAACTTGCCGAAATTTTTTTGAAACATTATTTGCTTAAACAATTTATTAATCACTTTTGAGCAATATTATTATTGATAATTGTTGTTTATGCCATGTTGCTAAATTTTTTCAGATTTTTATTGTATCACGAAGTATGGAAATTTCAATCAGATACAATTTTTGGCTGGAAGCTATAGGCAAAACATCCTTAACCAATTGTTCAGTTATCAAGCACAATTTTTATAGATATATACACTAATGAAACAACAAAGGTTAGTATTAAATTTGAAAAAAATAATTAAAGAGAAGTTGTAAAAATATTCTAAAATTTTCAAAAACCAATTATTTAGTTAGAAAATCGTGCAAAATTGCACCTTACTTTCTCAATTTGAATCACGATTCTTCAAGCTTCATAAGGAACCCGAAATCACTAAACATTTATCAGGAAAGCTTGGTTAACATAAACAAAAAGTAATGATTAATCACAGAAATTTTCATGATATTTTTTTCCTGCTTTCAAGTCTAGCGCCTTTTTATAACTAGCATGCGCTTTTTCTACGTTTTTTTTTAAATATTAAATCAAGAAAAAAGAGGAGAGTCAATAGATCTACGGAATTCGTCATGCAGATACTAAATAGGAAGAGCCTGTGGTTACAAGTTCTTGTAACAGAGCATGTAAAGCAGTACGGAGGATTTAGTAGAGAATAAATGTGTGATCCATCCGAGAAAGTCGACGTATAACGCACGCAGTGTACTAAAACTACATAGTTTTAGTACCCGCGTGAGTTTGTGTTCACAAAAGTACCGATAGTTAATATTCATGGTCTATAATTCACTCTGCAATGACGCGCATCTTTCTGATCGCGGAGATCAACGACACAAACTTCGACGAGGATCTCTCTGGCAGTAACATTTATGAAAAATCTCAGCCGGCGCATTTCGATGAGTTTAACGATCCTCCTACCGTATTTCGCTTGTTATTCATATATACGGAAAAACAAATGCAATCTCACTGTATAAATCTCTGTATTAGCCTCGAGAAATAGCCCGCTGCACCCGGAAAACGCAATAGTTTATTGCGCACATTTTTATGTTTCTATTCGTACATAATTTATGTACTTTAAGAAGCATCGTTACGCGCTAGCTCGAACCATGCTTTAGCTCCACACAAAAATAAGGAAAAAACAACGACAATCTTTGGATAAAAATTGGATAAAAGTGCAAAATTACGTCGCCCCACGATCGGAAATTCCCTGACGCGCGTAAGCTGAGTTTATTCACGGGTGAAACTGTATTTATACGCGTTGACGATGAAATATACGATGTAATTAGTAACTTTATCGCTCTCTTGATTAACACGCTTGTCGAGATGAGAGGAAATTTCAGAAAATGTCGCGCGTATCACGGTAGTCTTGATCGATAAGAGGGAATGATAAAAACAACGAAAAAGAACGGTTCACCACTTCTGTCCCCTTAAATCATCATTTATTTTCATTTGCTATCATTCGCCCGTCATCTTAACGAGGAAAATATAGTTATTCGCGTGTGGACATTGAAACGCGCTGCAACTAGCTATCTACGGATACATATGGGGTGTTCCACGCCAAATCGGACACCATTTGGATTTTGCATCTCCGATTTTGTTGAAATTTTTTTCTGTTTTAGTATTGATTGAAAGAGGCCTCCATGATTTTTTTCAATGTTTCTTGTCGAACCGTTTTCAAGATATCGATTTTTCGAAAATTACGTCACTTCTTTCTGAAAAAGGTCCATAACTTTGTGAAAAATGGGCCAAATCGGACGTTCTTTTTCAAACTTTTTGTCTTTAAACGTACTTTTGATAAAGAACATTGAAAAAAATTTCAAACAGTATTTCTATAAGATTTTCAAGTGTTAAATATGAATTGCTAATTTACATAAAACACGTACTGATCGATTTTCTTAAACATTTTTTTTTGTAAAAAACTGTCATTTATTCCACAACTTTTAAGCCTAAGTAGATAATGGGATAACGATGGCATCAATTTTTTTTCGCAAAGTTATGGACGCTTAAAAGAAAAGTAACGTAATTTTTGAAAAATCGATATCTTGAAAACGGTTCGACAAAAATAATTGAAACATATCATGGAGGCCTCTTTCAATCAACAAGGAAACATGAGAAACTTTCAAAAAAATCGGAGATGCAAAAGCTAAAAGGTGTCCGAAAGCCCCATATATATGGCAAATGGAAAAACTCTTGGCTTACCATTACGCTTATCTCGATTCACGGTGCGCAAGGCGCACTCGGCTTAATTCCCAATTACGAGACCCGTAAAACGAGGTGTAACACGGCCACTTATGTAAATAAGACGTTCGGTATAGCGTGTGGCGAATTAGAATGACTCGGAGAGGGGAAAGGGCCCCTCTCGACCAATCGTGGGTCCTATCATTTTCGTTAGCCAAATCTTTCCGGTGTTGCTTTTGCAAAATGCAATGCTAGGCATTCACAAACTTACTTTGGGTTTCTACGGCCATTCCAGAATAGGTGGAACACTCTTTTAGACGAGATTGTAGGATTTTATCAATATTTTTTCTCGGTCCAAACAGTTTTAGTGCTCTATATCAATATTTGGTGATGATGTACATTATTCGCCGTTCGACAATTTATTTCATTAAATTATCACGTGATTTTTTATGAAATGGCCTTTGGAGCAAAGTAGAACGCTCAGAGGGATGAGATGAGACATCTCGGCAACGATTTTCAGCACTTTTAGATTGCGCGAGGAAACTTTGTAAAATTTATTGATTTCGGTTATTTGGTGATAGTCAAATCATTAATTATAGGAAAATTTCGGATTTCTTACTAAAATCAGCTGATTAGGAATTTGAAAGGATATATTCAATGTAAATCAAAATTTGTGCCAATTTACACCAGGGTTGCGAAATTTTTAATGAAAAAGTAATCCATTAACCATTACTTTTTTAATGGCTAATGAAACTAATTTTCATTAACCATTAAAATTATTTTCAATAACCATTAAATGTTCATGGTTAATGAAAATGCAATCGCATTAAAAAAAGTAATGCATTATTTGCAACCCTGATTTACACTAATTGTAAAGCAAATATGACGCCATTGAAAAAACTGAATCTATTCAGCAGCAGGAATTTCTGATGAAAAATCCCATTGAAACTAGAAAAAAGTTCACGTAAATCGTGCAGACTCTCAAGATCTTGCTAAAGAAATATTTCATTTCGTACTTAGGACCAGCATCTCACTTTCAGAGTTTTTTTTCCATTTTTTGAACCACAATTCACTGATTTTTAAAATTTAATTTCAATAAGAGAAAAAATTAACCCATTACCACAAAAATTTAAAAGTAAATTTTTTTTTCAAAGATCGCTTTGTGAAATAAAAATTGACTAGCAATGCTCTCTGGATCATTAAGGAGTACGAAAGGCTCTACAATTATTTTCCTATTCCGTTTAGTGATTTTCGAAAATAATTGATAAAAATTGTGTAAAAAATGGATAAGAATCAATTTAAAAAATTAATAAAAATTGTTCTAAAAAATTGATAAAAATTGATAAAATTGATTCCCTCTTCCTAAAATTAATTAATTAATTATGAAACAAGCATTGTCGACTAACTTTAAAACTGACAGTATCTCATCTCTCCTGGAATACAAATCCTATTTATTTTTTTATATCTACATACCGATAAAATAATTATAGTTACTAAATTCACCGATCGACGCCCCAAGCTCAATCGCTCGGATTTTGTAAGTTTTAATGTGAGCACGTTGATTATTATATATATATTTTTTTAATAAAAATGGCGGTAAAAGTTAAGGACACTTCGCGATTGAAATCGTTAGCACAGCAACGCAGTTTTAATGTTTACTAGGAGAAAAGTATATGTGCATTTATACATATATATATTCCCCCCTAATTTTAACGGTGACGCCCACATTTATCGAGTACAAAAAAAAATGTTCAACTGGCAATATTATCCCGCTCCATCGAGAGCGATCATATATTATTATGATTTGTGACTTTTTAAAAATTACATTTTTATTTTTCAATATCGACAATCGGCACGACGACCCTTTACCGAATGCACACGTGATCAGTCTGGATCAAAGATCCAGAGAGAAAGAGCGAGAGAGAAGGCTCGTCACGTGTCGCGAAAGAGCGTAATCGGCATAAACGATCGGGGAATTTTAAGTGCGCGCACGCTTTTGAGGGAGAGGGGTGATCGAATTAAAATTATACGGCGGACTTTACTACATATTACGATACAGATAAGTGCGGTAGATCAAATGTGACTTGACTAACGCGCCTGTGATTAATGATCCCGTCCCTGAATTATCAATTTTATGAAAGGATAAAAAATGAATCAAACATATATTTATCATTTTATCAAAATATTTTTTATTGGGAAATGATATACATGTGTCATTCCAGCCCAAGTATGATTTTTGTTCAAATGATCTCATTGAGTCTAAAATACACCCTCATAATTTTTTCAGATTTTTCCAAACATTCCTTATTTAAAAAATTTTTTTTTGTTAAAAAAAAACCCCATTTTTTAAAAATCTTAAAAAATTCTGAAAAAACCGTGACAATATATAAAAATTTTCAAGCCATCACCCGTAGTGGGCAGATTTTTTTTCTGTGTTTTACAAGCTATTAACGTTCTCAAAATTCCAAAAAAATCTCAAATAGCTCACTTTGAGCAGATACTTAATTTGAGTACCAAAATAATTCAGTATCTGCTCAAGGTGAGCTATTTGAGAATTTTTTGGAATTTTGAGAACGTTGATAGCTTGTAAAACACAGAAAAAAAATCTGTCCACTACGGGTGATAGCTTGAAAATTTTTCTACATTATCACGGTTTTTTTTAGCATTTTTTTAGATTTTTAAAAAATGCCGTTTAAAAAAAAACATTTTTTTTTTAAATCCATCACGTAAAACACAGAAGAAAAATCTGCCCACTACGGGTGATAGCTTGAAAATTTTTATATATTGCTACGGTTTTTTCGGAATTTTTTTAGATTTAAAAAAAATGGCGATTTTTGAAAAAAAAAATTTGAAATAAGGGATGTTTGGAAAAATCTGAAAAAAATATGAGGGTGTATTTTAGACCCGATCATATAAAAAGAAATCAAATAAATCCGAGAGGGTCAGGGTCACGGGCTTACACACTTGGGCTGGAATGACACACGTAGCTTTTTTATTGAGGTTTTTTTTCAATCAAAATTTTGCTTCAACGGACTTTATTCGAAAACTTTTCCATAGAAATTATATTCCACATCGAAATGGAGGGTTTTTTATTTCAATTCTTTTTAATGCGTTTCAATTTGAATTTATTCCAATTCACTTTTTGTTCATATCACTTATAACATTACGAATAATGTACAAATATCGCAGGAGGTTTTATTCGAAAAAATATCTATCGTTAAATTCTGGGAAATTTTAAGGAAATAATAAATAATACACATTGTGAAGGGCATGGTTTTTATTCTGAACAATATTTTGACGAAAAAAAAAAATAAAAGGTTTAAAATAAATAAATAAAATAAAATAAAAATTTCAAACATTTTTGACGTTAGAAAACATGTTTTTGGCATTACTCTTCCAGGTGTTACCTATTTATTTCTAGACTTTTTGCTCAATTCCACCATAGATGAATTTTTAAATCTGAAGAAAGCCCAAATCAAATTTTCTATTTTTTGTTATATTTTTTAATTCGGGTGGTTTGTTGTAAATTTCAATTATAATGAAGAACATCGCTTAGGAAATTGAAAAAAATGGAAAATTTATTTTGGTCACACTAGAATCTTCAAAAAAAAAATCATAAACTGAATCCAAGTGAAAGTTGAAATTTGTTGCTTCTGTTGACTTGGAATGCTCTATTTAGGGAAAGCTGTCCAATAAGAAAGTTCTTCTGTCTTGGCTTGAATAAGAGACTCCAGTAAAATTTCATCGGACTTTGACCAAATCTTGTGGTTTTCTTTACATCACTTTTGCGAAATACATATTCAAGTATATCGTCCGTTGTCGATGTCACCGAAGCGTGGTCACTGTGCCTGCAACTCCACAGAGAATAGCTCACTAGCCGGGATTTACAAAAAATTACAGACCACAATTCTCTCACGAATATACAGATGTGCATGCAATATCGAGAGAAAATAAAAGCAATGGACTCTTGCATTGTAACAGAACGTGAAAACGATCGAGAGGTGAATGCGGCAATCCTCGATCGCGAAAAAAATAAATTTTCTCCGATTTTTTTCCCTTCACGATTGAATTTCGCGAGTTACGCGAGAGTTTCCTGGCGCAATTGCGCACGCACACTTGAGTCCAGAATTATTTTTGCGAAATCGCGGTTAATGGGAATTTAGTACATTGAAAATCGACACCATGACTTCGTTAGATCGAAACAAAGCTAATCTATTTTTAATCAATACATTTTTCATTAACTTTATGGAATCCAAACAGCAATATTAAGATGACAATTAAAAACTACCGAATTGTCGCACAGACTCTATCTGATGAAAATAGACTCTGAGTCTATTTACATGAATAGTGATAATTAAATAGTGAGAAATTTGAATGGAAATCTGTAGTTCAATGTGTGAGAAATAATTTGGAGGGAGACAAAAATATTGTGGAATATGTCATGATAAATGTCCTTTTCTGTCCAAGTTGTGGCAGAGCTCGTGAGGCGCATTTGATGATCCTGCGTTGAAAATCCTTCGGGGATATTTGCGGCTTAGAGACAACATCGAGGATCTATAATCGGGAAAGTATCGATAATTTGCACCTGTGAAGTTCCTCGAAGCCTCGATCTACGAACAGGTCGCGAAAATCGTTAAACTCTTTTGAAAGACCCATTATAATAGTGTGAGGGGCGGGGTGGGGGTTGCTTACATTCGAAAGGTTTTAAGCCGACAAAGACGCTGTTTGTCACGATTAAATAAGAGTATGTTTAGGAAGAAAAAGGCGAGAAAGGTATAGCAACAGCGAGGTATGTAATCGAATAGTGCCGGGCATTTACCTTCTTGCTGATTACTGTGGAATACAGAGAGTGAGAGAGAAAGAGAAAGAGAGGGAAAGAAGTAAAAAAAGGAAGAGTATAGCCCCGACCTCCGACAAATTACCGAGCGCACGATCCCGCGCGTGAGATTCGCCTGTTATTCTCGCGCGACGGCGCGAAAAATCGTGCTGCATCGACGAGATTCTCTTTCTCTCTTTCTGGTCATTGTGCAATCTTAAACGAGGCGTAGGAGAGACGCGAAGAATAATTGTTTCGATATTCTTCGTTGAGTGTACCCGTCTCGCGTTTTTTTTTTATTTTTATTAAAAAGCATATACCTCCCCAATCTAACCTTACAAACTCTGATCTGATCGAAACTAACCTAACGGATCAGAACTAATCGAGCTTAAACCTACTTTGACCCTTTCAGAACCAACTCCAATCTGGAATCCAGAGTCCAATGAAGTCTGGACTCCATCTAATTCCATTAAAACTGCTTTAACTCGAGCTAAGCTGCCTTAACTAAGCTAAGATCTAACTAAATCCGACACAACTCATCTTAACCCTGCTTAAACTTGTTCAAGCCATCCAGAACCAACCTCAGTGGGTCCAACAGAATCTAACCCCTCATTAGGGTTAATGACTATCGTATCTGACCTCACCTTGACATAAACCAACATCCAACTTGATCTAATCCAGTCTAATCTCCTCAATATTCATTTAAGTTTAATATTCTTCAACCAACGAGTTAGGATTTTTTATCCGGACACTAAAACAGAGCGCATTCTCCTTTTGTACAAGGTCTCATAATTCAGCAGATCGCGAACTTTTTTTCGTTTGTATCGCAAGGTAACGATACAAAAGTGTATCTCAGCGAGTGAAACCATGAGATGGCAAACAATAGCCCATCGAGTCGTTTACAGTTATTGTTGCAAAGCCACTGTTTCTCGATCACGATCTTTCTCTTCCAGTGAGATCGCGGAAACCTTTCGTCACCTAAGCCTCCAGCTAACTCTGTATGTGTGTTCACGGTATGAGCGATTTACTCTTTGACAATATTGGGCTGTGTAAATCGATGTTCTAAATGTGAATGAGGTGTATTAAGGTATGTTTAGAGTCAGCTGATGTGCCCTTATGGAATAAGCGTGCATACTTTATGGACTTTAAAGGTACGGGTCTATACATTAGGTCGTAAATTTCAACCCACTGTATGTCGATATTACATTCTCAACCTGAAAACGTTGTTTAAATGTTTCGGCTGCGGCTGAAATATCGAAATCCTGGTGGAAAAATGCATCGGCAACGAGAAAGACACTCGGAGAGCGCGTGTCCAGGTGAAATTAAAATGTCCGAGGCGAATAGTGGATAGAAAAAATTTGCTGTAACAGTGGGGATCGTTGAAATTTCGTTGACCGCAGAAAAATGCGATTCCACATCGTGTTGGGTGTAGCAGAGTGTAAAATACAGCTCTCTAATATTTCTCTGGGTATTGAAAAGTGCGTTAGCGTTAAAATCACCCTAGCGAGACAGACGTTGGTCAATAACACGAACGGTACGGATCAGCATGTACTTTTTCGTTCGACAATGCGCGTTTTTGCACTAATTAATCGACCGACCGGTGAAATGTTTTGTTTTCTCAAAATTTCACTTGTCTCAGAAAGTTTAGTCATCATGGTTAGAGGCTCAAAGCGTTTACAGTCCAGAGTCTAAAAAACAGAATAAAGACAGGCTTTTCAAATCAATTTTGTAATTGATACAGATAATGATTTTCAGTTAAATGATTAATTGATGATAATTCTTGTTCCAAGCAATTTACAATGCTTAAAAAAAGCACAGAGTGCTGCTAAGTTTTTTTTAGTAAGATTTTTAGTCCAGAGTTGTGAAAATAGTAATGTAAAAGTAATGCACTACCCATTACCTTGAACAATGTGTATTGGATAAGTTTTCCATTACAAATTACAAAAGTAACGCGTAATGAATGAATGTTCTATTACAAATCAAAAAGTAATGTGTAATGTATGTATGTTCCATTACAAATTACAATTGATAAAAAAAAGTACTTTGTATTGGAGAATATTTCATTACAAATTAGTGTGTTTTACCAGAATTTTGAGCCGGTACCTACTATTTTGTTTCGAGTGAAATAAAATAATAAAAAAGTAATGTGCAAGTTTCTAATGTGAGCACAGTAATTTTTCTATTTGTAATGGAATATTCTCCACTACCAATTACTTTTTTTTAAATTGTAATTTGTAATAGAGCATTCATCAATTACACACTACTTTTTTATTTGTAATGGCACATGCATCCATTACACATTACTTTTTTATTTGTAATGGCACATGCATCCATTACACATTACTTTTTTATTTGTAATGAAGCACGCATTCATTACACATTACTTTTGTATTTTGTAATGGTACACTTATCCATTTCACTTTATAATGCATTACTTACAACTTTGTTTTAGTCAAAGTGTTAGTTTAAAAAATTGATATAAAATCAACGCTACATCCAATTGAATATATCTTGTGCCACATCGTAAATAATATAAAGAATCTCTTGTAGGAATTTTATTTTATTGAAATCGATTCAGTAGATCTCAAGGTTGCTTTTTGACCAGTTAGAAGAAAGTAGTTTCGAGAAAAACGCAAATAAAAACAATGCTTCAATAATTCTTTATTCTAATTTAAGGGTAATGAATTATTCTTAAATAATAAATTAAGTCAACAAGAAAATTTGATTTTTTTTATCTGAGGGGACTCCTAAAGTCATTGATGATAAGCTGAAGGTTAGCTGTAAAAGTACCTGTAATTCTTCATCGAAGGTTTACAAAAATCACCAATAATCAAAATTAATAATTGTGCCTCTAGTCTTCGGATTCAGCAGTATTCTGAATTCCACAGTCGTCTAGAAAATTTGATTTGTCAAGGAAAAATTTGTTCCAGACGCTTCAAAAATTCATAGTTCTCTAAGAAAAATTAACCATTACCACATCAGACACTTTGCTACCCTAACCTTTAATTAGGGGTCACAGATACCCTTCTTTCTTATTCCAGTACATCCTGCACTTCTGACATCCTCCCAGACTTGCGCTTCATTCGACAATTTTACATAACACAATCAAATTTCCAATCTTGTGATAACACATCCCAAAATAATCATTTCCAAGTCTGCTTTTTTCTTATTATTGCCCAGATAACCTCAATAATTTTTTACCACCAAAAAAACGAGTCCTTCGATTCCTCAGACAGAATCAAAAAGGTACCAGACTTACTTCGCTGCAAACCTCATGGAATCACTATGTAATACCGGTTTCGAATATTTTGGGCCCTATCGACCAAGACTTTTAACTGTTTATCCTCATACTTTGCGGCGTCGAGTCTCTTGGCTCACAAATTTCACCTCCCGCCTTCTCTTTTCAATCCTGTCCGTGAAAAAGGAATCTCGTAGCGAACAATGCAACGCTTTTTGCGATGTCTCTTCTCTCGCGGGATACACGATCCCGGCATATTGCACGTCGATTTACCGGATCAGCACGCGGTTGCATTCCAGGGGCCCGACTCAAGGCCCAACGCGTCGTCGAGCTTCGCGGTCCACGGAGCTCGCGGCAAAAGTCACCGTTGCAATGTTTCACCAGAGGGTCTCTCCGCAATCCCCAGCACGAGACTATCACGACGACACGTGCAATTCCACTGGGAGAACTCTGGTATCCTTCGTCACGTGAGCGCCGATCACGTTTTCCATCACCGCATTGTATGCATGTAGAGTTTATATATGGCATACATGTACATGATAATAGTTGATCTATCGTGCGATTCGTGGGAGAGGCTTCGTCTTTGGCACGAGGTCGAGGGTTATTAGCCGCACCTGCATTAATATACATCGATGTCTTAATGCCAAAGGGGCATCGTTTCCAAGTTTCTGGCTCAGAAGGCAGGACCTTCTGACTTTGAGGGACCGGAAACGTGCCATAAGGATCCTGTAAGTTCGCTCGTGTTGGCCATGATTTCATAATAAATGAGTGAACGATGCAGCGGATAAACAATTTGCC
This sequence comes from Alloplasta piceator, assembly GCA_946863875.1. Taxonomy (NCBI): domain Eukaryota; kingdom Metazoa; phylum Arthropoda; class Insecta; order Hymenoptera; family Ichneumonidae; genus Alloplasta; species Alloplasta piceator. The sequence continues at coordinate 7,743,023 of OX333072.1, read as the reverse complement.
AAACTTTTTCTTGCTGATTCAAAAAAATTAGTTAGTATTATTCGTATTAATTGAATCAATTCCAATTTTTTTTTCTGATGTAACAGAAATTCCGGATAAACAATTTGCAGAACTTTTTGTTGGTGATTAAAAATAATGAGTGAATATTATTTTTCAGCAATTGAATCAATTAGTCAATTAATTGAATGAACAGTCATCTTTTTTTTCCTCGACATAATTCTTGGATAAAATGACATAATGGAAGAGACTCATTGTACAATCGGTCGGATTGATATGAAAAAGAGAGGAAAACGTAACGAGCACGGTGATTGTGGCATGAGGATCGGCATGAGGATCTGATTAGAAGAATGATTGAATATTATTCTCATTGATTGATTCAATTCCAATTTCTTCCTGCTGAATCGGGAAGCTCAATTTCAATTCTGGGTGAACAATTTGCAAAACTTTTTGTTGGCGATTTAAGAGAATGAGTGAATATTATTTTTCATTAATTGAATCAACTCCAGTTTCTTCCTGATGAAATGGAAAACTTAATTCCAATTCCGGATAAACTATTTGCAAAACTTTTTGTTAGTGATTAAAGGGAATGAGTGCATCTTATTTCTCATTAATTGAATCAATTCCAATTTCTTCCTGATAAATTGAAAAGCTCAATTTCAATTCCGGGTGATCAATTAGCAAAATTTTTTGTAGTTCAGTTAAGAGAATGAGTGAATATTATTTTCCATTAATTGAATCAACTCCAATTTCTACTTGATGAAACGGAAAGCCCAATTTCAATTCCGGATAAACAATTTGCAAAACTTATTGTTGCTGATTAAAAAGAATGAGTTAACATTATTCGTATTAATTGAATCAATTCCAATTTCGTCTTGTTGAAACGGTCAACCTAATTCCAATTCCGGATAAACAATTTGCAAATTTTTTTTTGCTGATTAAAAAGAATGAGTAAACATTATTATCATTAATTGAATCAATTAGTCAATTAATTGAATGAACAGTCATCTTTTTTTTCCTCGACATAATTCTTGGATAAAATGACATAATGGAAGAGACGCATTGTACAATCGGTCGGATTGATATGAAAAAGAGAGGAAAACGTAACGAGCACGGTGATTGTGGCATGAGGATCGTTAATTCCGACGTCAAAGTGTGAGAAGAACGTGTGCGCACTCAACACTGAGAATTATACGACGCGGTTATCGCGAGCACTGGATCGTTGGTGGTGTTTCCTTTTTTCTTCATTTTTTTTCATGTCTTTTCATTTCTCGACGCCAGTCCGAAGAAAATTTACGATCTTCCGGACATGGGGGAGTCGTTTTGCACGTGAGCGAGCGAAATGCTCTCTCGCCAACGCCAAGTAGATAAACTCCCCGAGGCTGCGTAGTACAGTAGCGCATGTATATATTAATCCGCGTGTTGACGCGTTAAAGTCAGAATTTCCTTGCGGCGAGAACGATCAGAGTCATGCTGAATCTCCGTATAGCGTCGCATATCGATCGCCGATTGTCAAAAGGTCTAATTTAATGGCTTTTGCACTGCGAAATTCGATGAGATACGTAATTTTGACTTTTTGCAATCATTCTGTCAAAGATGTCACGATTTTTTAACTCAGCACGTTTGCAGAAAAACTACGGACATTTTTTTTGCTGAGTGTGCAAAAACTTGACTGAATGTTAACAAATTTCAGTGTAAGAAAATTGTTCTGAGTTCGTCTTGAAGAGTCTACTTTTAGCTACAAATAAAAAAGTATTCCGAAAAAAAATTGAAAAATGAATTTGGAGAATTTTGAATTTTTTAAAATCGTGCAACATTAAATTTTTGGTTCAATTTTTTTTATATAATACCTTTTACTGATCTTAAAAGATGCTGAAACTTTCAGGATCTTTTAATTTTTTAAATAAAAAAAATACCATCCTCAAAATTTCAGGATCTTTTGAGATCAGTCCAAGGTATTATATAAAAAAAATTTAACCAAAAATTTAATGTTGATCGTGGATTTATACAATTTAAAAACATTCAAATTCTCCAAATTCATCATTTTTCGAATCTCAAATTTTTTCGGAATATTTTTCAAATCTTCAAATTTTTTTTTCATAGCCACAAGTATACTCAAGACGAACCCAGAACGATTTTCTTGTAACTGTAATAGTTTTGGAGATATTTAAAAAATAAACTTGAAAGATTCAAAAAATTGTTACGTTTTAATTTTTTTCCTTTGGTAGAACTTCTTTTTATTAAAACCGAAAACTTCTGATCAAATTTCATCGAAATTGAAATGGACCGATTCCAACTCTTGGTCGATTTGAAATGGAATGACCCAGATGATGTAGAATCAAAATTCACAGAGTTCCAGGCTCTTATATCGACACCTATTAATAATTCGCTTTTGAAATTATGAGTGCATTTTTATCGAAACTGCGTTTTCAAAGTCAATGAGCAAAATATTTTTGAAACTATAATGGATCGATCGGTCTGAAATTTCTGAAATTTTTTGGGCTTTTCTAGATTCATACTTTAGTGTTTCATGAAAAGATAATTTTTTCGATGGATGATATTTGAATTGATTAATGAAAAATGCGCATTTATGTCGCAACAATCGAGTCATTTGAAAAAAATAGTCTTTCCGGAACATCGACTGTAGCTCTCTTATAATTATATACTTCTGCATCAAAAAATTACCAATTGTCTTTTGGATTGCACTTTTTGAAATACAGAATTTGCTGAAAATGTTTAATTATGGTTTTCTAAGAAAAACATTCGTAAAAATAGGATTATTTCAGTCACTGAACTAGTTTGTGACTCTTCAATCCATTGCTATTCAAAAAAGAACTTAGAGCATTCAAAAAATGGATGCATACAGACAAATATCCATTAATAATGCAGAACAAAATATTAGCCATAGTGATCTATACATTATATCAGTAAAATGGGAATGTTTCGGCTCCAACGCCTTCGAACCCTTGCCTTAGTCGATTAATCAAAGTATAACCTAATATATTATAAAAACTTGCAATAAACAACAAAAGCACTGAGAGGTTGACCTAGTTACAGACTTCTAGAACTTTAACGTCACAATTGGTAATTACTAATCGATGTCATCACCATTTTTGGCAATCTTCCAACTTTGAATTGTCTTTATCGAATGATTCTTCGCTCATAAAATTACATAATTATTTAATTACATAATTATGTAAATAAATAAATATAAATAATATATAATTATAACTTTACCAATAAAGTTCTCTCATCCCTAGCGCAGCTCATAAAAGTTTCGAATCTTCTGAAAATGCATTTCGCGAGTTCCATTCCCAAGATAACATGATATATTTTTTCAAAACGTAACACATGGTCCATTATACCGCGCTATCGCATACAATCGAATATTTCGCATCTCAAAGATCGTGAATTTGCGAGTTATGCTTTATTTAACGGTCCATTGTCCGAGTGTTTCGATAACACCTGTGCGAGGTCAACAGCAGCTTTCTATGAAGGTAACGCTGCCGCCATTCGATATTTTTCACCTGCCGAGAAAACGGAACCGGGGTGCTCAAAGTGCCGTTACAATGACGCTCGCAAAAGAGTTACGAGCTCTTACGATGTAACTCTCCTCATCTTTACGGATCGGGAGGAACGGACCTCACCACGTAACGCACAATTTCCCCTAAAAACGAGCGTCTAAATTGTTCGTTTTCGCGCCAAAAGGCGGATCGTGGTGTACTTTCAAAACCATAAAAGGGGTCAGGTACCAAGAAAAATCATACAGTTGAGTGAAGGATTATTTATTACATCGCGTGAACATGGGGGCCGTAACTTTTACGATACGCTGGTCGCAAGGTTGAGTAACGATTATGCAAGAACGAAAAGATGAAAAATATTAACCACGTTTAATCGTTTTTTAAAAGTAACGACAATTAACCGCGAAAACGAACGAGTTACGAGCAAGAAGATTTGCCATCTATTGACGTGCTCTCAACGCTTTGTTTCTCACATTTATGGACGTACCAAAGTACCATTTTATTGCCCAAAGACAGGAGAAATCCAAACAAACGAAACCACTAAAAAAAATTGCGCAATCTCTAATTCCTTCTGTAACAGTGTTGTGTTTTCAAAAGTTGCTCAAGCTTCGTTGTTTACCGATTAAAATCGCACGATTGGCGTGCAAATTTCCAATTCCATTGAGGAATCGATCTCATCGATCAATAACTCAATCGAGGACAATAATACTTTACTCCCGATGTCGTCTCCTGGGAAGAGGAATGCCAGAGATCGGGGTCCATATCTGAGAGTTGCGCCGATAATGGCGGATAAATCTTGGCTATTTTCCCAAGATGCATCGCCATAACCTTCCTTAACGTTGGATTCAAGAAAGAAAGACGAGAAAGAGCGACGACGTTGACCTTTTTGCAAGAGCCGATCGCGAAATAAACGCCAAGTTTTTCTTGTATCAATGACTCAACATCAACGAGACTCTGGATCTATTGGCATGAATATCAAATACGCCATTTTGATTTTCAACTATCGATCTGACGTTGCCATTGGTTTTCGCTCTTTACCGATCGAAGATCTGCCAATACTGCCGTGTGGAATCTTGATTCTCAATGGCAACAATTTCAAGTTCTTTGTAATTTAATTGTTTACATATTACCCCGGAATTTGTTATTGGGATGAAGTAAATATATTTTTGATAGAAATATCATTCTTCAATGAGAGCAAATATGAAATAATTTAAAACAATGCACAGTTACTATACGTGAATGTGCGGGCTACTGAAATATCAAACCCATTTACTTCAGTCAAGTAAATGAAAATTTGAATCAAGCCTCCGACTACGTGGTTCCGAAAATTGAACTGTTTCGTCAAACTCAATAATTGCTTGTACTCATACAGGTCATACGTTCGATTAATTAAATACTTTTCTCAAATGATTACCAATCTTTGGTGCCGTGTATGGTTCCAAAGAAGTTAGAAAATGCTTTCTCTGGATCTAGAAAATGCTCATTTGAATGGAACATGCTATCAGTTTCTTCCAAACCCAAATCTATTGGTCCAATTAAATATTGTTTTAGACCACCCGTGCAGAATTGTTTATTTTTTCCATATATTTATCAGTTGTTACGATGAAAATCAGTTCCATATTCATAATTGATAGTTTCTATGGGTCGAGTGACAAAAAAAAAATTTAAGAACAAAAAATCGCCCCCAGTGGGGTTTGAACCCACGACCCTCGTTTTTACGCATATCCTCAAATTCAACATGAATAAAATTAAAAAAAAAAAATAGATAATTTGAAAGTTCATGGATTTTTCCGGATAATTTAGTTTTTTTGCATATTCGCGGACCCTCGAATATGTACGAGACCAGACTGGGATTTGAAACCTTCCTACCTATCGAGCCTACCTAACGACCTAAGACTGGGACGCTAACCACTACACCACCGACTACTTTTAATATACTAATGTAAATATCTTATTTATAGAACACAGGCCGAGAAATAAATATGAACCAAAATAGTATTAAGAATTAATTTTCATTACCCGAAGGCCATTTTTTGGTTCAACTTGTCTTTTAACTTAATTTTCAAAAAATCAAATATTGATTCAGACGAATAATAATATCAATAATAATAATAATACTAAAATAAGAATACCGTGTCATAATAATACATAACTTTTTCTTGTACCGGTAAGGTGAAAAACTTAAATGACTTACGTCAAAAAATGTTGGTTAATTCAATCACAAATTTTTCATATAAACAGCTAATAACTCGAATTTGGGTTGAATGAATTAAATATTGCGCCCACATACAATAATCAATTCAGATAAATAATACTGATATTTAAAATGAAAAAAATCCTATTTCAATATTAAATAATTTTTATTTTGCTTGATAAAACAGAATGTTCCGATGGATCATCCGAAGTAGTTCAATCAAGTAATTTTGTTGTTGTTATCCCAGGATACCAAGTCTTTGCATCAACGTATATTTTCTGGTACTAAAGGAAAACACAATTGATGTAAAAAATTTAAATTACTTGCTTACAGTATTTTTAGTTTATCCAATCAAAAATATTAAATATTCGCAACTAATAACTCCGGTTGATGTTGACCAAATAAAGTATAACGTTAAAAAATATTAATTATTTCCAATTAATATTTGTGCCTTGCTGTTCGTAGAAATCCTGTATTCAAATGAAATAACTGTAACTACTATCAATGAATTAGATTATTTTGACCAAACAACTGCTACCAAGAAAATAACTTACTGAGCGTAATTTCTGTTTTTATTAAAGGCAAAGAAAAATCGGTTTGTCTCAAGTAAATGCCACTCAAGTAATTTCGTTTATTTGGATCAAATAAATTTTTTTTAAAGTGTATCATCATTCCCTCTTTCCCTCTCTTTCTCTCATTAATTCCCTCAATCGATCTCGAAGCGCCGTTCGTTCTACTGATTGATTACGATCGCCTTCATCGAGTTAGATTTAATTACACGCCGATCACGAATATATAACGAAGCTATGTCAAAACGAACGACGATGTCGTAAATCAAAGGCGTGAAACTCAAAGTGGGAGACGCAGAGAACGATTAATAAATCTGTGTGAACCAGTAAAAGAGGGAGAAAGAGAGAAACTTTTGTTCCTCTCTTGAAAATGAAAAGTGCCACATAGCGACTAATTATTGGTGTTTTTGATTGACACAAGCAATATCTTTCGACACCTTTTTCTCTCCCTCGATCTCTCTTTTTTCCATTGGCGGCTTCACGCTCAAGTTAATAATGAAAAATTCGCACTTTGCCTTTTTTTTAAACTTCTGGACCCACGCCGACGCTTTATATAAATGGAAAAAAAAGAAGAAAAAAAAACCCATTCTTTAAAATTGCCTCTGCGGCTGTCACGGTATTTCGAGCTCGAGATGCCGGCTCATTTATTTCTTTCCTCTCTCATTTAACAGCGCTAATGGAACACCGAGAGCAGGAGAGCAAAAGAGAGAAAACACGACGGCATATAATGCTGCATTAGCGAGATAATTTATCGCTTCGTTATTGTTATTCCATTGGCGGGAGACACACGTGAGATTACAATCGAGAAGTTGGGCCGATACAGATGGAAAAGCGGACTTTGAAAAAGCTTCATGGCGGCGGGTTAATAGGTTGAGACTCGAATCGTTATTATAAAAATAATAATAATGATACAATATATTTATAAAATACACTAACATATGATATATACACACATATATGGGTCATTCCATGTCAATTCGACCAAAAGTTGGAATAGACCTCTTTTTAAGGATGTTGAGTCCTCCTTAAGGGTTAAAATGAAAAATGATGAGAAAATTCTGAAAATTTGGTATGTTTTTGTATGAAGTATTTAAGAGGTCGTGTAAAAATTTCACAACGATTAGGAAGCTCGTTATTAAAATATTAACATTTTGTTAAGAACAATTTTTTGAACAAATAAAAAAAATATTACCAATAAACTTCGTTTTGCTTACGTTGCTTTCAATATAGTGTAGATATTAAAAAATTGAGAGGTCAAAAAAAACTTATCGCAAAGTTATATCAGTTTCCATAAGACTACATTTAATTTAACTTAATTTGTTAATGTTAATTGTTCGATGACAAGCTTCCTAATCGTCGTGAAATTTTTACACGACCTCTTAATGATTTGGGACTCAACAGCCTTAATTTCGATGAAATTTGGTCAGAAGTTTTCTTTTATCATAAAACGAAGTTCTACCAAAGGAAAAAAATTAAAAATTTTGTTTCGAAAGTTATGCAGAATTCAAAATTTCACCATTTTTTAAATATTTTTAGTTTATTTTTTAAAGATCTTGAAGTTACAAAAAAATCGTTCTGGGTTAGTCTTAAAGAGTATACTTGAAGCTACGAAACAAAAAATATTACGCACAACATTTTTGAAAAATGATGAATTTTGAGAACTTTTAATTTTTTAAAATTGTTAAAATCCACGATCAACATTAAATTTTTGGTTCCATTTTTTTAAAATATAATATACCTTATACTAATCCCAAAAGATCCTGAAATTCTCAGAAAGGTGTTTGTTTGTAAAAAATATGAGTTTTTCAATTTTGGTAAGGAAATTTTTGTTTTTTTTTTCAACCAAAATTAGAATATTCATATTTTTGAAATACAAAAACACCTTTCTGAAAATTTCAGGATCTTTTAAGATCAGTATTATATAAAGGTATTTTCAAAAGATATGATATAAAAAAAATTAAACAAAAAATTTGATGTTGATCGTGGATTTTCACAATTTTTAAAAATTCAAAATTCTCCAAATTCATCATTGCCCAAAAAAAAATTTCGTAGCCCTTAGTATACTCTTTAAGACGAACCCAGAATGATTTTTTCGTAACTATAATACTTTTCGAGATATTTAAAAAATAAACTTGAATTTTCAAAAAAAAAATTAATCTTGTTCCTTTGGTAGAAATTTGTTTTATGATAAAAGAAAACTTCTAACCAAATTTCATCGCAATTGAAAGGGGTCGATTCCAACTATTGGTCGATTTGACATGGAATGACCCACATGTAATGTATATCTTATCGCAACAAAATCTTATATATCTTCACATACAAATATATTAAGTCGTCTATTTATTTTATAGTATTCTATCTATCACGTTGTTTTTTCGCCAATCGATCGTGACAAGAAATTGTGCACGATCAAGACACACCGAAGGCTGTTCGACTTTTCACCGTCACCATACTGATAAAAAAAAATCTCCACACTTTTTTTCATACATCATTCATGTTTCGTATCTTGAGCATCCAATTTGACCTATTTTACTTTCCATTTTACGAGAGTCTCGAACAACGATCCCTGAGGTAAATTACAATGCACTTTGCCAGATAACACCGCATGAGGGCTCGGTGATTCACATGATAATTGTAACGTTCTCGTTGCAAACGAGAATAGAGATTATTTCGTGAACGCTCAGGAGAGGCCAGAGAAAATGGTGAAACGAAGAGATCGAAAAGGCTCGCAGCAATGGAGAGTGTGCGAGAGCCTGGAGAAACGACAAGATCAAGGGAATCTGGTTTCTGGTCTGTCGCTCACTGTGTTACAGTTGTCTGTAAGTGTACACTCGACAAGTGTTGGCCGCGCGAGCTCGGTCATCCGTGTAAATTAAATTACTCAATTTGACTATCGGACAAACACGAAGTTATATCCACGATCTTGACGTACGATGACTCTGATTGTTTTGAAATAATGTTCAATGTTTAGTCTTCCTACTGACATTTTGACAATATTGGCTCATTCTTTTTTTTTTTTTATAATTTAATTATATTTTTAATCATTTACGGTCAAGCAACGCTGAAAATAAATTTTGTTAATGAAGGTCTTGCAGCAAAGAAAAAAGGATTTTTTTGTGATTTTTTATTTTGAAAAATGCTGACTATGTTTTTCTATGGAGTTTTATATTTAAAAACGCGGTATCTGAGAAACATTCGGTAATTTTTTCGTTAACGAAAATATAATTATAATGCAGATGAGGCAATCCACGTCAAGTCAGCCACCTCATTTTTTGAAATCGCCAAAAATCGCATACAAATTTTTAGAAAGTAGTTCCAACTATCAAGAAAATTTGTGATTTTTTTCAGATTTTTGAATTACATTCTTTAACCGGAAAAAAATACAAAAAATTTGTTTGTCCCATTTTGTAACTCGAAAATTATTCATCGTACGAAAAGAAAGAGGAACATAAAATTTTGGGTTTTCAACGTGCTTTTGACTGAAATTTTTCACAAACTCCTCCGAAAGCTTTACATGCCATTTTCGGAGCTAATAATGTTTTGATATTTTTTTTCTTAGAATTGACATCTTCGATTCGCCTGTAGTTTTAACAGTTTTTTACTCGATACATTTACAGACTATTGAAGAATTAGCATAGTGGAGAATCCATTATTTCAAATGCTTTTGTATTGATACAATCTATCATTATCGAGTGATTTAACGAAATACTGTGGATATTTATATTTTATCATTATTAATCGTAGACAGTGAAAAATAATAAAATAATCTCGTTTTGATACTGCGAAGACGATTCCAGGAATAAAGCAGTATTATTGCTTTATTCCCAAAAATCATGCCCAAATCGAACAAACAAAGTACTCATCGACCATAGAAACGTCGGTGTATCCAAAGAGGGTAAGTTAATTTTTTTTTGTAATCGAGAGACGCGAGTAGCCTTTGACTTTAATTTGAATAGATTTTATAGGTGTACATGGGTCCATTGATAAAGTTTATTAGAATGAACAAAAAGATATGTAAAAAAATAAAAATGAACAAAGCTAAAAAAAATTGAAAAAATACAAAAAATAAACAAAAATGCGGGCTTTAGAAAATATCTATGGATAGTTTCAACCCTGTTAATGCACAGAGAAATTTGTGTATTCATTTGGAATGAAAAACGTATTGGAAGGAATGGATTCTCCACTGAGCTAATTTTTTTATAGTCTGTAAATGTACCAAGTAAAAATCTGTTGAAACTACAGACAAATCGAAGATGTCGATTCTGAGGAAAAAAAAAACAAAACATTATTTGCTCCGAAAATGGCATATAGAGCTTTTGGAGGAGTTCGAAAAAAATTTCAGTAAAAAGGACGTTGAAAATCCTAAATTTCATGTTGTACTTTTTTTCGTACGGTGAATAATTTTCGAGTTACGAAATGGAACAAGAAATTTTTTTGTATTTCTTTCCGGCTAAAATATATAATATAAAAATCTGAAAAAAATCACGAATTTTCTTGACAGTTTCTTGACTTTATAAAAATTTGTATGCGATTTTTGGTGATTTCAAAAAATGGGGTGGCCGACTTGACGTAGAATGCCTCAGTTATAATATAATATATATAATTATAATAATAATATAATTTCTAATATAATTATATAATGCAATACAACTGATATCCAACAATTAATTCTCGAAATGGTCTTTTGCGATGAGCAGATCTATTTTAAAATAAGAAAATTCGAACACATTTCTAAAGGGTTGGAAACAGTTTCAAATTGCACTCAAAGCAATTTCAGATAGAAATTTCCGATTTGCCGTGCAATGGTACTGGGGAAACCATGATGCCACATTCCTTCGGGAAGAATAAATTGTAGAGTCGAGTGAGAGAGATTGGAGTTAACAATGTTCGTGATAGATGCACACTTACAGTGCGATATTCTTCCCATAAAACGTGATCACGGATCTTATCCCTCAGCCACGATCGACCTATACTTCAACTTCTGCAATACTGTAATGCACCATCCATTCTCTTCACGATCTTCTGGTATACGACCTGTTTTTTTCTTTACTCAAATGATTTCGTGTCCAGTTACAGTGGATCAAAAAAGTATTCGTACACTGCGTTTTTTGCCAATAACTTCATGGGTATACATGATATCGAATCCAAACTCATTTCGTTTAATACTCCATCAAGTATAGAGATAATCTGCAAATGAAGAATTTTTTCCTAGGAATAATAAAAGAATTATGCAAAAAAAACGAAAATTTTCGGGCAAAAAAAGTATTCGTACATTTACAATTGAGCTGCTGAACCTCGATACTGATTCACGCATGGTATGAACTCTGCGTAAAATGTGAACAAGTTTTGGTTTACACATTGGTTTTGACCTATTCTATGCGATAGTGGATCTTCAAGCTCTGAACAGACATGACGGCAAAGAAAAGCGAAATATCAATATCCATGCGAAATAGAGGGATTTTTCTTCGGAAACGCGGTGAAAGTTACCGAAAAATTAGTAAAGAACTAAATCTAAGTTTCACAATCATGCAATATATAATATAAAAATACAAAACAACAAACAGCACGGAAAATAAGCCACGAACCGGTTGACCGAGATCGAGAGCGTCGGAGTATTGTTAAAGAGGTTACAAAAAAACCGTTCACAAGTGCTCGCAGTTTAGCGAATGATCTCGCGTCAACATTAGGGAAGGTCGTCTGTCCCCAGACTATTCGAAACGTTTTGCATTCTGCCCAAATATACGGCAGAACTGCCCGGAAAAAATCATTAATTGATCATACAAATCGAGAAAAACGTTTAGGTTTCGCAAAAACCTGCAGAAATAAATCTATAGAATTTTGGAAACGTGTCGTATTCTCGGATGAATCGAAATTTAACATCTGCGGCTCCTATAGATTTATTTCTGTAGGTTTTTGCGAAACCCAAACGTTTTTCTCGATTCGTATTATTAATTGATGGTTTTTTCCGGGCAGTTCCGCCGTATATTTGGGCAGAATGCAAAACGTTTCGAATAGTCTGGGGACAGACGATCTTCTTTGATGTTGACGCGAGATCATTCGCTAAACTGCAAGCACTTATGAACGGTTTTTTTGTAGCCTCTTCAACGATACTCCGACGTTCTCGTTCTCGGTCGATCGGTTCGTGGCGTATTTTCGGTGCTGTTTGTAGTTTCGAATTTTTTTATTATATATTGCACTGTTGTAAAACTTAGATTTAGTTCTTTACTAATTTTTCGGCAACTTTCACCGCATTTCCGAAGAAAAACCACTCTATCTCGCATGGATATTGATATTTTGCTTTTCTTTGCCGTCATGTCTGTCCAGAGCTTGAAGATCCACTATCGCATAGAATAGATCAAGGGCAATGTGTAAACAAAGACTTGTTCACATTTTACGCAGAGTTCAGACCATGCGTGAGTCAGTATCGAGGTTTAGCAGCTCAATTGTAAATGTACGAATACTTTTTTTGCCCGAAAGTTTTCGTTTTTTTTGCATAATTCTTTTATTATTCCTGGGAAAAAATTCTTCATTTGCAGATTATCTCTATACTTGATGGAGTATTAAACGAAATAGGTTTGGATTCGATATCATGTATACCTATGAAGTTATTGCCAAAAAACGCGGTGTACGAATACTTTTTTGACCCACTGTATATATTTGTATGCGTTTGTTCACACTCGTCACTCTTGTCGATCATGAAATCAGCTGTTTAATTTACCAGACCGTTCTGAAAAGATTTTGGTTTTTAATGATGTTGAGTTCCAAACCGCGAATGATGAGAAAATTCTGAAAATTCGGTATGTTTTTGGATGAAGTATTTAAGAGGTCCTGTAAAAATTTCACGACGTTTAGGAAGCTCGTTATCGAACAATTAACATTAACAAATTAAATTAAATTAAATGTAGACTTATGGAAACTGATATAACTTTGCGATAAGTTTTTTTTTGACCTCTCAATTTTTTTATCTCTACAATATATTGAAAGCAACGGAAACAAAACAAAGTTTATTGATAAATTTTGTTTCTTTTTTTAAAAATTTGTCTTTCACAAAATGTTAATTATTTAATAACGAGCTTCCTAATCGTCGTGAAATTTTGACACGACCTTTTAAATACTTCATACAAAAACGGTAGCAAGTCAAGATAACCCGAAGACAAAATATCACGTCAAAATAACACCCGACAAAAAAACACGACGGAATAACACGACGACAAAATACCATAATTACGGAATAACACAACGACAAAATAACCCAATATAAAAATAACACAACGAGAAAACAACACACGATAAAATAACACGAAACATTTATGGCGATTGATTTCGATGAATTGTTCCATATCTGTATAGAAACTCTGCATGTGAGGTTTCAAACCGCACCAAAACCATAGAAACTCTACAACGAGGCAGAGAGAGAGGCAACCCTCGTTACTTTTGAAAATGCGCTCTCTTTTTATTTTCTCTATTACTTGCTAACAATCAATTATTTTACTAAAATAAGCCACAGTATTTGTAACTGCATATGTTAACTCTGCACTTCATATCGTAAATTACTATTTTTTCACTGCGTTGCTGAAAAAAAAAACATAAACAAGAAATGTAACGAAACAAGTAACTAATAAAGTAACGGATCGTTACTTTTCTGTGTTACATTGCTTTCTCATGATTTTTTCCAGAAATGTAGTTAAAAAAAGGTCATTTATTGTACAAACTGAAGTACTAACATATCCAGGTACAAATTCTGTAGGTTATTTTTGTAAAATGATTGATTATTACCATTTAATAGAGAAAATTTCAAAAGAACGCGCTTTCAAAAGTAACGAGGGTTGACATCTGTGCAACGAGGATATCCACTCCAGTAGCAAATTTGGGCTTCCCCCACCTGAACGCAAATGTAGACATTTACTAGTATTATTTAGAAGTGTCGCCCATGAGCTCGAATCAATCGAACATTCGTCGAATAGCTTATAGAATATTTAAGGGGTGCTGCTCACAACATTGAGATTTAAACTACTTTTTACACAAAATTGCATATTCAAATACGCATGAAAAATAAAATTACGATACGAGTGTTATTTTGGTGTATGTTATTTTACCGTTGGGTTACTTTGGAGGGTGTTAATTTAACGCTGTGTTATTTTGGAGTGTGATATTCAAACTTCGTGTTATTTTGGAGTGTGCTATTTTTACGTGTTATTGTATCGGGTGTTATTTTTGAATAGGGTTATTTTAACGCGTCACCACAAAAACATACCAAATTTTCAAAATTTTCTCATTATTTTTCATCTTAACCCTTAAGGAGGTTGAAGTAATGATGATAGAATTCAGAAAATTTGGTATTTTTTTACATGAAGTATTCAGGAGGTCGTGTAAAAATTTCACGACGATTAAGAATCTATTTATTGAGCAATCAACATTAACAAGTTTCATAGGGACTCAATATCCTTAAACAAAGCTAATGAGGAAAATGTATCAACTCGATTCGTATAAAATTGACAATGAACTGGGAAGAATGTTTTCCGGGTATAATTCATTCTCGTGTTGACGCTCTGTTTTTAAAAGGTTCAAAAAATCGTTTTTTATATGTTGGAAAAGCTTTGAAAACAGCAGAAGGAATCAACTTCCAAAGTTGGGAGCTTCAATATTTTTTTAAATAATAGTCACAGCTTTTTTTTGCCATGAAAGGGTTTATTTTATAAAAATTATATAAAAATGTCAGATCTATGACAAAAAACTTAATATAACATGAAAAAAATTGGATTTGAAGTCTAATTCTCATTCAAAGTTAATTAGTTCAAAAGAGAGTCGAATTTAGATCGGCTGAACCGTGCTAAAAATTATAAATTGCAAAAAATATTACAATAAATGTAATTCCATCCAAAAATTTGCCTAAAATTCGTCAGGTTCCGTTAATCCGTAAAATTAATAGAAAACTTTCTCTCCGCGTCGTAATTCAAAGTTCGAAAAAACTTTTGTAAGTTCTGGCTGGATGATTTTCAGCGAAGTATATTACTTTTCTCACTGGTTATTTTAGTCCTCGAACGTTAGCGGCTGATTAACATTCGATCGGGAGCTCCCCTTTAGCTATTTAAACGCCGAATGGAGAATTTCTCATAAATAAATAATGAAACTGATTGATACGCCGAACGGAGCGTATCAATCAATTTAATAATTAGAACTCCCACTCCTGGTATGTAAAATAGCATTCGTGGTCGCTGGAAGCTGTAAATCATCGGTGCTAGGAATTTCACGGCGTTTCAACGCCACCTCCTAATTCGGTCTTAATGTCTCGATTTTTCAATCGGTTATATATCACCGCTAGTCGTGAGTTATGTGATTCTGTCCAATTACAGATTCAGGATATGTCTGAATACACGATGAGGTATCAATTCTCCTTGAACAGGACGCAGTGTTCTCCACGCGCGCCGAGTCAAAAGGCGTTTTAACTCAACGACGCGTGAATAATCCATACCGGCTCTCACTGTAATACAAACACACGGACTTGCCTTCCAGTTGGTTACAATTTCTCGTAACGCACAATTTTATTCACCGCTAAAAAATCTGTTGATACACAGCTCAACGGCGATCAGCGGCTTCTGTTTTCATTGCGCGTCACAACTCAACGCGGAAAATCCAATAAAAATCCTGACCAGAAGCCATACGCTGTTTACACGGTGTCAAGAAACTGTTACTTTGGTATCAATGTCTGACAAACAAAAAGCCGCGAAGCTCAAACCGCTTAACGCTGAACGCAGCCTCGATAGAGTCCTTTTGCTCGGCAGCGCTTGTTATGAATGTATATTCATCGGTACCCACTAATTTATTCCACCTGAGTTGCTTTCGATTGTCCTGCTGTAACGAGCTTGAACTCGATGTTAGTTTGTAGCAGCTTGGTTCACATGTATGAGGCTTTCCTGGTCAAACCAGCGAATGTCCAGTTAATTTCATGACTGGACAATTTCTTCAATTTCGTGACTGATTTTTCGTGAGTTTGAAATGACTAATTTTTTTTTTAGATTCCCGCACACTGAGCAAAGTTTTTGTATTGTTTTCAATTTAATATTGTTTGCAGAATAAAAACATCTGAAATAGTTATAGATGATAGGGGTCAGGTGTCCAAATATTTCTGACGCATTCAAGATTTGGACTCGGATTTTTGTGGATTTTTGTTTAAAAGTAGAATGGATGTCTCATTTTCTGATTTTATACCGGTACTCTGGTGTAGTGGCTAGCGTGCTCGCCTCTGAACCAGAGCATCGGGAGGTCCTGGGTTCGATTCCCTGTGCCGTAGTTTCGTCGAGAAAATAAAAATATGGGCGTGACAAGCTCCAGATATATATATGTGGCATACACAAGTACTCGTACAGGTGTAAGTCACATGTATATAGCTGTAGTCCATGTTTACAATTTCTCGACGAAACGTGACGTAGCTCCGGCATCGGAAAGCGAACTCAGGACCGGCTATAGTGACACAGGTTTTCCGCAGTTTCCCTGTGTCTATGGAAATTAATTTCCATAGCAAATGCGCTATAGAGGGGGAAGTCGGATGCGGCCGCATGGGGATCTGGTTACTGATCCGGACCAGATCCTCAGGGGGGACTGGCTACTGACCCGGGCCGACCCTGTAATAGGCGAAAGCCTCTAAACGGGGGGAAATGCACAATAAAAAAAAAAAAAAAAAAAAAATTTTCTGATTTTATGAATGATTGATGCAATCTGAGATGACAAATGGGGTGTAATTAACAATTACAGAATACTCAGAATGCTTAATGCAGCGTCATGCTTAAAAGAAGCTTTAAAAGAAGCTTTTTCGAGAATTTTTTTTTACAAGCGAAAAGATCAAGAAAGCCCAGTAAATTTTGCAGTATATTTCAAAGTGTACTTCAAATGTACACCGAGAAAACAATGTACCAGGATTTGTTAACTGTTAACGAGTGTAAAGTTGAATATGGCGAAATGGATTATTTTTTAACAGTCAAGAAATTATTACACAAATAAAATATTTCTTAACGACTAACAAATTTTGTATCAGTTTAGGAATATTTGAGTAAAAGTGCCAGCTTAATATATTTCTTTACTACAAATAAACCGTTTTCTTAGTGTATAAAAAAAAAATTTCAACATGAAGCAGTAAATTACTGCAGATATTTTTCTTATGAGTGAACTCAAAAAGAAAAAGAAAAAAGAGAAATGTTGTAATTATAATTTGCTCAGGTTTAAAAAAAAATCTGTCTAAAAACCATTTTAAGTGCTTTTAAATTTGATTACAAAGGTATTCCAAGTGGCTTTTTTTAGTTTGATTTTGAAAAGAAGAAACTTTGATTCGATTCAACAGGTTATTTATTTTGAAAATACTTGGAATTAGCATCTGTAATTATGTACAAATAATCTTGGATAGTTTATCTATGAATTCAAGTAATAATGATAACAAGATTCCTTGGACCTTCAAAGCAGGATCCTCCCTTAAGGGGTTAGGTCACTCTACAGACCAAAATGGGCATATTTCATTTTTTTTCGGCGGAACCCTAAAATAAATCGAATTTGCAAAAAAGAAAATGGCGACTGTGCAGCATTTTTCCGATAACGCCTTTATTTCTGGAAGGTCGATGGCCGTACCAACAGCTCCTATAAAATTTTTAGTTACGATGAGGCTCCAAAGTTTTTTCGATTATATATAAGAGTAGCTATGGAAGTACAGCGCTCGCCATTAATGCTTGCAAATCTTTAAAAGATTCTTTCCAAGATTCTAAGACTCTTTCCAAGATTCTAAGATTCTTTCCAAGATTTTAAGAATCTTTTCAAGATTCTTTCAAATATTCTTTCGAAGATTTTTTCAAAGATTCTTCGGAAGAATCTTGAAAAGAATCTTGGAGAGAATCTTGAAAAGATTCTTGGAATCTTGGGAAGATTCTTAGAAACTTAGAAAGATTCTTTTCAAGATTCTTTCAAAGATTTGCAGGCATTAATGGCCAGCACTGTACATAGGATTTTTCGATATGTTATTTTTGTTAAAGATGGCGCGTTTCTAAATAAAAAAGTATAAAATTCTATGAGAAAATCATCAGTAAATTGTTTATGCAAAAGGCACTATGCGATATATCGAAAAAATGCTACGTACTACCTTGGAGAACGTAATGATAAATGTACAGTTAAAATTTCAAATGAATCGGTTGAAATTTGTTTGAATTATGAGTACCGCCAACTTAAAAAATGTTGTTTTGAGATAAAAGCGTTTTAAGTTTGCAAAAAGTTCGCTGCAGATGAAGAGGGGTTAAACTGGAATACGAAAATCGAGTACTCAGGGATTTTTCACGCACATAATCTTCTGGAATATAATTTTATACATACTAAGCTACCTTTTTACCGAAATTTTTCGAAAATCCTAGAGTGGCCCAACCCCTTAAGACGGGACAGAATCATCGAATTGTCATCGGAAAAAAATTAAATCCATCTGATGTCTTTTAAAATTTTTACTATACAAAGTGGACTTGAGAGATAATCTTGACACAAACAATAGAGGAATGCCTCATATATATTAGTATATAGTTAACGATCGCTCGAAGTGACGGAGTCACGTATGTATGCTGTATACATTGCACCGGCTGTTGAGAGTAACGGGTACACCTTTCTAACGCTCGTTGCTTTTTTCTATTTCCCCCCTCCACCCAGCATTGCGTTTGAATCATTTATCAAGAGGTCATCGCGATAGGTGAATCAATGTCGTGGGATTCCTACACGATGCTGTACGATTAAAGAAGCTCGGCGGTCGCACGTATCGAATTCTCGTGATCCGATCGTCAAGATGATTCATAAAGTCGTCCAATAAGTGGACGTACTCATGTATATATTTATATACAGATTCACCTGGACATCCGAAGATGTATGGTGAAGTTTTAACAAGCCAATTAACCGCGTCTATAGCGAATCACGCGCTTCTACGCACGTCCTTCTCCTCGTGATCCACTTAAGCCGCGCATGACGAGTAATTAGTCTCCTTTGCTGTATAATAAAACACTCTCGTGGGGATTATGGCACTCGGTGAAGAGACCTTTTTAACACCCTTCGTTGATGTGTCTGCTTTGATCCATCGATGGGACAAACGCCGATCACATGAAACTGACTGAGTGGTGTTTTGCGTCACGTTCGCACATTGGCGTGACGCGATGATCTACTTTGGTTTTTAACCCTGATCTTTACGATCTTGGAGAGATTGCGAGAAACTTTACGCATAAACGCATACGGTGAGATCCATGATTTTGAAAAATCAATTTTTTTTTCTGCATATTATTGAAGCTTAGACCTTTAAGAATATTTCCTTGAAAGGAAATTTTTTAATTTCAATAATCTACGGAGTTATAGCTATTTTAGTGACGCAGCAACTTATAGACGTTTTTTGCACAACTCCTTTTCTCAACAGAGTTGACATGATATTTCAAGTTCTACTCAACCGATTTACTTCAAATTTTTTAACAATCTTCAATGTATAACTCTCTATCGCCCCTACCACTTTCGTATCAAAACTATTTGTTTACTATTGTAAAAAAATTAAAAACTCTATAAAAAAGAGTCGGAAAACGCTTTTTTTTTGTTTAGACACAGCCGCCATATTGCAGAATTTTTTTTTCCGTTTTCTCTGAGGTAGAGGCTATTACGAAATTCTTACTAATTAAGAATTTTTTTTAAATTTTATATCGGGTAGCTAAAAAGATTGCAATCGTGTCAACCAGCATACCCTTTTTTTTACCCCCAACGATACCAGCTTATAACATATTTCATTTTCCGTTTTTTTCTCGACAATTTTTGCGTTTATTGTCTAAATTTTAATGAATAAGTTGTAAAAAAAAGAGAATGGTAAATTTTTTTCTTATCGAGCTCGACAAAACCCTCAAAATATATGTCTCTAGACCAGAATACTGCCTTAAATAATACATGCTACTCTCCGATTGAACTCGTTTTCCGCGATTTTCCTACCGTTCCTTTGCAAAATTAGTCATAAATTTTTAGTACAAATTTTGGTAATAAATTTCTTTGAAACTGCCGCATTGATATTAGAATTTGGAAAAAAATGCGATTTTCAGTATTTGTCAATGCAGATTTGACTAAATTTCTGGGTGTTTATATTTTTCCTCAGAAAATAACAGTTGTACTAAGAACTGGATCATGGAAATCACACCTTAATATTTAAATAAAATTCGAAAAGGGTTTTCGTTATAGAAATTTTTTTAAGGATTTTTAAATAGTCGAGTTATTCCTTGATACGGAAGAACGGAATAGTGGAGGGAAAACTGGCAGAGGAATATAATTTAAAACATTAAAAAATTGTCATAACCAAGGGAACGATTGCGTAAAGTTTATATTTAAAAAAAACTTTGATTTTTTAATAAAAAATTCATCGAAAAAATCTGTTAGATTTTTGTCCAATTTTAACTTTGATGCAGTGAAATTAAAAGGAAAACACAATCCTCCGCTTGTCCGCTTTTTAGGAAACGAGTACGAAAATCTCGGCAATGAGCTCAATCAGAAAACTGCAAATTTTTAAATCACCCTAATCTTTATAGACATGCTCTCATTGCACTCAAAAGCCCCGAGAAATTAGACCGTACAACTGCATTGAACGCATGTGTGATTCCATGCAGAGTAATAAATAAATTCCACTCATTTCGCACCAACGATTCCGCATACGTAAAGTTTTATTCGATGCTTTAATGATCGATTGGCAGGCGCGTGAAAACGCAAAAACACGTGTTCCTGCGAGATCAATCCTGTCCTGACTCGTCGTAAGTCTAAGAGAGACGATAATTTATCGGGTATTCACTCGTGGCTCGATACCGAATGATACAAAATTCGCATTGAGACAGAAAAATGTCTCCGCTCATGCGTGAGTTTATAATTTATGGAAGCGATTGCATAAATCGATGCATAATTCATTGATAACGAGTTATTGGCTCATTCAGAATGACAAGATGTCAGATGTATTATTTCCAAGCTCATTGGCGTAAATCTGCTGCTCATCTACGAAATTGACTCATTACGTTTAGTTCTGATACCATTCGATGATCGTTAAACGCAGAAACGAACAGATTTTGAATGGCTTGATATTGACGTTAACCAGATCTTTGAAATTGACCGCGCTGAGACACGAATCCTTATGGAATAATATGGTCGCCGTGGGCCAATCTTTCAGGCAGGAATGTAAGAAAAAAATGCCTCGACTCTCGAGCAAAACTGAGATTGACATTATACCACGCGGTATTTCTCAAATAAGCATCCAGATCACGAGTTTATGCCCGAAGCATAATAACCAAACGACCACGAGAGAGATTGGTACGGTCTGGACAGTCCGGACGCGGACGCGGACTTTCAATAATCCACGGTGCTTCCAGCAACCCCATATTCAGCAAAGTGATTCAGGAACAGTCGAGCACTAACCCCGATCGGGTAAAAGTAGGCAGCTGAGACGGGCGGCTTCACCTGTCTCACATAAATCAATTGTGTCGTTACCTCCTGTATGTTTTATATTTATAATGTACACCTACCGCATTCATATTGCCATACCACGACACATACTGCGAATTTTCGACCGAGCCACGATAGACTTTCCATCAGCTGAATTCAGACATTGACTATCGAGACACAAAATGACAAAAACCAGAGCTGCTGAACCAGGAATTTTGAATTTCTAGCTTTTTGTTCGCAAAAGGTATCTAAAGGTAGGAGGGTTGTTCTAATTGATGAGGTATCCAGGAGGCATTTAACTAGGATTCTTGGTCTTCCAACACACTTCAGTGACCTCTGAGATTAATTAACTAATTAGTTAATTGATTTAATTAATTAGTTCAATTTTTATTTATATTTTATTCATTTAATTTATTTCATCAATTCATCAGTTGCCCAAAAATCAAGGTTAGGTACTCCAAGCCGGATCCAAGAGGCATGGGACAAGGATTCTTGGTATTTAAGAACACCTCAGTGACCTCTAAGATTAATTGAGTAATTAGTTACTTGATTGAATTAATTAGTTCAATTTTTATTTATATTTAATTCGTTTTATTTATTTCATGAATTCATTAGTTGCCCAAAAATTTGACCTCAACTGACACATTTCTGCAGAATAACGTACTGGGGTCGTTTATACCCCAGCGACAAAAACTCTTGTAAAAAGTACACCATTTACTATTTTAACTTGCAAATTTTTTTTAGAACTTCTTAGGAGGTTACGTCCCAAAGTTATACAGGATTGATAGTAAAATATTGCAGTTAAATATGATAGAAAAATTCAAATACCTAAAAAAACTGAAAAAATTACAACTTCAACGAAAATATAATAAATTTTTTATTTTTCGACAAAAATGGTTGGAAATTTAACTGAGTTTGGTTTATATATAGCACTACAAGAAAAAAATAGTAGTAGTAAAATAATATAACAGGAAAAAAATTTGCACAATATTCTCGACCTTACTTGACACCCTGTTGTTATGGCTACTTCATAAAAACTTATTGTCTTAGAGTGGTGCTATAAGCTTCAAGGAGTAGTGGCATCCTCGAACTAATGACAAATGTCGCTGTAGGTCCCATTTTTTTAAATTTGGGTACTTAAAATTAAGGCCGTGTTCTAGTGTAGAATTTTGAAAAAATCGATTTTTTTTGCATATTTTCAATATTTGATGTCTCAAGAATGTACTCTCCAAAGGAAATTTAGAAATTCCAAATATTAATGGAGTTATAGCAGTAATTAGTGAGGTGGAAATAACCGACGTTTTTTTCCCACCCCCACTTCATCAGCTGGTATCTGTCAAAATATTGGATTTTTTTTCGCCCATTTTTTTGCAGAACATTGAAGAATGAATAAATATATGGTGAAAAAATGAATGCAAAAACATGTTTAGTTTTTTTTTCATAGCAAGTTGAAAAATCCCCAAATTTTGGCTTTCTACACTAGAACACGGCCTTAAGGAAATTTAGGCCGGAGATATTTTGTACCCCAGTGTGTCAAGTAAAGGTTCAGGTCAGGTGTTCAAAGCCATCCTGCATCAACAATTCGAGTCTTGTGCTACGCTTACACATAATTTAGGATCACAGATTTTTTTGCTGCTAATCCTGACATCGTTTTTAGGACACAAAATGGCGTAAGCTAAGCTGTGGCGAAATAACCAAAAATGCATCAGTCATCACTTTTTATTAGCCAAAGATTCATGCCTGGAGGCTTTGGACTTGCTCGAAAAAATTCGGGGTACAGGATACATTATAGAATCCTTGCAGTTTGAATGCTGACGTTTGGAAGGCCACTTGGTATAAAAATTGATAGAATTTGGGGCCAATAAAATATTTCAGATTAAAATTTAAGAAATTGAGAACGAAATGGAGTCTTTTATTTGCTAGACGTGTTATTCTGCACTACTATAAGTTATTTTATGAGGTTAAATCTTACAGGATTGCTGATGCTTCCTTGATCAAAAATTGGCTTAGACTGCATTGAGACACCAACGTATTTTACCAGTCTACTTTTGACTCCTCCACATAAAAACCTCACGCAGGATTCATTATTTACTTTCGACAATGATTGATGTAGCGCAAAAATTACACTGCGTCAAAATATCATGATTTTCAATGAAACTCTCCAGTGTAAGCGTCTCGGAGTCAAACAATTTCAATTGTCAAGTCCTCAAAACTGTCATGATATTGCAAGAAAGTCCGGTAAGTCGTTCGGTCTGGCAATTGAATTTCCACACATTGACGTGTGGCCAAACGCTCGAGAGCTCAATAAACGTAATTACTTATTGAACCGGCGAGTGAGAGTCGAAGAAAAAAAAGAACGTTTGTGCGCAATAAGCGCGTGCTATGTGCCAATATTGGAATATTGTGTACAGTTGAACAGGACGAAAGTAGCCGAACTCCGAGTGTTTTACATGTTGGTGGAACACGCGTTCGGCAGGACGGTTCATTTCAGAGCGTGTGCAGACCAATATTGGAGTATATTTGTCCCGATCGTTTATCGATTGCTGAATTGGTCCCGCGAATGGGGAACAGAAATCCAGCGGAATATGGAGATCTCGGGCTTGGTCCCGGCTTTATTGCGTCAAGGACCTCGCGCCCGCGACAAGAAACACAGAATTACACGTACATTCATCAATCGAGAGACAAAAGGGCGTAGCTATTATCGGTCTACCTGTGAAGTCAGATATTCTTATGGCTGTTTCTTTGGGAACGATCGACATATTCGAAGTTTGTACGTCAAAAGTTGGTTAAAAAGTTGCATTCGCCGCTTACTTTTCCATCTCTCTCTCTTTCTCATTTCGAAATTCATTCAGCGTAATTATGTTCACCGGTGCACAAGCCCAGGTACATATATCTATATGTTTCTTTTTTTTTCTTCACTATCCTCCAGAAACGCGGACGCGAGCGCGCAAGTCTTTAAACCACCGTTAAGTTCCCGTAACGATCCCGGGGCAATGTGACATACGTGCTGGTTAGTTTCTTTTTCTTTCCTCATTTCTTTTCCGCTCTCCGACAATTTTTTTTTTTATCTTTCGCCTTCGGATACCCCTTTGGTCCACGAAATGCTGCTCGTGGTGCACGCGCTTTCCCATTGCGAAAATCGCGACAAACGCTCCGAGCCAAGTTGGGGCGGTCAACATTTTTGTTAATAAAAAAAAATTTGTGCAACCGCGCGCGGGCGTCTCTCCGTTTAAGATCAATTCGCGAACCAATCCGAGCCAGCCCAATGCGAAATATTGTGCAATTTCGATAATAACGAGATTCTGTGAGCTCAAATTCATTGATTGGTCAATGATATTATGCACTTGTTCACCAATGGACATTTAATCCTTGCAAATTTAAAATTTGCGCATTGCTTTGTCATCTTGTATTACAGCAGAGACTCCCCTATGAGCGAGTAGATAAATCAATGTTTTGTTTTTAATTCTTGTGAAAAAATATTCAATTTTCAAAATATACTTGGGAATGCTTGAATTAGAAGTTTGAATCATTTCTGTCAATTCATTTTTAGCGTTATTTATATTTTACTAGTGCATTAAAAATCCCAAGTCCTTAGTAAAGACTCCAAACACATTTTAACGGTTTTTGATTGAAAATGTCCCTGAAGAATTAATTTGATTAAAGAACAAACTATTTCTGTTGCATTGAAACGATGCAAACTTCGGTATCATATTTATTGATGTTGAATTTAGGGAAATCATTACGGGCATTTTATTTTTTATTTTTAGAAATTTTAATAAAATTGTTGTAAAACATTTAACTTTTCTAATTATTCAGCTATCGATAATATTTTTATAACTTATTTTATTTTATTTTATTTTTCTTATTTTCTGTGGAAATGCTATCAGTGATAAAGATAATTAATAATGAATTTGAACGAATTGCTTAAAATTTGCCGTTGCAAAGGGATTGAAATAATTCAAATTATGTTTATTGAAGCTGGAAATTTTATTATAACAGAAACATTGAGCTTAATTTATTTTTATCGAAAAAAAATTCGATAACAAGAATACACAGCTTTTTCATGCACTTGAAGTTTCGAACGTTCGATTGAATGAGAAATCAGAAAAATTGTTTATTTAACGAAAAATTAAAAAAGCTCGCGAGGACTGGATAAATGATAATTTAAAAACCTCAATGATATTTCAATATTTATTTCCAAAGTGTTGACAAATTCTCAAAATTGTTCTGTAAAAGAATAAATTTTTTTGGTTTTTCGTTCATCTGAACGTTCAGAACTTCAAGTCCATGCTTTTTCATCTGTTTCTGTCTGTCATTAAAATTCCTTTGAAATGAACGATATGCAAATTTTCGATTTTTACCAAATCTTGAAAAACTCCGATCCGCTTATTAACGGTCTAAAAAGTGCCTGTACAATATTTTGAAAAATGGCCAAATTAAGGAGTTCACATCGTCATCACCAATCGAAACAGGTTGAGTACTCGAAGCACTCTTGAGTAATTAAAGAACATGCATTTTTTTTCTGCATACAATTTTTCAACACTGTGAATCCCGCGGCAATTCGATGCCGTGAAGAAACAAATTTATTCCAAAAACAAAGCCTTTTCTTTGTTGAGAAGCAAAATGATTTTCTGTGAATGAGACGAAATCTATTTTGAGTGATAAAATTGCAATGGAAATCACGACCCTACGACCCAGGATGGTATTTTTCAATGCCCCCTTTTATCGCGGTCTTGCATTGTTATCGCTGAGACCGGTTTTCATTGAAAGTTCAACTGACCGAGCGTTTAATGACTCGCGTACGTATTAACAATTAACGCACACCAAAGGCTGACACGAGTGTGGATTCCGACATACCGATGCAGCTAGACGCGTGCAACTTGGCGCATTATTATAGGTGTAGGTTTACCGTACATCTGGTTGTATATGAACGCAAAAGTCTCGTGTGTCTCTCCATCGGCCAGCAACTCCGGCGTTCGCTATATACACTTCGCATGTATTCATCATAAAACTTGTGTTTATAGTATATCTCGGGCTATATCGCGTGCTGCAGCCACCTCGGCGTGCATTTATACACGTGACACGCGGTCACGTGCAAGTGCCACGACGACCACGCTCTCGAGCACGTGAATTCTGCATTGGCGAGCTTGAATAAAACCGAGGGAGCCTCCCCCTTTTTCTCTCTCTATCGTTCAACAAGCGCCGAAGGAAAATGTACCAAATGACTCGCATATAATTGGACGTTAGCAGCGATAATTTAGCTATATGGTGTTCGGTATAATCGAGATACACATCCGCTTTATTAATTCAATTTTATAACCCCTCATTGCCACGAGACGTTAACCTTAATGAATTTATTACCCTCTTTTAGGGTCCCGTACCTTAAGGAAGTGTTCTGGTCTAGAATTTTGGCAAAATCATTTTTTTTCTGCATATTCTTAAAGTTCAGACCTTCAAGAATATATACTAGAAATGATATTTTTAAATTCCAATTATTTACGCAGTTATAGCTATTTTAGTGACGTAGCACGTCTGTCACTTCAGAGCTAATCGGACTAGAGACGTTTTTCTACTTGTTTCAAAACGACTGACATGATATCAAGTTCTACTCAACCGATTTAGTTGAACATTTTTACCAATCTTCAATGTATAACTCTCTATCGCTACTACCACTTTTGTATCAAAATTATTTTTTTTACTATTGTAAAAAAAAATCTATAAAAATAAGAGTCGAAAAACGCCTTTTTTTCTGTCAGCCGCCATTTTGCGAAAAAAATTGTCCGTTTTCTCTGAGTTAGAAGCTATGACGACATTCTTACTAATGAAGAATCTTTTTTTTAATTTTTTATCGCATGAAGGGTCGCAATCATGACAGCCAGCACACCTTTTTTTTTAGCCCCAACTTTATTAGCTTGTAACCTATTTAATTTTTATTTTTGTTTCACGAAAATTTTGTTGCTTATTATCACAATATTAATAAATATGCTGCAAAAAAAAGAATGGTAAAAATATTTGTAGTTTTTTTTCAATCTCAAAATGTATATCTCTAGACCAGAATACCGCCTTAAAAGGAAAAGAACTCTCCAAAGATCACTGACATATCCGTCCATGTATTACAAAATAGTTTTTCTTAAATTAATCACGAGTTGCTGAAAAAAAAAATAATGAAGCCACCTTTTAGGATTAAAAAAATTTTTTTTTATATTTTGGATCCAGTGGACTTAATGATATAGTTCAAAGTTTGCTAGAGATGACCCTTCCTTGATCTCTTAGTTTATGAAGCTAAAATGTAAATTCTAATAGAGTTAGTAGATAATGAGTCATAGATTACCGAAAAATTGTCAGTTTTTTTTCACAGTGTAATTATTGCTAAAGACACAAAAAATTAATTTGAAAAATGTTTGATTAATTTTGAATTTAATTACATTCGGATCCTTTAATTTGGCAAATACTCAAAAATATTTGCTTTTCTATCGTGAATAGACGATTTGGCCAACAAGTATGTGGAAATGTGTAAAAAAAATGTAAGCTCCATTATTCTCCATTGCAACATCATCGTTGGTCAACAAAATTGAACGAATTTTTTGAGGCAGTATTTTGCAAGTAAAATTACGCCTGAAAATAGCGAGCGTTTAAAATTATTCTGGATCACTAAATTTACGTTCAAACTTTTAAATTCGACGCTGCAGCATTAATTGTTCCAAAGGCCAACTATTTCGCGTGCTAGTTTTTTTTACATCAGTGCTCTTAGCTACCCCTCCGATCTTTCGTCGTGGGTTAAAACCAGCAATTCTTTTTTTTAACCCATTGGTATGCGTTTAAATTTTAACACTCTTGTAGCGATGTACACGAAACTGCTCTGGGATTTCATTTACATGGCGAAAAATATGTTTACGATCCCTTCTCCTCGGGGCGAGAGAATTACGATCGTGTGTTGTAAGGCGAATGGACTAAACCACCACATTATTAATAGCTGCATTATATAGAACGCACATAGAACTACGTGGTTGGAAATTGCTGATATAGATTGGTACATAATGTACATTACAGGGCGCCACTCATTTTTTTTCCTTACAATATGACGAAAATTATCTTACGCCAAGACACAAGTGTAAGTCTGCGCACGTTGATCTCCACTCTAGAGAACTCTATCGTGTAAATCTCGCTTGGACATTATGAGGTCATAAAATCTCTTCCGTAAACGATGACAGAAGAGATACTGTACTATATTATACCAGGGGATGTACGAAAAATAAGCTGTATCTTTTTTATTCAATCCCCTGATCAACTAAAACTTAAGTTGTTTAAACTTGAGTGATGAAAACAAACTTTTGTACCAACACATTTTTTATTATCATTTTGGGAATGGATTTTTTTAATTAAGACTTCCGGGAAGTTTTAAATTATAAATTATTTAGATTTTAAGTTAGAATTAAAAAAATGTTGATACCTGAATGAGTTGAACAAAATTAGTGGAGCAAAAATTAAAAAACGGTTCAAAATTCTACAATTGGGTTTTGACACACAATCTTGGTCACGAGACATGAATAAATGGGCGACGAATGGATTGAAAAAATAATTGAGAGGAAAGAATTAGTTTGTGTCCTCAAAAACTGTTCAAATCGACATTTCACGATCGATTATATAGGGATCTACAAATACGAGAGGGGCTTTAAAAGTTCTCGTGGAATTCGAACGAAGAAGTGTAGGCGATTGAGGGCGTATAATATTTTTTTAATTCCACGTATGCGTCCATGTGTATGTGTCTGCGAAATTGGAAGGAAAGGTGAAAATGGAAGGGATATAAAACGTCAGGTGCTCGTGTTGCCTCGGGCGGGTTAAATCGCGACGGGGCCCAATAATTGGTCGCTAAGAATGCGCTTACTTGTATATCAACGAGCTGACCTAAAAAAGGGCGCAAAAGCTGTGCATTACTTTTGAGCATTGAGTGCCGTAGCTTAGGCCTTTCTGTTTGTCAGGGTTTGATCTATTGAAACACAGGAGCCGAAGTCCGTCGGCCGACAGAAACGAAACGTTCGGAAACGGACTTGCATTCAGTACATTGTTGGGCGCAAGTCCGCACGCGACCCTAAAAAGGCGTGATAAATCGACCCAACGATATCATTTTTCATACAGAATTGATAGCAAACAGGCTTAACGTGTGAGGCTTAATGATGGCTTAACTACTCCAAGTACTTGGCAATCGACGTTTTTTCAAAATCCTCAATGAAACTTCAACATTCAAATGGGCTGAGCATATTAAATATCAGACATTTAAGTACTCACTTTTAAATATCGACTATCAAGTACCTTATGGATGACTTTTAAGTACAAGTCGAAGTACAAGATACTTGAGTCAAATTTCAAGGTTCTTGAAGTACTTTGCCTAGCTTTAATACTAAAAATCCCAAATTCATTAGACGCAACCCAAAATTATAAAAAAGACTCCATGGCTGAGAGAGTCTAACTTCAAATATTTTTGTATGGTTGGCTTCTAAAAATCCATCTAAAAAACCTCCTACGAAGTAAAGCAAAACATTCTCAGCTTGCAAAATTGTTTTCCGCAGACCTTCATTTGTTCAACCATGTGCAAAACTGTTGAACAAGAAGATCCTCCGAATTTTTGAGCATCCAATCAATCCAGACAAGTATCCTAAGTCGATTCCTCAATCATAACGAAAAATCCTTTCAAACAAATATTACACCGAAACTTATAGACGTGTGGAGTAAATTGCGGGCGTGCCGGATTTGTCCAGAGACACGATCCATTTTCATAGCATTTTTATAGCTTGTATGGTTGGAAAATCGGATAAAATATACGGTGGAGTATAAAATAGAGTTGGGGTTCGGGCCTTATAAAGCCTTGAAGTGCCTCGAGTTGGAGTCAAGTCTCAGATATTGCTCGGTGCAATAACGATAAAAAGAAAGGGGGTTCCCGGGGTCCTGGAGTTCCAGCATAAGGTATTTTCCAAGTTCGGTATAAGACATAGACATGCGGACAAATACAAGCCGAGAGCGAGGCTTGTAACACTTTGATATCGACGCTCATACATTGAGGATCAAGCGGTCTTTTTCCCATTCACCTCTCTCACCTATTGGCTATAATTATCATGTACCTGTACGTGAAACCTGGAATCACTACCAAGGGAGTCACTTGCGGTAAAGTTGAAATCGAGCTGCTCAGCTGGCCCAGATCATTGTCAATGACAACTGATCGCTGAGCCAACGGAGGTTAAAGCGTTCCCTTCAATACCAACACACATTTCTTCAGTTCTTTTCTCAGCTCACTGTTGCCAGCGATTAATGAATATACCGCAATTGATTTCTCGAACTCCCCTCCAATCTTTCTCACGCTCTCGACGCTAACGAACCCAGCGAAAAGATTCCCAAAGCCATTTACCAGATACCCAGGCGGGATTGGCCAGAGCTTGTCACATGGCCCAGCATTGGCCCAACGCAGTGTGCCGATGCTGGCATTGTAACCTCGGGCCAAGTCTGGCCAACCTTTGAAGCCAACGTCGGGTCAACGCTCAAACTGAGCGTCGGGCCGACAATGGCATAACGGCTGGCCCAGCACTGGGCCAGTCGCTATGCCAGTGCTGGGCCAGCCGTTATGCCAGTGCTGGGCCAGCCGTTATGCCAGTGCTGGGCCAGGCCCGGTTATCCCATACACTCGGTATGTTAAGGAGGTTATGTTCGCACACGTAGATGTCATTCGATCATCGTAAAAAATGTTGAAACCACGTTCCAGTATTTCGAGAGTGAAAAAATACCGTTTTTTTTTAAATTGCGTTCCGAAAATAATCAGTGAGGAAGATATAGAACAACCGGCGAAAAAGCAAAAAAAAAATGATCGCGATTTGATGGATCCGATTGTAACGATTCAATTTTGTAACCTTGAAAATTCGCATTTCATTGTCGAAGATGACAACGATGACATCGAGGATGAAGTAGTTTCTTCATCACTTGACGAATCGCCAAATGACGAATCACTTAATCAAGACGTCAATTAATTGTTTTTTTTTCTTACTTCAGAAATACGTTTGTTGAATATTAAATAAATATTTCTATAATCATTTTTATATAATCTGATCTGAGTTTGAAAATTATTTCTTAATGCGATCCGCATTAACATTTATTTATATCCACCTATTTATATCCAGTACTAGGCCATGATTGAATGCCAGCGTCGGGCCAGCATCGGATGCCAGTACAGGGCCGTCATTAAATGCCAACGCTGGGCCACGATTTGATGCCAGCGCTGGGCCAGCATTGTATGCCAGCGCTGGGCCGGCGTTGTATGCCAGCGCTGGGCCGCCATGTAATGCCAGTATTGGGCCGACATTGCATGCCAGAGTTGGGCCGAGGTTAACAAACCAGTACCGGCATAATGCTGGCCCGATACTGGGAGTCAGCTTTGGGCCAAGCCTGTACGCCTGGCATTTAGTACTGGCCCAACGTCGGGCCATTTGTTAAATCCCACCTGGGTACCTTTATACGTCACAATGAGCCAACCATATGGGTTCATGCAACGATCAATCCGGAATGGAATCGCGTGTTTCAACGAGAATATGTTTTCATGGCAATGTCAATGACAGAGATTCTCGTCATTATGAAGGAACGAAAAAAGAGGGAAACGATGCATATAATCACGACTTTTACGGTTCCACAGTGTCATTAGAGGCGCGAATTATTGCCTGCAAAAAGTTGCCGTATCCTTTTTTACGCCCAGTTGATTCTCTTTTTTTTCCTTGGCTCGTAATCCGACGAGACTAATGGCTCTGCCATTGACATTGTTTCGGACTCTAATGACGCAGAGTCAGGGAAAATAATAGAATCGAGGCCCAGAATGCACCTTTTTTCGACTCACTTTTTCGGAAATACCATCGCATAGAACTGAATAAGGTGGGTTGGGATAATTTAGGACAATGTTAAATTAGAAATGAGGTGAGGAATAACGATGATGATCACGTCTCTCTTGAGCAATTTATTTATTTTGTACTATTTTATGGATCAGGTCAAATGGCAGAAATGTGTTTTTGGATTTTTTTTTAAATATTGATTATATACTTGGACAAACTCCAGATGTTTTATAGAGTAACAACAAAAAACCCTCAGTAATTTTTTGAAGTAAAAAAAAATCACTGTATTGGAGACGAAATTTAGAGAGAATTCCTCGAAAACGTCTTTAATGGTGAACAATGTCAATTGAAACCATTTTTTAATTAAAATAATCAAACATCTTTCACAATTGGGTTTTTGAACAAATTTTTTTTGCCATAAATCGAAAGATCATACAATTAGTTGTCACAAACAATTTTTGGCACTAAAAGACCGTGTACTATCGTGGAATTATTTTACGGGGAGTGTAAAGGTCAACATAACCTCAAAATTTGTTTAACTCATTTTTCTCAGAGATGGCTTAATGGAATAAGAAAAGAAGAGTAGGGGCGCCTGTGGAATTAATGTGTACAGGTGGCCCAACTGTTCTTTTTTTATTTTATTAAGCTATCCCCGAGAAAAATGAGTTAAAAGTTCTAGCTCTGTCTCTCTCGCACTCGCGAGAACGGAAAGGCGGGGGGGTAGGAGTTTAGCCGGGCCTTAACATTATGACGTCACAAACAAGACGACCAATCATGGCGCGTTTGGAGTCACGTAATTATTTTTTAAATCTTATCACTTTTAAATTGTTTGAAATTAAATAGAAAACAAATTTTTTCAAATTTTTTGCGTCGTCTATCAAAATTATTTATAATAAAGTTTTTAAATACATTAAAAAAATCGATAATTTTTTTTTTTTCAAAAACCCAATTATACTAATTTATTCTGTTGTTGAAGAGTTCGAAGGAATTTCCTTAATATCAAATTTTTTAAATGGCGTGTTTCAAATAAGATTTTTGTTTTTTGACAATTGACATCGTTAACTCAAAAGTAATGATTGGGAAGAAATTTTTCGGACCGAATACAAGATTTATATACAGAAAAAGCTTTAGAAATTTTAAGGTTAAAAAAAAAAAATAGAGAACAAAGACAGGGAATAGTTTCTGGTCAATGAAACCACAAGTTGCGGTGAGTCGCCCAAGAGTCAATGTCAATGACACAATTCTACACTATTTGCTTTCACAAAGTCGTTCATCGTTCGAAAAATTATATGAAAATACTGACATTGACACGAGCATCGCGACACGTTTACTTTCTTTCGTGTCGTTTTGTTTTTTTTTTCCATTCATACGCTGCTATCGACGACGTGGTGAAATCGGTCGGACATGGCGAGCTGGAGAAACTAATTGACAGGATGGTCGAGTGAATCGACGGCGTGGACGGCAATGCCGCTTCGAATAAACGAAGAAAAGAGCATGAAAGAAAAATCGCACACGTGAGCGGCGCCGCAGCCTTTGCAAGAACTTTTACTAATAGCTCACACGTGACTCACAGGGAAGATTCACTTTTACCGGCTAATCCGATCCACGACGATGACCTCAAATCAGCAAGCAAGCTACACAATAACATTCGAGTTTAGTTCAGACGTGTGCTTCGCAAATCCGACATTTTTTAGCACTTCTAGCATTCAACCAAACAAATTCAATCTCACAATAAAATTGCTAAAAATTAATTTTTCAAATCTTTTTTCACCGCGATCTCTTAATATATCTAGATATACCAAAAGCTATTTTTTTAAATCCGACATCGACGATCGATTTAAAAAAAAAATGAGCCTCAAACCGCTCATAGAAAACTAAGTTATGGGCTCTCGAAATATCCTTTGATTTTTTTTTTCTAAATCTAATCAAATGTAACGAGGCTGTTATTTTTTTATGGCATATTAAGTGTTTGGCATGATAGAAAATTCGAAAACGGTGAAATTTCCAAAAAGTTGTAACAATTACAGCTATTTGAAGGTGTGACCAATGGGACCCAGTTTTAAAACGATG
This sequence comes from Alloplasta piceator, assembly GCA_946863875.1. Classification (NCBI taxonomy): domain Eukaryota; kingdom Metazoa; phylum Arthropoda; class Insecta; order Hymenoptera; family Ichneumonidae; genus Alloplasta; species Alloplasta piceator. The sequence continues at coordinate 7,708,354 of OX333072.1, read as the reverse complement.
GATTAAGGTTGCAAGGATATTTTTGCTAACCAATTATTAACACCACTGTTAAAGTAATTAAAACGCTATTTTAATGTTGCAAGTAGTGGAAGGTAAAACCTGAAGTGATACAATGTTTTGAGTGATCGGTGAGATAGTTAGAATATTCCGGGACTGAGAAATCGAGATAAGATATATCTATATATATTTGTAGCGGTGAGAGTCACGTGAATTGATCGCGCCGGTAAACCCCGCACCGTGAAAGAACGTTGCGGCACGTGGAAAGGAGCTGGTGGAATCACGTGCTGCACGTGAGTCTGTCGCGACTTCTTAAACGCTCGTTACCAGCCCTACTTTATGTATATACGAAACCATACATTTTTATATATACATTTGTATGAATATATATTTAATATCGATAATTTCAGCCCATTATTATTATTATTATTATTATTATTATTATTATTATTATTATTATTATTAAATTGGGATCAATTTAAAAAGATTCAATTGCGCTAAAAGTAACAATTAATTGATAATAAATCAATTATTAAAGTGAAAAAATATTTTATAAGCTAGTAGCTCACTGTGACGGGTTAAAAAAATCGATTTTTTTTACATTGTTCGGAAGGTAAACACCTTAAGAATATACTGTAAAAGTTTTAGACTGAAATTAAATTTTTTTTAACATTATAGCGATAAGAAGAGAGGAATTAACTAATAAGTGAATATTAAAAATAACTAATTACTACGGTTTGGCAATTACCAGACACTCCAAATCTCTCGAAGAAATGAAGAGAGCTTGGAGATAACTTTCAGAAAACGGAAGGGTTTGCTCTATGCACCAGGCATAGCTGATTAATGTAAGTATAATTTTTATTTACAAAATCTGTTTTCAAAACTAAACGCGTTTTTCTCGAAACTACGTTTTCGAAACTTAATTCGGGGAGCACTGACTAAAAACTGTTCAACCTATTTGGCTAAAAATCTTACCCGGCATTTTAGACATACATAGCTAAATACCAAACCTTTAAGATAATAATAAATAAATTTTTCTAAACAATTTGTCGAAAAAAATCAATTTCAAAGACCTTTTTGTTTACAAGTCCGCCATTTCGTTTTTTTTCTTAAAATATGCATATTATGGTTATAGACCCAGAATTAAACCTACAAAACAATAATCTCTTTGGATTTTTGATTTCAGATGACGACGGAAAGTTGTGTGCTTCCCCGAAACAAGTCACCTTTTTTTCGAGGACTCCACTTTGACGTACAAAATCATAAACAAATTCATGTAAAATTAAGTGAACAAAATTTTTTTTGTACCCTTCAAGATACAAATAACAACATGTAAAAATTTCAAAACGATCGCTTTTTCTTTTGTTATTAAAAACAATAATGAAAAAACGTTGAAATTTCGGTCGTCACAGAAGATTACCACCTTAAGAAATGGCACATTCGAAAAAAGCTCTCAATTAAAAAAAATCACAACAATGAGAGTGCATTATCAGCGATAAACAAAATCAGAGAAACTTGCACAAAATAGCGTGCTCGTATTAAATTGAATCAACAAACAAGCGGTGATTTAAAATAAATTAAATTAAAAAAAAATTGCTGATATGAATTTATAATGAGAAAATAAAATTACTTAACTGCATGAGCAAAATATTAGCAGGAAACTCTTGAAAAATTGAAAATACGTTTTCTCGAATGCAAGATTGAATCGATTAATTTCCTTGAATATAAAATTCGACATTGATAAAATCTCCAATTTACATCATAAGCCCTCATTACTTTGGAATTTCTGTCGTGTAGATCAAATTTGTATTGCACTGACATAAAAAAAATAGCATATTTTTCATTTGTTATCAGTGATACATATGACGCTGGCTTTATCGCGATGAAACTTGCACTCGAGGTTCACAGGTCGTGACTTGTTCGCTAATTGTCAACCACGTCTCTCTCTCTCTCTCTCTCTCTCTCTCTCTCTCTCTTTCCTTATCAAGCTGCGGTTATCGCCGTATGTTGAAATTGAAAAAAAATAGCTCGGTAAGGAGATTTGGCCACGATTAAACCGTGACCAAATCGCCGATGTATGTAGAAGGAGAGAAGCGCGCGCGCGCGCGAGAACGTTAACGAGGAGATCGAGTTATCTATCCGCAGAGTCAGGCTCAGCGATCTCAGAAATGTCTGATAGCTCAATAATCGTCTCGCGCTCGCGGTGTCCGTCTCGCGGGCTCATGGTAACGAATAGAGCGACAAAAATGCTCGCACTGTCGTCACTATCACTATCTTTCTCTCTCCCTCCATCGATCTCTCGTTCGTGCTCGCGGGAGATCATTTATCGAGATCAATCGGGCACGAAGGATCTGAGCTCGCGTTTGTCGTTCTCGCGCGGCGCAATGTCCCGAGATCCGAGTTAGAATCGTTAGGCGGGCGTTAGGTAGATAAATCGCGAGAGATTTATGACGAGGTATCAAATTAATTCACTCTCGTTGTCCTTATAAGATCGACATTTTTTTAAATCCCAATTAGGACGAGCTCGAAACGTCGATACTCCGATATCTCGTTATTCTCAAATTATCCAAAGTGTGTATATATTTGTGCAGCACGCTTTACATTCTCGGATCATACGATCTAGATCCATCGCGATAGGAAAGATTGTACAATCGGGATGCTAAAGTCAAGGATTGTTTAAAATATCTGCCTGGAGAATATAAAAGTGTTAGGTAATATTGAATCATAGAGCTAGACTAATTGAATCGACTCTGGTGTCAGTAAGAGTCTAAATATTAATTCTTAAACGTTTTTTTTTTTGAAAAAACATGATACTTTTAAGAAAAGTTCAAGTTTTCAATTCGGATGAACACCGTTTTAATTCGTAAATTATTTTTGGAGTTGAGCTTTTTTGGATTTCAGTAAACATATGTTATGTCATGATAATATTTTCAATTTTTTTTCTTCGAATCATAACGATTAGTTTTTATTCGAATCAATTAATATTAGAATCGTTTTTTATTATAGAATGTTATTGACACGCCTTTTATTGACAATTGTTTTTATTTTCCACGCTGACAGATTATGACAATTTTCATTGGAAAATAAGGACTTATGATTTCCAAATGCTGACTTTGTTTTTTATTTAAAAAATATTGAACGGGAAATGAACGGAAAGTTCAATTAAAAAACGAGTGATATTCCAATCAGACATTTAATGGTATCGAGGATAAAATAATTACGGATTATTAGAAACGGTAAGAGTCAGTATAAACATTAATTTATGTAACAAATGTCCGGTCTACGCTTACAACACCATGATTTGAGTTTATCCATTAATATATGAGTTTGAGGGCTACTTTGCTACGTTGCCTCGTAGCATCTGTTTGAAATCCGGGCTCGCACGATTTTGTTCTCTCACATCGACGTTTATAACACATAATTCTTAATTTCACCGTAATATATCATTTTACGGCCTTATTTTGACACATTTCACTCGCTGAGCTCTGAAACTCACATTCTGACTTAATTTTACGATCGCATTATCTCAGCATATATGGGGGGCAATTAATTTGTTTATTATTATTATTTTCACGGAAAAAAAGCTTTCCTTCGTGGTAATTTTGGCGCGAACGGTAGAAAATTATCCGGTCAATGAGCATCCTTAAGGTAGTAGCCCACTGTGACGGGTTCAAAAAATCGATTTTTTTTTACATTTTTCGCAAGATAAACATCTTAAGGGGGGAAACCCATATAAATGGTCGAAGATGACGAGGAATTTTGGGATTTTTTTCCAATGCAACTACTGGACCAATCGTTTCTAACTTTGGACGCTATTTTATTGTACATTCGAAGACTTGAAAAAACATATTTTTAAGGTTCCAGGGACTGTGAGTAACTTTAAAACGCGATTTACTCGAAACTTCATTTTCGCAATTTGCGGCAGCGATAAAAAAAACTATTCATCCGATTCATTTCAAACAAATATTTTTAGGCACATCATTGCAAACCCTCGTCGATAAACCTCCATTAAAAAAAAAAAATTAATTCAACAATCCTGTTTTGCATAAAAATGTTCGGTGAAAATTCGATCTTTTTTATCTGAGTGCCGCCATTATAAAAATATTTAACTTTTGAAACTTTTTCTTGGTTTATCCACAGCGTACTTTCATATAGAATGTAAAGGATTCTGATTTTTTTATTTCGGATGAAAAACAAAAAACGACAGCTGTCGCAATTCGACATCGCGGAAAAAATTCGTTCAGCAACGATTGGTTGCAGGCTGCTGATGAATACTTATTTTCCATTTTAAAAAATGTTTCTCAAGTCTTAGAATTTACAATAAAATAGCCTCCAAAGTTGGAAACAATTGGTCCGGTAGTTGCGTTGGAAAAAAATCCCAAAATTCCTCGTCATCTTCGACCATTTATATGGGTTTCCCCCCTTAAGAATATACTGTACAAGTTTCAGACCAAAATTTAAAATATTTTTAAAGTTATAGCCAAAAGAAGAGAGCAATGAACTGATAAGTTAATATTAAAAATGACTAATTACTGCGGTTTGGCAATCACCAGAAACTGTAAATCTCTCGAAGAAATGAAGAGAGCTTTGAGATAACTTTCAGAAAACGGAAGGATTGCTCTATGCACCAGGCATAGCTGAGTAATTTAAGTATAATTTTTTTATACAAAATCCGTTGTCAAAACTTTAAACGCGTTTTTCTCGAAACTACGTTTTCGAAACTTCGAGGAAGCACTGACTAAAAACTACTCAACCGATTTGGCTAAAAAGTTTACCCGTTATTTTAGACGCACATGGCTAAATACCTAACCTTTGAAACATTTAATTTTTCAATAATAAATGCATTTTTTTAAACAATCTATCAAAAAAAAATCGTTTTCGAAGACCTTTTTGTTCACAAGCCCGCCGTTTCATTTTTTTTCTCTTAAAATATGCATATCATAGGTTATAGATCTAGAATTAAGCCTGCAAAACAATAATCTCCTTGGATTTTTTATTTTCGATTTTTCGATATTTCGATTTTCCCGAAACAAGTCACCTTTTTTTCGAGGACTCCACTTTGACGTACAAAATCAAAAACAAATTCATGTAAACTTAAGTAAACGAAATTTTTTTTGTACTCTTCAAGATACAAATAATAACATGTACAAATTTTGAAACGATCGCATTTTATTTTGTTATTTTAAAAAATCAATGAAAAAACCTCGAAATTTTTGGTCGTCACAGTGGATTACTACCTTAAGTGAGAGAGAAAAGGAGAAAAACCCTCTGCATCGTAGCTTCTGACTCTACACGGATTAAGTTAGAGGATAACGAAATAATCGTAATAATTTTCACCATGCGCTCAATTGTGCAAGACTCAACGGAGTCTCGGACTTTCGTGAAATATCTCGGCTCATTCGTTTGGCGTTTAAATATCGTACAATATATATACAGGCTATCGTAAAGTCGTGTATATACATCTCTTTTCTTCTTTACACCGTAAAAAAAAGTCTCTGTTGCCTCCGAGAGTGAGCAGCGCGTTACACGTTGCCTCTGTGACGATCATATGAAGATTAACATCTGTAGAAGGAAGTGTTCCACTTTCGTTAAAAGCCAACATAGCCAGAGATTGAGGAACACCAGAAGCATGCATAGAAAATTTTTACGCCATTATCGATGGCCTCCACGCGTTTTGCCCTGAGCTTTCAATTTTTGTTGTGACATTTGTATTGTCTAGAAACACACTCCGAGATTTAACGATCTGTACAGAGAAGACAGAATACACATAAATCAGTATAGAGGAACTTTATTGTCTGGAAAAAGAGTTAAGGATGCGAAAATGGATTTTTTAAAATTATTTCGATTAGCGATTTGTTAATTGTGTGACTTATTAGACTGACAATTAAAAGTTTTTACGATAATTCGACAGAACTATGCAAGTAGGTTTTTTTTAATTGAAGATTTTACCGTAAATTATCAAACAGGAAGATTAGCCCACAAACATACAATTTTGGTTCAGTCCAGATTCCATTCTCCATTTTTTCTAGATTTATCAGAGCACTTTCTTTTCCGATGCTGAGGAAGTGACAGTGATATTTTCATTGCTAAATTTTAAAATAAAAGCTTTAAATAAAAACTATTTCGAGTAATTCAATGCTCATAATTTTCGTTCGATCTAGATATTGCCTATTTTCTTGATTTCTTATACACCTTTTGAAATGTTTTTTCTCGAGATTTGGAGATGGAACACCAACTTGTTTATGAAAAGATTTTGTTATAAAATTATTTTCAAAAAAATCTTGGATAACCCGATGTTATTTATTATTGTTATTTAATTCAGAACTTGTCAAGAATTTTTTTTTATTGTTTTCAGATCATTTTCAGTCCTTCGTTTTAGGATTGTCAGGCATAATTTTGCTAAGAGATCTATTTAAAAAAAAATCAAAAATAAGAAATCGCACAGAAGAAAAAATTGGTGATTTTCATTCAATACGAATTCCATCACTTATATAAATTCTTGATGTTTTACTGATTTTCCTTGACATTTTTCCAGGTCGCGAGGGAGCACAATATTCTTTTCCCTTTCACGCCCCTCAATTGTCTTCCAGAATCAAGATTAAACTTTTTATATCCGACGCTTGCAAATCAGCCAGGTTTATTTTATGCCTAATCGAAACTATATGTAAAATAGAAAACCATGAGACTTTCCTGTCTACAATTTTTTAATGGAATACTGCGAAAGGGAATTCAAGTTCAACGCGGAAATAATTCTCGCTGTAGGTTTAATAATACCGCAAACTTCATTAATGTTGATGTAGGTAAGGGAAAAAATCCATAATTATATGATGATGCACTGAAGTATTTACTTCTGCCAATAATTAAAATTACGCCGCATAAAACGAACCGTTTTATTCCGGTCATTCATTTTACAGTCTTCCGGTAAGATTTACCATTTGTGGGATGTTAATCTTTTTTTTCAATTCTTCAATTATAAATAAAGGTCTTTCCGTACTGATTCCATTTTGATACTTTCTTCCTCAGAAAATTAACGTGAAAAATTTCTCATTTGGGGAACACGACGCGTGCAATTACGATAGTAAATCCCACGAACTGGCGTTAATTTGTTTCACGTAGAAACGAAAGAGGGAAATGCCAACGTCGTTCCGAAGAGTCGACGTCGTCACGATTAAAAGTAATAAGCACTGCGACGAAGTGAAATTGAGTTCCCATTGCGAGCTTGGAAATTGATTCATGCAGCATCTTCCACTCGAGCTCTTCGAGTCAATCATTCCTTCATTGAATTAAACATTTTTTTTCCAGAATTGAAAAAAGAAAACATATAAATTGCTTGATTGATCGTGAGATCAATCATCATGGCGATTCTCGTAATGCATACCCGATAATTGCGTGGAAAAACGGAGAAAATTTTATGCTCCGACCAAACGATATATAATCGAACGTGACATTGCAGTTGATGTGGTTTTTTATTATTTTTATCCCGGCCGCGAAAGGTCAATGAAACTCGGATTGAAACTAGAAACTGGAAAACTAGAAATTCTTCCAACTTGATCTTGATCCAAATTTTGCTGTCTCGTTGATAAACTCGATATTCATAAAATACATATTATTGAGAAATCTCATGATTTCGATTTAAATACTCTCATTGATCGATGAAATCGAGAATACTTTTCTCGCGCTGTCAAGATTCCGGCGTGATATCTTTCAACGACTATTTGCGATCCCAGATTCATGACAGAAAGTTTTATTGATCGACGCGCTCGTCAGAGACGATGAAACGTCAAATCTACGATGAAGGACATCGATAAAAAAACTTTCGTCCGTCTAACTTTGTTACTCCTTTTTGAGAAAGATCCAATCCACGTGAAATCACTGTGACTTTTCGCACCTATATGATTTTCTCTTTTCGTCACGACGCCATATAAGTCTTCAAAATAATCCACACACGCAAAAAAAATATATATACAGAGATTCACACGGTAATTTCCGCACTGGTGAAGAAATAAAAGCATCCACCAACCTGGCATTAGTCGCTCCTGCGGTGGATATCCCGTGACGCGATTTCCCAGGATCGTTAAGATCGCAAGAATGAAAATGTGATGAATTCTCATGATTGCACTCTTTTCTCCTCTTTTATTTTTTGACTCGTCGTTCAAACAGACCCTGACGTTACGTCGCACGTATCGAACAGTCGCGTTTCTCGATGCAAAAACGCGAAAGTTGCCGAAAAACAGAAGTACAAAAAAAAAATCAAAAATCGAAAAGCCTCGAATGAAACGCGATTTTTCTACGATCGAGAGGTATTTTTTTCGTTTTTTTTTTTTTTATTCGCCCGAAAGCTCTTTTCCGGAGCTGAGAATGGGGAAACGATAAACCGTTTGATGGTCACAGTGCGAGCACGAGGTGTCTTCTGGAAGAGCGAGAACGGCGAGCGACTCTCGTTGCTCCGAGATACTGTGCGCTAGTCTGGAGGGCCGTCAGGCGCTTTCACCGGTTTTATACGGCGCTCGTATACGAAAGCACCTCTTCTCTCGACTTCCATAGCCATTGGAGTAGGGAGACACATCCGAGATCGGTTTATTGTACGAACCGCGAGGGATCGAGCAGCCGCAGAACCTCTCTCGGAGGCTCTATCTCTGAGACAAGATAAAACGTGCTTCCAAGTTGGCACGCTGTTTTCCGCGTCTCTTCGATCCTCCTTGTGGTACTTTTTTGCATAGCGTTAAAGCTTGCATCATTGAAACGAAACGAAAATTACATTTCTTTTTCATTTTTAGTATTGGTCACCGTTTTTCGTCTATTTAGAACCCCAGATTATTGATAAGAAACTTAAAAAGCATTTAATCAATTTTCCACTTTGAAAATACATCCTTACCCTTCCGTGGTCACACGAGGTCAAAACGACTTACCGAATAATTTTCATTTTTCATATTTGTAAATTTTTTTGTTCAATATACAGTCATTCGATTTTTTGTAAACTGATTTTTAATACATCAAGTAGAATGTTTGATGGATGTCCTGTAATTCTTTGAGATTTTTCCGACCGATAGTTTGGTCACAATACTTGTTCAAAAATGGACAAGGCCAAATCGATCCAGATAAGTGTGACCACGGAGGGTTAAAGGTTGTTGATTGAAAATAAAGTCAATTTTCGTTGCATTTCAACGTTGAAAAGTTGAACATCATTTTTTTCCAGTGGTGCCAACAATGATAAGCCAAAGGGAGATGAGATACAAAAGTCATTCAAGAAGTAAGTTAAACTTCATAATGTAGGAACATGGAGTCAGGAATATATTTGGGGAATTTGAATTGTGCGTTATTTGAATGATTTTGAAAATCAATTTTTTTTTTGGAATGCACTTTGGAGGAACCATAAGTCGGCTTATTCGAGGGAAACCGACGTTTTCTAAAACTCCTGGGAGAGTCTCAAGATAGGCTTCTCAATTTTCTCTAAACTTTTCAGTCTTCTGTAGTCTCAGGATTGACTAGAGGCGAAATAGAATAGGCAAATTCTCTTTTTTGCAAATTTTCATGCTAATAGGTTAAAAAATTGACAGTTCTAAATACCAAGCCAAAAATAGCCGCGAAAAAAAACCAAGTGTAAAATTAATCTAATAAACAACCACCTATTTACATATTTACAGAAATGTCCTATTACAAGAATAACTAAGTACAAAAATGCCAAAAAAATCCGCGTACAAAAATATCAAAATAACTCGATGATAATATTCGCTAAAAATTACTTTTTAATTAATTCTTTTAAATAGTGAACAGACAGTTAATTGCTTGAAGAGAAAAACGTATTGTCCTCAATATAACAACTTCCCGGACATATGCTTCTAGAATCTTTTACCTTAAGCTAGATAACTAGCTTAGTATTAACCCTCCATAGTCACACTTATCTGAGTTGATTTGACCATATCCATTTTTAAACAATTATTGTGACCAATCGATTGGTCGGTAAAATCTCAAAAAATTATAAAACCTCTTTCAAACTTTCTCGTTGTTGTATTAAAAATTTGTTTATAAAAAATGAAATTACTATATGTTCAAAAAAAGTCATAGGGCAGAAAAGTAATCGTGGGGTCGTTTTGACCCCGCGTGACCACGGAAGGTCAACATTATCACATTGCAACAATTATTTTAATTTAATTATCACACATTCTTCATTGATCGTTACTTACAAACCTTATCAAAATTACGGACGAGATAATGGCGGCAAAGAGCTAGATTTAAATTGAAATTTTATCCTTGGCATTCTTATGTCACGGTTTTCCAAGTGTAATATAATTTCTTTTTATTATCATGATATATTTTTAACCGAATATTATTTATGAGATATTTTAGTACTTAGATATCATAAGGATGTTTATTTTTGTACATAGATATTTTGGTATCAAGTTATCTTGAATTATGAATATATATTTGTTTCGGATATTTTCGTCAGGTTATTTTGGTGCATGATAGTAATTTCTTCAAAGTTCGAGCGAACACGATTTGCTGACGACTGACTCAGATTATGATTGACTCTGTAAAAAAAAAAAATCAACCCAGAAACAAATAAACAAATCGTCTACAAAAATGTGATCGAGAGTCTCATCGATTGTCAATTCTCATCGAAACGTTCAATGTGCATATTCATGAACCCTCCTCGTATATCTCATTTTTGTCTGGAGATATTCACGTTTTGCGACGCTCTCTGAGGTCAATTTCGTGATCATCGATCGGGATGTATCGTGTGCGACTATTCGATCGAGCGACTAATTCGTGCTAGATGCGATTCTTCGCTTGTCCTCTCATTATGTAAATTGTTTGTGTGTATGGGGGAGAGGGGGGGGGGGGTTCTTATGTTCAAACGATTGAAAAACAAGACAGGGGATGGAAGCCTCGGGGTTTTCGCGACTCGCTCTGTAGGACAAACATCGCCGTTGTGCCGAAGCACGTCTGGAACAAATCGATCTTAGCGTTTTAATGAGAAGCCCATAATTCACTCACTCTGCAATGGAGTCTGTCTAATAGATTCCTTTTTCTCTATTGTGAGAGACATCCGCGATAAAACGCCGGGATCGCTTCACGGCCGCGGATAAAAGCAACTTTTTCCTGCATTTTACGTGAAAGAGAACGGTTGATGATTGCGCCCGTTATTTATTAATAATCAGGGTGATTATAAAAGGATCTGGAAGTGACAGGACGATGTTTCTTATCACAGTTCATTATTCATGAAGTAATGAAATGATTCTGCTATGTTTCAACCCTCTAACAACCGTCTGAAAATCGATTTTAGAGCATTTTAGAGTTTCACACCGCTTCTTGGTCAAGAAATATCGAAGGCTGATTGACTTTTGTTTTTTTAAGTGTTCGAAAAAATTATCTCGCTTATGTAATTTTTTCCAGCTTTTCTCAAGCTCCAGTATTAATAGAAACATTAACCCTTATATGAAAGACTGTGAGAGAGCGGTTTGGAATAAAACAAAAGTTAATCTCACCTCGCCAACGCAGAATAATTCTTCCTTGCAAACACACGCGCAAAGTTAGAATATTTATGCAGAGAGCGGGCGGTTTTATACACCTATAAAATCGGTATTTTAAAACCACCCACTCTAAAATAGTCAACCGCACGAAACACGAGGGGTTTTTCGTCGATTTACCGTCAATATTACAAAAACATATGTTGCATCCATGCGAATAACACTGATTCGATATATTAACTTCACTTTATTTAACACTACAAAGTTTTTGTCTAAATATTTATCACCAGCAAAGAAAACAAATGAATTTATTTTTTCATTGAATGGATGCAGCATGTAAAATCGATCACACTTGTATTAAAGAAAGATCTACATCTTTATATGAAATTATTTTCTCCAATATCAATAATTGATAAAAAATGTTGTTCAACAATATTAGTATTAGAACATAATTTATAAAATTAGAAATTTTAAAAAATTATATTACTGAATAATTAGCCCCAATAGTATGAGAAATAATATCCGATTTTTTATATATTTTGAAATTTAAAAAAATTTACAAGTAAATAGTGAATAATATTCGAAAAAATGTGAAAAAATCGATTTTATTTTTTTGGACTATGTTGCAACACATGGATCAAGTTTAAAATTTTACTGCATAAAGAAAAGTAAAAAAGGAGTTTTCTGTGAAAAATTCGTCATCGACACCCGAACGGAACATATTTAAATCTAGTCACAAAAACTTTTCTATTAAAAAAAAAACCTAATAGTTAAAAACTCATAAAAAAATTACTTTTCAACGTCCCTTATCGATAATTCTTAGCAAAAAATGTTTGTTAAATAAATATTCAGTAGAATATCTACAATAAAATAAATACTGAAAAACACGTTTTTTTGAATTATGTCGTCACTTTTTGCGTTTAAAAACTGAAATTTTCAGGAATTTTTTTTTTCTGGTATAGAAATCGATCAGCCATGTGGATTTTCAAAAATCGCTGGGGGGAGATTTTACATGCTTATCCGGCTAAACTCTTTAAATATAAGCAAATAGAATACATCAAAATAATTATACAATTTCTCAATATATAAAAGTGGGAAAAAAAATTAAATATCGATTTGCAGTTTTCAGACTTCTGATCTTGTTGAAATTATGAAAATGTGAACTCTGAGCATAATGATTTACTTCAGCATAGCACTTTTTAAGGTAATTTTTCTGTAAATAATCATGATTACACTGAGAAAAAAAAATTGTTGAATGAACTAAATCTTTAGTCACATACGCACGACTAAATATTTAGTTGTACAAACCCAAATTTTGTTTCCTGAATCATATTTTGGTCAACTGAAACGCAGAATTATTCAAGAAACTAATTATTTAGTTAGACCCAGTAAATATTTAGTCGTGCGTATGCAACTAAAGATTTAGTTCATTCAACAATTTATTTTCTCTGTGTAAAAGAATGAGAAAATTTGGTCAGAAATGTTTAATATTAATTGTTCAATAAACAGTTTCTTAATCGTCGTGAAATTTTCACACGACCTCCTGAATACTTCATGTGAAAACATATTAAATTTTCAGAATTCTATCATCACTACTTCAACCTCCTTAAGGGTTAAAATGAAAAATAATGAGAAAATTCTGAAAATTTGGTATGTTTTTGTATGAAGTATTTAAGTGGTCGTGCAAAAATGTTACGATGATTGGGAAGCTCGTTATTAAAATATTAACATTTTGTTCAAAACAATTGTTTAAACACATAAAAAAAAATCTATCAATAAACTTTGTTTTGTTTCCATTGCTTTCAATACAGTGTAGATATTAAAAAAATTGAGAGGTCAAAAAAACTGATCGCAAAGTTATATCAGTTTCCACAAGACTACATTTAATCTAATTCAATTCGTTAATGTTAATTGTTCGATTACGAGCTTCCTAATTGTCGTGAAATTTGTACACGACCTCTTAAATAATTCATCCAAATACATACCAAATTTTTAGAATTTTCTCATCATTTGCGATTTGGGACTTAACATCCTTAAAGCATATATTCTATAAATTGACTGAGTAACTCCTTGATCTGAGGAAATAGTGAACCCCCTTCAAAAGTAAATAAAAAGTGATTCCCGTAATAAATGAGTATGAAGACGCAAATGCAGCTTCGAAAAATCACCCAACAACGTAAATTAAAATTGGACCTAAATAAAGTAATTCTCTGAAGATTTAAAATTTCTCTGTGAGTTTTTTAAATAAAATAAATGGTTTTTTTTTGTACAACCTGTACTCTCGAATGTCAGATCGAAGATGTCGTGTGTTTGTTGCCAGATGCCTCTCTTAAACATCCTTTGATAATTAGCCACACCGTCGGAAATGTCGAAAGCCAAACGGTGAGCTCTTTTACAATTTTTTGCCTTTTAATCAGGCACGCGCGTAACTCCTGACCGGGACGAATGCACCGCAGGTATAATATTACCTCGCCGGCCCGAGCAAAGGAATCACGCATAGTGCATGTTACATGTATATATACATAAATACAGCGGCAACGAGGCATACATTTCGTAATTATCTCAAGAGTCCCCGCGAGCTGATGAGTGTCAAAGCGCCTGACCGTGAACTCAATTAGCGCAAAAATCGAGATTGCTGGAGTGTGTCGCGTGTGTCTTCCAAGTTTCTTACATTTCTTTTTTTCTGCTTCTCTTCAGAACGAATTCGAGATTTTCGCTTTCGAAATTTCGCAGGAAAGCGGTCAAAAAATTGGGAGCAAATTATGGAAATTTATGCTCCAGATTTTTTGCCCAAAGATTGGAAGTAAAGAAATTTCAAACATTACACAATTGAATGTTAATCAACACACGATGAATTTAATTAATCAAACGCGCTGAGTCAAAGCCTCAACATTGTAGCGCGAAAATCAATTGATCTTTTTTCTGCCGATACAAGAAGTAAATTGGCTTGTGTAACAAAATAATAATGTTGATCGTTCAGAGAAAGTAATCTATTGTAAAATAAATACAGCATCGAATTAACGCTTTGATTGATATGAGTTTAAGAAATTGTCTTTAAAAGTAATTATCGATTATTGGAAACTAAAGTCATGGCTACAATTTAGAAATACGGTGGATGAAATTATTTCAGGTTTTGAGGAAATAGAACCACTTTGTCTCATCTCTTTCATGCTGTGGTTTGATATTATCCATTCCATCGTTGACTGAAATGGCGATCATTTTTCTACGGCTTTCTCGGCCTCTCTCCTCCCTCGATTTTTCATTCTCCATCGCATCTTTTCCTCTCATTCTTTCACACATTATTGTGCAGTGAAGATTGTACTTTGCTCCATCCCGCCGAGTCGGGTGAGCAAGAGCGCGGAGATCCTTTTCCTGGTTACACGTAATCGAACGATACCAGCGCACAGCGCAGCAGAAAGAGCCGTAGCACACACCAGCAGCGCACGGAGAGCCGCCCAATGGTGAGCAGCACCCAGCAACTAACTTGAGTCCCTCACACAAACGCAGAGACACCTCCGCGCTGTACGTAGCTGCCGTTTGCGCGAACCTACCAACTTTCTTTTTCCAAGGTACTCACTGTCACCGCGGACGTTATAATAGTCTCAACGTGCAAAGTTACACCAACTATTAATAGTTGTGAGGGAATTACGCGACTATATTTCCCGCTGATAGTCGAGTCAATCGCGCAAAAGCACGATTTTTTCGCTTGGGTCCTTCCGAGATCAACGAAACTGCGATACGTTGCAGATTTGGGCAGGAAAGGAGAACCGGCGATTGCAAAATTAATAAGATGTCAATGGCTCAATGCAAAATGGTGGTAAATTTGCTGACATTTGAAAAATATGCATTTTGAGATTCCAAGCTTACATAAAATTCCTAAATTCTAACTGATGGCGATTTTTTAAGGAGTGATCTCGTAATCAATGCAAAAATGCCCCAGATTTTAGGAATCAATTTTAGAGAAAGTACAAATGCGATGTCTTGAGTCTTTTCATGTGGGGCATCCCACGTAAAATCACGCGGACATCGGCCTGACCCCCTCGGATTTTGATGTCCAATGAATTGTGAGTTTCGTTTGGCCCGAAATATGACCTCAAATTTTTAGAAATTTTCATTTTATTTTTTAGGAATTGCCCGAGCTAAAAAATCATTAAACTGAAGGAAAATATAAAGAGGGGCCTTTTTCAAATTAATTCAATTTTTTCACAGAAACTAGGGTCCAAAACAGATATTTTCGTCATAGTTCGATAATGGGCAAAAAATAATTATTATTTTTTTATTATTGTAATTTTTTAATGTTGTTTGAATCATCCGTTTTATTTCAGGTTGTCGACGCTAATAAATTTTCGAAAAATGTTGTCGTTTCACTCTTAAACCAAGAAAAAAAATAAAGTTTCACTAGAAATTTTTTGTTGTTGTTGTTATTCTCACTGCAAGAAACTAATTTAAATAAAATAAAAATAAGAAAATAATTTAAAAAAGGCCCGTCTTTATGTTTTTCCTCAATTAAATGATTGTTTAGCAACCCCTTTTTTTCGAGCAACCACTAGAAAATAAAATAAAAATTTCTAAAAATTTGAGTTCATACTTTGGGCCAAACCGAAACCCACAATTCATTGGACGTGTGGTTTGACGTGGAATGCTCCATATGTTTTTATGTAATTCCTTGGGGATTTGGTCTACTAAATTTCATCGAAACATATTAAACTTCCACTGAATTATGTAAAATCGCGTAATAACTTCATTGTATAAGCTATTAGCTCAGAATTGATTTCTTTCTCTTCGCACGTTACAAATGAAAAGTTTTTTTTTTTTTTTTAATAACAGTCCAAAATTTGCATTATTTTAATCTAAATTTATTAGACGAAAATATTGCCAAAATACATCATAACAAATACTATATTTTATTGTTCTATTTTAGTGCGCCACGTGGGACTCACAAAGGCATTCACAATAGAGCTAGTCACAAATGAGATTCAAGAAATTTTAAGTTGATCAAATGATGAGTTTTTTTTAAAAAGGATTAAAAAAAAAAATGCTCGGACACGGTTCTCGAGACTTTTAGAGCAACAACAACTTGGTACTTTACCGCAGTATCATTATAATAATGATAATTATAGCTCGATAATCCTGCATTGTTTCATCGTGTTTACGTTTTAATCGGTATCAATCAGTTCAATCGTGCCACTGACGCTCAAGATCATTGATTCCCGACGAGCGATCAATCGATATTAATCATCGAACCGGAAGAGAGCATGATTGATCGATGAGAGCGAGATGGAACAGAGCGACCTTGCTCTCCTATTCGTCTGGGAAGAAATTATCTCATCAGCCTTCGATCGACTCTCATTTCTTAATTTGTACTCTTTTGTGTTTATAACCGATTCATATTTGCACTCGTCCTTTTTTTTCATTCATATATTTATTTGAATGTTGGAAGCGTTCCGCGTTCTTCGAGACGTGCAGAGGCAGAAGTCGTTATCGAGACGATCGAGTTATATCGATCTCATTGTTATACTCTGCACTCTTGTACTTGCATATACGCAGCCACCACGTGGGCGCGGTCCTGAATCGATCGTGACTTAACGTGCGGAATTCTCGTGTGTTCTGTCGCTCGATCGAACCAACAGATTGATGCGAATCCACTCTGACGTGGGTGGCTGCAAGAGGGGAAGAGGGTAGCTCGAGGAGATCGAGTATCTCGAGTTTCATACTCGAGTGTGCGATCATTGTTCAAATAACTTTGCGATTATCGCCGCCCTTCGATACTTGTTTAGAAACGGTAACAGAGGAAAAATCCGTGGCAAAGAAAAGTCTCTATGAAGGGGCAATTAGAACAGCGAAAATCGCAAGAAAGGGTATTTAAAAATTCATATGGCTAATCGATTTCTAATTGAAAAAAAAAATTCCAGAAAGCTTCAGCTTTTGAACCCACAAAATGACGACATAATTTAAAAAAAACCTGTTTTTCAGTATTGATTTTATTGTAACTATGCTACTGAATTTTTTTTTTCACAAATTAATTTCCCAAGGATTATCGATAAGAGACGTTGAAATGTAATTATTTAATAAGTTTTGAATCATTACTAAAAAAAATAAAAAAGTTTTTTATATTTAATTATGTTCCTTTGAGTGTCAATCATGAATTTTTCACAAAAAACTCCTTTCTTGCTTTTCTTTGTACAGTTAAATTTTCAACTTGATCCATTTGGTGTAACATAGATAAAAAAATAAAATCGATTTTTTTCACATTTTCTTCGAATATTATTTACCAAATACTTGAAAAGTATTTTTTTTTTATTTCAAAATATATAGAAAATCTGATATTATTTCTCATAATATTGAGGATAATTATTTAGTGATATAATAAAGACGAAATTTCTAATTTTATAAATTGCAATTCGTCTAAAATGAATTTTTCCTCAAATAGTAGCACCAATGAACATTAAAATCTTGCAGTTACTGATTTTTAAAAGAATCATTAAACTCAGATGTAATATATTCAATATATAAACGCGTGTATTTCAAATGGGGAAATCTGCCCTCTTGGTGAGAGGGGCTAGAGTTTAGATAAAAATCTGAACAAATTAGAGAATTGTTTTTGAATTATTTAGAGTCGATTTGGGGGGCGTCTGATAAAAAATTCGCCCGAGCCCTAAATAAGGACAACCCTAATATATATAGATATAGTATAAAAACTGTCTTGATTAGATTTTGCGCAAGACTTGGTCGAGATTGCTACTAGGCTGCAATATGAGAAATTATTTGTTAAAATTGTTTTTAAAAACGTCAGCTAATCTTCGTCACTATTTTCATTTACTACAGCAGTCAATGCTGTAAATTGCCTTGTTAAATGTAAATGGTAGCTTTATAAATTGAGTTACAATCGAAAAAAAAAGTATTTCGAAGATGTGTGCAAAATTTCAATAAGATCAGTGCATTCGTTTTCAAGAAATCGTCTTCAACGTCTTTAATAATAGTATTGTTGAAAAAAAGCGATTGAAGTTCCGGCTCCCCCAGATTTTTTGAGATTTTCAGACCCATGTAGCCTCCTAATAACTCTATCAAATAATAAATCTCTCAAATAATAACTCTACCACAAAATCTCGGTACCGCTTGACAGCTCTCTCATTCACAAGCCTCCCAAATTGTAAGTCTCTTAATTTTTTTCCACGAGTTATTCAATTATTTTGAAAACGTCCAATTATCGCGCTTGAAACAGTTTTTCATGGCAATTTTTTGTCATTTGTAATTACGCAGTTTGAATAAAGGATGTCCGGGTGCTATAAAAAAAATTTGGTAATCATCTCTTATATGGAAGGTCATTAGACACCTCGATTATAGTGTGTCATCGGTAAGTACTTTCGTACAAGAAAATAATGGTGTACGATCGCGAGAGCAAAAACTCATCGCTACGGGCGCGTGATTTCCTTTCTCGGAGAATTTAAAAGTGCCTCAATGTGTTTTGTATAGAGAATCTGGACGCCATATAGGCAGGATGATCACCGATATACTGGAAGCGTAGGCGAGCGAGAATGGAAGAGAATTCTTCGCGCGAACGGGTGCGAGATTAACTTTGAACGATTAAACCACATTCCTTCTCCTACGAATATACATGACCCAACTAAACACACACACCAAGACACTTACACTTTTATCCTGTTGAGTTCGCGTTCACAGGACGATAGGGGATGGTCTCTTCGTGGTTGCACCCAGAAAAAAGATCTATCACATTTAACTAAATCCCAGTCAAGCCAAATAAATTTTTTTAGTTGTAGGCCGGCCTAATACAACTCTATTCATGTCAACGAAATTTTTTTTTTTTTTCAATGACCTACTAGGTAAATATATTGCGATCTAATAAATTTTTATTTAATTTTAATAAATATTATTCTAAACTGAACAAATATGTATTTAAATGAAATAATGTTTTTTAAATATTTACACAATG
This sequence comes from Alloplasta piceator, assembly GCA_946863875.1. Lineage (NCBI taxonomy): Eukaryota > Metazoa > Arthropoda > Insecta > Hymenoptera > Ichneumonidae > Alloplasta > Alloplasta piceator. The sequence goes on along the minus strand of OX333072.1, from coordinate 7,688,938 downwards.
TATAATTTAAACATTTCAATCTTTGAATGTATAGCACATATGAAGTCTACAATTTCGTAAAGCTTCGTCTTTTCTCTAACAGAAGGGAAAAGAAAAAAGACACTTTTTTATGGGAATACTTTTCGGGCATTCGACCATCTTGCGTTTTGCCGCAATGTTCAATGTATTAAATATCCATACTGAACAATAAGGATATCAAACATAGACGAGCTTGGAAAGGATATAGGCGTCGAGGGGCAGGTTCGCTTGTGCGAGAGGTAGCCACCTGGCGGATTTTTGGGGTACCGACAAATCTGCAGATATGATCTGATGAGATTATGGGTGAATAGGTATTCAGTAACAACGAATAGAATTTTTCTTCAACGCCTGTTTCTCGATGACAGGGAATTCAAATAAATAAATATAGTGGAAGTAAATATCGCCCAAAATTGGATGGGAAGAAAATTTTCTTTAAAGTAACTAAAAAATAATCAAATAAACGATTATAGTACCTACGACTAGATCTTTTTCTGGGTGTGTGTTGTAGTTTTCCATGCCGTTTTTTTCCAACTCATTCCTATGCTAAAATAATATATTTACCCCATTAGTTAACTACTTATACCTACAATCAGATGATCAGCCGAAGGATATTTTTGCAATTTTTTTATTATAAAAAATAACATCGGAAAAACATACAATAATTTTTGTCTGAAAAAATGGATAATTATGGAGAAGTTACAGCTAATATTCTTGGAGAACTTTTCAAAAAAGTTTTTTGTACTAAGCACTGCCATTAGGAGATTAGATCATAGCAAACACTAATAACAATCAAATTTCGGGGGCACAATAGTTTATTCTGTGATTAATCGAGGGCTTTTTCGAAATATCAAGTAAAAATAAAATGGCGAATAATTATTGGACTTTTTTCCATAAAAGAGGCGGAAACTCTTTCAGCCCCCAAAACTGTCTCCCTTAATAAGAATAAAACTTTCTTTATTTTACGTCTGCCATAGAGCCAATTTCCTAAAATTGTTCCAAATTCTAAATTACTTTGTCAAACCGGTAGCTGAAAAATATTTGCGACAGGCAGGCACTCGCTAACGTGATTCTGTGAGTTTTTTTACATTTTTGAGTGTAAAATACAAAACTGTATCGAACTTCCATCTCCTACGATCATGGAAACGATTATTCAGATCATCCAATTGTTGCCATTTTTGTGGCAGTTTCCGTAGGCTTTTGTGTCGTTAAATTAAAAGTAGAACCTTTTTTATGCCCGGCGTAGGAGAGAAATTTTCCCACCTTTAGATTGCACCTTATATGGTGAATCGTTCCAGCGTGGTGAACAAAGAATCCAAATGGTGACATGCATCCGTTGCCCATTCTCATGGCAATCCGTCAACTGATAATTCGTGCGAGAGTTGACGACGTATCTGTATATATAAATAGAAACCGTGTACAGCGATAGTAGGCTATCCACCACAGCGATCTATTTGTCCCCGATTTGGTGCTCACGGTGTGCGCCAAAGGGACGATCAATTCTAGCGTAAAATCAGCTGTGACCAGCCGCGAAGGCTAAACATAATTTATGCATCTTTCTTTTGCTGTTGATCGATCTTGCATCGAGTGTACCTCGTCCTTATAAATCGATGCAACCCTTTGCCAATTAACGGTAGCAGTGAAAAAAACCGACATGATCGGACAGTTTTTCAACACGGAAAAAACGACTTAGTTGGTTCAACCAAACAGCTTAGTGCTGTGAGAGCCAGACGAGAAACTGGTTAGATGAACTAGATAGTTGTTTGGGTTAACTAACTAACCTTATTTTTTAGTTACCACAACTAAGTCGTTTAAACGACTTGGGTCAACCAACCAACTATCTGGTTGAGCCAACCCATTTCTCGTCTGGCGCTTAGAGCACTAAGCTGTTTCGTTGGACCAACTATGTCATTTTTTTCGTGAATATTTTCTGAAGACACATACACATGTAAGAGCTTTGCTATTCTTATGATTACTAAAAATCCTACAAAAAAGATCTACAGGTAAATACGCAGAAGGACGTCGAGGACTTTCTATATATACTCTTGATTCTTGACCCTTGATCCTAGCCCATGGCCGTGAGAACATGTACCAAAAAGCAGCGTCTAAGTTTAAGGTCATCTCGATGTGAATGTTACTCAGACTCTTGTATCTAAATTATGTTTGCATTGGGACTTTTTGTAAACAGTGTTATCATATAAACATTTTGAGATCTCTTAACAAGTTGGATAATACAGAATTTTAATTAAATAATGAGGAATTATTATTATTTGTTGAATAACAAAAGATTATTATTTTTAGTTGAATAATTACGAATTATTATTTCTCTTCTAAATAGTTTGATCAGGGATCACGGATCAGCCGAGGTCGATTTACAAACAGACTTTTGCTAATCCGTGACTCCGACAGGTGATCAATTTTTTTTTTCGTCATTTAGAGGTTCATAGCGTGTGTTTTGAATCGGAAATTTCCTGGGGAACGCAAATATGCTATTTGAAAATAGATAGAAACAATGACAAATAGGCAAATGGACAGGAAATAACTTCTTCCTTACTAACGCTGCACACGTTATACTCGTACTTTATCCGACACTTCGGTACAGTGATCGGCAAAAATTTTTTTAAAGATTTTTAAGTAATCGTTATTTACAAAATTAATATTATCATCTATTGGTTTTTTCGGTATTTCGATAATCAGTAATTTAAAGACCAATACTACGATTCATTTGGATATTGATTATGTGTATTCTTTGAATTATTCATTATTAGAAAAATTGGCAATCGTATTCTTTAAAATACTTATCATTTGATTAATTAGTAATTGAATTATTTTAATTACTAATTATTAGAATAATTTATAATAGAATTATGTCAATTATTGATTATTTGAATAATTAGTAATGTATATATCTAAATTACGAATTATTCAAGTAATTAGTCATTGAACTATTTCATTTAGGTATATAAATTACTAATTCATTATAAATTCCATCACTATTTAAGTACAAATTGACTAAAAATAATTGTAGATGTTATTGGAGTAATCTTGTACAAAATTTGGAGTATATTTTGTGTACAAGTTTGCCCACAACTTGTATTCAATTACCGGCCGTAGATTCCGATCAACTTGTATCCAAATGTTACTCACCAAAAACTTACCGTAAACTCGGCGTCAAATTGATTTCAAGCTACAGATGACCAAATTTTTATAGTACAACACTGGCTATCAGGGTTCTTGCTTAACTTCACTCAACAAATTTACAAGCATAAATATGCATTATGAAATAATTAATAATTGCAAAGAATGATTAACTAATTTTTTGAAAAATTAGTAATGAGAAAAATTAATTATCTAATTATTCGGATAATTAATAATTGGAAAGAATTAACTAATTTCATAAAAAATTAGTTAGTGGAGTACTTAAGTATTTAATTACTTGGATAATTAATAATTACAAGGGACAATTACCTAATTTTAAAAAAAATCAGTAATTCATAAGGGCAACATTTTAAGTACTTGGTTATCGAGTAATTCTTTGATCTAAATTACAAGTTATAGGTTTATTGGATAATAATCGAACGTGAATTATCGAATTTTCGAATATTAGAAATACCTTACTGCCTAATTACTGAGTGCCTTAATAACGAGTAATATTTATTGGAACAATTATAAAATTTTCTAACATAGAGTAATTAGCGGTAATTAAATTGACGAAAATATCGATTTTGCCGATCACCGCTCTGGTATCGCAATTTCTTTTTCGCCGCATATGAACTCGCATTCCAATGACTTTTTGCAGCATTATAGAAGCCACAGGTGACTTCAGCCTCTAATTATCATCGTTACGGAAGCTCATATATCCCCACGAAATATCAGAGATTCTCACAAAGTAAAAGTAGATTGCTAATTTGTCGTTATTCGTGGATTTTTTTCTTATGATCGATGAATTCTCATGATCGACGAAACGTACAGTTTATTATTCCTCTTTGCGTCGTAAAATTCATTGCCTCGTTCGCAGACAAAAGTTATGCACTTCCGGTGGACGTTTTACTCGTTGAAAAAGTAATTTTTGTTTTATTGAGGAAAAAGTTTTCATTATTTATGTACATGTCAACGAAAATTTCATCGAACTGCGTGTATCTAGATGGAAGATCTCGTAACTATCTCGCGGATTATCAAATATGATAATTTGTCACGCCACGAAAATATTAAGCTCGACCGATCGTCAATTATACGTACGCCTTTGATTGCGTTCTTTAATGAGACGTTTTCACGCTCCGTTGCCTTACACGTGCACGCACTTAAATTCCTCGGGGTGTCTTTTACGACGATTCTGCGTCGACGTGAGAGGAAAACGCTGAGGGAATATGAAAGTGGTGCTAAAAAGTCGAAGCGCGCTTTCACGCTTCCTCCGGCCATTGCACGTCCACACAAATATACACACAGACACATTATTTTTACTCTCATAAGAATCATTGCTCCGGTCTTTGAGCCCAAATGTGGCTCAAAATTGATTTCACGCAATGCGCAATTATTCATAAATATTTAATACAATACAATGTCCATCACCGAGACGAGTCTTCGCTCTCTCGATCTCAGCATCTCATATCCGACGCTCTGTAACGATCGTAAACGGTCAATTTTACATCATACGCTACGATCAACTCATTTATATGTCGAATCGTCCTTTTTCCTAGTTGCACAACTGTTCAGCGTGCGATAACGATTCATAATTATTACCGAATCGGTAAAAAATTAATTTATACCATTTCCGGAAATGTTTTTCACATCGTGATGTATAATAGATTTTCCATGGATCACGAAATTTCTTATCAGTGATTTTTTCTCACTTTTGAAAATATTGGTGACAGAATTTTTTAAGAATTTGTAAAGGAAACAAAGATTTTATTAAGGCGGCATCTTGGTCTAGAATTTTGAAAAAATCATTTTTTTTTTATGTTATTAAAGTTTAGACCTTTAAGAATATATTCTTGAAAATAATTTTTTTAATTCCAATAATTTATGGAGTTATAGCTATTTTAGTGACGCAGCTGGTCACGTCGGAGCGTAATTTTGAGAGAGAATTCTGGTCTAGAATTAAAAAAAATCAATTTTTTTCTTCATGTTCTTAAAGATTAGACCTTTGAGAATATACCCTTAGAAGGAAATGTTTAAATTCTAATAATTTACAAAGTTATAGCTACTTTAGTGACTTAGCACCAGTCACGACGGAGCAAATTGGACTATAGACGTTTTTGTCTAAACTCCTTTCCTCAACACGGTTGACATGATATCTCAATTTCTAGTTAACCGATTGACTTCAAATTTCTTACCAATCTTCAATGTATAACTCTCTATCGCCCCTACCACGTTTGTGTATCAAAACTATTTTTTTACTATCGTGAAAAAATTAAAGACTATAACAAAAAGAATAGCAAACGCCTTTTTTTTTGTTCTGTCAGCCGCCATTTTGCAAAATTTTTTTTCCCGTTTTCTCTGAAGTAGGGAATTAAGAATCTTTATTTTAATTTTGTATCGGATGACTAGAAAGGTTGCAATCGTGTCAACCAGCATACCCCTTTTTTACCCCCAACTTTACCAGCTTATAACTTATTTAATTTTCATTTTTTTTAATCGAAATTTTCTTCGATTATTGTCAAAATATTAATAAATGTTCTGTAAACAAAAATTGTACAAAAATTTTTTGTTCTTTTTAAATCGAGCTAGACAAAATGCTCAAAATATATGTCCCTAGACCAGAATACCTTAAGAGCAAGAAATTTTTTGAAAAAAAAGTGAGAATATTGAAATAAGATTATTTAAAAATTTGCCGCCACAATTTTCCGTCGATGAATCAGATAAGAGATGAATTAGATCGTGCAATTGAATGGTTGGAAAAAAAATTGCATATTGAATTACATTATTCATGATTAAAAGGCAATCAATGTCACTAGAAAATATAGAACGGTCGTGATAGATCATTGGAAAGAAATTAACATTAGCACATTGAAGATCAAGATTATTACACAAGGACGTCCCCTTCGACATTCGAACAGATCACGTCCGTGATCTAACGTCTGTACTTTAACACGAAATCGAGAATCCTCGGGATAAGTTGACCCGTGTAACTCGTCGAGTTACAAAACATGGTTCGAAGTCCATGTACCGCGCCCAAGATGTGGAGAGTGAAAAAAAAATCGTACAATCTCGATGCGATGCGCGTGTTTTATATCGAAACTCTTCCGTGACCCCGCGATTAATCGATGAATCATGAGACATGAAAATCGAATCCAAGTCCGAAAGGACTCTCGCTCAAATTGGTAAACCATTACGACAAACAAACCAATATTTATACAGACACTGAGAGTGAAAAATAATCGAAAGAATATGTAATGCGATGAATAATATTCGATATTATAAGGGCCAATATAAAAACTCTGCATTGCCTCAACTAAAAGACAAACAAAGATAAATCATCATAAACATCAAATTATTTCCCAACTTACAAAAATTGCCATTTAAGACTATAAAAAGAAACTGCATAAATCGATACGGAATCACATAAAAAAATTACAATTAATTACTAAAATTATAAAGTATACTTTGTGCAATTACAATGACTATCAATAGTAAAATTCATTTCCAGCTATTTTAATAAAAATGATCGATAATTACATACCATATTCTCATTCAATCGATTTCTCGAATATGTGGCGTGAGTAAAATAAATAACGATCATACATGACTATTATTGTAATTGAAAAACATTTTCACCTTTACAATTTTCTCTCCTCGTTCTCTCTCACTCTCTGTCGCCCTCTATGACTTATTTGCAACAATCGATACAGATATCGAAATGAGAGACGGTAAAACAAGAAAAAAATGATATTTATCACCGGCATGTCTATAATTATAAGTCACGGGTATGGGGGTGTGACAATGTTTCAAGGTTTATCATTATGATCTTCCTGAATAAAAACGACATTCCGTTCTGTCGTCCGTGATTCGCCCCCGCCTTCTCGATTAAAAGATTGTGCGTTCCCGGGCGATTATGACCTTTGCCTCGTTCAGTCATTTGTCGGCCACGATCGGCAAATGTATTCCGATCTTTATCGCGTTTATTACGCAGATAATTGAGTACTTATTATTGCCACTCTCCCCTCTTTGCCCTCCGCTCTTTGTGTTCTCCACGCACGTGAGAATTTCACGTGCTTCGAGAACTCACTTAAACCCAGTTTAATCACGAAACGGAAGAGTATCTCATAAGCACTTCAAGAGCGATGAACAGGCTAATCTGCGATCACAGCATTGAGCAATTTCCATCGCATATTATTATTAAATAATAATATTGAGTTCTAATTGAAAAATAAAAAAATAAAAAATTTAACGTACCTTTTATTGTGTCTCTCTTAAGTGTCAATACAGCAAAATTAAAATCTGACCAGTGCTTCTTAACTGGAAAAAAGCTCTCTTTTCAGTAAAGCAAATAATCCGATTTATAAAAAAAAATTGATAGCTAAGAAACTGAGAAAAAAACTGATTTTATTTTTTTCGGCCCTTTTAGCGTCTACTGAATTTTATCAAAAATTTTGCTGAACATTGTTCAACACGGTAGAAACGTACGGTAAATTTTTCAGTTTGCCTTTATTTTTTGTTCACTGGCAATAAAATTAATAAGTCTTGTCTTAAACGAGTTCCAATGCATGGAAAGGAAGCGTCGACTATTTACGGAGCAACTACACATTTAATTGTCAGTGAACGAAGAAAAAAGGCAAGCTGAAAATTTTACCGAACGTTTCTCACGTGTTGAACTATGTTCAGTAAAATTTTTGATAAAATTCAGTAGAATGAAAACGGGGTTTTTCTCCATTTCTTCGCTATAAATTTTTCTTTACAACTGGTTTAATATTCCATTAGCTTTATTGAAAAGGGCGCTTTTTCCGGTTAAAAAGTGCTGGTCATATTTACAGTGAGAAATTTTTTGTTGTTGAAAATGCAAAAATTTGTTTGACTCAACCTAATATTTGTTTTCGGACGTTCAACGAGATCATTTTGGTAATTCAACAAAGATACAGTGGAAGTTTTAGTTCAATCGGTTAAATCGTTGCTTGAATGGGCAAAGTTTCAGTTCAATCGAATAAATATCTTTGTACCAAATAAATTGTGTGATTGAAAATACGAATTGTTTTTTTGTTACAGCTAAATTTATCAAGTTAAAATATACTAGAAATCAACGAAATATTTCTGTACAGCAACTCAGTAACGTGTAAATTGGACTAAACTGTATCTGGAAATTGACCAAATAATTCCCTTCACCTCATATCTTATGGTTTAGCAAATCCATTCATTGAATTAATTATAGTTCCATTATTTCAAACAAATCAATATTGAATCAACTAAATTTTTTTAAACTGAATGAATTTAGTTGTTTTTACTGAACTTTTTTCTCAGTGTAATTTTTGCCGTATTGACACTTAAGGGTATGTAAAATATTTTATTTTTCAATTAGGACTTAACAAAAACCAAGTCTTAATTGGGGTTCATAACTATATGGAAATGTTTTTATACGATATAAGAAAACGATATAATAATTATTATTAAATTTTCAATTTGATATTTTCATTAAATAACAAATTTGCTTGAAAAAATGATTATTCTCAACAAACCATAAAGATATAGTAATTTTATATTCTGTATATGATCAGGAATAATTGGATCATCTATAAGATTAATTTTTTGTTAAGAATTACGTAATCCAGGATTTTGAATTGATAATGATCAAATCTCATAAGCACTTCAAGAGCGATGAACATACTAATCTTCTATCACAGCATTGAGTAATTTTCATCACAGTGAAAGAGATAGCTCATTATTTCTTGGTTCGAATCCGACATTCCAAATCACCGAAAGAGGTTTCCCATATCGTTACGTGAATGATGGTAAGACGCTTTTTCGTGACTCGTAAAAAAGGCAAGATTACCATCGTCCATTGTATTCGCACTCGGCCTTGTGCGCGAGAATCGCAGCTTAATCCTTTAAAAAAAGTCACGATTGTACTTGCGAGGAATATTTTATCACACAATCGTGGCATCCAAAGAGCGAAGAAAAATTGCCACGATCGTGGATTATGTTCGACGAATTTTTCATTCTCCAACGAGGAAAGTTTCTCAGTCGGAGACAATTTTTTCGACCATTCTTTTAACCCTCTGTGAATCGTTCGATTATCCTGAGTTAGTGCTGTCAAAGGGCAGCACGTATAAGTGTATTTATGGGACTTGGAAAATAAAGCCTTTGCACAAATATTATTGCCAAGGGGATATCCTGGTGAATTTACTGCTTCACCAGTTATTTTGCAGCCAGAAATACGTTCCTTTAGCAAAGGAACATTTTTACCAAATAATGACGCTGCCATATAAGTTGACTGCCAAATAAGAGTTTCTCAAGTTTTCCGCTAATTAACAAACTTGTCAGAATGAATCTGTACAGGATAATAATCTTACCAAATCACATCTCTACCGGATAAAAAAAAAAAATTATCAAAAAGGGGCTCTCCAGGAAAATCTCTGTTACATATATCACCTTTAGCTGTTGCATTTACGGAGACTTCTAGATTATGATGCCCTTTCATATCAGGCAGCACTTGACCAACGATAAGGCCCAATCCGGCTAAAACGAGGTCACCATCGGTATTTTTACCCCGAAGTGTATTTTAGAGTTAAAAAAGCAAATGGCAACATAAAAACTTTGTAAAATAGGCGGTCTGTCACGATATGGATAAAATATGTAGAAATGTTCTCTTTTGGGAAACTTTTTATGGAGTGTAATTTTGAGGGTCTATTTTTATTGAAGATTAATTCTTGGATTCTTGTTTTTGACAGGGATGTCAAAATGTTCGTATTTGGTTGAAACTTTATGCGGTAGAGTTGTCAGAATCACCAGGGATGTTTTTTTGTGAAATTTTTTCGAGGTCAAGATGTATTTCCGGTGGAGATGTTACGGGTAGAGCTGGAAATCTGCCGATCTTGTCGGTGGCGGAACGATCGATCGTGGTTGCAATTTTCAGGGAGCCACGATTCGATTGTCCCTGCTTGCGTCGCCACCCACGCACATTCTCCCGCGCGCAAGAGCTTGGCAAGTTGCGAAAGACAACCGTGTCGCCCCCAGGGCAACGCGACGGTATCTCTCTGCGCCTTGAGACGAGATCTCTCGTCGCGTTATTATTGCAACTGCAGCCGTGAATTCTTCGGCTCTAATGCACGCTAGACATTGTATTTCAGTCGCGAATTCTCGATTGTCATATCATAAGATCGAACGACATTGTCAGTTGAGAACAAAAGATCGATCGACAACTATACTCGAAGCTGCGAAAGCATTTCGCTTGCGCGTATAATGATGCCTTTTTTGGGTTATGCTTAATTTATGCGAATTAAATTGAATATTTGGTTAGTTGGCTTTATTTAATTGAGGGAGAGTCTGTCAAAACTTGACCCTTTATTTAATTAACGGAGTGCTTAATGCACCATCGAAATACGAGGAATTTATTAATTTTCCAAGGTGCTTCTCTTTAAATTAATTCAATGAATTCAAAATTCAATACCGATTAAATATCGATACTGATCGATGCTATTCAATCTTAATTTAATCGGCCAATATTGCTAATCATGACAATTCTTCCGCTGACATAATTTCGTCAACGAAGATTTGTTTAATTTTCCAGGGTGTTTTTCTTTCAATTAATTCAAAAATCAATACCGATTAAATGTCGATACCAATCGATGCTATTCAATCTTAATTTAATAGGTCAATTTTGCTTATCATGACAATTCTTCCGTTGACATAATTTCGTTAGTTGATTATCTCCTTTGATCAATACTATTTTTCGTAATCGATATTTATTGTTACAACGAAATCAAATTGGTGCCGAGACATTGCTGCATTTTTTAGTACACTCGAATCAAATAATTTTTTTTTTACTTGATAAAATAAAATTGACACATTTTGTTCATAATATGGGGCTTAAAAATATTTTTTGACTCAGTTAATTCGATCAGGATGGAAATAGCGTAAATTCCAACGGTGTTAATTAAATCATTTCACATCAAAATATATGAAACACAAAAAATATATTCCAGATATATTTGGAATGTACTGAGAATATATTTTTTATCTCCAAACGATCGAAGAAATGAATATGTGAAATATACTTTTGCGTATGATTTTATTTTCACATGTGGTATTATAATAAAGTATATTTTATTATCATTTCCATAAACATTGTTTAAATGATATTCCGGGTGGTATACCCGTATCTTCGGTACTTCTCAATGGTTGTAACGGTTGTAAATCATAACGAGACTTAACGACTTCGCTGGATCGTCTCGGACGCCCTCTGGAAGGAAAAAAAATTACTTTTGCATACGGATGTATCTCGAAATCGCGATGATAAATTCCGCGGAGTCGATGCCAACTGACTCTCGTTGGTAAAAGGAGTGCGAGCATCCGATATATCATGCCTCCGTGCATTTTGTAAGGACGTTTTGCAGATGCGCAATCTTGCTCGACCGTGTTTAATACGTATGTTTTGCATATGGCTCTGTCTCGCTCTTTCTCTCTTTCTCTCACGAAAGTAAATCCTTGTGAGACGAGTTACAGCGTATACCCAAGTTGGAAGAGAGAAAAATATCTTTGGAACGAGAGTGATGATGTTTGGATGGTTAAATACGAGCATGTTATTTCGGTTCTTGTTTAAATGGAATTACAAATCCAGGTGTACATATGCGCAAGATATTGCCAGGGGAAATGGAACTCTGAAAGAAACTTGATTGTTCTGTATCTGCGTTACTATTAGATGGAAGGGTTCCAATGTACCACAATTAATACCAGAATAGTATCAATTATGGTATATTTAACCATGAGTCACCGCAGAGTCAACCAAAAGAAGAAATAGTTAACTATAATATGCAGAGCAGTTTTCAAAACCCCTACAATTTAGAAAATTAAGTTATCCTAATCCTGCTAACTAACCTATGTAGGGTTAGAGTAACTAGTTACCCCAACTCTGCTAGCTTTTAAAAAAAATATAGTTACCTTCATCATGCTAACTAACCTAGGTAAGCTTAAGGCTACCTAGTTGCTCTAACTCTACTACCTATTTAAAAAGTATAGTTACTCTAACCCTGCTAACGTTTTAGAAAATATAGTTATCCTAACCTTGCTAACTATCCTAGTAGCTAATAACCCTAACTCTGCTAGCTATTTAAAAAATATAGTTACCCTAATCCTGCTAACTAACCAAGGTTGGCTTAACGGTAACTTATAGTTGTTCCAACTCTACTGCCTATTTAAAAAATATAGTTACTCTAACCCTGCTAACTTTTTAGAAAGCATAGTTAGCTCTCAGTAAAATATGGCAACTACATCTATATAAATTATAACTGTAACTAACAATGAGTAACTATTTCTGGGTATTATTTGCATTTTGTAAAATATGGCAACTACATCTATATAAATTATAACTGTAACTAACAATGAGTAACTATTTCTGGGTATTATTTGCTTAGTTCAAGATCCAATTTTTCTTGTGGTTACCATATTTTGCAATTCAAGTTACTATGAAATGTCGAGTTTACGTGTGTGCGTGCGTATGTTGCTGTCGCTGAATAGGTCGAAGTACACATTTCCCACCATTGTGGGTGTCTACGTATGTAATTTCGTCTCTTTGAGCATGTCTGTATGACTTCTCATACAATGATAGTACAGCAAACTTGATGGTTCTGTATCGCTTAGATTAATTAATTCAGGTGTTTCAAATATGAAATCATGGACGTGTCGATTACAATAATAGCTTCAGGTACTATCGATAACAATTAATAACCATTCTTCGCAAATTTATTGATTAATTTGTTATAACAATATACACGTTCCCGAAGAATTCAGCAAAGTTCTTCTAAGAACCTCCTGAGTAAACCTTGATTGTCATCTTTGCTAATCTAACACGCTGTCAGGCGCGTGAATCCATAAATGACTTGCCAGTTAATGGAAGATACCTTCGCACATGATACATCCCAATCGTATAATGAAGCAACGACTCATCGAGGTATCATTGACAGACATGGATCAATGTAACCCATTTCCAACTTTTTTCATCGTGTGATCTTCTCACGATGTCTGCGGCATCTTGACACAGTGATGGACATATCTTTGCAATGAGTGTCCAACGATCAACGACGATTCGTATTATTGCTAACTCAAACAAGCACGATTGATGTTCAATAACGCAAGCGCAATTAATAAATAAACGAGCCGTTGATATCGGTCAAAGATAAATTAAATTGAGAGGACAAATTTGCCCACTGACGTAGCTGAAAACATAAACTTTATTGGAAAAATACTAATTATATTACATAAGATAAATTCTGATTTCAACCTTTTTCAGGTATATTGGAGTCTATAAAATTGAGGTGGACTACGCGCCTTTGCTATTTATTTAATTAGTTGAGAAGAAGGCATCATCATGTTCCTCAAAAATAACAATAATTATTATGATAATAATAATTATAATATAATAGATTCCACCATGAAAATTGTCTTGTAACAACTTAAATTATGTTTGAACCGATAAAATACAGGTAATACTCTTCCAAAGTAGGTACTAAAATTTCACTTAGAACCGAGCGCTCCTGCTGAATCGGAAGGTTTTTTTCCATTGTTTTCTCTCAGCGAAACAAATACATCGGTATCGACCAGGAGCTGCTGATCGGAAACGAAATATGTACATATCTTTCATGTCCTTGATCTTTCGATCCCTTCGAGGAGGATCCTCGAAGCGCGATGACGTGGATCATCGTGATTCTCCGATGGAAAATCGGTGGTGAAATGCTCGCGGGACACACGTCGCCGCGACGTTATCGATGTACTAAATATATATATGGGGCATTCCACGTCGAAGCACGCGGTCATCGGCGTGACCCCCTCGGATTTTGATGTCCAATGAATTGTGGGTTTCGTTTGGTCCAAAATATGACCTCAAATATTTAGAAATTTTTATTTCATTTTTTAGGGGTTTCCCGAGCTAAAAAATCATTAAATTGAGGGAAAACATAAAGAGGGGCCTTTTTCTATTTTAGGCCAAACGAAACTCACAATTGATTGGACATCAAAATCCGAGGGGGTCAGGCTGATGACCGCGTGATTTGACGTGGAATGCCCCATATATCTATACATGTGTGCAACATACATGTACTAGCGTCGGGGGAACGTGCGGAGCCTGTTATTTAAACTCAAGTGAGATAAATGGCGACGCTCTCAAACACCGAGGATTCTATTTCGAAGCTACATACCCGCGATTCTCATGCATGTCAACCATGTGTTTGCATGGCTGCTCGCGTGTGTAGTTTGCACACGGTGCAAAATACTTGCGCGGGTATACACAAAAGGATCTCTGGCTGCACCCACACGCGATCACGATCCGTGAAGATTCACGAGGCTTTATCGCGCGAGCACTAAATCACGAAAGAGGGGCAGTAGGCAGGAAAAAAAATCTCCAAGAAATTATACGAAGGTTTGGGGTTGTGTTTGCGGTTTTCTTCCAGGATCCCAGAGTGGCATTTCAAAAATGTCGATGTTTACAGTAATTTATGGCAACTTTACACATTATCGTGATGCTTACCTAAAATATGGTAATCACAACGATAATAATTCAACGTCAACTGAACTCGGATAATATTTTTTTAGGTGAAATTAAGATTGTTGTTGACGTGCTTAGAATATTGTTTAGTTTGCGTTACTATTAGATGGAAGAGTTCCAAGGTACCAGAATTAATACCAGAATTGTATCAATTATGGTATATTTAACCATGAGTCACTGCAGAGTCAACTTCAAAAAAGAAATAGTTAACTATAATGCAGATCTTGTTTCAAAACCCCTACAATTTAGAATATATAGTTATATCCTAACCCTGCTAACTAGCCTATATAGGGTTAGAGTAACTAGTTACCATAACTCTGCTAGCTATTTAAAAAAACATAGTTACCTCAATCATGCTAACTAGCCTAGGTGAGCTTAAGGCTAACTAGTTGCTCTAACTCTACTACCTATTTAAAAAATATAGTTACTCTAACCCTGTCAACTTTTTAGAAAATATAGTTATTCTAATCCTGCTAACTAGCCTATGTAGGGTTAGAGTAGCTAGTCACCCCAACTCTGCTAGCTATTTAAAAAATATAGTTGCCCTTATCCTGCTAACTAACCTAGGTAGGCTTAAGGGTAACTTATAGTTGTTCTAATTCTACTACCTATTTGAATAATATAGTTACTCTAACCCTGCTAACTTTTTAGAAAGCATAGTTACCTCCCAGTAAGATATGGTAACTACATCTATATAAATTAGAACTGTAACTAACAATGAGTATAACTATCTGGGCATTACTTGCTTAGTTGAAGATCCAATTTTTCTTGTGGTTACCATATTTTGTAATTCGAGTTACTATGAAATGTAGAGCTACCAGGGTACCATAATTTCTTCTATAATGGTATGGTTAACCATAATTTCTTTCAGTGTTTGTAGGCAAGTTTGCGTGTATGCGTGCGAATGCGATGCGATGCGATGGATCTGTCGCTGAATAGGTCAATGTACACATTTCCCAGCATTGTGGGAGTCCACGTATGTAATCTCGTCTCTTCGAGCATGTCTGTATGACTTCTCATACAATGATAGTACAGCAGGAACAGATGTGTGTGCACGAAGAAAGAGAAGTTCTCTCTTATTAACGGTGTCCAACAACCAGAGTCTATCTCGCGTTAGTATGTGTCGTTGACTTCAATCTACCTGCGGGCTATCTTATGTACGATTCACTATTTATCCGATATAATAACTAATGAGTCTCGGACTATCGTGTTTCGTTAAAATTCTTCACAACGATCATAATTGTGTACGCATAAACGTGCCGCATATCTATAAATCGTGACGTATTAGTTGACCGTAGAAGAAGTTGATTTTAATTGTCACGCGAGGGAGTGAATCGTGAGAAATATGTGCGATTTGCCCAGAATTGAAAACACGCGACGCGCATACTTGCGTTTGAAAAAAAAATAACTCAATTTCATCCGCGATTCCAAACATGTTGAGAATGAAATAGATTTTATTTATCAAAATTACGGGGCAAGACAGCTTGCTTTCTCATACAGGAAGTTTCATTCAGTTCAGTTCAAATTCGTCTTAATTTTTTTTTTCAATTCTGGGACTGGATTCTCATTTGAGAAATTGGTTCGCCATGTCGAAGGAAGTATTTCTAATATTTCATTTTTTGGATAAAAATGAGGAAATTGCAGTTCAGCCGAAGGGCATGTGGGAGGATATCGGAAAAGATAGAGGAAAAGGATACTTATAGACACTTCGTGGCGTTAAAGAGCTCTTTTGGCGAGGGAAAGGTGCTTCTCGTTGCAGTAGCATGAAATATCGTTTCCTGTGATTATTAAAAACCAGATTAATCGTTGGATTTGCGTGTAACTCCATATTGTCCTACTCTTGCAAGTGTTCCAAGTCAAGGCACCGTACTGATAATAATACACCAATGTCTTTGGGTGTGAAACTCTCATTCTTAGTTGCGGTGAAGTCCGTGCACGAGATTATCGCTCTTTTACTCGCTCCAGTCTCTTCAAACCCGTCATCCCGTGTTTTCTGGCGAACTCGTGCAAAATTCCAGTTGTCTAAATACCCTAAATCATTGTGTTACGTGTGCACCGCGGTGTGGCACGTGCGACCCGAGTCTCCCTTCTCCGGACTTATTATCGCCAATCGTGCTTAATGGCCGTTAAGTGATATATAAACGGCCAATGAGCGGGATTATACCGAGATAGTTGGCACGCAAGAGAAAACGGGACAACTCCATAACGTCTTTTACTCGATCTCCTCGTTATTATAATATTAAGTTGATGAATTGTCCCTCTTCAGAAAAAAAGGTTTTGAATTTTTTTTCTGAAAATTTCCCAAATCTGTACCGCTTTTTAATTCTATTATTGCTTTATTATAATTTACACTCTCCGAAAGGATTTTCATAATTTTTTCCGTTGAAGGTAATGGTTCAAGGGGTTAGGCCACTCTACAGACCCAAAATAAGGCCATATTTCGTGATTTTTTTTTCAACGAAACCATAAAATAAATCGTATTTACTTGTATTTACTTGTTACTCGTATTCAATTGGCAATACCAAATTTTTTTTTCAAGGCGATATATGTCAAAATGGCGACTGTGCAGCATTTTCCCGATGTCGGACCCAACAGTTCCTATACTTTTGAGTTACGATGAGGCACTGAAGTTTTCCCGATTAGATAAGAATAGCTATAGAAGGATGTAGGATTTGTTTGATATGTTGTTCTTTGTAAAAATGGCGCATTTCTAAATAAAAAAATATTGAATGCCATGAGAAAATCGTCAAGAAATTTATGTTTATAAAAAAGGAATTATGCAATATAATGAAAAAAATCCTACGTAATGCTTTAGAGAACGTTATTTTGAATGTATATTCGAAATTTCAAACGAATCGATTGAAATTTGTTTGATTTGTGAGTTCGGCCGACTTGAAAAATGTAGTTCTGAAATAAACGCATTTGAAGTTTGTAGAAAACTCGCTGCCGAAGGGGGGTTGCACTAGAATACGAAAATTAAGTACTTAAGGATTATTAATACACACATCATCTTTTGGAATATAAATCTATGGATGGTACCTTTTTAACAAACAAACAAAAATCGATATTTTTTAAAATCCTAGAGTAGCCTAACCCCTTGAATTAAATGCAGGAACTTTTAAAGGGAAATATCAATATTGGACAGATATTATTTTAATTAATAATAATAATAATAATAATAATAATAATAATAATAATAATAATAATAATAATAATAATAATGACAATAATAATAAGCTTCAGTTTTGTATGAATTTATAAACAGTGACTGCGGAATTTAATGAAAAATTATTTTTTTTATCGAATTTCAGTCATTGTAAAAAAAGAAGATGCTATGGGTTTTTGAATTTTCGCTCCTTTAAAAAAAAAAATATCCTAACCAAAATTATATTCCCGTCGCTTACCGATTTACTTTTGGTATGTGGTAAAAATGTAAAGTTTTTGGGACATTTTGCTTACTAGAGAATGTGATTTTTCAAAAAATCTCATATAAAAAAAACAAGATAAAAGGATTTCCATTCAATTCTCACGGGAATAAGAAATGTATTTTTCATCTTCAAATAAAACGTCGATTCCATTACAACAAATTTACCCCACTCACCCAAAACTTTTATTTGCTTTTTCATTCAATTCATTCTGCTCTTTTTTGGTTTGTGAAAGGAGATACAGAGAGGGGAGAGTCCAGGTGCACGTTATCTCCGCTAAATCCTCAACGAAACAGTACGCTTCCAAAACGACGAGGCTTTTCCTTAATTCTGGATCAATCTTAATCCAACTAGAAAAAAAAATCCGGAAATGTTATGGCAAGAGAAGATATTGAATTCCAAAAGCACATTTCTCAATAGTTATGTCAGAAATAGCAGGTCAGAGCATATTAAGCTCATAAAACTGAAGCTGCAAATATCATATGAATTTGGGCCTTAATCAGCAAATCACATCAGTTGGCCAATTTTATCCATAGTTTATTGTCTCCATACGTTTATCCCGAAACAACAGCGGACAATAATGTTACAGGAAGCGTCGTAATTGCTTCCCCAGGAGAAATAAAATGCGGTTTGATGCGGTTTACGCCCTTTTGTTTGCCAGTCCTCGTCATAAGTGCGGACCAATTGCAAGCACGCGTGTTGTGCAGTTAAATTCTGTTCTGCAGCAGCACGCGCGAGTTTGCAGCGAAAAGGAGGTCGTGAACCCGGTGTCGTGAATGATTGTACGTGGTATCGTAATAAATAAACAAAAAAAGAACAACAACAAAACGCACACGCACATACACACGTGCGATCATAAAGTATCGTCTCGGTAAGCAGCGAAAATTTCTCTCCTCTCGAAGAATAAACTCACTGCTCAGGGTACAGTGCCTTACATGCAAACGGCAACAGGAATCGTAATAAACTCGCAACTTGTGCAATCTCTGTATATATACTTGTATGTCCAGCCAAACATATGCAGCTTGTGTCCACGCGTTTAACACGTTTCATGCAGATGTCTGTTTATGTATGTCGTTTTCGTAAGTGTCTCCCTTTGTTACGGGCTTTCGATATACCAGTTTTTAATCCTTACACCATCGGGACCAGATGTAACACAACTTTATTATTAAAATTCATGCTATAACTTATCGAATTTTTTTTGTGCCATTGTTACAGGATTAGTAATGGTAATTTTTGGGTTACAGACGTTAATCATTTGAGCCATTAAAAAACGCTATATGCAGTGAAGGAAATGATTCACCGTTTGAGGAATCCCTATATTTTATGGTGAAGTTGAGTCAATTGTTGGTAACCGCAACTGTACAAGTAAAAACTTCTAATTAACAATTATCTGGTAATAATTTATTTCAGTTAATGTTATCGTTTTTACAGTTGTGGTTTGCAATATTTTTCTGTTCAAGTTACTGCTGAATGTAAAGATTCCATAAAAAAGATATCTTTATTTGAAAGATCCATATCCCTCAAATATCTCGCAATTGGATAGAGTATTGTCGTAGTTTTATTTATATACTGTTGGAGTCCTCTTTTTTTAAGTTGCCATGTAAGAGAAAGATATTCAAAATGATTGCCCATGAGTTAAAGGTAGTAGCCCACTGTGACGACCGAAATTTCGACGTTTTTTCATTAATTTTTTTAAATAACAAAATAAAATGTGATTGTTTTGAAATTTGTATATGTTGTTATTTGTATCTTGAAGACTACAAAAAAAAATTTGTTTACTTAATTTTACATGAATTTGTTTATGATTTTGTACGTTAAAGTCGAATCCTCGAAAAAAGGTGACTTGTTTCGGGGAAGCACACAGCCTTCCGTAGTCATCTGAAATCAAAAATCCAAAGAGATTATTGTTTTGTAGGCTCAGTTCTAATGCTCTAACCTATAATATGCATATTAAAAAAAAAAAAAAAAAAAAATGGCGCACTTGTGAGCTAAAAGGTCTTCGAAATCGATTGTTTTTGATGAATTGTTTAAAAAAATTCATTTATTATTAAAAAATTGAATGTTTTAGAGGTTAGGTTTTTAGCTATGTGTGTCTCGAATAACGGGTAAAATTTTTTGCAAAATCGGCTGAATAGTTTTTAGTCAGAGCTTCCCCAAAATTTTGAGAACGAAGTTTCGAGAAAAACGCGTTTTAAGTTTTGACAACAAATTTTGTGTACAAAAATTATACTTACATTAACCAGCTATGCCTGGTGCAAAGAGCTCCCATTTCCTGAAAGTTATCTCAAAGCTGTCTTCATTTCTTCGAGAGATTTACAGTTTCTGGTGATTGCCAAATCGTGACAATTAGTCATTTTTAATATTAACTTATTAGTTAATTGCTCTCTTCTTTTGGCTATTCTTCAGATGTTTATCCTGCGAAAAATGTAAAAAAAATCGATTTTTTGGACCCGTCACAGAGGGCTACTACCTTAAATGAGTTAACATATCTTTATTTCATTTTATTATAAAAAATACAAATAGTCTCAGACTTGAACACTGCAAAAGTAAAACTCTTTGGGGTAAAATGATCCGGGGATCATTTTGTACGCACTTTGGGAAGATTGTTTTTCCCTAGTCGACATTCTTACAGATGGTACGTAAAACTAACTTAACCAAACCGATTCGAAACCAATCAACATAAAATCATAGATTTCAAAGAAACTACAGGATGTAACAAAACTAAAAACAACAGAAAAAAAAATAAACATTTTGAATATCCAAAATATACTTATTTTAGATCAGCTTTCAGAATTTTGATTTGACACTTTTGATTTTGATTTTGATAATTACATCAGCATCTTTTTGCCTTTCAGCTTCTTCACCGCATTTATATTTTCGATACCATTTCGTATCTTCTCTTATTTCAAGCCTTCTTTCATCTCTTCTGTCCCAAAAACTCGTACGATTTGAAGGTACTCTTTCGTCTTCTCGTTCCGTGATGCAAGTCTAATGATGTCGAGTCACGAGTGAAATCAATCGCCGGGACGAAGGAGTCAGTGATTGAGCGTGAGCATTCGTGACTCGTGATTTTTCATTCTCACACTTTGTCCCGTGACTTCGTGCTGCTGCATCGTCTTTGCATAAATTCAATCATAACTGCATGGTCTTTTCCATCTCACTCGTGGTCCGTTGAGTCGTCACGCAAATAATACACAACCCTGACAAATAGTATATGCATGAAACAATGAGGCAACGACCGGGACTAGATTATACGTCGCGGCATTATACAGCCAAGAACATTTCCATTTTACAGAGCGGAGCATGAACTTAGTGTTAATGTTTATAAAATGCAGATCGAGAAAGGAATATGGAAATTTCGAGATGCATGATAGGCGCGTATGCAAAGTTCTTATTGAGAGTTAATCAGCTTGACAGAGAAAGAACCTTCCTTTTCAAATAGCTCGTTTTTATGGACGCTCCGAGGAAGATCGATTGACCTTTCTATTGGATATGATTTCGGCCAAAAAACGTTGAGCTTAACTTGATTGCGCCGTAGGAATTTACGGCTCAATACATTTTCAGTAACACGCGTTTCTTTCCAATCAATTGATATTATTTTGAATAATTCACTTCCGGGACTGTTTATATATATATATTAGGCCGTTTCAAAAAAAAATTTTTTTTTGTTTCTTCTCCCAAACAGGCTCAAAAGTTTCATTTAGGTATAAGAAAAGGTCTGTACAAATATGAGCCCTTAATATTAATATTAACACCATTCTCATCGCACTTTTCGATTTTCCATAAGAATAACGTGGGAAAAATTATTTTTACGTCTTCTGATTTTTATAACTAGCAAACGATCCTTCATACGGGAAATCTAGAGACATATCTTTGCACAGAATTGAACGCTCTACAAAAAATGTTCCGAGTAACTTGCTGATAAGTCCACTCGTTCAAAAGTAATTCAATGTTTAATTTCAATTTTTCGTATACTTTGCCGATTTTTGGATATTACTCCGGAACTAGTTAGTTTTATCGACAAATTGTGGATGGAATTTTATGTTAAACATAAATTAAACTTTCGATAAAGGTTAACCAATATTTGTCACTCGAATAATAAAAAAATGGAACGCTTCAAGAAAATTGTGCAGCAGAAATTAGCTTCAAAATTTACTTTTTTTTGTTTTTTTTTTTAATTTAAAAATAAGAACGAATAAAAATATACTGATATACTACAATGAATTTCTTAATAGAAAAATAAATTTTTAAGCAAACTTCTGCTGCACAATTTTTTTAGAGCGTTCTATTTTTTTTTATTATTATAGTGAGAACTATTGGCCAACATTTGTCGAAAGTTTAATTTATTGTTTAGCATCATATTTCATCCACATTTTGTCGATAAAACTAACTAGTTCCGGTGTAATATCCAAAAATCAGCAAAATTTACGAAAAATTGAACTTTGACACTGAATAACTTTTGAACGAGTGGACTCATCAAAAAGTTACTCAGGACCTTTTTTGTAGAGGGTTCGATTCTGTACAAAGATATGTCTGTAGATTTCCCGTATGATGAATCGTTTGCTAGTTATAAAAATCAGAAGACATAAAAATAATTTTTCCCATGTTATTCTCATGGAAAATCGAAAAGTGCGATGAGGAGGATGTTAATATTAATATTAAGAGCTCATATTTTCACAGACCTTTTCTTATACCTAAATGAAACTTTTGAGCCTGTTTTGGAGAAGAAACAAAAAAATTTTTTCGGAACGGCCTAATATATACATATATATGTATGTATGGATGCAATATACATAGATGTTGGTATTATTGCCAGCAGGATGTACTTGGCTGCTTTAACGAGCAATCCCGTTACACTATCGCCGTCTCTCTCGATGAATTCGTGAATGCTGAAAAGAAAACTCGTATTATATCGTGACGTCGGTAGCAATACCACGTCGATGACGACGACAGAGCGCGTGTGGTTGCTGTCCTTTCAATGCTCGATCAATTCGATTGGCATTAACGAGATAATACGTTAACGATTCGTTGACCGGTAATGAGAGAACTAGCGTGTAACGATCCGTACGTGGATCGTGTATCAATAAATTTATACGCCTACTATACATGTATATATAGTATATCCGTATGTATCCGTGTATTCCATAGAGAATAATATTATAGAAAAAAAGTATCGAGAAATCCGCTGTATATGAGAGAAAAGACAACGCACCGCTCGCCAACTCGCGACTCGTCCGTACGACTTTTTTCAAATCTTAAATTCAGAACGTTCGATTTACCAGAAGCAATAAATCGTGCGACCGTGGAAGATCGTGAGCAGAGAGAGCAAAAAGGTATTACACGAAGAAATACCAAGGTGGATAATAAAGGGAGTATAATAACGAAGATCCCGGATGTTTGGTGTTCGCGAGGATGGAAGAAATTTCATTATAATCGATGGATTTGTATAATCTATCGGATATAGACTCAAAAGTTCAAAAGTTTGGAGACACTTCGACTTGCCCTTGTTCCGCGCCACACAAAAAGTGTAACTGCTCTTTTAAAAATGAAGATATCTCAATTCAACAAGCGGCGTTTCAAATAGGACATATTCAGCTTCATTTCGATTTTTTCAAAAAAAATTTTCGATTTTTTTGAACCTGTTACGCCCTTTGAAACATGGTTCTTTTCCGGCTTTTTTTAGGATTGAAATTTTGGCACACGACCCATGAATTTTTTCAAAACTGTTTTTCGGATGGAAAACTTGTGAGGGGGAGTATAAGCTTCAATTTTGTTTTTTAAACAGTTTCGTACGATTTTTTTTCGCAAAAATATTCGATTTTTCGCCAAAAACGACCATATTTATAAAATGGCGCGTAACTCTAAAACTACTGAATTTTCGTGGAATCACTAAGATGGTAAAAAGTTGCATGCAATTATTCTGGATTCAATGCAATTATTTCAGAATTTTTTGTCAAATTTTTTTTTTTTTTAATTTTTCCTGTGAATGAGATATTTTTTCATCTTAAACAATCGGGTCTCTTATCTCATCTACACGGGTTTTTCGATGAAAAAGCCGTGTAGATGAGGTTTCTCGATAAAAAAGCCATGTAGATGAGGTACGAAAGCGATTGCTTAAGATATGAAGATAATGCGTTGAAAGAAAAAAAATTCGAATTTTTTTTTTCTTAATTCTGGAAAAATTTCACTAAATCCAAAATGATTGTATGCAACTTCTTTCTCTTAGTGATTTTACGAAAACCCAGTAGTTCTAGAGTTAGGCTACATTTTATAAACATGGTCGGTTTTTCTAAAAAATTGAATATTTTTGTGAACAAAAATTGTCCGAAACTTTTTAAAAAACCAAATTGAGGCTGATACTCCTCCTCATAAGTTTTTCATGCGAGAAACAGATAAACAATTTCATGGGTTGTGCGTCAACAAAGGACCATGTTTCAAAAAGCGTATACCGGGTTCCAAAAAAATGAATTTTTTTTTTGGAAAAAGCGGCATGAAGCTCAATGTAAAACGCCACTATCACACTATCTGCACTATCCAACCATACTTTAATCGAAATTTTTTAAAAATTTAGCAAATCTATTGATCTCGTGGATTTTAATATGAAATACCCGTGTAAAATGTACGGCGTGTTACATGAAAAAGCAATATCGAAGGAGCAGAATTCATCGAGGAATTGTTGCATTGCGATGCGAAGTACAACAAGACGCTCTCTGGCCGACATTTAGGCGAGGACCTTTACCGTGGGCGCTCCTTTAAATGCCTACGCCTTTATTTGCCGCACATTACTCGTGAACGATGCGCCTCACTCGAAGTTACAACCTCACCCATCACGGATTAACATTGTATATTGTGTAATTTTTTTTTAGGGCTTTCTATAATATCGATAATCTGATATTGTGACTTTCGAAAGTTTGTTGTTCGTTGGATCCCCGTCGAATATTACATCAGTTAGGTTGGTGCATTTTCGGCGTTTCCGTGAAACGTTCCGGCATATAAACCTTTTGTATACATTATTTGTATTGGAAAGACAATTCCCCACAATTATTACCTAATTACTACTTACCTCGAATAGCAGTGTATTAACATTCTTTTTTTTTTTAATCCTGAGGCAGAACTTGATCAGAAACCCGTTTTTTCATTGCTGCTTTTGACTCGAGCTCAATAAACCTGACTCAAAAAGAAGAGTTCACTTCGAATGAAAAAATGAGATTCAAGAGGGAATTCGGTCAGATTTTACGGCGTTTTATAGTTTTGTATGATACGGAGAAATTAAAATACATTTTGACGCAACAAAAGCAGGGATTATGGAGATAAAGCGCGCAAGAGCGAATTTCTCAGAGTTTACATATTATTTTGGTTTCAATTTTAACACCATGCCTCGTTACCGATGCTGAAGAGATGACTAAGTAAAACGCAGCGAGAGTAACGAAGTGTATCGGGCGCAGATAAAATTGGAATAATGAACGAGGAAGAGAGAGCGAGAGAAAATGCTAATAGGAAGGAGTTCAATGCTGCTCCAGGGAATAACGCACTCGTATTTCTCTCTGAGCTTGCACTTTTCCGCGCAATGACCGTTCGAAATTTGATAAAGAAACGTTGTAATAAAAGTGTTTGCCAATAAGAGGATCACAGGCTTACATTATCCTAGTGCATCACTATTTATCCATCGAATTGCGTCTTACAATTCGATGTAATTGTAAAAGTTACAATTGCATGAATAAATATCGGATGTAACACGAAGAAGCAGACGCTTTACGATTTACGCTTTTTTTGCACGAACATGAATTTATCGGAGAGACATTATTCAACGGCATTCATGTTGAATAATGTCGACCGAGCAGTGCAGAAGATGGGCGTACTTGGCATGAATAATATAGGACGATCTGGCGAAGTATGACCGAGAACACGAGAAGAAAATAAAAAGGAAGTGGAAAAATTACGTGTCGGACGGACAGAAAATACTCGGAGGGTGAGAGAAAGACAGAGTCGTAAGATGTGATCTCGTAAGATGAGGAAAAAATAAATAAAAGCCCAATCGCAAGACGCTATCCTCAAATCTCAGTCTCACTTTACAGACAAGACTTACTTCTCTCTCTCCTCTCTGGCTTTTGCTCCATCGGGAGTTTCCCCACGTTTGGCCAACGATTATGTAAAAGGCGAATCGAAACAATGGGGAAGGAGAGGGGACCACGTCAGTAACCAGCAGCAAGAGTAACGGCGGAGAATTGAAAAAAAAAAAACGACGACGAGGACACAACGAGACACAGTTCAGGGAGAGCGGAGTAGGATTGAAAGTGTATAATCGTGGCTGAATGGGCGTCTTGAGCTGGAGACGTTTTCTCGCTGCCGCGTGCCACCGCTCCAAAGTGGGCGAGATTTTTCTTGCGTCACGATCGTGCAATTAATCGATAATGATTGTAATTAGATAAGAACGCTGAGGAGTGAGCTGATCAGTTTAGAGAAGCAGTAAAAATGGGGAGTTCAGAGGAATTCTTCAACAATCGAGCGGGTCGAACAATTGAGCTTTATCGTCGCACAAAACGAAATAGAGGGTAATTGCACAAACAGAAATTCAAATCAATGAAGGAAAGACATTTTCTCAAATGATGATAAATTAAAGATGCCTTGATGACAAAATTGTAACAAATAATGACATTTCAACGAAAGTGGAAAGAAAATGATAACAAAAATATTCTTTGCGAATGATTTTTTTTTAATTTTCATATTTCACGAGTTGATCATACTTATTTAATTGGAAAGCTGTTTTTCATCGCTTTTCATTGGGTCGAGGTTCACGTGCCTGTCGTAAAAAAATGACTAGACCTACCGGTTGCATTCTGCAACGTCAACGACGTCCGAGATATTTTTTCTCGTCTCACCTTCAGCCAGGTCAGACACCTCCGAGTGATGGACAAGAAGTATGATGATTCTCCATGATCACTGGTGATATTAAATCGCGTCTTCTCTTACATATGCGCTATAAATTATCATAATTACTGGTTATGAGTCAGCCACGCATTAACCGCAATTATAAGGAGGATCGATTCATGTTGAAGGCTTCGTGGCGTTAATTCTGTTGTTACAAAGTACGTATCTCTGCCTCTGCCTCATAATCTGTCTATCAAATTGATGACGTACTTCTCGGATTGATTAATCCAATTTGAATAATTAAATCGATCAGAGGGAGTTTGTAATATCAATGATACGTCTCTTCATTTATATTTTCTAAATCTTAATCAAGCAGAAGATTGTGCTACTTCTCCAGAAAAAGGAATGTAGAAAAAAATACAGCAGAATGTTTAAAATGGCGAAAATTCGTTCAGAACAATTTGTGTGCGGCAAAATAAAAAATAATAATAATTCCTAAGTTTTTTCAGTCTATTTGAATGTCTAGATTTGTGGAGGAATCTGAACCCTCAAGATAAAAAATTATGGTATTAAGCTTCTAGCATATATTCAATATACCTGCGTTCGCCTTCATTTTAACCGGTCCATTGAAGAAATTATTACACTGCAAAAATCTATGACACGTTGTCTCTCTCCTGCCTCGACCCCTTAATAAATCATCATCTCTTTACGTCCCTCCACTTGTCTCATTGTTGTCAAGTTTTCACCAAGAGTACGATGACTAAACAGATGCCTGATCACTTGACAATCTCTCTTTGCTCGTTTTCTCGCTGTTGAACGATGCTCGATGTCGTACCAACAACTTTCTTGCATACGTGGAGAAATAATGGTGAAGCTGTTGTCATGTTTGCCTCCTCATTTCTGTCCGCCACTGGGCATTGAAAAATAAAAATAAATAAACGTCCATTGTTATCAAATTTTTTGTTGTAATTGATATGTCAGTAATATTTGTGTGGAATTTAAAAAAATAAGAAATTAAAAAAAAGAAAGGAAAGAGGATCGCAACACTCCCAATCGAGATTCTGAGGACACCGAGCAGGACGAGAACTCAAAGTTTGTTCTCACTATTATTGCCTTTTCTCACGATGCATGGTTGCATTTATATATGAATGTCCGCAAAATTCTGCATTATAGTCAGCAACCGATAAAGACCAATATCAAATCGACGTGAAGTCTTTCTCTTGCGAACAATATTTTATATTATGTGTCTAGAATATTGACTTACGAGTAAACATGACTCCAGGCACTATGCTGCTTCTCTTGGATCCGATTCGCACGAACTAACTAATTACACGATGGGCAATGTAATGCGCGGCTCAATTATCCACGTACATCCCGTTTTGCTTGATACTGATATCAGCATCGTTCGCCATTAAACACGGACAGGACAAAGCCCCGCGCAGATGTGCAAAATCTGAACATGAATGGCGCAATAATAAGTCCAGAATAGATGGAACAGGTGTTGCCAAGTCGCTCTACACACTCTTTCATTTGTTATTTGCAATCTGCCAAATATATCTACTCTGATTTAAGAATTGTTGTCTATTCGTAAAATAAATGCAGAATAGATGGGACACTTTCGGCGACAATCGCGATACTTCTACCATTTCAGTTTATGAAATCGATAAAAATGGTTTTTATCCTGGAAAAGTTTATCACAGATTCTGCGCAATGAACAATCGATTCTTCACTGGCCCACGAAAGGGAATATCAGAATTTTATTTGTACTATTCAAGGATTAAAACCCTAACCCAAAGTCTTTGAAGTCATTGCTAGATCCTCCGATCAATCGGATTCAGCGGAAATTTCGATTTGGAATCTAAGCTGGAAAATTTATAGACTGGATACACTTTTCCCACCACTTTATTTTCATTGTTGACTCTGATCCCATGAATTTTCTTCATCGTTTATCTCTGACACGGTGGAAAATGAAATATGAGACGGTCCATCTATTCTTGAATTAACCGCTAACTATATACCGACTATCGTTGTTGGTCTGTGAACTAAACGATGCATTCGTGGGTATCCCTTAGCATATATATGTAGAAGCCAAAGCGAACAAAGAGCCTGGCATTTGAATGCCATCCGTGGCAACGAATGCACTATCTTGCGCGAGCTTGCCGCTGCGGTCGGATGCTAACTTTATATACCGAGAACCTCATTCGATGTGAAAGAGAGAAAGAGAGAAGATCCCATCGCGATATCCATGCACATACCCACACACAAACGCACACGTGTTCTGACTTTTCACCATCGTGAAATCCATTATTATTACACACTCCGTGACTTTTGTATGGCCCAATTTCGCTCGCGATTATCTCAATTATAAAGAGAGGCGAGATGGGAGAGACAACGCGTGTACAGAATGCGTATTCCATCACAATGAAGATTCCTGATAGCGTCTCGAGTCTTAGTTTCATCGGCGGAATTATGCACACAAATATGCGGCAATTTTTACAGGTTTACTCTGGCATTGTGAAAGAGATTGCTATTTTATACTTCTTTCTACATGCGTGTACATATTTCTGTGTGGAAGCGCGATTTCCCCGAGCTTGATGGTTTCGTGGCACGCGCTCAACCACACAGAAATAAAAAGACAGTGATTATATTCATGGATAATCCAGTAGTACGGAATTTCCAGCTACAAATCCACTGATATTTCATGTGGAGCTGCCTCGAAAAATTACCGAAAAAATTACCATGATTTCTAAACGGGATATTTGAATAAAATTTTATTTATTTAATCCTTACTTGACATTTGCCGTTAGTTCGAGGATACCACTACTCCTTCAAGCTTAAGGATGTTGAGTCCCTATGAAATCTTTCAATGTTAATTGTTCAATAAATAACTTCTTAATCGTCGTGAAATTTTTACACGACCTCCTGAATACTTCATGTGAGAACATATTAAATTTTCAGAATTCTATCATCATTACTTCAACCTCCTTAAGGGTTGAAATGAAAAATGATGAGAAAATTCTAAAATTTGGTATATTTTTGTATGAAGTATTTAAGAGGTCGTGTAAAAATTTCACGACGATTAGGAAGCTCGTTATTAAGATATTAACATTTTGATAAGAACAATTTTTTAAACAAATACAAAAAATATTTATCAATAAACTTCCTTTTTTTTCGTTTCTTTCAATATAGTGTAGATATTAAAAAAATGAGAGGTCAAAAAAAAACTTATCGCAAAGTTATATCAGTTTTCATAAGACTACATTTAACTCAATTTAATATGTTAATGTTAATTGTTCGATAACGAACTTCCTAATCGTTGTGAAATTTTTGAACGACCTCTTAAATAATCCAACCAAAAACATACCAAATTTTCAGAATTTTCTCATCATTTGCGATTTGAGACTCAACATCCTTAAAGCATCACTCTAAGACAATAAGTTTTTATATAGTAGCCATAACCACTACACAAGACGTCAAGTAAGGTCGAAGGCGAAAATTTTGTGCAAATTTTAGTCCTGTTATATTGTTTTGCTACTACAATTTTTTTTGCAGTGCTCTATATTAAGCAAACCCAGTTAAATTTTCAACCATTTTTGTCGGAAAATAAAATAGTTATGATGATTTCGTAAAAGTTGTCATTTTTCAGTTTTTTAGGTATTAAAATTTTTTTATTATATTTAACTTTAATATTTTACTCTACATTCTGTGCAACTTTGGAAAGTAACTTCTTACGAAGTTCTAAAAAAATTTGCAAGTGAAAATAGTAAATGGTATACTTTTTATAAGAATTTTTATCGCTGGGGTATAAACGACCCCAGTGTATCAAATACGTTATTATGTAGAAGTGTGTCAGGTAAGGGTTAAAATGTAGTCTTTTAAAATAAATGAATTATCTCTCTGGATGGAGGAAAGATAATTCTATGGCTCTACGTGAACCATCGTTTCCGATTCATAAGTTATACGCAGTCAGGATTTTCAAAAAATCTTTTTTTTTAATTCCATTTTCGTAATGTACGGATATTGAAATATATACTATACACAGAAAATTGCATGTTAATCTGACAAATATTTTCGAAATTACAGACATATTTGTAAACCCGTAATGACTATGTGCAAAGTGCTTTTGGAACTTTGAACGCATTTTCTCATAACTGTATTTTTTGAGTCGCTGAGGAAGATTTCTCAGAAACGGCATAACCAATGTCTCAAATCTTTACCCAAGTTTTATAAATATATTTTGGGTAATTATTGCGAATCAGGGCTCCAGCTGGAAATCGCTTGAATTTTTTTTTACTGGTCAATGTCGACTTGGAGAATATGTAGTTACCAATTTCAAGAGGGGGGAGGGGCAGCGGGAAGGGTAAAATTTTTTTTCTTTCTCTCGACGCTTGAATTTTTTTTGCTGGTAAATGTCGACTTAGAGAATTTGCAATGACCAATTTCAAGTGGGGGCAGGGCGGGGGGTGATAAAAAAATGTCTTTCTCTCGATGAATTTTTTTTTATTGGTCAATGACGACTTAAAGAATGTGTATATGGGGCATTCCAAATGGAAACGTGGGGTCATTTCCCTCGGGTCATCGGATCCTTGCATAACTTTTTTTTCGCATTGCATATGTTCGCATATTTACCAAGACATGTTTTATTTTTATTTTATTTTTGTACTCATGTATGGGGTATTAGGAATCAATTTTTTCATTTTATTTTAAAACCTGAAAAAAAGTTAATTATAAAAAAAACATGCGACAGCCGCATCCCACTTTCTAATCATGATAGATATTACTTATTTATGACCCAGAATCTGTAGAAAAAATTGCAGAATTTTAAAATTGGTATTTTTTCAGTTATCCCTTTTTATTGAAGTATTTTATTGATGAAAAAGATTTTTCTCATTTATTTAGGAAAATATGCAAAATATCAAAATTTGCAAAAATATATTTTAATTTTTTTTAATTTTTTTACTCATGTAAGAGGTATTAAGAATGATTTTTTTTAATTTTATTTTAGAAACTGAAAAAAAGAAAATTATTTAAATAAATATGAGGCAGTCGTGGCCCACTTTCTAATTATGATAGAAATTACTTATTTTTTACCCAAAATCTGTGGAAAAAATTGCAGAATTTGAGAAATAGTGTTTTTTCAGTTATCCCTTTTTTTACACAAAAATGATCGTCGCGCCACCTGAAGGAGTGGCCAGAAAAATCTATTAAAATATTAGGCTGTTTTTGAAGTGGAATCAATGCGAAAAAAAAAGTTAGGCAAGGATCTGTTGACCCGAGGGAAATGACCCCCCGATTCTCAATAAATTTTTTGAAAATTTCGAAAAAACAATTTCTTCCCCCTCTCTCTGCCACTCCACCCACTTGAAATCGGTAATTACACATTCCCTAGATCGATATTGACTAGTGAAAAAAAATTCAAGCCATTTCCAGCTGGAGCCCTGATTCGCAATAATTACCATATTTTGTACTAATTAATCGAAGGTTTTTTTAATTTTCCATTTTATAAACAATTTAAGACAAAAGATTTTCATCAAAAATCGATTTTTTTTACACCACCATTTTATTAAAAAAAGATATTTTGTTTATTCCTTCGATTAAATCCTAGATTATTGCTTATATTAACGAAATCTTTTTAATTTTTTCATTTTGGCTGATCCAATCCAGAGATATCGTGTTCCCCGCAAAACGCCTTTTTTAAGGGATTAAAGCGGTTTCAATAATCATTATTTTTTAAAAAGGAAAATTTTAAAATAAAGATAAAAGGTACAAAAATATGGATATACATTTTTACGTTGATCAATTTAAATTCCTTTTCAGAAAAAGTTTTTCAAAAATCACTTTTTTCGACCTGCTGACCTCTTCTGGATGATCCAATCCAGAGATATCGTTTCCTCAACTGGCCCAAAATTGCCGATCATTACTCTCGATTGGCTTCAGTCAAATGATCCTTGTCAAGGACCAAAACTCTCCGAGTGTTCAGAACAATATCTCGGACAACACAAGAACAAATCTCAAACTGTAATTCGTACTTTCGATGTGCTCTCGGCTGTTTGTAAACAGCCGAGAGCACATCTTTGTTCGACATTACATTATTACAGAGTTTAATACGCGGCTGAAAATACACGAGATGCTCGTGGGAGTTCCTGCTTGCGTCCTCGGAAAAACATCTGGCGACACTACGGAGAAAGTAGCTATGGCTTAATCTTATTTATGGAGGTTCAATGGCCAGAGAAATCGCGCGAACATAAAATTATGGTCAAATCTCTGTTATCCAAGTACACATTATGGATATTTAAGGATGTAAGAAAATGCGAGCGACTTTCATAAGATGGTCGCATTTTCTTACTTATCATCATTATATATCATTATCATTATCCGTATCATTATCCTTATCATTATCCGTATCATTATCCTTATCATTATCCTTATCATTATCCTTATCATTATCCTTATCATTATCCTTATCATTATCCTTATCA
The DNA here is from genome assembly GCA_946863875.1 of Alloplasta piceator. Classification (NCBI taxonomy): domain Eukaryota; kingdom Metazoa; phylum Arthropoda; class Insecta; order Hymenoptera; family Ichneumonidae; genus Alloplasta; species Alloplasta piceator. Next base: position 7,655,465 of record OX333072.1, on the reverse strand, counting down.
TTATCCTTATCATTATCCTTATCATTATCCTTATCCTTATCATTATCCTTACCATTATCATTATCATTATCCTTAACATTATTCTTATCATTATCCTTATCATTATTCTTATCATTATCATTACCCTTATCATTATCCTTATCATTATCCTTATCATTGTCCTTATCATTATCCTTATCACTATCCTTATCATTATCCTTATCATTATGCTTATCATTATCCTACGGATATTCTGAGATGTGAAATTCCATCGAAAGGCATTCCGCTTGTAAGTGGTAGTATTAAGAATTGTTCTGCCATGATACAAAAAAAACTATCAAGTTACTTCCTATAAGAATACAAATTAATAATTACGAACAATTTGAAATAATCACTATTGTTATGATATCTGGGCCGTTCCCTTTTTCCGTCGTTTACGAATCAGACAAAAATGAAGCCATTTTATTCGGACATTCTCCTTTTTCGGGGCAAAACCAAATCATAATTAAGTTTTAAGAAAAATTGTCCACGCGGTGTTGGAAAATTTTCATTAAAATATGAATCGCTTTGTCGTGTTGATTCATTGTTTTTTGCCCAATCGTCAGATCGATCGTGGAGCATTGACAGAGTGATCCCTTGGGGCGATCGTGATTCGCAGGATCCATCGAATGCTCGATATCGTGGCGAAAGAAATTAATTTATCCGACAAGAGAAATAGCGAGAGAGAAAGGTAGGACGGCGAAGAGGAATGTTGTCGTCACATGTTCATTGACGCATCGAGAAAAACGCGACGAGTGATTTCAAACGTTTTGCTCGTTCCGCTATATCTTCAGCGAGAGATGTTCCTCGTCTGGACCGGATGCGAGATCGGTTTCTACCAGGTCGATTCTATCGAGTCACGAGTCTCGCTGTTTCCTCAAACTCGCAGAGACTCGGTAAAGTTCGTTAACACGTGATCAGCCGAGAAATACTTTCATTTTTTCACTCAATTGGAAATTCTCGTAGGCATAAATTAATCCGAGAGATTTTTTTTCGATACAGTCAACAGGCGAAAGTTTCGATAGAATTTTCAGTAACGTCTTTTCTAATATCCGGAAAAGTATGAATTTATTGGACAAATATTTGCTTCCAAGCGAGTAAGATTGGATCGAGTAAGGTCCATTTTTTAAACGTTAATTTATTTTATTTACAGCGTCGTAATTTATTTATTTTTTTCATTTTTTTTCTGCGCAACTTGCAAATAATAAAATACATATTGCGTTTACATAAATTTATTTGCGATAATTTGAATTTTATTCCAATATTGACTTAACAGTCCTCATATTAGGTCTAAATTTAAATAGATCCGAAAAATTGATTTGAATCAATTTAAAGATTTTATTAATGCGGTCACGCTCTCAGAATCAGTTTTATTATCCGCATGCTGCTTCCTGCGGTCCCCACTGAAAGCTTTGCTTATTTGAACCCGTGATCACGGAGGGTAAGAACGGAACCTGCGATCCTAGAGGTAAGGTAGAAATTTCCGTTACCCCACAACGATTGTACTCCTTTCTCGATCGGTTTTCTTTCTAACTGTTGATAACATCGGAGACGCCTTTATGCGTTGACGATCGATTACCAGATGAATTACTAAGAAATCACATGTATAGATGCCAATAAAATAAAAATAGAAAGTCGATAACTTAGAGCTCGTTGTATGATCTGTTGCACAAAAAATATTCAACGTTTAATATTCAATATTCAACGTTATAAATATTTTTTGCTCAATTGAAAAAGATTTATCTTAATGGTAATCAATTTTATTTTGATAAAAAGTATTGAGCCTCGTTTTAAATTAGAGTAAATTTCACAGGAATATCTGGGCTTACACTCAACTACACTCAACTCAATACTCTCAACTAAAAAATGCTAAATTCTTTATTAGTGCAGAACAGGGTTGCAAATAATGCATTACTTTTTTTTAATGCATTTGCATTTTCATTAACCATTAACATTTGATGGTTATTGGAAATAATTTTCATTAACCATTAAAATTTAATGGTTAATGGTTAATGAAAATGCAATTGCATTAAAAAAAGTAATACTTTATTTGCAACCCTGCCCATTACAATGTAGTGTGTAATAAAAAAAATTTCCATTACCCATTGCAATGTAATGTGTAATGGACAAAACTTTTACTGCAATTTTAGGAATGGAAAAATATAAATGAATAAATTATTGCAGTTTTGCATTACATTTTATTGACTTAGGACTTAGATTTTTAGAATTATAATATAAATGCTTTTTACAATTTAAGGTGAAAATATAAGTCCTAAGTCAATAAAATGTAATGCAAAATTGCAATAATTTATTTATCTATATTTTTCCATTCCCAAAATTGCAATCAAAGTTTTGTCCATTACACATTACATTGCAATGGGTAATGGAAATTTTTTCTATTACACACTACATTGTAATGGGCAGGGTTGCAAATAATGCATTACTTTTTTTAATGCAATTGCATTTTCATTAACCATTAACATTTAATGCTTAATGGAAATAATTCTAATGGTTAATGAAAATCATATCCATTAACCATTAACCATTAAATGTTAATGGTTAATGAAAATAATTTGCATTAACCATTAAATTCATTAGCCATTGAAGAAGTAATGGTTAATGCATTACTTTCTTATTAAAAATTTCGCAACCCCGGTGCAAAAATATTTGTCGCTGAATTTGGACTACGATAGAAAAGGGAATTTTAGTCTAGCACCGAAAATTCCAGTAAAATAAATCGTCTTTGGCGAGGATAAATTTCGCAGGATTCGAATAAATTAGGATTACATCAGTTTTTCTCAAATTATAATTTTATTCGCCAACCACGGAGCCACGTTTTACAAATGGTATATATTAAAACGCTAGAATGTAATTTTTCAAAATTACAATTCTTCATTCTAGAAGTTGTGTAAAAAAGTTAATAAATTACTAATATCTACGTCATATAAATAGTAATAAATTATTACGAATAAATAACGATACTTTATTCTTGAGTTTCGCTTTTTAATACTGTGTGATTCAAGTATCTCTTCGTATCTTTGAATGTCTTTCATGAATAAATTCAAGTCTAATTATCGTTAATAAAAGAAAAAGAGAACATAAAGATCACTTGCGAAAAAGGCGATTGCTCGAACAAATCGATCCACGGTGTGACAATTTGTTCATCGTTGAAAATAAATTATTACAGCTAATAATGCAAATACATAATGGATAAAAAAATGATAATAAATAATACTCTTCTAATTGAATAAATATCGAATAAATAGCATCTTTCGCACACATTTGTTCATATCTTTTTGCGGGCGTTCAAAATATTAACATGAGGCTATTTTCCGATCCTTTTGAAAATGAGATATACTTACACATGTGTGTACAAAGTTATATCCATAATTTATGCATATATCATGGTCATTAATGACTGCAACGCGTCGAACGAGCCTCTCGTCTCTAGTTGACGTTTAAAAATGGCGTCATTGAAACCGCAATTACATTTTGTGACGTAGGAAAGTATGCCAAACAAATTCACACATGACTCCGGTAAACACTCGCACATTCTAACCCTGTCGATTCACGCAAATCGACGCGATTTTATACAAAAATAATCATCCTCTCTCTCAATCTCACTTTAAATCGATTTGGTCATCGTCTGCTGGGATCTAAAAATATTTTATCCAGCTCACGAATTAAATCAGCAATTTTTTCTTTTTTTCGTTTTCCAGGAATATCCCGGTATCTTCGAGCTGTTTGTGCGTTTTTTCTTGCTCGAAGAAAAACCTTTCCCGGATTTTCGTATAGGCGAAAAGAAAACGTTTCGTTATCGTTTCGATTTATCGGCGATTCTTAAACCTCCATCTGACTTCATTTGGTTTTGTTTTTCGCGCTCTTTGTAAAGTAAATTCCTTCGCACGTTTGGAAAGGTCAAGTGTTGTTCGTGAAGCTTGAATTAATAATTGAAAACGTGTCGCCAAGCGTGAAGATAGTCTCGGTACTTGAGTACGATACCCCAGTCTCTGACGAGACGACGCGTCACGTCGACGGATTCCCGCTCGGTACTGCTCATTATGCTTCTCTGTACTCTCGATGGTATTCTCAATGACGGCAGTCCAGCTATATTGCTCTCAACCTCGCACAACATCATCGTAAGATAGCTCTGGGTCGATCGCAGTGCCTCTTGAATCTGGGGATTCGGCTCGTCCTCCACCATTTCTTCAAAAGCCACGGCGAATTTCTGCAAATCCACGTGCATCTTTGGCAGATGATTGGTGATCTGCATTTGGAGAAAACAAGAAGAGTAACAATGCTCATTAATTCCACGATCGAACCATTAATACATGAATTATACACTACCGGCGAAAAGTTTCCGGACAAAAAAGGTCTGGAACGTTCTTTTGTGCCATTTCACCGGAAGTCAACGTAGACTAATTTAACAAGCGGCATTTTAAAGCGGAATAATTCGGCTGCATTTCCTATTTTTTAAATTATTTTTACAATTTGTTTTTAGATTTTGACTCTATTTTGAAAACAGCTGTTTTTCGCCCTTTTTCCCCTCTCTTCAAGTGCACCTTTCTTCTTGAGGAATTTTTTTCTATACGTTTTTACGATTGGATTCATGAAGAGGAAAGTTTGAGCTACAATTTTTTTTTTGTTTTTTAACTTTGAGCGATTTTTTTTTCAAAGTTATTCTGGTTTTGTGAAAAAAAGAGGAAATTTGAAAAATCGTGTTTAACACGAAAACAAAGAGGATTCATGATAAACTTGAAGAAAGTAAAAAGTTGCGTCTGTTTTTGTTGAGTATAGAGGGATTTTTTCAAATTTTTTACCCACATTTTTTTTCTCATTTTTTGGGTTGGAGCTCTGATAATTCAATTACCATAACTCGAGAACTATGGGATTTTTGATAAAATTTCAAGAGGGGAAAATACTTTATGTTACTATTTTCAACAGATTGGAATTTTTTTCAATTTTTTTTTCAAATTTTCTTTCAAACTTGTGTCCATTTTTTTTTCAGCTTCAATATGAGAAAACAAAATTTTCGAAAAAAAATTCTGAAAAAATTCTTCTGGACTCAACAAAAACAAACGCAACTTTTGGCCATCTCGAAGTTTTTCATGATTCCTCTTTGTTTTCGTGTTATACGGGATTTTTCGAATTTCCTCTTTTTTTACAGAAAATAGAATAACTTTGGGAAAAAAAATCGCTCAAAACTTAAAAAAAAAAGGAAATAGAAGCTCAAACTTTCCTCTTTATGAATCCAATCGTAAAAATGCATTTCGAAAATTTCCCCTAGAAGATGGGTACACCTGAAGAGAAGGGAAATAAACGAAAAACTGCTATGTTCAAAAAAAAATCCAAATCTAAAAACCAATTGTAAAACTAATTTTAAAAAACAGGAAATGAAGCCGCATTCTTCCGCTTTAAGATGCCGCTTGTTAAATTAGTCTACGTTGACTTCCGGCGAAATAGCATAAAAAAACGTTCCAGACCTTTTTTTAAAGTTGTGCCTGGAACCTTTTCGCCGATAGTGTAAATGCACCAATTTATTGCATACTGCATATTTCATATTTCAAAATCAGAGACACAAGAACAAAAGAAAAATTATGGATCAAAAAGCACCGATATTGGATGAAAGAATTATTCAAATCAAGTTCCTCAATTATCACATAATCGATAAAGATATCAAATATCAATGACAAAATAACGACTGCTCGAAATAATAAAAAAAGAATTGAAATACAATCATCCCATACAATAATTTCATTGATTTTGTATGAAAAACATTGAAAATTTGAGCCTATTGACAACCGGAGCTTGGTTCATCGCTGACAAATTTTTATCGCTTTTTTCCTTCCTCTCTTTTTTCTCTTTTGCAACGAGATTCGTATGCACTCGCCCTAGAGTGCTCCATCTCGTCCGGGTCGAGAGACAGGCGCGCGATTACGTTGCTTCACGACCCGGCGAGCATGCGAGCATCAGTAGAATTCCGCGAGTTTAATACAACCAACCGCGAGAAAGAGAGAGAAAGCGAAAGCACACCGATACATGCACGGAAAAACGTGTATCGTCGACGCGCAGCGCCATTTTCTGTTTCCCTGATACTTTATAATAATTACCGTCTCATTAAAATTTGTTATTTAATATTAATCAATTGCACGAACACACATACACGATGTTTACGATAAAAGAGGTTGGAGGGTCAACCATGCGAAATTCATCCTTTTTTGGAGCGAGATTAACGCGCAAATGTATGTTAAATTATGGAAAATCCGGAAGCTGCCAACGAGATCGAGAGCAGAAAATTTATCACACGCGTCACTGCTGTACAAGCGTTAAAGTTCTCATTTTATTATGAATATATTAATATTACCAGGAATGAGAGATTTTATTTGCTCTACAACTCATCGTGATAGATGGAAGATTTTAATCGTTGCCATCAAATTAAGTTTCAATTGAGAAGACACAGGCAAAAAATGTCGTTTCATCTAAAGTATCAAAAGATTATCTTCGTATCTTGAATAAGAATTAATTGGAGCATACCAAATTTAATATTAGAAGTTATAGCATATCTCCTGTCAATAAAGTCATTTTAATTCGGACCTATCAAATTATATGGTATAATTAAGGTTCATTTGTATCAACCCTTTGTTTTCTTTCATGAATTAGGATCGACTCATCCTATTCGTTCGTGATTCGTGGGATTGTTTTAAATGAATAATGAGCTTGAAATTCTTTCGAACAAATCGTTTACCACCGCGATAAATCAATTATCGTCATTGATTAATCCTCATCGATTATCCTTCTTTTATTTTGACACCTAGAAAAATTGATAGACTTCTAGATCTTCATTTTCCCGCATCTAATTAAATAATCCTCGATGGCGAATGGTTTTCAACGGTAATACGAACTTTTTTTTGTAATCTTTATGATAAGAATGAATTGCTATTTATGTCCTCATTTACCAGAAATTGACTAAATTGCGAAAAATGGAGAACGAAACGAATGCGATTCGATTTCATTTATTTTCTTCAGACTTCATTCTTTATCCTCGATTAAAATTTATTAATTTCTCCAATTCGCGAGATTACGTTCAGAAGTTTGTATTTTTTGGGGGGAACGAACGTTGTTGATTGACGTTTATTTGTCTCTCACTTTGATGTCACGGAAAATGAAAGGAATTTTAAATTTTTCTTTACCCGGCATCAGTGATCTTTGATGCTCCAAAATTTAAAAACAATAATACAAACATTTTTTTTTCTAAATTTCCTTTAAGGGGTCGTCTAGTGTGAAACTTGTTTTTTAAATGTTTTTTTCCGGGAATTTTTTTTGACAAACTATTGAAAGAAAATAATTTATGAATTGTGTATTACTTTTATTAACATTTGAACAAATTTTGTGAATTTTTTGAAGTGAATGTATTAAATATAATCGGAGATACACCACCTAACAGGAACTCATATAAAAAAAAAGGTTTTTTATATGTGCTCCTGTTGGGCAGTATATCTCCGATTATATTTAATACATTTACTTCGTAAAATTCACAAAGTTTGTTCAAATGCAGGGTTCCGAAATTTTTGATGAGAAAGTAATGCATTAACCATTACTTTTTTAATGGCTAATGGATATTATTTTCATTAACCATTAAAATTATTTCCATTAACCATTAAATGTTAATGGTTAATAAAAATGCAATTGTATTAAAAAAAGTAATGCAATATTTGCAACTCTGCACATTACAATGTAGCGTGTGATAGAAACAATTTCCATTACCCATGGCAATGTAATGTGTAATGGACAAAACTTTGATTGCAATTTTGGGAATGGAAAGATATAGATGAATAAATTATCGCAATTTTGCATTACATTTTATTGACTTAGGACTTAGATTTACACCTTAAATTCTAAAAAGCATCTATATTATAATTATAAAAATCTAAGTCCTAAGTCAATAAAATGTAATGCAAAACTACAATAATTTATTCATCTATATTTTTCCATTCCCAAAATTGCGATCAAAGATTTGTCCATTAATAATAATGTTGCAAATAATGCATTACTTTTTTTTTAATGCAATTGCATTTTCATTAACCATTAACCATTAAAATTTAATGGTTAATGGAAAATATTTACTTTTTGTCATTACTTTTTTTCAATGCAATTGCATTTTAATGGTTAATGAAAATGCAAATGCATTAAAAAAAAAAGTAATGCGTTATTTGCAACCCTGTTCAAATGTTAATAGAAATGATACACAATTCATAATTTATTTTATTTCAATAGTTTGCCAAAAAAAAAATCCCGAAAAAGACATTCAAAAACAGGTCTCACACTAGACGATCCCCTTAAGATTGTGAGAATATTTTAATTACCGTTTGGGCGCTCATTTGCGATAAACTCTTGATCGCGTTGACGTCCTTCTTTCCGGGCACCCAATTCGGTATGTACTGATGCTCGTGAACGCCGATTCTCACGCTTTCGTAGAGATAATCGTAATCCCGATTTAGATAGTCGTTCATGGTCAGCTGATGCTGGAGCTTGATGCTCTCGAGGCTCGCCTTGGCCTCGTCCTCGGCATTGACCGAGCTCGGTACTTCGTTATCGAGCAATTCGCCACAAGGAAAATGCCACGACGGTGTCGATGATCTCGACCCACCGCTCGGTGCACCGTAAACAATCGGGATTAACGACATCACCGATGTCACTGTCACGACGATGGTCAAGCTTATTTTTGACATAATTCCTTTGCTCTCGGATATATTCGATAGTTCGTTTTTTTTTCTTCAGATCGTTTGATAAATCGATTTTTATCACTCCCGAGAGTGAGTTCCGCGGTAATATCGTAGATTATTTGTTCGTTTGATCGACTCGATGGATAACTTTCGTGAAAAATGACAATCTCAAGATCGTCGCGTTGATTCAGATCGATCGATCGATCGATTGGCCACGACCGCGATATCAAATTAATGTCGATGATAATGATTATGATGATGTTGGCCAAGTTGCTGGTGTTCGCTAACTGAGATTGTCAAACCCTCGTGCTCCTTCCTTTATATATGCGATAGTGTAAACAATCGTCGTATCTACTCGCGTTTAAGTATATATATATATATATATATATTTTTTTTTATATACAGATATACATGTATATATCGCGGACGTCGCTCGACCGACGACGTCGATCGCTTCTTCATCGTCGCTTTATAACGGCGAAAGTTTTGTCAGATCCGCTGGGCTTTGGCTTTTTGAGAAACCGCGCGTACGTTCGCGCTCACGACGTTGCTCTGGGCTTCCTCAGCTTCTTTCCCTCTCTCCGCTTCCTATAAAACAGCTATAACGGATATATCTACACGTGGCTTTTGCGCTCTCCCTCTTTTCCTCTCTCGTCGATAGTAAAACGCAAATTCGTTAGTGAAAACAATGACTAAGACTCATCCTCGCTCCAGGAGGGTTGACGCCAGAGCGTTATGACCTCTCGGACCAAAAATAATGATGCTCCTTTCTTTTCATTTTTTTTTTCACTCCTTCACACGTCTGACCGAAGATTTCCGCAAATACCACGAAAAATCGCGAAACGCGTTCGCATACCTCTGTGCTGATTGTGCGTCTTTTACTTCAGACCAGAGTTGTGAAAATAGTAATGTAAAAGTAATGCATTACCCACTACTTTAAACAATGTGTATTGGACAAGTTTTTCATTATGTGTAATGTGTAATGGATGCGTGTTCCATTACAGTTTTAAAAAATAATGTGTAATGGATGCATGTTCCATTACAAATTAAAAAAGTAATGTGTAATGGATGCATGCGCCATTACAAATAAAAAAAAGTAACGTGTAATGGATGCATGTGCCATTACAAATAAAACAGTAATATGTAACGTATGCACGTTCTATTACAAATAACAATTTTAACAAATTAATTTGCGGTGGGGAATATTCCATTACAAATAGAAAAACTGCCGTACTCGTATTAGAAACTTGCACATTGGTGTCTCATTATTTTATTTCGCTCACTAAAAGTTCATCCACAATTATCACAAATGATCCATAAAGTTAAAAAAAAAAGAACATGCACATTATTTAGGGATTGAATAAAGGGACAAATTTTGTATCAGTAACTTGTAATTTTTGTTAGATTGCTTATAATTATGGGTAATTGTGGGTAATTATGGGTAATTTTGGGTTGAATACATTTTCGTTCTTCATATTTAACGATGAACTGTTTGTTTTTTTTTTGTATTTTTCAACTTTATGGATCATTTGTGATAATTGTGGTTGAATTTCCAGTGAGCGAAATAAAATAATGAGACAGCTATTGCTTTTTTTAAAAAATTGTAATTTGTAATGGAACGTGCATACATTACACATTATTTTTTTATTTGTAATGAAACACGCATCCATTACATATTATTTTTTTTATTTGTAATGGCACATGCATCCATTACACATTACTGTTTTATTCGTAATGGAGCATGCATCCATTACACATAACTTTTTTTATTTGTAATAGAACATGCATACATTACTCATAACTTTTTTATTTGTAATGGAGCACGTATCCACTACACATTACTTTTTTTTTGTAATATGGCACATGCATCCATTACACTTTACTTTTTTTAATTGTAATAGGACATGCATCCGTAACACATTTTTTTTTAAATTGTAATGGTACACTTATCCATTTCACATTATGTAGTGTAATGGGTAATAAATATAGTAATGCATTATCAAAGTAATGCAGTATTTACAACTCCGCTCACGATGAATCGGGGAAATTGCGACGTTTCCCTGTGACGCTTGCAATTTTCTTGACCACGTGTGAGGACATACATGGTCAAGGGAGTATCGAGGAATTCGATGGATGAGTGATACACAGCTGCAAATAGAGGTCGAGCGTAAGATTTCGAGAGATTGAAAGAATCGGAGTTTATACATTTGTCGGTGGTTTGTGTATCGTTAAACATTAGATTCCTCAGCGAACGCTGTGAAAACCACCCGCGAATTAGCATTAACGCCTCCGCCAAACTTTTACCGTACTCAAATTCTCACGAAATCACTCGTTTTCCAGCGAGACACTAAGGATTCCCCTCTTCTGGATTTTCTTCAATAACCCGCGATATTTCCCGGATTTCGCCCACTTGCAGTGCATCATTACACTGCTGTTTTACTTTCCGCGAACGACCATCACCGTCAACGTCATCGTCGTCGGCGGGATTTCACGAAAGCGTGAGATTCACCTATATAAACATGGGGCGAATGCATCTCGCGATTTTACGAGACACGTTTAGAGACATGTTTCTGTGTTTGAATAGTGATTCAAATGGAAAAGCCAGGCACGCGATGCGGAATGTATGTGTTTTTCGTCAAATAGACAGCAGAGTCTCCCTACGAAGACACTCGAGAATACATTCTGATGCAAACGATACATTTACGTCTCTACCGATTGCAACTTCACCGTGAAAAAAAACTGTAACGACCTTACCGATAAATCTGTAGCATTCTTATAACTCTTATTAGGGAAGGAATATATAGAGAAATTTACAGGGCAAGAACGTCTCTTCCAGAAAACTAACCTCAAAAAATCACTGTACCGAATAACAAGCTTAGTGCGTGACAACTCTGCCGAGCAAAAGTGATCGCAATAATCTGAGTGAAGAAATATCTCTTCCACAATTCAGGGATCGATCATCTGAAATGATATCTCTATCAGTTTAGAAATATTTCGGAGAAATTCAGTTCCGGAGAAATTTCTCCTTGATGGTTTGTTATTCGGTAGAGGTTTGTCCCAGACATTCTCTAAAGTAAAATGTTTTTTTTAAACAACGTTTTGTAAACATATTGATTAGTCCAATTGTAAATGGTAGAGATATGCATTCTTTGTGGAATTGGTCAACGAAAAAGCTTCAAATGGTAGAGATGTAAATGTATCGATGCGAAAATCCATGCAACAGAGGGAACGCCCATTTATGGATGGATCATTGCGCAAATATGATGAAAATGCGAATCTCGACGAATTTGTACACGTCATTCCATTAATGATTTCCATCAAAGTTAAATTAGCGACTTGTCAGCTCCGATCATTCGCGATATTCAACAATCATCGTTTGAATGAATATATGCAGGTTAAATGACAGTTACATGTAAAGGGTTTCTCGTGTAAATACTTGGTTGAATGTTGATTAATGGTTAAGGTTGCCAAATTTTAATTTTCAACTGTCTATGAGTAATTATTAATAAGCATTTTGCAATAATGATGTGCAAGTAATTGTTGCAATATGGTAATGTTAATTTAAGGCGAAATGAGTTTAATCTTGATGATGCAAATATTAATGGTTGAGGCTGCCAATTTTAATTTTATACTGGTTATGAGTAATTACTAATGACTATTTTGCGATATTGATGTGAAAATAAATTGTTGCAATATGGTAATGTTAATTTAAGAGGAAATAAATCTAATTCAATTAATTACTGTGACGAAAGTAACAGCATCGATTCCCGACGATTTTGTAGGTTTTTATTTTTCAAACACTTTTCCCAGCGAGATCCGCTTCAACTTCACGAATTTTTTTTCAACAGCACCGAGTGTTTGTTTAGAAGATCATCAACCCGACGATTATGAATTATGAGAGCGGCAGTTAAGCCACACGCGTAATCGTAAATTTCGTAGTAAAACGACAAACTATGTTGTGACGTAACGGTGGACAATAATTTTACTTGTTGCGACGATAACGCAACGAAGAGCGTCCTCAAGTAGGAACGTGCTGTGTACATTACACACACGCCCATATATACGAGGCTCTCCATGCCAACTAAACTGAAAACTCAAATTTCTTCAGATTTTCTTTTGGCGACCCTTATTCTTATTTTTCTCCAAGTAGGAAAGTTGCTTAATTTTAAAGGAAATAAAAAAACAAAGTTTTTATGCGCAATTCCATACTTCGATTAAAACATTTAATTTTTTTTGGATTTTCTTTTTAGCGGCAATTATTCTCATTCTTCTGCAACTAGAAAAAATGCTTGAAGAAATTCTTTAATATAATTTCATAACTTTATAAAATAATGTGTTTACTCGGGATATTTAGTTTCTACAAAAATCTAATCTCGGCGAGTTTCACAGAAAGTACATTAAAAAATCAAAATTATCCATTGAAAATGTCAAAAAATGTCGGCATTTCGCAATAGTGAGTTTTAATTGAAGTAATTGAAATAGAAATAAAATACAATAAAAAAAATATTAGTAGATTGATTACAACAACAAAAATCAGATCAATTAGATTTCAATCTTAAGAATTGATTATAATAGTAGAAAAAAACAATCATCAGCCAAATCCGACATCTATAGGGTCAAACGTTGATTTATTTAACATGAAATGACCTGTATATGGGGCATTTCATGTCAAATCGCGCGGTCATCGGTCTGACCCCCTCGGATTTTGATGGCCAATGGATTGTGGGTTTCGTTTGGCCCGAAATATGACCTCAAATTTTTACAAATCTTTATTTAATTTTTTAGAGGCTATCCGAGCTAAAAAATCATGAAATTGAAGGAAATCATAAAGAGGGACATTTTTCTAGTTAATGAAATGTTTTCACAGAAACTAGGGCCCAAAACAGATATTTTCGACATAGTTCGATAATGGGCCAAAAATGATTACCATTTTTTTTTTTTTTCATTTCAATTTTGGCTAATAAATTTTCGAAAAATGTTGTCGTTTCACTCTTAAACAAAGAAAAAAAATTAAGTTTCACTATAAAAATAATTTTTTTTTTCGTTATTCACACTACAAGAAATAATCAAAATAAGAAATTATAAAAAGTAAATCAAATTACAAAAAAAATAGTTATTATTTTTGGCCCATTATCGAACGATGACGAAAATATCTGTTTTGGGCCTCAGTTTCTGTGAAAAAATTTCATTAATTTGAAATGGCCCCTCTTTATGTTTTCCCTCAATTTAATGATTTTTTAGCTCGGGCAAACCCTAAAAAATGAAATAAACATTTGAGGTCATTTTGGGGCCAAACGAAATCCACAATTCATTGGACATCAAAATCCGATCAAAATTTGACGTGGAATGTCCCATATACATGCATGTATGGAGGTAGAGAGGGAGCTGGAGCAGAGCAATAAGTTATGAATGGAGACTACGCAAGAGCACGCATCGATAATCAGAAGTTCATACGGCTCTCTCTCTCTCTCGCCCCCTCTCTTTCTCTCTCTCTCTCTCTCTCTCTCTGGCCCTCCTCTTCTCCTCTCCCTATTTTATACATGGAGAGTTCGCAAGTTTTTGAGCATCATTGCGTACACGATGCTCCTAAATTTAGCTCGCTATTACGGTTGTTTCCTCGTAATCGTATGCGAGAATTTTCTCACGCTTCCTGTATCAACTTCGCGATACAAAACTTCTCCGAACTTGATCGAATATACCGAATTCAACGTGTCGCATACGTCACTGTACGGTATAACTTGTATGCTTGATTCTCAGTGCTCTACGCAAGCATTTTCATGTACACGTGTTTTTACATTATATAAATATACTGGGACCTGTTGCGCGTCCATCCTCATGATACACTTCCAACCGTCCCTCGGAACCTCCATGCGCGTGCACGTTCGATTTTTATGAAGGGTCGCTGCGAACAACTGACGAAGGAGCTTTTCCAACCCCTTTATGCAGCCCTGATACACGAGCGTCGCGGTTGCGAGACTTTCAAGTCGATAAAGACGGGCGAATCAGAGGTGTATCCCTCTCTTTTTCTCCCCTTCTCTCCCTTTACCTTTACTTCCGGTGTGGGGGTTCTAAAAATCGAATTTTTAATCCATTTTTTATCATGATAACCAGATAAATTTATTCTAAGGCGGTATTCTAGTCTGGAGACCTACATTTTGTCGAGCTCGATAAAAAGTAAAATATTTCCACTAATGTTTTTTTTACAATACATTTATTAATAATCTGACAACAAACAAAAAAATGTTCGAGAAAAAAAATGAAAATTAAATAAGTTATAAACTGGTAAAGTAAAGCTGAAAAATGGGGTCCGCTGGGTGACATGATTGCCGATACCAAATTTAAAAAAATGTTCCCAATTAGTAAGAATGATGTTATAGCCCTTACCTCAGAGAAAACGAAAAAAAAAAATTACGCAAAATGGCGACTGTCTAAACGAAAAAAGCGTTTTTCAACTCTTTTTTTTATATAGTTTTTAACTTTTTTACAATAGTACAAAAACAACTTTTGATGCAAAAGTGATAGGGGTGATAGAAAGTAATATATTATCATGTCAGCCGTGTTGAGAAAAGTAATTTTGAGAAAAACGTCTAGTCCGATTTTCCGGTGGTGAGGGGCGTAATTGCTGCATCACTAAAATAGCTACAACTCCGTAAATTATTGCCATTAAAAAAATTATATAAATTATTGAAAATTTTTGACGAATCCTTCAATGCAAATTTCTTAGGACATTTTGAAAAATTCTGCTATTATAACAAATATGCTACACTTTTCAAGGGTTTGATAATATTTAACTCATTGCAAAAACACTTGATGTTTCCGATTTTATAAGAATGACGACAAATTTTCCTTCTCATAATAATAATAATAATAATAATAATAATAATAATAATAATAATAATAATAATAATAATAATAATAATAATAATAATAATAATAATAGGGGGGAAAAAATTCGAATATATTTGATATGTAATTGTCTCCTTATCCAGGATGAATTTTTTTCCACTGAATAAAACGATAAAGAAAAGAAGCTGAAAGGATAAAAATGTGGTAATCCAAAGACTTGCAGCCATACAAATCCTAATATCATAATAATATTATAATAGATCATTATTATTATTATTATTATTATTATTATTATTATTATTATTATTATTATTATTATTATTATTATTATTATAATTATTATTATTATCATCATCATCATCATCATCATCATCATCTTTTTGTCCAATTGACATGTATACCACGTTTGCTCGGTCAGTGCCAAGAATATATTTGGTATCAAGATTTTCATGCTGGTCATAAACATAATTGAAACATTAATGATTGCTGAAAAGCTCTCGCATTATCAAGATTCTTCATGAATTTTCGATTCTTACTCCATTTTGAGTCTGAAACTGAATTTAAACTGAAAAGGAAGTATTCATGACTCCAAATGACACGTGATATTAGCAAGGAAAAAGTTTTTACCCAAACTACATATGAAGAATTGAATTTTAATAATCAGGTACATCATCAAATTATATATTTTCTTTAGTTAGTCAACATTAAATTTCTCACGGTTTGGAAATATCGTTGATCCTCTGTCGAATGCATTCTGAAGAATAATCCACCCCGATGTTACTTTGTTCGATTTTATTTCGCGGAGTGACATCGCTGAGATCAGTGTCCATATATATATTTATATATCTTCAGACAATAATTTCGTTTCATACGTATCTCCATCGTTTTATCTCTCCTGAAGGTGAACACGCGTCCAATTTGCATAGGATTATATTTTCACGATGAAAAAATGATCCCGCAGAGTTATTCATTGACGATTAGAGGAACTTGACATCGAGATCTGATAGCAGGTGAGAGAGAGAGAGAGAGAGAAGAAAACACAAGAGTCCTGGTCCAGCGATAAGCGCAAGCTCATTTGCAATACCAGTGTGAGTGTCTCCATCTGTGGCTTAAACGAAAGACTTCGCGATATTAAATGCAGGCCAGTGTCGCATGACCAAAAATCAAAACGGCGTATTTTCTATTGCTTGTGCTCGGAAAATATGCCATTCTGTTTTTGGACAGGAAATATATGCAAGAATGATGCATCGCGCATGTCCTCGTAACTCGTCGCGTTACCGATAAGGATAGTAAAATGAAACGAGACTTTGAGCCCTTTCATGGGAGCCTGATACGTGCAATAAAATACGGAAACTTCCGTTGTTTTTAGAAATTTTTGCCAATTCATTTTTCGACCTTCCCAAGGACAATTAATTTACATCGTACACGAAAAAATAATAATAGTGATTGTTCATCGATAATCCTGAAAAATGGCATTTCAAGCTGCAAATCCAGTGGTATTTCCATGCCCTTAAAAAATTATTGGAGTAGCCCATGACTTCTAAACTTGCATTTGAAAGTGTATTACATCAACTGAATTAATAAGTATTAGAATTCAATTTTTGAAAAACATTTATCCATTAAATTATCAAATTAATTAAATTATTAAATTACCAAATTAATTAAATTATTGAATTATCGGTTATCAACTTCATCTAATAATCGGAAATTAATGATTAATTTCCTTATTACAACCAGGGTTGCGAAATTTTTTATGAGAAAGTAATACATCGATCATTACTTTTTTAATGGCTAATGAAAATAATTTCCATTAACCATTAACGTTTAATCGTTAATGATTAATTCCATTAACCATTAAATGTTAATGGTCAATGGGAATTATTTTCATTAACCATTAAATGTTAATGGTCAATGGGAATTATTTTCATTAACCATTAACATTTAGTGGTTAATGGAATTAATTTTTATTAACCATTGAAAAAGTATTGATTAATGCATCACTTTTTCATTAAAAATTTCGCAACCCTGCATCAGGGTGATAAAATCGATATTCTTTTTTTTATTAGGTTTGATAGCTGTTACAACTTGTCAAAAAAATAACTCTCAAAATTTGAGCTTTGAAAAAAAAATTTGAGAGGTCGCTCAAATGACTCGATATTTCTTTTCGATTTTCACCAACAATCATGATCTAGAAATTAAGATTTTTCCATGTCGCAACAAAAAATATAAGTATTCCTCATGGCTCTTTCTAAACACTAACTAAGGAAGTTGGTTAGAATATCGATTACTACGTTTTAATTGAATGCAACGTCAATGGTAAATGGCAAAAATTTCCGTTATCCATTAGCATTATGGTTAATTGTAATAATTTTCATCAAACATTAACCCTTATATATTAATGGAAATAATTTCCATTAACCATTAACCATTAACATTTAATAGTTAATGAAAATAATTTCCATTAACCATTAACATTTAATGGTTAATGGTTTATGAAAATAATTTCCATTAACCATTAACATTTAATGTTTAATGGAAATTATTCCCATTAACTGTTGCGACACGGAAAAATTTTAATCTCCATATCATGATCGTTAGTCAAAATCGAAAAAAATATCGAGTCATTTGAGCGACCTCTCAAAATTTTTTGTCAAAGCTCAAATTTTGAGAGAGTTACTTTTTTGACAAGTACTAACATCTATCAAAGCCAATAAAAAAAATATCGATTTCATTTGCATCACCCTAATGCAGGGTTGCGAATTTTTTATGAAAAAGTAATGCATTTATCAATACTTTTTAATGGTTAATGGTTAATGGAAATAATTTCCATTAACAATTAATCAATAAGTGTAAATGGTTATTGAAAATGTAAATGCATTAAAAAAAGTAATGCATTATTTGCAACCCTGATTACAACTGAGTTAAATTCAATATTTCAAAATTCCGAATATTCATATCTTCAATATTAGTTGTTAACATTCCTCAAAATTTCTTCCAAGTGCAAAAATACTATATAAAAGATACTTTTCAATCAATCGATAGCACAAACTATGTTACCCTTATTTATTTTCTCCTCGATGAACAATGAAAAGAAAAAAGGGAAATGCTGAAGGAAATTTGAGAATAAAGAAACCATAGACGAGTACAAAATAATAAATTTTATATTCGAGACGATTATTGGCAATACAAGTTAGGATAATGGAAATAAATAATATGTGAGATGGTAACGTGACGTAATAAATAGTTTTGCAGAATAATAAAAATAATAATAATCATAATGATAATATTATTATTATTAATAATGATAATAATAATACGAAATACGTATGCGTGTGTATGCCCAATATAAATAATACATGTATATACATTATATATATATATGTCATACGTACAAAGTATAAAATACAACGAATTTCTTAACGTTAGTCTAAACCGGCAAATACGCATATTTTTTCAAAGCGTAATTGGCACTGCCGATTAAAGAAAAAAAATCAAATTAAAAATCAAATAACTTTATCCTCACAAAAGTAAAAAAGTGGATTCGTCGAGTTCAAACGAATCGGTCCCTCTCGCGATTGAATCGTTCAATCAAGGCTCATTAAAATACAAAATTTCACGAAAATACTTCATACGTTCGTATACAATTCTATGATATAGTAAATTTTCATACGATGCCGAAACGTCGCAGAATTTTCGATAAAAAAGTAAGCAAATTTTTTCAATTCATGAATTGAACTCGCTTGTACGTATTTATCGTGGTTCACCGGCCGAAACGTGAAAACGTCAATTTTGAAATCACCACAAAACGAGACGTCGTGAGATTCGAAACGATAATTTGTAAAATAAAAAATATTATTAATAATAATAACATCATACAATTACGAGGGAGAGATTTATACGTTGTGATTTCGTTAATTCACGCTCTCGCGGATCGGGTTTCCGAAAAATGTACACTATTACAATCATTACATTTATGTAAAAAAAAAAAAAAAAAAAAAAAAATACAAAAACGTAGGAACTCCGTACGTTCACGTACGTTCGAGATATCACAGCTAACAACTTTAAGCTCACGCGATACAATTTTTTTGCGCTTTAAAGCTAAGAAAAAAATAAATAATTGCGAATCTAACGAGGATATTAAAAAAAAAAAAAAAGATATTGCTCGTCCCGACGAGCAACGCGTTTATGTACAGAATGTACAGTTACTTTGTCGACGAAAACAAGTTTCGTGTTCAGCGTCGAGCTTTTTTGTTTCTTTCATCGATTGTCGAACTACCAAACTTTTTTTAAATTAATGCTGTAGATTTTCTTTTTTTTACTTTTGTTTTTTTCATGCGCGACGATTGAAACATTGGCACGCTCGATATAATACTGCTTATATAGTCGTTTCTAAGATTTCAATAATACTGGTCTCTAGTCCATTAACGTAGGCTGACGCGTTAAATAATCGTCAATTTTTCTGCACATGCGTTTTCGTGTCTTATCGAGAGTACAAAAGTGACGATGAAATGAATAATTCGTGTATGATTCTTCCGAGTTACAATGATAATCGAAATCCAACCATTAAAGTCATGTTCTTGTTTTTCTGAATCCGTTGAAATTCAATTTTTCAAACATTTGCAGGTACATCATGAAAATTTGAGTCTTGTCAAAATTGTATCGAGCCAATTTGGTCTCATTGATTCACGCAAGACATTAATTTTATAGCTGGAGGACAAATGCGATGGGTAAATAAATAATTTGCGAATGAATCGTGTGAAATTGAAAGTTTCCAAAAGAAGGGAGGCAAAAATTTTCGGTGCAGTTTTGAGGCGTCCATTCATCGTGATCCACAAAAATTGGAATGCTTTTCATGGTTTGGGAGGAGAAAAACGATGATTTTTCGAATGATTTGATATTTTGAAGAATGATTTGGGATTTACACAATTTTTCTTCGTCGATTTTTAACTAGCCTTCTTCTGAATCCGCGTTTTCGGCCGCGCAATATCGAGCCCTCGGAACCGAGATTAAACGACTCTCGAATTTGGCCGCTTGACTTCCGCCCTTTCAAAGGTCTCTTCATTCTGTTCTGAGCGTTGTTCTTTTTTGTGCTCCTGTTTCTCGGCCCGAATATTAATGGTTTTTTCGCGTTTGGATCGCAAGTGCCCGGTCCCGTTGCCGTTGCATTGCGAAAAGCTCGTGTCCAGTCGTTCAGAAATGCCTGATAGAGCCTTATTACACCCCAATCTTGAATCAACATCAGGGTTAGATCACCCTCGGTCGCCCAGTCCGAACTTCCGGTCACAAGCACGACTTTGTGAACGACCGGGAGTTGATGACCGAGATTCAATATCGCCGTTTCGACCTCGCACAGCATCTGCAAAAGACGAAATAAACAATATAAATATACAAAATTTCCGAGGGTGAAAGTGTGAGATAAACAATATTCTCATGGAAATCTGCGGGGTTTAAAAAAAAATCAACTGAAAATCCTCTTCACCATCTCAAATTGACTTCACGACTTTTTCTACAATTGTACTGGCTCTAAAAGGCACTTCTAATTTTCTCTTTTGTTCATCAGCTGTTTTTGACTATTAAAAAATTTGAAACAATTATTAATCCCCAATTTTATGAATGAATTTGTAAAATTTCTGGTTAATGTCAAATAACGATCATTTGAATATTTCCTGCACCAAACCTGGAAAGATTCGTAGAGTTTGGTTTGCCTAAAAACCAGAATTTCCCCTTAAAAATTTTTGTTATTTTGCTTCTTCGTAAAAGAAGCTTTGTTTTGGTAAAAAACGTTTTTTTCGAGATTTTTATGTCAATGTTGTGAAAATGTCCCAAAACATCGGGAAATCATACATATAAAAAATGTCCGTATGTGTGTGTATGTTTGTGTTTATGGGGCATTCTACACCAAGTCGACCTGATTTCGGTTTCGTTTTTATATGATTCTTCCAAGTCAAAACAGCATCCAGAATGTTTTTCAGATTTTTTAAACCAAATTTGAGTACGTTACGATTTCTTGAATATTTTTTTTCGAAAATTTCGAGGGCCGTAATTAAAAAATCTGAAAAAATTCTCAAAAATCCGGTGTCAAAAATAAAAATTTTTGACTCAAAATTCATGATGTACAGGCTTTCGCTTCCACCTCGATTTTAGATTTTTATGAAAAAAACGTAAAAAAAATGGATGCGGAAATTAATCAACTATTTTTGAAAAAAGTGAAAAAATTTCCAAAAATAGTTGGTTAACGATAAAAATATTGAAGCCACTTTTCACGGTAGATCAATTTCGGCATCTATTTTTTTTTTTACGTTTTCTTCATAAAAACCCAAAATCGAGGTGGAAGGAAAATCCTGGACATAATGAATTTTGGGTCAAAAATTTTCATTTTTGGCACCGAGTTTTCGAGAATTTTTTCAGATTCTTAAATTACGGCCCTCGAGGTTTTCGAAAAAAATGTTTAAAAAATAATAATGTACTCAAATTTGGTTGTAAAAATCTGAAAAAAATTCTGAATGCTATTTCGAGTTGAAAGAATCATCCAAAAAATCGTAAACGAAATCAGTGAGGTCCAGGGTCACACTCAGGTCGACTTGGTATGGAATGCTCCACATGTATCCCGAGTTTCAGATGTAAGTAATTAATAATTCAAGAACGCTTCGACATATCAAGCTAAAATTTGGCACGCTTATCGAGCACAAGTTGCTCTTCATTATGAAAAAAAATTATTTTAATTCTAATGAATGTTCTGATTTTATCGACGTTTTTTGTTTTTGTAAAAATGGCGTAAACGCTCTAACTTCTGCAATTTTTAAAATATTGCACTTAAACTTTGTACAGAATTAGAATGGTTAATAAGGTTGTTTGGTATTGAATTAGGCAAAAATCGACCAGAAGATTAAATTTTTATAAAATTTTAAATTTTTTGATAAATAGCGTCAACGCTCTAACTTGTGCAATTTTTAAGATATTGCACTGAAACTTTGCACAGAGCTAATATAGCTATCGAGGCTGTTCGTTATTAAATTTGACAAAAATCGATCGAATGATTAAAATTTTATCAAATTTTAGGTTATTTTGAAAAATAAAGTACTCTAACTTCGGCTATTTGCGAGATATTATACTGAAATTTTGTACACATTCAAAATAGTGATCAAGGTTGTTCGCTATTGAATTTGTCAAAAATCAAATTTGGCAAGAAGTAAAGTTGAAAGAATTTTGCAAATTTACACATTGATTACTCATGTTTTTCGAAAGTTAACAAAGCTTCCTTTGTGAGGAAGCCAAATTTCATAGCCATCCTTTGTGATAAAGGAAGCTATGTGAACTATGGATGAAGATGAGGAAGCAATGTGCAAATTGCAGAGTTTTTTACAATTGAAAATCTCTTCTCGAGAGAAATATTTGACTCGCAATAACATTGCCTTTTTCTCCATAAATATTTTTCTATTATTCGTTAAATAATCAAATGAATGAACTTACCCTGAGCACCTCGTTCTGCATACCGTCGATAATCACGTTTCGCCTGTTTATCGTCATCTCGACGTCGATGTTGGACTTGAGACGAAAGCTTCGCAACGAGTAGAACGTAATTGCGAATCTCTGAAGAGCGTCGTGAAGCCTCGGCAGCGCGTATTCCGCTTTTTTTCCTTTCTCCAAGCACCAAAGTTCGCGATGATACCACTCGAGTTGCCTCTCAGGCAACCAACTCATGTGATACTGTCCCTTCAGCACTTTGTACACCTGCGAAAATCGCAAGACGAGAAGATGCTTAGATTTCGTTACAACGATCGTTCATATAGTTATTATTATTGCATGAAGACTTTTTTCTCGAGGCTCTATTTTGCATGCTCGACGATTATTATCGCGATCGCGAAACGGGCAAATAAATGGTTCGAGAACGACGCAATTAATTTTCGCCACGTGCCAATGAATGAAAAGGCAAATCGCCGCGATGATGAATCATTTTGCATTTTACGCTGAGACGAATAAGAAAAAAGGGACATTTCGTTTGTAATTTACATCGGTAACGAATATATGTATGCATACATCCGAGACGGTTTTTCTCTTTGAAACGGCAGACAAGAGAATCGTGGGTTGAACATACGAGGGAACAACCTACTGTCAACCTACAGGTCTAACAGCACCTACTCTTGCGTGTCGCCTCTCCCAGTCTAAAATTTTTATTTTTCTCCTCATCGTACAAATGCAGTTTCCCGTTTTAGCGTACGTTACTTCCTTCCCTCGTTTCCGGCAATCGCCATCTTTTAATCTCTCTACCGATTTACGCCGTTTTAATAATTTCGTCTTTTGGCTCCTCACAGTTGTTTTCGTGATTTTTTAAAAGGATATTTCAATGTCAATGGCTTGGAAACGTTCGAAAATATCGAGAAGTCGTGTTGAGGAAGAAATTTCCAGATAGATTTGCAT
This sequence comes from Alloplasta piceator, assembly GCA_946863875.1. Classification (NCBI taxonomy): domain Eukaryota; kingdom Metazoa; phylum Arthropoda; class Insecta; order Hymenoptera; family Ichneumonidae; genus Alloplasta; species Alloplasta piceator. The sequence continues at coordinate 7,631,460 of OX333072.1, read as the reverse complement.
TTGAATTTACGTTGAGAAGGACTTTCCTAATTGAACCTTTCGTCAGTCCAGAACAAGCTTTTTAATTGAAATTTGATACACGTCGGGCAATAATTGGTATTTCGAGAAACAAGCTTTGTACAATGGAAAAAGATGCCAAAGCGATGTGCAAGTTTCTAGTTTGAGGGGTTTTTCTGTTTGTTTTATGTTGTTTTATTTCACTTGAGAAGCTGCACACACCATCTTGAGGCTTAATAATGTCCTTTGGCTGATCCGGCTGCGTTCGGCTTAAACTCGACGTAGACGATACAATAACAACTGTCATCTACGGTTACAACGTCAAACGTGGGTGGATACAGTGCTGACTGTTTTATAAACTCTCTCCTTCTTTCTCGTTCTTCTCTTATCTCGGTCCCGGAATAAGTGGCAGATTAAACCAGGGCCTCGTGGACATACTCGTGAGAACGTTTGGAGTGAATGAACGTTTGTTCGATAAGGCATACATTTTTTATGTGTCATTGCCTCGCGATCGACTAATTTTAATTTCCTCTTTCAAGGTGATGAAACACCGATCGAACAGCATATTTTGCAGGTGAACGTTTTCCAAAAGAAATAATTGACAAATGTGTTATCTTGCGGATATTGGGAAAGCTTGAGATAGAACATTGACATCTTTATTTGAAATAATTGACGGCTTCGATGATGAACGAGAATCGTGGGAATTTGTACATAACTTTTTGTTTATTTTGTGGAAGTTTGAAATTGTATAAGTTTTGGATTTTTCAATGAATGTCTGTATTTGCTCATATATTACTTTAATAATTTTATAACTGTCAAGTTGTAACGCTTTGAATAATTGATCTCTGTGCAAGTGCATGAGTTATTAAATGCGATGAACAAGAGTAAAAAGTGTATCGAATTTGGAGAGAATCGTTTAAGAATGTTTACAATTTTTTTAGTTTCCCAAAATTCATGAAAAACCGAGCGAAATGGGAATTCGCACATTTGTCTTAATCCTTCGTTCAGCTTCCACTTTGGGGGAGTCAAAATTAGTTAACCCAATTGTTTATCATTGAGCTGTCGAGACACAGAGAGAGACTCAACGAACGATATAAAAAATAAGGAGGCTGTTGACAAATTGATATTTTTAAACAAATTTTTCTTCTCAGAGTAGCAAATGTGAAACGTGAAACAATTGAGCTTCGCTTCAATATTTCATAAAAATATGCACACTTGGGTTTGAGGTATTAGCCCACTGTGACGGGTTCAAAAAATCGATTTTTTTTTTTACATTTTTCATAAAATAAACATCTTAAAAATGTACCGTAAGAATTACTACGGTTTGTCAATCACCAGAAACTGTAATTCTCTCGAAGAAATGAAGAGCGCTTTGAGATAACTTTCAGAAAACGGAAGGATTGCTCTATGCACCAGGCATAGCTGATTAATGTAAGTAGGATTTTTTTATACAAAATCTGTTGTCAAAACTTTAAACGCATTTAAACTACGTTTTCAAAATTTCAAGGAAGCACTGACTAAAAACTATTCAATCGATTTTGCTAAAAAATTTCCCCTTTATTTTAGACACGCATAGCTAAATACCTAACTTTCAAAAAATTGAGTTTTTTAACAATAAATGAATTTTTTCAAACAATTTATCAACAAAAAAATTCGATTCCGAAGACTTTTTTGTTCACAAGTCCGCCATTTCATTTTTTTCTCTCTCAAAAATGCTTATTATAAGTTAGAGCACTCGAATTAAGCCTACAAAACAATAATCTTTTTGGGTTTTTGATCTCAGATGACATACGGAAGGCTGTGTGCTTCCTCGAAACAAGTCACCTTTTTTTCGAAGTCACCACTTTGACGTACAAAATCATAAACAAATTCATGTAAAATTAAGTAAACAACAAATTTTTTGTACTCTTCAAGATACAAATAACAACATGTAAAAATTTCAAAACGATCGCATTTTGTTTTGTTATTTTTAAAAATGAATGAAAAAGGCCGAAATTTCGGTCATCACAGTGGGCTACTACCTTAAGCTGTTGAAACTTAAGTGATGAAATAAACTTTTCTACCAACCAATTTTTTATTATCATTTTGGAAATTGATTTTTTTGTATGATCCAGGAAGTTTTTGATTATTCAGTGTTTAAATTTATAAATTAATTGAATATCTAAATCAATTGAAGCAAATTAGTGGATTAAAAATTTAAAAAATTATTAAAAACTTTAGAATTGGGTTTTTGGGTTACTACTCTAAAAAATTCCTATCGTGAAAATGAGTTTTGCAATTGTCTCGAGTTGTTAAAAATTTGAGTGCCATCGTCAATCAATTTTGGAATAAATAAATTAATGCACTCTTAAGGAAAAGCCATCGATAATTTCTACACCTACAACTCGCATCGTTTGATTTCAAATATTTTTGTACACCAACCTTGGAATAAATATCGTGCACTTCTTTGAGATCCTTTCTGAAGTGATTCTGAGCGACTCGCAGCTGCGTACGAACGCGTTTCAGTGCGCGATGAACGCTGTGACGTTGGGGCGACCTTTTGAGGGCTGCGCCGAGTGGCGTGCCGCAAGGTTGCTCCCAGGGTTCCAGGCCGTTTGTCTCAGACTGGGCGATACCGAGGCCGTAAGACGGTGCAGCTGAGACGGCGCTCAGACCGGAACTGAGAAATATCGCCAGGCTCGTCAGGGTGGCCGTCTGCGCCACCGAATCTGCAATAATACAGAGAAACAAGAGATGAACATTATTGTTGGTCGTGCGAGAAACGATGAGTGCATTGACGAGGAAGAAAAAAAAATGAAAGTAACACACGGAGACAAAGAAATAACAATAAAGTCTCACAAAAATGTTGTACAAATATACACGCGATATTCGATACAATTCGATCGCTTTACGACAGCGTGAAATTGCTCACGAAGTCATTTCAATAATATTCAAGAGACACGTTTATTCGCTTTTTCCTTTTGCCCGGAATACGCTCGGAGCGAAGCAGAAGAACCAATGGAAATTGGTCATCGCGAGTGTGTATACAATCTTGTTTCAATGAACACTGCCGTTTTTTACACTATTATTATTCACACAAACGCCCAAGTTTCACGTTGTATTATCAACATGTGCACTTTTACCCACGATCTTAAGCCATCGTCATTTATTCTTTTCACCGTCTCTCTCTCACTCCCTTCCTCTTTCCGTCTCCTCGTTCATTTTGTCGATCCAGAAAGAGAGGAAGAATGACTCCCACGTTAAAAAGGCTCTCTCTCTCTCTTCCACTTTCAGCCGAATGCAAACCTCGTGCACCGACCGCGATCGCGGCGCCCCCGCACTAGGAAATGGGTTGCAAATCGAAGAATCAGGATTTATCGTGCAATTAAACGTCCACCCGACGATCTTACCGTCTGCTCGTGGCTCGATCCTTTGCGTATTTCTTGAAATTTTCGTCGTTATCTCTGATGCTCTTCTCCCTCAAGAATATTCTTCTCTGTGCGAATCAATGGCGAGCTTTCCAGAGTTTTAGCAATTTTGTCCGAACGGAAATCGTTAATATTTATTTGAGACTCGTTTTTTCTATTCTGTCTTTTGGCTTTGGGTTAATAGAGGCCAGAATTTGAATAAACCGATGAATTGTGCAATTTATTGCATGATTCGCCAAGTTTGTTTCAGAGGGATTCTCTTCAAACTTCACGTTCAAAACGAATCATCCTTGCAATTACACAATTCTGATTCTGACCGACGTTTAGGCCATTTCACATGGGCTAATTTCGAAATAATGTTTCACACAGAGACTTGACTTGACAGAGACCATGACTAAACAATTGACAAAATTAACAATTAATTTTTTTTACTGATTTTGCATCAACATCCCGAGGCTCTCCAACAGAAAAATTTGGGGCTGGGAGTTTTCCTTTGTTCACAGCAAATTCTTGAGTTACATTGTCGGTTGTTCAAGGTACGACAATTCAGTGACGAGACCACCGACGTTTGCTCAATTACAAACATTCGAATAACACTCGTATACGTGTCCCTCGTTTGCGCTTTGCAAATTTTTACTCACTGCAGAGTTAACGCGTGTTTATGTTGCAACGATTCGCCACGATCGTGTCTTAATGGCGTACGTTCGCGAGAAAATACCGCGGGGTTCATACCGTTAATTTGCGCGTCAGTCACGCGCTCAAATGCGCGAGAAGCTTCGATTTCGACGTCGTTGTCGTCATCGCTGTTGATGCGGAATTAGAGGGAGCCCACCACGAGAGAGTTTTATCGCCTTTCGTGTCTCTCGTTTGTGCTTGGTACTTGATTGTGAAAACCCTGTCGGTTTCTCGCCTGCAAATGCTTTTCGCCGACGAACTTCGACGGGGGAGTCCCTTCTCGTGATCTTCAGACGCACTCTCTCTCGCTCTCTCTCTCTCTTGGCTCACGATAATCATCTGCATGCAAACAGAGGTGAAGACAGCGGCGCGGATAATTTAAAACCGATACTGTACCGTTCCTAAATCATACTTCAATTATCGATTATTTGACGCAGGCTAAATTGAGTCTGGTGGTCGCGCTGTAAGCGCACTCGTAAAGCTGCTATTTCGTGAGGGACGCTCATATTTGCCCGATGCACTTTTTCTCGTTGTTCAAAAAAAAGTGTTCAATTTACCGCGTAAAACCAAATTTTCGATTAAAAAATGCCTTATCGTCATTGTTCTTGTTACGTCGAAGATAATGATGATTTTTGAGTAATTTCATTTGGTCCATTTTTTCCATTAACGTGAGAAAAACAAAATTCATTTAATTCATGCTCGAAATTGATTCTCGAATTTAGCATCTTTGTTAAACAAAATTTTCCTTTTAGTTCATAAAACAAGTCAGTGATGAATATTTTTGTAGAGGTGCAGCGTATACTCTCGTAACGTCTTCACTCAAATGTCGGTCACACCCAAGAAGTGAGAGCACGAGCGGCATTTTTGACTTCATGGTTTCGTTGATTTCTTTTTGCCTCGCATACTTTGTACTCTCCTCTCGCTGCATATTCTCGCGGTTAAAGATTGTTGGTTTTGAAGCAGTGTGTTTGGCGCCCCCAAGGCGAAAAGGCAAAACTTTCTGGGAACGCTTCTCTTTGGATTGGATTCTGCAGCATCATCGAGAGCGCGCCCTGTGATTGCGCGGTGATTAACCCCAACTTTTGCCTCCAACGCTCCACGTTCTTTCCCAATCATGGGCACGAAAATGCGTGAAAGAGTCGCAAAGTAAAGAAAGATCATTGATCGAGAAATCTCAGGACAGTTGAAAAAAGCTCGATGTGTGGAAGAGCAATTGAAGGAATGGAGAAACGTCAATTTTTTAAATTTCAGAACGAACAATATTTGGGAAAACTAAAAAGGAGGTAAAAATTAGAAAAATCATTAGGGATATTATAATTACGATAGTCCTGATTTTATATAAAGCTTAGAGGATCCCTGAAGGACCTTAATTTCTTTGAGAAAAGATGGAACGATATCACAGCGAAAAATCAATTTTCCAGGGGTGCAAGCTTCAATGTACCCAGCTCAGTAAACGAAGACAAACGCTTAGCCTTGCACCCACATGATCATTTGCATTTAAGACCACATAGTTATATGAACACGCACAATAAGAGGCATATTTGCTCTGCAGAATATCCTTACGTACATTTTAATACTAGAGTGAGCGACACGTTCGCATCTCTACCGACTAAAACTCTCCTATCAAACAACTTTACCAAAATACATTCTCTGTTGTCCATCTCTACCATTTTACAATTTCACGGAATATTATATTTTTCAAATATTTTTTTTTCTAATATCGTATCCAAAAAATGAGCTTCCAGCATTAATTTCCAGACAACAAGAATATCGCAATTGTTCCGGAAAAAAATTTCCCAGGGAACGAATTACCGGGATTGGAAAACATATTCCAAAAGGACTATGGACTATTTGGAATGCGGTGGATTGTTTTTCGGTAGAGATGTGGCCAGAGGCTTGTTTTCTGTTTTGTTTCGGACAGAGATGTTTTTTTTTAAATTGGTTGAGACACTATTTGGCTCAATGATAAAGTGGTAGAGATTCTTGGGTAGGATTGCAAATTGGTGGAATTGGTCGAGGATGGAGTGGAAACCGGTAGAGATGTAAGTGCGCCGAGTGAATATAAGCCCTCGTCTTATCGTCGGCGGTTTATGTACGGACGTACTTATTCACACCATATACCGAGGGCATAAAATTATCGTACGGTAGGTCCATACCCATCATTGTATAATGTTACTACGGTATAAAGGTGGTAGCATACACAACGAGATCCTCGGGCCGGTTTGCAAACATGCCGATTTCGCATTCATATATATATGGAGCGTTCCATCCCAATCCGAACAGTTTGAAAAACTTTTTTTTTATTTCCTTCATTCTTTCATAGTTTTTAATACCCATCAAAAGACCCTTTCTGTTAAATTTAAAAATTTTTTTGATTACCCGTTTAAAAGATATTAATGTAACAAAAAACCCGCTTTTTTTTTGGTATTTTGGTCATAACTTCTTTCAATAATGGTCCAAATTAAAAATTATTTTTCAAAATTTTTGTTTTTCTATGGTCTTTTCACAACAAATACAATAAAAATATTCGACGTGTTTTTGAATGAGTTTATTGAGTTTTAAACTTTGAATCGCGTTTTTAAAAGGGAGTGTCATTTTTCATTTTTTTTTAAATTTTTATTTTTTGTTTTAAACATCTATCTATTCAACCATTTTTAAGACTAGTCCGATCGTGGGATTTCCATAACTACTATTTTTTTTCGATTTTTGAAAATTAATTTTTTTTTTTTAATAAATTATTATGAATACCAATTTTTGTTTGTGGATAGTATTTTCTTGATGATCTCAAATTAGTTTTGACACTTTTTTATAAAAAATAAAGATAAAAAAATTCTGGAAATAAAAAAAAAAGTTTTTCAAATTGTCTGAATTGGGATGGAACGCCCCATATATATATCTATATATATGTATGACGCTGAATATCATGTGAAACGTTTTCCCCGTTTTTTTTGGACCAAAAACCCGTTATAGTCATTTAAATGGTACGAATCCTTGAAATCTTCATGAAAAATGTGATACTAGAAAGTTTTATTTCGTTAAGTACCTATAATAATGTCTAAGATCCAAAATTACAACTTTCTTGATATAAAATGAAATTACAATTTTTTGCATCGTTTTAATGCAACGGTAGTAGTTTATTTTTTAATGAGACTCATTTTTCCAGAGGAATTTTCGAAGTGAAAAATCATTAAAATGCATTTTGAGGTCTCTATTAAGGACTTAGAATTTTGTATGCACAAGCAAAATGTAAATCTCATTGATAATGAGTTAAAAAGAATTATTTTCGTTCCATTGCAACGATGTAAACTTCAACATCATGTAAAAAAGGGGTGTGCTGGCTGACAAGATTGCAATCTTTCTAGTCACCCGATACAAAATTTAAAAAACGGTTCTTAATCAGTAAGAATGTCGTTATAGCCCCTACCTCAGAGAAACCGAAAAAAAAGAATTTCGCAAAATGGCGACTGTCTGAACAAAAAAGACGTTTTTCACTTTGTTACAAAAGTGATAGGGGCGATAGATAGTTAGATATTAAAGATTGGTAAAAAAATTTGAAGTAAATTGGTCGAGTAGAATTTGAGATATCATGTCAGCCGTGTTGAGAAAATTAGTTTTGAGAAAAACGTCTATAGTCCGATTTGCCATATAAATAGCTATAGCTCCGTAAAATATTGGGATTAAAAAATTTCCTTTTGAAAAAAAAATTGATTTTTTCAAAATTCTAGACCAGAATACCGCCCTAAACTAATATAAATGTGATAAATGATTCCTTGAAAAAATCCATTTCCAAAAAATCGATTATCGTTTTCAAATTCGACATATTGTTGCGAATCCAATGAGGACCCGCAGATTTCACCAATTATGCAATTATATAATGCAGAATTGTAGAAAAAAAGCGAGAGTGAGCAAATATAGTCAGGCTCGTGGTGGGTGACCCGTAGGAAGTGCAAGTTTCCCGTGTGCAATTCAGTATGTGCCAAAGATATTATACATGAGACGTGGCTCACGCGAAGATATAACTAATGGAAAGGTGCAGGGGCGTCGAGCTTTCTCCTGCTCGTTCGTTTCCTTCTCGTCATCATCGCGTGTCCTCGTCTTGGGAACGCGCACACACAATATCCTCTCGTTGTGCGCAGTTGAAATGGCTTAACCCACATAGAATCGCGTGTTAAACCGAGTGGGTTACGACCTTTTGTTTGTCATAAGCCGTTTTGTTTCGCGAGTGAAATATATGGATGCACACTCGCCGAAGATCGATTGCTAATCAATCATTTCACCGCCCAACCAAGCAGCAGCAGGCTCTTTCTCTGCGGGCATCGATCTCACTGTTTGCCGCTCATGATATGACATCACAATTCTCCTCCCGGCGTTCTCCATTTATAATCTCTGAATATTGCAACGCCGAACCTTTCTTCACGTCTTATAATACGCTCGTCCTTGTGAGATGATTGTTATGGTCGATTTTCATCATCTGCGCCGAACAGCCCAGAAATGGTACCAAAATGCAAACCCCAAGTAATCATTGTTCTTCCAGGTTTTGGGGCTAAGTTTTGCGATTTAAATCTGCTTCCCAGTTTGCGCTCAATGTTATCTACCTTTTGCCTGAAAATTGGGACTGTTTGGGGCCATTTTCTCCTATTTTTACACTGCGAAGCAGGAGGCCATCGATGATGGTCAAGAGAGTTTCCGGTGGTTGATTCGAAGAGTCTTGCATATTGTAACGTTAAATTACGACGCACCATGTGTATATTTTTTTTGATGACGTCACGGATGCGCCAGACAGATTAGCGAAGACGCTTGGGCTCGTGCGCGCAGTCTTTTTGCGAAGGAGATTTGCATTTTGTCTGCTCCGAGTAGGACTAGCTCATCTTTCGTTCACGTATCGTCGTGGTATCTTCTTCTTTTTCTTCCCTTCTGCTTCGTGCTCTTCTTCTTCTTCTTGGTCGTTCGGATAGTCCACTCTTCACACATGTTTGAGCCACATAGGGGAACGATGTAAACCCCACCCATAAACTTGAGGCATGCATATATAGAACATCTCACTCCTCTCTACGACCCAAGCAGGGTTTTAAGTTGTTCGGGATTGCCCGTTGCGGGTTAACCTTCCACGTTCTCTTTTCTCCTCTATTTTCAACATCCTCATCCCTCTCTATCATCTCCCCGCGGCTTCTCTCCGCCCACTCATGTTCGCGCAGCAATGTGTGCAATATGCAGACACACGCACACGTTGAGAAAGGAGACATGAACCGTCCGCTGCTACTTCTGCTGCTGGTCGCCACCGCTGATCCCCGAGTGTGTGTCCGGCGCTCACACTGGATCTGTTTTGCCCTCAGCTCCTCTTCTTCCTCTTTTTATTTTCAACCTTTTTTTCTCTCTTCATCTTCATCTCGCTCCTTATCCTTCTACCTGCGAAATTCGCATCGCCCCAGTCACTGCTCCCGCTATCCTTGCATTATGACCGTGGACACGAGATCCACCACCCTCTTTGTTCCTCATTCTCTTGCTCTTCCTCTTATTCCCCTTTATTCCTGTTCCATTTTATCGATGGTAACCACCGATGTTCCGTTGCTCGAATTATTGCACGACTCAATGTAACAAATCTGTGGAATACGACTCATCGTGGGACCAATTACATTTTAGCGGTCTGATCATCTCCATCTGGCAAAATCGGTCTCAAGCGGGAAAACAGTTTGTGCAATTCGTCTTAAATTCACTTTGAACACATTGAAAATAGCTCAGTTGATGACCTTACGGATATTAATCGATGACTAGAAATATTTTCGATCCTAGAATTTGAACTCAAGCCTGTAGCTCATTGAAGAGACTGATTCAGATTAATCGAATTTATTGATTTGTGTTCGATTACCAATATTCGTATTAGTAGTGAGCATAAGATACAATGTTGATCAACCAAAGACCTGGGGACGTTTTCTAGGCGGTAACTCAGTGTCTTGGATGATAGAGATCAGTGATGTCATATATATACTGACGTCATTAGCCATTTATGTCCAGAGGTGTGACAGCGCAACCTACCGTTGGCATGAATGCATTTTATACGATTCTCGTCGGTGATCGACTGCGACGTCTCAGCACGTACAGCTGACCCTCTCTCTTTCTCTCTTTCTGATCTATGAGTGCATTTGAATGGGAGAGCGATAGGCTGCATTATGAAGGAAATGCCTTTTCGCTCTTGTGATCGGCCAGCTATGCTGACGCTTGTGTTCAATGTCATCTTACGTGACAAGGTGGCACGTGTACGGATACACTGTGTATCCTTTGCATATTTTACATATCATAGTTTTTAAGTTGCACCCACATACATTGAACGACCAAGAGAGTTAAGTAATCGGGACCGATCATAAGCTATGGCTCACCTAGGAATGTCTCCAGCTGTTTTTTAAATCAACCCTAGCTCAGTCAAATGGGATCACTAGATCCTGATGCTGCTTTTGCAAGGATGCAAAAAAAATGTCTGTGAAATCTAAAACTGGTCCGCCAAAACTGTTCCTATAATAGATGTCAATTTGGATTTAGACTCTAGATGGAAAAAAAGTTCCCTTATAAGATAAAAACAGTGTTTGGGTTCTAGTAGTCGATTTTATCAGTCCAAAACTGTATGAAATGTTTATATGAAGTTAGAGAGTGATATTACAAAAAATGTGTCCTACTCTCAATACTGTTTACTTTTGGCGTATTAATGAGTATCGCAGATCGTTAATAGAGACCTCAAAAAACGTTTCAATTATTTTTCACTCAGAAAATTGAAATTGAAACCTATTTTGGTTGCATTTCAACCGTTCAAAGTTCAACATCTTAACTCGAAAAAAAAAACAGTACACTGGTTACGTAGGCCAGTAAAAATAGACGTTTTTTTTAGTCAATTTCGCACTAAACTACCGATCCAATTTTTCTTTTTTATAAGGTTTAGGATCACTTACTGAGTATAAAATCACAAAATGCTGACAGATTCCGGTGGAGCTTCAGGCGCCATCTTGAAAAAACGTTTTTGGCTGATATCTCGGAAACTATGCACTTCAGGGCAAATATTAAGAAAACCATTATTGTAGAGAATAAAATTTTGCATCTTTTGTTTTCAGTAAACTTTTTTGTAAAACTTACCGTTTACGATTGATAGCTCATTTAATGGACAGGTTTTTCTATCTCGTTCGATAACTCTTTCAATATTGGATTAATCAATAAAATGCGTCTATCCATTTTTGAAGATCAATCTATTCTCCACAACTTTTATTTAAAACTTTTTTTTCTAATGTTCATACTTTTTGAGCTATCGGATCCATACTTTTTGAGCTAGCGTCACTCGCCGAGCATCGGCATTGCTACATTAACCGTCCTATAGCTCAAAAATTATGGATATTAGAAAAAAAAGTTTCAAGTAAAAATTGTAGGGAATAAATTGATCTTTAAAAATGGATAGATGCATTTTATTGATTAATCCAATATTATAAGAGTTATCGGCCGAGATAGAGAACCTGTTCATTAAATGAGCCATAAATCGTAAACGGTGAGTTTCACAAAAAAATTTATATGAAATAAAAGAAGCAAAATTTTATTCTCTACAATAATGATTCCTATGACTTTTGCCCTGAAGTGCATAGTTTATTAAACCTTATTAAACAAGAAAATTGGATCGGTAGTTTAGTGCGAAGCTAAATTCTATTTTCACTGGCCCAATTTCAACGCGAAAGCACACTTTTTGGCTGCACAAAAAATGCCTTATTTTTTTTTCGTATATCGTTATTATTTCGCCTCGGATCGTAATCATATCCGTAACCCGAGACTCAAACGGCATATTGCGATTGAAAAATATCACTGGAGAAAGACCATTGACTCTTTATACAGTGCTTTCGTCTTCATTGTCGTCCTCGTCGTCGAGTACGTTTATTTTTTTAATTTTTTTTTTTTTTACGATCCGAGTGTAATAAACCCATACGTTCTCGGGCGCGTGCTCACACATGAACGCAGCAAGTTGATTGTAGAGGTAACGACAAACCCGAGTGTATGTATAAGGGCGATAAACGAAGCGACGACAGTATAAATACAGTGAAGCGGGAGAGAATATCGCAATCCTCCTCGAGGCGCTTAAGGTACTATAGATAATCAAGAGACGCGGGTATTAAGTCGGTATACGTATAAGCGTGAGAGAAGATTGAGAGACCAAAGAGCGCGAGGAAAGGTGGCGTTTATTTGTCGGGAGAAAAGAGTGCTGGCTCTCGACCCGATGGCTCGCACCTTAAACTTCCGATTTCCCATTTACGTGTGTCTCAGTGTTTGTTCATAATATATCTACGTATATAGACATATATATATATATATATATTTGTATGTACAAATGTGTGCAATCGCTAGCGAGATGAGCTTGAAACGTTGGCACAATGGAGAGAAACTGGTCGTTCGGCAGAATCGTTTTCTCTGCCGCGAGTAATTCGCCATTTGTCGCGCGAGCGCCCGTCTTGATTTCGCGATGTGAACTTTACGATCGCATCGCCGCGTACAGATGGCCCACTCGAGATGGAGGTGTGCAGGCATCGATAGCCTGCGGCGAAATGGAGTAAAAATGAACGGGATAGCCGAAGAGATACGCAAGAAAATCAGCGAAGTTAGCAAAAAATGAAGTCCGAACCCGAGTCTCCGATGTTTGATTACGGTTTGCAATGCAGGAAGCAACGAATGAGAAAATTGATCTACCGATTGTGAAGGTTGAGCCCACGGATGCTGAAGTTTGAACATCAAGAACCGCTTGGTCGAGAAACCCAGGCAAAATGTGCGATGCTCTGCTCAGACCAACTAAATCTCTTCCCCAAGAGTAATCTCCCTTTTCTAATCCTTTTATTTCCACTGACTAATCCTCAATTATCGCAGCGAAGACGTTAGCGTCTTTTTTAATAAAGATTAATTCTAAAAGGTAATAAAATTTCAAAAAACACTCTAGAATAACTTTTACGAATACTGTTTTGTTCAATCGATTTTTCTTGAAAAATGCATCCCCACAAAATTAATTGTCGCCACAAAAAAGTTCTCTTTCCCATGTAGAGTCACCCTAGCAGCTGATCAAATAGAAAAAACGCCGAGTCCTTTCTGATGAAGATTCATAAAAAACAAATAAACATTTTTGAATGAATTTTTTAAGATAAGTCTTCGAATACTATTTTGTTCATTTCAACAAACCTTTTTTTCAAGGTATATTACTTCATATTAATTATCGTAAAGAAAATGTCCAAGTTCTACTTGGTGCAGGTTTATTCTAAAACACAATAAAATAAAAAGACTTTTCATAACTGCTACAAATGTCTTTCCGTTGAATTTGGTTAATTTTTTTCCAAACTTGTGCTCTCATTTATTGATAATTTGTATCGAAAAGATGTCGTCATTGTTTCTGATATAAAATAACCCTGAACGATATTAAAATATGCAAAATCTTTTAGAATAACTGTATAGGAATCCCCTTCTCGTTCAATTAATTTTTCTGGAAAGGTGTGTTTTCGCATAATTATTGATTTTCGCGAGGAAGATGCCAGGCTCCTTTTCCAATGTGATTTTACCGTAAAAGGTACTCAAATCAAAAATCCCTGCGATCACTCGCGGTTCGATCGGACTCACCAATATCGAGTGCCGAAGGGTTTTGCGCCACGACACCGATTTACATGCTCGGCCGATCGTTGAACCTCTCGCGTTCAATAGCGGGAGGTATAAAATCAGCGTCGGCGTTGCAGAGAGCACAAGGAGTCAACAATCGCAGTGAATCAAAGTTGTCGGTGGTCAGGCACGATCTCCGGCCTCAGGGACCACTCCACCCACGAGATCGACGAGGCTTGCTCTCCGAACGATGAGAGGAAAGGAGCTGGATCGAACGAATCGTACGAGGGAGACAGAATTGTACAGTTCGAGGCATAATACGCCTTATATCGATAAACCGATAGTGTCCACGCGCGATATTGTGCGAGACTGAATGAAGAAGGAGAGAGAGAGAGAGAGAGAGAGAGAGAGAGAGAGAGAGAGAGAGAGAGAATTAATTTCACGATCGAATCAGCGTGGTTTATCAAGAAATTATATATATACAAAAGCGGGTATCAAATTTCATTCAGCCAGAGTTTGCAATTATGTGAAAAAGTCACGGTATAGTTAGAGAGCGAGTGACAAAGGAATTGTGGGACGAAGAATACATTAATCCGAGGACAGCGAGTAAAAACCGAGCACATTCATGAATTTTTTGTCGCCTATCGTCATCGTCACATTGCAAGATTCCCGAATCCAGCGATATGCAAGATAATGTCACTGGGAAATGTTTATAAAAATCTGCAGGTATGAGCAAAGCAGAATTTATAAACAGCTTTGTGGGAATCACCAATCTAAAGCGTTTGAGGGAGCAACTTTTTCTAAGATTGAAAGAAGAGCTTTTACAGCAAGCTTGTAGGAGCTCCAATGGAACGGAATGCCGGTGGTGGGGATGCTAAAGCCTCATTGGCCAAGACTCCAAAGGGAGAGGGAACGGTCATAGCTCTTTCGCGTAGCTGATTGGTGGAGATATCAATGAGTCCGCCGAGTGGGGAATCGGCGTACTCGCCTCCGCATTGGCTGAACTTCCAAAGATTTTACTGTACTGTTATCAGGGTTGCAAATAATGCATTACTTTTTTTAGTGCATTTGCATTTTCATTAACCGTTAACCATTAACCATTGAATTTCATTAACTATCAATTATTAAATTCATTAACTATTAACTATTAAACTATTCATTAACTATTAAAATGTAATGGTTAATGGAAATTATTTTCATTAACCATTAAAATTCAATGGTTAATGATTATTTTAATTAACCATTAAAATTTAATGGTTAATGAAAATTATTTTCATTAACCATCAAAATTTAATGTTTAATGGAAATTATTTTCATTGACCATTAAAATTTAATGGTTAATGGAGATTATTTTCATTAACCATTAAAATTCAATGGTTAATAGAAACTATTTCCATTAACCATTAATGTTAATGGTTAATGAAAATGCAATTGCTTTGAAAAAAGTAATTCATTATTTGCAACCCTGCCAATTACAATGTAGTGTGTGATAGAAAAAATGTTCATTACACACTGCAATGTAATGTGTAATGGACAAAACTTTGATTGCAATTTTGGGAATGGAAAATTATAGATGAATAAATTATTGCAGTTTTGCATTATATTTTATTGACTTGGGACTTAGATTTTTAGAATTATAATATAGATACTTTTTAGAATTTAAGATGAAAATCTAAGTCCTAAGTCAATAAAATGTAATGCAAAATCGCAATAATTTATTCATCTATATTTTTTAAATCCCAAAATGGCAATCAAAGTTTTGTCCATTACACATTACATTGCAATGATAATATAAAAGCTTTTTATAATTATAATATAGATGCTTTTTAGAATTTAAGGTACCTGAAAATCTAAGTCCTAAGTCAATAAAATGTAATGCAAAATTGCAATAATTTATTCATTTATATTTTTCCATTCCCAAAATTGCAATCAAAGTTTTGTCTATTACACATTACATTGCAATGGGTAATGGAAATTTTTTTCTATTACAGACTACATTGTAATGAGCAGGGTTGCGAATAATGCATTACTTTTTTTAATGCAATTGCATTTTCATTAGCCATTAAATAAGTAATGGTTAATGCATTACTTTTTCATTAAAAATTTCGCAACCTTGACTGTGATTAATCATAGTTAAAAGTTAATCGACCATCTTCACTGCAAAAAAGCTTTTTAAAGAAAACCTTCCTGAATGTAAGTGATACCTCCGTTATTTCTATACATGCTTACACAACAAAATTACTCAGTATTCTTCAGACGTTACCATGTAAAAAACCAGATTTCAGTGTACAATTATAACAAAAATTAATATTTTGTAAAATTCCAAAATTTACGCTTTTTTGGCTTCTGAATTGAGTATAACTCGTTGAATCATTCATCAACGGCGGAGCTTCTGACGGAACAATGTAGAACGAAAGGAGCAGAGAACGAAAGAAGATAGAAGTAGCCTCTATCAACGGGACGATGGATGGCATCAGGTGGCGAGAGATCACATCGAGATTCGGATCTCTATCTCTCGCCCGCCCCCGCATTCACGGTTTTTATTGTCCATTCGTATATTGCTTCTTTCTCCTCTCCCTCTCTTTCTCTCCGCAATCTCATTCATAAGCGATAGCCAGTCGCTGCGCGAATACAATGCATGTGTATGCAGCAGAAACAAAATTTAATTCCGGTCCCGCAAAACTTATTATGCGGTCGGGCCGGTGATGACGTTGCACAGCCGAGTGCATCGCAAGATCGTATACGCATCTTTTTTTTCTCTCTCTTTTTTTTAATTTTTTTTTTTTACCTCGCACGTTTTCGTCCACCGGTGTTGTATCGCGTCACACGTGCATCGCCGGAGAGCGAATATTGTGCTCGCTCTCGCACCTCAGGGGCAATGTAATTGCTGTGGTATACATATATATATATTCAGTGCACACTGAAGAATGGATGACGGAGGAACGCGAAACCCGCGAGCGAAGCCCGCGAGCCCTCTCGTAAAGCTCGTGGCTTACCCCATATGCACTTCGCATGTGTACATTTATATATATGTATACATAAAAATACTACACAGGGCGTGTAATTTAAACATTGCCTCACTTTCTACTCCCGTGCATTTGCCACCCGCACTGCGTGGACCCGATGAACCATGCCAGGAAAAAAGGGTGTTATCGAAAGCAATTTAAGCCGATAGTGATCCGAAAAACTATATATTTTTTGATAAATTTTGGGGGTCAATTTAGGATGGTTCAAGAGCATTTAATTAAGATGCTGTTGCATTTCAGAGTGTTAACCATAATGGGTCTCTACTAGCTTGACATCAAGCTAACAGAGTACTTTTCAAATTCAATTTCTGGGAAATGGAAAAGGGTACAACAATTTTCAATTACCAAATTAGCACAAAAAAGCACCTGATTCTAGTAAAATTCGAATTCATTTTGAAAACTTGTCTCTGCTAACTTTACAGAGGTCTTGAATTGCCAAATAGACTTGCTATGATTTTTATTCGATGTAAAATTGTTGATTTAGGAATTAGTTTCATGTGAAAAAGTATTGTGAATGGTGAATATCTGTAACTGTAAAATAAGGGACAAATTCTTAAAAACTCTGTAACAATTGACACTTTTTTTATGTTAAGAGGATTGCTAATCGCTGAATATTAAAAAGAAACAAAAAATATTTAGTAGAATTCTTTTTAATCTTATAATTCAAACTTTCGCTGAATTTCCTGTTGATTTTATTTTTTATAAGCCCTAACATTACTGTACTTAGTTACTGTAATGATCTGTTTCGTTACAATAACCACCTAACATTAGTTCCATCGACTATTCATAGTTAGTTGACGCGACTAGTCAATACAACTGACTTGATTAGTCAGTCTAACGAATAAAATAGTATTCGGAACGGTAAAGGATGGACAAAGATTTTTATAGGCACTGTAACCAATTTATACGATCATATCTGCAGATTTGTCAGTACCCCAAAAATCCGCCAGGTGGCTTCCTCTCGCACAAACGAACTTTGCCCTTGACACTTTCAACCTTTCCAAGTTCGTCTATGTTTGATATCCTTATTTTTTAGTATGGATAGTTAATACTTTATAGCAAAACGCAATATGGTCGAATCCAAAATGGATTCCCATAAAAAGGGCCTTCTTTCTTTTACTCTCCAAAGAAAGGACGAAGCTTTACGAAATTGTAAACTTCATATAAGTAGCGCCATTCAAAGATTGAAATGTAAAAATTTTGTGTAGATATAAGAAAAAAATGTATAACAAACAAAGTAGTTGATACAACCATTTCACTCGTGGTTGGCCGAACTAAAAAGTTTGTTGGTCTGGCATTCATGAACCAACCATATAAATATCGTTGATCCAACCAACTTCGCGTTTGGCGCTCAGAGTACTAAGATGGTTGGGTCAGCTATTTTTTTTTTGTTACCACAGCTAAGTCGTTTTTTTCCCGTGCAGGTTACTCGAATAGTAATGAGTAGCAAAATATAAAAATATGACTCTTTTCTTGCACGGGCCTACTGTGCATTCAACATAACTTGGAATACCAACGTCAGGATTTCAATCCTTTTTTTCTAAATTCTTCTTCGCGGATTAATAGTGTCTCCGGAATGTGTGGTGAGCGTCGCAAATCGTCCATATTGATACTCGTATTTCAGATCCAAGCGAGAGAGAGAGAGGAAGAGAGAAAAGAATCCACGTGGTTAAAAGTTGACTCGAAGCTGACGTTATAATGAACGTGCGATCGTAAATCCGTGCAATTAACGCGAACGTTTTTAGTCGTTATACACCGGACAAATGCGCGGGGACACAAGTCAGTGTGCACGTGGATCCACATTATTACGATTCAAGGAGAGGCTTTTAGTGACTCTCGTATTTCCCAACGGAGATACAAAGAAAAAAATTGCTCGGTTGTTAACGAGCCGTATACTTCTCTACCGTAAATATCGTCAATGGGACACGGTTGCAGTTTGCAACAAGTGTCTCTCGCTCGTAATCTATCCATCCGGACAATTTCATTTCGAGACGCGAACGATTATATTTGTATTATTGTCCGTGTACGGTACACTTCGAAGTGTGCATTACGATTTTTAAACTGCATCGCGAAGAAAAATGTGGCAAGAAAAGTCAGAGCCACGGGTAGCAAATGACAGAGTAAAGCGCAATAATCGTCGTATCCGGACGGGATGAAAAAAAAGCGTGTCACGATCATTTTCATTCAAAAAGTTTGAATTCCGCATAGTTCATTCGATTTCGTATATGCAATAAATTCTAATTACACTGACGTTGTTTTGAAAGAATGAAATGAAGAAATGTCAAATAGTAAAAATATAAGTACAAGTTCTATTTTTTATTGGAAAATTTCGTGAAAAATAAATTGAGATCGTCAAAAATGAGCTTTTGAAAGGGTGTCCTTTAATTTATTAATTTAATGGACCTCATTAATTCAATGGCTTATGAAAAAATTATTTCGTTGATATGAAATTACCGAATTTTCAGAAATCAACAGAGTAGTTCTAGAACTGACAACGATGCAGTCTAGTTTCGACAACGATGTCTTTTACTTAATAATTATCAGTTTAAACCATGAATTTCTTTGAATATAGGGATGTTCGATTCCGATTCGATTCTTTAAAAGATCGATTCTTTTGTTAAAAAAATCGATCTTTTGAATCGATTCTTTCCTTTTCGATCTTTAGGTGAATCGATCCTTCACCTCAAAAATCGAAAATTCGATTCTTTATTAAATTCCTTATCTATTAAAGATCGACAATTAAATAAAGATTGAAAAAAGTCTATGAAACATCAACGTCAAGGTTAAAAAGTGCAAATGTTTAGCCAGAATGAAAACTGCTTTATATTTGTTATTTTGTATTCATCATTTTGTATAAAAAATAAATTAATCCAATTTAATCATTTTCCATAGCAAAAACTTAATAAACACTTACGTAAGCTTTAATTAGCAATCAATTTTTGTAACGATTCTTAAAAATTGATTCTTTGGATTCGATTTTTCATGAAAATCGATTTTCTTGTTTCGATTTTTCATGAAAATCGATTTTCTTGATTCGATTTTTCATGAAAATCTATTTTCTTGATTCGATTCAGAATCGATTGGAGTATCGATTCTTTCCAAAGAATCAAACATCCCTATTTGAAAGTTATTCCGATTCTGAACACAGACAAACGGAAGTATTTGCAAAATTGTTGTCAAATTACAATCATTTCTTTTTTTGCGATGAGAGAGTAAAAATGAAAAAATCGTGCTGAAAAGTATAATTCGCAAAAAATCGGCTGGCACAGGACGATGGACCGATGAACGCAAAGACCTTCGGTTCAACGCATGATAAATGATTTACCGATCCTGGTGTACGCGCATTTAATCGTGTACCAAGAGCCACAGTCTTGGAGATGTAAAAAGTGATTGAATAAATTCAATTTATAATATTATGGGAACGCGCGCGGATATGTGTGTTTATATATGTACCGGTAAGTCGATGGATATCTGTTGGGAGTTGAATCCTCGGCGATGATGTCTGCAAGTAGTGTGTCCCGTGGGTCTTGCACCGGTGCGAGACGCTCATATGTAACCGGGCGATGAGATCGGTGTCGTGTCTCACCGAGACGAGATCAAGGGACAGAGAGGAAGAATGAAAGAGAGAACTCGTCGTCGCCGTCGTCGTCGTCGTCGTCGTTGTTGTCGTTGTCGTTCTCTTGACGTCGGAACCAGACAGGAATGTATGAAACTGAATTTATCACGAGAGAGCTCGTTCCAGAGGCGTAGTTACCTGTTCTCTCGGTCAGTGAGTGAGTAAGTGAGTGAGTAAGTAAGTACGAGGGCAAACCTTTTGAACGGCCAGCAAGCTCTCGATTAACAAATTGGCACAAAAAGTAACCGGAGGGGGCTCCGCTGGTCCACCCTGGCTTGGACACACGAGCACTTCGGATTTTCCTTTCTCTCTCTCTCTCTCTCTCTCTCTCTCTCTCTCTTGATCTCTCTCTCGTCCAATATATCTCACGGATAACCTGTCAACGTGGTCGTTCTCCTGACTTGTCGACGTTGTCAACGTTTCCTCGTGCCACACGTGAAAAATGATATTTCATCCGACCTCGGGCAAACGTGGGATCGTTCATTACGAAAAAAAAGTAATTTTAGAGATTAAGGAGCAATTTCAATGAACTCCAATAGCAAACATCATAGTCCTTTATTAGCTTGTGGAAAACTTTTTCTAAATTTTTCTAACATCTTAATTTCTCAAGGAAGTCTTCCAAAATTCAATATGGAATATTTGTATCACTTGGACTGTCAATTTTCGGAGATCCTTGATGCTTTGGAATAGAATGCACTATTTCAGAAACATCCAAAATAAAAGTATCTGGCACCGAAACTATTTCCAGTGAGTTTAAAGTTCAAGATAGGCCTCCAGTAATGGTTTGACCTCTCTTTGCTCCATTAACTCCACCAAAACCAACAATGAAAAAATCGAAGCAATCGAAAACGATCCGCATCGGTATTCCATTTCATCCTGGCTTTTCGCGTACACAATAAAATCAACATCGGCGATAGATGCTCGTAAATCAATAATCGGGTGAAACCTCTACTCTGTATACGTGTAAAATCATCGTGAGACAAGCGTGACGAAAATATTGGCGAATCAATCAAACGGCCAATCAACGTCAAGGAACGGTGAATCAATTAATAACACTAACGACATTGATACCGATGGCGGTGAATATTTCATTCCTCAACGATGGTATTCCTCGCGCAAAATATGCCGGTACATGAAACAAGCTATTGCATAAATTTCTCAAGATAAACCCGTATTCTTATCATCGTTTGTCCCTGCGCATGAGCATTATCGTTAACGATCGCGCGGTGTGCGGGTCGCCCGAGAGATAGTTTATGATTTTCTCAGCGTCGGTCAATCAGTCATTCGTTGCCCGGCCGTCATCTCATCGTATCCAACGTTGTCGTCGGTCACCGCAAGGCATGGATACACATTAATCGATTAAGGGGGTAATACAAACGCGTGTATGTGTAATCGTTTGACCGATAGGAATGTAGGTTATATGCCTGGGTGAACGAAGGACGATGCAAGAAGTGGTTGGGCTGAGAAAGAGCGATGACCATCATGGCGCGCGCGAGCCACTCCACTTGGGCACGTGGATATACCGATCATTACCGTAGGCGCTGATGACCAAAAAGTCGCGTTCAGCATTATTCATTCCGCTGAATCGTCGATGTTACGCCTTTCTAATCGTCCGATGACAATCCACGCCTTCGTACGAGGCTGGATTGGTCCCAACGTCCAGAAGGACTCATCCCTCGGATCTTTGTGATCCGCCGTTGGGCCCTTTTGGTCGGAGCCACTTGTTCATTCGCTCGTTCGATACATTTCTCACGTGTCATCGCAGTTTGGATTACAATAATTATCGGGGTGGTCACTGACGAGTCGATCATCCGGATTAATGTTCCCTCTCACTGCGCATGCGTATCACCATTATCCAATGCCAAAGGAGGCGCGGAGTACCTGCTTGGACAGATTCATCCTGCGCCTTTTTCGCTGTCAAGGATCGTTATAAATTCCTTGATACATATGTATATATGTTTTCGAGATCCTATGGAGACCGCCTCCACCGTATCAAGATATTTCTCGTTGCATCTTCTGCGACCGCTTCTCAGCCTCACTCCCCATATTATATGAGTTTCGAGCTTTCGAACGTTATTTATAATGCCTTATACGTGAATTAAAACTTGGGGAAAAAAAGTGAAATAGCCATTGGGTGTATTTCATCGATTTAAGGACACATCCGAAGACTATTCCCTTTTCTTTTTTTATGTCCAAGACTCTGCGTGTGCTCTTCCAGGATGATATATGCGCGTCGTAGATCGCGGCGTCCCCGTTGTCTCCAAGATGCGCACCAACACACCGAAGAAGGTACAAAAACACCCGCGGATGCCCTCTCATCCACTCTCTCTCTCTCTCTTACAGATCGCAAAGTCTCGCGGCGGCATAATATTTTCATTTCACGGTGGAGTGGCCCCGCCTGTCCCATAAATGGGCACCCGGTTGAACCCCGTTGAACCCGAAACCACGAGTCAGACACTCGACAATATACTCTCTCTGCCCCCGTGCGCCCAACAGCCGTATATGCATGAGATTCGCGATAGGTCCTTTCTTTTTCTGCTTGGTGACTCTCGTCCTTCGGTTCCTAGTATATACTCATTTCCGTTTTTTGCTCTTGAGCGAGCTCGATTCAGGAATTAGATGCGCCATCAACGTGCATGATTGTCCACGATCATTATCGTCGGTAGGTGCTATCGATAAAGAAGGAATTTGCCCAAATTAGATCATTGGATCTATTTGGTCAATCTGCCTGAACAGATGATCATCATCCTGTTTTAGGACGAATATCAAATGCTTGGCTAAAGTACCAATCTCCAGATAAATGGTCCTGGAGGAGTAACTTTGGTGACAAATGGGGCTTGCTGAAATATAGACCTGCATTATGGGTTTAAATAATATTCATACTTCAAAGGAAAGATTGTGCTTTCAATAGCGTGCGAGATAATTGCGGTTCAGTGTCGAAAAAATGGGAATTTATAATTTGGAGTGAATAGCAGCCAAAGAATAGGTTTTGTCCACTTTTAGATAATTTTTGTCCACTTTCTGGCCAAATTTCAATAAGAAGAATGTAGTTATCATCGCTTCAGGAATAACTGAGGTCACGCGTGACAAAATGAAGTATCGATAGTTTTACGTAAATGAAAGCCAAGGAATCTGCTGGGAGTTGACTACCCCATTCACCAAACTTTCGAATCAATTTTTTTCAATGCCAATCTGATACCAGAGGGGCTATTTTCCTGTTCAAAGTCACCCGATCCTTGAAATCCCTCTTAGTGACAATGAATCGATTGATTCCCAATTACAAATTGATTGAGTCATTCTAATGGCAGACTTCAAAATCTACTCCTAAAAATGATTGCTCTTTATCGATAGTGACGCGATTACCTCTCTAAATCATCATGAATTACAAAACAACGACGATTTCCAAAATCTCTACAATCGATGACTAGAAAACGAAGAGTCAAGTGCAAAGATCCCTGTCGTAATTGACGACAAATGGTTTACACTACGTGTCTGTGTCGCGAGAGATGTCCCGTTCATCTCTATTCTCGTTCCTTCTCCTTCCGACCGTTGAATCTCACTCGTGTGTAAAAGCGTTTCCCGGCGGTCGATGGCGAGTCCACCTTCTCAGTATATAGCAAAGGCTTATATAAATATATATATATATATATATATATATATATATATATATATATATATATGAATATACTACATTCGTCGTAGTCGTTGTCGGTACCAGAGCAAAGAGAGAAGGTTTGCCTTAGCGCTGTTTGACTCCTCCCTCGCCCGTTCACCTCTTCCCCCCTCAGCATTTCACCCCCTTGTCCCATCCCCGACTCCCGCGTAGACGATCCACAGGATTGATCCTTTACCTTTTTTTTCTTCCTTTTTTCTTCTCAACTCCGCGTTTTCCACCACAGGATTCTCGTACCGTCCGACAGAACCCGAACAACTCCGTTTATATGCGGGTCTCACTCTCTCTTTTTCTTCAGGATTTCCTACCTGCTACACCTATACAAGCTTCCCCCACCCTTTCGTCCTTCCTTGCCGATCCAAGAGTGTACTATATACTCGGCATTGCGATCTCTTTCTTGTTTTCAGAGAAATATTGAAAGAGAGAGAAGGGAGAGGAGAGAGGGAGAGAGAGAGACCTCAGAGAGCGAGTGAAAACTAAAGTGTGCACACGTTCCTCAGACCCTCCGATCTCTGCTATATTAACTGCACGCACGCGTGCACCACGCACTCGTATCTCAGCCTCGACACACACACACGCACACACAAACACATTGCCAGAGCCAAGATCGTTATTTCTTTCGGAGAGTCCACAGTTATATGGATATTCTCGTTATTATTATATTCCAATCCCAATTATTATCATTCCACCACGAATTCCATGTTTCTTTCACCGGTGAGTACGATTCTTGCAGCCCGACCCGCGAGCAAATGATTATTGGAGTGTTCTTTTTATCATTATTCTTATTATTGTTATTATTTTTTTAAGAAAAAAATATTGAGAAGAAAGAATAAATTGCTACGCGTTGAGGGTTCGCGGGGGAAAAAATGAAGTGGACCAGCGAACCTCGAATACCGTAGTGCATATAACATACAATATGTACATATATACCAGGCACACATAACGGTCGTTACGGCGGAAAATGAGGAGACTGACAGAAATCACCTAGAATTTCTGAAACGAGAATTACTATGTCCAGAAGAAATGGGACAGAATATTTCAAAGAGTGACTGTGCAGATAGAATTTATGAATGATATGCAGATAGAATATGTCTGAAATTGAGATGACTTGGGTACGAATGTCTGCAGCACGAACGTCTGGATCCATGTCGTCTACAATAGGGATGCTTTGGTGAAGAATGTTCAGAGCGGAATCAAGACAAACACGATGTTAAAATTTGAAACGCAAAGAAAATAAGTTTTCTTCTTCCTTTAAAGTATTGTTCACCTGTTATTCTGTGTCCATTTAGAATCCTAAATTGTTAATATAGACCCCAAAAAACATCTAAATCATTGTTCACTTTGAAAACACATCCTTAAGGGTTGTTAATTGAAAATAAAACCTATTGTCCTTAATTAACAAACCTCAATTAGAGATACGTCAGCAGTTAAAATTATTTCAGCATGAATATTTGAAATGGAAATGTCTGAAGTAATATCTGTACTAACATATTCAACCAACCAAAATATCTCTGACTAAGACGTCTACAAATTTGTTGATCAGGATGCCAGCTAACTAAACCTGACAAATAGTTAGGGTTTCTCTGCAATTGAAATTGAGTACAAATTTCTGTAGAGCAAACGTCTGAAATAATATCTAAAATAAAAATGGCCGGAAGAAGAATGTCTGAAGGAAGAACCACTGCTGAAAAAAGGTCTATCAGAATATCCCCATCTTTTTTTAAAATTAGAGTGCATTAAAGTCCACCTGGATTTGGGTATCTGTAACTGTAATTTGTAGGCTATTGGCATTAAAAATGTTTGTGAATGGATAATGTGCAAATATCAGTGGCTTCAATCACCAAACTTACTGCCAAGATTGGTCTTCATTCGAATAGCGTATTCAGGATCAGATTATCTTCAATGAAATAGGAAATCCGAATGAATAAAGTGAAAAACAACTGCAATATGATATGGGGCCTGATGTCTGACGTATTTCAAGCCAGAATTTTGGATTTGACATTATATATATACACACGTTGTAGCTTTTGTATATCACTCATCTCGGTTGCTCACGCGTCTTTGAATCTGTTTGCCCAGTTTGTAACTTCACTAGTGTTGTGACTCCATCCTCGAGGGAGGATAGGGCCCTCGATGCGGTTCCCGAGCAAACAATCTCGTGTGTACCGTGGATCAACAACGAGACCCATGCCCCAGTAACACTCCAACTCGTGCGCGAGCGCTCATTACTTGGAGAAAGAGATATAGGCACAATGTCTGCTTGTGTTTGTGTATGTATACACGCGTGAATGCGTGAGAGAAGCACAGGTGATTCCGGGACGAACGCCTGGATTACAGGTGCGGCCTTCTTTCGTTTGAGGTAAGAAAAAGAAGAATTTTTCCTCTCTCTTTATCTCTGGGCAATGAACGATAACATCGGTATTTTCGTTATTCGCCATAATATCATAATTTGCAATATGTTAATTGCCGGACATTCCAACTCAAATTTACAAATGATACCAGAAGAACCATCATCGAAATGACGTTCTAATATGGCCCACGATTAATCATGAACCACAATCGTTATTAAAGGGGTATCTGGTCTAGAATTTGGAGAGAATCAATTTTTTTTTTTGCAATTTTTCAAAGTTTAGACCTCTAAGAATATATCCTCGAAAGGAGATTTTTTAATTCCAATAATTTACGGAGTTATAGATATTTTAGTGACACAGCAGCTTGGTCCGTCGAGTCGGAGGAAAACGGACTATAGAAGTTTTTCTTAAAACTACTTAAAACTACTTAAAACTACTATCTCAAGTTCTCCTCAACCAATTTACATCAAATTTTTTACCAAAATATTCGGTGTATAACTCTCTATCGTCCCCACCAATTTTGTACCAAAATTATTTTGTTCACTATTGTAAAACATCAAAAACTATGAGAAAAGAGTCGAAAAACGACTTTTTTTGTTCAGGCAGCCTCCATTTTGCGATTTTTTCCTTTTTTTCTGAGGTGGAGGCTATACCGTCATTCTTACTAATTAACCCGATTCGGTTACCGTGGGTCATTGGAGACCCGAGCGATTTTTTTTCTCCCATTTCTCTTGAGAGGTGCATATGCTTATGACGAAAAATAAAATATATATATATATTTTTTTTACAATCTTCATGGTGTGTCCTTACAGTAGAAACATTCAAGAGTATTGAGGAATTTTTTCAGATTTTTTGGTGGCAAATTACGTGTTTTAACATGCCTCGGGTCTCCAGCGACCCACGATAACCTGACAAGGTGTCAAAAAACACGATCACCTGATCGGGTTAAGAACCTTTTATTAAATATTGTATCAGATGACTACAAAGGAGGCAATATTATCATCGAGCACAACTCTTTTTTTTAGTCCCAACTTTACCAGCTTATAACTTATTTAATTTTTATTTTTATTTCTTGAACATTTTTTCGTTTATTGTCCGGATATTAAAAAATGTGTTGTGAGAAGAATGGTAAATTTTTTTTTTTTTTATTTTAATTACAAAACGCTTAAAATGGATGTCCCTACACCAGAATTCCGCCTCAAGAAAAATCATCACAGAGTTAAACTATTTTGACATTTTAAGGATGTTGAGTGCCAAATCGCAAATGATGAGCATATTCTGAAAATTTGGTATGTTGTTGGATAAATTATTTAAGAGGTCGTGTAAAAATTTCACGATGATTAGGAAGAAACAAAACGAAGTTTATTGATAAATATTTTTTTATTTGTTTGCAAAATTGTTCTAAACAAAATGTTAATATTTTAATAACGAGCTTCCTAATCGTCGTAAAATTTTTACACGACCTCTTGAATACTATATACAAAAACATACCAAATTTTCAGAGTTTTCTTATAATTATTCATTTTAACCCTCAAGGAGGTTGAAGTAATGATGATAGAATTCTAAAAATTGAATATGTTTTCACACGAAGAATTCAAGAGGTCGTGTAAAAATTTCACTACGATTAAGAAGCTAGTTATTGAACAGATAACATTAAAAGATTTCATAGGGACTCAACATCCTTAAGAATTGCTACGGAATGTATAATTGAAAAGCAAATAATTATTGAAAAATGAGAGTTTGTTGAAAAAAAAATGGAGAATTACTGCGAGAGTTTGAGATCGATTATGCGCGTGTGGGGTCCGCGGCAAAAACGACTCGACAGCTCGAGATCAGCGGTCTTTTCGTATGATGTACTGTGTACTCTCGGCTCAGCCGGTTCCAGAGGACCGAAGCCAAATAAACACACTCGCGGGCAGAGCTATAACTCACTCAGACGCGGTTAACACTGACTCATTTTATCGCTTAGTCATTGCCTCACTAATTTTCCATGCTTATGAGCCGGCATGCCCTAACAATAATTTGGATAGTGTCGTGTATCGTCGCTTCATCAAGAACGGAAGTAGATCAATTTAACACCGAGATAAGTGAATCATATTTGAATAAGATAGCGGCATACCGTATCGTCCCACTATTCAATGGATCCGCGTTTTGATGAAAATACATATTGATAGGAATGTAAATAGATCCTAACGGTCAATTAGAATCAATTCGATTCCATCCAAGTATCAATCGACCCATTTTTCCCTCCTATTCGGTGGTGAAAACCTTCCGCAGAAGTATCAATCCGATCAATTCCGATCCAAGTATCAATCGACCCATTTTTCCCTCCTATTCGGTGGTGAAAACCTTCCGCAGAAGTATCAATCCGATCAATTCCGATCCAAGTATCAATCGACCCATTTTTCCCTCCTATTCGGTGGTGAAAACCTTCCGCAGAAGTATCAATCCTATCAATTCCGATCCAAGTATCAATCGACCCATTTTTCCCTCCTATTCGGTGGTGAAAACCTTCCGCAGAAGTATCAATCCGATCAATTCCGATCCAAGTATCAATCGACCCATTTTTCCCTCCTATTCGTTGGTGAAAACCTTCCGCAGAAGTACCAATCCGATCAATTCCGATCCAAGTATCAATCGACCCATTATTCCCTCCTATTCGGTGGTGAAAACCTTCCGCAGAAGTATCAATCCGATCAATTCCGATCCAAGTATCAATCGACCCATTTTTCCCTCCTATTCGGTGGTGAAAACCTTCCGCAGAAGTATCAATCCTATCAATTCCGATCCAAGTATCAATCGACCCATTTTTCCCTCCTATTCGTTGGTGAAAACCTTCCGCAGAAGTATCAATCCGATCAATTCCGATCCAAGTATCAATCGACCCATTTTTTCCTCCTATTCGGTGGTGAAAACCTTCCGCAGAAGTATCAATCCGATCAATTCCGATCCAAGTATCAATCGACCCATTTTTCCCTCCTATTCGGTGGTGAAAACCTTCCGCAGAAGTATCAATCCTATCAATTCCGATCCAAGTATCAATCGACCCATTTTTCCCTCCTATTCGGTGGTGAAAACCTTCCGCAGAAGTATCAATCCGATCAATTCCGATCCAAGCATCAATCGACCCATTTTTCCCTCCTATTCGTTGGTGAAAACCTTCCGCGCAAAATTCATCGGTGACTTTAATGCCGCATTGTGCGTCAGTCCTATCTTCGCACCAGCAACTTTCCACTTATCGGATAAAAATTTCGCAATGCTTTTAGTGTCGCATTGTTCGATGAAATTTAACCCCAATCTCGATTGATCCGATATCAAATTGCATTGTTTACGAATATGAATATATATACAAGCTCAGAGGCGGTGTATCAATTCGATTCCCAAGATTAAACGATGACGATCGCTCTCGCAGATCGGGCGACTGATAATTTTAAAATTTAAGCTCTTATCCTTATCGCCGATAACCGATAAAAATCCAAATACACACACACACACACACACACCTCCCGTAAACTCGTGGCATCGGTAGAGAATGATTTTTCGATTTCGACGACGGTGGAAATGAAATTTTCATTAGCCGATTGCTAAACAAAAAGAATGGGCAATTCGTCGGAAGTGCATTAACGATAAGAGAGATATACGATAAGTAATAAAATGTAGATTAAAATAGATTGAGCAATGTACACACACCGCCTTAGTGTGGCGAGGGCGACAGCACCGGCCACCAGCAGACCGAAGATCATCTCTTCCTCTTTCTCTTGCAAGAGAGTCCCCGTCTTCCACCGTCGATCCTTCTTCCTCGCATCCACTCGTCCACTTCCGCTTCCGTTCTTCGATTCAATCACAACGATCAGATCGCAGTTTTGTCCTTACCATAAAGATATCGTCGCTCCTTCACCACTGAAACCGACGATCCCGCACCTCGTCTACTTTTTTATCCCTATTGAAAGGTTTTTTTTTCAAATCAAAGGATTATCAAAGTTTAGTATCAGCCGATTCGACGTCGGAGTCTGACGTTGCACCGAACGATGAAACTCCACATTATCACGATTGATCGGTCCCGACACGAAAACCGTGCCGGGTCTAACGTTCTCCGATCGATAATCGATCACCGATCATCCGTCGCACTCTCCGTCAATCCGTCGACGACTCAATTTTTCTCTCAATCGCGATTGTCCAACGAGAGATTACGTTTTCTCGTCGTTGATCGTCGAAGCGTCGATAACGATTATCCGCGAGATTTGCGCAATGAGAATGCAAAGATCGATGCGATTCGCGAGTGAGATCGGCACGATTCGTCTCATCGATGCGTCACACTGCCTTCGATAATCGTGAAAACGATCGGTCGGTTATTTATCGAATTATTTATTTATTTCAATTTAACAGCACGAGCTGAACCACGTCTGACCATTCGGCTTGCCGATCTCGTGGTGACTGAGAGAGTCTCGCGCGACTCCCAGTTACTCACTTGCGGCTGGACTCACTACTCACTCACTCACTCACTCACCTAAGAAGAGAGAGAGAGAGGGGGAGAGGGAGAAAGAGAGAGAGAGAGAGACCTCTCGGTCCCACCTCCATTCTCCTCCTCTCCTCTCACGTTCCTCACCAGACGACGCAGCCACCTATATATTCCCCTCCATCGTTCTCTCTCCATCTCTCTCGCTCCTTTTATCACGCAATCTCCGTCTCTCTCTACTACGCCACCCTCGCGACCGCGTGGGGGATATACGGGCTGGACCCCCGGGCCACGCGATTTCATTACACGTATCATTAACCGCACTCTGCGTTTCAGAGCGCGTACACGCACCACGTGTGTGGGTTATGCACTTACGCTAAAAAAAAAACAGAACAAGTGAGAGAGAGAGAGAGAGAGAGAGAGAGAGAAGACACTTTGCATTCGGTTTCACCAGGATTCGCGATCCTCTCATTATCACCCCTTATTCGAATCTCACACGGAAAAAAATGATCAGTGAGAACTGCTGAGATTTCAATTAATTTCTAGTTTTCCCCATCGACAGCGCCTCCTGGAAGGGCAAACAGTGAAATTTGCATATTTATTTAATACAATATACAGATGTCACATATGACATGGTACATGCCCATCAGAAGAATTTTTACAGTGTGGAACAGTAAAGTGTACACTATGTGAAACGTTATATTTCTGTTGTATCCGGTGAACTTTTTACACATTTCACATTGTAAAAATTATCCAGGGCCCGTGGAAAAATTACAGTGTACATTGTAAAAATTGAAAAGAACGTAGTATATTTTGCGGTACGTTTTTTATTTTTCACTGAAAATACTGCAATTTCTAAAATAAATTTTAGTGTAGTGAAACGTTTCGATATTCGAATGAATTCCAATTTATTCAAATATTGCAATAAACCGTTGTTTACCCTCGCTCAGGATCATAGCTACGAGGGCTTGTACTTGACTAATTAATCGTGAGATCAATTAATGAAGCGAATCTAGTTTAACCTGGCACCCATAAAGAGCACGAGCGTCACCAAAATGCAATGTTGATAGAAAATGTAGTCTTCAGTCCATAGGACTGCTCGACCACAGAACGCGGGTGATGTTCCAACAATTATATGTCAATTGAGGACGCCAATGTTGGTAATACATCGGACCTTATAGGTGCTCGGTGGTTCTCTCGCTGGTGCGAGAGGGCGCGCCGTCCGACGCTATCTAGCGGATCTCGGGCGAAATGCAGAGATCGTGGCGCGCCGCAGGTCGTCCCGTTACAGTGTCACACTGTAAAAATTGAAATTGACGTTACATATTTTGCGGCGCGCATTTGATTTTTCACTGGGAACACTGCAATTTCTAATTATGTGCTTTGAACATTGTACAGAGACCATTGTAAATTTTACAGTTTAACACAGTGGATTTCGTCGTTTCTGCTTGTTATTTCTACTTTGTCATTTTTTTGCGATGAACATTGCATTTTTTACAGTGTAAATCATCATTTATAATGACTTGAAAGGTAGAAACTACATTAAATCCATTAATTTATAATCGATTCCCAGTAAAACGCCTGAAGTACAGTTCTGAACCGTATATTCTGCATTGAATTCAGTAATTTTTTAAATATTACACATGAACTGTCACTGATCATTTTTTTCAGTGCATTTTCCTCCCTCTTGCCCCCTTCTCTAATCATCCATCTGACCCTACCACCATTTTTCGCTTGCACTATCGCAATAGTCAATTGACGATCAACCTTGCAGCATCCGGTAAAGGATATTTCGATTGAAAATAGCGATAGTCTGCAATTTTTTGTTCTCTAGAAATAACTGGAAATCGACGCTATGATCGGCTACGAAATATAATAAAACGCCGTGGAAAAAGTTAAAAACGCCCACGATTGCTTGGAAGTTGTTTCTACGTTTGTGTGCTCTTTAACCGTGACAAATTGTTAATCTTAATTGCCAACGACGTAACTGAAAAAGAGAGAGAAAGAGAGAGATTGCAATGTGAGATAATAACGCGAATACAATGTTGAACCCCGGAGGGACGTGCAGTTTGTCAATAATTACCCGAGTCTGTCTGAATAGTTATGAGGAGAGACAGATAAAAGTGTTACCAGTAGCGGGCGTTTGGATTAAAAAAATATAAAATTACATTTTGCCTGCCTCCGGTCCTATTCCTATTCGTTAAAGGAATCTCGATGCATTAATGCGCGATATCGATAATCGCTAATGAAAATAATTCCGCCCCGGGATGTCTGATTTCTTCTCTCGTCGATGACGACTCGCTTGATCAATTTGCGAGAGCACGGATAAAGATTGAAATAAAAATAAAAATGAACGAGTGTCGAAACGTCGAAGCTACGTCACGAGCATCGTCATAGAGATAAGAATAACGTCTAGCGATAACGTTTCTTATCAGAATGTGCGAACGAACTGGTGGATGAATGTCGTGTGTGTATTTTTGCTTACAATATCGTCTATTGTGTTTGGTAAATTTTAGAGTCAGGATCTATACTTGTCGTATGATTTTTTGGGTATTCTCAATGATTTGTCTATCAGCTTAGATCATGCCTCGATCGAGGATCATTAGAACAAGTGGTGATTATGCGATTTTATCCAAAAATTCCACTCTTGATTTCATGATTCAGCGATTCTGAGGGCGATTTTGCGATTCTGGTTCTATTTTGAACGAGATTATATTGCAGTGTTTTTAAGGAGATTATACTAATTTTTTTCACGTTTTTATTGATTTAAATAATGTATAAACTATTGAAAAATAATATTTAGGAGCTTATTTGGGGGAGGCAGGCTTATATATAATTGATAGTTAATTAATATCTAATTGTTTGCGAAGAAAAAAGATCTGCAATGTTAACCTAACGTTTAGTTAAATTGAGGATCATCACAGAGAAAATAATTGGAATAAATTTATTTTTTAGAACTTCAGGTTTTTTTTTCATTCTACTTTCAAAGAGATTATATTGAATTCTATTTTTAAGAAGATTAAACTAGATTTTTTTTTTTTTTTTCATTGACTTAAATGATGTATTAACTATTTAAAAATGGTATTTAAAAGCTTATTTGGAGAAGCCGGGCTTATAATTGATAGTTAATAAATCATAATTATTTATTTATGAAGGAAAGAGATCTTTAATGTTAAACTAACATTTCTTTCGATTGAGGAACATCACAGAGAAAATAATTCCAATAAATTTATTTTATAGAACGTGATCTAAAATCATCTTTTTCGCTATCACTTATTATATCAGGTTTTTCCATTCTATTTTCAAAGAGATTATATTGAATTCTATTTTTAAAGAGATTATACTAAATTTTTTTTTTTCATTTTTTTATTGACGTCAATGATGTATAAACTATTTAAAAATGATATTTAGGAGTTTATTTTGGGAAGACAGGCTTATAATTGATAGTTATTAAATCATAATTATTAATCAATTTCTTGAGTCAATAAAAAAATAAAAAAATAAAAAAAAATTTAGTATATTCTCCTTAAAAATAGAATCCAATATAATCTCTTTGGAAATAGAACGGAAAAACCTGTTATAAGAAGTAAGGCTTATAATTGATAGTTAATAAATCATAATTATTTATTTATGAAGCAAAGAGATCTGCAATGTTAACCTAACATTTCTGTAGATTGAGGATCATCACAGAGAAAATGATTCCAATAAATTTATTTTATAGAACGTTATATCTAGAATCATCTTTTGCGCTATCACTTATTATATCAGGTTTTTCCATTCTATTTTCAGAGAGATTGTATATATTGAATTCTATTTTTAAAGAGATTATACTAAATTTTTTTTTTTTTTTATTTTTTTTATTGACGTCAATGATGTATGAAATATTCAAAAATGATGTTTAGAAGATTAGACGCTTATTTGGGGAAGACAGGCTTATAATTGATAGTTAATAAATCATTATTTATTTATGAAGCAAAGAGATCTGCAAGGTTAACCTAACATTTCCGTCGATTGAGGATCACCACAGAGAAAATCACTATCACTTATTGTATCGGGTTTTTCCATTCTATTTTACCGATCCCTCTTAAATTCAGGAAATCCCATATTTCTTATACAATCACTCACAATATTGAGGCTTATTTATCCTTCACGATTCCTGTTTTTCTTTCATTGTTAATTGACTCATTTAGAATTGCCTCAAACGGAAGCAAGACGATGATCTTTTTTCTGACGAAGAGAAATTCGACAAGCTTTCGAGAATTCAAACTAATTAGCATCGTTTACTAATTTCATTCCTCGCTGGTGTGAAGCTCCGTTTTAGCTTTCCAAACGAATTAGACGTGGGCCTCAGGACGTGAATGAAAGAGGGAACGAGCGAAAGACGAAGGGAAGAAAAAAGTGCGACAGGGCTGATCGGGCATCAGAAATTTAATTTAATGACGCGTATAACGCGCTTCTCGGGTCACTTGACCCTGCGGGGATCCCCGAGAAAGTGAAGCAAGAGAAAGAGGGAAAGATAGAGAGAGAGTGAGAGAGAGAGAGAGAGAGAGAGAGAGAGAGAGAGAGAGAGAGAGAGAGAGAGTGAGAGAGAGAGAGAGAGAGAGAGAGAGAGAGAGAGAGAGAGAGGGAGAGAAAGAAATGAGAGAGCCCGCAACTAAAACTGAGCACGAAATTCATCCGACGAGCGAAGGTGGATCGAACTACCTCGCCAATTACGGTGTCACGTCGTTAATTAACCACCGGTTCGCTTACACACGAGCCGCCACTACCGCTTCAACAACAACGTGCAGCATACATGTGTTTTACACGTATATCGCACACATATATACAACAAAACGATGAGCAATCAGGCAACTCCTTGAGATCGCGAGAGAGATGAGAGCCAGCGCGTTCTGCTCGATTTTTTCTTCAAGATAACGAGAGGAGCGCTACCCAAAATCCATCTCGTCATGAAAAACACTCAACATTTCATATTTTTTATGTTTTTTTTTTTTTACATCTTCAAACTCATGCGCACTCATCGCGGTGAAAAAGAAACAAAACAAATTTATTAATTGCGAATTTAAATCTCTCGCCTCTCTGTACATCAAAAATTTCGTGCCCAATTTTTTTTTAAATCGTTAAAGTAGCCTCTCTCTGCATTGAAGAAGGATCTTCACCGTAAATCCAATGTTGAAACCTGCTGCAGTCTTCTTTACCGAAAAATAAGGCTTGCATAATTTGCTTCGTGAGATACCAAAATTTTCAAAGGTGCCAAATCATCGATTTACGTTGATGCAATGTGTATTTATTTTTTCCATTTATATTTTGATTTATTTTTGTGAATAGGTGAGCAAGAGAAAAGTGTCAAAAATGATCCCGAAATGTAAAATGTAAAATGATCCCTAAAATCGGACAAAATTGAAATGTTATTAGCTGATCTGAGGTGAATATATTTTGATTTTATCCAAATCGGTTCAGTTGAGATGATTTTATGTGATCACGTGACGGAATGTCGGTTGGGGCAAAACGATCCCCTACCGTGAGTCCTGGATCATTTTATCCCATAAAAATTTAAATTGTTGCAAAGGTTTTAGACTTATATGTGATTGTTAGTGTTCTAATTCTCTATATTTTTAAAAATAGAATTGTGTGAAACAGGGTTGCAAAATTTTTAATGAAACCATTACTTTTTTAATGACTAATGAAGTTAATTTCCAATAACCATTAAATGTTAATGGTTAATGAAAATGCAATTGCATTAAAAAGAGTAATGCATTATTTGCAACCCTGCCCATTACAATGTAGTATGTAATAGAAAAAATTTCCATTACCCATTGCAATGTAATGTGTAATGGACAAAACTTCGATTGCAATTTTGGGAATGGAAAAATATAGATGAATAAATTATTACAATTTTGCATTACATACATTTTATTGACTTAGGACTTAGATTTTCAGGTACCTTTAATTCTAAAAAGCATCTGTATTATAATTCTAAAAAGCATCTATATTATTATTGCAATGTAATGGGTAATGGACAAAACTTCGATTGCAATTTTGGGAATGGAAAAATATAGATGAATAAATTATTGCAATTTTGTATTACATTTTATTGACTTAGGACTTAGATTTTCACCTTAAATTCCAAAAAGTATCTATATTATAATTCGAAAAATCCAAGTCCTAAGTCAATAAAATGTAATGCAAAACTGCAATAATTTATTTATCTATATTTTTCCATTCCCAAAATTGCAATCAAAGTTTTATCCATTACACATTACATTGAAATAGGTAATGGAAATTTTTTCTATTACACACTACATTGTAATGTACAGGGTTGTAGATAATGCATTACTTTTTTAATGCAATTGCATTTTCATTAACCATTAACCATTAAATTATTTTCATTGACTATTATATTTTAATGGTTAATGAAAATCATTTCCATCAACCATTAAAATTTAATGGTCAATGAAAATTATTTTCAATAACCATTAAACGTTAATGGTTAATAAAAATGCAAATGCATTTAAAAAAGTAATGCACTATTTGCAACCCTGGTGTGAAAATAGGCTGAGGCATTTTAATTCCGGAGGTACTCGGGGATCATTTTGGACACCTGTTTCCTATATTTTTTTATTGTCGCGTGGTAGTTGCAAAAAAAATTACTAATAATATGATATCGACACGACTTCGAGGCGTTATTTTTTTTCGACCCGTCACGACCGTAGTTTTTACGCTCTTTCAGGGAAATCGTTATCATGGCACGTGTAAGCATTGGAAAAAATCGTTGGCACACGTCATACCTTGAAACTAGCCATTCGACATGATGTTAATTACAAGTGGATTCGCGATAAGAAAATAATAGAGAGGAAAACAATCTGTTAGTCACACCTCGTCTAAGGGGATTCTCCATTAGTTCTTCCGCAGACTTGCACACATCTATATATCGGTTTTAACTAGCGCAACCTGTATAATTTTCCACACTTTACCCATTTTGCACCCGTTCGCGCAATTGTTGCATAATTTTACTGACTCGGTGTTTGCCATCCAATTGTACAATGTTTCAAGGCTTCGGATAGGAAAAAAAAGGAAAAATATCGTCGTCACGCTGACAAGATCTTGAAGGAACTATATGTCTTGAATGAACGGAAATATTCCAATTTAAGAACAATAATTTGTTATTTTTTCTTTGGGAAATTGTGGACAAATTTTAAATTTGATTTCAAATCTGCTCCACATTTGTGTATTCCAGATATTAATTCTGGCGATTGATTAGGATCGATTCGATCATGGATATATTTATATCGTCATCATTAATAAATAGCGACCTGCTTACGAATCACTCTCAAGAGGCGCCATTCGCATGAATCATAACCGCAGATAAGAAGTTTCGACGTTTTGTCTGTATTTGTTTGTGCGACTTCGCGATCGATTAAGATGCGATATATACTGGAGATCAAAAAGAATTTCGGATTCTCTTTTCGCGAAAAAAACGCAAGGATCCGAAGAATCTTGGCTGCAGGAATGCAGAGCGATTGCACAACGACTCCCTTGTTTTTTGTCGCCGATTTAGATTTATCAATTTATCGATTGAAAGCTGATTGTTCAGGTCATTAATCATTAATGTCAAAGAGATGGTGACGGAGGAAGAGAGTGAAAAATGGGAAGGAGGAAGCACGCACAAGTTTGTTTGATGCAAGTGTCAGATTAACAAGTAGACACACTCTGCTCTGTAAGTGTTGATAACACAGACGCTGCCTGCTAAAGTGTCTCTTCCCTTCATATCGATGACTCCTGATTGAGGCAAAGAATTTCCCGAGTCTGATAACCGGCATTCGAGATTGCGAAATTGCTCATCGAAGAGAATAGCAACGAACGATTGCATCTTTCGAATGTAAAAAAAAATACTGACGAATAATGATAATATCAATGACGTTGATAATATTGACGGTACAAATGTTAAACTACAAATTATAATGGATTGGAAGGGAGAATTCTGATCGTGAAAAAAATTGAGTTCTTGAAACTTCAAGTTTATTTTCTCTAAACTAAATTTTTTAAATTGCTGGCCAAAATATCTCGAAAACAATCGGATCTCTGGAATTTTTGTGGCTCCATCTAGATCCAAAATCCTTGTATTTGATGGAAACATTTTTTCCCAAAGCATACTTCCGATTTGATGAATGAAAAATTATGTTTTTTTTTCATAGAAACCAAAACTTTTTTAACTTTGTTATCTTCACGTCTTTTTTAACAGAAAAATTCCAGAGTGTTCTTCAGATATTCCTTCATGAAATACTAAATTTTTATAAAAACATATCATCAGGATGAACAAAAAAAATTTATCTAATTAAGTATAACCACTTTGAAAAAATTATAAAATGGTTAGCCTTAATTTTTTTCTTGATCGGCTCTTTTAGCTCCTCTCTGTTTTAAAATGATTTCATGCTAATAATGATACTCAACAAAAGCTTCTCAAAAGCTTTCACGACCAAAAATCATTATAAGTTTAGTGGAATTTCTCCAAATCTTTATAAAAGTGTAATATTAGACTGATTCAAAAAGCGACTTTTTTTTGTTTTTCCAAATAACATTTTCAATACTTTCGGCGAGGTTAAAAAACATGCCTGTTAAAAGCAGAGTTCTTAATACAAATGTTTGGATATTTCTCATAACAAATTTCTATTTGCCATTTAAATAACACAGAAAAAAAAATTCAAACTTTGATATTTTATTCCTCGGCTTCAAGTCAATGTACCGAATCGAACGATACATATTCTTGTAGGGAATTGAACGCTCTACGAAAAAGGCTTCTTATAATTTTTCGATAAGCTCACTGCTTCAAAATTTATTCACGATCTCATATATATGGGGCATTCCACGGCAAATCACGCAGTCATCGGCCTGACTCCCTCGGATTTTGATGTCCAATGAATTGTGGGTTTCGTTTGGCCCAAAATATGACCTCAAATTTTAAGAAAATTTTATTTCATTTTTTAGGGGTTGCCCGAGCAAAAAATCATTAAATTGAGGGAAAACACAAAGAGGGGCCTTTTTTTAATTATTGATATTTTTTTCACAGAAACTAGGACCCAAAACAGAACTTTTCGTCATAGTTCGATAATGAGACAAAAATAATTACTATTTTTTTTTGTATTTTAATTAATTTATTTTTATAATTTTTTATTTTAATTGTTTCTTGTAGTGAGAACAACAACGACAAAAATATTTTCTTCATTTTTTTTCTTGGTTTAAGAGTGAAACGACAACTTTTTTCAAAAATTTATTAGCCTCCACGACTTCGAAAAAACCAGATAAATTTTAAAAAAATTTTAAAAATAGTAATCATAATTTAAAAAAAAAATAGTAATTATTTTTGTCCCGTTATCGAACTATGACAAAAATTTCTGTTTTGGGCCCTAGTTTCTTTAAAAAAAAATTCAATAATTTAAAAAAGGCCCCTCTTTGTGTTTTCCCTCAATTTAATGATTTTTTGCTCGGGCAACCCCTAAAAAATTAAATGAAAATTTCTAAAAATTTGAGGTCATATTTTGGGCTAAACGAAACTCACAATTCATTGGACATCAAAATCCGAGGGGGTCAGGCCGATGACCACGTGATTTGACGTGGAATGCCCCATATGTATATTAGACTGTAAATATAGGTGAACTACTGTTGGTCGTTTCTTTAAAAATTAGGTTATTTATGTTAATGCAATTTAAACTTTTGTTTCAAGAAAGATTTCACGATATTTAGTAATAAGTTTCAACATTTTGCCGGAAACTAAAAAAAAAGTGAAATTTACTCTAAATTTTCACGTTAACCTTGAATAACTCTTGAAGGATTGAGTTTATCGAAAAATCATAAGAGATCTTTTTTGCAGAGCGAGCTGACAGCCGAGATATAAAATTTCAAAGTTTGAATTTTTTTTTCTCTCTTATTTAAATGGGAAATAGGAATTTGCGATGAGACGTATCTAAACATTTATATTAAGAGCTCCGCTATCAACAGGCATCTTTTTTCACCTTCCCGAAAGTATTGACCATGTTATTTCGAAAAACAAATAACAATAATAATATTCTTGCAGTACTCACCTATGTGCATTGTCCGTTGAATCTCGATATTAAAATCAAAACGAAAAATCAATGTCTTAGTTTTTCCCACACGCGGATGAATCGGGTTAACACACGTTTCGTGAATCTGTAATGAGTATCGATCACCGATGATGGATTTTAGCCGGCGCGCACCGCGAATCCGCAAACTAAACACTCGTGAGAGTCGGCGCGCTCGCGGCCCGGTCAGGAAACTCTCGCTCCTCGTTGGTATATCTCACGGATTAATGAATGACTAGACTAGAGTGGAACTATGAATGAACGCGGCATGGAACACCGGGCACCATATAACCGTTCGCGGTGTGGGCGTCCTCCTGTGTACTTCAACCAATCGCGAGAGATTCCTCTGCAAAGCCCGCAATAACGCGTGTACACTGTACCAACACGCACGCACATCATTTACATTGTACATGGTATTTTTCGTGCATGTATATGTACAACACGTGTGCATTATAGTAGGCATAGTGGAAATCTCGCGGGTTTGAACGCGCTTTTGATCGCCCGCGCACGCGTCTCGTCACTTTTTTCCTTCTCAGAAATCATTTTAATCGCAGCGACACTCTGCCCGACAGCTATATATAGACTATCAAAGCCATGACGATTTATTGACACAATAATGCCGCCGAGAAATGACGAGAATTCAGGAAGTTACGCGGTTTGGGGCAACACGATTACATTTTTTCGCCGAGTCCGGAAATTTGTGACTCGACGTCATCGCCTCCAACTTTTTATAAATACTAAACCGATCGTTATTAAACTACTCTCGGCGGAAGTGGATTAAATTTTTCGGAACAGACTTTTTTCGTTTTGCTGTTACATGACAATTCAGGAAGTTACGCGATTTGGGAAATGGCGATTATAATTCTTTGCCAAGTCCGGGATTTGT
Organism: Alloplasta piceator; assembly: GCA_946863875.1. Taxonomy (NCBI): domain Eukaryota; kingdom Metazoa; phylum Arthropoda; class Insecta; order Hymenoptera; family Ichneumonidae; genus Alloplasta; species Alloplasta piceator. The sequence goes on along the minus strand of OX333072.1, from coordinate 7,589,682 downwards.
GTCTCGACGTCATCGCCCGGAACTTTATCAATTCTGAATCGATCGCGATCCAACTTGTCCAAATGACAACTGAATAGATAAAACCGGTTTGAGTGATTCCTCTCATCCTCTGGCAGATTCGACATTCCTCTGGATCTGATCCAGAGAAATGATGCCAGAGGAATGACGATTTTGATGGTTTTTAGGTCGTAATATGACATATGAGTTGTTTTTAACTTAAAAACTAAGCGATGAACTTGTGCTCAATAGTTTGCATTGAAAAAAAAATTAAACAAGATTTATTTTAGGCGAAAATATGTAATTGGGACTTGTCAGAGGAATGACGCTCCAGCTTGTGACGTATACCTAAGCCACACTGTTTTGAGAAACAAAGTCACAAACATGGAAAATGAAACTTTGACAAATTATCAGCTCGGTTAATTAGATCTGAGAGAGACTGCTCTCGATCGCCCGAACAAGTACCGCTATTTATTGCGCTAATATCGACTCATATCCATTGCTCAACGGGATGACGGTAAAGCAAGTTACAAGATTGTGGATTTTTATTAAGTTACATCTGTGCTCATTAATTTTTTTTTTTAATTCCGGAGGAGGTTATAAACAACGTTCAGTTTCGAAAAATATTTTTTAGTTCCAGTTTTCTAAATTTCAAATACTTTTTTAGACCGTTACAATATGGGAAGATGCGAAGGTTACAGGCCAAAGGATTGATGTACAATAAAACTTTTAGGATTCAAAGAGGGACGTTAAAAAATATGCTTGTCGGTCCAATATTCAAAATGGTGGTATTAAGATGGCTAACATGTTTAAAAAAAAATGAAAACATGTTTTTTTCGGCAAAAAATTTTCTAGATCAAAACAAACAACTTTTATAGGAACATTTTTTTGATACAGTCCATAATAGATCACCATTTTTGAGTATTTTAGGATTATCCAGGAAAACGACGAGGACGAGGACGATCTAATTATGGACTGTATCAAAAAAAATGTTCCTATAAAAGTTTTTAGTTTTGATCTGACAAATTTTTTAGTCAAAATAAAAAATCATGTTTCCATTTTTTAAAAAGATGTCAGCCATCTTAACGCCGCCATTTTGAATTTCAGACCAAACAAAATTTGTTTTTAAACGTCCCCCTTTGAACCCTCAAAGTTTCATTTCACTCAATTTTTGACCGGAGCAGTATTTTTCGAGAAAAATCAACTGTAAGATTAAAGTCTGAAAACCTGTATATTTCTATGCCAAAAATTTCGATATATTCTCTGTAGATTCACTGCAACAGCGATAAACGTCATTCAAATGTCAATAAGTTTGAGCTAAAGTTGCAGATTATTTCTAAGAGATCAATCCTTCTTGCAGTTTTGACAAAATATATTTTCAGAATCACGAAATCGTTTTGATCGCTTCATCATTCTCCAAGCGCGGCTCAACCTGTTTGAACCTGTCGCGTCGCCCATCTCTACACAATTACGTTATCACTGATTCCATCAAATCCGAGGGTCTGATAAAAATCACTTATATAAGCCGTATGAGTAATTTTTGGGAATTCTCGAGAGTGTTTCATTTTTTTACATTTTATGATGCAAATCAAACATTACAGTAGTAAACGTAATGTGACGTAAATATAAACTACACAGATGGAAACTTACATTCCCTGATAATTGACCTTCAAGGTCGTGTTCTAGTATAGAAAGCCAAAATTTAGGGATTTTTCAACATGCTATGAAAAAAAAACTAAACATGTTTTTGCATTCATTTTTTCACCACGTATTTATTCATTCTTCAATATTCTACAAAAAAATTGGCAAAAAGAAATCCAATATCTTGACAGATACCGGCTGATGAAGTGGGGGTGGGAAAAAAGCGGCCTCTGCGTGTTGACGTGATTGCGGGCGTTCTATGCACCAGAAAACAATATATATATTCTTCATCAGGAAGAATGTCATTATAGCCCCTACCTCAGGCAAAAAAAAAATTCACAAAATGGCGGCTGTTTAAAAAAAAAAAAATCATTTTTTGCCGTTTTTTCATAATTGTGAATTTTTTTAAAATAGTTGAAAACGAAATTTCGAGATAAATCTGATAGGCGCGATAGAGGGGTGTATAAAGAATGTCCACAAAAAATTTAAACTAAATCGGTTGATTACAACTGGAGATATATCAACCGTTTCGAAAAAAGTAGTTTCGAGAAAAACGCGTTTAGCCGCGTTCTAGTGTAGAAGGGATTTTTCAACATGCTATGAAAATAAAAACTAAACATGTTTTTGCATTCATTTTTTCACCAAATATTTATTCATTCTTCAATATGCTACAAAAAAATTGACGAAAAAAAAATCCAATATCTTGACAGATACCGGCTGATAAAGTGGGGGTGGGAAAAAAACGTCGGTTATTTCCACCTCACTAATTACTACTATAATTCCGTTAATATTTTGAATTTCTAAATTCCTTTTGGAGGGTACATTCTTGAGACATCAAAAACTGAAAATATGCAAAAAATCGATTTTTTCAAAATTCTACACTAGAACACGGCCTTGACCTTATCATTTCTTCAAAATTATTTTTTGCCAAGAAGCCGGATCAAGTAGCCCTTTCCGGTCATCATTCTCATTGTAAAACTGTTTGCCTTTCGATACGGGTCCTCGAAATTGTGAAAAATTTCGCCGTGTCGAATCCCGGTGGCTTTTATCGCGGTGACGATGAATTTTCATCCGTAAACGGATGTTCGTTTTCTTATCGGGCGCCTCAAAAGATGACGCATCGAGCGGACACGAGACACAGAGTGGTCTCTCGTGTGTATCTCGCGGCTTCTATATAATATCACAGTTGTAAAGATTACGTGTCCAGAACACGATGATGCAACGACGAGATTTCGCACTGTGTTTCATTTGATCGTGACGTTTGCGGGAAATCGCGAGATTCGAGGATAATTCGAAAATTCGAATGCGGCGAATTGTGTCGCGAGTGAATCATCCGATGTTTCGAGGATCGTGAAACAGGTGACTGACCAGAATAAGTGGGATAAAAAAAAAGGTGAGAGAGGGATCGATAGACACGGGGGTCCTCTCGTGATAAATTTCATCGCTTCCACGTTATATGGAGATGCGAAAAGAACTGGTTTTACTTTTATAGAGAGAGAAGGAATCCAGGGGAGATCATAATAGAGTCAAGGACCAGTAGAGAGTCCCACAGAGATCTTACACGATTATTATCATTATTATTGATCGTCATAGCAAGAATTCGGATATATAGAACAGGCAGATCGCTCGATGTTGAAAAGGCCCCATCGATTGTTGATCAAGCATGGAAAGTGCGTCCCTTTTGTTTTTCCTCGCTCGCTTCGAACCTCGCGGATCCCAGTCGACCGAGTATTTCCACTGTCTCATGTTGGAAAGTTCATTAATTAATTCAGATAGACGGACTCACGCACGAGGATACACGTTTTGCCACGATGAGCGGAGAGAGAAAAAAAAATCGGGCAAGCCACACGAGTTCCTCGGGCGCGATTAATTATGTCACATTCGCGCTTCGAGTTTCACGGGCTCTCGTGATCTCAGACCCCAGCCAAGGGGGTCCCCGTAGGCGAACTTCCAATATGTATATAGATTAGGGTGAATTGAAAAATTTAAAAACTGTTGGCTACCCTCGAAAATAAAAAATATCGTTGTAACAAACGTCTCTGTGCAACGGTTCGATTTTTTGAATTTTTTTAGAGGGCGCGCGGGACGTTCACAAACGCCATTTTTACCGTTAATTTACTATATCACTGATAAACGAAAACAGATCATTCAAAAAGGTTTTATATAAGATGCCCGGATATATACTCTTTCAAACCCATATTTACTGAACATTAATAAATGGTTCATATATTCGAAAAAAATCTCTGAAAATCAATATTTTCACTCCTTTTCAGTTAATTATATCATTGAAGATTGATTTTTTCTTCCAACACGTTTTTGTATTTATACCATCTTTCTTCTTGTAAAACTTTGTATCAGTATTGCTCACAATGCGAAAATTGCTGAAAAATAAATATTTATTTTCAAAATTTTCATATTTACAAAGATTTATTTTTTAGCAATTTTCGCATTTTAATAGCAATACTGATACTTAGAGTTTTACAAGAAAAAAGATGAACGAAATACAAAAACATTTTAGAAGACAAAAATCAATATTTAATAATACAATGAATTGAAAAATAGTGAAAATATTGATCTTCAAAGATTTTTTTTCGAATGTATGAACCATTTGTTGATGTTCAGTAAATATATGGGTTTGAAAGAGTACATATCAGGGCACCTTATATAAAAATTTCAGAATTTTTTGAATGATCCGTTTTCTTTTATCTGCAGTGATATAGTAAATTTAACGCTATAAAAATGGCGTTTTTAAACGTCCCGCGTGCCCCCTAAAAAATTCCAAAAATGAAACGCGTTGCACAGAGATGTTTATTTCAACGATATCTTTGATTTTTGAGGGTAGCCAACAGTTTTTAGTTTTTTCGATTCACCCTAGTATAGATATATCTATGATAGATATATCTATCTATATATGTATATACTTATAATTTTTTATGTCGCGTATTGAATTTCTGACGAAGAACTTTGCCCAGAAAATTATTGGCTCCCCCTCGCGAGGATATTATACACTTTTTTTGTCCTCTATGTTAATTCATTAAGAAGTGGACACAATATTGTGTGTTTTTTTATTCCGTCATTTTTTTATCGAGCCATTTTCCATCTAATTTATTTAGCTGTATTTCCACCTGCAGTATTTATCCGGAATAATTTATATTCAATGTACCGAGGTCATCGCATTTGCCGAATAAAATATTTTCGGTCGATGATGAATTGTGGGAATCAACACTTTCTACTTTCCAAGATAGAATCATCGATGATTTCCCCTCCTTGCGTGGGAAGTGCGATTCATAATTTTTGTCCGGCACATTTTGAGAAGATTTTATCTTGAAGAGCGAATTGTTCGGTTAATCAACGCGAGGGAAATACTTTTGATTTAAAAAAATCATTAAAATAATACTATGATGAATATTTAGAAAAAAAGTGTGAGTATTAGTTCTTCGAAATTTATTATTTTCGACCAATGCGATGTTATACTGAATTCAAAAAATACGTATTTTTAAACAAAATCTTAGAGTTTCTAGGATTCATTTTTATTTTTTCAGGTGTTAAATTGATTGCCAGCGATTTAATTTGATTCTTCAATATTCCAAAAATACAATTGACGACCAAACAAGCAAATTGTCATATTCGCTATCGCTTATCGATTTTGCACGAATTAATACACTGATACGAATAGCCGGATAATAAATTGAAATGTGCGAGGCATTTTTCTTCTCCAGTTTCAAACGAATTTTACCTCATTCTGTTCCAGTTATCATTCGAATCAACTGGATCGCTGTGACTATCCTTTAAGGATGTTGAGTCCCTATGAAATCTTTTAATGTTAATTGTTCAATAAATAGCTTCTTAATTGTCGTGAAATTTTTACACGACCTCCTGAATACTTCATGTAAAAACGTGTAAAAAATTATGACGATTAGGAAGCTTGTTATCAAAATATTAACATTTTGTTAAGAACAATTTTTTAAACAAATAAAAAAAATATTTATCAATAAACTTTGTTTTTTTCCGTTGCTTTCAATATAGTGTAGATATTAAAAAATTGAGAGTTCAAAAAAAAACTTATCGCAAAGTTAGATGAGTTTCCATAAGACTACATTTAATTTAATTTAATTTGTCAATGTTAATTGTTCGATAACGAGCTTCCTAATCGTCATGAAATTTTGCCACGACCTCTTAAATAATTCATCCAAAAACATACCAAATTTTCAGAATTTTCTCATCATTTGCGATTTGGGACTTAACATCCTTAAGTCGGTATTCTGGTCTAGAGAGATAAATTTAGAGCGTGTTCTGTCGAGCTCGATAAAAAAAAACGAAAAATATTTTTACCATTCTTTTCTTTACAACATATTTATTAATATTTCGACAAAAAACAAAAAAAAAAGAAAAAAAATTAAATTTAAATAAATTACAAGCTGGTAAAGAATTGGGGGTAAAAAAAGGGGTGTGCTAGGTGACACGATTGCAACCTTTCTAGTCATCCGCTACAAAATTTAAGAAAAGATTCTCAATTAGTGAGAATGTCGTTCTCGCCCCTACCTCAAGGAAAACGCAGAAAAAATCGCAAAATGGCGACTGTCTGAACAAAAAAAGGCATTTTTGACTCTTTCTCCATAGTTTTTAATTTTTTTACAATAGTAAAAAAAAATAGTTTCAATGGAAACGTGGTCGAGGTGATGGAGAGTTATACATTGAAGTTCGGTACAAAAATTTGAAATAAATCGGTTGAGTAGAACTTGAGATATCATGTCAACGGTGTTGAGAAAAGTAGTTTTGAGAAAAACGCGTTTAAAATTGTTGCTGCGTCACTAAAATAGCTATAACTCCGTAAATGATTGGAATCCAAAAATTTCCTTTCGTGGATATATTCTTAAAGCTCTAGACTTTAAGAATGTGCAAAAAAAATGATTTTTTGAAAATTCCAGACCAGAATACCCCTTAAGTAAATAAAACGGCGTAAATTAGCAACATTAGCAAGGAATCTTTATTTACGTGACGATGAGATTTCGGGCAATACCGAAATGCGCCAGTACACATTTCGTTCTCTTTTTCTGAGGATTTTCATTTTTTTCCCCATTCTTTTCTCCCGAAAATGCTCCGTTCGCACTTTTGAGAGAAAAATGGGTCAAAAAGGAAAATGACTAGGTACGCTTTCGCATCGTCTCAAGGCCTCCGCGCGTGCGCACCACCATGGATGAAGATCTACGTATTGGAAACGAGGGCGGAGGGGGGACCTTAAGAGAAGATGAAAAAAACGAGAGGAGGAACGAGGAGAGGGAGAGAAAAAAGAGAGATGTTAGAAGAGAACGCGAGAAAATTCGTGCGAACCCGTTCACGGGTATGGTCATAGGTATATGTACTGGTGTGCGGTTCCTCAAACGCATCCTTATCTGATGGTGGCGGTGAGGATCGAGAGCTCTGTGCGGGAAGACCCATAGCGAGAGAGGCGAGATCCGCGTTGTCAAACTCTATCCCAAGCAAATCTCCGGTCGGGTATCCCGCGGTGCGAGGTCCCCCGTGTGCGCTATTGTGCGGGCGTAACAAGCCCATATACATTTATATGTATGTGCGTATGTGTGTGTACGTGTGAGAGTGTGTAAAAATGAGAGACTCCTCTCTATGCGTGCTGCCCGCGGTTTGCTTGAGACACGCGGGACAGAACACCGACAGCCACCATAGTGCACCTTCTTCGACGTTTTCTCATATATATATATATATATATCAATACTTATACATGTATGGGGTATTCCAAGTCGATTCAGCCGACCTTCACTCTTGAATTTTATTCATGATCTTATCTCCGATTTTACTGTGGCTAAGAAGTGCTCCTCATATTTTTCAAATATCCGAATCAGCTATTTTCTTATAATTTTTTTCAAAAGGAAGGTGCTGAAAGATGAACATCTTTAAAAATTTGGAAAAACCCATAATTATATGAAAATTTATTATATTTAATTATATTAATAATTAAATGATATTGAAATTTATAAATCATGAATCGTCATGCAGTATTTTTGTTTTCCCAAGGATAGAATGCTTTTGATATTGTAGGAAACTGAGAAAAATTAGAGAACAACGTTGGCTCACCCTCTACGCAGGTGCTGAAATATTATTGGCAGTAGGGATGTTCGATTCTGATTTGATTCTGTAAAAGATCGATTCTTTTGTTCAAAAAATCGATCTTATGAATCGATTCTTGACCTTAAAAATCGGAAATTCATTTTTTTAAATTAAATTCATTATCTATTAAAGACGTTGGCAATTAAATAAAGATTGACAAAAATCTCTGAAAGATCAATGTCAAGGTTAAAAGAAAAAAACGTATGTGAAAATGTGAAAACGTGAGAAAAAGAGTAAAAAAAATTAATAGTTAAAATATTGAAAACATGATTCAACGAAAAAAATAATTGAAAGTAAAAATATCGAAATATATCATAAAACAATGGAAACTTGTGTAATTGAAAAAAAATCTGATTTGTTAAATACATTCATAATATTTTTGACAATATATTAAGAAGTGTAAATGTTTAAAATACTGTAAAAGAATCAAACTATGTTTAGCCAGAATGAAACTGCTTTATATTTGCTATTTTGTATTCATGATTTTGTATTAAAAATAAATTGATCCAATTTAATCATTTTCTATGGCAAAAACTTAATAAATAATTACGTAAGCTTTAATTAGCAATTAATTTTTTTTACGATTTTTCAAAATGAATTCTTACGAAATTCATTCTATGAATTCCATTTTTCCTAAAAATCGATTTTCTTGGTTCGATTCATAATCGATTAGAGAATCGATTCTGTCCAAAGAATCGAACATCCCTAATTGGTACCGTTGACACATTTTACTTGCGCCTTTTTCACCATAAAACAGAAATATGATTCAATTATTTTGATACAGCACAATTATATTTTTATGATTTTCGCAACAATAATTTTGGTCATTCTTCTTCTTACGATAGAAAAAGTCATCCGAAAATTCTGAATAGTTGCAAATAAATTGTGAATTATAAATTATTTAAATACTTATTTAAGGTACTAGTTTACTTTAGAAGGCAAAAAAAGCAAATTTTTAAGATTTTTTTCTAGGCTCTTTTATCAGACATGGCTATAAAATTGTTTTTACAACATTGTTTCATCTTTTGAAAATACAAAAAAAAGTTCTTTATTTTGATTCTTTGAATAATTTATAGAAGGCGCTAAAATCAAAAATGTCTTTTCCCATGGCCGACAGTTAATGTCAGAATTGGCAAGTCTGAAACAAAAAAATAAAAAACCATTTTAAAGAGGAAGGTTTCTTACACAACAATTTACCACCGTTAATGAGTAATCGGTTTTTACAAAAATGGCGCATGTTTGAAATGAAAATAAACCCTTGAATTTTTCACAATTTATTTCAAACATCCGCCATTTTTTTTTTTAAATCGATTTTTCATTAACGGTGATGAATTGTTGTGTAAGAAACCTTCCTCTTCAAAATGCTTTTTTATTTTTTTGTTTCAGACTTAATCCTGAGATTAACTGTCGGCCATGGGACAAACATTTTCGAAGACTCGACTTTGGGGCCTTCTGTAAATTATTCAAAGAATCAAAATAGAAAATAAAAATATTTTTTTGTACTTTCGAAGGATGAAACAATTTTTTATAAAAAGTTTTAAAGCAATGTCTGGTAAAGGAGCCGATGGAAAAATCTTAAAAATTTTTGTTGGCCTTCTAAAGTAGACTTATTTAAATATTCACGGCGCAGAAATTTTTGTTAGTTCACTCGGATTCATGGCTTATACCTTAATATAAAATCGCAGGTTATTGAGAATTTTTTTACTCTGCTTCCTTGATTTTTTATTCTATGAATGAGTCAGGCTTAAAAATCAACCGATCAAAGAAATTTAAAAAAAAGAAGACGGTTTTTAATCTCAGAATAATTATCAAAAATCCATGAATCAGGTAAAGGAGGGCGAGGTTGAAACGTTCGTTGAGTTCACCTGGAATCCCCCATGGACATATATCTTCCCCGAAAACTATATCGGTCCGCTATAACTTATTAATATATGGATGTCTGCGTGTATTCTATATACATAATCTTTTTTTCTCAATTCTTTCCACATCGAAGGAAAGTCGCCTACTCTTCAGGAGGAAGAGGATGAAGAAGACGGAGGAGGAGAAGAAGAGTGTGAGAAGTAAGAAGAGGAATCGAGGGCGAAAAGTTGAGAAATAGAGAGGTGAGAGAGAAGAACCAGGTTATAACGATGAGCACGAGTGCATCACCGAAATATACAACCGAAGGCCAACTTCTCATTTCCGCGGCCTTCCCGTGGGAACCGGAGCTGACCCTGAGTCGCGGCAAGAACAGGCAGTGAATCCTGTGTGCAACAAAGGAAGGACCCGATCCGCTCTCTCTCTCTCTCTCTCTCTCGCTCTCTCTCTCTCTCTCTCTCTCTCTCTCTCTCTCTCTCTCTCTCTCTCTCTCTCTCTATCTCTCTCTCTCCCTCTCTTGCAACCGATCCTCAAACGACTAGAGAAAGGATCTATTATTCTCGTGGAAGAGAGGGAAAAAAAGACATGTATTTATTTGAGTGTGTCGCCCTCAAGAGTTCGCCATCGCGAAGAGAAAAGAATATCCTCGTTTTCTCTTTCTCTTTCTCTCCGTGCAGTCGACTTTCATTCGTGGCACTCTCTTCGGATCGTAAATGCGAACGATCGCTTTTATTTTTTCTCCAGAAATGCCGAAATTCCAATTCGTTAACAAATATACAAGTGTTTTTCCAGGAAAACGCGGCGAACATATATTATGATCGGGGCAGGGATGCTTTTTCCTCTCAGATGTGTCACAAATGGAGGCGATAGTCTCTTGGAATAGGAATGGGAGAATCACTGGATTCATCCTGAAAATTGTATTCCCAACCCCCTAATGTTGATATTTGAGGGATAGATAGCAAGAATTGACACGTGCAGCCAGAAAAATTCTATTGGGGCCATTATTTGTCCTGTTATTGAGAGATGTCCCCAATTGGTCCCAAATTGGCTTTCATATTTCTGGAAACTGTGAGACAATAGATTTTCCATCGTTGAAGTACATTTGGTTTGCTTCAATTCCATTGACTGTTTTTGAGCCTTAGAATTAATCGATTCACAGTACAGTAAAAGCATTCGATAGGAGATCAATCGATTCGTTGAGTTTTTAAATTTTGGGAGATTAATTATTGATAACGAATGCCTGGAAATGTGTCTTTTTGCATCTCTGCCGTTCAAATTCAAAACAAAAAGAAATTCAATTAGTTGTAATTGAACAACTACAAACAATTCTTCAAGGAGTTGTCCTCCTTTCTCAGCTGGTATCCTGGAAATCAGTTTTTCAGACCGTTAAATTTAGTTTCACCGTTCAGACAGTTAAATTTAGAAAGCAAAAATCAGCTCTCAAATTAAAGTTTCTGCAAAAAGTCTCGGAATTGTCCTAAATACAAATTCTAGCTCTAGAATCTGGATAAAAATAAATCTTCCGCTAAATTATTTCCCATTCAATAAACCCCTCATCGAGCTGCGCTATTGTTGACAAAATTGCGTGTCACTTATCGCTGCCTCCCCCAAATTACCGTAAAGCGGGGCTTACTTAAGATCGAACTTACGTTCCAATGTAAGATGAATGTTAAGTTTGTACTTAAGTGCCATTATAAGTTCATACTTAAGTTCAAACTTTAGTGCGAACTTCAAATTGATCTTAAGTTCAAACATTAGTGCGAACTTCAAATTGATCTTAAGTTCAAATGTAATTTGATTTGAAGTTTGAACTTGAGATCTATCTCGACCTTGAACTTAAGTTCGATCGAACTTAATTATTTTGATAACTAATTTTAAAAAACACGGTCGAGGGAGGCGATGAAAGAAGTTTGATCGAACTTAAGTTCAAGCTCAAGATGGATCTTAAGATCAAACTTCAAACCAAATTTAAGTTTGAACTTAAGATCGATCTGAAGTTCGCACTAAAGTTTGAACATAAGTGTGAACTTATAACGATCATACTTGAGTTCAAACTTAAGATTCATCTTAAATTGGAACTTACGTTCGATCTTAAGTACCAACTTGAGTTCAATGGAAAGTTTGATCTTAAATCGTTGTTTTTTATTCAATTTCATGTATAATGTATAAAATGTTATTGTTTTTCATGAAAATTATGTCAAAGCTTCGTTTATGCTTTGGATCTTTGACATAAGTTGCATTTCAATGCCTCCCCAAAGTAGCCCCACACTCGGGGTTACTTTGAATTTGTTTTTTTTTCAATATATAAAATTGTGGGGAGCTGGTAGGACTTGCTATTGTTATCCATTTTATAGCCAAAGGATACATTGTTCTGTTGAAGCAAAAAAATAATAATTTTGGATGCTAAAAAAAAGTTACGACCAAAAACTTCCGAAACACGAACAAAGGAGACTCATTTTACGAAACCTCATATGCTCGCAAGAATTCGATACAAATTTAGAATACCAAAATTTTGTTTGAAATTAAACTTTCAGCAAAAAGTCTCGGAATTGTCCTCAATACAAATTTAAGTTCTAGAATCTGGATAAAAATTATTTTTCGGCTAAATTAATTCCCATTCAATAAACCGCCCTCGAGCTGCGCTATCATTGACAAAATTGCGTGTAACTTGTCGCTGACTCCCCTAAATTATCCAAAATTCATCATTGTGAATTACAAATTGATATTGCTGTCTCGTGAGAAAGTGTCGCGGATTTTTGAATTCTCCGTGTTTGAGACAGGACGATGGCGATCACTTCAAGAAGACTCGATGCAATTTCGTTTCGCAGAAGGATCGATGGATTTTGCGAACGACCAAGACGGTCGCGTTTCGTGTTGCGGCAAGTTGCGCTAACCATCAGGAGAGAAAAGGGCGGCGGAGGAAGAGAGCAGGAGAGGCAGAGCCGAGTGCAGCAGTTTGAGTGTGTGTGCCTGAGTGTGAGCCGAGCTCGAGCTGAGAGCCGCGGGTTAAGATGTCGTGCATGAGCGAGACAGGTTGACAGGGGCTGAACCAATTACGAGGATATTATCCCGCCGACGGTTGCCACTATACCTGCAATCACCGTGATTAGCGCACTTGCCGACAACACTCCTACCTCACCGCGTGCGTCCTCTCTTTTTTACCTCTAACCAATTTCCTTGCCACCGGTACATATGTATATATATATATGTATATATTTATGTATGTATATAATATGCCCGATGTAGCTGGCCGCTTGGATGCTGATCCGACGGTTTATTACACGCACCTCTACGTGTCCGCGAGTATGCCGCTAATTTGTGAACGTTCGCACGTACATACACACGTATTACGCTAAATTATGTAAGTCGCGTGCATTCCTGATCACTGCGGTACACATATATGTAGATATATATATATATTCATGGATATAGGTAGTTATTCTTCGACGAGCAGTGGCTGATATACGTAACTGCATTGTGTTTCACGGAGAGTGGAAAACAATTGGACTTCCATTCAGTTTCGTAGATGACTTTGGAAGCTTAAGTTAGTGGCCCACTGTGAAGGGTTTGAAAAATCGATTTTCGTTACATTTTTTGCAAGATAAACATCTTAAGAATATGCTGTAAAAGTTTCAGACCGAAATTTAAAATAATTTTAAAGTTATAGCCAAAAGAAGAGAGCAAGTAACTAATAAGTTAATATTAAGAATTACTAGTTACTACGGTTTGGCAATCACCAGAAACTGTAAATCTCTCGAACAAATGAAGAGAGCTTTGAAATAACTTTCAGGAAATGGAAGTATTGCTCTGTGCACCAGGCATAGCTGATTAATGTAAGTATAATTTTTTTATACAAAATCTGTTGTCAAAACTTTGAACGCGTTTTGGCAAAAAAATTTCCCCTTTATTTCAGACACGCATAGCTAAATACCTAACCTTTAAGACAATCAATTTTTTAATAATAAATTAATTTTTTTTAACAATTTATAAAAAAAAAATCGATTTCGAAAACCTTTTTGTTCACAAGTCCGCCATTTCGTTTTTTTTTCTTAAAATATGAATATTACAGGTTATAGACATGCATAGCTAAATACCTAACCCTTAAAACCTTCAATTTTTTAATAATAAATGCATTTTTTTAAACAATTTATAAAAAAAAATCGATTTCGAAAACCTTTTTGTTCACAAGTCCGCCATTTTGTTTTTATTTCTTAAAATGTGAATATTACAGGTTATAGACCTGGAATTGATCTTAGAAAACAATAATCTCTCGGAATTTTTTATTCCAGATGACTATACGGAAGGTTGGGTTCTTCCCCGAAACAAGTCACTTTTTTTCGAGGACTCTACTTTGACGTACAAAATCATAAACAAATTCATGTAAAATTAAGTAAATAAAAATTTTGTTGTACTCTTCAAGATTTAAATAACAATATGTGAAAATTTCTAAACGATCGCATTTTATTTTGTTATTTAAAAAAATTAATGAAAAAACGTCGAAATTTCGGTCGTCACAGTGGACTATTGCCTTTTAAGAGGCTATAGACACTAGGATTTTGGAACAATCGATTTTTTTAAATAAAATAATACTTTAGGGTCATAAAAACAATATGCAATTGGTCCTGTAGTAAAAAAATGCTCGAGTCGTTCAATTTTCTATTTTGAAGCAGCGCTTTGGAGCGAGTGCTAAATTCGATGAAAACTTTGAACACGCTCCTAGCGAAAAATATGGCAACTACTTTCTTGTATAATTTTTATAATTGCAGTTATCAAATTCCAAAACGTGGAGATTTCGAGGTACCATAATTTATGCTTAAATTTAATCAGGCAATAAGCAAAATCATGCAGTGCCTCAAGCTTTCTTGTCAACTGATGCTGTTGTGTGAAAAATTGCAGTAGCTGTAAAATTACAAAAGTACTCGCATTGATGAGAAATTTTGAAAAATTTCCAAAAATTGATGGAAAAATCCTTTGCAAATTCATGCAAGTTTACACATAACGCTCTTATTCGTTTCCACCAAAACGTTCTTCACGAGAAAGTCAAGATTTATAAACTCTGACTCATGAAAGAGACTTGCCGATCGATGCCGAGAAAAATGAGAAAGCTGTGTATAAATTTCCATTTTGTTACATTCTGCTTCAATGATTAACAGACTTAATTAACTGTCTATCAGTTCTATTATTTTTCAACTATTAACAAAGTTACAAAAACAGTAAGTTTGTCCACGATTGATCAAGTGCATACTATTTCAGCTCAGAGGATGTCACTGAAATAGTATTGTATTGTCGGTTCCATGTCTCGCATAGTAGAGCTTATAGATTACGATGGAGATTGTAGTTTATAGAAATCGAGCGTTAGATTTATTAATCCGGTGAATAAGGGAGGAGACAAAAGGCGCATAGATCGATGATATGCCGATAGCTTGAGGAAGAGGGCGGACGATGAAAGGCAAGCGATTCGCGGGTGCAATCGCAGGATCGATACGTCGATCGCTATGGTGAAAACGACTCTGGAGGAAGAGGAACGAAAGAAAGAGGAAAGAGTCGAGGAATACCGCAGCCGAGGAAGCTACTACTGTGACTCTCAGTTCAGTTTATCCACCATTGGGTTTATACCAGTGTCGACCAGGGACAATGGGAAACCGCGACCGGATTCCTTCCCAGAGATCGGGATCTCCTTCACTCTGGCTATTTCTTGCTTAAAAAAAAAATGTCTCCCCCTCTGGCCTTTAAGTCGTATCCAAGTTCAAATTCCACCTTTCGCAACATTATGTCAACTTATTCGTATGATTTGAAAGTGATCCGCTCAAAATTATCTTATTTTTCTAAATTTTCTTACTATGTCGTAATTATGGTTTGCATCACACCAGAATTCATGTTCAAATTTTTTTTTTTACTAAAAACAACCAGCTATAATTTTGAGGTGACACTAGTTATTATTCGGCTCGTGAATATAGTAAAAAAAAAGGTTTTTTTTCACTGAACCTTAATCTACACCAGACATTACTCAAAAAAGGCTCAAGTTTTGGAAATAATAAGTAATTAATTTTGCAGCTTATAGAAGTCTTTCAAAAACCCAAAAGAAATTAAGAAAAAAAATCAAACCTCTCAAACGTTCCTCTACTTTTAACACTAATACGATTTACTTATTAATTAGATTAGTGAAATGAATCTAAACCATTCTGAAAATCAAACATCATAAAATGAGTAATCGATGACAGATATCTTTCGTTCAATCGTCAAAAATGACAATTTTTAACCTAAAATTCATGATGTCCAGGCTTTTCCTAACACCTCGATATTAGGTTTTTATGAAGAAAATATTTAAAAAATAATAATAATAGCGAAGCGAAAGCCTGGACATCATGAATTTTTGGCAAAAAATTGTCATTTTTGACACTGGATTTTTGAGAATTTTTAAATATTTTTAGATTACGGCCCTCCAGGTTTTCGAAAAAAATGTTCAAAAAATCGTAACGTACTCAAATTTGGTTTTAAAAATCTGAAAAAAATTCTTAATGCTATTTTGAGTTGGAAGAATCATATAAAAAATCGTAAACAAAATCAGCGAGGGCAAGGGTCACACTCAGGTCGACTTGGTATAGAATGCCCCATATATACGATATGTTAGGAGTTTTTCAGCAAAGGTTAACCCAGTTGGTCGTTAACTATAAGAGGACTTTTTTTTTCTTTCGCCTCGATGGGTTTGCGGGACTCGGGGGCCCGCTGCACTTGGGCCTGCAAGAGTCACAGAAGAGTCTCGCTTGTGTCATCATTGTCGTCGTCATCGCATCGTCAACGTCGCTTGCTCTACTGCTGAGGTATTGCAGATATATACGGGGTACCTACCTGGAAATGGCTAACTACTTATTGTCACCTCTAACGAGGCCGCGGCGGAGAGATAAAAAAAATTCAACTATTCGCAGGTGGGAATGCTGCCAGGTTATGAAAGCATCAATTACCTTCCACGTTCAGTTCCTTAATGAGGGGAACACAGCCATGGCACTTGCAGTCTCTTTTTTCGCTCTCTCGCGGTTCCCGCGCAGGAGTAACGTGTCTCTCTTCATCGTCGTCCTCGTACTTGGTTCACCACTTAACTGGGTACATAAATACTCAACAAACAAGCTATATCTATGATTTCTGAAATCTTGATCTGTCAAAATGCTTAGGAAAACAAACTTTTCCAAAAGACAGGAAACTTTCGCTCATTGCAATCCAAAAAGCTTTAGTTTACCGAACCAAAAGTGACTTTTTCTGGTCGGAATATATACATACGAAATTGAGTAATTACTGATCGCGCAGATAACGGTTTATGCAAATATACGTCCTTTATCCCGAGAGCGCGATATTAACGACTAATTAATCTATTTTTTGTATCAAAAAATAAGTACAAACATAATTGCCGCTACAATGTTTCTAGCTATATAATTTTAGAACCCAATTAGAGTATCAGGCACTCTGATTCAGCAGAAAAGTCACCAGAAAAAGCGTATGCCACAAGTCTAATGACGACATTGTGCGAAATGAGTTTAATGCTAGATACTTACGCAATCAAAGTATAAGGGTGATCCACAACACGATGTTGCACAATTATGTGCAATGCAGCAATCGAGCAATAATGATTTGTATTTAGCCTTATCCTCGATACACACGTACCGTTTATTGGCACGAATTCGTACAGATGTTTTTGCACGATTAGTGCCCACAAAGTTCCCTAGGTTTTCATGCAAGGTACATTTTTCTACTGAAGAATACTCATTGAAAAACAACACCCCACTTGGTTCACTTTTTGGGATCGTTGGGTCGTTTTCTCTGGCAACGGGTTATCAAAAATGGCCACGAAGAAAAAAATTTGTTAATGGATGAACGTCATCAATTTGGCTGCTAATAATTTTAGGTCTAAGTCTGACCATTCATATTTCAAGCATTCGTGCAGTTTGAACCGCACCCAGAAAAAAGATCTAGTCTTAGGTACTATAATCGTTTATTTGATTATTTTTTAGTTACTTTAAAGAAAATTTTCTTTCCATCCAATTTCGGGCGATATTTACTTCCACTATATTTATTTATTTGAATTCCCTGTCATCGAGAAACAGGCGTTAAAAAAAAGTTCTATTCGTTGTTACTAAATACCTATTCACCCGTAATCTCATCCGATCATATCTGCAGATTTGTCAGTACCCCAAAAATCCGCCAGGTGGCTACCTCTCGCACAAGCGAACCTGCCTCTCGACGCCTATATATCCTTTCCAAGCTCGTCTATGTTTGGTATCCTTATTTTTTAGTATGGATATTTAATACATTGAACATTGCGACAAAACGCAAGATGGTCGAATCCTCGAAAAGGATTCCCATAAAAAAGGGTCTTTTTTCTTTTCCCTTCTGTTAAAAAAAAAGACGAAGCTTTACGAAATTGTAGACTTCATATGTATAGCATACATTCAAAGATTGAAATAATATTTATTAATATTAAATAAAAATGTACTAGATCGCAATATATTTTCCTAGTAGGTCATTCAAAAAAAGAATTTCGTTGACATGAATAGAGTTATATTAGGCCGGCCTACAACTAAAATAAATTTATTTGGCTTGACTAGGATTTAGTTGAATGT
This sequence comes from Alloplasta piceator, assembly GCA_946863875.1. Classification (NCBI taxonomy): domain Eukaryota; kingdom Metazoa; phylum Arthropoda; class Insecta; order Hymenoptera; family Ichneumonidae; genus Alloplasta; species Alloplasta piceator. The sequence continues at coordinate 7,571,452 of OX333072.1, read as the reverse complement.
TCTAGATCTTTTTTCTGGGTGCGATTAGAAGCCAATAGGGAAATTAAATTATTGGCAATAAACGTAGGACCGGTATTTCGCGTACCAGTTCAAAAATTGTCCAATGTCATTCCAGCTAAAATTGCCCACGTTTTTTGTTGAGTTCTTGGCTTGTGTTTGCAATCCTGACCTACTTTAATCGTGTCGCTCTTTCGGGCGGACCATTTTTATTACCATCAACAGCTCAACTTGTTGAAAGCACACATGTGCGATACAAGATTCGCATAGGGAGACCGTGACCATGATTATGTCATCGGACGAGCCTATCGGGACACTTTCTCTTCCGCGTATGTCGCACTCTCGTCGTCGTGAAAGATTCACGGGGGCGAACATCGTCGAGAGTTGAATAGTGCATCACTGGCAAACTATTGCGACGAGAAAGACTCTTCGCTGTTGGATTTTCCTCCATGTATACCTCAGTCAACATTTGTTTTTCTTTCCTCATCACCCAGAGGCTGTTTGGCTAGAGAGCATCCTGAAAGTTGAATGATCCTCCTCCTCCTCCTGTTGCGTTCGTTCATTATATCTAATCCAGCGAGCTCTCGAGAAAACCGGTTGAAAAAATCGTAAGTATACAGATATACTCGATCTGTAACCTCACGAAATACACATCCGAAAGTGCAACGTGATGAAAGTCTTGAAAGAGAGGATTTATATTGTTTTGAGTCAGTGTCATTACGGTGCATCCGGGTTCAGCTCGATACACTTTAAGCGTCTAATAGCTTGTGATAATCAATCGTCGGAGATCAATAATCCCCGTGAACATGAATAATAATGATAATTGTAATGTCGCGCAGGTAAAAACACCCCGATTAGACAAATAGATTCCATTACCTGGTGTTGACTCGCTGCTTTTCTTATCGCTCGGGATAACAGCAATTAATCATAAACTCCCAAAGTGAGTGCCCGGTTTTATGGGTTTTTTGATGCGTTTATACGAGGCCAAGTCGATTTGGAATTTCATTCCGATGGATTTTATTGCTCAATGTGATGTATTTCTTGAGATATCGTGGAAGATTCGTATGGACCACACAGAAATTACCGTCAGCGAAGTAGTTGGTGATTCCTCTAGTTCCTTCTATTATGCATTCAAATAAATGTCCTGAAGAGGATGAGCTGAAGTGTTGGATCGATTAATACGAATTCGAATACTTGCTCAATTTTTATGCGATTAATTGGAAATTCTACCTGCAGCCTCTCAGATAAATTATCTTGAAGTGCACACAATTTTTACGTTTGATAAATTATAAACAATCAATAATATAATAATAATGCAATAAACAAATAAATATATAAGCAAAAATATTGTAACAATAAATAGTAATAGAGTAAATTTTAGAGAAAAATAAAGAAATAAAATTACACATGCAATAAATGATTTAAAGTCGATTATTAGGAAAAAAAAGAGATAAAAATCAAAATTGATGCCAATTTGTGAATAAAAAAAAATCTTGGGTATACTTTCAGAGAAAAACTGAGATATAAGATTGAAAAAAATTTTGTGTTCAAGTTACCTCTGCAAAGACGCCATTTCATCATACTTTAGGGATCAATACAAAATATTTTACGATTAGTAAACCCTTACTTGACACACTGGGTTTTTTTTGAGGTTGTTATGTAAATAATTAATAACTAAAGAACGTTTCGAGATATTGAGCTGAAATTTGGCACACTTGACCAGCACAAATTGCCCTTCATTATGAAAATTTTTTGTTTTAATTGTAACGGGTGTTCAGTTTTTAACGACTTTTTTCGTTTTTGCAACAATGGCGTAATCGCTCCAACTTTTACAATTCTCAAGATATTGCAGTCAAACTTTGTACAGAATTAGTATAGCTATTAAGGTTGTTTGGTGTTGAATTTGACAAAAATCGATCAAAAAATTGAACTTTTATCAAATTTTGAATTCATTGAAAAATAACGGAAACGCTCTAACTTGCACAATTTTCAAGATATTGCAGTGAAACTTTGTAAGGAACTAGTATAGCTACCAAGGTTTTTCGCTATTAATTTTGGCGAAAATCCATCGAGGGATTAAAATTTTATGAAATTTTTAATGTTTTGAAAAACAGCGTAAACGTTCTAACTTGTGCTATTTTTAAGATATTGCACTGAAACTTTACACAGAGCTAATATAGTTATCAAGGATGTTCTTGATTTAATTTGGCGAAAATCGATCGAATGATTAAAATTTTATCAATTTTTTTTTTTAACAGCGTATACTCTAACTTCGGCTATTTGCGACATATTGTACTAAAATTTTGTACACATCCAAAGTAGTGATCAAGGTTCTTCGCTATTAAATTTGGCAAAAATCAAATTTGGCTAGAAGTAAATTTGAAAGGATTTGGCAAATTTGCACATTGATTACTTATGTTTTTCGATAGTTAACAAAGCTTCTTTTATGAGGAAGCCAAATTTCATTGCCATACTTTGTAATAAAGGAAGCTGTGTAAATGGATAAAGATGAGGAAGCAATGTGCAAATGGCCAATTTGCAGGGTTTTTTAAAAATAAGTTTTATCGATGGGGTACAAACGACCCTATTGTGTCAAATACGTTATTCTGCAGAAGTGTATCAAGTAAAGGGTTAATTCATACAGAATAAATTCTCAATACGTTATTTTGATTAATTATGTCAAAAAAAAACCCCAAAAGCTTCACTTTTTAGTACTGTATAACCCCACGAAGTTTTCCATACTAGAGCTTATCGCAAATCCTCAGTCAACATACTGAATGACGACCCTCGAGGCTGGCACCGAACACGCAATACGGGATTGATCATACAACGGATCGAGATAGCAGATCCTCGAACATGTGTGGGCAATGTATGAGCAGCAAGCGTTGGCAAACAGAATGGCGTAACTTGCGGTACCGAACAAGGGGAACCCTGTGGGATGCGCCCTTTTTTATGTTTTTATACCGCACGATGTACGTGTGTGTATAAACGTGGGAGGCGATTTCTCGTGTCGCGTCATCGACGACGAAACGGCGTCTCAACGGTGACGTCGCAAACGCCGACGCTCTTCGCGGTTCCGGGGGCCTAAATATTTGCGCAAACTCGCGAGGAGCGCGGTCGTGTACTTTTCCATGTTATAACGGCATTGAGGCTGCGTTTCTATTGCTTTTCTATCCTAGACATCTATATGTACTGCGTCCGCATCACAAATATTCGAGGAATCGTGTCACGTCGCAGCGGATCGGGTTTTCCCATAAATAGGAATAGCGATTTTTGCCCCACTCGTCAACCGATGACACAATGTATTTCCCGCGTTATCGCGCCACTTCCGACTCTCAGATATTCCACTGATCGATTCCATCATCATTCTTTTCCCTTTCTCTTCGACAACTCCCACTTCCAAAGACGACTTTCGTCTCCGGACGCGTCTGTGTAATCTTGACGATATTTTCACCGCTGCAAATCGACGAGGAACTCTTTCGCGGTTCAAAATTTCAACGCCAAAATAGAACCCAAAGAACAACCATGTTTCAAAGAACGTGCCAGTTAAAAAAAAAATTGACGTTTTTTTTACGCGAAATGAAGCTGAATATGTTCCCTTTAAAACGCTGCTTGTTCAATTGAGATATCTTCATTTTTAAACGAGCAGTGACACTTTTTGGGCGGTGCAGCATCGGGGCGAGTGTTTCCAAACTTTTGGACGACAGTGTATATATGGCTACATTTATATAAAATCCGTGGGCCGAAAGAACTGTTGATCGCGATATCCGAGATCCCGAGGGTGTGCGTACATTACGACCGATAAGATTATGTTGCTGAAGGGGAAAGCATGCAAATGGTATTGACGAACCGAAAGAAGAAAATAACGTGAGACAAAACATTTAGCAATATCGCTCGACGAAATGACTCGATAAATACATTGTGACAATTAGGTATATTGGACCAGCGTAAAGTAATTGTTTTTGGACTGTGGCACCGTTTGCCAGATCATTTCTTCAATTAAGGTAAAAGCCGGATAGTTGCCCCGGTTTTTAATACACTATGTTAGAGATTTCTCTGGCGTTAGCGCTTTTCTGTAATTATTAATATGCCCTCGCAGGCCTCAGTGCCCAAAAGACATAGGACAGGGCCCACAAGTTTCGTCTGTGTGAGCCAAAATCTTCCGCGATGAGACCTCGACGAGCGTCGTACTAATATTGGTGACTAATTTTTATTGAATAAATAATGTTATGGTTGAGGATTCAGTCAACTATTTGTTTCTTAGCATGCATTAGAGGTTCAACTACATGGTCTGATACGGTATGTTGTTAAATAACTTTTATTTATTTTTTTAATAAAAAGGGCAAGTATCCGTATCGAAAAGGATAGTCCTCCCAAATTCTTTTCCGGTTAGTTGCCCTAACGACAATATGACAAAAACCCAGGCGTGGTCCTTGCTAGACCGAAGTTAGTTTAGCACTGGGCGTTTAAAGAACTAGATAATAAAGAAAAACTGTTGATCAAAGGTATTTAAAAAAATAATGAAATTATTAATTAAAAAATATAATGAAATAAAATAATCTGTAACTTAATATTAATTATAAACTCCGTCGAAGTATTTTCGACGTGAGGCGACTATATCCGCAACGTTCGGCAACTATCCCTCTTTGAAGAGGTCAAATGAAACGGGATTTACTCAAGAACAATATTAATTGGATTTTCAAAAATAGTGCACAATGAAAGGTTAAAGATCAATGTTTTAATATACGCGAAGCATATTGTCAGTAGATACTTAATTTTTAAGTGATAGAGCTTTTTCCTTAAGTGTAGCAACTGTCCGGCTTTTATCCTATCAGCAATTTGTGTACAATGATTTTTGTATTCACATGCTTGCAATAATTCTCGAGGTACAGTCATGTCGCTTAGAGGGCCACACTAAGTGTCATAAAAATTGGGCAAAACAAAAAATTTTTGGTACTCAAAGTACTTATAAACGATGTGCGGTATTCATTTTTATTTATTCCTATTCTCATCCCTGCTAATTAAATTTTCCCTGCAGCGCACTTTTGGCGCTGCTGAATGAGGTCTTGATTCATTCTTCCGTCGTCGAGTCGAAACGAGCATCGAACTGAGCTCTCATTATATAAACATCCGTGAAACTCTTTCGCGTATGCGCAACTGAAGCGTAAAACGTGCGTTTGGATACGAATTCGTTAATTCAGTTTGCTTCATTCATCGCGTATGACGCGATTAAATATATATAAACGTAATGAAACACATGGAAACGGAGAATGTGCATTAACAGCGAGATAGGGAGAGGATATAAAAGAGAAGCTGCGATTGACAGCGATGTAAGTGCAGAGTAAGAGTGCAAATACAAGCTCACAAGGATGGCAGATCTTTAACGATCTTATTTAGACGCGAGTCAATCGTAAAGCGCCGGCCCCGAAGTGCACACAAATGCACTTATATGCATGTGCATGCACCTTCATCTGCCGAATGCCCACGCTCGAACGAATCTCCAACTATAAAGTCTTTATAAAATCCTCATCAAAGCTTTACGAGGTTAATAAACCAACCGCGAAGCCCGCACGCGTTCGCGCGTTATACAAATTAATTTCCGTCTGTACGAATTTCTTTCCGGTTTTTTCATTTTATTTTTCATTCTTAAACGCAGAAATCGTCTCTCGCGGATTCGAGAGAAACGTCTTTGCCGAATGTAACTGCGTCTTATCACGAAAATTTCGAGATTCCCTCGTCGTGAAGTGTCGAATATCCTTCGAGATTCTCGCGCGCACTCCGTTACACGCCCGTTGTAATCGAGAAACGCCCGTTGCGTGCCGAAACCAAACACGGAAATCAGATACACTCCCCAGTCTCGTACATGTGAAATTCCGAATTCTCGACGTCCAGAAGATCGTTTTTCTTTTTTTTCTTCCATGTGTATTTTATATTTTTCCTCTCTTTCGGTCTCTGCATCGAACACAGCGCGGTGGATTCTCTTCTGCATTTATACTTTCCCCTGAAAACTCGCGCAACGATAGCGATCGTTCCACGATCATGATTATCGATCCGCACACACGTCAAAACGCAGTGCATATTATATCATGTATCCCAGTGTCGGTGAATACAGATCCTCGCTGGTTTTCACAAATGCATCGTGATTATTGTGATATAATGAATTTATAATTTCAGCAAATGATACATGATCAGCATCGGTACCGAACTGCAAATTATACGGCACGGTAAAAACAATTTCTTCGCTTGTATCGTTCTCTCTTTTTCTCCTCGGCGGTGCGATATGCTACAACAACAAACTCTCGACTTTCCAGATACATTCCCGACTATCTCGTCTTACCGCGAATATATATTTTTTTTAATTTGGAGGATTTTTAATTTTTAGAAATCGTGAAAATCCTCAATCAACATTACATTTTTCACTTAATTTTTTTTATGTAATACCTTGTACCGATCTTGAAAGATCCTGAAATTTTTAGAATTCTGTCTATTTTTTTAAAATATGAATTCCTGAATTATAGTAAATTTTTCTTTTTTACTTCTAAAATTAGTAAAGTTTATCCATCATGCAATTTTTACTACTCAAAATTACAAAATTACATTATTGCTCAACGCGACTTATCGTTAACTCACGGATAAAGAAATTTTTTTTGGTTGTTTTACCAATATTCAAAAATTCATATTTTTGAACAAAAAAACGCTATTCTGAAAATTTCAGAATCTTTTAAGATCAGTACAAGGTATTATATATAAAAAATTGAGTAAAATGTAATGTAATGTTGTAATGTAATTGTTGATCGAGGATTTTCACGATTTCTAAAAATTAAAAATTCTCTAAATTCATCATTTTTCGAAAAGTGTTCGGAATATATTTTTTTTTTTTTGTTGCCTCAAGTATACCCATTAAGATGAACCCAGAACGATTTTTTCGTAACTATAATAGATTTCGAGATATTTAAAAAATAAACTTGAATAATTGAACAAATGGTCCTTTCTTAGAACTTTGTTTTATGATAAAATAAAACTTCTGACCCAATTTCATCGAAATTGAAAGGGGTCGATTCCAACTATTGGTCGATTTGACATGGAATGACCCATATATTGTATATAAGCTTAATACTTTAATTTAATAACTATAGATTAACCTTTGCACACGATTTTCAATATGTACAAATTGATTTACCGATTTTGTCAAATATTCAAGTTCAATATAGCATTTAATTATCCGTTACAGCAAACATTTGTAATTGAGTCTCGTTTGATTTCTCTTAACTTTCAGAATTTGCAGGCTCTGCAAATGGTTTAAAAATCATATTTTTCAATTATTTTATCATAATCTCATAACGATCAAGCTTTCCTAATCGTACATTAAAGATTAACGGAGCATTTTCCATCACTCCATTCTTTGATATTCCTTTAAAGTCAAAGAAAAACAATCCGTCATCCGCGACAAAAATTTGGAAAAACTTTTGGAAAAATATATAATATAATAATATAATTTGGAATTTTTTTTAACGTCTTCGGTGTTATCAAAAAAATAAAAAAAAATTGCCCCACAATAAACATTCTGGCAATCAACGATTTGGGCTCAACGTCAGTGAGCAAAATGACCGCGGAAGTGAATACGAATTTATAAACTCCTATTACGACTGTCTTTCCCTAAGACGAAATTCAATGTAGGGATTTTGTTAACAAAGCCAAAACACGACGGCGAACTCGAGTCACATTTCTCGTTGGGCACGTAATTCCCATTTGCGTGTCAAAAAAGGGTCTAAGCCCATGTTTTACTCGCCTTTGATCCCGCATAATGTGCTCCATAGTGTAACGTTGTTTTATTTGGGAGTATTCGGTTTCACCGCTGGCTCCCATTTTATTCCATTCGGTCTTGATACTTGGGGCCCTTCAAGCTGATGATCGCGGACCGCGTTTCTCTCGCAGAAAAATTCTACAGAGTCACTCTATGTATATAGTATACATATATTTTATACATACATATAGCTGAGTGTGGGCCGAACTCGCGAGGCTCAACAATAATTACATAGGGCTCGCGGGTTGGCGAGCAACTCCCACTTAAACACTCTAGGCCGGCAGTACTATATATTAATGCGTATTTAAATAAACCGCCGACCACGAACAAAGACGCTCGCGCATTTTGCTTTCGCATCTTCTAACATAATATACATACATAGATACATGTACTATCACCACTAGCAACGTTAGTTGTATATACGGACTTACATACATAGATATTTACTTGTGTAGCCTTAAGCGCCCCCGAGCAAGTCGACTTGGCAAAGTTACGCCGTGAAGCTGCTAACGAGGCTTTCCTCAAGGGCATTCTGGGCTCTACATTCGAATTGTCATCGGGAATCGTTACCGAATCCTAACTAAAAAATATAGTACCAATTCTGTAAGAATAACAAAGTTGACCAAAGAAGTGGTTAGCGAGTATTTGGTCAGATGATATATTTTTTTAGTAGTTTTCTGTGGTTTTCGTTGAGGTTACCTAAGTTGTAGAGGTTTTCCAAGCTACTTAACTATGTTGAATCTTCTTCTTCAAACTAATAATCGGAGTTAGTTATGGTTGGACGGGGAAGTCATTGGTTAGGACAACTCGTCTCAGCTTAAGGCCAGCTTGAGCTGTAGCAACAAATTCAAAGTCTTGTGACACTTTCTCATGTCCGTGAACGAGTAAAGTCACCCCGTAGAGCTTGATTGAGTATTTCAACCTCGAACGATAATAAACTGGCTTAGTTTATAGTTGTAAAGATGCAGAATGGGAACTTATTTACGGATTCAGTGTCGAAACTTTGAGTATAAGCCTGTACCACTTTGGGGTTGATAAACAAACAAAATTTGTTCTCGCAGGGGTGAATCCAATACTTTAACTCTTCCTTCTATAGCCTTAAGCGCCCCCGAGCAAGTCCACTTGGCAAAGTTAAGCCATGAAGCTGCTAACGAGGCTTTTCTCAAGGGGATTCTGGACTCTACATTCGATTCGTCATCGGGAATCGTTCGGTTCGAAGTGCAATTTTCATTCGAATCATTCGAATCCTTGCCATGACGATAAAATGAGAATCAAAAGGACATCAAGTCGGGAACAACAATGAGCGAATGATCGAGCAGTCGGTTGGCGATTCATAAAATTACAATCAAGGATACACCCCTTCGGGCTTGACTACGGATCGAACGAATCGGCAGTAAAGTGGGAAAAATAAATTCAGAATCTCAGAGGATACAAACACACACACACACACAGGGGCAATCGGAGCGCCTACGATCTTGAACGAGATGACGCCTACTCGTACGCCGGAAGCACTCAAGTTTATCGATGCAACCGTGAGTGCACTGTTCTGTATTATATTCAGTGCCATTTGGTGATATCGAACGATTGAATGCAATGGTATTTATTAGGCGATAGAAGTACGACGATGGAAACTGAAGGAGACTCATCGAAGTTATCCCATCAAAATATATTTTTCCCCCGCTTAAAATATAAATTTTTAAGAAAATATCTTATAATTAATATCCGGATACATAAATGATCCTCTGAAAATAGATTGCCATAATAATAATAATAATAATAATAATAATAATAATAATAAATTAATATTATTCTTGAAAAACTGCCACAAAAGAATTGCAGGGATAAAATTTAAATTTAAATTTAGCTTTTTGCTACCGTAATTATGTTTGTAAATTCATTAATATTTACAATTAATAATCAATGAGCAGTTTTTGGTAGTTAAATTAATAATCGTTGCAAAGTCATAATGTCGATACAAGAACAATTGAATCGAATTTATTTTTTATTTTCATTGCTCGATCTTACCCAAACCTTAGGTATATAATATTAGGTTAGTTGTGTACTTCATTTTTTTGTCGAAGTTTCTTTTGATATGATATTTACGATTTTGATCCATCTATAGAAATGCCTATTGTGTGATTTTTTACGGTCAATTCGAGGGCCCTCAATTGGCTTGATTTTTGGTTATTAATTTTTGGAATCTCAATTTTAATTAACTCCTTATTAAGGAAATGCCAAGATTCGAATACGCTGTCAAATTCAATTCCGGAATATCGTCACCACGGAAATATTTTGAAAATTGCTAAAAAATTATTTCACGGGATGTTTCTTCTTGCGAAAATTCAGCTATTTTCCCTCATTTACTTTGAAAATATTTCCGATTATTGCAGTTCCTCCTGTATGGAAATAAAATTCCCTGTTAAAAATCCCAAAGCTTACGATACCAATCTACTTTGAAAGGCCCAAAAAATAAAATTTAAACAAAATTTGTTTTCCCTCTCTTAAATCAGATATATCTATAAAACTGTTTTTGCAACATTGTTTCATGTTTCGAAAATACAAAAAAAAAATTGATGTTGATGATTATTATAATATTAAAACCATAGCTCTCAGGCGCATTATAGACGATCTGGTTTAGCCCTACATTGTTGGAATTTTTTTTAATGATCGAAAAATGTCGCATAAATATGTCGAAGCGCAACACGATAATGATCTCGCAAACATGTGGCGGAGGAGTCAAAGTATGAAGGTGTGGATTGTGCTTTCGATCGGCAACGACGATGACGCCGCGAGGAGAGCATTAAGTGGACAGAGAGGGAGAAAGAGAGAGAGATTGATGAAGAAAGAGAGAAAAGGATATTGAAAAGGAAGGAGAGGCATTAAACAAGCCGGCGTGTGCGGTTCGTTGCCGATCAGATCGATCGTACAACCCGATAAATGTTTATCGAGCAATTAACGCTAATGCATTTGTACCGATAGCGGCTCAGCGCGTTATCTCGGTATATGAAAAACCGCGAGTCGCGCGCGTTTCGCTCTCTCTCTCTCTCTCTCTCTCCCTCTCAGCTCGCTCCAGAATGGAGTAAATATAATAAAGCCGACCATATATTTGCGCACTATAATCGTTGCTGGGAGGTTAATTCATTAATAACCAAAGGGACAAACGGGAAAGTCAGAGCAGAGGAAAATTGCGCGAAGAGTTCTATTAAAAATAAATAAATAATAAAAAAAGAAAAAGTTTCACTCTCGTTACATCCACCTACGCGCGACATATGAAAATATTAACTTAAGCGTATAATACGTGCGATGCAAGCGCAAAAAAAAAGCGTCCACATTTGTCCGTAGGTGTTGGCGCAACAATAACCCCAGTAAATATCGCCCATGGCGCGAAATTTAATACTCAAAGTATCAAACCGTAAAGTATAATGCGTGTGGCCATTCATTATTATTTAAAATCCCCCTCGCGTTTGCGGACCGCAACATTTTTTTCGCATTGTCTAATCTTAATGCTACTTTACGATCGGACTTGAAGCAAACATTATGCTATGTATCGCGCATATATGTATCTTCGTGGTTACTTCTGTGTCCGGGGCATAACTAGCACTTGTGCATTAAAGTAGTAACGTCTGTCTCTCTTGAAAGAGGATAACCGCGGTGAAATGAAAAAAAAAAACCGTAAAAAAGGACAAACAGGATGAACAACCGACGAGTACCTCGATATGGAAGTTACCGGTATAAAGAGGAGCGCCGCTCCAATGTCGAGAGTGTATACGTTTTATACTGCTAAAGAGAGTTGTTTCGCCAGGAGACAGAGGGAGAGAGAGGCACACGTTCGATTCAGGGGCCAGTTTCGATAAAAGTTTCAAGCTCGATACCCCTTGCCTCTTACTTTTTGCGCAACTCAATAAAATTCACCGAGAGATACGCCTTAGCCGGCAAGTTATTTGCTCAATTGCGGCCCTCTCTCGTTCCCTGCGCTTTGCGCTCACGCATGTATAAGCGCACTGTAGCGCATACCCACAGGGAGGAAACGAGTTGATTGGGGTAGTCAAAAAAATGGTTTTCTCAACTAATAATGTGTCTAATAAATTCTGTCAATTTTTAGTTGATTGGGACGATCATTTTTTAGGTTATGGTTTTTTAGGTAGGTAACGAGTTGATTAGGGTTGCCGAAAAAATGGTTTTCTCAACCAATAATGTGTTTAATGAGTTCTGTCAATCTTCAGTTGGTTGGGACGATCATTTTTTAGGTTATGGTTTTTTAGGTAGGAAACGAGTTGATTAGGGTAGTCGAAAAAATGGTTTTCTCAACCAATAATGTGTTCAATGAGTTCTGTCAATCTTTAGTTGGTTGGGACGATTATTTTTTAGGTTATGGTTTTTTAGGTAGGTGACGAGTTGATTAGGGTAGTCGAAAAAATGGTTTTCTCAACCAATAATGTGTTCAATGAGTTCTGTCAATCTTTAATTGGTTGGGACGATTATTTTTTAGGTTATGGTTTTTTAGGTAGGAAACAAATTGATTAGGGAAGCCGATTTTTTTTTCTCTGCCAATAATGTGTGTAATGCGTTTTGTCAATCTTGAGTTGGTTAGGACGATCATTTTTTGGGGTTACCTCAACTGTCTGCTTGGTTAAGGCAATAATTTTTATGGTTGTGACGACTAACCACAATTGCTAACCAGCTGATAAATAATTGGTCGTTCTAACCAACTTTGAACTCACGCATTGAAAGAAATCACGGTTGAAAATAACATGATGGCATATGCGATCCTGGAATAAATTATGGTGGCCCGGGACACCTTATTTTAACCCCAACTCAAAAATTTAGTAACCAATTCTATAAGAACAACAAAGTTGGCTAAAGGAGTGGTTCGTGAGTATTTGGTCAGATGATATATTTTTTTAGTAGTTTTCTGTGGTTTTCGTTGGAGTAACCTAAGTTGTAGAGGTTTTTCAAGCGACTTAACTATGTTCAATCTTCTTCTTCAAACTAATAATCGGAGTTAGCTACGGTTGGATGGGGAAGTCATTGGTTAGGACAACTCGTCTCAGCTTAAGGCCAGCTAAAGCTGTAGCAACAAATTCAAAGTCTTGTGACACTTTCTCATGTCCATGAACGAGTAAAGTAACCCCGTAGAGCTTGATTGAGTATTCGAACCTCGAACGATAATAAACTGGCTTAGTTTATAGTTGTAAAGATGCAGAATGGGAACTTATTTACGGATTCAGTGTCGAAACTTTGAGTATAAGCCTGCACCACTTTGGGGTTGATAAACAAACAAAATTTGTTCGCGCAGGGGTGAATTCAATACTCTAACTCTTCCTTTTATATCACTCGTTCTGATGATTCCGGACAAGCGCAAGATTATCTACAATCTTGCGCCTTGAATGAACGTTTCTAATTGCCTCTATTCCGATATTTCAACGTTGAACGGTGACCAAATTTCTTCGCCTCCGCGAAAGATTCAATGCACTTTCACATGAGTGATTATATGAGTGGTTTCGCGATTAAGGTCCTATCGATAAATAGATCTGGGAAGCCGATTGTTATTACATTGAATAATTTATTATTCGATCAGCAGTTGATCGCGCCTCGTGTCCCCGAGGACAAAGTTGTCCCAAAGGAGCCAATAAACATTATTTATCTCTCTATCCAAGCTTGAGGGCAGTTCTTGGACACCGTGATGTCGTATCCATCGAGCCGTGGTAACTCCAAGCGCAAAACCACGGAATATCGAACTGTATATGCCGCATTCCATACTAAGTCGACCCGAGTGTGACCCTCGACCTCGCTGATTTCGTTTACGACTTTTTATATGATTCTTTCAACTCAAAATAGCATTCAGAATTTTTTTCAGATTTCTAAAACCAAATTTGAGTACGTTATGATTTTTTGAGCATTTTTTTGAAAACCTAATTTAAAAATCTAAAAAAAATTCTCAAAAATCCATTGTCAAAAATGAAAATTTGTTACCCAAAATTCATGACGTCCAGGATTTCCCTTCCACCTCGATTTTAGGTTTTTATAAAGAAAACGAACGAATAGATGCAGAAATTGATATACCGTGAAAAGTGGCTTGAATATTTTTATCGTTAACCAACTATTTTTGAATTTTTTTTTACTTTTTTCAAAATATAGTTAGTTAATTTCTGCACCTTTTTTTTACGTTTTCTTCATAAAAACCTAAAATTGAGGTGGAAGTGAAAGCCTGGACATAATGAATTGTGGGTCAAAAATTTTCATTTTTGACACCGGATTTTTGAGAATTTTTTCAGATTTTTAAACTACAGCCCTCGAGGTTTTCGAAGAAAATGTTCAAAAAATCACAACGTACTCAAATTTGGTTTTAAAAATGTGAAAAAAATTCTTAATGCTATTTTGAGTTGGAAGAATCATATAAAAAATCGTAAACGAAATCAGCGAGGTCGAGGGTCACACTCAGGTTGACTTAGTATGGAATGCCCCATATGTATGCGGGGGACAGAACAAGATTGTCGAATCGGGGCGAGATATACGAGACTGGCATGTACGACGACACACTCGAGGCTAATTGGCAATAGCGCGTACCCACTTTTCGCCCTTTTCGATATTCTTCAACGTGTCTCCGCGGTATTTTTTAACCATCTGGCAGCTCGGGAGTTACTAACTCGGGGAAGCCTATATTTTATAATTTCCTAATCTCATATACCTCGTTGACACTCGGAATGTTTTCTCTATATATACCTTCACTGTTTGTTGCTCGTTCATTTCACATGACGTAAAAACCTGCTGCAACCATTTTTTTTATTTAAGGGTTGTATTTAGTCTGGCGAAAAAAAAGCAAATTGCCCCATTTTTTATTCAGGGTAATGATTTATTGCTACAAAAGTTTGGTATTTTAGAGATTATAGTATCTGCAGAACCCTGATTAGTTTTTTTTTGCATGAAGATTCATAATTGTGACGGAGTTACAGCTGATATCCGGAAAGCATCTTTCAAAAAGATCTTTCCTCGAGGAACTTTATAGAAATTCGGCATTTTCTTGTTGTAAGATCGTTTGAGATTTATTAAAACAATTTATTCTGCTCTCTCAACACCATATTTCCGAATTAAAACTCGAATAGAAACCCGGAGCCTTCTTTGGGGGTTGTTTTGTTTCTTTCCCCCCCTCGCTCGTTTTTCTCTCGATCCTTCGGGATCGAGAGACACATCCTCGAGAAGCATCCTGGCAATATAGTGGACATTCCAGATGCACGTATCTCGCCGAAGAGGCCGATCGCAAGGCTGCAAATGCTCTGTGCCCCAAAGGCAAGTGGGCTCTCATCTCGATGAGGGCTCATCGTTTTTCTTTTCGTTTCTCTCTGTCTATGTCCGTGAAAGATCGAAGAGAGCCCGGTCTCGCTATTACACGCAAAAGGCAAACACGAGGCTGATTTATCTGCAGTCTTTTCTCAAACGCTCTTTACTCATGCTATATATAGATATGTCCATCCGCGAGTAATTTATCGCGACTTAATTGCATTTAATTCAAGCGACTCAACTGTAAATCACGGAAAATCGAGCCAGCCAAGAACTGTGTTTTGTCTCTCTCGCCAAGAGAATTGCGCGGGTTAGGCACGCCCGCTGTCGATGCCGTATGTAATTATATCTATCAACGCTGCTGTTTTATTGTACACAGGATGTACGATTCGACGACAGGGTGAAGAATAAATAAAAGTCGAGAAGGAAACCCCGTAAAAATACGAATGCAATTCTTACCGTTCTCACCCTCGGGCCAAGGGGTTGCACAGGATGTAGAGGGGGTTTCATCTTGGATTAAACGTCTTTTAAGCTGTCGAGTTGATCGATAAAGATATTACAGAAAACTATTGAATAACAACTTTATTATGGTTTATAGGCAATTGATTAAAACGTGCTCTAAATTCTTTTTAAAAAAAATTATGAAAAAGTTAACAAAAGCCTAATGAGATGCCTCAGAGATGCTAGTGAACGTATTCGCAAAAATTAATTTGTTAATTAATTTATTAGCAAAATTAATATTGTTTATTAAACTATTCTCTGATAATAAAATCGAACTTCATTATAATTTTATTATGCCCATTAATTTTAAAAACTATAATTATATTAATTACAATATACTGAATGAACAATATTAAATTACACCCAATTGTAATAATAATTTTACTAATCGTATCGAGAATTATTATTACAAAATAAATAGATTTGATTTTGAAATCTGGAATACCATTTATTTCATTTTCAATTGTAATTGGAGGACTAATCATTTATATAAATAATCATTTATATAATTATATATGTGGCGTTCCACGCCAAATCGGAATAGCTTTTGCATCTCAGATTTTTTTGAATTTTTTTTATGTTTTACTATTCGTTGGAAGAGGTCTCCATGATTTTTTTTTAAACGTTCATAACTTTGCAGAAAAAAAATATATCCCATTATTTACTCAGGCTTAAAAGTTGTGGAATGATTGACAGTTTTTGACAAAAAAAATTTAAGAAAATCGATCAGTACGTTTTCGTTGTAAACCAGCAATTAATATTTAACACTTGAAAATCTTATAGTACGGTGCGAATTTTTTTTCGATATTTTTAATCAAAAGTATGTTTAAAAACAAAAAATTTTGAAGAAAGAAACGTCCCATTTGGCCCATTTTTCGCAAAGTTATGGACGTTTAACCAAAAAAGTAGAGTAATTTTTGAAAAATCGATATCTTAAAAACGGTTCGACAAGAAAAAATTGAAAACAATCATGGAAGCCTCTTTTAACCAATGCTAAAACAGAAAAAAAATTTAAATAAATCCAAGATGCAAAAGCTAAATAGTGTCCGATTTGGCGTGGAACGCCCTACATATATCCATGAAATCATATAAAAATATCAAAATATTTTCGTTTTCTCACCAGCAAATCTTTGAAATTTTGTGACCTACTTTGTTCTCGTTTCCCAATCTTCCCAATCGCAGCGCTTATTAAATTTGCATATTTGCAATTTCTCGCGCGACGATCACTTCGTTTGTGTATCTGCCCTCGATCATCATAGTAATACTGTCCCCGTATGTCAAAACTTTTGCCTCAGTTGAAGAAAAAAAAGGACCACCCAAAAGTTCCGGAGGGTCCGAGAAACCTTTCGTCGCGGTCGATGAAAAAAGAGCTTATGACTCGAGTATCAAAGATGGACATCATGGACAGGACGAAATATCAAATTTTATCACTCGATGGATTAGTCCATCGTTTGTGTTTTTTTTTTCGATTTTTTTTGACAACCGCTTAAATTGCTAATTTATCACAAATGGCGCGTGTTATTAAGCGTCGCCACGAGCGGGGACGTGAAATGGAAGTGTCGATTTGACCTCGTGATAAATCTGCAAGCGGCCAAAGCGAAAGACCAGAAATACACCTCTAGATGCCTTCGTGACCGCTCGAGCGAATTTCTCTCGCGTGTATCCTGCATTTGAAGAGAAGTTAAAAAAAATAAACAAATCATACGACGCAGAGTCTGTCGATCCGTGTCCGAACATTGGCAATGTATACAGGCTCTCGCCAATATTACCAGCGAATTATTGCCTCCGAGTTCTCTGGCGAAGTATTCGACACCCGCGCACTCCTTCCTCGTCGATACATATCCTGGCGCCCATTCAATATGGGGTATTCCATATCATTCGAATTTAATTCGTAATTGCTTCTAAGATTCTCCTGAGACTAATGAGGGGTCCCGAATTTTTCTGACATTTTTTCCTACGACTTTATTGGACTTAAGGATGTTGAGTTCCAAATCGCGAATGATGAGAAAATTCTGAAAATTTGGTATGTTTTTGGATGAATCATTTAAGAGGTCGTGTAAAAATTTCACGACGATTAGGAAGCTCGTTATCGAACAATTAACATTGAGAAATTCAATTTAATTAAATGTAGACTTATGGAAACTGATTTAACTTTGCGATAAGTTTTTTTTTAACCTCTCAATTTTTTTATATCTACACTATATTGAAAGCAACGGAAACAAAATGAAGTTTATTGATAAATATTTTTTTTATTTGTTCAAAAAATTGTTCTTAACAAAATGTTAATATTTTAATAACGAGCTTTCTAATCGTCGTGAAATTTTTACACGACCTCTTAAATACTTCATACAAAAACATACCAAATTTTCAGCATTTTCTGATCATTTTTTATTTTTACCCTTAAGGAGGTTGAAGTAATGATGATAGAATTCTGAAAATTTAATATGTTTGTACATGAAGTATTCAGGAGGTCGTGTAAATTTTCACGACGATTAAGAACCTATTTATTGAACAATTAACATTTAAAAATTTCATAATTTTCATAATTTAAAAATAGGGACTCAACAACCTTAAGGTAGTCCAGTGTGACGACCGAAATTTCGACGTTTTTTCATTATTTTTTTAAATAACAAAATAAAATGCGATCGTTTCGAAATTTCTACACGTTATTTGTATCTTGAAGAGTACAAAAAAAATTTGTTTACTCAATTTTACATGAATTTGTTTATGATTTTGTACGTCAAAGTGGAGTGCTCGAAAAAAAGGTGACTTCTTTCGGGGAAGCACACAGCTTTCCGTAGTCACCTGAAATCGAAAATCCAAAGAGATTATTTTTTCAGGCTTAAATCTAGTGCTCTAACCTGTAATATGCATATTTTAAGAAAAAAAACGACATGGCGGACTTGTGAACAAAAAGGTCTTTGGAATCGAATTTTTTAAAAAATGAATTGCTTAAAAAATTCATATATGATTAAAAAATTAGATGTTTTAAAGGTTAGGTATTTAGCTATGTGTGTCTCAAATAACGGGTAAAATTTTTAGCGAAATCGATTGAAAAGTTTTTAGTCAGAGCTTTCCGAAATTTCGAAAACGTAGTTTCGAGAAAACCGAGTTAAAAGTTTTGACACCAGATTTTGTATAAAAAAATTATACATAAATTAATCAGCTATGCCTGGTGCATAGAGCAATCCTTCCATTTCCTCAAAGTTATCTCAAAGCTTTCTTCATTTCTTCGATAGATTTACAGTTTCTGGTGATTGCCAAATCTCAGTTATTTTTAACATTAACTTATTAGTTAATTGTTCTCTTCTTTTGGCTATAACTTTAAACTTATTTTAAATTCCGGTCTGAAACTTTTACAGTATATTTTTAAGATGTTTATCTTGCGAAATTGTATTATAAAAAAAATCGATTCGCTTATCCCGTCACAGCGGGCCACCTTAATATAAAATCTGAACGAACGAGAAACTGCAAGTAGAGAAATCAGAAAAAAAGCGCAGATGAATTCTCATTTTTAAAAACCACAAGTAGATCTTTTGCAGCATGAGTCATGGCTTACGCTTTGCAATTTATTGTCTAACATTTTGGGTAATTTGGAGATTTTTTCCGATTTTTAGATTCGAGCGTTTTTTCGAAAAAAAAATGTCTAATCCGAGGTAAATAATGAAATTCAAGAGGGTCAGACGCGGCTTGAGTTAAGCACGAGTTGACCCATATATTGGTACATGTACCAGTTCGCAGCCAGCGGGTTGAGAATGTTTCGATTTTATTTTTCCCATTTTTAATATTTTTGTTTTTCTTTTTTGGTCTTTTTTTATACATCGTTGCGAGGGTCCAGGTTATACAGCAAGCATCGGTACTCGCGCGCGCGCTAACTGCCCACCGCCTTGGGCACCCACCGGTCATTCGATATTCGTTCCAAGAGAGAAAGAGAGAAGGAGCAGGATCCCAACGAGAGGTGCTCTCCTCGAGACTTCATCTCGAAGGATCGACGAGTTGACCGATGATCCTAAAAGGAAGCCAACCTAAAATGAGAAAACGATTGTTTTTTGACATTTAAAAGAAATATTTGCATGAATTCCATTAACGTTACAGTCATGGAGAAACTTGGCGTCGAGACGCTGCCGCGTCTCTTGATAGGCGATGGATGATATTAACAATTGCAATGGTCTAGGATCGAAGTGACAGCATTGATGGACTGAATAGTCATTTTTCATTAATTAAATTGTACCCATTGGACTGATAAATTTAGTGACAACTATGTTTTGTCATATGGAAAACGCCGATCGTTTATACTTTTTTATCGATACTTCGATTGCATAAATAATGCTAAAATTATTTGTTTCAGTTTTGAAATTAATATTTGATGGTCAAATTGATGGACTCTCCAATGATTGTTCCTCACATTTCTGATGAAATTATTTTACCAATTATTTCTATTGAATCTATTGGATATGAATAATATCAATATCATTAATTTTGGAATACTGAATTTACCTCAGTTATAATGCAAAATAATTAAATTCATAATTAATTCCCATCCGTTATTATAGAAAATGATAATTCAATTGATACTTTTAAAAAACAAATTTAGGTACTTTATTAATCCAGCTGATGTATTCCACTCATGAGTAATCCTATCATTAGGAATTAAAATTGATTTGGTACCAGTAATAATCGAAGTAGTAGTAATAATTGATTCAGTACCAGTAGTAATTGAAATCAATTATAAGTGATGTAACCCTATGATTAATTCCACAAATTTTCGAGCATTTATCAAAAAATAATCCTTGCTGATAAATTATTGTGCGAGTTTGATGAATTTCTCTTGGAACTGAATCAATTTTAATTGCTAATGATGGGATTACTCATGAGTGGAATACATCAGCTGAGTTAATAAGTATCTAAATTTGTTTTTTTTTAAGTATAAATTGGATTATCATTATCTATAATAATAGATCGGAATTCATTATTAATTTTATTATTTTGAATTATAACTGAGTCAAATTCGATAATCCAAAAATTAAGAATATTGATATCTTAAATATTATTGATATCCGATAGATTTTATGAAAATAATTGGTAAAATAATTTCATCAGTATTGTGAGGAACAATGATTGGAGCGTTCATCAATTTGACCATCAATTATTTATTAAAAATCTAAAATCAATTAAATAGTTTCAACGTTATTTATCCAATCGATTTATCGATCTAAGAAAAATATAAACGATCGGAGTTTTTCATATGAAGAAAAAATTATTATCACTAAATTACATGTTGATGTAGAAACGTGCAGAAATGGAGAATTAACTAATTTTTATTAATATTCTATCTTTATGGTTGCGTTTCATATCACGTAATTGCCAAAAAAAAATTCAATCTCGATGAATTTTCGTCGTCGAACATGACATTTATGTTTGAATCGATTAAATCCACCCTCGTTACATTTTAAATATGCGCAAGTTGATCATCTGTGACGTTGCAGTTATGGAGTATCGCATGCAACGATAATTACGCGTGTCTGGTAATCTAGGTCCACGTATAATAGGGGAGGGTGGGGCACGACGGTCCCCCTGAAAAATTAAGTAAAAGAGAATCCTTGGTTTTTTGACAAATTATCACAAATTTAATGTATTGACAAATTTTTAGGCCGATACCTGGGGCATAATGGACCACCCTGAAAAATCAGGTCAGAAAATGTTTGATTTTCAAATCATGATGAATTCGACGTATTCATCCATATTAAGGCCGATGCACTATAACAAGAGTAAAATGGACCATCAAAATGAAAAACATTTTTGACGTTGAAAATAATTTTCTAAGATTAGAAACAAAATTTCATCATTTTTTAGAGGGTGGCCGATCTGCCTCAGAATTTTTTTTTTAAGTTTTGCCAAAATTTCGGTGAGTTCGAGAGAAGAACAAAAGATATTCAAGATAGAACAAAAGTAAAATGGTGGTTGAAGGCCACCTAAAGTTTTCACCAGCTTAGGGGGGCCATCGTGCCCCACCCTCCCCTTCATGCATTGAAAATTTGCATACGTAGATCTCCGTAACGAAGTATATTACTAGAGGGAGAAAAAATAAGTTGCACAAAGTTGAACGAGCTTGAAAGATATAAATCATAATGGTTTATCTGACCGGACTGTGCCGGATAATTCGTGCTGGAACGCTGAAGGCAAACGAACTATTTGCATTTTGATATCTTTATTTTTAAATCCATTTAATTTTTTATTCCTCTATTTTTTCAAACGTTTCATATAGACTATCTTGCAGCTCGCTGCAACTTAAAACCACATCATGCAATTTCTTATTCGCCGTTTATCGTGCGGCGATACGAGACATTGTTTCTTTTCGTCGATATAGATTGTGCGTGTGTTTCGATTATCGCTCTCTCGCACTTTCTTTCTCTCGAGATCACGTCCTTTATGCCGCAGACCCGCAGAGTTCGATAATAAAAAGTGCAGGCTGCGAAATAATACGCCAAGAGTCTTTGCACGAGGTTAAAACGAGGGAGGAAAGAAAGAGATGTTAGAGCTGAGAGAAGCACACTGGCTTATCCGATCGGCTTTATCACCGGAAGTCGGTCGGGAGGCGCCCGTTTGCGTTTTGTATCCCCGCAGGCTGCTTTTTCTTTCCCTTCCTTCTTCATCCCTCTCTCTTTGCCCATGCTTCTCTTTTTCGTCTCGAGTTGCAAAGACTCTTTGGCCCGATGGATTGCTTCTGCTCAACGCGCAGAAAACACTACTCGATTCGCTAATGGCAGACAAAAGAACCTGCTGATTCACGCGACTCAGTGCCAAAATGGACGCTGAAGACGCCATTTTGTCTACCAGCCGCCATTTCGCGTACGATCAGTGCTTTCACGGAAAGACGATCTTTTCTTGCAAGTTACCATTATTATCGAGAATTATGGGGCTAGAAATGGATCTTGAGACTCTTGTTTTGTCTGAAAGGATGCTTCGTATTCTTGTGATTTTTTTAAAGACGGCAATATCATCCCTTTTACATAATTAAGGGTTGATTGTTTCTTGCTGCACCCCCAGAAATCGTTTTAGTCGGTTTATTTGAATTTTATATTTGTACTAAGAAGTATTTATTTGAATCAAATAGAATTTATTCGAATCAAATAGAACTCATTTGAATCAACTAGAATTTAATAAAAATAAAAATTAATAAAAATTTAATCAATTAAAAATTCTTTTTTAAATCTGAATAGAGAATTTAATACATTCAAAAAAATGTAATAGATTTAAAAAAATATATCATTTTTCAAGCGAACGCCATGTCAAGTTTTTTGTACAGGAAATGGAGAAGCACATTAATAAGGATATTAATTTTAAAAAGAACTGTTTTTCGCCTTTTTTCCCTCTCTTCAGGTGCACCTATCTTCTATAGGAAATTTTTTTAATACATTTTTACGATTGGATTCATAAAGGGGAAAGCTTGCGCTTCAATTCCCTTCCTTTAAACACTTTGAGCGATTTTTTCCCAAAGTTCCCACACGGAAATTTATATATTTAAAATATATGCAAAATTGCGTACGCAATATATTCAAAATATAATTACCGTATATAAATGAATGTATTAAAAATATATTTTTTATAAATGTGTAATATATTTATTTGGATAGATTTTGCCGCTTTTCGCATATGTACTTTATCTTAAATGTATTTAAAATATATTTTAGATATATATAAAATATATTTTAGATATATGTAAAATGTACGACACATACATACAATATATATTTTATATATATGGTGCATAGATCTGAAATATAGATTAAATATTTGTTACATGTATTCCAAATATAGTTGAAAAGTGGGCTGCATACATCCCGAATATGGGTTGAGTATGCAATACCCGTGTTAGAAATTTCCGAAAAATCGGAAATTCTCTAGGAGAATCAAATACAAAAGTACGAGTTCATGAGAAGCCGGCAAAAGAACTCCTTATATGGCTTCATTTACGCCAGAATTTTGTTAATATTCCGTTCTTACGCCCGCCTTTATAAGCATACTCGTCGCATCCTCCGTATGGGGGTTCAGCGGTTGCCGCTCTGCGACATCTCGCGGCGAGTCTGGAAACTATCGCGACGCTGCCTATACGTTACGAACATGTGGCAGGCGCCCGATCGCTTGTTCTCGCGGGATAAACATTATAATGTAAATAATAATGAAAAGTGTGAATACAATAAACTTAAATAATTAAATAAATAATATGTTAGTTACGTATATAAATAGTATGTATATATGCTACCATATATGTTGCATATATGGTAGCATATATTAAGAATATATGTAGAATATATGAGAGATACATGTGAGTCACACCTATCTCTCATATATGTTGCAAATATATCAGCATTTATTAAGAATATATGTAGAATATATGAGAGATATATGTGAATCACACCTATCTCTCATATATGAAACATATATGTGTGAATTAAAAATATATGTACATATATTCGAAATATATCCACATATATTTTGCGTTTATTAAAAATATATAAATTTCCGTGGGGGTTATCCTGTTTTTTTTTAATGAAAAAAGAGGAAATTCGAAAAATCTCAAATAACACGAAAACAAAGAGGATTCATGAAGAACTTCAAGATAGCAAAAAGTTGCATCTATTTTCGTTGAGTTCAGAGAAATTTTTTCAGACTGTTTCTTCAAAAAATTTGTTTTCTCATTTTTTGGGCCGGAGCTTTAATCATTCAATTACATAACTCGAGAACTATGAGATTATTGATAAAATTTCAGAAAGCAAAAATACTTTATTTTACCATTTTCAACACATTAGAATTTTTTTTAAAAATTTTCCCTTATTTTTTTTCCAGCCTCAACATGAGAAAAACATATTTTGGAAAATAAAATCTGAAAAAATTCCTCTGACCTCAACGAAAACGGATGCAACTTTTTGCTATCCTGAAGATTTTCATGAATCCTCTTCGTTTTCATGTTATACGGGATTTTTTACATTTCCTCTTTTTTCACATAAAACAGAATAACTTTGGAAAGAAAATCGCTCAAAGTTAAAAAAAAAAGGAAATTGTAGCTCAAACTTTCCCGTTCATGAATCCAATCGTAAAAATGTATTAAAAAAATTTCCTCTAGAAGGTGGGTGCACCCGAAGAGAGGGGGAAAAAGGCAAAAAACAGTTGTTTTCTAAATAGACTCCAAATCCAAAAACGAATTGCAAAAATAATTTAAAAGACAGGAAATAAAGCTGAATTCTTCCACTTTAAAATGCCGTTTGTTAAATTAGTTTACGTTGACTTCCGGCGAAATGGCATAAAACGACGTTCTGAACCTTTTTTGAAGTTTTGTCCGGAAACTTTTCGCCGGTAGTGTACATTGACAGTTTTTTTTTTTTACATTATCTCAAAATATATCCCGATGACCGACGAGGAGACGAGTCGAGAGAACAAAGAAATTAAAGGAGGCATAAGCGAAATTTATCGATGACTCGAGTCAAAAATGGCGTCTCGTGCAGAAGCACGTAGATTATACGCCTTTCATCGGATTTCACTTCGTCGTAACTCTGACAAAGTCGTGCGCCGTTTCTTCTTTCTCCTTCATCAAGAAAGCCTTCTCCCCGTGAAACCGCCCCCACTTTTTGGTGTCGCGAAACTTATTTTCGAGGCACCTGCCCTCCAGCTCGTAAACCGGAAGTAGATCAGACAACAGCCAGGAGGATTGAGGTACAGACGAGGAGAACCGATTAGAAGAGAAGGGGCCAGAAAAAAGCGAAACATAAACATGGCGAAATTTCGAAAGAGTTCCATTTACAAATGAGAAAAAAGGGGGATATCGGTCGCTCTTTTGTCGGCGGAAGGAGGACAAACATTCGCGCCAGCGTATTCACGCACATCCCACGAGTATAAATATCCTTACGAATTTCATTAAGACATCTAAATTAATTTGTTTTCGTCTCGTTTGGGGGATCATCAAGAAACCGCGTTCGGAGGGGCGGATTTTTTTCAACGGCAATCGGCGAGAAATCTCTCCTCTTCCTCGTGTCAGATCGCCGCGTGTGATTCGAACGTGAGTATACTCACATGTGTGCATTCGTATGTTGGTATTGCAAGGATATGTATGGACATGTAGACCCGAGAGAAGGAACGAAGAAACAGGCGGCATTGCTTTAATATGCGTGCTTCGAGGATCCCTCCTATTTTTTTTTTTTTTTAATTTTTTTTTTTCACCACACCTTAATAGACTCTTTTATTGCACGCGGTTTCGTCGACAAAGCACTTACGCGCGAGAGACCGCAGGTAGTCGTCGGAGGAGAGCAGAGTCCGCGGGTTCTCTCGAATCTCGCACATTTGCACCCATCGCGCGGGGATACATCGCAGCTTGTATATTTCTCTGTCACTCTCTATATTCCTCTCTTTCTCTCTCTTTGAGAATGTTTCTTCGGTCATCGGGCAAACCTGCCGCCACCGCGACGTGACACGAAAGCGACAACGCTGAAGAGCCGAAGAGGCTGCTCTCGCGCCGTCTCTCTTTGCGATCTCATCGCGAGCACAAATAAAAATTAGTCGAGGATAATTATATAGCCGATTAAGATCGACTGTAAACGTGTTAAACATTCGTTTCGTCATGTACTCTCGACTCTCCGGGACTTCGGTATACAAATTGTTATATATGACTCTGGAACACGACCATAGAATTTTAAACGATTTTCGACAGTCAAATTTTGGGATAATGTTTGATGTAATTATTCAAAACAAATTGAAATTTGCACATCGCTTCCTCACCTTTATCCATAGTTCACATAGCTTTCTTTAACACGCGGTATGGCGATCAAATTTGGCTTCCTCATAAAGGAAGCTTTGTTAACTATTGAAAAATATTAGTAATCAATGTGCAAATTCGGTAATTATTGCGAATCAGG
Organism: Alloplasta piceator; assembly: GCA_946863875.1. Taxonomy (NCBI): domain Eukaryota; kingdom Metazoa; phylum Arthropoda; class Insecta; order Hymenoptera; family Ichneumonidae; genus Alloplasta; species Alloplasta piceator. Next base: position 7,544,965 of record OX333072.1, on the reverse strand, counting down.
GCTCCAGCTGGAATCGCTTGAATTTTTTTTTTTACTGATCAATGTCGACTTGGAGAATATGTAGTTACCAATTTCAAGTGGGGGGAGGGGTAAAAAAAAATTTCTTTCTCTCGACGCTTGAATTTTTTTTTGCTGGTAAATGTCGACTTACAGAATGTGTAATGACCAATTTCAAGTGGAGGGAGGGCAGGAGGGATGGTAAAAAAATGTCTTTCTTTCGACGAATTTTTTTTACTGGTCAATGACGACTTAAAGAATGTGTATATGGGGCATTCCAAGTGAAAACGTGGGGTCATTTCCCTCGGGTCATCAGATCCTTGCATAAATTTTTTTTTCGCATTGTTTTCACTTCAAAAACATCCTAATTTTTTTAAAGATAAATAAAAATAAAACATATATTGGCAAATTTTCATATTTAGCATATTTTCCAAGACATGTTTTATTTTTATTTTATTTTTTTACTCGTGTAAGGGGTATTAGGAATCAATTTTTTTATTTTATTTTAAAAACTGACAAAAAGTTAATTATAAAAAAAAATATGTGGCAGCCGCATCCCACTTTCTAATTATGATAGAAATTACTTATTTTTTACCCAAAATCTGTGGGAAAAATTGCAGAATTTTAAAAATAGTGTTTTTTCAGTTATCCTTTTTTTACACAAAAATGATCGTCGCGCCACCTGAAGGAGTTGCCAGAAAAATCTATTCAAAAATTGAGCTGTTTTTGAACTGGAATCAATGCGAAAAAAAAGTTATGCAAGGATCTGATGACCCGAGGGAAATGACCCCCCGATTCGCAATAACTTTTTTGAAAATTTCAAAAAAACAATTTATTACCCCTCTCCCTGCCCCTCCCCCCACTTGAAATCGGTAATTACACATTCCCTAGATCGATATTGACTAGTAAAAAAAAATTCAAGCGATTTCCAGCTGGAGCCCTGATTCGCAATAATTACCGCAAATTCGATCAATTCTCGCCAAATTTGATCGCGAACAAACCTTGATAGCTATACAAGTATTGTACAAAGTTTCTGTGAAATATATTGAAAATTGTGTAAGTTAGAGTGCTTGCGCTATTTTTCAAAAAATTCAAAATTTCATAAAATTTTAATCCCTCGATTGATTTTTTCCGAATTTAATAGCGAACAACCTTGATAGCTATACAAGTTCTGTACAAAGTTTCAGTGAAATATATTGAAAATTGTGCAAGTTAGAGCGCGTGCGCTATTTTTCAAAAAAATTAAAATTTCATAAAATTTTAATCCCCCGATAGATTTTTGCCAAATTTAATAGCGAACAACCCTCACAGCTATATTACCTCTGTGCAAAGTTTCAGTACAATATCTTAAAAATTGCGCAAGTTAGAGCGTTTAGGCGATTTTTCAAAAAATTCGAAATTTCATAAAATTTTAATCCCTCGATGGATTTTCGCCAAATTCAATACCAAACAACCTTAATAGCTATACTAATTCTGTACAAGGTTTGAGTGCAATATCTTGAAAATTGCAGAGGCTAGAGCGTTTACGCCATTCTGGCAAAAACGAAAAAAGTCGATACAATCTGAACACCCGTTATAATTAAAAAAAAAAAATTCATAACGAAGAACAATTCGTGCTCGACAAGTGTGCCAAATTTTAGCTTGATATCTCGAAGCGTTTTCGAGTTCTTAATCATTTACATCTGAAACTCAGGATACACACACACACACACACACACACACATCCATCCGGACATTTTTTCTAAATATGATTTCTCGATGTTTTAGGACATTTTGAACATATTGGCATAAAAATCGCGAAAATTTTTTTTTCACGAAAACAAAGCTTCCTTTATGAGGAAGCAAAATTATTTAAAAGTATTATTATTATTTTTATTATTCAAAATTATTCAATTATTATTATTAATAATCATTATCCAATAATAATAATAATAATTATTATTATTATTCAAAATTATTTAAGGTACTAGTCTACTGTCGAAGGTCAAAAAAAGCAAATTTTTAAGATTTTTTTTCTTAGCTCCTCTATCAGATATGACTATAAAACTGTTATGACAACATTGTTTCATTCTTCGAAAGTACGAAACAAAAATTTATTTTTCTTTTTTCTATTCTTTGAATAATTTATAGAAGGCGCCAAAGTCGAACATGTCTTTTCCCATGGCCGAGAGTTAATCTCAGGATTGACAAGTCTGAAACAAAAAAATAAAAAAGCATTTTAGAGGAGAAAGTTCCTTACACAACAATCTACTACCGTTAATAAAAAATCGATTAAAAGAAAAATGGTGGATGTTTGAAATAAATTGTGAGAAAATAAGTTTTTATTTTCATTTCAAACATCCGCCATTTTTTTTAAAATCGATTTTTCATCAACGGTGAGGGATTGTTGTGTAAGGAACCTTCCTCTTTGAAATGCTTTTTTATTTTTTTGTTTCAGACTTGCCAATTCTGAGATTAACTGTCGGCTATGGGACAAGACATGAAGACATGTTCGACTTTGGCGCCTTCTATAAATTATTTAAAGAATCAAAATAAATAAATAATTATTATTTTGTACTTTTGAAGGATGAAACAATGTTGTTATAATAGTTTATAGTCATATCTGATCGAGTAGCTAAGAAACAAAATCTTGAAAATTTGCTTTTTTTGGCCTTCTAAGATAGACTTGTACCTTAATTATTCAAAAAATCGTGCGAATTAAATCGCACATGGATTGAACTTTCTTTGCATGTTTGTTCATGGTACTTACCGCTTGAAAAAACCTTAAACCTTAAAATAGAACCTTAAAAATAGCTCCCTGCAAATATTTGCACGATTTTTTTACAATTTTTTTAATTGTGAAATTTCCTTTCAATTCCTTCAATGATTCACTTTAATACCAATTGTCCATGTCACCCAGCGAATTTGTGCAAAAAAATTCAGCTCATCTTGATTTTCTTTCAAAGTTTTTAAATTCTACTAAGCTTTGAATCCTTTTGAAATTTATACCAAATTTCTTAGCAAAATTATGTAAGTGCCTTGATTCGTGCAAAATTCGAAATATTGCCTTGAATTTGGAAGAAATCGATGGACATATTGAAATTTTTTGAAATTTGCTTTTTGTAAAAAAGAAGTACATTCAACTCGGAATTTATTTAATATGCCTTGCGAAATGCAAAAAAACATTATAAAAATTTGAATTGTTTAAAAAATAATATTAGCTTTTAAAGAAAAACATCAGTGCATTCATTACAGTGCTAGTATTAATTTCAAATTAAAGATTTCAGTTTTTACTATCATTTTCTGCATCATTATAATAGTGAAATAAATAAATTCCATAAATTAATGAAATTCCAATAATAATAAATCGACCGTGATTATTTTTTGGTCAATGCTCTGAAATTCGTGGCATAAATCATAGATGTCAGACTTTGACATAATTAAAGAACAAAATGTCGCACCTTAGAAACTTGCACATAGCTTTTACATCTTTTTCCAAACGATTCATTGAAGAAACTTATAACTATAAATCTAGATAAGGAAATAACGTGTAAGTTTCTAAAGTGCAGGTTTTTTAACAAATGCAATACAGTACAGTTCATACAAATTAAATCAAAATTATCAAGATTCATGCAATAAAATATAGGTGTTTCCCAACTAATCATAAATTATATATAATTCATTCCATGATATAGACTGGATATGTTTACCTTAGATTAAATGAGGTCTCAACTTTCTCCGCAATCTTGATTGAAAAATATCGTTAAAAAACTGACATAAGATGGTACGTGGGCACATGATGATTTTTCGCAAAACGCGATAATAAGTTTCGGTATTATCGATGCTAAATAAAGGATGTTTCTCTGCGTTGAAGGATTTATTAGTTACTCGCGGTATCATGCATTTCTCTGGCGACAAAACTCTCGTGAGAATAAATAGCTGACAGGAAAAGATTTGATAGCGTTTTTTCCAAAAGAGAGAGAGAGAGAGAGAGAGAGAGAGAGAGAGAGAGAGAGAGAGAGAGAGAGAGGAAGAGACGACCGTAGAGAAACCAAAGAAAGAGAAAGAACGAGAGTAGTGCAAGCAGTTTGCATTATAGCACACTAAATCAACATATATCGAGGATCTTGTTAGCCGTGTGTGCACACACAACTTTTCGCGATTGCAAGTGTGTATTTTGCTGGAAAAAAGACGGGCACATGTGTGTTTCGTGTTGTAGAAACACGCAGACAAACACACACACACACACACACACATTCATGGACAAGCTTCAAAGAGAGAGCTAAAAGGGTCGATGACGAGAGAGTTCGGAAATGCGCGCGTCCCACGTGGGTGAGTTAGCGTAGAGCCATCCTTCCTCGGCAAGGAGTAATACCGATGCCACGCGGAGGAAGAAGATGAAGAGAAGAAGCGCAGAGGAAGAGCCGCTGCAACTGCAACTCGCGACTTGGTGCGTGGACCAAATCCTACCAATTTACACTAGCGGCGAAAAGTTTCCGGACAAAACTTCAAAAAAGATATATCTAATGTTTTTTAATGCCATTTCGCTGGAAGTCAACGTATACTAATTTAACAAGCGGCATTAAAGGGGAAGAATGCGGCTTCATTTCCTGATTTTTTAATTATTTTTACAATTTGTTTTTAGATTTGGACTCTGTTTTGAAAACAGCTGTTTTTCGCCTTTTTCTCCCTCTCTTCAGGTGCACCCATCTTCTAGAGGAATTTTTTTAAATACATTTTTACGATTGGATTCATAAAGAGGAAAGCTTGAGCTTCAATTTCCTTTTCTTTAAAAACTTTCAGCGATTTTTTTTTCCAAAATTATTCTGCTTTTTGTGAAATAAGAGGAAATTTGAAAAATCCCGTATAACACGAAAACAAAGAGGATTCATGAAAAACTTTAGGATAGCAAAAAGTTGCGTCTGTTTTTTGTGAGTGCAGAGGAAATTTTTCCGATTTTTTTCCGAAAAAAATTCTTTTTCTCATTTTCTGGGTCGGAGCTCGGATCATTCAATGACCATATCACGAGAGCTATGAGATAGATAAAATTTTAAGAGGAAAAAATACTTCATTTTATAATTTTGAACACATTGGAATTTTTTTTCAAATATTTTTCCCTAATTTTTTGTCCAACTTCAACATGAGAAAATAAAATTTTTGAAAAAAAATCTGAAAAAATTTCTTTGCCCTCAATAAAAACAGACACAAGTTTTTGCTATCCTGAAGTTTTTTCATGAATTCTCTTTGGTTCCATGTTATACGAGATTTTTCAAGTTTCCTCTTTTTCACAAAAAACAGAATAACTTTGGAAACAAAAATCGCTTAAAGTTAAAAAAAAAAAAGGAAATTGAAGCTCAAACTTTCCTCCTTATGAATCCGATCGTAAAAATGTATTTGAAAAAATTCTTCTGGAAGATGGATGCACCTGAATAGAGGGAGGAAAAGGCCAAAAAAAGCTGTTTTTAAAAGAGAGTCCAAATCTAAAAACAAATTGTAAAAGTTATTGAAAAATCAAGAAATGAAGCCGAATTCTTCCCCTTTAAAGATGTAGAGTCCCAAATCGCAAATGATGAGAAAATTCTGAAAATTTGGTATGTTTTCGGATATATTGAAAGCAACGGAAACGAAACGAAGTTTATTGATAAATCTTTTTTCTTTTGTTTAAAAAATTGTTCTTAACAAAATGTTAACATTTTAATAACGAGCTCCCTAATCGTCGTGAAATTTTTACACGACCTCTTAAATACTTCATACAAAAACATGCCAAATTTTCAGAATTTACTCATCATTTTTCATTTTAACGCTTAAGAAGGTTGAAGTAATGATGATAGAATTCTGAAAATTTGGTATGTTTTTTCATGAAGTATTCAGGAGGTCGTGTAAAAATTTCGCGACGATTAAGAAGCTATTTACTGAACAATTAACATTTAAAAGTTTTATAGGGACTCAACATCCTTAAAATGCCACTTGTTAAATTACTCTACGTTGACTTCCGGCGAAATGGCATAAACAAACATTCCAGACCTTTTTTGAAGTTTTGTCCGGAAACTTTTCACCGGTAGTGTATAAAGTCTCCGCGTCGCATCGTTCTTCGGGATGTGCACGAAGAGAAGGAGAAAGATGGAGAGGAAGAATAAAGAGAAAAGTTAAGGCTGCAAGAGGAGTAGGAGTAAAAGGTGCTCGCGCTCTCAGGTGTTCCGTTTCTCGTCTTCATGCATATATATATTAGGGCGATTTTTTTTTCGACTTTTTTAAATTTTCATCCCTCCCCACCCAAAATGCTGTTGCATATGTCTAAAAGAAACTACCCTGAAAGTTGCAGCCCTTAATATTAATATTAAGTACTCGCCCTTCGCGTGAAAAGATTTCCCATCTAAAATACACGTAAATAAAAAACTTTTTTCTTCAAATTGCTATAACTCCGCGGCATTTTATGCTATCATATTGTCCTTGGTCGCAATTTACGCAGAATTGAACGATATTCAAAAGTGTCCTGAGCAGCGTAAGTGTAATTTACACTGGTGAGATGGTACGAGTCACTAAAGTTGATTTTGACCTGCACTTCTCGTTTTTTTGCTGTTATTTTTGAAATGATCAGCGTTATCGAAAAATTGCAAAACAAAGTTTTGTTGGAAATTTAATTTCCTACAAAAAAGGTCCTTTAGACCTACTTGAGAAAATTGACATTTCTTGAGATATTGAACCTTAATTTATTTGCGGTATAAAATTTTTACGGTTTATCGAACGAAAAGTTCTTAATTGTTGATATTCCATATCATTTCGCCACTGGTGATATGATATGTGATATGGTGATATGATATAGAATATCAAAAATTGAAACTTTTGGTTGAATAAACCATAACAATTGTATACCAAAACCAAGTTAAGGTCCAATATCTCAAGAAATATCAATTTTCGCAAGTAGGTCTAAAGGACTTTTTCTGTAGGAAATTAAATTTCCAACAAAACTTTCTTTTGCAATTTTTCGATAACGCTGATCATTTCAAAAATAACAGCAAAAAAACGAGAAGTGTGGGTCAAAATCAACTTTAGTGACTCGTACCATCTCACCAGTGTAAATTACACTTATGCTGCTCAGGACACTTTTGAAGAACGTTCAATTCTGCGTAAATTGCGACCAAGGACAATATGATAGCATAAAATGCCGCGGAGTTATAGCAATTTGAAGAAAAAAGTTTTTTATTTACGTGTATTTTAGATGGGAAATCTTTTCACGCGAAGGGCGAGTACTTAATATTAATATTAAGGGCTGCAACTTTCAGGGTAGTTTCTTTCAGACATATGCAACAACATTTTAGGTGGGGAGTGAAAAAAATAAAAAAAGTAAAAAAAAAATCGCCCTAATATATATATATAAATGCACACGCTTTGTAAAACCGCGTGCAACGTTTTCGCGCGATACAGAGAAGCAAGATGAAGAACCCGTTGTGTCCCGCCAAGTCTTTGGCCGAGAGAATCACGCGACACTCCACTAACACCCAAACCTTTTGCTCTCACTCTTTCCGACTCTTTCTCTACCTTTCTCTTTCCCTTTTTCTCACTCTTGGGTCTTCTTCAATTTCTTCGCTTCCTCTTTTTTGCCCCACTGCTGAGGGTGCATCGCCTTCGTCTGCACGCCCACACACGCGCGCCTTGGGAACTCCACTCTGGTTTGAAAATTTTATTTTTTATTCTCAATCTCGATGCATTAGAATAAAACATTGCCTCGTGTCCAGCGGAATGTTCGCGCAATAAAATTAATTGTGCGAGATTGAGGAATTGATGCACGGAAATAAAAGATTGATAATTCAGAGACAATAACAGTGATAATTATTGCAGTATTTGGAAGGATTGTCCAGTAATGTAGGAGAGAATGGAGGAAAAGCTCAGATAAAAGTAATCTGGTGACAGTACACTGAGAAAAAAAAATGTTGGAATCAACTAAATCTGTCATTCAATACGTCCAAACGAATATTTAGTTGGTACAATTCAATATTTTTTTGCCTGAATAATATTTTGGTTGACCGAAGCGCATAAATATTCAAATTATTTTATTGAATATTTATACGCTTCGGTCAACGAAAATATTATTCAGGCAAAAAAATAATGATTTGTACCAACTGAATATTCGTTTGGACGTATTGAATAACAGATTTAATTGATTCCAACATTTTTTTTTCTCAGTGTAGTTTTTACTGTTACTCAAAGTAAGAATTTCTGTCCGGTAAAAATTACTGATGTGCTAATGAAATTAATTCACCAATCACTTGTATTAGATCTATTGGACAATAATATTAAAGATATGAATACTCTGAATTTAAAAATATCGAATTTAATTCATTTATAATATAAAATAATGAATTTAATAATTTCCGGATATTAAATGATCATGATGGAATACATTTTTTTTTTCAAAATTAAATTCCTATACTTATTAATTCACCTGATGTAGTTTGATCATGAGCAGTCCCATCATTAGGAATTGAAATTGATTCAGGACCAGAATTAATTAATCAAACTCCAATAATAATTAATCGATCACGATTATTTTTTGGTCAATGCTCTGAAATTCGTGGCATAAAATTCATGAATCATAGATCACCATCAGTGACTAATTTTTGGAACAGTCAGTCGTTTGCATGATTGAAACGAATGTTCCTTCAAGGAATTTTTTCTAAGAATATTTGATATGAGATGTAAGATATCGATTTTGAAATTTATAATCTCTCAATTGGTTTTCCGCGGTTCTTCCTCGTCCCAATAATCTCCCTCATCGCTGTAAACATATTTTTCAATTGTGATATCAATTTTGTTAGTTCGATCCACAGTTTTCGAATCAAAATTATCGTTTAGTGGTGCATTCTATTTTACCTCGGCCTTGAAAATAAAAAAATTCATTTTTTATTTCATAGATAGAATTTGTCATTATCATGCAATCATTAAAGAATTTAAAACGTGGATCATTTTCCGTTTATAAGATCCATCCAAATTCATTTCTGGAGCCAATTCTTTTCGCAGCAAAACCGCTGATGAACTATATTTGATACTGTTACAATTTTTCCACAAACTTTTTCTTTGCAAAACATTTCCTTTTCGACCACCTTTTTCTCCAGTTTGGGGTTTCCGTTTAATGGAATACTCGAATTTTCTCATCGTTGATAGATTCGGTCTACATTTACATTACGTTTCTTGGGACTCGATAAAAGATTGGAAATGCCAATTGATTTTCGATACTTGCTATAAAATAAATGGACAATGACAATTTATTAAATTAAATTGTAGTCATGTTATGTTTCTTTGTACCGTGATGATTAAAGCAGCCCCATAATCAAATGCGGTATACCTATCAATTATTCAGGATCATGCAGTACATCGACAAATTTTTAGCGACGAGTATTCCAGATCGGCAAAGTCCGGTATCTCGCTTTGCTCGCGCGCGGCGTGATATTATGTGGGAGTCAATATATATATATATATATATATATACAGGCTTTGTGGAGTGCTCGACGTTAACCTCGATATACCCAAGTACGCGGACCTCGAATCGCTTTTACATGGAACCCACAAGAGAGACTGAGAGAATGTGTGTATTACATGAATATGAGGCATTCTCCGTCAATTCCGCCACTTTTTTTCGACCCTCTCAGATCCGTCCCATAACTTGTCACAGTTTAGTCCCACTTGAAAGTAATTTCTACGATTTTTTTCTGATTTTTTAAGCGGTGAATTAAAGAGTTGCATATATTTTTTCGATTCCATATAGCTTAAAACGGAGAGGATGTACAAAAAAAAATATTCCTACAAAAAAATTATGTTTTTCCATCATCTATTGAATGCAATATGTCTCATATTTTTATTCGTGCTGCAAAGACTATTTTCTGCAAAAAAAATGAAAATTAATTTTTTTTGCACGGTCCGACACCTTCAATTCTACTGTCAATTTTATACAATCTCTAATAGTATCAGTGGGACGTACATAAAAATCCACAATACGGCTACTGATTTTTTTCGGGGTTAAAAAAATGTTCTTCACATAACTGTATGCAATTTTTTTGTGAATAAGATTTGTTTAATCCCGAAAAAAATCAGTAGCCGTATTGTGGATTTTTCTGTACGTTCCACTAATACTATTAGAGATTGTATAAAATTGACAGCAGAATTGAAGGTGTCGGACCGTGCGAAAGAAATTATAATTTTCATTTTTTTGCAGAAAATAGTCTTCGCAACACGAATAAAAATATAACATATATTGCATTCAATAGTTGATGGAAAAACATAATTTTTTTGTAGGAATATTTTTTTTTGTACATCCTCTCCGTTTTGAGCTATAGGTTTCGAAAAAATATATGCAACTACTTAATTCACCGCTTCAAAAATCTGAAAAAAATCGCAAAGACTACTTTAAAGTGGGACTAAACCCTGGCAAGTTACGGGACGGATGTGAGAGGGCCGAAAAAAAGTGGCGGAATTGACGGAGAATGCCTCATATATATGAATATACATTGAAATTTTTCCTAGACAAGGCTGCGTCCTTAAATGCCGTACGCACGCGAGTTTGCTACCGATTTTACGACTTCGCGTCATACTTATATTACATTTATGTATATGTATACACATATATAAATATTATGCGTGTATAAATGGGTTTATCTGTTTACTTCATATTTAACTCATTCCCACTTGTTTGGGTTAGTTTTTCTAGCTTCACAGTGTAGGATCTACAATAGAAAAATATCGATTTTGTTCTCGACTCCAGGAATATCTTAATTCCAGTTCCTTTTATCCAAATGGGACATTTTTTATTTTTTAATCATCAAAGCAATATTTCAATTTTTGACGGCACTAGAAAAATTTGGACGGAAAATGTAGAAGGTTTTGACAACCTTTTTAAGGTGGTATTCTGGGCTGGGGACATACATTTTGAGAGTTTTGTAGAGCTTACTAAAAAGAAAAAAAATATATACACTACCGGCGAGAAGTTTCCAGACAAAATTTCAAAAAAGGTCTGGAACGTTTTTTTATGCCATTTCGCCAGAAGTCAACGTAAACTAATTTAACAAACGGCATTTTGAAGGGGAAGAATTTGGCTTCATTTCCGGTTTTTTAAATTATTTTTACAATTTGTTTTTAGATTTGGATTCTATTTTGAAAACAACTGTTCTTCGCCTTTTTCCCTCTCTTCAGGTGCACCTATCTTCTAGAAAACATTTTTTTAAACATTCTTATGATTTGATTCATAAAGGGAAAAGCTTGAGCTTCAATTTCCTTTTTTTTTAACTTTGAGCGATTTTTTCCCCCAAAGTTATTCTATTTTTTATGAAAAAAGAGGAAATTTGAAAAATCCCGTATAACATTAAAACAAAGAGGATTCATGGAAAACTTCAAGATAGCGAAAAGTTGAGTCCGTTTTTGTTGAGTTCAGAGGAATTTATTCAGCATTTTTTTTCAAAAAAACTTTTTTTTTGGGCCGGAGCTCAGATCATCCAATTACCATAACTCGAGAACTATGGGATTATTGATAAAATTTCTGGAGGAAAAAATACTTTATTTTACCATTTTCAACACATTGGAATTTTTTATCAAATTTTTTCCCTAAATTTTTTTTCCAGCCTCAACATAAGAAAGAAATTTAAAAAAAAAAATCTGAAAAAATTCCTCCGAACTCAACGAAAACAGACGCAGTTTTTGCTATTCAGAAGTTTTTCATGAATTCTCTTTGATTTCGTGTTATACGGAATTTTTCAAATTTCCTCTTTTTCACAAAAAACAGAATAGCTTAGAAAAAAAATTGCTCACAGTTTTTAAAAAAAGGTAATTAAAGCTCGAACTTTTTTCTTTATGATGCCAATCGTGAAACACACCGACTCCGTAAATTATTGGAATTGAAAAATTTCCCTTCGAGGATAAATACTTAAAAGTCTAAACTTGAGGAACATGCAAAAAAATTGATATTTACAAAATTCTAGACCAGAAAGTATTCTGGTCTAGAATTTAAGGAAGTACCCTTAAAGCAAACTAGTCAACTTTTGCACATACGGTGATAAAAATCCTTGCGAGATTTTGGTGCATCGTTATAATATTGTGATATCAACCATTTATTGTAGTTATAATTAATATCCCAAAATTGGAATCACTTTATGAAGCTCAAGTATTGGAAATGGAAGAAAATCAACTGATCAAAGTTCTCGCGATGCGGAGATGGAGTCATTGTTACCCAAACGTGTATATTTTGAGAGAAAGGCCCAGAACTCCCGAGGGTAAATCCGCACAAATCATGAAGACGTCAACCATCCGGTCATTATACTTTTGCTCGTGAACTCTGTTGTATCTCGCGGATTTTACCCCTCCAAGGACCGAGCGTGAGGTCGTTAGACTTTGTGACTTAAAAACTGCAGTGATCGGCGTGTTTTTGGCCCGTTGCGTCGATGATGGTGAGAGTATAAAGAGCGATGCTCCTTCGCTGCCGAGAAACCCATCCCATATCCGACTAAAGTAACGCCGTTCGCCGCTGGTATATCACCAGGCACTTGGTATAGAGAAAGCGAGGAAGATACAAGAAGAAAGAGAGAGATTGAGAGAGATTGAGAGAGCAAAAGAGAGAGTCATGGCAATCTCGAGGGCGGACGTAGATCTATCGTTTCCCTCGGTCGGAAATCGCCCCGAGTCCATCGGCCGCACTTTCCGTGGGTTCTTCGGCCGATGACTTCCCGCCCCCTTTTTTCCATTTTGTCGTAGCGGATTAACCGCGTAAAGTGTGCCCTTCTTTTGGCCATTTCAAAAAATTGCTTTATCGAGTCAAGAGCATCTAGTTTAGGGAAAAGTTAACCCAAATGCAGATTCCTTGCGAGCTTTGCCAATGAATTTAAATAATGGGTTTCCTTTTCTTTCATTGATCGATTTCAGTTGAAACCTCTAAGGCTGACCGATAATTTGATACATTTCGAGGCCCTTTTTCAAAGTCATCGTCAAATTTGAAAATCGTTGAAAAATTGGCAATCTTTATAATAATGCTCATCTTGATTTTTGGACTTTAAGCAAAATGGGATGCGCTGGTTTGCTCACAAATTTGTAAACCAAAAATTAGAAAATCAGGAAGTAAAAAAAAGTCGGGTTGAAATTCTTCCATTCACAAGGATGCTATTTCGATGCTATTTCGCCGGAAGTCACCGTAGACTCCATTTCCTGATTTTTGAATTATTTTTACCATTTGTTTTCAGAAATATTCGGCTCCATTTCCTGATTTTTCAATTATTTTTACAATTTGTTTTTAAATTAGGACTCTATTTTAAAAACAGCTGTTTTTTCGCTTTTTCCCCTCTCTTCAGGTGCACCCAGCTTCTAGAAGAATTTTTTGAATACTTTTTGACGATTAGATTCATAAAGAGGAAAGTTTGGGCTTCAATTTCCTTTTTTTTTTTAACTTTGAGTTATTTTTTTTTCCAAAGTTATTCTGTTTTTTGTGAAAAAAGAGGAAATTTAACAAATCCCCTATAACACGAAAACAAAAAGGATTCATGAAAAACTTCAAGATAGCAAAAACTTGCGTCTATTTTTTTTTAGTGCAGAGAAATTTTTTAGATTTTTTTCCCAAATTTTTTTTTTCTTATTTTCTGGGTCGGAGCTCAGATCATTCGATTACCATAACTCGAGAACTGTGGGATTATTGATAAAATTTCGAGAGGGGAAAGTTCTTCTTTTCACCATTTTCAACACATTGGAATTTTTTTTCAAATTTTTTCCCTAATTTTTTTTTCAGCCTCAACATGAGAAAACAAAGTTTTTGAAAAAAAATCTGAAAAAATTCCTCTGAACACAAAAAAAACAGACGCACCTTTTTGCTATCTCCAAGTTATTCATGAATCCTCTTTGTTTTCGTGTTATGAGGGAGTTTTCAAATTTACTCTTTTTTCACAAAAAACAGAATAACTTTGGAAATAAATCGCATAAAGTTGTTTAAAAAAGAAAATTGAAGCTCAAACTTTTTCCTTTATGAATCGAATCGTAAAAATGTGTTTAAAAAAATTCCTCTACAAGATGGGTGCACCTGAAGAGAGGGGGAAAAGGGCGCAAAACAGCTGTTTTCAAAATAGAGTTCTAATCTAAAAACAATTTGTAAAAATAATCAAAAAATCAGGAAATGAAGCCAAATTCTTCCCCTTTAAAATGCCGCTTGTTATATTAGTCTACGTTGACTTTCGGCGAAATTGCACCAAAAAACGTTTTAGACCTTTTTCGAAGTTTTGTCCGGAAACTTACTTTCAAGATGTTTGAAACATGTTTAAACTAAATTCAGTTTGTCCAATATCTTTGATGCACCTTTGAAATGAACCTCAAACGACGAATTGAAAATGCATCAACGTTTTTTCAGATACAAAGAATCAGTTTCATTTCTTCACTAACAGGATCCGTTCAAGGTATGCTTAGATTAAATTTCCATGAAATTAAAGGGAAAAACGCATCCTCCTCAATTTCTGGAATTGAATTTTGGGAGCTTGAAAACTTACTTCGAATGACGAATTATTCCCATTGTTTGTCCTTACACAATGTTTGAGGTTGAATGTACGAAAAATTAGTTTCGTTTCTTTACTAGCGAGATGCAGGGCTCTTTCTCTGGCAGCATCTCGATGATGCCGCGAGAGTTTCCGGCCGGCGTGTTTTGTGCACACTCGTGATCTCGCCTCAGGCCACTTTCATGGGCGTCAGACTGGCCCATATCTTGGGCGCCCACTCGTCTACCGCCAGGCGAACGCATTGTCCTCCGCCAACTTTTGCGCCGGGCCATTAATGCTCTTTCGCACTGCAAATACACACGTATTTACATTATGCACTTTCAATGGTGTACCTCACTCCCCCTTCGTCTCTTCGTCACTCTTGATACATTGGCCTTTTCCCGTTCACCGAGATATCATTTGCCCGGTGGAACCTTCTTCTTCCTGCTTGCTCGTCACGTACCGATATTCCACGCACATCCCATCAGCTAACTTTCGTGTGTAGATCGTCACCTATTTGCGCCACGAGACCAGACGCAATTACGCAAAAGGATACACCCTCGAGGAGAACTCACCGAGGTGTGTGCCCAACTTCTTACGCCTGAGCCTCAGAAATATTTGGCCAACGAAAATCGCACACCGAGAGATTTTTGTTGTTGAAAATGCAAAAATTTGTTTGACTCGACCAAATATTTGTTTGGGGACGTTCAACGAGATCATTTTGGTAAATCGTTGCTTGAATGGGCAAAGTTTGAGTTCAATCAAATAATTATCTTTGTACCAAATAAATTGTGTGATTGAAAATACGAATTGTTTTTTTGTTACAGCAAAATTTATTTAGTTGAAATATATTAGAAATCAACGAAATATTAATGTACATCAACTCAGTAACGTGTAAATTGGACTAAACTGTATCTGGAAATTGACCAAATAGATTCACATCTTCTTATCCTTTATATCTTCATATCCTCATATCTTATGGTTAACCAAATCCATTTGTTGAATTCATTATAGTTTCATTATTTCAAACAAATTACCGACATGGAAATAAAATATATCGGCAAATATTACGGAAAATATATTTTTGGATATATTAAGTATATTTTGTCCGAAAATGTATGTATTACAAATATAATTTTAGGTATATTTTTAATCTATTTAAAAATATTACAATATAAATATAAAAAATGTATTGAAGATATATACTAAATATATCAAACATATATATTGAGTGCATGTTCTATATATTTTAGATACATTTTTAATTGGTGTTTAAATATACACAATATATATGTAAAAAATATATTTAAGATATATAATAAATGCATCAAACATATATATTGAGTGTACTTTTTATGTATTTTCGATATAATTTTAATAGATGTTTACATATACACAATATATGTTTTTACATATATCAAAAAATATATTTTTATGCACAATAATCATATATCTAAAATATATTTAATATATATTTCAAAGCAATATTTTCTGCCGAAAATGTACTTATCACGAATATATTTTTGAGTATATTTCTTATATGGAATATACATATTATATATTTAATATATATCTGATGTATATATTTTAGATACATCTAAAATGTATTTAGAATATATAATGTACACGCCAAATATATTTTAAATATATTTTTACGTATATCGAAAAATATATTTTCCGGTATATTATATTTCCGTGTGGGTAATATTGAATCAACTAAATTTTTTTCAACTAAATGGATTTAGTTGTTTTAACTGAACTTTTTTCTCAGTGCAAAGGGCATGAAACTTTGGTGATGCACTCTCCTCGCGACCCCCTGAATAAAGAGTTCATCGCTTTGCGTGGGTGAACGAGCAGAGGACAGAGAGAATGAGAGGAAACGGAGGGTATATTCGTTCGAAGAATTTGCCGTGGTAAAGCAATACCGGACGATAATAATTCAGACGTTATGTGACTGATATACTATATCGATAAAATTCATAACTCCTAAAATGCATGCCTACGCAATGGCATTCGAAAATTTATTGGACTACCGTGCGCAGATCCATGTTCAGTTGGAATTCCTGAGAAATCCTGATGCATTGAGTCTCTCCAATTGTGCAGGTGAACGTAAAAAATAAGGTGTAGGTATAAGGTAGGGATGTTCGATTCTTTGGAAAGAATCGATTCTCTAATCGATTTTGAATTGAATCAAGAAAATCGATATTCATGAAAAATCGAATCCAAAGAATCGATTTCATAAGAATCGATTTTTAAAAATCGTAAAACAAAATTAATTGCTAATTAAAGCTTTCGTAAGTGCTTATTAAGTTTTTGCTATGAAAAATGATTAAAACGAATTAATTTATTTTTAATACAAAATTATGAATACAAAATGACAAACATGTAGCAGTTTTCAATGTGGCTATAAACGTAGTTTAATAGTTTTACACATTTGCACTTTTCAATATATTCTTTAAAATATTATGAATATATTCAACAAATCAGACTTTTTTTTTATTACATAAGTTTCTATTGTTTTATCACATTCTGTATATTTGTATGTTCGATTATTTTTTTTCGTTGGATCATGTTTTCAATATTTTAACTTTTAGTTTTTGTTACTCTTTTCCTCACGTTTTCATATTTTCACATACTTTTTTTTTTCTTTTTACCTTGACATTGATGTTTCATCGACTTTTGTCGATCTTTATTGAATTGCCAATCTTTGATAAATAATGAATTTAATAAAAAATCGAATTTGCGATTTTTGAGGTTAAGTATCGATTTACCTAAAGATCGAAAAAGAAAGAATCGATTGAAAAGATCGATTTTTTGAACGAAAGAATCGATCTTTTAAAGAATCGAATCGTAATCGAACATCCCTAACTAGGGATTTTCATTAGGCCATTTTAATACTAAAAAGTAATCATTCCCTGGGTCATATTTGCCTTCGTATCGATTGATTATTGATCAACTTTCATTATAGAAAGATCATTTGATGGAGTTTTGCTTTATTCTAGGTCTAACAATATTTTTCAATGGTCCGAATTTTTTGTTTGTTAATTCTTACTTTTTTATTCGTGTAACGTAATTTTTTCACAAAATGGAGGTTTAGATTTTTGTAAAAAATGATGCAATGTGAGAGTAAAAGAAATTAATATCTAGGTCCTAATTTGTGAAGTAAATCACATTCTAAAGTTATGGAAATAGATTATTATGAATAATTTTTGAAATTATTATCAAATTATAAATTTTGATTATTATAAACAATTGATTTTTTTCAATCTTTGATGAAGTCGCAATGTTAAAAGAAATAAAAAATTATCCCTTATGGTTTAGTTAGTTCCATAAAGAATACATTAAAATTCCGACTTATAATTCGAATCAATACATAAACTTGGATAAAAAAAAGTTCCTGTTTTGGCTTATTATTTATAAATTCATTAAAAAAAAAAAACAATTCAAATGATTCAACAAAGTCAATTTTTCAATAAATTGCAACGCTTTATAATATGAAATTATAAAAAACATAATTTTTATTCAATAAATGTATATTTTTTGTTCTTATGATTATCTTCTATATTCTGATAGAATTCCCGTGATACCGCAATCACTTTAAATGCAGGCTCAGTTTCTCAAGTTCCAGATAATCCAAATAATACGGTAGCAATGAATATTAATAAACTAACTCTGATAAACTGTGCTGGTTATATTCACGTAACTCGTATTTGCCCTGAGGAGTTCATGGTCCACTTCAGTGCTTTTTTATTGAAACTTGCGCATAAGAAATCTTTGCATTGAAGAGAACATTTTAGAGGATTTTCATTAGCGTCGGAAATACATATCAAAGCCTGAAAATCAGCCCAAATATCGCATTGTAAAATTGCAATTGCCAAGGGAGGTACTTTCGTTATTATTATTATTATTATTATTATTATTATTATTATTATTATGCAGCATTTTGATTTATTACAATAACGTTCCATTACAATCACTTTGGCTTTTGAATTAAGTAATTGATTTATGGAAAGCAACGACGATCAAGTCGCGGTCATTTAAAAATAAATGATGATACGTGGATACATTTTGTACTTTTTTCGTTTTTCTTGCGAAGATAATTGAATTCAAAGACGATGATCAAACTGTATACGCAAGGAAACCGTTATCGATGCACGTTGCAGATACTCACATACCGCAATTTCTAACCATTGGATCCCCCCTCTGTCGTTTGATCGCGGACTAACGAGCGAATGAATGAGAGTCTGGTTTCTACTCATGAATGATTGATGGCGGAATACACGCCTCGCGATCGTCGTATTCTTTTTACTCGGGAGTTTGCGACCATTTTGCAGAATCTTCGTCACTCGTTTTCAGAGTACGCGATGGATCAATGTGTCACGATCCATAAATTTATCCTGACTGACGATCGTATCGAACGAGTATCGATTCTTTCACGTTGATTTCTATTAAGGAGTTATAGCGAGGAATTTTTATTTTGCTCAAATGATGCATTAGTTATTAAAGAATTATATTCGTAAGCTATTTTGAGGGGACAAGCTAATAAACAATTTTCAGAGGTTATTTTCTCAAATCTGCGTTTTCGAAATTTTAACTACAACTTCTTAGATAGATTATCGGTCGAAGTACAGACGATTTTTACTATTGTAAAATAATTACATTTGTAGTGAACAATTTAAGTAGATCTTTTACCAAAAAAGAAGATAGAAATCGAACTTAATGCCAAATTGTGAATTTAAAAAAATAATTAAAATCTTGGTTACTTCTAAAGAAAACTAATGTAGATTTGAGAGAACATTTTTTGAAAAATTATACATCGCTTTTCTTCTCAGAAAAAAACATTTGTTTAAGTTTTTAGTTAGTATTTAGTATTAAAAAAAAATTCTATTACGCACAGGAATTGAAAAATTTATCACACAAAAGAATTTAAAAAAAAACATTGTTCAAAAGTTGAAAATAATGATACCCATTGTCTTTATTGTGATGGACTTTACTCGAAATCTAAGGAATCATGGATTTAGTGCAAAAATTGTAAGGAATGGTCTCATGATTCCTGTGCAGATTGTCCCGAGGAATATATTTGTAATTATTAGAAAGAGTAATTTATTACATTCTTCATGTAATTTAATGTTTTATTAAAAAAATTATTTTTGTTATGCTTTTAAATAATAATCATGAATCATAATTAATGTTATTAATGATAAATAATAAATAAATTATAATTATAAATTCTAATTAATATTAATAAATAAAAGTTTATTTGTTTAACATGAAAAATACATGTAGATTAATTAAATATTCGTTAAATAATAAATAAGTTCTATAGTTTTCAACTATTCTTTTAACTCAAATTTTTTTTTTCAATTTTTTAGATAATCGATTATTTTGTTTTCTTGTGAAAATTTTTCAATTTTGTTAAAAATAATTTTTTTTTGATGTTCATTTTACTCCGGATATAGTGCATCGGCCTAAAAATGGATGCATACATCAAATTAATCATAATTGGAAGAAAAAAAAATTTCTGACCTAGTTTTTAAGATGAAAATGAGACAATACATGAAATTTATGATAATTTTACAAGATTTATAATTTGACAATTTATTTTTTTCAACAAATTTTTTAGGGAGTCACTGTGCCCCAGGGGGGCATTGTTTCCCACCCTCCCCTCCAGAATAAATTCTCCAAACGGAATTTTGGTTCATTGCTTGGTAATAAAAAAAAATTCCCAAAAACGCTTCGTTTTTCAGTGGGGACTGGGTAGTCCAATCCCTGAACTACTATTTTTAATATTTCAATGAAACTCGCTACGCAAGCGTCGTGTTTCGCCACGTTGGTGGCACGAAAAGCAAATCAATTGCGATGAAGTTTGCGGAATCCGCATCTGGAGACCGCGCCGGCAATCAGACCGCGTTCGATACCGGGCAGCATGCGATATTATAACTATATCGTTGTAAATAAGTGACAAGTCACTCTTTCTCGCTCCTTGGACTCTCGCATTGCAATTATTGTGCCTGTATAATGCTACGAGCGAGCGAGAGAGAGAGAGAGAGAGAGAGAGAGAGAGAGAGAGAGAGAGAGAAAACGAGAGGGAGAAATCAGAGGAACGTTAATAACGAGAACGCGTTGAGAGTTCTACCAGCTTGTACCACGCCCTCGCAAGAATGATACACACCGACTCCCAACTTGCAATCCTGCACTCCTCTCTCTCTATTTTTCACTGCGTTATATTCGCTGAAGGCACATAGTCAGCACTCCTTCTCTCCCTCCCGCCCTTCCTCGCCCTCGGGCTGACTCGTTCGAGAAATATAGAGACTCGGTAACCTCGATGACGATTATTGCGCAATGAGATTGTGTCGTGAGAGCAGAGGAAACGGCTCACGCGATAGTTTTAATGGTCAATAAAAATATGTTTTCCACAAAGAAACGCAAAGATAAAAGAAAATGAAACGCTGATGAAAATCGTCATTTTGTTGATCGGCAAAATGTCCAAAGGACGATGGTTATCGATGCAGATTGGCAAGAAAAAAAAATCATGCCACGTGTACGAGAGAATGCGACACTACTTCTCTAACTGTAACCACTTGGCCTATAATTTGTTTACCGGATCGTGCAGCTGAGTGGCATTAAAACTAGAGTCAACGGGATATTTCAGAGATGGAGAAAATTGAAAAATTATACCGATCATTTTGGTAATGGGTAGCCGTAAATTTGCCAATATCATAATCACATATGTGTCGCGGATCGATGACCCTCGTTCTCTACGAATTCCAGAGCGCTTTGATCATATTTGTTTTTCTCCCGTCCGTGGTTCGCAGCGGCGAGAGTTCACGCTTGATTCAGGCTCGTTTGATATAGATATATATATATATATTATATAGACATGTGTTGTGTACTTGTGTCATGAGAGAAGTATCCAACAATCTCGTGGGCATGTATTGGATCCGATCTAGCCAGACAAGCTGGCAGCGAGAGAAGTCCCGTCGCGCTCTGGGGCGATGTATGATGACGTCACTGGTACCGCTTCGGCGCCCAAGCATCGAAAGAGTTGTTCGACCTGTGCGCGTGTTGGCAGCTGGAGGAGTGAAAGATCGTGATCTTCCACCGATCGTCGACGACATTCGCCGAATGACTCGCAAAATCCCCGCTCGCTCGTTTGAAATACATTTTAAGGGGGACTTGACATTGGTATTTCTGGGACTCGTGACAACAAAAAGTCACTTTTCTTCTGGGATTACGGTACATTTACATCTCTACCGGTTAAAACTCCGAGGTCGAACAACTAAACTTGAAAATAGTTCTAAGGATATGCTTCAACCACTTTATCACTGTACCAAAAACCTCGGGGAACGGCGATCCCGAATGATATCTTCAGAAAGGATCATGTCTTCGGAAGAGAAATCATTTTCCCAAGAGAAAGAACGTTTTCCGGAAGTATTCCCCAGAGATTCCCGCTGGTAGAGATGTCATTTACGAAAGTTGCTCCCTAATTCACTTGTTTTTTGGTAGAATTATTCTGAGGCTCGTTGATCGGTAGAGTTATTCCTAGAGTCTCGTTTTCCGGAACAGATGGCTTTTTTTGAATATTGAGCAGAGATTTCGTTTGGTGACATCCTTAGAATAATCGAGATCTATCGGTACAGTTATTCGACCGTCGAGTTGCCACCGGTAGAGATGTAATATGCACACGAGATGGTCGATATTCTCGCCACCACGTCTTTTTGGCGTGAAATCGCACATGTCCTTTTCGTTCTTCAGAGCCGTGTACCAGCTTGAAAAGAGACTTCGTAGGTGGAATATGGGAATGATCCGGTAACTCCTTTTGCTTCACGCAAACTTGAGCATGATGCAAATTTAATTGAGAACCTTGCACCGAGCGCACAACGATCTATTGAGCCGCTTGCTAGCAGAGATTGAGACGTTGTAATGACCGGTAATAAGTAATCCAACGTTACGAGGGGCACGCGTTGGTCTGGTTGTGGCGGAGCGATATAAGACCTGTATATCCTCTGCATCGCGTAGCAATGCATATGAGAATACGTCCAAGGACTGCTCGTATCTAAAAAGACGCAAACCTAGCGACTTGTTGATTGAAGAACTGCAATTTCAAGCCCTTACACTCCTGATCGGCCGATCTACGACTGTCTTCATGCGGTGAACCTTTATTATTGGATGAAACAGTAAAATCTCGATGACGACGAAAATCACAGGACGTCGACTAGAGTAACGCGATATTTCAATAGCCCGAGGGACCATTCCGATCGCCTCTTTAAAATTAGAGCTGATCTAAGCAACTGGGGATCACGTATAGAGCTTCTCGTGTGTACCTCGAGGGTCTCCGATTCTATATACGCGATCGTTTCTTGCCTACGCTTACACGTGTTCATGATACACGCACACCTCTGCCATTTTCTCGCTCCCGCAACATCGTGAATCTTCCAATGTAATCAGTTTCGTACCATCGACGTTTTTACCATAATCCAAGAACGGCTATACAGCTTTTCGCATACCACGTTTGTATATATATATATATATATAAACGTATATAAGTCTATGATGATTCACGTTGAATCCGAAACCACATCGTCGGACATTAGAGGGCTTCTGGCGACGACATTAAACGCATGGAGAACATTTTCTCGAAATACACACACGTGGATTCATATGTGTTACAATATACTCCTCGTAAACACCAGTCCAAGCCAGCATTCATACCTGAGTCACGCCGCAAAACGAGGACCATGAAACCATACTCTACTTCCCTTGTGTCGAAAATTTCTCCGATCTAATGCTAATTTTAGCATCGTATCACCGTATTCTATGATTCGACGTGGATTGCCCAATGAGGTATGGTGGAAGACACCTCCAACTTTTTGTTCGTTTTTGTGGTTAACTTTTTATGATACACCGAGTAAATGAAATGATTCATTGTACTTTACAGCAGTTTATGCTAGGTGACTGTATTAAGCTTGACCAAAAATATGGGAAACACAACTATTTAAATGATAACTTCATGCAAAGGAATATCCGGTAATTACTATTTCAGTTGAAGTCATCATTTTTATAGTTGTGGTAACTATGGTTATGATAAACCTAAGGTCTTTTAAGGTATTTTAATTTAGGCTGATATGGTATATTTGTCATTATAGTATGGCTAACTATAATTACTTTCAGTGCAAGAAAATGTAATTCCTATCTACAAATAGCTACAGATCAGATTGAAGATTGAAGATTCAAGATTCAATATTGAAACTCTGTAAAAACCAGTAATAGTTAACCTAATTACCTAACGATGAAAATGTTGTAGCAATGACTTTACAGCGAAACAACTTAGTTATAGCTAATAGATTGCGGTTTTTTTATGCGGTGCATAAAGAATGTCTTCAATGCCTTCAATGTCTGCAAATGTCTGCAATGTCTTCGATGTGTCGTCTTCACAATCAAATTACTTTACTTCTTAAACCATGAATATTATTATGAATGTTTCATGCTGCAAAATGCACTCTCCTTACGTCAGCAAACAAGATTTCGATTTTGTGTATATCCAAAAAGTATATCGATAGTTTTCAAACAGGTCTCGCAATAAAGGTCTCCATTAGTTGGAATGTGAGTCGCAAAACGTACAAACGGGCGGAGGGGTGGAAATTGGATCGGATCTCTCGGATTCATCGTTGATGATCCAGGTCACCCCTGTCAGTCACTTCTTCATCTAACTTGAGAGAAATTATCAAATAGCAGTTATCTTTATCGTCGTTGTCATTGTCAGTGCAGGTGGTCGTTTGCGTTCAGGAACGTATGAGAAAGTATCCTCTCCTTTTTTTTTCTCAATGTCTCTCACGCGAAGCACAAGCGACTCACGATCGCGTCATCGCCGGTATAAACCATTGCTGCATTCGCTCTCCAGCACGAAGAGAGACTCTCACAGCGTATTTTCGCAGTGTAGCCATGAAAAGGGCTCAATTTACATGCGCGAAAAACTCGTATGCAGCTATTCTGCATTTTTAACATTCTGGGTTAGAATTGCCACGAAGATTGTCTCAGGTTGGTAGTTTTTCTTTCGGTATCGGATTACAATGAAAACATAACTGGCAGTGCGACTCTTTAGCACCTGCAATCGTTTCCTCGGCTCATCTCTCGCAGCTTTTTTACTCTGCATACGCCCTCGCTCGTCTCGTATCTCTCGCCTCGACGGATCATTTTTATCACGTATCCGAGCATCGCGGCGTCTCTCGCACGATGATATTTCTTGCGTTTTCTCTTCGGCTCTCTCATATTCTCCTCTTCTATGTCTCCGGTATCTATCCATGAACACTACACCAAAGTGTCATCCACGATGCTCGAGGATCAAACATTTCAAGCTCACATTTAGCATGATCCTACGATTAATTGAGAAGAGATATACTGTAACGAGCCACGTTGGATTAATAAACGAAAAAAATACAGAATCATGCGGTGGATTGTATCAATTGTAAAGTGATGATTCTTGATTCGCATGAAAAAAGCTTGGGACAGCCGTCTATATTTGATCGATATAAGCAGAAGAACAAATATGTCTAGAAAAAGTAGTTTGAATCGTCAAAACGTCTCGCCTTCGTCGATTAACTTTTTAGGCTTGACATAATGTTCCTCGTTTAGATCAATAAGCTAATGACAAGCTAATGGTCACGCCAAGATTTCTCTCATGAAAATATTCCCAAAATATGCAAACAAATTCTGCCAATAAGAAATGGGATATTTTTTCTTACATCTTTGGTGGGATATTATTGAGGGAAGTGTTGGTCAATTAATTTTTTCGAGCGGGTTGTACTTCCTTGAGGGATATTATTCGGTGTAGCCCCAGGAAATTTTCGTTCGGATAAGACACATGTGAAAGTCAATCCTGCGTGCGATGTAGGAAGAGGATTTTTTTTGTCCTCGTTGGATTTGCATACGGCATTGTCATTGTGTGTCCAAGTCGAAGACGGTAAAAGGATACGTGAGATGACGGTCAGAAGAGGCTCTGCTTAGCGAAGACCATCAAGCGGAATGAGATTCGATGACAAGCGAACTCAGCGAATTACCCATCACTTTGCGGTGCGTCCGGTCTTTCAGAGTGTCGAGACAGACACGAGCTGGGAGCAAAAGCAAATTCATTTATCCGATGACGAGCTACACGCTGCAAAGAACGAACACGGAAAAAAATGATCAGTGAGAACTGCTGAGATTCCCATTGATTTTTATAGTTTTCCCCATCAACAGCGCCTCCTGGAAGGGCAAACAGTGAAATTTGCATATTTCTTTAATGCAATATACAGATGTCACATATGACACAGTACATGCCCATCGGACGAATTCTTACAGTGTGGAACAGTAAAATGTACACTATGTGAAACGTTATATTTCTGTTGTATCCGGTGAACTTTTTACACATTTCACATTGTAAAAATTATCCAGGGCCCGTGAAAAAATTACAGTGTACATTGTAAAAATTGAAAAGAACGTAGTATATTTGGCGGTACATTTTTTTATTTTTCACTGAAAATACTGCAATTTCTAAAATAAATTATAGTGTAGTGAAACGTTTCGATATTTGGATAAATTCCAATTTATTCGAATATTGCAATAAAGCGTTATTTATTCTCGCTCAGACTCATAGCTACGAGGGCTTGTACTTGACTAATTAATCGTGAGATCAATTAAGGGGGTCGAGTCAGCGTCAAAACGGCGATTTTTAATAATAAATTATAATTTTTGTAGAATACTTACAAATATGATGTTATGTCCACCATTTGAGATACCAAATGAACAATTTTTTGGGACTAGTTAGAACCCTTAAGGTGCACCGGTGTCCTAAAAAGCCTAGTTTTGAGTTTTTCCACTCTGCGCATGATTCAGAATGAACCGCTGGACGGATTTTGTTCTACGGCGTCTCATTTCTTTCGTAACGCTGTTTCCCACGGGATGAACGCGGCACATTTCATTTTTTGCCCTTTATTTCAGAGTTGCAGGCCAGTTTTGAAATTTGTAGCCTAGTTTGAACTTTCCAGGCATTGTCCTGGTCACAATTTTGACTTGAATCAAAATGTGCCGCGTTCATCCCGTGGGAAGAAGCGTTACGAAGGAAATGAGATGTCGTAGAACAAAATCCGTCTAGCAGTTCTTTCTGAATCATGCGCAGAGTGTAAAAACTCAAAACTAGGTTTTTCAGGACACCGGTGCACCTCAAGGGTTTTAACTAGTCCCAAAAAATTGTTCATTTGGTACCTCAAATGGTGGACGATACATCATATTTGTATGGCATTCTACAAAAATTATAAATTATTATTAAAATTCGCCGTTTTGACGCTGACTCGACCCCCTTAATGAAGCGAATTCAGTTTAACCTCGTACCCATAAAGAGCGCGAGCGTCACCGAAATGCAATGGTGTTCTGTTAAGAAAATGTAGTATTCAGTCCATAGGACTGCTCGACCACAGAACGCGGGTGATGTTCCAACAATTGTATGTCAATTGAGGACGCCGATGTTGGTAATACATCGGACCCTATAGGTGCTCGGTGGCTCTCTCGCTGGCGCGAGACGACGCGCCGTCCGACGCTATCTAGCGGATCTCGGGCGAAATGCAGAGATCGTGGCACGCCGCAGGTCGTCCCGTTACAGTGCAACACTGTAAAAATTCAAATTGACGTTGCATATTTTGCGGCGCGCATTTGATTTTTCACTGGGAACACTGCAATTTCTAAGGTTGTGCTTTGAACATTCTACAGAGACCATTGTAAATTTTACAGTTCAAACGCAGTGGATTTCGTCGTTCCCGCTTGTTATTTCTACTTTGTCATTTTTTTGCGGTGAACATTGCATTTTTTACAGTGTAAATCAGCATTTATAATGGTTTGAAAAGTAGAAACTACATTACATCCATTAATTCATAATGGATTCCTAGTAAAAACGCCTGAATTACAGTTTGTACCGTATATTCTGCATTGAATTCCGTAATTTTTTTAAATATTACACATGAATTGTCACTGATCATTTTTTTCCGTGAACAATTGCTGCGAAATGGAAAGGATCGTGCGTGCTTTCTCGCTGTTTCGAGACGCGTGAAACACATCACAGGGATGGAGAAGTTGTAGTGAGTATTTCATCTACCTACGTCACTTTTCTCGTCGCTTTTTCCTCGCCGATGCTCGCGAGAGCCTCTTCGACGAGATGCACATCATCTGACACGTTTACAGTTGAACAAGGAAGAACGAGGAGAGAGGAGGATGCGTTTTTGCAACGTGGGTGGGATTACAATGTTCACCAAAAGCCACCTGATGCACGACTCGAAAGCGTGACGAGACAACGAACACGAGGAAGAGAAGAAGACGCGAGACACGATGGCTCCGTTTCGAATCTCATCATCTTGTGAGAGCTTTCCCGCTTTGGCTATGGCGCGCTTTGGACAAGCCTCGGGACGATCGAGCGCGGTGTCGTTCACTGCTTACTCACCAAACATCTTGAATATTGCTCTTTCTCTTGAGCTTTATATTCAGCACGGATAACTGACATTCCAGTACGTGCACATACGCACACACATAAACTCCAAGAAATTATCGTCAACTCTGACAATATAGTACTCCGAGACCCCTAAATTTTTGTAGCAATTCGAACTAATGGCCGCCCCAACGGAATCCACGGAAAAAGGAACAACACTGATGGATAGTTTAGGATCATATGACATCTAGAGCTGCAAATTCGGTGGTATTTAATATGGAGCCGTCTTAGAAAAATTAGTAGAGTAGCCCATAAATTCTAAACCAGAAATAGTTAAGTATGCTGGTTATTTAGTTACATTCACTTTGAATATGGGTGATTCCGTGTCGAATCGACGAATAGTTGGAATCGACCCGTTTCAATTTTGATGAAATTTTATTAGAAGTTTTCTTTTATCATAAAAAGAAGTTTTAACAAAAGAAAAAAAATAATTTTTTTTTTCGAAAGTTATGCAAAATTCAAAATTTTACTACGTTTTTAAGTTTCTTTTTTTAATATCTCGAGAACTATTATAGTTACGAAAAAATCGTTCTGAGTTTGTTTTACAGAGTTGGGACTACGAAAAAAAAATATTCCGAAAAAAAAATTTGAAAAATGATGAATTTGGTGAATTTTGAATTTTTAAAAATCGTGAAAATCCACGATCAACATTGAATTTTTGGTTCCGTTTTTTTATATGATACCTTATACTGATCTTGAAAGATCCTGAAATTTTCAGAATTGCTTTTTCTTTTTTTCAAAAATATGGATTTTTGAATTTTGGTAAAAAAAATAATTTTTTTACCACAGTTAAGTAGAGTTGAGCAATCATGAAATTTGGAATTTTTACTGCTCAAAATTGCATGATTGCTCAACTTGACTTAACTTGAAGGTAAAAAAAAAATTTTTCACCAGAGTTTAAAAATTCGTATTTTTGAAGAACAAGCATGAAATTCTGAAAATTTTAGGATCTTTCAAGATCAGTACAAGGCATTATATAAAAAAAAATTGAACTATCAATTTAATGTTCATCGTAGATTTTCACTATTTTTTAAAATCCAAAATTCTCCAAATTCATCGATTTTGAAATTTTGTTTTCGGAATTTTTTTTTTTTGTAGCCCCAAGTATACTCTTTAAGATGAACCCAGAATGATTTTTTCGTAATTATAATAGTGTTCAAGATATTTAAAAAATAAACTGGAAAAATTGAAAAAATGGTAAAATTTTGCATCATTTTCTAAAGTTAAAATTTAACTAATTTGTCCTTACGCCCAAAAAGAGCACGAGGGCCACGAAAGTGCAATGGTGATCTCATTCAAATATGTAGTCTTTAGTCCATAGAACTGCGCGACCACAGAGAACGGGTAATGTTCCATCAATTTAAAGTTAATCGAGGACTTTGATGCTGATAATACACTGGTACATATCGGTGCTCGATGGCTGTTTCGCAGGCGCGAGAGCGCGCGCCGATCGTCGCCACCTTACGGATCTCGGACGAAGTGCCGAGATCGTGGTAGTTACTATACGTACTATCGACTAAATATGTTGTGGCCGCATTGAAATATTCAGTCAAATTTATCAAACCATTTGATCGACTTGAAAGCATTTACTATTCTTTTTGACTAGATGAATAGCTCCAATTAAAACTAGATTTTGTTGTTGAGACAAAACACACGGTTAAAACAATTTTATTTACTTCCAGTAATGACTAAATATTCGATTGAATGAGAAAACAAGTTGTTGAATCAATCTCGTTTGAAATCATTTTGATCCAATGTTGTAATTGCGGTGATTGCAGTACACATTCGAAACAACGACACCCGTTTTATTATTTCAACAACGGGGTAATCAAATCAAATATGTGACGATTGATTCAAACGAATTTTCCGTGATCGCAGCTGGGTAGTTGATATTACTAAACCTTTTTTTCGGTTTATATAAGCTTGGCGAGAGAATCAGCGAACGAAAGTCGTCGTGTCTGACGATGAAATCAGTATTTTATTTCAATCGTTCAGGATGATATATTTCACTGAGATCCTTGATCGATCTGAGTGTGTCACCAAAACTGTCAGTTACATCCCACGCCATCTGGTCAATCGATGATAAGAGATACACGAATATCTCATCAGCGATATCAAAAGTCGGAGGCCCAGGTACGTCGAGCCATCCATAGCAATCGATTATAATTCCTATGGGCTCGCAACGTTGGCGATCTGTCCTGTTCTCTTTGACAAGATCGAACGATTCAATCGATGAGAACATCTCGCGGTGTTTAATTAATTCAAGTTAAGAGCTCAGAGATGTCACACGTTTTTAGAACTCAAAATCACGGAATAATAATCGTCGATCTGTCCACTCGTCGAAAGATAAATATTTAGGAAATACGGGCTGAGAAAAATGGATTGATTCTGTCAGAGTCTACTTGACTTTAAATCCGACCAAATTGACTTACGATCAATCCTCGAACTCACGAGATAATTTTTTGTCGTCTTACAAATAAGTAGAATAAATATTAATCGCACTTCCTTCATAATGCAGGAATTCCTCTTCTTTTTATGGAGGAAAAGAGGGTCCTATATGATCCATTTCATTTCTTCAATATTGAGTTTGTGGAAAACTCATTTGAGATCCGAAACATTCATAATACAGTGATCGGCAAAAAAAAATCTATCTACTTTTGTTATCCAATTTTTTCGAAAAACTAATAATTAGCAAAAAAATATTACTAATTTTTTTTTTAATTAGTAATTAGCGGGAACATATTACTAATTTTTCTAATAAATAAGTCATTAGTGACAAAACATTTCTAATTTTTCCAAAAAATTAGTAATTAACGATAAAATATTACTAATTTTTTCCAAGAATAAGTAATTGGCGCGAAAGATATCACTAAATAATCAAAAAAATGTCAATCATGTGTGGAGAAATGTTGTATTAATTATGAAAAAAGTAATAAATAAATAAAAAATTACTTATGCATTTTTTAATAGGTACTGATTAAATGTTCGTATTAATAATAACTTATGTGATATCGTATGACATTCGATACAATGAATACTGATGTGTGAAATATTCAAAAGATCTAGTTATTATAAACAATAAAACAGCTTTTTTAATAGAGTTGTTTGAGCTTATAACCATGACTCAATCACACACAAGTACGTAAATATATACACAATACTTTTCTACATATTACTGTTTTTTTTAAATTAATCAGTAATATCTTCCTTACCAATTACTATATTTAGTAAAAAACTTGGTAATATATCTTCGCTAATTAGTAATTACTAATTTTTTGGAAAAATTAGAAATATTTTGTCAATAATTACTAATTTTTTTGGAAAAATTAGAAATATTTTGTCACTAATTACTATTTTTCTTTGAAAAATTGGAAATATTTTCTTACTATTTACTAATTTTGTAGAAAAATTATTAATACTTTTCCACTAATTACGAATTTTTATAAAAAGTTAGTAATATTTTTTGACTAATTATTAATTTTTCGAAAAAATTATTAATATAATCAATATCGTTGACGAAAAAATCGATAATGCCGATCACTGTCATAATATCAGGAAAAAATTCAATTTTGTAACAAAAATTTACATCTTCCTTCCCGAGTATATTTAAAAAATGAATGAAATTTTCAAATGAAAAAAGTCGATAAAAACATTCATAAACATTGTTTAGGTCCCTTTTCATTTGTTTCAATTATTAATAGTTATAAGTTTTGGCTCTATGCGGATTTGGACATTTGATATTTTTTCAAAAACATAGTGAATCATTTTTTTCAATGTAGACGTGATTTTCAGGGTCAAAACGGGATCGATTAATAACTATCGCTCGAATTTACATCAAAGAAAAAAAAAACGAAGGAGAAAAATCTTTTGCACCTTCTTGTATCGCATATTCGATACGTATGTGTGCCATTTTTCTCTGTATTTTTGTGTATAAACTCACTTTCAGACTCCTCATGGTCTTGCTGCCCACTCTATCTCGCTCTCCTGCAACTATATATGTATAGCCACAAGAATGACGTCACTCCCGTGACTCCGCTCACCCATCCCACATTCCGTTTGCGATCTCCCTCATACGAGGTTTATATCTCCTTTCTCTCTCCCTCTCTCTCGTTCGATAAATCCTATCTTTCCTCTTTCCCTTTCGTTTTCATTCTCTCGACTTTTTTCTTTGCCTCTCCGTCCACCATCGGCAACACGGGTGTGTGATTATCAATATAAAAATGCGAACCGAATTTCGTACGATAAATCTGGGATGATGAGACGTTCCGCGATGGGAATACCAATCAGCCGGTTGGACTAGATGTTTGCTCCCAATCTGCATAAAGATCGACACTAGAGTGAGACGGAGCGGGGAGGAAGGGTCGCGACAGAAAGAGTGAGTGAGAGAAAGAGAGAGAGAGAGAGAGAGGGGACGATCGACGATCGATGAAGCGAAATTATGCCGAAAAATCGTACGCATATTCTCTCTGCTAACTGCCTTTCATCCTTTCATCTCTCTCCGATTTTATAGCTGCACGCAAAGCGTGCCCTTCGTCAAAAAAAAAAAATACACACAAGAATGTATAAAAATCTCGAGAAGATGAGAAGCCAGAGATCGATTCCCGCTCTTCCTGAGTGCTGATAGGAATCGGCCCGAGATTATCATGAGACTTGGCCCTCTCGCGATCTTCTCCCGCGATTCGTTACAATTTATTGCACGATATCGGTATCTCGCGAAAAAACGAAATAAAAATGTCAGTTTCGTTCTTGTTTTGACATTGGATCTTTGTGGTTTTTCGATAAATTTTTAAACCGGCGCAGGGAAATTTCAATACTTTACGATTTTTAATCCATTTCAAAAGAAATGACAAACGAATCCGCCTATTTAAGAGGATTAAAGGGTTATGCATGAGAAAAGTAGTAACAATTCACGGATAACTATAAATTTATAAGGCTTTTTCAGATGTTAAAATCTAGTCTTGGATCAAAGGATTCGGATGAGAAGTGTTCTTTTTATTAATTACAGAATACATTCATAAAGCAATGAAATTTCTCTGGATTTTTTATTTTTTGATGTCAACATTTAGGATTTGATCAAAGGATTTAAATTGGATGTGTTTTTTTTTTCATTAGTGAAAAAAAAGATGAAACAACAGGATTCCTCTGAAGTTTTGCTTCCTCATAAAGGAAGCTTTGTTTTCGTGGAAATTTTTTTTTTCCCGAGATTTTCATATCAGTATGTTCAAAATGTCTCAAAACGTCTAAAAAACGCATTTAGAAAAAATGTCCGGACGTATCAATGTGTGTGTGTGTGTGTGTGTGTGTGTGTGTGTACGCTTCGTTCATTCCTTAAAATAGATATATCTGATTTACATATAAATTTGGTATACAAGTAAAGCACGTATGTTCCTACACTTGGTGCAACTTTTTTTGAAATTGCAAAATAATTGTCAATTTGGTGGGACTTTCAATTTTTTGTGAAATATTTGTGGGTCGTCAAACTTTGATAATTTTGCAATTATCATTCTTAAAGTTTATGTGCAGATACACTTAAAATAAGGATCGTTGGGATTGAATTTGGAAAAAATCGCTCGAGAGGTTCGATTAAAAAATTTTTTTTAATTTTTTGCCAAAAATTTGTAAGCTCTCTAACTGTTGGAATTTTGCATTTTTCGAGCTGAATTTTTTTATGACGAAACACTCAATGATAATGAAAAATAATACTCAATATCATAAAAATCGCTTGAGAGGTTCGATTGAAAAAAAGTTTGATATTTTCAAAAAAGATTTGTTAACGCTCTGACATTCGCATTTTTTGAAGTATCGAGCTAAATATTTTTGCACAAATACACTAGATGGCAAGAATGGCAAGGGTTGAATTTGGTGAAAAACGTTCGAGAGGTTCGTTTTGAAATTTTTTTTTTTAATTTTCGAAAAATACTTGTCAACACTACAAGTTTCCTAATTTAGTAGCTATCGAGTTCACTTCTTTAGCACCAATAGTCTAGACGACAAAAACAATTAATAATGTAATTGAACGAAATTGCTAAAAAATCATGCAAATTTGAAATTTGCACATAGCTTTTTTATTTGTTTTCATCGTTCATGGAGCTTTCTTCATGAGGAAGCCATCATAATAAACATACATGTTATAAAGGTGGTCAAGGAGGAGAGATGGTCAAACAAAATGAGGAAGCTATATGCAAATTTCAAATTTGCATGATTTTTTATTATCAATGACTCGATACCACCAAAAAGATCCTTTTCAGGATGTGCCAAACATGAATTATAACTCCATCACAATTAAACATTACAACACAAAATACTGATCGTTTTATCAGAGGTCACTTCTCCAAAAGCTGAAATTCTGCACAAATATCCAATCGCAATTATCCATAAAAAAATCCGCAAAAGATTTTTTTTTCTCCATTCCTCGTTCCTTCTTGACGTGAACGTGCGCGATGTTCTTCCCAATGAAGTATATATAACTTCTGCGAGAGCAAACCTCGTCGGATGCAGCTCGCGCGGTTAAGCACGGACACTCGGGCAGTTTCCATCGATCCACAATAATTATCTAAACGAGCTCTCGGGCGTGCGTGGCAAGAGAAAGAGAGAGAGAGAGGGAGAGCGCGGCGTAGCACCAGCTTATTTGTCACTAACAGTCAGTCCAGGATAGTCATTATTGTCATTAAGGAGCCTCGCGTCAGCGGTACGGTTCGCCGGGTCTCCCTTTTCTCGGTTGATCAACCCACACAGACGTAGCTACTGACGTGTATTCCCGTGTACGTATCGAACCGAGAATTGCCATGAAGAGAGAGAAAGAGAAAGAGGGACACGAAGAGAAGAAAAGAAACGAAGGTGAGAGCAGGAGCCGAGTTCTCGCGGAGGTGGCCAAGCTGAATCGCCTTTCATATCCGTGGACCATCGCGCCTGTGAACAGCATCCCGAAGAGAAGACGTGACGAGGACGAGGCTGGATGAAGAAGATGATGAAGAAGAAGAAGAAGTGCCTGGAGAACGCGACGTCGTCGAAGCACAAAAACGAAACTCGACTTCCCAGAAACCGCGTAAACTCCCTCTCTCTCCTCTCTTCTTTGCTCACAGGCTCTTCCGATCTGGAGGCGCGTATAGATCTTAGGATGCCGGTGCCGACAATGTACCGTGGAGCCCGGTTACCTTATTCCCTGTTTCTCAAGCTTCTCTCCCTCGTATTGCCCCCCTGATCATCTTCCTCCAGTTGGAAGAGAGAGAGAGAGAGAGAGAGAGAGAGAGAGAGTGAGAAGGAGAGGCGAAAAATCTAGAGATCCATAGTGAGACCCACGAAGAGATCCACGAGACGCATCAGCTGCCGTCATGGTCAACTCCATCTCTTTGTCGCTGCGGAGATTGTAATTATCCAGATCGTGTGCCCATGTCTCTTCGATCTCTCGTTGTCCGTTCTCGCTCTCTCTCTCTCTCTCTCTCTCTCTCTCTCTCTCTCTCTCTCTCTCTCTCTCTCTCTCTCTCTCTCTCTCTCTCTCTCTCTCTCTCTCTCTCTCTCCCATTCCCATTCTCTTTCGCTCTTGATACCTTGTCATCTTTCTCTCCCGCTCTGAATTTCTCCCTTTTTGCCGCTCATTTTGCTCTCCATCCTTCCAACTCCCATTCTTTGCGCGAGGTCTTCTCATCAGTTGGAAACAATTTTACGAGTCTCTCCCTGCCAACATTTGACGACCACATTGTGGAAACGCCGCGGCCCTCGCGTGCCTGGACACTCCTTCAAAGTCTCCGCTCCGCTCCCTCGTTTCCGTCGAAAGGTCCGATAATTTCCCAGGACTCGACGGTCATTTGGTTGAATTCAATAATCGTCGTGTATATAAACTTGAAAAGCAACGTATATCGTAAATACGAGAGTCGGTGAACGGCAGAAAAGACTCGGGACATGAAAGAAACGGACGGGAGAAAATGGTACTCACGAATCCACGGACACGATGAAGCGGGACTTGGGAGTAAGCGGCAGTGAGACAAAAAGGGTCGAAAGGTTGGAGAGCCGGGAATATAACGCTCTGCTACTTCGGAGACGTCCTAAATTCAGGCGTTCATGCATCGATCGCATCGTCAGGAGTCGGGGATGCCGTGCAGATCCGGCGGAGCGCGGGAGCTTGCTTTATAAGTAAATTTTGCCACATGGCTTTCAGGCCAAGGAAGTCCCATTGCGGTGACCAAGCACTGATCCTACGATATTCAAATAAGAAGGAGAGAAGACCCCGGAATGCGGGCCACTCGTGTGTCGTCGACGGAGACGATGACGATAACGAGAACGAGGCTTGCACATAAGTGCATATAAGCCAGATTCAAGAGAATATATATGGGGCATTCCACGTCTAATCGACCACTTTTGACGCCGACCCCTTTCGATATGACTGAAACTTTTTTATCTTTTTCTACTCTATCAAAAACATTTTTCAGAATTATTTCAATTTTTTTTACCCTACGGATAAAAAGTTATAATTTTTCAAAAAAATTGGCTTTCCATTTTTCAAATATCTATATCTTTTTCAAAAATTCACTTATCGGTACGTTTTTTTTTTCAAAATTTTCGTTTTCAAATATACTTTTCAGAAAAAAAATATTCAGACCGAACTTCAACGTTTTGTTTTTTCAAACGAAAATTTCTTGATGATCGCCATTTTTATTTTATTTTTATTTTTTTTATAGATTGTCATTTTCTGCAAATTCTCTGAAATTTTCAGAGTGGGGACTTTTCGTTTTCTATTTTTTTTTTCAATTCAAAATCTTTTTTTACCTCAGCTTATTTCTCATAATACCACTCTGGGAATTTTCGAAGATGTTGAGAGAACCTCAAAGTTAAAAAAAAAAGAAAAAAATGAAATTCACAGTAGTAATCATCGAAGAAAATTCAGAGATTTTCGAAAAAGTAAGAAAAAAAAGACAGTTCTGAATAATTGTTTTCTATTTTTTTTTTGAAAACTACATTCAAAAACAAAAAAAAGGGAAGAAGAATTGTTATTTGGTCCGTTTTTAGACAAACAACAGGCTTTAAAAAAATTTTAAGTGGTCAATTTGTGATGGAATTATAGCTATTATACATAAAATTATTAAATAAACTATGATTTTTCGGTAATTAAACCAAAAAAAGCGAAGTGTTGAAAAAAATATAGTTTAAAAAAAAATATTAAAAAAATTATTCAGAACTATCTTCTATTTTTTTTCTTACTTCCTCGAAAAACATTTAAATTTTTTCGATGATTACCACTTTCAATTTCATTTTTTTTTTCCAAACTTTGAGGTTCTTTCAACATTCTCAAAAATCCCCAGAGTGTTATTATAACTTTTTATCGATTGGGTAAAAAAATTTGAAAAAATTCTGAAAAATGTTTTTGATGGAGTAGAAAAAGATAAAAAAGTTTCAGACAAATCGAAAAGGGGCCGGGGTTAAAAGTGGTCGATTTGACATGGAATTACGCATATACAGCCCCGCTATAAAAGTGCTCGAATAAACGAGGGGAAAAAAAAGAGTACACACCAAAAGTCTACATCCAACTGCCGGTCATCTCCGGTTAATAGTGATGAACTCTCATCGAAAAGAGTCGAGTTGACTCTCTCTCTCTCACTCACTCTGTCTTCCGTATCAGCGGGTGTAGCAAAATTGGAGAGCTCGCAAACTCCAATTTGTAAGTCGTAAAGAAAGATCGTCGGTTCTGGGCAGGGTGTAATAGCGGGAAGGGCAAACACGCGAATAGCACAAAAAAAAGGAAAGGAAGGAAAGATTGAGGGTAGAGAAAAAATGAGGGAAAAGTAGCACGTGTGTTACAGGAGGACCGCCGAGATTCAACAAGGATAATGCTGATCAGGAATGATGCGCGTAATAACCGTTTCGGACGACAAACGCGAAACGAGAATCGAGTTATCGCCGTGACCGTATCTTTCTCTCCCAGTTTTTTTTTAATTTTTTTTTTCGAAGGAGAAGAAAAAGAGCGGCGAAGTGAGTGAGGAAAAGAAAGAGAGCCAAAAAACGAGTCAGGCCAAGTCCCTGCAGCCGGTTTCTTTGGACTCCATCAGGACTTTTTTCAGTGCGTTCACCAAACAGCCTGAATGATCAACGTTAATCGTTCTCCTCGGTCACATTTGGGCATTCGCTAATTTTCCTCGCCGCTAAACCCAGGACACATTTTTTTTTCTCCAAATGACTTTTCCCACATCTTGCGAGCAAAAATATGCCCTTCGCGGGGAAGCAATGAAGACGGCTTAGCATTACGCGGCTATTGTCATGCTCGCGATATCTACGATCGTAAGTTTGCATTTCGCGCGCGTTTTACAGGATATCGCTCGGTTCTGGGCGCATACATAACCGTGGATAATTCTCTTTTCCCTTTCTTGGCACTTAAGCTTTTCTCGGATCAACACGAGAACCATTTGCGTACAAACACGACACAATATTCCGTACAAACTATTTACCGCGAAACAGCGGTGATTAAATTAGATAACTCACTTGGTTAAGTTTAAGAGGATAACCCTTGAAACTGAGCAAAACAACGATCAAGGATTAGCCACGAACCTGCGCATGCGTTTTTCCAATATACACTGAAAGAAATTTTATTGCACTATTTGATTTTTCGCGTGACGAAAAGTACAATAAAATATAGCAATTTAGGGATAATCGAGGCACAGTTGCAAACAGTGCAATAGTGAGTAACGAAATACAGTGTTTGATATCTTCTGTTGCAATAATAAGAATGTTGGAGTTTTACCTAAAATAATAACAGTATTTCTAAATCTGTATATCATAATTTGCAATGGTCTCGGATACCGAAAATTACAATAGTTCTTTACAAATAGCGAAATAAAATATTTCACGTTCTGGTCAACTTATAGCAATCGTTCTGAGCTTGAATAGCAAAAATTACAATAGTGCTTTACAAATAGCGAAATGAAATATTTCACGTTTTGGTAAACTTATAGCAATCATTCTGAGCTCGAATAGCAAAAACTACAATAGTGCTTTGCAATGAATAAAATAAGATCTTGCGGGGATTGGTATCAGGGCATTGGAATCTCTCTAAATCACTATTCTTAAAATGACATCCATCCCGGGAGGCTCATAGCTATGGCTGTGAGCCTCCCGGCTTTTATTTGACTAATTAATCGTGAGATTAAGCAGTTTTTATTTAACTAATTAATCATGAAATTAATCAGTTAAGTGGAAGCTTAAGTTATTTATCCTCACTCCCATAAAGAGCACGAGCTCCACCGAAGTGTAATGGTGATTTGATTTAAATAAGTGGTCTTTGGTCCATGGGACTGCGCGACTACAGAGCGCGAGTAATGTTCAACAATTCAATGTTAATTGAGGATCTCGTACACTGGACTTTATCGGTGCTCGGGGACTGTCTCGCTGGCGCGAGAACGCGCGCCGACCATCGTCACCTAGCGGATATCGGGCGAAGCGATGAGATCGTGGCAGGTCATCCCGTCGTCCCGAAGTGATGAGATCGTGGCAGGTCGTCCAGGTCGTCCCGTTACAACATATATATATATATGAATTTTTCCTCGGCCAAACTCGGGTCAGCTCGAGAACATTCGACAACTTTTGCAATAGTGTTTTACGATTTTCCTCAAGTCCGCGTTACAGAAGGTACAAGTGCTTCTCATTTGAAAGTGCGTTCTTATTGAGAATAGTATATTTTGATATATTCATTGCAACTTATATTATTTTAAATAATAAGTTTTGAAATTATCCTAGCAAAATTTCCAAAGAGTCACTATCATTATTTACCATGTCAATTCTCCAAGAGTAGAATAGCAATGTTTCCGAAAGTCATATAGTAATTCTTGCTTTTCAAGATAATATTAATATCTATAGCAGGGTTGCAAGTAATGCATTACTTTTTGTAATGCATTTGCATTTTCATTAACCATTAAATTTTAATGGAAATAATTTTCATTAACCATTGAATTTTAATGGTTAATGGAAAATATTTCCATTAACCATTAAATTTTTATTTATTTATTTATTCATTTTTTTTTTATTCTTGAAAGTGCAAAAAAAAAGTAAATAAATAAATGAACAAATCAACAAATAAATAAATAAATAAATAAGAACTTGCTTTAAAAAGAAAAAAAAAAGGTTTTTTTTAATTTTTTTTTTTTTAGCAAGTTCTTATTTATTTATTTATAAATGTATGTATTTATTTATTCATTTATTGATTTATTTATTTTTTGGCACTTTCAAGAATAAAAGAAAATAAATAAATGAATACATAAATAAATAAAAATTTAATGGTTAAAGGAAATACTTTCCATTAACCATTAAAATTCAATGGTTAATGGAAATAATTTTCGTTAGCCATTAAAAAGGTAATGGTTAATGCATTACTTTTTCATTAAAAATTTTGCAACCCTGATCTATAGAGATAGCATAATGTCCTATTATTATAGGAATGTTTACGATTGTACCTTGTTTGTCCCTAAATTGCTATATTTTATTGTACTTTTCGTTACGCGAAAAACCAAATAGTGCAATAAAATTTCTTTCAGTGTATCGGTGAATCGTGAAATGGCCATTTTGAATTTAAATCCTGGGTGCTTTTCCTTCTCCATTCTTGATTCTTCAACGTACCAGTCTTAATTTCGAAGGACGATGTGATTTTTGGAGCAAATGAAAATGGAGAGCAGCAGCACGCGGTGGAATGAGGCAACCGCAAGAAGAGCAGCGGAGTTTCGCGGGTGATCTTGACCAGGACCAAGGACACGAGCAAACACGGCGTAGACGGCCACCCATGCTGGTCAGCCGATGATCCTGACGGTGGTGTGTTGGTCCAGGCAGCGTATGAGCCCGCGTGTTCCCACGTATGTTGCCCCAGGCGGTGGTCTAGCAAAACTCCTTGAGACCCAAATTAAAGCGGTCGCCTCCTACGATGGATCCTCGAGTCTCGATGCGCCGAGATTCCCATCGCCGCGACTCTCTCTCTTTTTCTCTTGGCCGATCTACCGGTGACTGCATAATTAAAGGAACGTCGTGTAATTGGCAGTGAGAACTCTAGCAGACTATGGAACGTAAACAGGAGTATATATATAATGTATAAGCACACACACATGGATATGCTATGGCGGATGAGTCGCCAATTCCTTTCCCTTTTCTCAACTCCATCTCTCCTTTGGTTCTCTTGGTTCGCAGAAATTCGTGACCAAGTTGCTGCAGCATTGACGACCGTGAGGCTTATAAAAATGTCGGTGAGCATTTAGGAAGGATCGACGATTAGTCCTGGGCATGCAGTATCGGCTTAAAGCACAAGGCCAGTGAGTCCTTTAAATGCAAATTCGAGGCCCATGCAATTCATCGTGTCAATATGAATCAGTTTGGACATTCGCCGCTCCGGTGTCATAATTTTTATTCACGGCTGAGGTTGTTCTATGTGAATCGAACAATCTGATCATTAGTAGGACAGCAGTCGCGTGATTCTTGAAATAGTATGGTTGTGACACTGAAAATGTCGTGTGAACAACTTCGGACGATTTTTTGAAAGGACGGAGTCCATTTGCACAGGGTTGCGAAATTTTTAATGAAAAAGTAATGCATTAACCATTACTTTTTCAATGGCTAATGAAATTAATTTCCATTAAACATTTAAATTTAATGGTTAATGGAAATTATTTTCATTAACCATTAAATGTTAATGGTTAATGAAAATGCAATTGCATTAAAAAAAGTAATGCATTATTTGCAACCCTGCCCATTACAATGTAGTGTGTAATAGAAAAAATTACCATTACCCATTGGAATGTAATGTGTAATGGAGAAAACTTTGATTGCAATTTCGGGAATGGAAAAATAGAAATAAATAAATTATTGCAATTTTGCATTACATTTTATTGACTTAGGACTTAGATTTTCAGGTACCTCAAATCCTAAAAAGTATCTATATTATAATTATAAAAAGCATTTATATTATTATTGCAATGTAATGTGTAATGGACAAAACTTTGATTGCCATTTTGGGAATGGAAAAATATTGATGAATAAATTATTACAATTTTGCATTACATTTTATTGACTTAGGCCTTAGATTTTCACCTTAAATTCTAAAAAGCATCTATATTATAATTCTAAAAATCTAAGTCTTAAGTCAATAAAATGTAATGCAAAACTGCAATAATTTATTCATCTATATTTTTCCATTCCCAAAATTACAATCAAAGTTTTGTCCATTACACATTATATTGCAGTGGGTAATGGAAATTTTGTCTATTACACACTACATTGTAATTGGCAGGGTTGCAAATAATGCATTACATTTTTGGAAGCAATTGCATTTTCATTAACCACACTGAGGAAAAAGTTCAGTTAAAACAACTAAATCCATTAAGTTAAAAAAAATTTAGTTGATTCAATATTAATTTGTTTGAAATAATGAAACTACAATTAATTCAACAAATGGATTTAGTTAACCATAAGATATGAGGTAAACGAAATTATTTGGTCAATTTTCAGATACAGTTTAGTCCAATTTACATGTTACTGAGTTGCTGTACAGAAATATTTCGTTGATTTCTAGTATACTTTAAATTTAAATAAATTTAGCTGTAACAAAAAAACAATTCGTATTTTCAATCACACCATTTATTTGGTATAAAGATATTTATTTGATTGAACTGAAACTTTGCCCATTGAAGCAACGATTCAACCGATTTAACTAAAACTTCCACTGTATCTTTGTTGAATTACCAAAATGATCTTGTTGAACGTCCGAAAACGAATATTTGGTTGAGTCAAACAAATTTTTGCATTTTCAACAAAAATTTTTTCTCAGTGCATTAACATTGAATGGTTAATGGAAATAATTTCTATTAACGATTAACCATCAAATTTTAATGGTTAATGAAAATAATTTCCATCAACCATTACATTTTAATGGTTAATTCAAAGGCAAATGCACTAAAAAAAAGTAATGCATTATTTGCAACCCTGCATTTGCATCATCAATAACTTTGGTCCCCATGATTGAATCTTGTACATGAAGACATTGAGGCTTGATGACCGGTAACTTCCATGACCATTTTCCAATTAGTCATTCATCGGGATGATCACATTCCACTGGTGACCTTACAGCCTGCGAATGTCGGAATCTCGGCTATTCGGCACCCTGTAACTTTGCGACTGATCCTCTAAGTTCTTTGCGGTTCTTTCTTCAAGCCATACAAAACCATGAGAGAGTGAGAGAACAGCGGTTTTGGATATGCTGCCCAAATCGCGCCAGGTCGCGCGACTAAGCTTGTTAACGCGTACAACATAAGAAGCGGGAACACCGCACGAGAACGCGAACGTGAATGTGTCTTCCACAAATCATAAAAACATGAAATATAGGCGCCCATCGTCGGACACAAGAGGCGACCGAGGGAATTCATTTTACCAAACCCTGGGAGGGAGTTGGGTTGAGAGGATGAGAAGGGTCCTGTATTGTGCGTGGATCAAAAGAGGGAAAGGAGAGAAGCTGCTGTGGTGTGACTCCCGCAAGAAGAAGAAGATGAAGAAGAAGAAGAAGAAGATTATGGTTGTCGTGTGTGATGTCGGCACGAGACGCTTCAGCGGTTGGTTGACCGTTCGCCGTCACTCCTTCGATTTCTTGCCAATAATTAAATGAAACTCCCGGATTATTATTTCATTAACATACACGCTGTATCCTTCACCACGAAGGATCTCCGATGGGCTAGCCACTTTAACGACTCGCTAATTATCTCGATAGTCTATCGTGTTTTACAATGTATACCGTCTGCGATGTTACTCATGTCGGCAGCTTTCACACAAGCTTCTCCCGCATACGTCGACCGACAATCTGGTATAATGAGGTACAACCATCAGGAATTCACGCACAGACACGCACCCACACCGACTACCAAATGCTCCTGTCGTTAAAACAGCATTTATAATCAATTCTCGAAGTTTTTATTCCGACTTTCTCTTCAAGATACGAATTTGCCGGACTCTCGAGACCCCCTTTTCGGTACAGAGCAGATCAAAGCTGGGCAAAGTACCGGAAAGTACTTCAAGTAAAAGAAAAAAGTACCGTGAGTACTTGAAGTATCAATTGCCGGAAGAACTTGACATACTTGAGAATTAAAGTACTCCGAGTACAAGTACTTGAAAAATCAAGTACCAAGTGTCAAGTACTTTTCAAGTTTTCAGGTATATCTCGTAAGTTCCAGTACTTACATTTGATTTCTTATTCTCACTTGATTTTTATTCGAGTACTTTTTGTATCAAAACATATTTTTACCTCGTGCAGAACACTGAGATAAGGCTCAGGCAGATTGGAACAGAAGTATTTGAACGAAGAATTGGAAATAATTGAAAAATAGCATTGAC
The DNA here is from genome assembly GCA_946863875.1 of Alloplasta piceator. NCBI lineage: Eukaryota > Metazoa > Arthropoda > Insecta > Hymenoptera > Ichneumonidae > Alloplasta > Alloplasta piceator. The sequence continues at coordinate 7,500,649 of OX333072.1, read as the reverse complement.
GATTGTAATTACGATTCAGTTTGACACGGGTTTGAAAAAGAAATAAAGAATACAATGCATGAATTGTTAAAACTACTCCAACTTCGTATTTGACTTCAAAAAACTGTCGTAGGCGACAGATGAGAGACAGCTGTCCATACCTCACGAAATATTACTTTCAATTGCATATTCAAAGACTTTGTACATGCATCCATCAGCCAGATACATTCAAAAGTACTTGATAGTTGTACTTGAAAAAGTCCTTGAGAAAAAGAAAAGTATTTGAAATTTTAAGTGCAATACTCGAAGTACAGGCTAAGTACTTGAAAATTTAATTACAATACTTGAAGTACTTTTTAAGTACTTCAAATACGTCGCAAGTATCAGGTAGTTCAAGTACTGCCCAACTCTGGGGCAGATTTTTTGTGAAGGTGATGAAAAAAAACCGTGTTATTCTTCCATTGTGTTCCTCATAGAGATTCATGTAGGCTCATTTTCCTTAGATATTTGTACCTTATAAAAAAGATATATACAAGTGACTGGATAATTGATTTTGAAATGGCACCCTTTGAAATTTAGCACAAACAGTATTTTTGGAAATTTCAAAATTCAGATTCTCTTTAGTCAACAGATTTCTATCTAGATTTTGGAGGCTCATTTAATTTCTTTTCCAATTAATTTATGCATATTATTATCAATGTATTTTCCGATAATTCAAAGCGAATAATTGTTTAATACGAAACGAAATAGTCCAGAAGAATTAACAATAAGTATTCAATGGGAGGGTAAATATCAAGATTGCCAAAAAAAAGGAACCCACGCGGAGAAAAAAGTTCAGTCGAAACAACTAAATCCATTTAGTTGAAAAAAATTTAGTTGATTCAATATTGATTTGTTTGAAATAATGAAAGTATGATTAATTCAACAAATGGATTTGGTTAACCATAAGATATGAGGTGAACGAAATTATTTGGTCAATTTCCAGATACAGTTTGGTCCAATTTACACGTTACTGAGTTGCTGTACAGAAATATTTCGTTGATTTCTAGTATATTTTAACTAAATAAATTTAGCTGTAACAAAAAAACAATTCGTATTTTCAATCACACAATTTATTTAGTACAAAGATATTTGTTTGATTGAACTGAAACTTTGCCTATTCAAACAACGATTTAACCGATTTAACTAAAACTTCCACTGTATCTTTATTGAATTGACAAAATGATCTCGTTGACCGTCCAGAAACGAATATTCAACAAATTTTTTTTCTTAGTGCACCGATTAATCTCGTGTGTGAAATTCTTCACAACGTTTCTCTGCCACTTTTAATGTTGAAGCTATAATTTAAAAAATCCAGCGGTCTCTGGCTTCTGTGAGATTCATTTTTAATTTTTTTTGGAAAACGTTATAAAAATCTCGATGAGATGTACAATCGGAAAATAACGCGTTTCTTTAACTACCCCGTTGCTCTGGCGTAACCTCGAAAAAATGAAAGATAAAAGTGGTGAGGAAGAAACATTCCAGAAATCATAAAAGTTGAAATATATATCAGCACAAAACGCATTTCTCGAGCGTCACGTAGAAATACATTTGGACGGGGTTACCCCATGTTGGGAGTGTCGAGAGTGTGTAGTGCGTGTCAAATGGATAAACGTGAAATGCTGGATGACCCGCGCGCGTGGAATCATCGGGAGAACGAGAGAAGAATTTCGAAAGACACGAGGTAGGAACTTCCCAGAGAGGACACACGAGATTCAAACGCGCGGAGGCTGCGAGAGGACAAACTCGGCGGAGAGACTAGCTAGATACAACGGAACGCGATCCCCATCGAGAGAAGAGGGAATCACCTAATAATATTTTTATTGGCCGTAAAGTTGCACGTGGAACGAAGAATTGCCGCTGAGACTATACGATCACACGGGGTGGAAGGAGGGAACTTTTGCGCCACGGGAACCCCGTATCTTTCTTCTCATGTATATAAAAACTTGGAATATTTTGGCCCTCTTTGCCCAAAGTTATCGTTCTCCTGGAGTTCACGTTCGCGTCGACCGATCGATTTATAGGATCCCCAAAGAGTGTTAAATATTTTATGCATTGATCGATTAATAGAAAAATTCGATTTAATTTATCGTAATCCAGAATTTCAACAATAAGGAAATTGGGAAACAAAGGGTTGTCATTGATGCCACTTTCGTATTTCTAAAAATACACCAAAAGGTACACTAAAATAAATTATGGTTCTTGACAATATATATATAATACTTTATGGGAACTGAAACTAGGAAAATCTGGTCACCATGAATTAAAAAATTATCATTTCCCGTAGTAAAAAACTCCATTCGTCGCCATTGAAAAATCCCCATTCATTCCCCATTGCGAAAATAACCAACGGAGATGAATGCCGAATTGCCTAAGGGGATTTTCACCATTGAATTCCCCATTTGAAATCGAATGAGGATTTTCCAATGAGGATTGACTCCCCCATTTGAAACGGAATGGGGATTATCCTATGGGGATTCAATGAAGAAAATCCCCATAGGCAATTCGGCATTCATCTCCATCGGTTTTTGTAGGCAATGGGGAATAAATGGTGATAATCAATGGAGATTCTTTCATATAGTAAAAAACTCCATTCGTCACCATTGAAAAATCGCCATTCATTCCCCATTGCAAAAATAACCAATGGAGATGAATGCCGAATTGCCCAAGGACATTTTCGCCATTGAATTCCCCATTTGAAATCGAATAGGGATTTTCCAATGAGGATTGACTTCCCCATTCCAAACGGAATAGGGATTATCCCATGGGCATCAGTCGGCAAGAACTCCTTGCATGGATTTTTTAGACACCGACTCCTGCTAATATTCCGTGCTCACACTCGTCTAGATAAGCATACTCTTCGCATAATCCGTATGGGAGTTTAGCGGGTTGCCGCCCTGCGACATCTCACGCCAAATCTCGGAACTAACGCGACGCGGTTTCCAATGGACATCTTTGGGTAATGCTGATCATTCAGTTCATCCGTATTTACGTCCCAATGGACATCATTGGGTAAAGCTGATCATTTCGTTCATCAGCATTTGTCTTCCAATGGACACCATTGGGCAATGCTGATCGCTCGGTCCATCAGCATTTGCTTTCCAATGGGCATCATTGAGTCATGGTGATCATTCGGTTCATCCGCATTTGTTGTTCAATGGACGTCATTGGGCAATGGTGGTTTTTCAATGGATATCCATTCACTGATCAATGGTCGTTCCTATACGCCATTGAAAAATGCGGAAATCTCAATGGGTCCCCATTCACTGTCCAATGGAGTCGTATGAGGACCATTGGTTGCCATTGGCGATTCAATGGAGTTTTTTACTACGGGTTTAACTAGAAAATTGATTACCGGAGAATTATATAATTCATGTTGTAATTTTTGTAGTCACTATAATTTAACACCACTTCATTTAAACAGGTACATTCGAAATGTTTGACATTTTTCGACATTCTGACAGATTTCGATGACATTGAGATGAAAATTCCGGAAAAAAGTTGCTCAAAACGATGCTTCCATCACGAGGAATGAAAAATTATAATTTCAACCAAAATCAAATTGATTAGTGGATAAGGTTAAGTTGTGGATACCATTAGCCCAGTCGGGTTAGCATATGACCTTGCATAAATTCGCGCCATTAGCTTCATTAACCTTTAAGGAGAATCACTGCTAGTCTAAATTCAAAATGGTGACCAAATTCCGCCGATGCTTCAGCCGCCATCTCGAATTTAAGAGAGAATTGTTTTTGCTCAATATCTCTGCCATTTTTAACTTTTCAACAAAAATGGTAGAAACTTAAGTTGTTGTTAATAGGATTTTCTACAACTTTAGTCTCTACAATGTTTATCGTGCGATCGATATTTTTCGAATTAAGCGGGAAAATAGTCGCAAAGTATAATTATTAAATTATGGCGTTTGTTATTAAGTTAAGGACATAAATGTACATAACCAAAGTTGTATAGAATCACTTTTCCTACAAGTTAATCGCATTGACAACAACTTAAGTCCTTTTTTCGTCTGACCCGACTGGGCTACATGTTTTCTTTCAGAGTTAGGATAAATTACACGGGTTTGCTAAAATTCTTGTGGATACAGCAAATAATTTTTTTCAAAATATTCAGCGTATCATTTATTTCCTATGGACAGATAGATATGCAGACGCTGAGCCGCAAACGGTCCACACGGCATTTCGTTGAGCAACACGAATTTATGCATGTAAATTATGCAGATCCACTCGGAGTGCATTAATCTTGGCTCGATGCATAAAATACGTGGATTCGTCGATTTTATTTGTTCACCGGGTTTCGCTCGCGACGTTTGCATAATCGTCGGCGGGTTCGCATAGAAACACGCAAACGCGAAGCGTACATTATTATGTCAGACCTCTGCGATCTTTGTGGGTATATATTGAAAAATTGTGCGAACAGTTCCAAGACGAACGATCCGAGTAAATATTTTTTCATGCCAAAGGGGAATATCGAGGAGAATTATTTTTCAGCGACAGTGCAGGGATAAATTCTCGTTTTTGAAATCACTATTCTCAAGCTGCTTCCGCATTTTTTTTCCAATCATTATTGGTATCTCATCATTGACCTCACCTATTTGGCGTCAGCCAAAAATTTTCGTATGCGGCAAGTCAAACTCGACCGAGAAAAAATAAAAAAAAATCTCGGAGGAACTTGTGCGAAATCCTTGACTCGAGACGTAAAACACTTTGGGATATATCGCGTCCGACAAAGACCTCTGAACAGCGAGAAAGAAGCCATAAAATTCTAACACACCGCGCAAAACGTCGCTCACCTTTTCCCACGATTTATTTCGGTGCTTATTCCAGCGAGGGAACTCGCCTAACTTTTAATATTTTTCTTTTATTTCCATCGTCCCTGCAAACGTGGAAAAAAGAGAAACGATCGCTTGACAAGAAACAGCCTGAGACCCAGATATATATACATTGTCGCTAAAGTTCTCTGTCGCATTTTTCGAGCCGGACAAAAACGATCTGTTCTTTTGCAAAATTTCAAATCGTTCGGGAGATTCGTACATCAGAGTGCAAACTTTTATTGCCCATTTCTTATACTCAAAGTGTGCCCATCTTCCACGGGAGTCTGCAAAGAGAATCAAGAAGAAATGGATACGACAAGCTATTTATTATATAGACATGTGTAATGTATGGGATGTTTTATGTCAACTCGAGAAATTTTTAATCCTCACGCTCTCAGATTGGTCATGATTTTCTATTGATTGATGCAAAAATTTATCAGAATTTCCATTAATGATTTTTTTTTTATGAAATAAAAAGGCCACAGCTTGAAAGTCTTACACAATCTCAAGAATCCGCAAATTGTCGTCAAAATTCATAAGCCAAGGTTAGTGATGAAAGTTTCTTATTTTACGAGCTCCTCCTTTTGATACGGTACGTCCCATTGTAAAAATTATGTGTAAACTAGAGAATATTGTGAGTAAAGCCCTCGTGCAGAGGTATAAATAAATAAGGATTAAACACTGATTTTATTCATATTTTTTTAACGATGATAAAACAAGAATTCAGCAACTAAATTATTTTGTCAATTTTTAGCTTAACCTTTACTTGACACACTTCTGCGGAATAACGTACTTGACAGACTGGGGTCGTTTGTACCCCAGCAATAAAACTTCTCATAAAAAATTCATCATTTAATATTTTAACTTGCAATTTTTTTTAGTACTTCTTAAGAGGTTATTTCTCAAAGTTATACAGCATTTACAGTGAAATATCGGAGTTAAATATGATTTAAAAATTTTAACATAGAAAAAACTGAAGAAATTACAACTTTTACGAAAAACAATCATAACTTTTTTATTTTTCGACAAAAATGGTTAAAAATTTAACTGAGTTTACTTTATATATAGCGCTACAATAAAAATAGTAGTAGTAAAATAATATAATAGGAAAAAAATGGGGACAAAATGTTTGCACTTGACCATACTTGACACATTGGGGCGAGACCACTCGACTTTGGACGGTTACTACATGAAAACTTATTGTCTCAGAGTGATGTTATAAGCTTCAAGGCGTAGTGGCATCCTCGAACTAATGACAGATGTCGCTATGGGTCCCATTTTCTAAAATTTAGGTACATAAAATTAAGGAAATTTAGGCCTGGGGTGTTTTGTACCCCAGTGTGTCAAGTAAGGGTTAAACAACACGAGAAATACAATTATAAACTTCTACAAAAGCTTCTGAATAAGATTGCGTTGTATTTTTGCACTCGCACAGACTCATGCGAAATCAATCTCTACCTTTTCACTATTTTGTGCAAAAAAGGGTCCAACCGTCCTGAAGATAGATGAACGGCTTACGAATTTCCGTTTCCAGTGCTTCCTTAGATTTTTCATTTCAAATATATTGTTTAATAAAGAAAAATGTATAAAAGCACAACAAATTGTATAGAAAATTGAAAAGAGTGCTTTTCAATTTTACTACAATCCTTAAAAAAATAATGAACCTAATTTGATGGAATGAGGGTCAAATGTTTATCGATCTGGAAAATCCCATGCATAAATATTCCTCGTATGCAACTAATCGAATAAAATGCTTGTCTTTCCAGCTATGTTCTCTCTCTCTCTCTCTCTCTCTCTCTCTCGCCAACCAAGACATTTGCATTCGTTCGGAACGATTTATTATATCATCGCGAATCTAATTTATACGAGAGTTTCTCACTCGCGCGCGTGCTGCTGGACTCTGCAAAAAAAACGGCACGTATCGCGTCTACTTTTCAAACTGTACGTTCGTCCTCGTGAGCTTGCTGCATGCGATCGAGCAGGCCTTGCACAATGTGAGGCTACAATTGTAAAAGTGTGTAAGCGCGCTCGGCATCTCGATAAAATACAATACACACGTGTGTTCGTCAATCGTGCGAGTCGCGAGTTCAATCGACTGTGTTTGATGCTTATATATGCATCAAGGACTATCGATTCACTCGATGATCGATGGTCTCTCTTGTTTTAGCGTGACGCATGAATCTCAACAATTTTATCGTTGAAATTGACCGCATTGCCGAGGAAACTGCACAAAGGAAAGACAGGAGTAACGATTATCACGACGGCATTTTGTAGACGAATTAACGAACAACGTCGATTTCATCGATATGCGGTGAAAATCGATTTTTTGCATTTTGTTCTATTTTGCACCATAGACAGCGAAAAAAACAGGTAAAATTCGTCGATTCGAGAAGAGTATCGTTGAGAGAAATGAAAGGAAACAGGGCACAGCTTTACCGATGGAACGGGCGCCGCAGTCGATAGTTTAGTCAGTCAACACCGTGGAGACTGTTACCTGGATCGTCTCTTCAAAGCAGTCGGTAATTTTCCAGCTGCTCTTGCAGAGTTTTCCCTACCAATGATGGTTCGACAATTTTCCAAACGATTTTGCATCTTGAATTACAGAATAAAATGCATGAACTGTGAGAAGAACTGTGTGTTTACCTGCAATTTTAATTTTACGAATTTTTCAACTCGTCTCATCGGCTTGAGGGTAATTTTTTGTCCGGATGAGAATATAATTCCGTGAGAACTCGAGCTGGTCCTAAATCTCTCGGGGAATTTAAGGTAGAGGCGTTTACCTTGCGAGCAATCGGCGCCCACGTAACTTTCAGCCGTTTCACTCTGAAGTTACACTGGAAGTAATAGTCCAGGAGCACCGCCACTGACAGACCGAACTCCGTTGGCTTCTGGAGTCCCTCTTTTTTCTCACTTTCTCACAAGAGTTCACGGCACAATCTCTCGTCGCGTCTGCACCGTGTGTCACGTTGCAACGTGAGAGATTTTGATCTCTCTCGAAGCGCGGACGGTCCACACTGAGGGTGGTGATTCCTCACCGACGATCACGAAACAGGTACAATAACGATGTCAGTGCTTGCGTGTCCCAAGTTGCCGCAAATTTGTAACCTTTGCTGCTTTTACTTTTAAATGTATGAAGAATATAATACTAGAGTATACTCACGTGTACACGTGACGATGAAATCATAAATATGCAAAGAATAACAATACTTGGGTAGAGTCGGGAGGCTTTTTAAATAAAATGAATTAAGTTCAACCGTATTTACGTACGACCAAATTAGGGGTGAGCTAAAAATGTCTTCGAATAGTAGACTTTATAAGTCTTACAAAAGTTCAGTTACATTGGAGACTTTCAGTTATTACGATTAGAAGCTTTGAAATTAGAAGAGTTAGAGTTGAGCCTGAATTTTCTACTGTTCAGTGTTGGTCATCATTCAAATCCTGATTTCTTTACCCTTTAAGAGACGTTTTCTGCAAAACCATAACTTGTACACCCGATATAAACATTTGAAAAATCAATAAAATCATGAAATCAATGAATGAATTATGAAATCAACACTCATGACAAACTATTTTTTTAAAATGTAAAGTCTGATTTCGAGTCTATTCTTGTTTCAATGGGGAGGGTTTTGGTTAATGATGGCTTTTTTAAGCAGTATTTTGGGCAATGAATAATCGAAGATTACTTTAATCAAATCTAGGCTTCAATACCTCGTTCAGTTGAAAAAGGAGTCCTGACGAGTTATAGATTCAAGAAGTTCTAAAATTTATATACTTAAATTTCTTTTCCTTTTTGTTGGGTTGTCACTAGTCAAGACTTCAGTTAAATTATTCTAAATTATACGTTGCAATGCCATATCGCATCGAAATTTCTCTTTATGTAGAAGATAAACAATAAAAGAATAGAATCGAATGCCAAATATGATTTCCTTTTTTTTTAACCACTTAAAAGTTGAGCCGATGTCAACATTTATTTATTCACCCTTTTTTTGTCTCTTCCCAATTCATTTTATCTTTCGCAGCTTAAGAGGGTCGAGTCAGCGTCAAAACGGTGATTTTTAATTATAATTTATATTTCTTGTAGAATGCCTACAAATAGAGAGTATCGTCCATCATTTGAGGTACCAAGTGAACAATTTTTTGGGAATAGTTAGGACCCTTAAAGTGCACTGGTTTTCTTGAAAAATCGAGTTTCGAGTTTTAACACTCTGCGCATGATTCAGAATAAACCGCTCCACAGGTTTTAGTCTACGACGTCGCATTTTCTTTTTGACACTTTTCTCCATAGGATGAACGCCGCATATTTTTTTTTTAGCCATTTATTTCAAAGTTGCAGGCCTGTTTTGAAATCGTTAGCCTATTTTGAACTTACCAGGCATTGTCCTGGTCACAATTTTGACTTTAATCAAAATGTGCCACGTTTATCCCGTGGGAAAAAGCGTTACGAAGAAAATGAGACGTTGTAGAACAAAATTCATCCAGTGGTTCTTTCTAAACCATGCGCAGAGTGTAAAAGTTCAAAACTAGGTTTTTCGGGAAACCGGTGCACGTAAAGGGTTCTTACAAGTCCCAAGAAATCGACTATTTGATACCTCAAATGGTGGACGATACATTATATTTGTAGCCATTACACAAAAATTATAAATTATAATTAAAAATCGCCGTTTTGACGCTGACTCGACACCTTTAAGCCTTTCCGTCTCCTTGATTGATTTTCTGATGCTCACAGGTCTTGTCAAAGTTAAAATTTAAATCCTCCAATTAATTCCAATTTCAACGAAAGAACCGCAAAGAAGTAATTACGACAATGTATGCATTCTTGTATCGAATAATTAACTACTAATTATTTGATAGCCAAGGGTGTGACCAAGCTGGAATAGGGGAGGGTGAGTCACAGTTGAAGTCAGAATAAAAATATTTCTCGACAAACGATTTTACGGTCGATCATATCTCTACTGATCTGGTGTTCCCAAGCTTGGGAAAATGTTCGTTATCTCGATTCTTATTTATTTCAGATGTGAGCCCCGAATATGTAAAATCCCCGGGAACTCGTGTATGCACGCTGAGCGCGGTCGACACACGGTTCGGCTATCAAGGCACGGTGATCTTTCTCGAGGACCCCGGGATTCTCTGGCGTGTGCCCGCTCAGTCCAAGCTGTGTTTTATGTGCAATTACTTGATGAGTCATTTCGGTAATTGGGGCAAGTTTTTTCAGGATTTATCGGGACGTAAGAGTGGCCGAGTCGGTGAGATTAGCATAAGCGGAGGATGACTTACGTCGCGCTTCAACGGTTGACGTTTTAACGGGCCGAAAAGCTCGCTGCACTTTATTTATCGTGCCTCTTATCGCTTGTTGCATTCGGCGCGCTGGACCGCGCCGACTTTTCTGCGGCTCCCAGACATCAACGTGACTCCTATTTTTGTAATCAACCGTCTTGATGCTGAAAAAGGATGAAAAAATGACCATGCTGCACCCTCAATGCTGCGGATCTCTTATGCCGAAAGACATGTCAACCAACACTTATATGAGTACACATAGACCAACTGCTGACCAAGTTTAAAATTATTTCAACCATTTGTATGATACATTTTAGGTACTTTGGACGCCGATACTATTCCTAGAGCTATTACGGACCAGATCCCAACTTCATTGGGACTGATGGAAAAGTTTTGAAATCAGAATCATCTGGATTATCTATGTTGGTCATTGTAGAGCAACATATAAATACTGAGTACTGATTTCTGCCGATAGAAGAATCATTGATGGTTAAAAGTCTTCGTACCACCTTTTTTCCCATAAACCGACTCAAGTGGATCGTCTACAAAACTTGTACATAAATATTCATATTCTCATTTCAACCCTCACTTTATTCCGACGTTCGACTTTGGTGCATTAGTAGATAGAGGATCTTGAACCTCTGCCTTGGTTGGTTCTCATCCGCCGATCGTATTCTCTGAATATAATTTCTCCAAATGTGTGAAGGGTCTTCATCTGTAGAGCATATTGTACGTATGATTTCAGTCCAACACGATTTGGACAATTGTACTCATGGCCCCCGTGAGAGGATCCATTGAGCATTTTTGTTAGCGCACGGAAAGCCGAGAAAAGGTAGATGAGTTGGCTGGCGGGAGCGAGGAAGGCGCTGAGATTGAGTTGTTTTAAAGGTGCCGGTGAATCCTCGAGCGGACTCGTGGGGCCGGTTAGGTATGTTAACAAGTTAGGCGATACGGAGATAAGGATCCTGCGCGTTCCTTTGTAAACTTGTGGGTAACGCGACACCAGAAACAACCCAAGAGGGCGAAAGGCGAAAATAAAAAGACAGAGGCCAGACCGAAAGCAGACCAACAGCAAAGTGAGAGAGCGCCACCGGCTTCTCCTCCAACCTTTTTGGTTCCCTTTGTCTTGATCTTGTCATTCGATCTTCTTCGTCAACTTTCTATCATTCCTGTACTTCTTTCCGATCCCCTTCCTTCTGTACTTTGTCTGCAAAACGAACCTTTAAATTCAATAAGTTCAATGAACGTGAGAGCTGCGTATTGCTCAATGAAAACCATGATGCTGAGCACCTTAGTTCTCTCTGGACGTAGTCGCAACTCTGGAATCCGCCATCCAACTAAACGAGATCACGGGACCGGCAAAATCCGACAGTTCAGCCGATCATATTATGCTCGTCGCTTTCCCACGTCCGGCCCTTAACTGAACCTGGGAAACTTGCGAGTATCGTTCGTACACGGAAAAAGACTGGAATGTCCCGATGATCCTCGATTTTATTTTCAATCGAATTTAGGATCTATATGAAGAGAAATCTTTTGTGCGTGGGGGAAACAGAGCAGAAGCTGCGAAAAGGACGAATTCTCAATTAGTCACAGGATATAACAGAGATCGAAAGATCCGCAATCAGCGTTGATGCGAACATCAGTTTGAGCGATCCGTATCGATCACTGGTAATTCAATATTTTTGCTAGGCGAATTCACATTCCTACGGTTCTACATTTGAAGGACCAGTCACCGGCGTTCTTTTATTCTTTATCCACTCAAGCGACAAGTGTTTAAAAATTCGCTTCACACGCGTGTTAAGCTTCAACCACTAACGTGACCAGAGTTGGCGCCGTGTAGCGTGAAACCCGGGATCATTCGTTCACGAGACGCTTACATGTTACATTTACATATTGTGACTGCGACACGTGTGTCACACCTCATATAAGATGATAGCCTTCATCTTTTCAGGTCCTTTTGTCTCAGCTTTTAATTCCTCCCAGAGAAAAAGACAATTTACAGATGGAACACTCCTCCAATTTTTCAATCTCAAATTGTTATAATTCACAAGCCTTCTTTGCCTCCACCTTGAACCTCTTCGTTGATCTAGGTTTTCAATGATTCAGCGGAACAAACTGGACCTTTCGTTGCGCTTGTTCAAAACCGTCACACCGGCATCTGTTTTTTTTCTCCATTTTTCTCTCCAAGGAAAAAAGGCGGATGAGACCATTGAACGAAGTAGGAGTCGAGTGCTTCATCGTACAAACTGGCTCGCCACGGTGTCACTGCGAGGCCGACCTAACGCATAAGCCGTGAATTTACGAGCTTCGATAGAAAGAAAACATATTACCTCTCTTTCGCCCATCGAAATATTTCAGCTTAGCCACGTAGCCCGCTGTTGCAAACGGCGCGTTAGCAATAGTGAGAAGGAAAGTATCGGCAGCAGGGTGATTTCTCTATTAGCTCAGAGTTGGACTCCCGTGGCGCCAGGGCCCGAGCCAGAAAACTCCTGAACCCCCCCTCCGGGCCTTGTGGGCCACCTTGAAGCTTTGTGGGTAGCCGCCTTCAGAGTTCCTCTCTCTCTTCCCACATACACATCCATCTAGGCCTTTTACTTTACTACTGTCGACTCTCCCACCCTTCCTTAAAAACCTAATGATTTTACCGATTTTTCACGGAAGATCAGATAATAGATACGAAAGAGCTCTTTAAGCTGTCTTGGGAAAGGTCTCGTATGCCGATCGTAGCGACTAGCTATTATCAGAGTTACCGATGCTAGATCGCCTCCCCGCGATATTATTAGTCTTGGGCACATGGACAAGATTCTTATGAATGACAACAAAAAAGCGCACAATAAATAATCATAGGACACCTCGATGGAAGCATCGATGTTGATGAAGAAGATCGTGGTAGAGTCGACGATGGCAAAAGTGGCTATAGTAATCTTCAGCAATAATTTTCTGTAAATAAGGAAAAGTTACATTGAACTCAGTCACAGGAGAATTGACGATCATAGAGAAGATCAGATGCGAGTATGTTTCTAACACTGGGAAAATAGTCACATCGTTTCGGCACATAACTTCACGTTCAGCTCTTAATCCCAAGCATGAACACACACGGATCCATAAATACCGTCACTACCGGTACCGAGTTATTTTTCGTGATTCATTCTCGGAGGAATCAAAAGAAAAAAGAGATTTGTAGCTTGATATCAAGAACCACGCACGGACATTTCCGGTCAAACCCTCTCGTCCGGGTCTCGCAAAGTATTCTTTTTCAGAGTTTTTACATTTTCAAATGATTTTCAGGTGGTCTCTATCATGATCGTACGATCTGATGAATTTCAAGATAATTTTGGATTGATAATTCTGAAAAATAAATTCTGAAAATTGGATATGGATTAATGCTTCATCAATCGGTATAATAACCAACAACCTTATTTGACATGTCAATAACGATTCGAGTTAGTTTTTTATTTATTGTTAAATTAAGTGCTTCTCCTGGAATGTAATGTACTCAAACGCTTCAGGATCAATGAAGTATCTCAACACAAAGGCTCTCAATTGATCCAGTCTAATAGAACAAGTAGAATGGAGAGACGATGCTGACAAGTTTAGGCTTGTTCGCGCACATCGGTGTGGTCCCAATGGCGGAAAAACACGCGAGTCTATATCGTCTTTTCTCCTTTTATTCTTCCTCTGTTTGTTTGCGTGTCCATATGCAACCGTGTCTGATCATGTTTCACGAGGTTTCGGTACGTGTCGTTCAGTATGGTCTCGAATTTAAGGTTGGTCAGAGGAAAGGGGGGCCGCGTGCCGACAACTCAATGGTTCTCTCACACAAATAGTAGGAGTAAGTATACCAGGTAGTTTGGTATATAAGACAGTGAGGACCTGCCCAACGACGAAAAAAAGATAAAGCGGTATTGAGGTTCATATACCGATAAGACAAGTCTGCTTGTTGATCCAACTGGCTTCGCCACCATCACCGAACCATTACCTCCCGTATCGCTTTGGTAGGCCGAACAAGATAGAGTGAAGAGAAGATAAAAGACCATTCGAAGGTGACGGGCAATAGAGATGATAGAATGGTACCCCTTCTCTCTTTCAGACATTCTCGCGCTAATTGGCCGCCAGCACTCCCCTTGTAATTTCATTAAGGGGTCTCGTGCCTACGCTTATCTCATTCCAGCCCTTTGGGCCCCTTCTTTTTAACCGCGTGCTTACCGTATGCGTCAGCGCGACGAATGCTTAGAGAACTCGTATGAATTGAGACAGAGAACTCGACGCCTTTGCCAGCCTAAATATTTGCCGGTTTTCACAGCTTCGCGAGACCTCTGATCAGCGGATCAATGAGGCAGGAATAACGCCGCGATTGATGAAGGATGTTGTATAGTACAGAACCTCTTATGATAGCCGTGCCGCTCACAATCCGACGAATCAACCCACCTCTCTATTCTACCCTCGTACATTTGATACGGATATTATTCAGGATTTCACCAGGATGATGACTCACTCGAATTATTCGCTTTATTGTCCTATCGACGTTTCTATTCCACAGGGTAATGATGTACGATAAATCAGGACATTCTGAAACCTGAAATTATCAGACATAAAATAGATGCAGTAAAATTGTATGTTTTGTCATAACGAGGTCCAACTCCGACAGAATTTCCCGATTCAGCCAAAACCCATGTAACCCCTTAAGTAGATCAAATAGAAACAGTAATTGCTGTATCAAATAGCATATGAATTGTATCAGCAGAATTGTTAGACAACAATTATAGTGAAAAAGAAACGAGTCTTCAATCTCCGGATATTCAGTATAGGGAGTTTGGGACATTGGATTATGCCTCGTGCGACGTTACGGTTAAATTCATAAAACACACACACCCGCCCAGTTTTTTTGTCGGCAGCACAGGTATGCACATGGAAAAACGAGGATGCTGAAGCTCCTTGTGCCATACCTATGAAGGGAAAAGAATCGCTTCACGTCAAACGAGAAGGGGGGGGGGGCTGGAATCCTCGTTCCTTTGGGATCACCGTGTGGGGTCTTCCTCACCGCGTGGCAGATTCTGCGCCGCCAGCGGTAGTAAGAGCAACAACAGCACGGGATGGAATGAATGGTCCACGACAATGGTACCGAAGGTACAGGAAGTGTACTCGAGTGATCTACCGATCGTTCTCCAGCACTTTGGAAATGCGCGTGAAATCTGTCTTCCTCTGTAGTTCACAGCGAAGGAATAGAGAATAGCCAAGGTCTTGGGGAGACGCCTGTCCTTTATTATTTTCATTCTGCATCTCGGCCCTTCTTAGCCGGTCGCGTTGCTGTTCTCTCCAGCACTTTGGCGGCACTTGACTTTGAGCTGTCGGCAACAATGCGCCACGGTCGACAATGCGCACCACAATCCGCCTTCCTTCTTCTGCCAGATGCGATTTTGATGAAGTGACTTCTTTACGCTGACTCGTTGGTCTCTCGACAAATAGACAGAAGACTTTAAGTTGACCACACACCAACTCTTTCACCTTGTTGTGTAAAAATGGATTTTTTTATTGACACTGCTCAGTGCGATAAGCAAAGGATGTGATGACTTCAATATCTCATGATTCCCCAAGAAATTATCATATTTATTGAGGGATTTTCAGTTAACCCATGAAAAGCAATACTCATTGCATTCCTGATCGGAGTACCTAACCACTTGTAAATATATCCAGACAAAGTGCAGCAAAAATTCTGTGTGGACATGGCTTAAGCTTGTGAGGAGACCCAACATGTTTTTCCACCTTAAACCCATGAAATATGACTTCCTATCAGAGAAGCGTCAAGCCCACTCGGAGTCTTCGTGAGGAGACCGAGCCAACGCTCCCATGGTATGTTCGCTAATGCCTCTCGCAAACAATCATTCCCAGTCGTGCATACAATTAGCCGGAACTTTCTCGTCGATGTTCTTCCATGGGTATTGCCTGCGTTGTTATGGGGATCGTTGACGTGAACAGTACGTGTGGCCTGGACGTGCCTGGGCATACGATCTGCTTGCTAGTCGACATATTACGCAGGCCCCACCTACAAGTTACTCGTCAAGTGTTGTTTGTCGTTGCGAATGACTCTTCAGCTTCGTCAGCGAATTTCTTCGTCAACTTTGTTTTCGACTTATTCTTGACAGTCTACGGTATTCGATGCCATGATAATTAAGATCCAAAGAGGGGTAAAGATTTTTGACCAATTTACTAACATCAGGTCAAAATCAGGTCAAAAATCCAAATTCAAAACATTGTTATTAGCTTTTGGAGGAGTGAATAAATATTATCGAAATCTAAGGATCGAGAACTTATGTCGCATCAGTCTTGTGAATGATCTTGAACGGAAATGTGGTGACGCTAGCCCTCAGAAATATGTAGAACCCAAGATTTCCATGGACAAACCCAGATTTAACATGGGCAGACACCCTCGAAGGGAGTCGAGCCGTGAAATCGCTATTTGACCGGAGATTATGTTAGCAGATCTAGCAGAAACTTTCGAGAGGCGTGAAACTAGGAAGGCGTGTCGTAACGCCACTGATCGTTAGTTACGGTGGCAAGCACGATCTTTTCATGATTCTGGGCTGCTTCGCCGTCACTCGTCGCGCTTGTCATATGCTTGTAGTCAAACATTCGATTTGTTCAGGATCTTTAGCAAAGGCCAGAAAATATTTCAATTAACGTCACAAGCGTGGGAAGTCTCGATGGTCCTGGTGTTCAGACATATGATTTTTTAAATAGGTGAAGTTCCATATTTACCTCCTTAAATTCAATATTAAGCCGTACCTAAATATATTACAAAATAGACATTATCTACACTACCGCTCAAAATCTTGGAAACAGTTGCCCCGATTCCGCGCAGTACAAAAAGTATCACTGCTCTTTTAAAAACAAAGATATTTCAATGCAACAAGCGGCATTTCAAAGAGGATATATTTAGCTTCGTTTTGCTATTCTCAACAAATTTTTTTGATTTTTTTTTGCCCAGTATGCTCTTTGAAACATGGCCGTTTATTGGCTTTTTTTGGCGTTCAAATTTTGGCGCATGACCCATGCAAATTTTGTTCAACTACTTTCGCAAGAAAAACTTGTGAGAAGGAGTATGAGCTTCAATTTCGTTTTTGAAAAAGTTTTGTATGATTTTCTTTTGCAATTCAATTTTTAGCCAAAAACGACCATATACTTATCAAATGTACCCTAACACTAAAACTACTGGTTTTTCGTGAAAACACTAAGAGGGTAAAAAGTTGCAAACAATTATTTTTGATTCAATTCAATTTTTTCAGAATTTTTTTCAAAATTTTTTTTTCGGAAATTTTTCTTCTTGAGATATTTTTTTATCTTACATAATCAGGTCATAATCAGCTCATTTACACGGCTCTTTCATTGAAAAACCTCATCTACACGGCCCTTTTATCGAAAAACCCGTGTCGATGAGGTAAGAGGCCCGATTGTTCAAGATAAAAAAATATCTCGTTGACATGAAAAATTGTAAAAAAAAAAATTTGAAAAAAAATTCTGAAATAATTTCGTTAAATTCAGAATGATCGTATGCAACTTTTTAATTTCTGAGTGATTTCACGAAAACCTAGTAGTTTTAGAATTACGCGACATTTTATAAATATGGTCGTTTTTTGCAAAAAATTGAATATTTTTGCAAAAAAAAATCGTACGAAACTTTAAAAAAAACAAAATTGAAGCTTATACTTCCCCCCAAAATTTTTTCATGTGAAAAACGGTTAAAAACAAATTTCATGAATCATGCGCCAAAGTTTCAACGCCAAAAAAAAACAAAAACCGACGATGTTTTAAAGGACGCACCGGGTTAAAAAAAAAATTGAAAAAAATTGTTCGAAAAAGGGAAATGAAGCTGAATAGCAATCAGTTCTTGCAGGCAGTATTCCAAAGAGGTTTAATATGAGAAGCCAGATTAAATCACTTCCCTCGTTCCGCTCAATATTGATCAACTTATCACTCGATGTCTCCAGCAAAAATAAAGCATTGAGCTTGAACAATCATTATTACAGAAAGTCACGAATATCAAAGATTTAATCAATATGATTGGACTGATTTCAAGCACCTGAAAATCAACCTCAACACAAACATCATAGATTGTCCATATTCTGCCGGAAGTTGCCCTTAAATTTCCAAACGAACATTCTTCTTTATGCACAGACTCTAACAGAAATTTCCACACGAGCAGCCAACGCCGCGATGCGGAGGAAATTCAAGAAAATTCCTAGATCAAGATCTCTCGGGATAAGCATGAGCCATAAACGATGCGGTGGATGGAGGCGGCTCGTAGAAAGAATGAAAGAGTCTCGAGAGTGGCGTTGCCGAGAGTGAGAGTAAGAAAGAGAAAAGAAAGCGATACAAAAGAAACGCTGAGACTGGCCTCTTCATCTGCCTATTCCGAAAGATAGATGATAGAGGAAGGTTGGTGGATGAAGAAGAAAAAAAAAGGCCATGCAGCGGTAATGTCAGAGTGGTCCAGCGAAACGAACCCAATGGCGGTCTTAGGAAGCGTCAAGCCGGTATCTAAATCACAGCCCAAACAAGGCTATTGTTGCGCATTTAGTGTGTGAAAGAATGTTGCCAAATCCGAATAGGATTGCCGGGACCTCGTATTGCATGCGGGGGCGGTGGACGCAATGGGCATACACATAGTTGAACTAAAATAACGTATTTGGAGAGGAGTGAAAGAAGCTAGAGAGAAAAGGTGGAATGCCCCGCAGGACAATGAAGGATCCCGAAAGTGGACGAAGTAAAATAGAAAAAGAACGAGCAGGAACACGGGCCCATAACTATGTATATAACTATGTGTATATAGTTGTGCCACGTGAGAAGGACAAGGCGCAATAAGAAAGAAAAGAATGATACGGCGCAGCAGGTATGGAGAACGCAGGATAGAAAAGAACTGCCTGTGGCAAGTTGGACTTGGAAGGGCCACAGAAGTGGCGCCAGCTTGTCGTGCCGATCTTAACACATTGGTATTTCTTTTCTTTTTTCCTTTTTTTTCGTGAACGTGTAATACGAATGCAGCGAGCGTAGCGGTATATAATACGCATATATCAATAGTTGCTCTGGTATAGGTATAGGTGTATATGGGGCATTCCACGCCAAATCGACTACTTTTGAACCCGACCCCTTTCGATTTGGCTGAAAGTTTTTTATCCTCTTCTAACCTATGAAAAACGTTTCTCAGAATTTTTTCGAATTTTTTTACACGACCAAAAAAAAGTTATGAATTTTTGAATAAAATGTATTTTTTTTCGAAATATCTATAACTTTTTCAAAATTTAACTTATCGGAACGTTTTTTTTCTCAAAATTTTTGTTTTTAAATGCACTTTTTGAAAAAAAATACAAAAAAATTATTGATACCTATCTACGTCGCTTATTTTTTAGATTTTTGGAAAAAAAAATTTCTCGTTGATTACCATTTTTGATTTTTTTTTTTTTTAATACATCAAACTTTGACATTTTCTGCAAATCCTCAAATTTTTTCAGAGTGGTGTTTTTTTTATTCCTATTTTTTTTCCAATTGAGAAAAAAAAATTGCACTCAATTTTTTTTTTCCAATTGCAAGTGGTAATTATCGAAATAATTAGATGTTTTTCGAAAAATTAAGAAAAAAAATAGAAGAAAGCTTTGAATAATTTGTTTGTATTTTTTTTTTTTTAAAGTACATTTAAAAACAAAAATTTCGAAAAAAAACGTTCCGATAAGTCAAATTTTGAAAAAAGTTATAGCTACTTAAAAAAAGACATTTTTCGATAATTACCACTCTCAATTTAAAAAAATTTTCAAATTTGGAAGTTCTCTGAATACCCTCAAAAATGATCAGAAGAATGGTGACATGAGAAATAAGGCTAGTTAAAAAAAATCAATTGGAAAAAGAAATAGAAGTAAAAAAAACACCACTCTGAAAAAATTCGAAGATTTGGAGAAAATGACGAAGTTTGATATAATAAAAAGAAAAAAAAATTCAAAATGGTAATCCAATTATCGATTTTTTCCAAAAAATGTAAAAAAAAAACAATGAAGATGGGTATCTATTTTTTTTGTATTTTTTTCAAAAAGTACATTCAAAAACGGAAATGTTGAAAAAGAAAACATTCCGATAAATCAAATTTTGAAAAAGTTATAGTCATTTTTAAAAAAAGCCATTTTTCAAAAATTCATAACTTTTTTTTGGTTGGACAAAAAAATTTGAAAAAATTCTGAGAAACGTTTTTCATAGGGTGGAAAAGGATAAAAAACTTTCAGCCAAATCGAAAGGGCTCGGTTTCAAAAGTGGTCGATTCGGCGTGGAATGCCCCATATGCATATTGAAACGCGCGAGGATAGTATATTACACGTGCGAAACCACCCTGACTACCGTGGGTCCGAGGAAAAAAAAAATGGGGCCCCACAATCCAACCTGGGAGAATATCGTCGCGGCAGTCTGTCGCAGTGAGAAAGAGAGGGATGGACGGACGGATGGATGTCGACGGGGACCCTCGAAACTCGGGGTTCAAGGTATAGCCACACAACCGGAGACTTTTCTGCCGATTGAACTCTCCTCATCGTACCTCCACCGGCGAAAGCCCCGAGGTGAGCGGCAAAATCTCTTAGTTAAGGGCATTGTGGTGTATTTGTGAATGAAGCTGAGCGGCAGCACTCTGATCCACGCTCTTAGAATGGTAGAGAGAAAGAGAGAGAGAGAGAGAGAGAGAGAGAGAGAGAGAGAGAGGAGAAACGTAGAACGAGCGAGGTAGGTTGATCCTGTACGTGTGTTCGTGAGCCGGCGTCTTCATTGAGGACCTCCGGCGTTCACGAGCTCGCTTGCCCAATGGCATTAGCACAGTGTGGGCCCAAGAGATCCTCTCTTCGGGGCCCAACGTTGATATCGTTCTCTTTGGATCGCAACCTCCTCGCTGGTTCTCCTTTCTGATTCGCTATACCATGTATATACACATACGTGGACCCACTCATTCTCCTTTAGTCCTTTTATTACTCCTTTATTTTTGTGTTTCTTTCTTTCACGACGATGCGATAGCCCCCATACTACAAGTGAGTTGGGAGGCTAACGAGAAACGAGATTCTCCCCGCCACCCAAACTGCCGTGCTGATTGCCATCTCTCGGTGTTTCATTCGACGCTCTCTCTGACCGTCGAGGTCAAGGTTCAGAAAAGCGCTCACACCCCTGAGAATTGAGTTGTTAACATTCGTGCCACCATTGAAAATTCTCTCCCTCAACGATTTAATTGTATTTCATCGGGACAATGGATCCTTATCCGCTCTTGTATCCAATAGACTAAGTTCTGAGCAACTTATTAAATATGGTATCCTTCAATTGTTTGATAACTGTTTTGTAAAGCGGATAAAAGTCGCGAATAAATGGTTTATTTTGTAAACCACAAATGTTTGGAGTTAAAAATGAGTTAACAGACTCGCAGTCCACTTTCCTTGATCTCTGTGCTAATCATAGAAATAATAACAGATTTTTTTGATAAAATTCAGGATGGCATAAGGATAAGGGTTAGGAATTCTTAATGTTGTGTAATCTAACCAATAAAGCTTTTTATGTCATTACAATTAAATTTCATAGCAGGCGAGTTAGTTTGATAGTATTGCATTTTTTAATGGACCTTTATCGTTGAATTTTCCAAATAAAAAAAAAAGATAATGGTACCAGGGTGGCGAAAATTTTTAATAAAAAATTAATGCATTAATCATTACTTTTTTAATGGCAAATGGAAATAATTTACATTAACCATTAACACTTTTATTAGCCATTAAAAAAGTAATGATTAATGCATCACTTTTTCATTAAAAATTTCGCAACCCTGCAATAGGGTGATGCAATCGAAATCGATCATTTAATGGTTAATAGAAATAATTTACATTAACCATTAACCATTAACGTTTAATGATTAATGGAAATAATTTACAATAACCATTAACATTTGATTGTTAATGGAAATAATTTACATTAACCATTAACATTTAAAGGTTAATGGAAATAATTTACATTAACCATTAACATTTAATGGTTAATGGACATAATTTACATTAGCCATTAACATTCAATGGTTAATGGGAATAATTTACATTAACCATTAATATTTAATGATTAATGGAAATAAATTCCATTAACTATTTAATGTTAATGATTAGTGAAAATGAGAGTTAATGGTTATTGGAAGTGTAAATGCATTAAAAAAAGGTGATGCATTATTTGCAATCCTGAGTGGTACCGAGGTCAAAACAGCGTAACCCATGCAGAAGGTTACCATATGGATTATGCCGTGATGATTAACATGTAACGAATGAGAATATTATCTTCTTAAAATCCACTGATCAATCGTTAATAATCATACTGGTACCCCATTGATACTATTTTTTTAGTATCTGAGAAAAGAAACGATTAGAAACATGAATATTGATAACATTCCTTCATCCCTTTTGCAGAAAAAAAATCATGAAGCTCAAGATTGGGATCATGGTCTTTATTGTAGGAAAAATAAATCATTAACATCATTATTTTCCGACAAAAACACTCAAATTGCATTCTCTTCCCAGCATAGCAAAAAAAACCATTAGTTCAAGAATTAGAAAAATAGTAAATAGTACAAAATTATAATTTAAAAAAAAGTAAATAGTGCCAAAATTCTGTTTTTTCATTGGTTAATTTTTGCATCCCTGTGAGATCATACTCCAAAAATGCAAGCGCATATTTGCCAGGATGGGGTTCACAAACCGCTGTCGAGGGCTTTACGGGTCTTCGTCCTCTGTCCTCTTAATATATTATCGCTGGTACGGTGATATATTTGACGCGGGTGTCGGAAAAATTAAAGCAATCCCTCTGCGACTATCGTCGGTGGTCCCTCGTCGTGTTTTAGTATATTCATATATATATATACACGGGTACAAAGGTCCCGAGTCGACGAGGAAGGTGGGATATATACCTGTACTCCGTACGATAGCTCGATGGCCCTGGACGCGTTTTTCTCCTCGTACGGTCGCGGTTCTTTCTGCTCTCTTGTAATCGGAGACCTTCTGGGATACAAATATGTACACATTAAATAGCTGACCGACCGACCTGCCCCGATGGAACCTCCGCGAAACGAAATGTTTTTTGGCGTATGGGTCCGCGAGAAATTGAACGTGTCGAGAAGCATTTGTAGATATTTTCCTTGTTCTCATTCTCGCACCGATTATCGTGGATAACCGTTACCTGCTTCAAATTGAGCCTCAGAACTGAAGACTGGAATAGATTTTTTTTTTTTAAATTTCATTTTTTACCTTGGACGAACTTTGTCAAAAACGCTTGATTAGGGGAAAAACCCTGAAATTGGACATTTGCACATTGCTTCCGTATCTTTA
Source organism: Alloplasta piceator (assembly GCA_946863875.1). NCBI lineage: Eukaryota > Metazoa > Arthropoda > Insecta > Hymenoptera > Ichneumonidae > Alloplasta > Alloplasta piceator. The sequence goes on along the minus strand of OX333072.1, from coordinate 7,477,165 downwards.
TTCATGGTTCACACAGCTTCCTTTATCATAAAGTATGGCGATCGAATTTGGCTTCCTCATAAAGGAAGCTTTGTTAACTATCGAAAACCACGAGTAATCGACGTGCAAACTTGCTAAATTCTTTCAAATTTACTTCTTGCCAAATTTGATTTTTGCCAAATTCTATAACAACCTTTATCAGTATTTTGAATGTGTACAAAATTTTGGTACAATACCTCGCAAATAGCCGAAGTTAGAGTACGCCATTTTACAAAGAAAAACCAAAATTTGATAAAATTATAATCACTCGATCGATTTTCGCCAAATTTAATAACGAACATCCTCGATAGCTATATTAGCTCTGTGTAAAGTTTCAATGCAATATCTCAAAAATTGCACACGTTAGAGCGTTTACGCTATTTTTCAAAAAATTAAGAATTTCATAAAATTTTAATCCCTCAATGGATTTTCGTCAAATTTAATAGCGAACAACCTTCATAGCTATACTAATTTTTTACAAAGTTTCATTGCAATATCTTGACAATTGCAAAACTTAGAGCGTTTACGCCATTGTTGCAAAAACGAATGATAAAATCTAAACACCCGTTAGAATTAGAACAAAAAAATTTCATAATGAAGGGCAAATCGTGCTGCACGAGTGTGCCAAATTTAGGCTCGACATCTCGGAGCGTTCTTGATTTATTAATTATTTACCTCAGAAACTCAGGATACATACACACACATATATCCGGACATTTTTTCTAAATATGATTTTTCAATATTTCGGGACATTTTTCACACATTGGCATAAAAATCTCGAAAAAAAAAATTTCCCGAAAATAAAGCTCCGTTTATGAGGAAGCAAAAACACAATTTTCGTCTGATGAATATTGTAATATAATACCTAAATAATAATAATAATAATAATAATAATAATAATAATAATAATAATAATAATAAATTATGCGAATTTTACTTTATTATTAAATTCTCAATTTCGAGTGTGCCTGTAAATTTATCCCATGTAAATTGAGCGTTTCCTGCCTATAAATTCCAAAATCCTAATTCTCGTGTCATATTTCTAGGCTATTTCATGTGAAAATTCTCATCTTGAAAATTCGACGATTTTCTCTTTGCGGCATGAGCGTTCCGGCGACAAAAAGTAGCGATTGAAAAGATTTTGAGACGCAAACGATGCAAGAAATGTGTACAATCTGTGAGGATCGAGGAAAGATCAAAGCACAGGCAAAGATGTCAAGATAAGAAGGTGTAAAAGATGTAAAAGTGTACAGTTGAGAAATGTTCGCGGTTGAGATCGACAATTCGCGCGAGCTATGATCACCCGTGAGACAGAGAAACGTGACAAAACGAGCGTAAGCGAGAGCTGTGTGGATCGAAAATACGAGAGAGAAGACAGAAGAGAGAAAAAAAAGAGAGAGTCCAAAGATGAGAGCGAGAGAACAAAACTCACGGACAGGATAGAACAGGACCCAAAGAGACCCCCCACGGTCGAAGCTCGCACTTTCCCACGTGCGGGTGATCCCGTTTCATCCCGCCGACACGAAACTTTTCAGAGGTTCTGTATACATATATATATATATATATATATATATATATATATATATATATATATATATATATCCTGGTCCTCTAGGTCTTCAACTACCGGCGCATGCTATTCGAACGAATCCCTCTCGCTTTCGCGCGAATATTCTCGCAAAATAGTTATAAACCGTGTGTGTTTCGCGTTGGCAACCCGCTGCGACGGTGCTTCGTCCTTTTTCGAAAAAATTTCACCTCCCCCTTCCCCCGTCACATTTTTTCCCAGACTATAATTTTGTCTCTCTTGAGACGAGACGAATACGAAGACACGAGAATTTACAGCTCGCGCCCGCACAACTCCATCAGCCTCATTTCCTTTTATGTCCCAATTTTGCCTTCCTCATAAGAGGAGCTTTATTTTCATGATTTTTTAACAAGATTTTCATGCTGATATATACTCGAAATGTCGTGAAATGTACAGAATTCATATTTATACAAATTCCAAGGCATTTGGTATTTTTTTCACTGTGTGATTTTTGTCATCATTTGCAATTGAATTTGAATTTAAATTGAATTTGTATTTGAATTTCTTTAAAATCGATTTTGAATTTGAAATGGATCTTTAATTTGAATTTAAAATTTTTTCAGAAATGTTTAAAAATGCTCTAGCTTTGGGAATTTAGGAGCTAAGAGCTGCTGATTGGTATTCTATTTTGTAAAATTTCCATAAAAGGTTGGACTTATAAAATAATATTTTAATTTCGAAAAATGACTGAAACCGCTTCTATTTCTATAATTTTGTAATTAACGCTTCTGATTTCTTTCAAACAAATGTACTGAGATCCAAGCATTGAATTTGGAAAGAATTACTGGAGGGATATGCTTCGAAAAAAATTAAAATGATCAGAAAATACTTGTAAACACTGTCATTTTGCAGTTACCGAGTTCTGCAGTTTCCTTAAAGGGTTAGGCTACTCGAGAATTTTCAAAAAATCGTTTTTTTTCTATTAAAAAGGTACCTTATAATTAGATTCATAATACAAAAAATGATGTGCGTGAATAAGGTAAATGTCTCAATTATTGAACAGGTCCCAATTATTGAACACTATCTTGTATTTTTATTATTTCTCATTCACCTGCATGCATTTACTTATTTATAAAAATTTCATTACATATATGGAACTTTTAGCTATCGAAATATTACGTTACTTGTGCAAAAAAAGCTTTAATTAATAGAGAAAAAAATTATTTAATCAGCAACCGTGACCCGATTTGACGTCTCGTGGTAACTGCTAATCGTTTTTGCTGAGATGCGCCGCTTCATGCGTAAGGGCATAAAAAATTCAAAAACTGTCGCATCTCAAAAAGTAAAGGCGTTTCAGGTTCCTCAGAAAATTTCCTGCAAATAACAATTTTTAAACAATTTTTTAAATGAATTATTTGTTAAAAAACACGGTGTTCGATCATTGAGCCATAGACAATGCAGTGTGTCCCAATTATTGAACACTCGAATTCTTCAAGATGGCGTCATTAAACCCATCAAAACATCGGGACAGTTAACGTGTGACAGATCGTGTGAATCGGATTTATTCAAACAAAAACTGTAAGTTCCTGAATAAACTTACCTTTATTATTTTAATAATAACTCTAAGATCGTCAAATATATTTTTTATTTGTATTTTCGTGCAATAAATATAAAAAGAAAATTAAAAAGAGAATATAACCTAAATGTAACCTAAAAGTACGAATGTAATGTTCAATATTTTTTGCTCTCCGATATTTCAGTCGAAAAACAAGAAAGCTGCGACAAAATCAAACAAAAACAAAACATAAAAACGAGGAAGCTGAAAATAAAAATAAAATAAAGTTCGAGTTGAAAAGCAAAAATAAAGCAAATGCAAATGAACCAAAAACCTGTCAAAAGAGACTAAATATATATTTTTGTATTTTTACATGATTGATAAAAGATTATTTGAGTGTTTGATTTTGCTTTTATTTCTTAATATTGTACCCATAATATCATTTTCAGAACGGAAAAAAAATTCTCGAGAGTGTTCAATAACTGGGACATGCCTGTTCAATATTAGGGACATAGCCACTTCCAGTGTTCAATAATTAGGACATTTGCATGCTTCACATTGTTATTCTTTTTTTCTCATTTGAAATCATTTAAAAATAATTCAAAGGGTGATTTTTCGAAAGTAAAAACATCAAAGTATCATTTGAACATGAAAGCCATGGTTTTTTTTCTTGATTTTATATTTTTTTCTCACCGAATTCAATCCCCAGATCCTCAGCTGTTTAATAATTGGGACATTTACCTTAATTCCTGAGTAATCGATTTTCGTATTCTAGTACAACCCCTCTTCGTCCGCAGCGAGCTTTTAACAAACTTTGAACGCGTTTATCTCATGTCAGAACTACATTTTTCAAGTCAGCCAAACTCATAACTTGAACAAATTTCAACCGAAGTATTTGAAATTTTGAATGTACATTCAAAATAACGTTCTCTAAAGCACTACGTAGGATTTTCTTATTATATTGCATAGTTCCTTTTTTATAAACAATTTCCTGACGATCTTTTCATGGCATTTTATACTTTTTGATTTAGAAATGCGCTATTTTCACAAAAAACAACATATCATAAAAATTTTACGTACTTTTTTAACTGTTCTTATATATAATCGAAAAAACTTCGGTGGTCGACCTTCCAGAAATAAAGGCGCCATCGCAAAAATGCTGCACGTTCGCCATTTTGCCAAGTATCGCCATGAAAAAATAATTTTGTATTGTCAATTAAATGTATAATAAAAAACCTTTTTTGTAAACCCGATTCATATTATGGTTTTGCTGAGAAAAATCACGAAATATGCCTTTTTTGGTCTGGAGAGTGTCCTCTTAAAAAAAATGAACCAATATTGCATTCAAAAACCATAACTCACGTGCTTCGGTCTCAATAAGATTGGAATTTCTTAACAATGATAAACGAATCATCGACGATAAATGACAATGCATCGAGGTTCTCTCATGACGAAGCCACAATCGATCAACATTTTTAAGGATGTTGAGTCCCTATAAAATCTTTGAATGTTAATTGTTCAATAAATAGCTTCTTAATCGTCGTGAAATGTTTACACGACCTCCTGAATAATTCATGTAAAAACATATTAAATTTTCAGAATTCTATCATCATTACTTCAACTTCTTTAAGGGTTTAAATGAAAAATCATGAGAAAATTCTGAAAATTTGGTATGTTTTTGTATGAAGTATTTAAGAGGTCGTGTAAAAATTTCACGACGATTAGGAAGCTCGTTATTAAAATATTAACATTTTGTTAAGAAGAATTTTTTAAACGAATAAAAAAGTATTTATCAATAAACTTCGTTTTGTTTACGTTGTTTTCAATATAGTGTAGGTATTGAAAAATGGAGGGGTCAAAAAAAAACTTATCGCAAAGTTATATCAGTTTCCATAAGACTACATTTAATTTGATTTAATTTGTTAATGTTAATTGTTCGTTAACGAGCTTCCTAATCGTCGTGAAATTTTTACACGACCTCTTAAATAATTCATCCAAAAACATAGGAAATTTTCAGAATTTTCTCATCATTTGCGATTTGGGACTCAACATCCTTAACGTCATGGTGCTCGATTGAAGAAACCGTTCACGAACAAGTCTCGATGAACAATGAAACGAAACGCGGAAGCTTCGTGCAAATTTGTTATTTGCACGATTTTTTTTCTCGGCTCGGTCTTCGGAACCCGACAACCTTGCTCCGTGTCATTCCTGCTGAGAGAAAAAAAAATGATTCCAACACGATCGATCGTAACACGCAGATAATTTTTTACCTTCTCCTACCTCTGCCTCCCGCGTAGAGAACACACGAGATAGAGAAGACCAAAAGAAGAAGAGGAAGAAGAATTTATAAGGAGCCGATTTTGGGACCGGAGATATATTCTCTCAAAGGTTGGAGGGTCGAGGCGCGGGGTCGAAGAGGACGAGGGAGACCCCGTTTCAATCGGGCCTACCACAGAAAATACAACGGGTGGAGAAGAGGGAACGCGAGCCGAAAAGCGAGAGGAGAGTCGGAAACTGTCGGTGGGGCTCTAATACGACATGCTCTTTCGGATTCCTGACGGTCGTTTCGCGGATGTTAACAAGGCATCAGCATGGGCCTCGTGCCCCGCGAGACTCGGCGGTCGGCGACGCCGGGGCATCAAGGCCCAAGTAGTACGTCCGTGTGTATGTGCTGACCAGAAGCGAGAGGGACGACAGACCCACGCACACATGAACGCTATTTACATGGATCGCTGTTGAGAGAAACACCGGCCGATTTATACCGCGAGAGGATGATGATCGTATGAGCAAAAAGCGTGAAAGACAGAGAGAGAGAAACGTGGCAAAAGAAGGTTTTTCATGCATGAGAACAAAGAAGAGGCGAGATGAGAGCGAAGGCGTTCTTCGCGGGTTGGATAACATCGGATGAAGAACCAAGAGTCGGGTCCGTCGGATTCGCTCTTTCAACCCGCGCGAACGGGTCTCCGTCCCTCGATTCAACGCGCGTTCTCGCTGCGGTTTGGCATCGGACCCACTCTCTGGCTTAACAATAAGATATGTTTAACCTCGTACATGCAAACATTTCAATTCGTTTTATTTCCCTTTTGGAAAATACGTGGATTCTTGAATTCTTTCTACTGCCGGTTTCACATATAACGTTTTATTTGGGCACCAGTTTTGTACAGCTTTGGGATTAGGACGTTTCTGAATTTTTGACGTCATAGACATTGGATGCAAATGGAATCAGCATTTTTTTTTGCGGTGTTCCTAATGACGTTTTTTAAAATGATTTTTTTTGTAAGAAAGAAGTTTAAGGAACAATTGAAATGAGCAGGGATGCACTTTTCTAATTTGCACGATTTTTTGATAATTACTCTAAAATTTCAAAATTTCATCATTTCTGGCAGTTGAAAAAGATTCCCTTCAGATTCAATAAGACTGATCGTTGTTTTGTGATATATTTTATCGTTTCTTGGTCTTTTGGACCATTTTGAACCAGGACCCTGGAAATTACTTGATAAAATGAATCGGTTATCTCACCAATATCACTGGGTCATTCCGTGTCAAATCGATCAATGGTTCGAATCGACCCCTTTCATTTTCGATGAAATTTGGTCAGGAATTTTCTTTTTTCATAGAACGAAGTGCTACCAAAGGAAAAAAAATTTTAAACAAATTTTTAGAAAGTTATGCGAAATTTAAAATTTCACCATTTTTTCAATTTTGCAAATTTATTTTTTTATCTCGAAACTTAATATACGTGCATGATAAGTTTCCGCTTAAAACGCTTTACGAAATAAATAAAAACGCGAATTCAATTATGTTTCTGTTTCTACATTCTTATGTCATTGATTGAAATTTGTTCTGCTCAAAATTAAAAAACTACACGATTGTTTAACTTTACTTAACTTGGGCATGAAAATAAAAATTTGTTTACCAAAATTTAAAAATTCATATTTTTGAATAAAAAATGCAATTCTGAAAATTTTGGGATCTTTTCAAATTAGTACAAGCTATTAAATGAAAAAAATGGAACCAAAAATTTAATATTCAACGTGGAATTTCACGATTTAAAAAAATTCAAAATTTTCCAAATTCATCATTTTTCAAAATTTCTTTTCCCAATGTAATTTTGTTTCGTCGTTCCAAGTATACGCTTTCAGACAAATCCACAGCGATTTTTTCGTAACTACAATAGTTTTCGAGATATTTAAAAAATAAATTCGACAAATTGAAAAAATGGTGAAATTTTGAATTTTGCATAAGTTTCGATAAAAAAATTTTCATTTTTTTCCCTTTGGTAGAACTTTATTTTATGATAAAAGAAAACTTATGACCAAATTTCATGGAAATTGAAAGAGGTCGATTCCAACTATTGGTCGATTTGTCATGGAATGACCCCACTTTAATAAATGATTTCTCAGGTCGTCATATTTTTTTTTATCGGCAGCTCTAGTTTTCACCTTTTTCTTCAAAGTTCCAAATTGGTGATATCTGTTCTAGAAAACCCTAAAATAATAAAATAAACCATTTTCTAAAACAAAGTCTTCTAAATATACAACCTTGCCATTTTGTACAAGATATAACTGCAAAATAATCGAACGATTTTTTTTACATAATTTCATAATATGAAGAAAAGATGTACACGAAGTTTCGAACGTTCAGTGAACGAAAAATCGACAAATTTATTTGTTTATCAATAAAATAGAGGAGCTGGGTAAATACGTGGTTATAATCATTTTTTTAATTGAAATATGTTTGACGAATTCTTTCCAAAGTGTTGGAGAAAACTGTCCTTTAAAAACAAAAGTTATTCGATTTTCAGTTTATTTGAACGTTCAGAACTTCAAGTCTCTAAGAAAAAAATCTTTTTTTTTTAAATATTTTAAGCACCGCAATGCACACAACAGTTAGTTGACCGGGTAATTTCCATGTGTCATCGTCTCTCGTTCATCGACGTGAGAATTTCTATGGTTTTTTCCTCGCCACATGAAATATAGCCAGGAATAATATAAACGAGGTTTATACCGCGGTTAAAACGTGTTAGCGACGAATCTCCCCTCTCATACCTTCTTTTTACCTTTCCTTTTGTAACTCACGCGTGTTACTTTCAACACGGCATTATTACAGAATACACACGACAAGCGCGTGCTCGGAAAGATGTTATGGAAACCAGGGATTTCGCTGCGGTGACGCATGCACGCGAAGAGCCTCTCAAAAACCAGCACTGTGCCCTCGAAGAAATCGCTTTTTCATGCGGTATCCCTCGCTCCGTTCTCCACTTTCGACTGGCACTTTGATTGCCGAACTATGAGAAGCATTTCCGCCGCACCGTTCCCAAAGAGCTTCCGGTCCCGTCGAAAATATCCTCTAACCCATTTTTCGATCGGTACCGATCCTTCCAACGAATCATTTCTTAAACGGATCTTCTCCATCTTTTGCATTAAATTATAATAACACACACTTTTACTCAACCTTAACACCAGATTCTCGACGATGATTTATCTCGATTCCTTGAAAAAAAAAAATGGTTTGTGCATAATGGGAAATATCGTGGCAGAATTATGAAAAGCTTGGATTATTCCTGTGAAAGTCTTCGGTTTGATCTTTGCAGGGACGTGAGGATGGCGCGGAATCCTTTGAAAAAATTTGAAGTTTCTTTTGTTGAATCCTTTCTCACGGATATTAACTACAGAGTCGAACAATGCGGGAAACTTTGGGTGTTGGATCTCTCAATGATTTGAGACAGTCCTTGCGGTACAGTCAAGTTAGTCGAGTGCGAAGATTTTAAACATTATTTGTAAACATTCCGAAAAAGTTACTAGTGCGATCTAACTTTGATTTCGATCAAAAAGTCCCTATTCAATGTAGAAAAAATATGCAACGATGATTTTACAAAAAAATAACGCAGTTTACGTATGAATGAGAATTCAATAATTAATTGACTGAAATTTTAGTGATGATATTTTTGACATTCCTAAATAGCTTCTCATAATTAACTATATATGAGGCATTCCACGTCAAGTCAGCCACCCCATTTTTTGAAATCGCCAAAAATCGCATGCAAATTTTTAGAAAGTAGTTCCAACTATCAAGTGAATTTGTGATTTTTTTCAGATTTTTAAATTACATTTTTTAGCCGGAAAAAAATACAAAAAATTTGTTTGTCCCATTTTGTAATTCAAAAATTATTCATCGTACGAAAAAAGTGGAACATAAAGTTTAGGATTTTCAACGTGCTTTTCACTGAAATTTTTTAGAAACTCCTCCGAAAGCTCTATGTGCCATTTTCGGAGCAAATAATGTTTTGATATTTTTTTTTCATAGAATCGACATCTTCGATTCGTCTGTAGTTTGAACAGTTTTTTACTTGATATATTTACCGACTATAGAAAAATTGGTGTAGTGGAGAATCCATTGTATCAAATGCATTTTTATTGATACAATTTATGATTACTGAGTCATTTAACGAAATAGTGTAGATATTGATATTTTATCATTATTAATCGCAGACAGGGAAAAATAATAAAATAATCTCGTTTTGATACTGCGAAGACGATTCTAGGAACAAAGCAGTATCATTGCTTCATTCCCAAAAATCATGCCCAAATCGAACTAAGAAAGTACTCATTGGCCATAGAAACGTCGGTGTATCCAAAAAGGGTAAATTAATTCTTTTTTGCAATCGAGAGACGTGAGAAGCCTTGACTTTAATTTGAATAGACTTTATCGATGTACATGGGTCCATTGATAAAGTTTATTAAAATGTACAAAAAGATATTTAAAAAAATAAAAATGAAAAAAGTTTTAAAAAAATTGAAAAAGTACAACGAATAAACAAAAATGCGAGCTTTAGGAAATGTCTATAGATAGTCTCAAACCTGTTAATGCACAGAGAAATTTGTGTATTAATTTGGGATGAAAAACGCATGGGAAGGAATGGATTCTACACTCAACCAATTTTTTTATAGTCTGTAAATATATCAAGTACAAAACTGTTTGAACTACAGACAAATCGAAGGTGTCAATTCTGAGAAAAAAATATTAAAACATTATTTGCTCCGAAAATGGCATATAGAGCTTTCGGAGGAGTTCGTAAAAAATTTCAGTGAAAAGTACGTTGAAAGTCCTAAATTTCATGTTGTACTTTTTTTTTCGTACGACGAATAATTTTCAAGTTACGAAATGGAAAAAGAAAATTTTTCGTATTTTTTTCCGGCTAAAATATGTAATATAAAAATCTGAAAAAAATCACGAATTTCTTGACAGTTATAACTACTTTATAAAAATTTCCATGCGATTTATTGTGATTTCAAAAAATGGGGTGGCCGACTTGACCTGGAATGCCTCATATCAATATTATATTACGAATGATTTTTATTCTTTTTTCCTCGATAAATTTTTTCAATTACAAGAAAAAAATTAAAATTAAAATTAAAAAATTAAAATAATTTTTAAAAGACTTGAAAAAATTCCCCATAATTTTCAAAAAATTTATTATGAATTTAAAATTATTTTATAAAACTTTATTGATATTCTTTGATCGAACAAGAATCATAAATTGGACTCTGGAAAAATAACAAATATGATCATCGATTAATTGGCTTACGATGAGTTATTTTGCTGTAAAATCATGTTTATACTTCTTAATTAAAATGAACTTAATTGGAACTCTGATTTAGGTTCATTTTTGTTGTATCAGTTGCTCTTTCAGAGCGTTGTACAAACGATTTTTAAAATCCAAGTCCTTCGTTGACTTGACTGTACCGCAAGGCCTACCTTAAGACAGTTGTATCCGCATAGTTCCGAGTCCAAATATTCCGTCTCCAGTCAAGTGAACAGGGTCACTTTATTACCAGTGTATATCTTCGCACAGGTGTGAAAAAAAAACTTCTGTGGATATTCACAGACGCCCCTTCGTTTTTCGTTCACTCCGGGTTACGGCAAGTGTCGTGTCACACTCCCGGGTGGACGCGCTTGTACAACAGAAATGAAGAAAACCCTTAACCTCTCGGTTTATTATCTCTGCCGCATATTGTGCACTCTTCGTTCACTCCCTTTTGCAGTCCACTAATCTGCCGTGAAGCTCACGGGGGATCGGTTTTACGACGCCTCTGTACAAGGTTCTCATAGGGCGCCTACCATAGAAAAAAAATGGGACAGAAGGAGAACAGGATGAGCTATGGTGAGATTTACTTCTTCACCTGGCCAAGGCGGGCCCCGAGCCACGGTAATCGATGCACATTTTGGTGTTTCTCAGGCAAATTGTGATTTCTCACTTATCCGAAAAGGACCCCTAAAAAACAAGGAAAACGAATGTTGACCGCTTCGTATTACGGATCAACAAAAATCGAATTAAAAACAAACGTGTCCATTGGACTGACTCGCAAAAAGCGACTATTTTTTGTTTTTCGAAATAACATACTAAATATTTTCCGGGAGGTGAAAAAAGATGCCTGTTAAAAGCAGAGCTTTTAATATAAATATTTCGATATATCTCATCGCAAATTTCTATTTCCCATTTAAATATAACACAGGAAAAAAAATTCAAACTTTGAAATTTTATGTCTCGGCTTCAAGGTTATTCAAGGTTAAAGTTAAATTTAGAGTAAATTTCACTTTTTTTTTAATTTTTGGCAAAATGTTGAAACTTATTACTAAATATCTTAAAATCTTTCTTGAAACAAAAGTTTAAATTGCATTAACATAAATCGCCTCATTTTTAAAGAAATGACCAACAGTAGTTCACCCATATTCTTGAAACTGCGGTATAAAATTTCAAAGTATGAAATTTTTTTTCCTGCGTTATTTAAATGGGAAATATAAATTTGCGATGAGACATATCTAAATATTTATATTACGAGCACTGCTTTTAACAGGCATCTTTTTTCACCTCCCCGAAAGTATTTAATATGTTATGTCGTAAAAAAAAATCGTTGCTTTTTCGAATCAGTCTAGTGTCCTCGAAGAGCAAATAATTTCTTTTTCAAGACTTTTTTTAAAATTTTAGTTGCAACGTCTATTGAAAATCGCTCGCTAATGAAGAAAATGCATAAAGAATAATTGAATTCCCGCAAATTAAATTATTGTTCTCATTAGTTTTAGGCTTATTTTAGTTAAAGCTGAGTGCAAAAATTTCATAGGAGCCTGCTGACCTTGAACAGCTCGGGAATTGGAAAAAAAAGAATTTTTGAGTGCCTTTTATGAAACTACTTTTTCCTACACGGTCGGCACGAAAACTCATAAAGGTTTAATATTTTTGTATGTTCCTTTTTTTAAATATTCTGAATCGTTATCTCTATAGTCTATCGAGCCCATTTTTTAATATTTTGATTCTAACATTTTTAATAAATAATTGAACTGTAAAATTTTTAAAGCGAAATGCATCAATTTTTTTAAACTACCATAAATTGTTTAATTTTTAGAAATTACAAAATTCAGCTTGATAGACTATGACATTAAACTTACATTGCAAGAATCTTTTTGAATTTTTTCAGATCGATCAACATTTACTAACGATGTGATGCCGACTGTAAAGTCACATTTTTTTATTGCTGTGAAGTTATATTATTTATCATTTATTCATTTATATTTTATGTTTTATATTTTATTTATTTCTATTGTTATGCCTGTGATATAATTTTTTTCCTGAAGCGCATGGATGTGTAAAGTCTTAGGCCCGAATTTTAAAATCTTCACATCAAACTTAAAATCAAACTTTCTATTGATCTCAAGCTGGAACATAAGATTGAGCGTAAGTTCCAATTTAAGATGAATCTTAAGTTTGAACTTGAGTGTCATTATAAGTTTATTCTTAAGTTCAAACTTTAGTGCGAAGTTCAGATCGATCTTACGTTCAAACTTAAACTTGGTTTGAAATTTGATCTTAAGATCAATCTTGAGCTTGAACTCAAGTCTGATCGAACTTAATTATTTTGGCAACTAATGCCAAAAAACAGGGTCGAGGGAGGCGATGAAAGAACTTTGATCGAACTTAAATTCAAGCTCAAGATAGATCTTAAGATCAAACTTCAAACCAAGTTTAAGTTTGCACTTAAGATCGATCTGAAGTTCACACTAAAATTTGAACTTAAATATGAACTTATAACGACATTCAAGTTCAAACTTGAGATTCATCTTAAATTGGAACTTAAGTTCGATATTGAGTTTCAACTTGAGTTCAATGGAAAGTCAGGTCTGAAGTGTGATCTCAAGATCGATCCTAAGATAGATCCTAAGATAGATCCTAAGATCTTGAAATTCGGGCCTTAGTCCATATTGTATCATACTCTATCAGGTCTTGAATAATCGATTGTTAATGAATATTACTGGATTGACACAGTAAAGTGCGCTAGTCATTCGTCCACACTCCACAGGTTTCCTATATAATTGGCTCCTTCAGGAACTTCTCGTAGCTTCACACGAAATACCTCCGGATTTATAGCTTGGAATGCCGTGCTTCTGGATTATTCATGAATAATCACCATTATTATTTTTCGGCGTGATAATGCATATTAACGGACGTGTTTGTGTGTGAGTCAGAGCGCAGGCGCGAGATGACTTCGGGGCGGTGAGAGATCGACGTTGGTGGCACTCAAATGGTCCAAACGACAGAAGACCACGGACACTATAAACGCGTCCCATAGGTCTTGATCTCACTCTTCCACTCTCCAGTTCGATTTTTTCGCGACGAACCACAGCGAAAGTTCCCCTCTCGGAGCAAAAGGAAAGACCGAGCAACCAACAGACGATCCCTCTTGGTCCCGGCATTCCAAAACAAAGAGCGTATATGCGAAAGAGAGAAACTTGCGCTGAACGGTGGACAATATGTAAATCAGTGGCTGGCAATGGTCACGATGTCGCGACCTCGCCGCGAGATTTTGCCACTGCTCAGGCTCAAGAAAAATCCTCTACGCGAACGCCACATTCGCCACCGATGTACAATGCTTTTCCCACTTGTGTCGTCGTGGGGTGCACTCTTCAAGGTTCCATGACACCTTGTATTATTCACGCTGTAGCGCAATTCTTGTGTGCTCCTATTCTAGAACCACTCGATATAGAACTGCCTCATGGTTGCATCTTTATATGGGGCTGTAGACGTCAATTCGACTGGCATTCCCTGTCCAAATTGATCCCCGACTTATTTCCTCATTATACCGACCTTTAAATTCTTTTATAAAATTTTGCAGGATCTTTGGATCGATCATTTTTCAGTGATGAATAATTTTACCAAATATTTGCATCACTTTTCAGTGACGTCAAGAACTTTATTGTAGGACCCTAAAAATACCCAAAAATCTAGTGGGTGATGCAAGATGGTTTCTCATATTAAAAATGTGGAGGGATTTCTTTTATTTTTTTTTGCCTAATTAAAAATCGTCATCAGGAAAATGACAAAGATGGTTTCTCACATTAAAAATGTGGAGGAATTTTATTTTATTTATTTTCCGCCTAATTAAAAATCGCCATTAAGAATAGCTTTTATCATTCTGTAAATCAGACATTGTTTCGATCTATTTTAAATTGAAAAGAGTAGAAAAAATTAAATTTCGATTATCGTTCTTTTTTAATGAGAAAGATGGTTTCTTATATTAAAAAAGTGGAGGGATTTTATTTTATTTTCGTTTCGCCTAATTAAAAATCGTCACTAAGAATAGCTTTTACCATTCTGTGAATTAGACATTATTTTTGGTCTATTTTAAATTGAAAAGAGTAGAGAAAATTAAATTTCGATTATCGTTCTCTTTTCACTCCTTTTTCAATCCTTTTCGTTTTTAATTATGCAAACAGAAATCAATTGACTTTATGAATTAATTTTTCAACATTCAAAGTCTAAGGGACGATTTATTTCTTTAATATAATCCAAACGAGCAATTTTTGATGATGAAAAAAAAATAAGGAAGCAATAGCAAATAAAATTTGTCCTCATTCTTGTAAATGGAGGATCAAATCTACTTTGTCACCGGGTTTTTGTGGATCTTTGCAGATTTTACAGAATGGTCTCAATCTTGACAATATCATAAGTGAAATACGGGATCATATCGGAGACTTTGAGGTCTCGATGTTCGCCAAGTTGAAGTGGACAGCCCCATGCATATATAGATATATATGGGGCATTCCACGTCGAATCACGCGGTAATCGGCTTGACCCCCTCGGATTTTGATGTCCAATAAATTGTGGGTTTCGTTTGGCCCAAGATATGACCTCAAATTTTTAGAAATTTTCATTTCATTTTATCGAGGTTGGTCGAGCGGAAAAAACATTAAATTGGGGGAAAACATGAAGAGTTGCCTTTTTCAAATTAGAGAAATTTTTTTCACATAAACTCCCTAATTTAACCCAAAACAGATATTTTCGTCATAGTTCGATAATGGGCCAAAAATAATTAATATTTTTTTAAAAATTATAATTAATATTTTTTCCGTTTTATTTCAGGTCGTCGAGGCTGATAAATTTTCGAAAAATGTTGTCGTTTCACTCTTAAACCACGAAAAAAATCAAGTTTCACTAAAGAAATATTTTTGTTGTTGTTATTCTCACTACAAGAAACAATCAAAATCATAAATTATAAAAAATAAAAAATAAACAAAAAAAAATAGTAATTATTTTTGGCCCATTATCGAACTATGACGAAAATATCTGTTTTGGGCCCTAGTTTCTGTGAAATAAATTTCATTAATTTGAAAAAGGCCCCTCTTTATCTTTTTCCCTCAATTTAATGATTTTTTAGCTCGAGCAACCCCTAAAAAATTTCTAAAAATTTCTAAAAATTTGAGGTCATATTTTGGATCAAACGAAACCCACAATTCATTGGACATCAAAATCCGAGGCGGTCAGGCCGTTGACCGCGTGATTTGACGTGGAATGCCCCATATATATAAACAGATATCTATAAATACATATTAAATACATATGTATTCTATCACTGAAGCTGTATAGAGAGCAGAGTCGTATTCGCATGGATCGCGATGGTCACTTCGCCGCGAGACGTTTCGCGTAAGGGTCTCTCCCTTCAACGCGGGATCTATAACGATCGTAATGGCTCACGAGCTCCTCGATATAACCACCAGAAGCACAAGCATCGACCATATTGTCGAGAATATACAGACAAGCATGTGTGGCCAACAAAACGACGAACTCATGATACTTTTCGAGGCCTCGCGACAACGCTGAAATAACTTCTTCTCGAGGACATTTTGGAATTTATCGTCGTAGCGCCGAGAGCCGCGGCATTTTCACGGGATTATATTATACTTATCCGCGCTGTCTTGTATCCTCTTAAATCGCGGGACGCTCAAAGACGAGAAAACGAGAAAAAAATGAACCTCGAGAAGCGAAGAAACACGCGAAACGTTAAACGAGAACCAATGGATCTAAAACGAGATTTAGCGCGCGGGATTGTACTATTAAGATTAGAAATCACTAATGGTCTCGCACCACTTAGTCACACACTCATATACGCACATTACATGGTTGAGAATCAATGGGCGATGTTGTAGCATCTCTTTCGTGGCATTTTTGCGCATCCTGAGCTCTAAATCGCGCATTCAAATCTCCTCGCTTTGTTTCAACGAGTGCGCTTGTTTACAGAATCCTTCGGATCATTTCGACCAGGCAATTCTATTTCTATGGTTTTTTTTATTTTGATTTTGTCCAGAACCATTGGGCTAAGTTTAGCTTCTTCCTCTGCGATTTTGGAACGGTTTGTAGAAAGCTGTCCTTAAATGCTCAAAGTTTTTGCAGAACTTTTTCAACTTGCTTGTATTCTGAGATAATAATGTGCATCATTTGAATGCATCAAAGCAATTGTATGAATTGTTTTCAGAATGAGCAATTTTGTTTATTTATTGAAAAAAATGGTATCACGATCTTTTGAACTCAGAGTCAATATTGCAGCCTAAGCCAAATGATCTTGATTACAATATTTTGTCTTAATTTTCTTAATTGAAAAATCAGTGTTTATATCCTTTTATTCTGTCGGAAGTAATTCTGAAGTATACAGAAAAAATACAAACGATCGAAGT
The DNA here is from genome assembly GCA_946863875.1 of Alloplasta piceator. Taxonomy (NCBI): domain Eukaryota; kingdom Metazoa; phylum Arthropoda; class Insecta; order Hymenoptera; family Ichneumonidae; genus Alloplasta; species Alloplasta piceator. The sequence continues at coordinate 7,460,060 of OX333072.1, read as the reverse complement.
CGTGCTGTAATTCATGTCGAATTTATGCAATTTTTTAGATGCATATTTTTTATTTAATCCATGACCTATGAAAATTATTTTATAACTGTTTTTCGCATAAAAAACTTGTAGGGAGGGGGGGAGAATAAGCTTTGAATTCATTTTTTTTCGTACAATTTTTTTTCGCAAAAATATTGAATTTTTCATAATAAACGACTATATTTCTAAAATGTCGAATAACTTTCAAACTACTGGGTTTTCGAGAAATCACTAAGAGGATAAAAAGTTGCATGCACTCATTCTGGATCCAATGAAAAAATTTTCAGAATTTCTTCTCGACATTTTTTTTATTTACTTTTTCCTGTCAACGAGATGTTTTTTTTTATCTTAAACGATCGGGTCCCTTCGATACGGGTTCTCATTGAAAAACATCATTTACACGGAATGCTTATTTAAAAAAACCCGTGTAGATGAGGTAAGAAACCCGATTGTTTAAGATAAAAAAGTATCTCGTGGACTTTTCGAAAAAAAAATGTTGAGACAAAAATCTGAAAAAATTTAATTAAATCCAGAATTATTGTATGCAACTTTTTACCATCTTAGTGATTTGTCGAAAAGCCAGTAGTTATAGAGTTACGTGAAATTTTTTAATATAATCTTTTTTTGCAAAAAATTGAATATTTTTGCGAAAAAATCATACGAAACTAAAAAAAATGGAATTAAAGCTTATCTCCCTCCCCTACAAGATTTTCATGCGAAAAACAGTTAAAACATTTTTTCATGGGTCATGCGTCAAAATTTTAACGCAAAAAAAAAGAAAAACCACCATGTTTCAAAGAGCGTACCGGGTTCAAAAAAAAACAAAATTTTTTTTTGGGAAAAAGCGAAATGAAACTGAATATGTCCCCTTTGAACCACCGCTTGTTGAATTGAAATATTTTCATTTTTTAAAGAGCAGTGAAACTTTTTTTGTGGCGCGGAATCGAGGCGAGTGTTTCCAAACTTTTCAGCGGTAGTGTATTTAATTAGCTAGACGGCAGAATCATGCTAGAAAAAATCTGCAAAATTAGGAAACAATTTATTTGACGAGTGAATTATCCTGCAAATTCCTTAAGAATTGCAGGACTCGAGAACACCAGGCCAGAAAAACCTAGAATAGAACATCCTACATATATACGATATTTAATCGGTATTGCCAGAATTATATTTTATTGCACTCTGTGTGCAAAGTGCCACTTTGCGCACGCTGCGCGTGCTCAAACCGGCGCTTTGCGCACTCGTACAATAAAATGTCGTACGATACTCGTGCGAGAAACTTTTTCTCAACTCGTGTGATTGCAACATTCGCCTTCGGCTCATGCTGCAAATTCACACTCGTCAGAAAAAGTTTCATCGCACTAGTATCGTAATATACTATTTCGGCATTTTTACAAGACCGAGTGAGAGAAAGGGAGAAAAATCACACTCTCCGTGAAAATGTTGTCTTTACGACTCGCTGAGGATCGTTTCGCACCTAAATCTGTTGGGATCCTGAGGAATATAATAAGGATGAGAAAAAGGAAAAATATCGTACACTTTAGTGAACAAGTATAAAAGTATAAAGGAAGAGAAAGATCGGTCAGGTGACTTCGTTTGGTTCCCATGCATTTTGCAAGAGAAGCGATACGGCGAGAGAGGACCAGGACGAAGCGGACGAGACCGGATACCAGTTTCTTTGGATCCTTTCGCATATACATATATATAGATATATAGTATGCACATCGTCTCGTATTATCTCTCGCAATTAGCCGTTAAAAGTGTTCGTGTGTTTCGTGGCTATCGCGTGCCCCTCCCACGCCCGAGGCTCTCGTTTATCTCGCGACAAAATGCATCTCATTTTGCCTCGAAACAGCTGTCCGAAAAACAAAATGTCTCGCATCTCTACACTCTCCCTCTATGCTATAATACCTCGAAGCTCATTTCTCCCGTATTCCCGATTTTATTATTATATTTTATTTTTTGCCGGTGTTACCGATTCGTTGGTCCTTCAGAGAGGGCCTTGAGCTCCCTCTCAAAAGTTTGGAAATACTAGCCAATGTTTCTTGCCGCACTAGAAGTTGCATAACTCCATTGAAAAAAATATAATCGAATTTTTAAAAAAGCGTTTTGACAGGAAGGAATTCATCTTTATTTTGCTATTTTTTAATATTTTTTATGATTTTTCTTCGATCCAGTACACATTTTTGTACGTGACCGTTTTTCGGCCTTTTTCGACCATCGAGAATTGGGCGCACCTGAAGGGCATTTTTTGTTTTTTTTTTTATCTACGGTACATTTGAAAGGGTTGGCAGATGTTCCATTTTGGTTTTCTGAAAATTTTCGTACGATTTTTTCTCGCAAAGTTATTTCACTTTTGGCCTGAAAATACAAATTTGGAAAGATGCAACGTAACTCAAAAACTATAGAGATTAAGCGAAAATGTCAAGTGGGAGAAAAGTAGCGTACGTATATACGGAATCGCCTGGAATTATTTTAGAATTTTTATATGATTTTTTTTTCTACTATTTTGGCTTGAAACTCTGATCATGACGTCCCAGCGAAAAATTGTTTCTGATTGAAATTTCCGTATCGTGATACAATAAAAATTTGAAAAAATTCAGCAACCTTTGGCATGCTATAAACAACAATTATCAATAATAATATTGCCTAAAAGTCATTAACAAATCGTTTAAACAATTGTTTAAACAATTTATTAAGCAATGATGAACAATGATCAATAATTATTATTGATCATTGTTGCTTATAGCATGCCAAATGTTGCTGAGTTTTTTCAGATTTTTATTGTATCACAAAGTACGGAAATTTCAATCAGGCACAATTTTTCGCTGGAACGTCATCATCAGAGCGAAAATAGTGAAAAGAAAAAATTTAATAGGAAAATTTTGAAATAATTCCAGGTGATTTCGTGTATACGTACGCTACTTTTTTCATACTTGATATTTTCTCTGAAACTCTATAGTTTTTGAGTTACGTTGCATCTTTCAAAATTTGTATTTTTTTTTTTGCCAAAAGTGAAATAATGCGAGAAAAAATCGTACGGAAATTTTTAGAAATCCAAAATAAAGTGTCTCTTAACCTTTTCACATGTACCGTAGATTAAAACGATAAAAAAAAGTGTCCTTAAGTTGTGCGCCCAATTAGCGATGGTCGATAAAGGCCAAAAAACGGTCCCTTACAAAAATACGTACCGGATCGAAAAAAAATCATAAAAAATATTTTAAAAAAGAAAAATAAAGCTGAATTCCTTCCCGTCAAAAAGGTTTTCTTAAAATTCGATTATCTTTTTTTTTGACGGAGTTATGTAACTTTTAGTGCGGCAAGAAATATTGACTAGTGTTTCCAAACTTTTGAGCGGGAGTGCACATCCTTGATCCTGAAAAAATTTCCATATTGCACTCTCCATCGAAGGCCAGTCAAGAGGGCATCGCCGAAAAAGTCGCATCTTTTTTCTTTTTCCGCGTCTCTCGAATCGAAATGAAGAGCGAGAGAGGGAGGAGAGCGAGATGGAAATTGGGATGACGACAACGACACGAAAACGACGAGAATCCAAAAAGAAACCGTGAAGAAGAAGAAGCCCCGGCGTCTCGAGCGCGGATGCCTCTTCTCGGAAGCGGCGTCGCGGTTCCCACGAACGGCTACGCTTTTCTCTGAACAACGATCCCGCCGAACAAGATTTCTGGTTTCGTATGTATATATGGCAGACATATTTACATAAATATGTATATATACATACGCCCGAACGTGAATTATATTACGCATCGACGATCACGTTTTGTCGAGACTCAAATGCGATGACTAAACGTATCACTGTGTATGATAAAAATGTTATCTCACTCGACTCGACTTGGATCAGTATATTGTTTTCTTTTTTTTCATATCTCATCTGATTTAGGGTCGTTTCAGCATTCCTGAACTAAAACGACTAAAAACAGTGATTACGATAACAGGAGCTCAAAATCAAATCAATTTTTTTTTGCAAAATCATGATAACGATTTTATTTTTGTCCATGTGATTTCTTCAAAACTACAATTTTATTAATTTTTTTAATAATTTTTATTGAAACTGTTGGAAACATCCTGAAAATTTTACTATTCGACTGACAAGGATTGGAATTGCTGGTCATTCATTATTAACTTTATGAAGAAAAACAGCAATCTCTTCATTTTTTTCCCAGTAACTCTATTGATTTTTTTAATGCAAATTATTTTACTTATTTTAGAAACCAAAGTTTCTATTGTTCAATCTTATGACTTATCAATTGTTAGGACTTTGAAGACTAAAGAAACGAATTAAATGTGAATAAATAAAATCATAATGATCTTTTTGGTTAATTTGAGGCCAAGACCCTTATTAATATCTTTTAATTTGATAATTATATTGACCGCAGTGATTACAATGAATTAGATTTTATATTTTTAGGATTAACTTCAATCATTTTTCAATGATGAAGTGTATTTCGGGAAAGAACTTCCCAAGATTTAAATTCTGTTGAATGAAGTATCGAATTTGTCGCAATCAGGAATATTATTGATCATTGCTTCATATTATATCCTTCTGTACTGTAAACAATTTCTGTTGAAACTTCATAAAAAAAATATGAAGTTTTTATGCATATACAGTATATTAAATTCTATATACATGTGTGCAGTAATATTCCAATATAAATTTTAATTTCCAAAGTTTATTTTCTTAATTTCAATATAGAAGTATTGAATTTAAGTTAAAATTGTTTATTTTCCAATCGATGTATATTAATTTCGATTTCGTATACTTGTAATACTTGTTAATATACAAAAAAACACGAAATTTCAATAACAAGTATATTAAATTTAATAACATTTTTTACAGTGTTACACATAGAGTCGATTCTGTTCGATTTTCCCAATATTTTAAATTCCAAGGCTTTTAATAATCCATTTTTCGTATGTGAGGCATTCCACGTCAAGTCAGCCACCCCATTTTTCGAAATCACCAAAAATCGCATACAAATTTTTATAAAGTAGTTCTAACTGTCAAGAAAATTCGGGATTTTTTTTAAATTTTTATATTACATATTTTAGCCGGAAAAAAATACAAAAAATTTTCTTGTTCCATATCGTAACTCAGAAATTATTCATCGTACGAAAAAAAAGTACAACATGAAATTTAGGATTTTCAACGTACTTTTCACTGACATTTTTTACGAACTCCTCCAAAAGCTCTATATGCCATTTTCGGAGCAAATAATGTTTTGATATTTTTTTTTCTCAGAATGGACATCTTCGATTTGTCTGTAGTTCTAACAGTTTTTTACTTGATATATTTACAGACTATAAAAAAATTGGCTTAGTGGAGAATCCATTCCTTCCCATGCATTTTTCATCCAAAATGAATACACAAATTTTTCGATGCATTAACAGGGTTGAGTCTATCTATGGATATTCTCTAAAGCCCGCATTTTTGTTTATTTTTTGTACTTTTTCAATTTTTTCAACTTTTTTCATTTTTATTTTTTCGAATATCTTTTTGTACATTTTAATAAACTTTATTAATGGACCCATGGACACCGATAAAGTCTATTCAAATTAAAGTCAAAGGCTACTCACGTCTCTCGATTGCAAAAAAGAATTAATTTACCCTCTTTGGATTCACCGACGTTTCTATGGCCAACGAGTAATTTTTAGTTCGATTTGGGCATTATTTTTAGGAATGAAGCAATGATACTGCTTTGTTCTTGAAATCATCCTCGCAGTATCAAAACGAGATTATTTTACTATTTATCCCTGTCTACGATTAATAATGATAAAATATCAATATCTACACTATTTCGTTAAATCACTCTATAATGATAGATTGTATCAATAAAAATGCATTTGAAACGATGGATTCTCCACTACGCCAATTTTTTTAAAGTCTGTAAATATATCAAGTAAAAAACTGTTAAAACTACAGACGAATCGCAGATGTCGATTCTGAGAAAAAAAATATCAAAACACTATTTGCTCAGAAAATGGCATATAGAGCTTTCGGAGAAGTTTGTAAAAAATTTCAGTGAAAAGCACGTTGAAAATGCCAAATCTTACGTTCTACTTTTTTTTTCGTACGATGAATAATTTTCGAGTTACAAAATGGGACAAACAAATTTTTTGTATTTTTTTCCAGCAAAAAAAATGTAATTTAAAAATCTGAAAAAAATCACAAATTTTCTTGATAGTTAGAACGGCTTTCTAAAAAATTGTACCCGATTTTTGGTGATTTCAAAAAATGGCGTGGCTGACTTGACGTTGAATGCCTCATGTATGAATCGTGATAGGAGGGATTTAAAAAATTTCCAAGTGCTTATCAGCCTCCGTAAAATTATTTAAAAAATCCCAAACAAAGTCCAAGAGATAAAAGGGTTAGACATTTAACGAGTGAACGCGGAATGGCCCATACATATTTGTCTCACTTTGGGTGAGATGGTTAACACGCGGCCCCATTAAGACCCGTTAAAGCAACTCTCATCGTTATCTGCAGTGTGTCTGTGAGGTCTCACCCGCGCAGCATCTCCCAGGATCAGGCCCAAAGCTTGCCCAAAAGGCAAACACGGGCCGACGTTCTGACGCCACTATTTCTTCCACCCATATATAAATATATACTCATGTATAAAGGTGTATATATGTACATAGAGCGCCGGGAACTGTTACAGGCTGAGCACATCCTGTATCGGCTAACAAGGCAAAATTAGTCGTGAAATAAATCTACGCTGTTTTAAGAGGGTGAGAGACGCGCGTGTGTTTTAGATCGCCGCAACTCAGAGTTGGGTGAGAGCCTTCGCCTTTCAATGCTGTGTGAGTTCTTCCAAAAGTCCGCGAGTCACGGTCTGTAGGTATTATACGTGTGTTTGCGTGAATCCTCGGAAGGCGGCAGCTCCCTCAATGATTCTACGCCAGAATATATGTGTGGCAAGATACGCGAGTCTCTTTCAACGTGGAAACTATGAACCCGGTGACGCCCCTCAATCAGCGGCAGTTAAGGGCGGCTCTACTCGTGCCATATCCTTCACTCAAAGTTTATCTTTCTCTTTCCCTCGCTTCCATTCTTCATCCTCCGTGGCTTCAACAGCAAACGAGATGTCTGCTCGACTAAATCCCCCTTTAAGGCCATTATGGCAGAGTCGCTCTGGTACCGACATAATGGAGAACTTGAAGTGAACGAAAAAACAGAGTCGGCAGAAAATTACTTTGGCCATGTGATAGGGATGTTCTATTCTTTGGAAATAATCGATTCTCTAATCGATTTTGAATCCAATCAAGAAAATCGATTTTCATGAAGAATCGATTGTGTAGGAATCGATTTTAAAAAATCGTGAAAAAAATTAATTGCTAGTTAAAGCTTACGCAAGTGTTTATTAAGTTTTTGCGATGGAAAATGATTAAATTGGATTAATTCATTTTTAATACAAAATTATGAATACAAAATAATAAACAGAAAGCAGTTTTCATTCTGGCTAAACATAGTTTGATTCATCCCACATTTGCACTTTGTAATATATTCTTAAAAATATAATGAATATATTTAACAAATCAGATTTTTTTTCTATTACATAAGTTCCTATAGTTTTACGATATTTTGTATATTTTTACTTTCCATTATTTTTTTCGTTGGATCATGTTTTCAATATTTTAACTTTTAACTTTGTTTTTACTCTTTTTCTCATGTTTTCACTTTCTCACATACTTACTTTTCTTTTAACCTTAACGTTGATGTTTTATAGACTTTTTTCAATCTTTATTTAAATGCCAATCTTTAATAGATAATGAATTTAATAAAAAATCGAATGTTCGATTTTTAAGGTCAAGGAACGATTCACCTAAAGATCGAAAGAATCAATTCGAAAGATCGATTTTTTAAACAAAAGAATCGATCTTCTAAAGAATCGAATCGGAATCGAACATCCCTACATGTGATACCGATCTGTTTATGATTATAATTATGGAAAAAGACTGGTGTAGCGATATTATTTCTAAATTTTTGAGATTTAGAATGGAGAATTAAGGATTTTGAGAGAAATGGAGAAGAAGTTACGAAGAATAGGAAAAAAATGATTGAATCTGAATGAATGGAAAATTGTTTCGATTCTTGTGCTTCGAAAAAACCTTCAAAAGAATAGAGAGCTCGAAGTGAACAAAGTAACAGTTGGAAGAAAATGACTTCATGAGTATTTTACACCAATCGATGTAATTTTCATAATTTTTATTCATTACATTATTATAATATCCAGCTTTGGTTCCCCAAAAGTTGATATTTAAAGGAAAAATGAGCATCTTTACAATTGACAATAATTAATAATTGGGATCCTTCTGCAGAAGAAAAATCGTCTCATAGAGAACTTGGAGTATAAACAAATAGATCGAAAATAAAAATACTGGGTCATTCCATGTCAAATCGACCAATAGTTGGAATCAATGCCTTTCAATTTTGATGAAATTTGGTCAGAAGTTTTATGTTATCATAAAATAAAGTTCTACCAAAAGAAAAACATAAAATAATTTTTTTTCGAAAGTTATGCAAAATTCAAAATTTCACCATATTTTCAATTTTTCAAGTTTATTTTGTAAATATTTCGAAAACTATTATAGTTACGAAAAAATCATTCTGAGTTCATCTGAAAGAGTATACTTGAGGTGACGAAAAAAAATATTGCGCAATTTTTTTTTTCAAAAATGATGAATTTGGAGAACTTGGGTTTTTTAAAGTCGTGAAAATCCACGGTCAACATTAAATTTTTTGTTAAATTTTTTTTATAAACTATCTTGTACTGATTTTAACAATTCCTGAAATTTTCAAAAAGGTGTTTTTTTCATAAATGTACATTTTTTAACTTTGGTAAAAAAATTTTTTCTGTTACCTTTAAGTGAAGTAAAGTTAAGCAATCATCCAATTTTGTAATTTTGAGCAGTAAAAATTACATGATTGCTCAACTTTACATAACTCAAAGGTAAAAAAAAAGAATGTTGTACCAAAATTCAAAAATTCATATTTTTGAAAAAAAACACCTTTCTGAAAATTTCAAGATCTTTTAAGACCAGTACAAGGTATTACATTAAAAAAATTGAACAAAAAATTTAATGTTCATCGTGGATTTTCATGATTTTCACAAATTCAAAATTATTCATTTTTCAAAATTTCGTTTCGGAATATTTTTTTTTCGTAGCCCCAAGTATACTCTTACAGACGAACTCAGACCAATACTCTTTAAGACGAACCTAGGACGATTTTTTCGTAACTGAAATAGTTTTCGAGATATTTAGAAAATCAACTTGAAAAATTGAAAAAGTTGTGAAATTTTCGGAAAAAAAAATTAATCTTTTTCCTCTGGTATAACTTCGTTTTACGATAAAAGAAAACTTCTGACCTAATTTCATCGAAATTGAAAGGGGTCGTTTCAAACCATTGGTCAATTTGACATGGAATGACCCTACCTCATCAACATAATGTCGACCACTATGATTTTAATGTGGACCAAGGTGGAAAAAATCTGCAGAAAATATATTATTACATCACTTGTGACAATATGAAACCCCACATTCAGGGGTTTGATCGGAGACATCAACGCTGGATCTTGGAGAACCTCCAACATTAAATTGAGAGAAACAAGTTGGGGTAGAACTGCCGAATCTCAGCTGTTTTGCATCCCCAAAATAGTCAGACAAACTTTTTGAGAATGTGATCCGAGAGTCAATCCAACCCAAACCTCTACTTTGATCGATGGTCCACTCAATGTCCAACTTTGAAAATGTATCGGAGCGAAATTTTCGAATGGATGTCGCTGTTCGCAGCTCAGAGGAGTTCTTCGACGCAACATCCTTTTCCTCCGAGGATTCGAGAGTTCAGCGAGATATCAGAGAGAAAAAGAGCGTGTCTGTGTGCGAGGTACAGATATAATACGTAACGAAAAGGGTCCTATTGTCCCAGCGAATTCTTCGGCGTTTTTGGGGGTTTACTCCGGGTCGTTTTCTTCCTCTCCACGGGAGCGGGGGTCAACTGTGTTCTTTGGAATGTAGTGAGGGACAATCGGCCAGTCCGCGAGGGCAAGATAGGTCGCGGACACAGGAGAGACGCTTGAGGCATCGCGAAAAAAAAAACATTTGCAAGCCACCGGCATAATCGAAGGAGAAGGTGGATGGATCGAATCGAAGTGAATAAGCCCCCGAAGAATTCCATCATGATTCAATCGCGTCAGCGTTCCTGTGTATGATGATTGTTCGCTCGATAGAATGGGCACGAAAGCCGCAGATTCTTGTATACGAAGGTGTATAATGGCGGACGACGAGGAAGAAGGACACCGGCGATGCATTTGCGGGGTCTATTACGTCGCCAGGAGACCCGCGCAAGAGGTCCATGCGGGCATACTGTCCTAATTACAACGAGATATTCTTTTTCTCACTGGGGATGTTGTCCTTTTTCTTCACTCATTTCGTCCTGAAAGGAGCCGAAGCATTCGCCGGAGGCTAAACTGGAGGGACCGCGTTGGATTCACGCAAGAAGGTCCGCGCGTGAATCCTTCTTTCCCTTCCTCTCTCTCTTTCTCTCAGGACACGGCTGAGGTATGTGTGTTTCTCCGCCAAAAAGAATCGGTATCCTTGGCGCGAACGGAAGAGGTAAAGGGACCGAAGGGAGAGCGGGAGAGGATGAAGAAACACACACACGCTTTGCGTTTGGGCAATGTCTTCGACGCGAGGAATATAAAACTAGCCCAGAGTTTTCTCAACCCAACCATTCATGCCAGTAGTTCTTTTTTCCTTTTTTGTTGAGGAGGAGAGGGGAGGTTCCTTTGCTCTGATCCTTGTTCGCACGCGCAAAGTCCCCGTACGTCAGATCCTTGTTGCTCCTTTCTCACTCTCCTCTTCCAACCCTACCTCTCCACTCCTTCTCACGACTCATTCATACCTTCGCCCCATGAGATCGGATCTTCGAACGTGTGCCCATCCCTCTCTCTGTCTCTTGCTGCCTACCTGAGCTTCTCCTCGTTGCTGCCGATGAGGATACCTCTGATGCCGGAGGAAAGAGAGAGAAAGGATTGGTACGGTGCGACTTGGACGTAAACTCTTTTCGACGCGCCGGACCCCTGGAATCATCATCAGCCGCAAGCATCTTCCGTTACAAGCCTTGTTATCTCTCTTTTTCTTCTTCTCCTTCTTCTCTTCGCATCCTCTCTTTCTCTTCTCTCTCGACAGAGATATCACTTTTGGAATTTTTATAACGACGATCGAAGGAATGCCATGATTGGTTAAACATCCGCATATACATATATGTATATGGATGTATATTATGTACTTGTATATATGTAGGACTATGTATACTTTATGATGCATTACACATTGATATTAATTTTGGAAAATTGATGGAGGAGAAAGGCGCAAATATAATGATCTTAATAGGAAGGTAAAACTTTGACACCTCTCAAACTTATATATGTGTCATTCCATACCATTTCAACCTGGGTCTGAACCTTGACCTCTCGAATTTGGCTCGCCATTTTTCATATGATTGTTCTCACTTTGAAAGACACCCAGTTTTTTTACATTTTTCAGATTCAATTAGAAATTTCTATAATTTTTGTAATGCTTTTATTGATCGACACAATTTGAAAATCTGAAAACATTCAGAAAAATCGTGTGTCAGATATTAAATCTTTAAATTTAGAGCCGGAATGGGGAGATTTTTCCTTCTTACTATTTTCAAGCTTTTTCCGAAAAGAAACCTGCAAAAAAATAGAAGCTGGAGTTATTTTATAATGAATGTTTGCTGAAACATTTTCAAATGTCATATCGGATTTTTGAAATTTTTTTCAGATTTTTCACAAGAGATTTTTTTCTCTTGATTTTGCTATAATAAATGGTTGCGGAAAATCTGAAATTAAAAAAAAAATCCGGTATGACGTATGAAAATGTTTCAGCAACCATCCATAGTAAAATCACTCCTGCTTCTAATTTTTTTAGCTAATGCTTAGAGCCGGAGTAGGCAGATTACTATTCTCAGGCTTTTTTCGAAAAGAAAAGGCTCAAAAAAATTAGAAGCGGAGGTTATTTTACAATGGATGGTTGCTGAAACACTTTCTTGTGTCATATCGGATTTTTGAAAAAAAATTCAGATTTTTCGGAACCATAAGCAAAATAAATTTTTAAACAAATATTTTGCGAAAAATCTGAAATTTTTTTCAAAAATCCGATATGACATATGAAAATGTTTCAGCAACCATTCATTGTAAAATAAGTCCGGCTTCTATTTTTTTAAACGTTTTTTTTTCGGAAAAAGCTTGAAAATAGTAAGAAGGAAAATTCTCCCCACTCCGACTCTAAGCTTAAAAATTTTGGTATCTGACACACGATTTTTCAGAATTTTTCAGATTTTTAAATTGTGTCGATCAATAAAATCATTTAAAAAGTTGTAGAAATTTCTAATTGAATCTGAAAAATCTTTAAAAAAAACTGGATGCCTTTCAAAGTAAGAACAATGATATAAAAAATCGCGAGCCAAATTCAAGAGGTCAAGGGTCAAAATGGTATGGAATGATACATTTATATGGGGCATTCCACACCAAATCACACGGTCATCGGCCTGACCCCCTCGGATTTTGATGTCCAATTAATTGTGGGTTTCGTTTGGCCCAAAATATGAACTCAAATTTTTAGAAATTTTTATCTCATTTTTTAGGGCTTGCCCGTGCTAAAGAATCATTAAATTGAGGGAAAACATAACGAGGGACCTTTTTTAAATTAACGAAATTCTTTTCGCAGAAACTAGAGCGCAAAACAGCTGTTTTCGTCATAGTTCAATAATGGGCCAAAAATAATTACTATTTTTTTTTAATTGTGTTTAATGCCCCATATATATACATGGCATTTAATAAGAGTCACAGATGTTTAACCGTCCGATACTATGGAGAGTGTGAAAGAGAAGAACAGAAATATCTAGCAAAGAAAAACCAGCATTTATACGTCATGCATTAATTAGCGTGGCGATATTTTGACCTCCTTTTTTTGCTTTGAGTCTCGCTTCCTTAATATATTTGTATTTGTATATATTATTTTTGTTTTTAATATATTTGTATTTGTACATATTTGAGTTTAAAGCTTGAAGGAAGATTACGAAGGTCAGAGCAATCTTGAAGATCCAATGAGAAATAACAAAAAAATGTTTGCTCTGAATGTCTTAAGCGATTATTTCCAAATTCAATGGATATTGGTGCAACAATTTTGAGCTTGATAGCTGGACACAAAAAACATTTATTTATAAGGAATAAAAATAAAAATGAAGAAGCTGTATCAAGTAACCCTACCAATTCCAGACGGAACCCCAAAGTTCAAACTAATTTACCCATGCAGATAAATATCAAAAAGTCAATCGTGAAAAGTGCGTCAGGTAAACTCACTCTTCTTCACAAGAGAAACGTCAAACAGACGTTTCCCGGTCCCCGAGACTCAAGGATCCCATAATAAGAGAGAAAGAAAGAGAACGGGCGAGATGAACCTTAAGGGATTATACATTTAAAAATTCCTTTTGTTGAAATGATAATTTTTGACGGGATATAATCTCGTTGATGTTCGCAGGAAATTTTTAAGGCCATCGGACCAAAATTCATACAGTCATCTTCATATTACCCTTTTTGGAAATTCCAAATGCGTTTTATTAAGGGTTCCATTTTCTCTTCGAGATCCGGAACCCTAATAATTGTCAAATATTCTCCAACGTCGCTAAAAAAATACCTCGTTAAGAGGAAAAATTTTCGAAAAAAACAATTCGAAATAAAATTCTGAAAAAATTTCATTGAATCCAGAATGATTGTACTCAACTTTTAACCTTCGAAGTGATTTAACGAAAACCCAGTACGCTACATTTGATTAATATGTTCGTTTTTTGCGAAAAAATTGAATATTTTTGCGAAAACATATCGTACTGAACTTTTAAAAAACGGAATTGAAACTTATACTCTCGCTCAGACGTTTGTCATACGAAAAACGCTTAAAAAAAATGTTCATGGGTCATGCGCCAAAATTTCAACGCAAAAAAAAAACCAAAAGCCGACCATGTTTTAAAAGGCATAACGGGTTAAAAAAAAATCGAAAAAAGGTTTTGGAAAAAGTAAAATGAAGCTGAGTACGTTCGCTTTGAAACGCTGCTTGTTGAATTGAATAATCTTTATTTGTAAAAGAGCAGTGAAACTTCTTCTGCGGCGCGGAATCAGGGCGAGAATTTTCAAACTTTTCAGCGGTAGTGTACTTAAATATATGTGCATTACGAAAATAAAATTACGAAAAAAAATCGATTTTTTGAAAATCCTGACTGGGTATAACCCCTTAAAACGAGAGGAGAGTCTCGCGAGATGAGAAGTCCGAGGCGGTACAGAGGATCGCGAAGAGGACGATGACAACGAGCTAACAGCGTGGGTAAACATGGCGGCTCGGTGTCACAGAGCTCCGAAGAGAGCCACACGGTACGAAAGCGCCCGTTTCTTCTCGTCGATACGATCGTGTTACTTTACCCGTTTCCTCTCAAACATCACCTGAGCGCGTGCGCCCGCGAGGGAACTGCGGTATCACCATCAGGACGTCGTACATTTTTTTCCATCTCCTCGCCCAAGAGAAAACGATCTGAGAATTCTCACGTATATGATACAAGAGGCTGTAAATTAAAAAAAAAATGAAGGTAAACTGTAGGGATGTTCGATTCTGATTCGATTCTTTTGTTTAAAAAATCGATCTTTTGAATAGATTCTTTCCTTTTCGACTTTTGGGTGAATCGGTTATTGACCTTAAAAATCGAAAATTCGATTTTTTATTAAAGATTGGCAATTAAATAAAGATTGACAAAAGTCTATGAAACATCAATGTCAAAGTTAAAAGAAAAAAAAAAGTATATGATAATGTGAAAACATTAGAAAAAGAGTAAAAAAAATTAAAAATATTGAAAACATGATCCAACGAAAAAAAAAATCAAAAGTAAGAATATACAAAATATTTTAAAACAATAGAAACTTATGTAATAGAAAAAGTCTGATTTTTTAAATATACACATAATATTTTCAAGAATGTATTGAAAAGTGCAAATATGTAAAAGAATGAAACCAGAGCTGGGCAGTACTTGAAAGTACTTGGTACTTGCAAGTACTTGAAGTACAGTACTTGCAAGTACAAAGTACTTCAAGTATTATACTTACATTTTTCAAGTACTTCCTGTCCTGCCCTTGAAAATTTCAAGTTTTTTTCTGTACTTGAAGTACTTTTTTCAAGTCGCATGTGCAAAGCCTTTGAATATGGGTAATTCCATGTCAAATTGACAAATATTTGGAATCGACCCCTTTCAGTTTCGATGAAATTTGGTCAGAAGTTTTCTCTTATCATAAAACAAAGTTCTAACAAAGGAAAAAAAATATTTCGAAAACTATTATAGTTACGAAAAAATCGTTCTGGGTTCGTCTTGAAGAGTATGCTTAGGGCTATGAGAAAAAAATATTCCGAAAAAAAATTTTGAATAATGATGAATTTGGAGAATTTTGAGTTTTCAAAAATCGTTAAAATCCAAGTTGCCCATTCAAATTTTGGTTCAATTTTTTCAATATAATAAGTTGTACTAATTTTGAAAAGATCCTAAAATTTCCAGAGAGGTGGTTTTTGTTTTTTCAAAAATATAAATTTTTAAATTTTTAAAATTCGAGTAAATCTGCGATCAACATTAAATTTTTCGTGAAATTTTTCTTATATAATACCTTCGATCGATCTTAAAAAATCCTGAAAGTTTCAGGGTGGTGTTGTTTTGTTTCAACAATTAAAAAATCCTGAAATTTCCAAGATGGTGTTTTTTTTGTTTTAAAAACATAAATTTTCTAATTTTGGTAACAAAAAAATTTTTTTTCACAAAACTTTTTAATAAATTACAAAATTTGTTAATAACGAAAACTTTTGACCAAATTTCACTGAAATTGAAAGTGGTCGATTCCAACTCTTGGTCAATTTGACATGGAATTACCCAAGTACCAGAATTTACGAGACGTACCCGAAAACTTGAAAAGTACTTGATACTTGGTACTTGATTTTTTCAAGTACTTGTACTTCAAGTACTCACCCTGACGAGTACTTCAAGTAACAAGTACTTTGTACTTGAAGTACCACCGGTACTTGATACTTCAAGTACCTACGGTGCATTGTACTTGATACTTGAAGTACTTTCAAGTACTTTGCTGAACTCTGAATGAAACTATTGTTAGCCAGAATGCAAACTGCTTTATATCTGTTAATTTGTATTCATCATTTTGTATGAAAATAAATTAATTCATTTTAATCATTTTCCATAGCAAGAACTTAATAAACACTCACGCAAGCTTTAATTATCAATTAATTTTTGTTACGATTCTTAAAAATCGATTCTTACGAAATCGATTATTTGGATTCGATTTTTAATGAAAATCGATTTTCTTGATTCGATTCAGAATCGATTGGAGAATCGATTCTTTCCAATGAATCGAACATCCCTAAAATGGTGAAGGTGAAGGTGAAGAAAATTTACAAATTGTCTCGATGTTGAACGGTCTTTGGTTTAATATGATACAACAGAGCGGGCATTCCGAGGAGAGGGTTGCTTCTCGATACACACGTTACATATCCACGTACACAATAATTTTTTTGTTTTTTTTTTTCAACCCTTAATTTTTTTCCATCTCTCATCCATAATATATTCATCATTGTAGGTTTTTGTCTTTCACTTTTTAACGTTTTCTCTCCATCTTTCTCTCCTCACGTATAATTTAATATATATGGTATTTATATATTTACGAAGCGATAAACAATGATGATATTACGTTCGTTATATCGCAATAATTTAATATAATATATTGTGTGCTTGTGTAAGTTCATATATATATATATATAATTTTATATATTGTAATACAGCGCGATAATCGATGATTATCACTTTCAGGAAACGGGCTTCACGTTTAGCCGCGTATTCGTCGACTTAAATAACGAATTAACAAATAAGTTACAGCTCATTCGTTGATACACGTATTATACATATATTTTCTTTATATATATATATAAATTAAGCCAAAACACCGTGAGGAATGAAGTTTCGATTGGCTATTATCAATATTGTACAATAGACTCGTTATCTCTCTGCAAATTGAATTGGGGATGGGGGAAGTTCGGAGAATCCAAAATTCTCTCGCATTTTCTCTCTTGTGTTCTCTGAGGCCCGAATTTTGAGTTCTTAAGATCAAACTTTCCATTGAACTTAAGTTGGAACTTGAGATCGAACTTAAGTTTCAATTTAGTTCCAATTTTTTGTTCCAATTTAGGATGAATCTTTAGTTTAAACTTAAGTGACATGAAGAGTTCATACTTAAGTTCGAACTTTAGTGCGAAACTTGGTTCGAAGTTTGATCTTAAGATCCATCTTGAGCTTGAACTTAAGTTCGAT
The DNA here is from genome assembly GCA_946863875.1 of Alloplasta piceator. NCBI lineage: Eukaryota > Metazoa > Arthropoda > Insecta > Hymenoptera > Ichneumonidae > Alloplasta > Alloplasta piceator. Next base: position 7,442,605 of record OX333072.1, on the reverse strand, counting down.
CAAACTTCTTTCATTGCCTCCCTTGACCATGTTTTTTAAAATCAGTTCTCAAAATAATTAAGTTCGATCGAACTTAAGTTCAAGGTCGAGATGGATCTTAAGTTCAAACTTCAAACCAATTTACATTTGAACTTCAGATCAATCTGAAGTTCGCACTAAAGTTTGAACTTAAGATTAAACTTATAATGACACTTAAGTTCAAACTTAAGATTCAAGATTCAACTTAGATCCTAAGATTCAACTTAAGTTCGAGCTCAAGTTCCAATTCGAGTTCGATGGAAAGTTTGATCTTAAGATTGGTCTTTAGATAAATCTTGAGATCTTAAAATTAGGGCCTAAAAACTGGATATTCGTTTCTCTCAAAATTTACGATTTTACGACACAAAATATTTCTCAGTTTCATGCCAAATTTATGTACAAAAAATTGAGGCCAAAAATTGAATGGATCGCAGGTGGCAACTGGCAAGTTGAACTTAAGTTGAAACTTAAGATCGAACTTGAGTTTCAATTTAGTTCTAATTTTTAGTTCCAATTTAGGATGAATCTTTAGTTTCAACTTAAGTGACATTAAAAGTTCATGCTAAAGTTCAAACTTTAGTGCGAAATTCAGATCGATCTTAAGTTCAAACTTAAACTTGGTTCGAACTTGATCCTAAGATCCATCTTGAGCTTGAACTTAAGTTCGATCAAACTTCTTTCATCGCCTCCCTCGACCGAGTTTTTTGAAATTAGTTGTCAAAATAATTAAGCTCGATCGAACTTAAGTTCAAGGTCGAGATGGATTTCAAGTTCAAACTTCAAACCAAATTACATTTGAACTTAAGATCAATCTGAAGTTCGCACTAAAGTTTAAACTTAAGATTGAACTCATAGTGACACTTAAGTTCAAACTTAAGATTCAAGATTCAACTTAGATCCTAAGATTCAACTTGAGTTCGATCTTAAGTTCCAATTTAAGTTCGATGGAAAGTTTGATCTTAAGATTGGTCTTTAGATAAATCGTGAGATCTTAAAATTAGGGCCTAAAAACTGGATATTCGTTTCTCTCAAAATTGACGATTTTACGACACGAAATATTTATCAGTTTCACGCCAAATTTATGTACAAAAAATTGAGGCCAAACATTGAATAGATCGCAAGTGGCAACTGGCAAGTTCTTTATCATAATTTCTTTCTACTCACGTTAATTTAAAACATCATTTTTCAAATGAGAGACAGCTGGCGCGATTTATGAATTTTTTTCGTTTTTTTTTTCACCAGATGCGATTCAAATGTTTATCATAATAATCTCAATCGGCGACCCGATAGGAACATCTCGGTAAATCGAGAGTCTGGTTGCCGACGCTGCTGCATTTTATCGAAAATAATAGCAATAATAATAAAAATTGTAATAATGTTATTAATCATGGAAATATCAATAGATTTAGGTCGACTGATAAAATTGATACTGACTCGATGGATCGAAGTGTGAAAATAGCGCGAGGTAAAAGAGTAATCGATGCTAATTGAAATTACTTTTTTTTTCTATGATCTCATTTTTCTATTTCTTTTTTCATCTTTCACATTGTCTAATTGTGAATTTACGCGTTTTCAACAATCTGCAAACACTTATCACAGATTCGATGTTACGATGAGCGACGCGCTTTGACGGACGCGTCCGATTCTCGTTTTAACGTCAATTTTTTTCAAAATTATTTCTCCAAAAAAAAAACAACTTCAATTTCATGTACTCCACCAATATATAATGCATATGTGCTTTCATATATACATTTACATATATTTCATTTTACTAACGCGGAATTTAATGAACTTTGTTCACTACTTGGGAATGTTAATTAATTATCTACGATAAGCTCGTGGGCGACTGCAATTACAGCCTTAAAATTGTATATACATTTACAAACATAATCCATCGATCGGGCCAAAAAACCGATCTCGTTTGTGCGCGAGAATATTGCAATTTTCTCGATCACGATAATTTAAAAAAAAAACAACTCTCCAGAGCTCCGAATTAAAAAAAAAATCTATCATGGATAAAAAAATTAATTGATAAAAAATAACGAGTCTTCGGTCGGAAACGCTTCACATTGTAAGAAATTCTCGAGTGCGCGGTATGTAAAAAAAAATAGAAAACTCCGAAAATTATTGTCAGTCGATTAGAATTTTAATTTTTAAAAAATTCTTTGATAGATTTTTCAAAAAAAAAATGAAAAAGCCAAATTTTTCATTTTTTAACAAACACGAATTTTATTTTTTAATTAATTAGCCGAGTCAATTTTTCCAAAATCTTTCTAAAATCCAAGAGAAATGACATCGATAAAAAGTTTATCAGAAAAATAAAAAAATGGATGAAAATTGATATTAAAAAATGACTCCGGCGTTTCGCTCACGAAAAAAAGACGAAATAATAAAAATTGACGGAGCTCGTTGAGTTTTGTTCGCGATGAGAAAAAGAATAAAATAAAGGGTAACAAAAATCTATCTCATCGATAACGATCGATACGATCGAGGATTGATTGCAGCAGCGCCGATTCCGACGCGCAATTTTCTTTTTCTCGGGATTTTTCGGGGCAGGGAATTTTTCACTATTAAGATTATTTTACAAACGATTCGCGTAATTTCTCTCACACCTTGCATCGTTTCAAGCATTCAACTCTTTCTCTTTAATATAAATATTCATGCGTGTATGTGTACGATGATAAAAATACGGATCGAGCGTGTAAAGCCATTACAAAAATAAAATAAATAATCTGAATAAATACGACGATAATAATTAAAGTTAGTCAATAAATATTAATTAGGACGATTATAATTTTGTGTTTCTCTTTCTCTCCCGTTCTTTTCTCTTTTAATCTTGTTTATCAAGACCGCGAGAAAAAGGAAATGTTCTTTTCCAAAGTTTTGTCTGGACTGATTTTTCCTCTCTCTCTCTCGTGTTAAATATTTTAAGCTATTTATTTACACGTTTATGTCCCGCTTTTTTCCTCAATAAACTCACTACAAAAAAAAATGGATTTTAGCAATGCCGAGAACTTTTCTTTGTGCTTTTCCTATTTAATTCGGCGACTTTTTAAGATTTTCCGGTTCGTTGTATTTCACGCTTTTGGGGAAAAAAAATCAGGAAACATCTGCGATAATTTAAGAAAAATCTACAGATGGAATTTCAGAAAAAAAAAGAAAATTCGGGGAAATCGAAGCTGCGCTCAAAGTTTATCGTGCACATGGACTAATTTTTCGTTGCCGTTATTTTCGTTACATCTAAATTTAGATGGACATTGCGATACCATCAATTGCACCTAGCATTTTTTAGTGTTTTTTTTTTTTACTCAAATTATTTTTCACGGGGATCAGAACAATCGTGGGCACATCGAAGAAAGCTTTGCGTGATAATTTCTTTTCCGTGCACGATTTCGCGTTAGAATTGTGTGTATATTTGTGTAAGTGTCTTTGTGTGTAATGATAAACCGGCCATTTTTAAAACGGTCCAGCGAAGAAAACGACAATGGCGGCGAAAGCCGCGCGGCGGGGGCGGGGGGGCTCCTGTCGAACGACTCGTCCTTATTTTTCCGTCTCTTTCGTCCTTCCTCCTCCAGTTCCATCACTTTCCCTTCCTCGTTTCGTCCTTTTGCGTCTTTTCGTTCCCAGTCAGTTTGCGTCCAAGTGTACATTGTTTACACGCTTGTAAGCGCGCACTTCCGGTTCAAAAATATCACAGGACGAAGAATTCGACGGATTACGTTTGTGAACTTCTCTCAAGAAAATGCTTGGAAAATGCTCGTTCGAATCACGAAAGCGTTGAATATTCGCGCTCGAGGAAAAATCTCAATACCGCGGAATTTTTCTTTGGGTACCATTTTTCCTAAATCGGAGGACCGGTTGATTGGCCGGACTTCCGGTTTTGCGGCGCTGAAGGACTTCTTCTTCTTCTTCCCAATGCTTTGATCGTGATTACTCTCTTTCTCGGTCGACATCTTTTTTTGTTCATATACATATATATACGTATATGGAATCTAGTATGATTTCCATATATATGTATATATGGATGTATAATTGTCATGGAGCGAGATTTATTCAAGAGAGAAGAGCCTCAAGACGAGGTATAGGTTTTCTGATGATATGGGCGAGTCGTCGTTTGATTGCCCGTCGCCGGCCTCCGCCTAACCATCCTCAGGACTCCAAGCTTTGTCTGAGATGCTCGAACACCTGTACGATGTACTCGAGGCCGTTCATGTAGTCCCGAAATATCAGCCAATCTCGCAGATTTCGATACGTCGCTGACGTTGACATAGCCCGATATTCCCCGGACATTGCCTCGCGCGTTATGTCAGGACGAGGTGTCACGCCGCGCTCGACGAGCGCCACTTGAAGCTCGCAGAGGACCTGCAAAACGAAAAATCAACGCACAGAGGTCAGTGATGCTTTTTTACGATGTTTTGCTATGAATAATAATGCAGAAGTAATGCGAATAGAGCTTGTGCTCCTAATCAAACGAAAAATAAAAAAACAGAGGTCACACTGAGAAAAAAGAATGTTTAAATGAACAAAATCTGCAGTCAAATACGTTCAACTAGATATTTAGTTAGTACAATTCAACATTTTTTTGCCTGAATAATATTTCAGTCAACCGAAGTGCAGAATTGTTCAAAAAACTAATTATTTAGTTGGACCAAAGAAATATCTGGTTGAACGTATTTAACTGCGGATTTTGTTCATTCAAACATTATTTTTTTCTCAGTGCAGTGATGCTTTTTCACGATTTTTTGCTATGAATAATAGTGCAAAAGTAATGCGAATTGAGCTTGTTCCTCTAATCAAATAAAAAATCAACAAATGGAGGTCAGTGTGGCCTTTTTGTACGATTTTTCGCTATGAATAATAATGCAAAAGTAATGCGAATATAGCTTGTTCTTCCAATCAAACGAAAAATCAACAAACAGAGGTCAGTGATGCTTTTTCACGATTTTTCGCGATGAATAATAATGCAAAAGAAATGCGAATTAAGCTTGTTCTTCTAATCAAATGAAAAATCAACAAACAGAAGTCAGTGATGGTTTTTCACGATTTTTCGCTATGAATAATAATGCAAAAGTAATGCGAATAGAGCTTGTTCTTCTAATCAAACGAAAAATCAACAAACAGAAGTCCGTGATGGTTTTTCACGATTTTTCGCTATGAATAATAATGCAAAAGTAATGCGAATTGAGCTTGTTCCTCTAATCAAACGAATAATCAACAAACAGAGGTCAGTGATGCTTTTTCACGATTTTCCGCTATGAATAATAATGCAAAAATAATGCAAATTGAGCTTGTTCCTCTAATCAAATGAAAAATCAAAAAACAGAGGTCAGTGATGCTTTTTCACGATTTTTCGCTATGAATGATAGTGCAAAAGTAATGCGAATTGAGCTTGTTCCTCTAATCAAATGAAAAATCAACAAACAGAGATCAGTGATGCTTTTTTACGATTTTTCGCTATGAATAATAATGCAAAAGTAATGCGAATTGAGCTTGTTCCTCTAATCAAATGAAAGAACGACAAACAGAGATCAGTGATGCTTTTTTACGATTTTTCGCTATGACTAATAATGCAAAAGTAATGCGAATTGAGCTTGTTTCTCTAATCAAATGAAAAATCAACAAACAGAGATCAGTGATGCTTTTTTACAATTTATCGCTACGAATAATAATGGAAAAGTAATGCGAATAAAACTTGTTCTAATCAAATGATGAAAATTATTTTGAAAAATTGTAGTTTTTTGTAAAAAAAATATAAAATATTTGTTTCATCGAAAACAGCATAATTTATTTAAATGGTTGTAATCATCATTTTAGAATAAAAACGAAAAGCAGTAATTCCCAAATTATTGGATAAAAATCTAAATTAATTAAAATCTTTTTTATTTGATTCAGACACATTAGAATTAATTTAGTTGTAATCAAATTTTAAAAAAACATCATCAATCGATCATTGTGATTCTATTATTAAAACAAATTCATTGATTCATTGAAACAATCTTTATTTTATTAGGAAAATTGCAACCTATTTATTTAAATGGAAAAAATTACAATTGTTCCGAATAACTGTTATCTGTTAATAAAAAACATTGAATCGAGTGAATTAATTTTAACTTAATGAGAAACAATTATGATTACTTGAATCAATTGTAATTTTATTGAAAAAAAATCATCATTAATCGATATAATTGTAATTCGATGTAATAGAATTACATTTAAGCGAATCAATTTTATTTTTTTTTAATGTCTCGACGCCAAGTATTTCGTAACTATCAGTTACCATTCGTAATTTTGCAGTGAGCAAGTTTAAGCTTTGGATAGAAATTCATTAATTTTCAAATTTTTTTTATCCAATCATTGCGGATTTTCTCCATGACTTTGCAGTAATCTCTGCTATAAATGTTCGTACAGTAAGTGACAAGTATAGTTAGTATCAAATTTGGCCATAGTGACTAAAATAATTTGTTATAAAGTTTTGAAAATTTTTAGAAATCCTTGTCTTCTACGTTTTGTAACTTTGACAAAAATGCGATCGGAGGTTCGAATTGTAAAAATATCTACAATGTCAGGAATTGGAATTGACAGACTTGGCATCACTCTTGCTAATTGAATTTGTATCTTGCTTTATGGATAAATAAAGTAATGTTCTGACTAAAATGGCAGCCGTTGCAGCCATTTTCTAAAGAAAGTAAGATGGCGGTTCCGGCGGAGAGTTCAACGCTTGACCGAGCTCGACGAGCGCGCCCTCGGACAATCAATCAAATGTTTACTTCACGAGGATAGGTCCATTAAAAATGTATCTTTACTCAGTGACAATGATAAATTGGTAATATAAACAGAGCCTCGATAAAAAAAATTCCGGATAATACGGAAAATATTATTTTTTAGTTACTCAATTAAATGTTTTTAAAAAAATTATTTAACCCAATTTCCACAGGTTTCTCAATGGCAAATCGTAATCAATGACAAATTCAACGAATTTCAACGATTCAAAAAAATCAGAAAATCGCTAAAAACCGATTTAAAAGGTTATAACCACTAAAATTCAATTTTCTCAAGTTGCATGACCGGAATATCAACGAATTCTTATCGAATTCTTATCATTGAGCCTCCTAAAATTTTGAAAATTTGTTGTTCAATACTCAAAAACGTCAGATCGCGTTTCCTCACTGTTTAACCCTACTTTTGCAGAAATTAATATTTTTTCTTGACAAATATCATCTCAGAATATCCGTAAATCAAAAAATTCACGTCTGCGAAGTATTCCGATGTAATTTAACCGCAGTTGTAACTCCATTTCGCATCAAATGAATTATTACAATTTCCCAATAAAACTGAGAAGTTTTCACGTGTAAAAAAAATCTCTACTCATTTTCATAGCTCTTGTGAATTGAGCATCGACTCGACGAGTATAAAACGACCGAGAGAACGTTCGACGACTCGCTGAGCCAACTTTTCCGACAAAATGATCGTAAAATAGCGCCGTGTTTGTGGAGTAACAATTTTTTCACGCCCTTTCAAATCCTCGTTTGATACCGCTTCACCCAATAACTGTCCAGCTGTGTAAAATAGTATTATTTGTCGCGCTGTTGCATTATCGAGGACGGATGTTTTGCGAAAGGTGTCGTTGCAAATGTCTCGGAAAAAAAAAGAAACGACAACCCTTTCTATTCCATGCACAACACGTTTCCTGTCCTAGCAGAAATTTTGCTACCAAACAGGATATCGCTGCATCAAAAAAACTACAAAATCGCTGAATAGTACTCGTAAAATCGAACTCACCGTTCGAAGCTTGAACTCGGTGTCCTTGAACTGCTTCCGAAACTCAAGACGATGGTCCTCCTGGTCCCAGACGACTTGCTCGAGACCGACAGCGTATCGCTGCATATATTCGTACGCATCTAACAGGGCAGTGTCGAGCTGAATGGACGAAGACAGAGACAAAAAAAAAGGAGAAACGAGAGATTAATCGAATGAAGTCAATGAATTGGCAGAATGTCAGCGAGAAGAGAATGGATTTGCAACTCACCAGACGAACCTCCAACCTGTTGAGATACTCCTGATCGAGATGTTCGCCAAGTTGTTTAGGAATCTCGTTGGGACCTGGCAACCAATCGTAGTGATTGTCCTTCCACGTGGAGTGCAAATCGGTGAAATCGGTATTGAAGGTACGTTTGATCTGTTCCAGAATAAAGAAGTAGACCAAAATTAGGGTCTTGATTCGAAATAATTTTTCGTGGGAGCAAAAAAAATTAATAAATATGTATACGGCATAAATTAAAGACTTTGGATCTCGGATCACTCGTCGTCCATCAAATAACCCAAATAACTACGATAGATAGCTCAACAGGTGGTCCATACCTCTTTCCTATATATTTGTACCAATAGCGCGTAAATGGGGGAAAGGTGGGGAAAAATGGCCACTTTGAGAAAGCCCTTGCTCTTAATCTAAAAACAACGTTTTTATGGATTTCATTACGCGTCAAAAATTGTCGGGGGCAAAATAGCCACCGCTATAATTGGAAGGCCAATTCTTGGCCTTCCACATCCACTTTGTTCAATTCCAATCGTACTTGCGTTATTGAGTATGTTTTATAAGATTATGGAGTTGACTTTTTTTGCGAAATTAGGTTAATCATTTTTTAATATTTCCAACTCTTGGCAGGCGATTATCTAGATCTGATTTAGCGTGGGAAGTCTATTTTGGAATATTTACGGCCATTTTCAATGTTTTTTGCTAGTTTTGGAAGACAGCTGTTTTTCTCCATTGACCATTTTGCCCCACTTTCCACTATCTCTGAGAAAAAAGACCGATCGAAAGATCCTACAAGAATATAAGTTAAATTTCACCTAAATGGCACTAAATATACTACCGGCAGAATCTAATCTGTTATTATAGCTATGATTGTTCTTCGATTCCGAGACGCCCTGATCAAGCCGTATTATCGAGTCGTTTTCGTAATCGCCGACGTCCCAATCCAATTACGTAAGGCACACACGCCCGTGCACGTGTGGATACGTTTAAAAAAGAGAAGAGAGAATAAAAGCTATCGCGGAAAATGAATCATAAACCGCGTCTCGTTGTTGATAGCGTCGTTCAACGTAAAATGATGGCGGCGACAATTAGTCCGTCTGGTGACGTCGATAAACTCTTTCTCGCCTTCTATAACCATCTTTTCTCATTCCCCTCATCGTTGTCATCGTATACTTCGCAGTAAATTCGCCGTAGACTATATAATAGGCAAGATACGGGCCGAGATTTCGACAGAGAAATCCCTCCGTCGGCGTCGATTTTGGGTATTCCCAAAAAATCAGAATGCGAGGTGTTTCATGGAGGGCAGAGCGTGACTTCCGGTGTCAAACTCCTGCGTATGATAGGCCTAATGTTTCGTTCTAATGGATAAATATTTAGGCTAATGATTAATCAAGATTTTAGGCTAATTAGAACGCATTCGAGATAGAGAGAGAGAAGAATTATTATTGCGTAGTCGATGCGGATTAGTCACTGGTCGTGAGTCCTCTCTATTTTTCTCTCGACTTTGGGCATTGCATTTAGAATCCTGAGTCTGGGACAATTGAGGGATTTCGTTTGGTAACGCATCATGCTCGGAATCAAAATACTTGGAAAACGAGATCGGAACTGACCCGAATCAGTCCAAGAGAATTCCTGATCGCGGATCAACCGAATTGTGGCTTTGCACTAATCATGTTTGTGTCATGACTGACGCCAAGTATAATAAGTGGTTCCTTTCCCGGATACAAACTGACAAAGTCTGCCTCCTATGTCCATTTATTCGCCGGATGTGAAACGATGTAGACGTTGTAGTTATGTTGAGGTAGTCCTTCCGATAAAGTCAAGTCAACGGTCTACTGAGCTTCTTTGTACACGTTTAGAAGGCAAAAGTAGTGTTAAGAAAGGTTCTGAGTTAAAGTTATCATATATTTGATAAAAGGACAAATTTTGAAACAATAAGCCAACAGTAAGATGACTATGCTATGATTAAACCACAGGCAAATTACAATTTGTAATTTCTTAATCAACAAAATTATTTGTTAGAGGGTTGCGAAATCATCGGAGAATTCGTCAAACGCCTCCACACGTCTTTTGTCCAACTCGTGAAAGTCTCAATAAATAAAAAACTACGGTATTGAACGAAGGAAGGAGTACAATGTTAAATTACACTGAAAAGTGCTATTAGACCGGAAGTGCTATGAAAACGCCGTAATAATGACTGACCCAAATCTCACAAGAAAGGGAGACCACTCGTCTACGGATATCCGGTTGTTTCATAAAATTTCCTTAGGAAATTATATAAGTATCAGGATTTTCCAAAACTGGGGACATTTGCACACTATAAGTTACAATAAGTATCGCAGTAATGAGCAAACTACATAACAATAAAATCTTGAATATTCGCAATAATTTATGTGGCGATAGAGACGAGTTATCATCACAAATGAGATCACTTCCTGGTCACCGACTCTTCGAATTTGAAAAAATGTGGAATTTTGGTCAGATAGACCAAATTGACAGTGTCATTGATCAAGTGGATATGTGTAAAAGTGTGTTATACATGAGAACATTGGGAAGGTACCCGAACGACGAACACAGCGACGCGGGGCATTTGGTATCCGGTCTGTTGCATTTTAGTATGCAGCCAGAGTGCAGCCAATGTGTGGTATGGGGGGATGCCCGAAGGTGGCATGAGGGCCTCCAGAAGAGTGGGGAGAGTCCGAGACGAGAGCTTCCGATTCTGATTTATTGGAATCCTCTTCCGATATCCAACAACACACACACACACACTTTATTCCCCCTTACCTCTTTCTCCCTGAACCTCTGTATCTCGCTCTATCACATCCAATTCCCTCGGCGCATGATCCAACGATCGGCAATATCGAAATTGAAAGAAGCCTCTCGCGAAGTACCGTAAACTTCGCGAAGGGTCCCCCTTCGCTCGAGACAGAGTCCCATCATTGAACAAGCGTGGGTGTTTACAACCTTGACGAACGCGTGCCGGAATAACTATGTGTCGGGCTTGTATAGGAAGCCACACACGTTTCAACGACGCGTGAAAGTATTTTTTTCCGTTTCATTATTCGTTACCAAAGCCCCTATAATACGGACTATTCGACAACTCTTTTGCCTCGTCGAAAGGCACGATTCTTCAAAGTTAGGCGACAAAAACGCGATACCGATGTAGACGTACGTGTCGTTGCAATGATATAAAAAAATCGTATGAATTTGATATTTTTGCAAAACATTCCGATTTTTTCATTAAGCATCTCTCGGTAACTCTGTTAACAAATTTTGGTTACTTCGTGGAGGAAGTTAGCAGAATGACGGAGCAAAATGGCGAAGGTGTATGCAAATTTCAAATTTCTTCGATATTTCCAAACTTTTCCGGGAATTTCAAAGATTTTATGCTATTTGAAGGCTCAAAGAGGATTGATTCGATACCCAAATGCTAATTATTCCTTCAGCCATTCGTGTACAAAGGTCAGAAGCACTTCTTTAAAATTTCATCTAATCTAAACCCCAACCACTTTCTCCAGGTTCAATTCCAGCCAATGCCTTGGGTAGTTTTTTAAAAATTCAAAGCTCTGCCAAATTAATATTTACATAAAAAAATCGACACAAAGTTCACCGATTGAAGAAAACTGAATGCTCTACTTCGATACCAAATTTCAGCTCTTTCGTTCGCAGCGTTCTCCAAGTACATCCGTCTAGAGTTAGAAGGGCCAGCACGCACATCCGGACATTTTGTTTCCAATGTAATGTCTCGACGTCTCGGTACATTTCGAACGTACTGTCATGGAAATCTTGACATTTTTTTACTCGAAAACAAACCTTTCATGTGAAAACGAAGCGGCGTCATTTGCAGCTGAGTTTGAGACCGATAAGACGAAGATGCCTCGAAGGCCTACGACAATCAAGTCAGAAGCACGATGACGCCAGAGTTTTTTCCCGGAGGCAAAGCAAAGAACACTCTTGTAACCAGAGATGAAATAATGAAGCACGAGCAGACAGTTCGTCGCCTAACTCTGATACAAACTCGTAGAGATGTCTCTCGTGTGAGTCCCTTAATCAGCGAATGTCTCCAGTTATGGCGAGCGCACCTGTTCGCTTATCACCGTTCGCAGACGAGATCCCACCGTCGAGAAGCGTACAGGAATTTATTTTATTTTATTTCTCGGTCCTCTCAATCTTCTCCGTCCATTTGACACTCTCAAGTAAAACTCCTCACGCTTCACTCAATGATGAACGCAGTGAGAAGTCAATGAGGAGGATTAAAATCCTCCTCGCTCGTTCTCACTGTGCTCACTACTTTGTCTCTCCATAATAATTATTATACGCTGACTTAGAAAACATTTAGGTGTCGAGTGACTTTTCCCTTCGTTCTTCCTCAAGCCATGATGTAATGTGCATTCGTGGATACATTGTGGGTGCATGATAATGACATTGATATACTGAGAAAAGAATTATTCTACGGTGCAATTTTAATGATCACGTGAGACAAGCAGGATATTTTGATCCCCTTAAGGGAGGGATGAAAATATCAGCGGTTGGATTTGTACTGAGAATACTGAAGTTTTCATTGAATGGAGATGAGTAATTGAATTTGTGGGACATTTTTTATCGACTTGAATAATACTTCAGGATCATAAAAACAATATCCAATTGGTCCTGTAGTTAGAAAAAAAGTGCTAAACCCTTCAATTCTCGATTTTGCTGCAGCGCTTCGAAGCAGGCTCTGAGCACTGGGTGACTTCAGAGATTGGCTAGTGTAGCCGCCATTTTGAGTCGAAATGATAATAAAAAAATTGATTTCCATACTCCAATATGTATTAAATAGACCCTCTAAAAATAAATCCTATTTCTTTTTCCATACCCCCAAAACAAATTCTCAAAGTTAGGCCTCTTTTTCGACAGAGTGGAGTTGGCTCTTGAGGGACTCAAAGCTTTTAAATTCTTCCACAAGCCGTTTTCCCGATATGCGATTTTCCAAGCATGAAGCACTTCAATCGCCTCGAGGAAATCCTCCTCGTCTTTTCTCTTCAATCATATCCTCGGGCGGATTTTCGGATTTCTAATCTACGTTCCTCCAATGTATGAAAGCAAATACCTGGTGTCACGCTGTGATATGACCTAAAACTACTGAAACGGATACTCTTTTTTTTGTTATTCGAGGCGAGTTACTTTTTTGTTCGTCTTCTTTTTCGTCATTCACGAAAAGAAAAGCGGAATTGTCATTATCTCTCTCTCTCTCTCTCTTTGGTCGTCATAACCAGCGGCATATTTGTAAATGGCGGTGTAAGCCGGACGTTCAAGCATTGTGGCTTCTATCGCGGCACGTGTTTCACGCATAAGAGATACAAATGTGTGTTTGTCCGCATGTGTAGTGGAAGTACTACGTTCTTTCACGTAGGGCGATACATGCTAAGGAAAGACTGCGTATTGCGGACGTAAAACGATATATTTGGCGACTGATTGTTCGCTCTTGATCTGGCCTCTATTCTTTTAGGCTACGCAGGATCCTAAAGTCCTTTTTTCTTGAATCGATCATAAGGAAAATGGATTGTTATCATCTTATGATAAAGATTTCACGGTGACAAGCGCTTGTCGATCAACGAAACCGTACTTGATCCCTTTATTCGCAATCTGTGAGTATCGACGTGGATACACGATCGTCATTCGACCGGAAGTAAACCGCCATAACCGTCTTCCGTCAGTAAGTTTGTCTCTCTATGCCACGCACACAGCACATGCATTGCCGTCTCTTTCTTTTTCTCTTCCGCACTTATTTAAACGCATATGTTAATTAAACTCTTACCAATTGAATTAACTAAACCTTACCCTCAGTTTAACTTAATTGAACCCCTTGAACTTTAGATTTCATGACCAAAGTACAATAAAGTACAATAAAGTTGGGCAAAGTACTTGAAAGTACTTCAAGCATGAAGTACAAAGTACCGTAGGTACTTGAAGTACAAGTACTTAAAAAAATAAAAAAACCAAGTATCAAGTACTTTTCAAGTTTTCAGGTACGTCTCGTAAATTCGGGTACTTGGGTCATTCCATGTCAAATCAACCAAGAGTTGGAATCGACCACTTTCAATTTCGATGAAATTTGGTCAGAAGTTTTTGTTTTCAATAAAACCAAGTTTTACCAAGGAAAAAAATCAATTTTTTTTTCAAAAGTTATGCAAAATTCAAAATTTAACCATTTTTCAATTTTTTTTTTTAAACATCTTGAAAACTATGATAGTTATGAAAAATCGTTTGTTTCGTCTTGAAGAGTATGATTGAGGTTACGAAAAAAAAATGTTCCGACAACATTTTTTGAAAAATGATGAATTTGGAGAATTTTGAATTTTTTAAAATCGTGAAAATCCACACTTAACATCAAATTTTTTGTTCAATTTTTTAAATATAATACGATGTACTGATTTTAAAAGATCCTGAAATTTTCAGTAAGGTGTTTTTTTGTTTCAAAAATATGCATTTTTTTAAGTTGAGCAATCATGTAATTTTTTAATTTTGAGCAGTCAAAATTACATGATTGATCAACTTCACTTAACTTAGAGGTAAAAAAAAAAGTTGTACCAAAATTCAAAAATGCATATTTTTGAAACAAAAAATAAAACATTTCTGAAAATTCAAGGATCTTTTAATATCAGTACAAGGTGTTATATAAAAAAAATAAAACCGAAAATTTAATGTTGATCGTGGATTTTCACGATTTTGAAAAATTCAAAATTCTCCAAATTAATCATTTTTCAAAAAAAAAAATTCGGAATATTTTTTTTTCGTAGCTCCAAGTATACTCTTTAAGATGAACCTAGAACGATTTTTTCGTAACTACAATAGTTTTCGAAATGTTTAAAAAGTAAACTTGAAAAAATGGTGAAATTTTAAATTTTCAAAAAAAAAATTCATTTTTTCCTTTGTCAGAAGTTCATTTTATGATAAAAGAAAACTTCTGACCAAATTTCATCGAAATTGAAAAGGGCCATTCCAAATATTGGTCGATTTGACATGGAATGACCCATATTCAAAGGCTTTGCACATGCAACCATCAGCAAGACACATTCAAAAGTACTTGATACTTGTACTTGAAAAAAGTACTCAAAGTACAAAAAAGTACTTGAAATTTTCAAGTACAATACTTCAAGTACAGAAAGTACTTGAAGAATGTAACTACAATACTTGAAGTACTTTGTACTTGCAAGTACTGCACTTCAAGTACTTGCAAGTACCGAGTACTTTCAAGTACTGCCCGGCTCTGGTCTATAATTTTATAATTTCACATAAATTTATACACTGAAGTGCATTTCATAATTTTACTATTTCGAGACTATCGTGACACTACTTTTCTGCGGTATTCATTATTCAAACAACGATATCTCGAAGCAAAAATTATGATACCCCGAATGCACTGATTGAGACGTCGATGCAATTTTTCCCGTTGTTCCTGAATTTGAAAAGGAAAACGAGTGATTCGAAAGCTCGATCCAAGTCTTTGAATTTCCTCCTACGGTCTTACTTTTCCCGGGACATGAGACAGAATTTTTTTTACCTCAGAAATTAATCCGTCGGATCTCAGAAGGGTCTCGGAAGCATTGAAGTAAGAGTACAAAAAAAATGTACTCACGTAGTCATCACGAAAGAGCCGTGCATGATCCAGCGCCGTTTTCGCCTGGACCACAACCTGTCCGAGTAGCTGCTCGTCCCTTAATTCCACGACGTCGATATCCCCGGCAAAATCCTCGGCTGCGAGACCACAAGGATTCACCCATTTCGGTGGTGAGCTCAGTCGTCTGTCCTCGAGGGTCATCGTCGTTGGGGCTCCTTGCACCGAGACCACGAGCAATGTCACTAGTAGGCTGCCTAACCCTTGAAGAACAAAATACAAACTTTCATTAATAAAAGTCCCAAATTGATAGCAAAAAAAAATAATTCGCGATTTCTCCGCGTCTCCTTTTTGTTTTGCGTTTTTCGGTGATGTATCATCGCCCTCTGCAGGATTTTGCCCGCAAAAAACATTTCCTTCCTGTCGCAAGTACCTTGTGATCATGCCGGGCACTTTTGAGCATATATGTTCATCCTTGTATTACGCAAATTGCGTGCGTATAAAGTCGAGGGAGATTATTTCGCGCGGTGTGATACGCGGCATTAATATTCGCGAGTTACGAGCCTTAATCAGAGGGTCTCGCTGGTGTTGAATTGCGAAGAACGCCGAAATTATTCGGCTTTTATCCATTCGTCGTCTTCTTGATTTTTTTTTTATTTTATTAATCCAACAATAATCAGCCTAATGGAGGCATAAAAGGGAAAACCTCCAGGTGGAAATATCGGGAAAAAATGTAGGAAAAATGGCCATTAAAGTATAAGGTAAATGTCCCAATTATTGAACAGCCAAGGATCTGGGGATTGAATTTGGTGAGAAAAAAATATAAAATCAAGAAAAAACCCATCCCTTTTATGTTCAAATGATACTTTGATATTTTTACTTTCGAAAAATCACCCTTTGAATTATTTTTAAATGATTCCAAATTTAAAAAAAAGAATAACAATGTGTAGCATGCAAATGTCCTAATTATTGAACACTGGAAGTGCCTATGTCCCTAATATTGAACAGACATGTCCCAGTTTTCGAACACTCTCGAGAATTCTTTTTCCGTTCTGAAAATATTATTTTGGGTACAATATTAAGAAATAAAAGCAAAATCAAACACTCAAATAATCTTTTATTAATCATGTAAAAATACAAAAATATATATTTAACCTTTTTTGACAGGTTTTTGGTTCATTCGCATTTGGTTTATTTTTGCTTTTCAATTCGAACTTTCTTTTATTTTTCTTTTCAGCTTCCTCGTTTTTATGTTCCGTTTTTGTTTGATTTTGTCGCAGCTTTCTTGTTTTTCGACTGAAATATCGGAGAGCAAAAAATATTGAACATTACATTCGTATTTTTAGGTTACATTTAGGTTATATTCTCTTTTTACTTTTCTTTTTATGTTTATTGCACGAAAATACAAATGAAAAATATATTTGAAGATCTTAGAGTTATTATTAAAAGAATAAAGGTAAGTTTATTCAGGAAATTACAGTTTTTGTTTGAATAAATCCGATGCACACGATCTGTCACGCGTTAACTGTCTCGATGTTTTGATGGGTTTAATGAGGCCATCTTGGAGAATTCAAGTGTTCAATAATTGGAACACACTGCATTTTCTATGTCCTAATGATCGAACACCGTATTTTTTAACAAAGAATTAATTTAACATTTTTTTTTTAATTGTTATTTGTAAGAAATTTTCTGAGTTCTCAAAATTCCATATATGTAATGAAATTTTTACAAATGAGTAAATGCATGCAGTTGAATGAGAAATAATAAAAATACAAGATAGTGTTCAATAATTGGGGCATTTACCTTAATTATACATTTTTCCACGTGGAAAAAGAGCGGAATCGATTTCGTCGATTTCAGGGAAAGTAAATCCTCGTTGTAGTGCTTTTTGGGCCCTAAAAACTTCTCCACGCTCAGAATAAGATCAAAATAATTCCACATTCTCTTTCTTCACTAAAAGAACCTGGAAAACGATTTATATTGACTGCAGGATCAGAGATCCTTTGCAGATTTTTTTTCAAATCAATTCGTTACAAAAAAGCTTTTCGAAATCGTTATGAAAAAGCGATTCAGCTCAACTTTGATGCTATAAAAAAATCCCTCCTGTAGACGAATATCGCGTCGTCCAGTTTATTCGATAATGATCGAGAAGTTTTGGATCGATCTTGGAAATCTCGATGCCAAATCTCAGAGTCAACGACATCGAGATACAGCGAGAGAGAGAGAGAGAGAAAGAGAGAGAGAGAGAGAGAGAGAGAGAGAGAGAGAGAGAGAAGTGAAGAGAGAGGGAATTGAGAACGACAAACGTCGTCGGTGGCGGTCGGGCAATGTTCACGGCGGCCGTTCTCGACGTTCCAGTGAAATTCCTCAGGAAATCCACGACGATATAAACGGCGAAGATTGAAGGGGTTGGGGGAAAGAAAGAAAGAAAGAGATGAAAGAAAATGAAACGCGCGGCGAAGGGAAGCGCGGGATGAAGCGCGCATCATCTCGCAAATATCGCAAGAAGACGAAGGAAAAATGCGGTAATGGTGCACTGTCCTCGCATTGCTCGCGACAATTATACCCCATTACGTCCGACCGGGTGCGACCCAGCCCCTCCTGTTTGCCGTTGCTCTGATCCTTTGCCACGGACACAGGGCACTCGTTCTCTCGCTTCTTTCGCGGTATACATATTATCAAAAAAAATCGAATATATCGATCTCTCAATATCAAAACGGCGCGTCGATGAATTTTCGAAAAACTCACGTTTTGATCGGTTTATGGACTTGAAGTTCCGAACGTTCGAATGAACGAAAAATCAACCAATTTATCTTTTAAAGAACAATTTTAAGAATTTATTAACACTTTGGAAATAATTCTCAAAATATCTTTGAATTTTTTAAAATTATTATTCACTAAGTTATTCGCAGGCTCTTTTAATTTCTTTTTGAATCAATACTTTTTTTTTATTTTCCGTTCAACTGAACGTTTGTAACTTGAAGTACATGTCGGTTTAACATATTTCATTCATCATTTTATTTATTTTTTTGCTTTTTTCAGAACTCCCTCGAATATTTTATCAAAAAACTAAAATGTTTCGTAGAGAAAGTTCAAATTTGTTATTGATCTTAATGCGGAATATACGAGGGTTGTCCCTTTTTCTAAAAAATAATTGTCCTAAGAATGAACATTTGTGTAATTTTTTGACTAATCCCGCTTTGACGTCCTGTACAGAGAAATTGTTCAATAAAAGGTATAAAAATGTTTTTATAGATGTTATAACTAGTTATTCTTGTTGTAGGGAAAGTAAATTCCTACGCATTTTTATTTAAACCATAAAAGAGTTTGGTTAGGAATAAAGAATCGTTTTAGAAACTATAATATCATTTTTTAATTTAACTGTATATTTTAGACGTCTTTGTAGCATTGAATTTTTGACAAAAAGTGGATTTTTTTTAAAGTGCAACTCTTTGATATTGCGGAATACTTTGACCTGGATGTGGTTTGCAAGAAAATAAAAGTTGTTGTCACCATTTCGAACGATTCGTGAACGTTTAAGCCTGAGTAATATTGAAAATGGTGCAGATCTCCGTTTATGCCATATTTAATAGGAGAGAAATATATAAATCTCGATGAGAAGTACAATTGGCAAATAATATGGTTTTTTAACCATTCTATGATGTATTTATTTATGTATATTTATAGATATAAGAATTTTGGTCAAAATGAGAACCTCGCGGTAAAACGGGCACCCACCAAAAAATTAAAAAAAAAAACCAAAAATCTAGAAAATGAAGGAATTATTATTACAATGAGCGTAAATATTCTAAAATAGACTCCCTACGCTAAATTAGATCTAGATAATGACATTTTCATGACAATTGCTGAGAGTTAAAAAAATTGTCATTCTCATTTTAGAAGAATTTAGAAAAAAAATAGGGTGGTTCCTATTCCACCCCCGACAATTTTTTTTTCTCAACGCACAATAAAATCGTTGAAAACATTATTTTCAGTTTAAAAACAAAGATATAACACTGCGCGTATCCCAACTGCGCTATCTTCTCACGGTGCCCATTTTGCCCCACATTTCTCTATACACAAACGTATTGCTTTGAAGAAGCTTGCGGAAACCGCGAGAATTCACGAGAGATGAGCTCGCATTGCGGTAGGTCATGTCGTTCACCGGTAGAAGCGCAAAAGAGCGCACTTGCTCAACGGGAGCGCTGAGGAACGCGCATGCACGTTCACCGATTTATTATAGGCCGTTTTGCTGTCTCAGTGACCGGCACGTGTTAAAATTCAGCCGAGGGACTAACTCGCAATATATATATATATGTGTATAAAAATGCTTAGCGGTGAGATGCAGTTGCAGCACACCCGCGACGCGTTCTTTTGCGCTTTGCGCTAACTCGGCGCTCGGGTGCGAGGGAGCCCCTTCGCACGAGGAGCGGCTTGCTATCCCGGTATGACTTTTCTTATTGCGATCAGTTCTTCTACTCTGGTCGCGAGGCCTCTTTGACACACACCGTGCGAAATTCTCTCTCTCTCTCTTTCTCTCTGTGCTCTCAACGGGATTTCTCATAATAGACATACCCTAGTGCAGACCCGAGCCATTTTCTTTGGCATCTTAATAGCGTTGAAATTAACTGGCGACGAGAATCCGCGTGTTTCCATTCGAATGTGTATCGTAGCGCGACAAACGACGATAATTCCGTCGTTATCTCGCTCTCCTATGTACGATCCCCAACGGTAATTCAGTTTTAGTCGCGTTTGTACGTCTTCGCGTTGATTTATCGTTCGCTGTCCAGTGAAAAGACAGAGAGGAATCGGCGGGTGATAAACTTTGAGAGACAGATCAGCACAATATCTATTTTATTGAATTATTAAAAAAATATTAAATATTAAAGAAACCTTGAGGGGGTAAATGGACGAATAAAGGGTGCCAATTAAATCCTAATTGTGAAAATCGTCGCTTAATAAAATTAATAAATTTTTTGAATAATTCTGAACCTTGTATTTTTTTCCATTTTGAGACCAGCTTAGGTATTTTAATCTAGCAGGATTTGTGAAATAAAAATAGGGGTTGCAAAATGACCAAGAAGAGAGCCTGCGTGGCTAAAGGGTTGCACACCCCCCAAAAGGGGTGAGAAAACACGGTATCAGGACTAACTTGACCCTTTTCGTTCATCAGTACTTGTGATACCAAAATAGGGGCTGCAAAATTACCAAGAAGAGAGCCAGCGTGGCTAAAGGGTTGCACACCCCCCAAAAGGGGTGAGAAAACACGCTATCAAGGCCAGCTTGATACTTTCCGTTCATGAGTGCTTGTGATACCAAAATAGGGGCTGCAAAATGACCAAGAAGAGAACCTCCGTGGCTAAAGGGTTGCACACCCCCCAAAAGGGGTGAGAAAACACGCTATCAGGACTAACTTGACCCTTTTCGTTCATCAGTACTTGTGATACCAAAATAGGGGCTGCAAAATGACCAAGAAAAGAACCTCCGTGGCTAAACGGTTGCACACCCCCCAAAAGGGGTGAGAAAACACGGTATCAGGACTAACTTGACCCTTTTCGTTCATCAGTACTTGTGATACCAAAATAGGGGCTGCAAAATGATCAAGAAAAGAACCTCCGTGGCTAAAGGGTTGCACACCCCGCAAAAGGGGTGAGAAAACACGCTATCAGGACTAACTTGACCCTTTTCGTTCATCAGTACTTGTGATACCAAAATAGGGGCTGCAAAATGACCAAGTAGAGAGCCAGCGTGGCTAAAGGGTTGTACACCCCCCAAAAGGGGTGAGAAAACACGCTATCAAGGCCAGCTTGATACTTTCCGTTCATCAGTACTTGTGATACCAAAATAGGGGCTGCAAAATGACCAAGAAAAGAACCTCCGTGGCTAAACGGTTGCACACCCCCCAAAAGGGGTGAGAAAACACGGTATCAGGACTAACTTGACCCTTTTCGTTCATCAGTACTTGTGATACCAAAATAGGGGCTGCAAAATTACCAAGAGGAGAGCCAGCGTGGCTAAAGGGTTGCACACACGCTATCAAGGCCAGCTTGATACTTTTCGTTTATCAATATTTGTGATACCAAAATAGGGGCTGCAAAATGACCAAGAAGAGAGCCTGCGTGGCTAAAGGGTTTCTCACCCCCCAAAAGGGGTGAGAAAGCGCCCTATCGAGAGCAGCTTACGCCTTTTCGTTCATCAGAACTTGTGATACCGAAATAAGGGTTGCAAATTATCGTGGGTAAAAGCTGTTGGAGCCTGCGCGGAAGAGGGTTGAACACCCCCAAAAGGGGTGTGAAAACGTGCTGTACCTTCGCACGATAAACCACCTGTGGCGGTTCTCAGCGTGGCTTTACAGTGTGGCTTTGCTATATACATAGATGCAAAGGCCCACACATTCAACAGGTGTTGGGTGAACCTTCTAACAAGCCAAGGCTGTTGCATCGAGTCAGAGACGTGAAGAAAATGGTTCGCGAGATTTACGAGATGCACTCGCGGTTGCAACGCTGCGATGATCCAGAGGGGGTGAAAATTCGACTTTCCTCAAATGCTGAACAATATATTTAGGAATCATTAGAAATTATCTTAGAATATTATCTCATTCCTATTATTAGGAATTATCTCATGCATGATTGTTGAGGCGATTGAAAATAAGAGTTTTATTTTTAATTATCTTCGTCTAGGTTTCTCTATCATTGTCTCTGAAAAATAGATCTAAATCGTTTGCGACGAAACAGAGTTTTTTGTCAAAGCTGAACTAAATAGGATTTTTTCAGGCCATTTATTGGTGTCAAAATGTTTGCAATCTCAATTTTTTTTCTCTGATGATAAGTTTTTTATTAATTTTTCTTCTATTATTTTATTTCTTTCTGTTAAACAATGATTGAAAAATTAATAACTTTAATAATTATATCTTTGTATCAATACTATGTTCTTTTATTATATCCCTGCTGTATCTACATTTTTTTAAAGAATTGTTCAAGGTATAATAAATGAATTAATAAATCGATCAATCAATCACACGGTAAATTATGGAGAACAATTAAGTTCAACAATGTTTACTACAAGTTTTTTGGAAATAAAACAGCAGATTTTTCAGTTTCCATGCGATTTTAGCAGGGAGTAACTAAGTGGTCGAAGCCAATTAAAAAAATGCATTATTTAAAATAGGAAAAAATGAGATGAGAAAAAATGTGCACTCCTCTAAATCGTTTAAAAACAATCGTACAGGGATTAACAAATACTTTTGTTTTCCGATGAATTATGTCCACACCGAAGGATTTTGTGATATCTTAATTTTAGAATTCCTGAAAACGCTATTTTGCCAAATTTTCAGTGTTATCAAATCTTCAATGTTAATGCGACAGTAGTAGAAATAATGGTAGGCTAAATTAAGGCTGAATTAAATTCAAAATTAAAGTTTGAAGACTTTTTATGTATTGGGAGAAGTCAATAGAAAAATTTATTTAATTTTTTAAGGCTGAATGAAATTTGAAATTAAAATTTGAAGAAATGTTATGCATTGAGCGAAATCAATACAAAAATTTATTTAAACTTTTAAGGCTGAATAAAATTAAAAATTAAAATCTGAAAAAATGTTATGTATTTGAAGAAGTGAATACAAAAATTTATTTAAACTTCTAAGGCTGAATAAAATTTAAAATTAAAATTTGAAGACATTTTCCGTATTGAGCGAAGTCAAGACAAAAATTTATTTAAACTTTTAAGGCTGAATTAAATTCACTGGAGCAAGATCTATTTCGCAAGAATAAGGAAGGAAGAATCTCGATGAGAAGTGCAATCGGAAAGAAACGTATTTATTTCGACGGCCCTAATCGGGATACCTCTATAATCCTTTATTGCTATCCATTCGATATCAATTTGCGGGCATTTAATTGCAAAGTTTCCGGTCAACATGCGATAAGTGTCGCACAGTAGCACAATGGAATTTGCGATGAAAAATCATAGAGATAAAACTTATCGGTGTCGTTTTATCGGATGGAAGGATCGAATTTATTCTCGCGGTGTCAGTATCCCTCCTTGATATAATGCGACCCCAAAGGTCGCACGCGCGATGAACGGAAATACGCGGATCGATATTATCGAGTGATGCGAGGAGAGGAGACATCGAAATCCGCGAGAGAGTCACTCGCGAGTTCGATCGTGTACGAGACGATCAGAGAGAGACAGACGGCGAGTTTTATGCGCGAGTGAGAGATGAGATGCGATGACTAACACGATCCCGGCGCTCGTTTCGAGAACGCGCGGTGACGTCAAGCTTTACCGGTGTTATATAGGCGCGGTGAATAGCACACGAGACATAGTTGCGCTCACGAGAGCTAAAAATGATGATAATGGGAATTTCCCGATTTCACAATATTTTCCAGTCATTATTTCATCCGATGTCTTCTTCTCTGACGATGCATCGAGAAATTTGTCTAGCGTCAGAGAATCCAATTTATGATCGATTTCAGTGATTGTGCAATATTTTCTTCAGGAGATTGGCGAACTTTAAGGATTGCCCGTAGCTTCCAGCCAATAATTGTATCTGATTGAAATTTCCGTACTTCGTGATACGATAAGAATCTGAAAAAATTTAGCAAGATCTGCCAGAAACAACAATTATCGATAATAATATTGCTTAAAAGTTATCAAGATTGTTTAAACAAATAATTATTCAACAGGTTTTCGGTAAGTTCTTTTTTTTCTTAAACAAATCGAATGCGTTAATTTTTCTAAATGGATATGAATTTTTTCAGAATTTTTTCTTTATTTTGAAATTCCCGTTTTCAAATTTTTAGAATGGCTGCATGTATTTTTTGGCCTAGTGTCTTTGAAGATTTTCAAAGCTCACGACAAACCTGTATGCAAGAACATATACAAGATTGACCATTTTTTGTTTGTATTTCAGAATATTTGAATAATATTTCAAAATAAAGAGAAAATTCTGAAAAAATTCATATGCGTTCAGAAAAATTAACGCATTCGATTTGTTTAAGAAAAAAAAGAACTTATAGAACAATTGTTGAATAATTATTTGTTTAAACAATTTATTAGTAACTTTTGCGGAATATTATTATTGATAATTGTTGTTTATGGCATGTCAAATGTTGCCGAATTTTTTGCCGAATTGTATCACGAAGTACGGAAATTTCAATCAGATACAACTTTTGGCTGAGAATAGCCAATACATCCATAAGGTTGCTTAGAAGCAAATCACGTTTAATGAGAAAATTCTGAAAATTTGGTATGTCTTTCAATGAAGTATTTAAGAGGTTATGTAAAAATTTCACGATGATTTGGAAGTTCGTTATCGAATAATTAAGATTAACAAATTAAATAAAATTAAATGTAGTCTTATGGAAACTGATATAACTTTGCGAAGAGTTTTGTTTTGACCTCCCAATTTTTTAATATCCACAATATACTGAAAGCAATGGAAAGAAAACGAAGTTTATTGATGAACATTTTTTTTTATTTGTTAAAAAAATTGTTTTTAACAAAATGTTAATTTCTTAATAACGAACTTCCTAATTGTCATAAAATTGTTACACGACCTCTTAAATACCTCATACAAAAACATACCAAATTTTTAGAATTTTCTTATCATTTTTTATTTTAACCCTTAAGGAGGTTGCAGTAATGATGATAGAATTCTGAAAATTTGGTATGTTCTTTTATGAAATATTCAGGAGGTCATGTAAAAAGTCAAGTCAAGAGTACTGAGATTTCCAAAAGACGTTTTTGAGAAGTTGTTAGTTCGAATTAAGGTTAATTTTAACCAAACCGTTCCAATTCAGAATAAGAAAGAATATGACTGTGGTTCTAAAAAAGGATAACTCAATTCATGACAGTATTCATTATCTGTAAAGTCAAATTAGTAATTTGAGATTGATCTAGATTAGAATAATATATTTATGAAAAAAGCAGAGCCACAATGTTAACTCGTCTTTTTTTCGATTTAGAAATGGAAGAAGTAAAATAACTGCTGTTGATTTACCAAATATATTTCAACATGTAAAAAGATCTCACACTATAAATTATGGTGACCTGGAACCCTTATAATAAAAAGGTTTACTATATTCTCAGTTGTTTAAGGGATTCTTAACATCAAATAAAAATATGTTAATCACAACTTTCTAATTAATCTTTCAATTAAAATGTATAGAGGTTCCAAGATACCATAATTCATGCTAAAATAATATATTTCATTGCGGTGAGTTTAACCATAATTTCTTCCAATGTAGCAGTACCCTGAATAAAAAAATTAGGTAACCACAATTTTAAAAAAATCATCTCAAAACCATTATAATGACAATTTATAATGTAAAGGTATCATTTCGTTATGGTTTCCATTTTTCCTTCAGGGTTAGTATCAAATTTAGGAGTTCCTCAAACAACTATAAATACGATAAGCCTTTTTTCATTATCCTCGATCAATTTCGAACTAAACTTACAAATTTCACTTCCGACCAACTACTCTAAAATGGCTCTGCAGATTTACGAGCACAAACTCAATTATTTTGCTGTAGAATCATTATACTTTTTTTTCTCAATATTTCACGAAAACTCCATAATCAAGATCCAAATTTGATCAGACTAATTTCCTCATCGGCTACAAACAATTTTCAAAATCCAGTCCTCCATTGACTCGACCGTGAGGATTACAATAATCGCAATTCGCGTCGAATCGTGAATACAGGCAATATTTTTGCATTTGGATTTTACCGATCACCGTAAACCCGCTAATTGGCCGATATGGAATCAAGGCAATCGCGAGAGGCCGGCGTATCGCGCGTTATTTGATAACGTCGATTCACGAAGTCAGAGCACCGATCGACACTTGTTACACGATCGATATCGCAGGATTTTTCAGCGGCAATTCCAAAGCGACGCTCTGTCACTGATTACACCCGATGGGCTTCATTTTTGAAGTGCGGAAGATGTGGAGCAGCGAATAGAAGAAGGATGAAGAATAGAATGAAAATGAGAAATTAATTTACCAAAGTTCCAGACGAAAGAGAGACTTTGCGTGAATATAAATACAAAGAGCTTGTGATGCTCTCACACATATGCAAGAATCGTGAATGACAAGGCGCCTCGTGATATACGGGGATATGTCGATTTTTCTGAACGCCCAGCGCAGTGTCTTACAGTCCTCAGCCGCCGGGAGATAAATTAATCGAGGCACGACTCGTCGCTTTTCCGGCCGTTAAAAAGCGCGCCAATCGATTTCCGCCGCGTGTGCTCGTCTCGTACAAACGAGACTTTGTACCGACCGGTAGACGATATATAATGAATGAGCTCTCTCCTTCTCTCTCTCGCTCGTTTGCTTCTGGATTATCGATCGTTGAAATTGATTTTCACGAATTAGCTTGAAACCTTGTGATTGAAGATCACCTTAGCATTTCAAAAATCGTTCCCAATGCGCGTGCAAATCAACACCGGCGTCGAAATATATATCAATGAATATTGGCGGCGCCTTATTGAATGAAAAGTTTCGGCAAACCAAAAATAGTATACGACGTAACCTTCGGAATAGCCAGACTGTTAATTAATTCGCAAAGTAACGACACATCGGAATATTAATTAACGCTACGTGTTAATTAATCGGGGAATCACAATGTCTGCAATAATAGAGTTTCGACACACTTGTCGATCACCGATTGTGTCGTCGAGGTTCAGTATATTGAATGGAGAATCGAAAAATTCTCGTAGTTTCAGTAAATGATCTATGGATCTATGGATCTCTGGATCATTGGATCGCGAGATATATTTCGATTTCTACGGTCAAACGCGACTTGGACATTTGAGGACGAATTGTTTTATCTCGCGTGATCGAAATTATCGATCATTTCGATGTTCATCGATCGGTGGATCACGATCGATCGATCGTCGGATCGACATGAAAATCATGAAATCTTTGTCAAAGTGTCAGTCATCATTTAACTTCAATGAGAATAATTCTATACTGAATAGCCTAAATAATCTTGATTTTTATGTCGAAACGTGATCTATAGATCATTGAATTAATTGAGAAGGAAGATTAATTAAATTCAATCGTTTATTTTTTGTCACAAACTCGATGCTGCAAGTTCACAATGATCGGAGTAAATTGACCGATTAAGATGAATCCTACGGGTGAACAAATTTAAGAAAAAAAGATCTATAGATCATTGGATGACGAGAAGGTGTCAGATAATTTGTAGGATACAGCATAATGTGAAATCGATATAATCGATCTATTAACGTAAGATGAATCCTTCAGGGCAACAAATTTAAGAGAAAAAGATCTATAGATCATTGAACGACTAGAAGGTGTCAGATAATTTGTAGGATTCAGCCTAATGTGAAATCGATTCAATCGGTCTATTAACTTAAGATGAATCCTTCAGGTAAACAAATTTAAGAGAAAAAAGATCTATAGATCATTGAACGACGAGGTGTCAGATAATTTGTAGGATACAGCATAAAGTGAAATCGATTTAATCAGTGTATTAACTTAAGACAAATTCTTCGGGTCAACAAATTTAAGAAAAAAAAGATCTATAGATCACTGAACGACGAGAAGGTGTCAGATAATTTGTAGGATACAGCCTAAAGTAAAATCGATTTAATCAGTCTATTAACTTAAGATAAATTCTTCGGGTCAACAAATTTAAGAAAAAAAAGATCTATAGATCATTGCACGACGAAAAAGTGTACGATAATGCGAAATCAATTTAATTGGTTTATTTGTTCGGCTATTCGATTCAATAAGATTTTCATTCAATCAATCAGATGGATCAATCAAATGGACGTTGATTTGACCGATCAAACATCCATTCGATGCAATAAATAGATGTCGATAAAAGTATATTAACACACAGAGGCCACTTCTTTCAACGATAAACGCGAGTATATGAACCGCGATGCAATATAATCTCTCTTAAGTAACGTCTCGACTTACTCAGCCACGTGGTGGAGTTATGTCCGTGTTGAGATGACGAGAACGAGCCTCTGTTGGACGTGACACCGTTGCTGCACTTGTAACTCGTGTTGAAAACTTCTCGATCATTGTCATTTCTTCTATCGTCATTTTGACAATTGCACCGACAACGATGCACCTCGTTGCATCGTAAAAATCTTCTCGTCTCATCGACATTCTTGTCTATTCTCATACACGTCGATTCGGCATTATCGCAAACGTTCGTTTGGCACGTTAAATCCATTCTCGCGCTCTCGCGATTCAGCGGTAACGTCGAAGATGATCTTGCGATCGAATGTTTGTTGCTGATCTTCGAGATCTTTTGATACGGCGAGATTCCATTGACGGAGCTTAAATCACGCTCGATAACGCGATGCGACGTAGTCCTCTGATCTCGCGTCATAATAGCCTCCATCGTCATTACCAGATCATCGCAAGAGATCGGCACTGTATCCAACTCGATCCGATCGATCATGATCGCATCACACTTTTTTTCTATCCTCTTTTCCGACACTCTGGCGCTCTTCGACGCCAATTTCACGCACATATATGTTATATCATATATACGTAACGATTATATGTATATACACGTAAGTGTAAGTGTTTTCGTGTATAGATCAATCTTGGGATCGATATAGGATGTATATAGATATATATTTATAAATATATACGAATTTTTAAATATTTTTTTTTTATATGTCCCTGACTATGTGCCACTTGTGTCTGTGTGTTTGTGTTTGTTTTATCGTACATAAAATACGTTTAAATATGTACGAACACTGCGAATTAATGATCTATTTGATAGTTGGAGGATTGAACGCCGAAAAGGCGTGAAATCGTCTGAGCCCGACAGTTTCTCCGAATAGAGTGAATATTAAATTCCTTCGAGCTTAACAGATTTCCCGATCAACTTCGATTCTAGTGCCAAAATTTCCTTATCATTGGCTCTGCCGATCAATCGTTCGTAGATCAAACTCGCGAAACGTCACTTTGATTTTCCATGAGACAGACTCGATCGGTGAAAAATCCGTATTATTCGTAAAATTGTGTTGAGAAAAATTAGAAAAATTGAAACCCCCAAAACCACCTATGTCTGCACAGAATCACAATCCGTTTGGCACTGGTCCCGGCACACGCTATGCACTGATTCTTATATGAGGGGGGGTGGCGAACGCGGGGGGAGGGGGCGGGAGGGGATATGGGGGGGCGTCGACGACGACGACGACGACGACGACAACAGAAAGAGGTTGAGGGACGAGGGAGGGAGGGAGTCAGGACAAGGGAGAGAGGGTGCCGGATAAATGGTGAGGCGAAGGTGGTGGAGGTTGCGGCGGCGGCGGCGGGGGTACATGAGAGGACTTTATCCGTGCCTCTCTCTCTGTCTCTCTCGCTTCAATCCGGAAAAAGTGCAGGATGTACCCAGGTTAAGGGTAGTCAGGTTTTCCTACCCTCACTCTTCACTTTTTTCCCCACTATGTTCCCTCTTTTTCTCTCTCTCTCTCTCACTCTCTCTTTCCCTCCAATTCAGACTTCCCCCTCTCCTCTATCTTTACGTTCCTCGCAAATATCCTGGTGGAGGCTTCACCGGGGATTCCATAGAGGGATGAAGTCGCATCCTATGTATCCATGTACATGTATATATGTGTATTGGAAGGGTATAGATCGTTTGGCTTTCACTCGGATAGATCGGTAACAAGTTTGGTCCGATTTTCGGGGTCTTCTTGTATCGGTCCCAACGCTTTTGGGGGGTAACCGTGAGGTCGTGTGCCCAAGCCGAGTGTCAGAAGGTGACTGTGAGTCGCCTTTCATACCGGCTTGAAAACCCCAGAGCACAAAACAGCACAGACCCAAACGCAGACACTTAAACTCACTGACAGATGTACATGTGTATAGTTAAAGTGCGTGTGTTAAACACGGTGTGAGGTATATTGGCCGTGTGTCCGATTTACGTTCATAGGCGCTTAGGTATACACACGGACGCGCTTTTGTGCGCATGTGTAGGGAAATAAAGGTAGAGGTGAATCGGTAGGTAAGTATATGTACCCACTTCCACGCTGCAATATGTGATCCTTGGTCTACGTTTCTATATATATGTATATATATATATGTGTGTGTGTATATAGGATGTAAAGCACATATATGTGTATTGTGTGAGATTGTCGAAGGAGGAGAAACGAAAAGGCCAGTCAGACACGGTTACTGGACTCTTCGGGCTCTCAGTTGTAGAATCAGAGTCGATCGTGTCGTCGAGCTCATTGTGCTCACGGTGAGAGGCGAACCAAATAGTAGTAGTTCACCTGCCGAAGGGAACGGACGGAGGTGGATCACGATGACGCTATTTTTCTCAAGTATCTTTACCTCCAATTTTATTCTGTATTCATCTTACTCCTCATTTTCTGCCTTTTCTTCTTCCCCCTCTTCTTTTTCCTCTTGCACTTCTTTTTCTTCTTACTCCTCATTTTCTGCTTTTTATTCTTCCTCCTCTTCTTTGTCCTCTTCCTCTTCTTTTTCCTCTTCCTCCTCTTTCTCTTCTTTTTCCTCTTACTCCTCATTTTCTGCCTTGTCTTCTTCCTCCTCTTCCTCTTATTTTTCCTCTTCCTTCTCATTTTCCGCTTTTTCATCTTCCTCTTTTTCTCCTCTTCCTATTTCAGCTCTTCTCTTTCTTCCTAATTTTCCTCTTTTTCTTCTTCCTCCATTTTTTCTTCTTTTTCCTCTTCCTCGTCATTTTCCGCTTTCCTTCTTCCTCCTCTTGTTTTTCTTTTTTCCCTTCCTCCTCATTTTCCGCTTTTTCATCTTCCTCTTTTTTTCCTCTTCCTCTTTCAACTCTGCCCCCTCTTCCTAATTTTCCACGTTTTCTATTTCCTCCACTTCCTCTTCTTTTTCCTCTTCCTCTTCATTTCCCGCTGTCCTTCTTCCTCCTCTTCCTCTCCCTCCTCATTTTCGCTTTTTCTTCTTCTTCCTCTTCCTCCTCATTTTCACTTTTTCTTCTTCCTTCTCTTCCTCCTCATTTTCGCTTTTTCTTCTTCCTCCTTTTCCTCTTCTTTTTTCCTTCCTCTTCCGCTTTCAACTCTTTTCCCTCTTCCGTCGCTTCTCCTCCTTTCTTCGTCGTCCTTCTTCTCTTCACGTTTTAGTTTTCTCGACGACTAACTTTTGTCCAAAATGAGGTTGCCAAAAATTTTGTGTGGTTCGCGAATAAGAGAGAAAAGGAGGGAGAGGGAACACGTGGCCCGTGCCTTGAATACCCCTCTTTTGAAAACCACGGAATATTTTGCCCCTCTCCCGATATCCTTCTCTCTCCCTCTTTTGCTTCTTGGTTTTCTCTGGACTCACTCGACTTATAACGATGTATATCCGTTCACAAGTCACCACTACACCGCTGACCATTACATACTATTTAGTGACTTACTACCTCCGCTATACTACGTTTTACTCATACACTTCCTTTTTTTCTCGCGCTCTCCTCCATCTCGCTCCTTCTCACATACGCTTCTTCGCCCCCACTATTGTCAGCGGATTGTTGGAAGAGGGGGAAAGCAGAAGGAGGGAAACCTCCACCACACGGACGTGGTGTCCTCTTCCGCAAACCCCGCGCGTCCCTCTACGGCTCGGTCATCCGCGGCTCATTCATAACTCTCCCCTCCTTCCAAGCACTCCCCCACCCTCTCTCACACTCTCGGTCTCTCTCTCTCTCTCTCTCTCTGCCTTTCTGTCTCGTAAGCGCACGAGCTCTATCCTCCCACCACAACGGGCTAATTTACGCGCGATACTCCAAAGCCGCGCTATACGAACGAGAGAGAGAGAGAGGCAAAGAAGCTAAAGCTCTCTTCAACCTTACCAATGACTTATCGTTAGCGCGCGGTTATACCAGACTGGGACCTAAGTCTCGGTGCTGATTCACAGCGATCGAGTAGACGGCGCTATAATGCGTGCAGATATCCGTAGTTTGCCTCGTGCAGGAGATATCTTGCGCTTCTGGTCGTTTTTCATTAAGGGCTAGGACTACTCTGATCGTCGAAAGGAGGGAAACAAAATTTGACCATTTTTTTTGGAGTATAGAAAAAGAGGCAGGATTTGTTTTCAAGGGATTTGTTCAACACATATTAAAGTATGAAAATTAAATTTGTCATTATCATTTTAATATAAAATGGCGGCGACAGAGTCTGTCTTTAAAATCGCCTTTTTTTAAACTTTTGGACGCGAGGACGGATTTCAAAAAACTAAAAATAATTTAATCTGTATACTATTTGCTGTGGAAATATGTAGAAAAGTTTTTTAAAATTTAATTTGGTAGAAACGGTACGCATTTGAAAAAAAAATCAATTTTTGGCTAAAAAATAGGCAACAAATTGGCTTTAAAAAAAATTTACATTTAATTTTAAAAAATGGTTACGTGCTTCGATAGAAAATGTAACTGTGAAGCTACTGTGAAAATTTCAAATAGATCCATGCAACGATGTTCAAGGAATTTTTCCTTTCAGATTGAAAAAAGTGATTTAAAAAAACAGCTGATAAAGATTTCATCAAAATCGCGATTCAAACCGTTTAAATTGTTGTTTCTCTATAGGACCAACTGGATATTATTTCTATGACCCTAAATTATCGTTTAAGCAAAAAAATCGATTTTCGAAAATTCGAGAGTGGTGTTACTTCGGATGATGCGTTATGATTTTCAAAATGGTTTAAAATGTTCGATTTATCCTTCATAATGAAAACCCTTCATAGAAAATGCCGGGAAAGTGATCTACGTTACTCTATAGATGGTGCACTGAGAAAAAAAATGTTTTAATGAACAAAATCTGCAGTCAAATACGTTCAACTAGATATTTATTTGGTCTAACTAAATAATTAGTTTTTTGAATAATTCAGCGCTTCGGTGGACTAAAATATTATTCAGGCAAAAAATGTTGAATTGTACTAACTAAATATCTAGTTGAACGTATTTGACTGCAGATTTTGTTCATTCAAACATTGTTTTTTCTCAGTGTGTAAATATTTTTAACCAAATGCAAATAACATGGAATACAATAATTTTTCATAATTATAAATTTGTCTTGCTTTTCGAGATGCAAGGTGCAAAATACTTTTAGCACTGCTGTTTGTAATTTCTATACCTATTAATGACCGAAGCTCCGATTTTTTTGTTCCACCTACAATTATCCTGTGACACCGATCTTTGATTGACTTTTTCTTTTATATTTATAAATATCCATGTGAGATCTCGAAATGGATACATCGTCGATGATGATGATGATATATCGAAGGATATATATTAAGACGCGCGAAGTTGTTCAGTCATTCGGAAATTGCCCCGATCGACGGTATCGTTATTTCCCAGCGACGTACAAGAAAGTGTCGACGAGAACGAGCGAGGCAATTATATCGCTGGGTGATAATTATCCGACAATAGAGTGACGACAATGTTAAAGCGAGAGATAAAATGAACGAGCGAGAGAGAGTCAGCATCGCGACATCACTCTCGAACTACTTATTTTTTCATTGCTATCGCTTCGTCCAGCTGTTTTACCTAATACCTGAAACATGGCATTTTCTCTACCTGCAAAATGCATAAATATCTTAATTACAAAGAATTCCCACTCGAGACGAAAATTCGCGACTGATGAAAAACCTGTTTTCCCAGCGGAATTAATTCATCCGCGTATGAAAGGAAAATTTAAATTTGTTCGTTTATACAATTTAAAAAGCATCGATCGCGTGCGCACTTTGAAGTCTATTTTAGCACTCCACGACTATTTACAATTGTTATTAATCGAACGAGCATTGCAAACCATTTGATTGAGAGACAATCACTCGAATGACTCGCAGGAAGAAAAAAACTCTGCCGGACCTTCCCCAGTTCTGCTGGTCAACAGGCGATAAAATTCGCACGTCAATGTATTACGTGTGCATTAGCAACGTCATTAACAGCTTTTTTTAAATGCAATATCATCTGCATTTAATTGCACAAACCGTAGATACGTAATGAGATATTACGAGATTGTTCACTCATGGATACACCCTCTTCCATTTGGTAATGTCCTGAGCAAGGTTGCAAATAATGCATTACTTTTTTTTAATGCATATGCATTTTCATTAACCATTAATATTTAATGGTTATTGGAAATAATTTTTATTAACCATTAACCATTAAAATTATTTTCATTAACCATTAAAATTTAATGGTCAATGGTCAATGGAAATTATTTTCATTAAACATTAAAATTTAATGGTTAATGGTTAATGAAAATGCAATTGCATTAAAAAAAGTAATGCATTATTTGCAACCCTGCCCATTACAATGTAGTGTGTAACAGAAAAAATTTCCATTACCCATTGCAATGTAATGTGTAATGGACAAAACTTCGATTGTAATTTTGGGAATGGAATTTAAAGTATCTTAAAATCGATGTCCTAGGTCAATAAAATGTAATGCAAAATTACAATAATTTATTCATCTATATTTTTCCATTGCCAAAATTGCAATCAAAGTTTTGTCCATTACACATTACATTGCAATGGGTAATGGAATTTTTTTCTATTACACACTACATTATAATGCGCTGGGTTGCAAATAATGCATTACTTTTTTTAATGCAATTGCATTTTTATTAACCATTAACATTTAATGGTTAATGGAAATAATTTTAATGGTGAATGAAAATAATATCCATTAACCATTCAATTTTAATGTTAATGGTTCATGCATTACTTGTTCATTAAAAATTTCGCAACCCTGGTCCTGAGACAATTATTGATAGATGTTCACTATTATTGTCGACAAAATTATGTATGTATATTTGTCACGTTATCAATCTTGTGTCCCAATTAATAGGAACGAAGGTCCTTGAATTTCTTGGAGTGGGGAAAATTTTAGGAGAATTTTCGATTTCGTATACAAAAAAATAATAAATGCCAAAATAATCTATACGGTATAGTCAATTTAATAAAATACTTGAATTTCAAATTTTTATACTTGTCAAATATAGAAAAAATGTAGCAATTAACCATTTCTAAAAAATTTAATTTTTGACTTTTTATTCATTCTTAATAAGTAAGTGCTCATTTTGTGCATTAAAATATATTTGAAGTATTGTTTTTTGTTTACTTTATCAATTGAAACGTCAATTAAATTAAATTATTCAATCAAAATAAATGTTTATAAAAAAGCGAAAGGCTTCGTTTTTTCAGATTTGTTCAGATTAAGTTAATAAAGTTAGTTATTTTTTTTTAAGTTTAGTATTTTGAAAAACTTATTTGTTTTCCTATATTTTTAGTTTTATATTTTTTCAACCTTGAGCAAGAACTGTTTAATTCAGATTGAATAAAGTTTAAAAAAGAGAACTGATATTCAAGACTCTCTCTCCCCTCTCTCTCTCTTGCTCTGTATTTTTCACTCATAACATTTAATGCAGATCTAACCGCGCCTCGAAAGCGATGACGTTTCCTTTCACTGAGGTATGGATCTTCGCGGGGCTTCTCCCCGATCTTACGTGGCCCCGTAAGATCTCACTATGACTAGCTTCACTCTTTTTCTCTCTTGAGTATTCGCGACGGAACCATATCGTCATTCAAGCATCCGGCTAGCGAGGGAGAAAGAAAGTAAAAGAGATTCATTCTGATGCGTTGCGTAAGAACGCGAAACGATGAATGCATCCGAAAGTTAATGGGGAATTTCAAATTCCCCAAATCCTGGTCCGGGACGGGAGACAGAAAGTGAGAGATAGGCTGTCCGTATGATTCGAATAAATGCTTTCCTGAACATTCAGGATATTATGAAGAGAATTAAAATTCAGAGATCCTGGAGAAAGACTAACCTCACCAAAGAGAAGAAATAAAAAAATTATTATCACACAAAAAATTATTATACACGGAAAAAAAGTAATAATTTCACTTTTTATTTAATTAAAGTAATTTAATTTAAGTTTTTTAATTTAATTCACTAATGCCCAAAATAAAAATTACGTTTGGGTGGAAATCATTTTAATTATATTTTATTTGGAATTTTTTTTATTTTATAGATATTAAGCTGATTGACACTGTATACACGATATTTAATTATTTAATTAAATTTAATTTTTCAATTTTAATTAATTTATTAATTTTTTATTTTTATTGATTTAGTTTTAATTTTTAATTTTATTCACTAATGCTCAAAATAAAAATTACGGTTGGATGGAGATTATTTTAATTAGATTCTATCTATAATTTGTTTATTTTTTAGATATCGAGCTGATTGACAGCATTACACGATATTTAATTATTCAATTAAATTAAATTTTAGTTAAAATATATCAATTAAATTGTTGTTTTTCATTGGAAATCATTGGTCCCTCGTCATCATCATTATGTCTCTCTCTCTCTCTCTCTCTCTCTCTCTCTCTCTCTCTCTCTCTCTCTCTCTCCCTCTCTCTCTCTCTCTCTCTCTCACTCTCTTGTTTCATGTGTGACATCGTGGATTACGTCATCGTGCCAGCAAAACTTGTCATCGCACGTGGTTTGCCAAGTTCACACGGGATTCAGTTACAGACCTCGCGAGAAATGCATCGGGTGTAATCGCGTGGGCGGAAGACGCAGTGGAGATTAATTCCATCGAGAATTTCAAACAAATCCGCGGGATTCTGGGTTTCTGTGCCGTTACCCATTACTCACCGCGTAAAAACGCGTTCCGCTGTAGGTCGAATTGAGCTCATTGCTCGGGGAATTAAATCAACGACCGTGAACCTGAAAATGATTCAATGATCCCGCGAACTTTCGCGACACACGGTTTCTCTCCGCAGTTTCCCTCGACGGTTTCTCTCTCTCGATTTTTTTTCTTCTCTTTATTTTACTCGTTCTTTTTCTTCCTTCTGAATCTCTGATCTTCGATCGGGGCTTTATATACTTCCGGGCTACAATACCGAAGAAAGTATCACGGAAATTCCTACGCAGCATCGTAATACGACTCTTTGTGCGCCCCGTTTACTATATTTATTAACTGTGCTCGAAAATGAAATTGGCTTAAAAAAGATTTTAGGGAACATTTTGTAAACATTTATTTTGGAATTCCTCAATATTGTGCGTCACTTAATAAAGAAATTCACGTATTTGCGTACATGCAATTATTTAATAAAACGTCCCATCGATTGGTTGGATTCATCGATAATTTTTTTGAGGAGTTATACCCAGGAATTTTTATTTTTTATTTTTTTTTTATTGGCGCAAGCATAAGCTATTCAAAAATGGAATCAAAACGCTAGTTTGGGAAGGACAAGCTTATAAACAATTGTTATAGCTTTTCAAGACGCCTCTGAGTATATAGTCAATGCGTTTTGAAATTTTGAAGGCATTTTATCAAAACTACGTTTTTTAAATTTGAGTACCCAGGAATTTTAATTTTTTAATTTTTTTATTGGCGCAAATGATGCATACGATATTCAAAAATGAAATTAAACCCTATTTTAGGAAGGACAAGCTTATAAACAATTGTTATGGCTTTTCAAGACGCCTCTGAGTATACAGTCAATGCGTTTTGAAATTTTGAAGGCATTTTATCAAAACTACGTTTTTTAAATTTAAGTACAGCGTAGCTCAAACAATTTTTAGCAGATTTATTTAAAATTTTAACTGCAGCTTTTTAGATAGATTATGTATCGATTTTTACAATAGATTAATAATTATATTTGCAATAAATAATTTGAGGTCGATTTTTTTTTAAAAAGAAGATAAAAATCAAAATCGATGTCAATTTGTGGATTAAAAAAAATCTTGGGTAAAAAAAAAACTGAAATACACATATTTTCCAACTACACATACATTCTGCACATATATTCGACTAATATTAATTTCCATAAAGTCAAACCGCTTAAGGTAGTAGCCCGCTGTGCCGGGTTCAAAAAATCGATTTTTTTTACATTTTTCGCAAGATAAACATCTTAAGAATATACTGTAAAAGTTTCAGACCGAAATTTAAAATATTTTTAAAGTTATAGCCGAAAGAAGAGAGCAATTAACTAATAAGTTAATATTAAAAATGATTAATTACTACGGTTTGGCAATCACCAGAAACTGTAAATCTCTCGAAAAAATGAAGAGAGCTTTGAGATAACTTTCAGGAAACGGAAGGATTGCTCTATGCACCAGGCAAGCTGATTAATGTAAGTATAAATTTTTTATACAAAATCTGTTGTCAAAACTTTAAACGCGTTTTTCTCGAAACCACGTTTTCGAAATTTCGGGGAAACACTGACTAAAAACTATTCAACCGATTTGGCTAAAAATTTTACCCGTTATTTTAGACGCACATA
This sequence comes from Alloplasta piceator, assembly GCA_946863875.1. NCBI lineage: Eukaryota > Metazoa > Arthropoda > Insecta > Hymenoptera > Ichneumonidae > Alloplasta > Alloplasta piceator. Next base: position 7,403,714 of record OX333072.1, on the reverse strand, counting down.
GCTGAATACCTAATCTCTAAAACATTCAATTTTTTAATAATAAATGAATTGTTTAAACAATTTATAATAAAAGAATTCCATTTCGGAGACCTTTTTATTCACAAGTCCGCCATTTCGTTTTTTTTTCTTAAAATGTGCATATTATAGATTAGAGCACTAGAATCAAGCCTACAAAACAATAACCTCTGGATTTTTTATTTCCGATGACTACGGAAAGCTGCGTTTCCCCGAAACAAGTCACCTTTTTTTTGAGGCCTCCACTTTGACGTACAAAATCATAAACAAATTCATGTAAAATTAAGTAGACAAAAATTTGTTTGTAGTCTTCAAGATACAAATAACAACATGTAACAATTTTAAAATGATCGCACTTTATTTTGTTATTTAAAAAAATTAATGAAAAAACATCGACATTTCGATCGTCACTACTACGTTAAACAGAATGTTTTTTCAATTATTACTTTATTTGTACGCAACGCAAAATACGATCCTTAGAGAGAATCCAACTTTCATTACCAATAAGTCGACTTAAAGATTTTGCAACAAATTTTCGGGACGGCGTCTGTAATGTTTCAAGGATTTAACTAAGCGCAAGCGCTTCAAATGGGTCAATGGAGACTGGGATCATTAAAGTATTGGATTAGTCTGGTGACGCTTGATTATTTTGTCTTTTTTCTCACATTTTCTCGTGCGTTCGATGACCGTGGCGTCAATATTTCTATCCGATTAGTGTGTACGTGAATGTATGTAGGAAATAACGAGAGAAATTTGGGAGAAACGCGAACTGATCCGATTAACTGGGAGAGAAATATAGGTGCAATAAAATTTTTGACTCGCACAGAAAAAAAAGAGTGTGTGTGTGTGTGTTGGAAATGCGTACACAGACTGAGTTAATCCGGCGGGTTAACCAGGTCAGGAGGGGGATTAACTCCATGATCGGCCAATCGCAGGGGCCTCTCATAAATGGTACGGCGCTCAAAGGGTTCCCGGTTGCCCAAAATTGCCCAGCAATGTATACGTATAGAAGGGGGGCACGTTCTTCAACATTGTGTTGTGTGGCCAAAGTGCGCGTACACTCGGTTATAATCTGCCTCCGCCATTCACCTCCCTTAACTCTGCCAATGTCTGTTGATGAACTGCGAGGATTATACCGGTCGAGACGGGGATATACAGAGAGATTGAGAGAGGCCGTGGCACCGAGTGGGAAAGTACGCGTGCTCAGGTGAAACGGAAATTTTATTGTACAATGGTATAAGTGCAACGAGAGAGCGAGAAAATCCCGGAAAAACGAACCTCCTTCGATCTGTATTCACATAATCTAAGGACAATTGCGATATAATAGGTATACAATAGCTGTACCATTGTTAACAAATATTTGGTAAACATGTCACCCATATATTAGCTTTTAACTTTCTAATTCAATTTTTTCCTTCACGATGCATAATAATAATAGTTTTTTTTTAGCAGACGTTTATATTTCATAAAGTTATTTTTTAATATTTTCGTCGAGACTTTTTATCATTATAGCAATAATTATTAATTGATATTATAATTGTTAGCTTTAATGAAAACTAAGTTTTTTTTCTCGATGCTTTGGGCGATGCGGTGGAGAAATTTTTCGAGGTGGATCTAAAATTTCAGATTGGAAAAGTTTTTTCTAAAAGGAACGAAAAACAGTAAAAGCTAACTGATCTCATTTTTTCAAAAATCAATATGTACTTTTTAATAGTTATGTGAAAATGACGTCTTTGTTTACAGACTTCGAATTTGCAATCCATCGCTATTTTGTTAAAATAAATGATTTTCAAAATCTACGTCAATGAATCGTATTTATTGTAAACTTGAATAAACCGTTTGGCTTTGATATTTGAAAACTGTTTCAGCTGGAAAGTGAGCACTATCAAACGTTTTTGTTGTTTTTTTGTATTTTTTTTATGATTTTTTGTTTTTGAATCTCAATATACACTTCCTTCCAAAAGTTTGGAAACATTCGCCCCAATTCCGCGCCGCAAAAAAAATGGCACTTTTTTTAAAAAAATGGAGATATTTCAATTCAACAAGCGGCGTTTCAAAGAGGACATATTTAGCTTCATTTCGCTTCTTTCAAAACATTTTTTCGATTTTTTTTGAATTCGGTACGTTTTTCAAAACAAAGACGTTGTTTAGCTTTTTTTTGGCTTTGAAATTTTTGCGCATGACCCGTAAAAAAAAAATTAGTCGTTTTTTGCAAGATAATCTTGTGTGGGGGAGTATGAGCTTCAATTTTGATTTTTTTAAAGTTTCGTACGATTTTTTTCGCAAAAATATTCATATTTTCCCAAAAAACGATCATATTTATAAAGTGAAGCGTAACTCTAAAACTACTGGATTTTCGTGATATCACTAAGGGGGTAAAAAGTTGCATCCAATTATTTTGGAAAATCTCTCGTTCACAGGAAAAAATGTCGAAAAAAAATTGAAAGAAAATTCAGAAAAAATTGCATTGAATCCAGAATAATTTTATGCAACTTAGAACCCTCTTAGTGATTTGACAAAAACCCAGTAGTTTTAGAGTTGTGCTATGTTTTATAAATATGCTCGTTTTTTGCGAAAAATTGAATATTTTGGCGAAAAAAAATCGTTCGAAACTTAAAAAAAAAAAAATTGAAGCTTATACTCTCCTCCACAAGTTATTCATGTGAAAAATAGTTAAAAAAAAAAATGTATGGGTCATGCGCCAAAAATAGCCGAAAGATGACCATGTCTTAAAGGGCGTACCGAGTTAAAAAAAAATTGAAATTTTTTTTCTAAAAAGCGAAATAAAGCTGAATGTGTCCCCTTTGAAACGCCGCTTCTTAAATTGGAATATTTCCATTTTTAAAAGAGCAGTGAAACTTTTTGCACGGAATCAGGGCGAGTGTCTCCAAACTTTTGGACGACAGTGTACTTTTCTACCAAGCAAAATGGGTTTCACCGACCGTTTTCTAGAAAAAAAAAATTGCGAGTTCGGCCATTTGTGGGTCTCTGCAAATCGATGTAGCCCGTTAATCGATTCCAACCAATTTATATACAAAAGTATCGAGTCTTTATCACAACGAAATGGCTTGTGTCGCAAAATTTCGATTGTTGTTTTGCTCGATTTATCGCTCGTACGTGCAACACCTATTAAGTTTGTATTTAAGTTTGTATCAGTGTATTTCGTTCCTTATTATTTTAGTATACGCTGACTCTGGCAATAAATTTTTATATCAATCGTAGAGATAAGGTTTGTATTTTGTGTGATTGTAATGCGAAACTTTCTCTCTCTCTCTCTCTCTCTCTCTCTCTCTCTCTCTTTCTTTCTTTCTCTGTGTCTCTTTGGTATGTATATGAGGTATTCCCGCTGAAATTTTCACGTCCGAACCCGGACCCTCCTGAATAATTATGAAAAATTTTTCCCAAAAGTATTCTGAAAAAGAAAAGACACGTATTTTTTTGTCAAGGCCGACAATTGATATTTTTCATCATACGATTTTAGTAAAAAATCCGAATTTTTCACTAACTCTCTACTCTAAACACGTAGTATCTTGATAATTCGAGATCCTATCGAACAACGCTTCGGACAAAACTTGTTCGTTATAAAATGAGTAAAATAATTGACATCTTTTTTAAAAATTGTGGGCACACGAAGTTTGTTTTTACTTCATAAAACACAAGAAAACGTTTTTCCAGCAAGTACGCCACCTCGAATTATAAAATAAAAAAATTGTCAAAATTCTATAGGAAATCACAAAATTTTTAAGACCAGAATGAGAATGGCAAGATCAAAATCTGCAAAGCTACAGCCAATCGAAGTTTCATCTTAACCTTATTTTTGAGCCAGATCATGCAGAACTACATGTTCTCGAAAAATTATACACAGAAACACATTTGAATATTTATTTAATTATACATACGGAGATTATCTCATACAAGTATGAAATAATATACGTATAATATACGTATTATTTAATTATTACTTGTATGAAATAATATACGTATGTATAATTAAATAAATATTCAAATGTATTTCTGTATATAATTTTTCGAGAATATATAGTTCTGCATGATCTGGCTGAAGGTCAAGACGAAACTTCGATTGGCTGTAGCTTTGCGGATTTTGATCTTGCCATTCTCATTCTGGTCTTAAAAATTTCGTGATGTCCTATAGAATTTTTACAATTTTTTTATTTTGTAATTCGAAGTGGCGTATTTGCTGAAAAAACGTTTTTTTGTGTTTTATGAAGTAAAAACAAACTTTCGTGTGCTCACAATTTTTTGAAAAAATATCAATAGTTTCACTCGTTTTATAACGAACTAGTTTTGTCTGAAGTGTTTTTCGATACTATCCCAAATTATCAAGATACTACGTGTTTAGAGTAGAGAGTTGGTGAAAAATTTAGATATTTTACTAAAATCGTACTACGAAAAATATCAATTCTCGGCCTTAACAAAAAAATACCTGTCTTTTCTTTTTCAGAATACTTTTCGGAAAAAAATTTTCATAATTATTCAAGAGGGTCCGGGTTTGGACGTGAAAATTTCAGCAGGAATACCCCATATGCAGGAGAGCCAAGAGGAACGCGCTTTTTTATCTCTGTCCGTTTGCTCTCCTGTCGTGAGACTGTTTACTCGTAACAATCACTCCTCGTCACTCGGAGGTCTATGACACCTTCTTCGATCGTGGGAATTTCCAAAATGTTTTCGCGCGATTGACGCACCTTTTTTGTTTTATTTTTCTGCTTATTTCTTCAAATGTCTCACGGATACTTAATTCGCTATCGCGTTATGCTTTTGGGCTTCTCATATTTTATCTCTCCTGTTGTTTTTTTTTTTCAGGACTATAAAAAAAAACGAAAATACAGTGAGGTCGATTGCATTTTAACGCTTGCGTGAGAGTCCAGCTGATGGATGACTGGCTAGACCTTGGGTAGAGCCACACTGACCTAGGCCACTATAATGCCCACGCATATGCGTATGCGTAACTGCCCATATGAGTATATATATATGTACATATACAATATATACATATATTGATGCATCGGTCATTCTGAACTTGATTAACCGGTTTCAATCGATCGTTTGTTCTCGCAGTCCCATTATTAACTTGTCATTTTGTTCACGATCGTTTGCGTGTGGAAAAAAAAATTACTCACGTAAACATGTGATTTTTCGAAATCGTTTTTTAATTGTCTCAGAATTGAGCATCGTCTTCACTGAAACGTCCCAACGTTAACCTTTAGCAAAAGCGTCTGGACTGTTTTGGACGGATGGCCGTCATTTTTTCTTCACACTGTTCCACCAACAAATATGTCAATCATTTTTATTTTCAAAAATATTCACGCCAAATTGATTATTTATAGCAAGGCAAATCATTCTCATGAATAGGAAATTAGTTTTGTCAGATTGAGATACGCAGTAACGTCTCCTAATCGAATTTCCAAATAAATAGAATATATGTCATGAAATTGTTTTACAGTTATCGGAAAAAGACAACAATTTTGTATTATTGAATAGATGTTATGTCCGATTGACGTGAAACTTATGGTCAGACTTTTTTTAAAATTGTAATGGCAAATGTACGTGACTGTCCTCACATTTCGTTGTTTTGGTATTGATGTCCAATGAGCAAAGAAAATCTCACATTACGTATCGCGAGTTTGCAGAGAGAGAGAGAGAGAGAGAGAGAGAGAGAGAGAGAGAGAGAGAGAGAGAGAGAGAGAGAGAGAGAGAGAGAGAGAGAGAGAGAGAGAGAGAGAGAGAGAGAGAGAGAGAGAGAGAGAGAGAGAGAGAGAGAGAGAGAGAGAGAGAGAGAGAGAGAGAGAGAGAGAGAGATGCCCAAGTATAGTCATCTGATTCGCATTATTTGATATATATGAGGCATTCTCCGTCAATTCCGCCACTTTTTTCGACCCTCTCAGATCCGTCCCACAACTTGTCACAGTTTACCCGCACTTGAAGGTAGTCTCTGCGATTTTTTTCAGATTTTTGTAACGGTGAATTAAAGAGTTATATTTTAAGGAATTAGAGAGCATATATTTTTTCGAATTCATATAGCTTAAAACGGAGAGGATGAACGAAAAAAATATTCCTACAAAAAAATTATGTTTTTCCATCAACTATTGAATGCAACATGTGCTGCATTCAATTGCAGCATGTGTTGCTTGTAACTTATTTAATTTTCTTTTTTTTTCTCGAAAATTTTTCGTTCATTAAAATATTAATAAATACGTTCTAAAAAAAGAATGCTAAAATTTTTTTTTTATCGAGTTCGACAAAACGTTCGAAACGTATGTTTCTAGACCAGAATACCGCCTTAAGTGATGACTTATGCTTCATACGCGGAACGGAAGCTCCCACGTTCACGTACTCTTTTCGAGTGTGCGTGCTGGATCAATACATATATAACATGCTCGTATTTATCGCATCACTCGTGCCAAGCGCGCGTAAAAAAGCCACAGCGATCTCACGCGTGTGGCATAATTAGTGAGTCAATGTGATGATCGTTTAGCGAGAAAATCACCGATTTTTCGGCTGAAAAACTCCAGCGTGGCTCCCGAGGCCATGATCTTGGAATCATGCTCATCATCTACATACATATATATGGGGCATTCCATACCAATTCGACCTGAGTCTGACCCTCGACCCCTCAAATCTGGTTCCCGATTTTTCCTATCATTACTCTCACTCTATCAAGCAATTACATTTTTTTCAGATTTTTCAAAATAAATTTGAGCGCTTCATGAATTTTTGAATTTTTTTTTTGAACACCTCGATGGCCGTAATAAAAAAATCTGAAAAAGTTCCCAAACATACAGTGTCAGATATAAAAAATGTTGGTGTAACATTCATAATGTATGGGCGTTTGCTTCAATCCGTTTTTTAGCTTTTTGAGCAAAAAAAAATGAAAAAAATAAGAAGCAGAGGTCAATTTAATGCATACCGTTGCTCGAAATTTTGTATTATTATGCATACAAAATTTTGAGCAACAGTTTTTTTAGCTCAAAAAGCTAAAAAACGGGTTGAAGCAAAAGCCCAGACATTATGAATTTTACACCAACATTTTTTATATCTGACACTGTATTTTTGGGAATTTTTTCAGATTTTTCGATTACGGCCATCGAGATGTTAAAAAAAAAAATAAAAAATTCATGACGGGCTCAAATTTATTTTGAAAAATCTGAAAAAAATTGTAATTGCTTGATAGAGTGAGAGTAATGATAGGAAAAATCGGGAACCAGATTTGAGGGGTTGAGGGTCAGGCCCAAGTCGAATTGGTATGGAATGCCCCATATACATTTTTATACATGTGTAAATATTCTAGTTAAACGGGTCAAACTACTCGGACAATCGCTGCCACACATTATCTCATTTATTAGTCCGAGCGAGAGACTCATTTTCATATTTTGTGAGTCGGTATAATTTGGACCAACCCAGCATTTGTCAAGGAGCCTAAGAATAACTATATATGCCTTCTAGCATTAATAAGATATTTTTTATAACTTTTCTGAGTATGTCAAATTTTTCACATTTATTTCTGATGTCAAAATGACGTGTGTGAATAAAATGTTCTTTTAATGCAGTTCAAATAGATTCAAAATATATATGGAAATATAAAATGTAATTGGAACATATATGTGACATTTTTTTAGCCAAAATCTTGAATTTTTCGAATATATTCGACCCAATTAGATTTGCCCATTTGTGAATACTAAATATATCAATATAGCACCATCTTATCGTCTCATATGTGGAATAATGAAATTTAAAATAATTCCTGTCACGTGAAAAAATATATTTAAAAAAAAACCTCATTAGCATACTTTCAAGCTGTTATTTTTAGCCAAATTCTGCGATTCTGATATAAAATCACAATTTAGAGAAAGAACGAAATTTACAATTCGAGTCAAGGAGGTAAATTTCCTGCGTGGAAGAAATTTAATAATGATCTGTAATAATAATGTTTTAGAAAAAACCATCGAACTTGAATTAATTTAAAAATTGATCTAAGATAAGGTTCGAAAAATTTCGGATCCGCGAGACTTCGTCTGATCATGTGTTAAACCAGACTTTTTTTTTGTCAAGAGAAAATAGAATTTGCATTGCAAGCACACGGAAAAGTGCAGGAAAATTTGAGAAAGGAAATCCATACTTTTCCAGTAAAAATATATTTTCAGTTGAAAAGCTACATCGTCATTTTATTCTTCTATGCGACTATTTATACAATTATAACGTGAAGGAAAAATGTTCCGTGACGTTGAAAAGTAAAATAGATTTTCCTTCGTCACGGAATAAAATGCAGTGTCTCACGTGATTCCGAGAATTCGTTGCCAACTTCGGGATAAACATTTTTCTCAATTATTCCTCTTTTTCCATAAATGCTCTGTACGTCACGACGATCAATTGAGTTATCAAGGAACACGAGGAAACTATTAATAAACCAATAAGTCTGAGTATGTCGCGATTATTTAACCGTGAATGCGTTACAAGGCGGATGACGAACTCATCACCAAGTTGCATATGTAATTTTTTCGTTGTATGTAATATCTCGGGGAAACATTGTCAATCTCGTATGAAGGAAAGTATGATTGAATATTTAAAAAGCATTATACGAATAAGAACTAATTATTCAATATGCTTTTGATGGTGGAGGAAAAAGTTTGATAGCGAAAAATGATATCGTCGAAATTATTTTTAGTCAGAGCATTTAGATCAGTAAAAAATTCAAAAAAAATTCCAAAATGGTATTTCATGTGGACCTACTTTTAAAATATTATTGGTATAGCCCACGAATCTTAAATGGAAAATAACTCGTCGCGGAGTAATTAGCACACTTTACTGTGAAAGTCCAGTAATATTCCCTGATAATCGATTATTCAAAATCTAGTAGAGTAAAACTGCAATATAAATTGAGAGAAATTTATGAAAACCAAAAATAATATCATAGATAAATTATTGTAAATTTCAATCCAGTGCAGTTAACGAGTTAAATATTTCTTTTGCTTTTCTAATAAATTGTTTTCTTCAATTTGCGGACATAAAGTACCAGAAGAAATCGGACAATTCTATCACATTTCAATGTAAAAACTAATTATTTTCCGTACAATGTTGGTACCAAATTTCATCTTGATCAACATACTCTTTCAAAATTTATCTCCTTTTTGCACCATTCCTTTTCAAAAACAAATTATTATATATTTTAATCCAGTGTAATAAACGTGTTGAAGTTTTTTTCTTCTCTAACAAATTGTTTTCTTCAATTTGCGGACATAAGGTAAATGTCCCAATTATTGAACAGCTAAGGATTTGGGGATTGAATTCGGTGAGAAAAAAATATAAAATTAAGAAAAAAACCATCGCTTTCATATTCAAATGATACTTTGATATTTTTACTTTCGAAAAATCAGTCTTTAAATTATTTTTAAATAATTTCAAATGAAAAAAAGAATAACAATGTGAAGCATGCAAATGTCCCAATTATTGAACACTGGAAGTGCCTGTGTCCCTAATATTAAACAGGCATGTCCCAGTTATCGAACACTCTCGAGAATTCTTTTTCCGTTCTGAAAATATTATTTTGGGTACAATATTAAGAAATAAAAGCAAAATCAAACACTTAAATAATCTTTTATTAATCATTTAAAAATACAAAAATATATATATTTAGTCTCTTTTGACAGGTTTTTGGTTCATTCGCATTTGGTTTATTTTTGCTTTTCAACTCGAACTTTATTTCATTTTTATTTTCAGCTTTCTTATTTTTATGTTCTGTTTTTGTTTGATTTTGTCCCAGCTTTCTTGTTTTTCGACTGAAATATCGGAGAGAAACAAATATTGAACATTACATTCGTATTTTTAGGTTACATCTAGGTTATATTCTCTTTTTACTTTTCTTTTTGTGTTTATTGCACGAAAATACAAATAAAAAATGTATTCGACGACCTTAGAGTTGTTATTGAAAGAATAAAGGTAAGTTTATTCAGGAACTTACAGTTTTTGTTTGAATAAATCCGATTCACACGATCTGTCACAGGTTAAGTGTCTCGATGTTTTGATGGGTTTAATGATGCCATCTTAAAGAATTCGAGTGTTCAATAATTGGGATACACTGCATTTTCTATGTCCCAATTATCGAACACCGTATTTTTTAGCAAATAATGAATTTAAAAAAAAAATTTAATTGTTATTCGTAAGAAATTTTCTGAGGAATCTGAAAGGCCTTTACTTTTTGCGACAGTTTTTGAATTTTTTATGCCCTCACGCACGAAGCGGCGCGTCTTGGCAAAAACGATAAGCAGTTACCATGTGACGTCAAATCGGGTCACCGTTGCTGATTAAATAATTTTTTTCTCTATTAATTAAAGCATTTTTTGCACAAGTAAAGTAACATTTCGATAGCTAAGAGTTCCATATATGTAATGAAATTTTTATAAATAAGTAAATGCATGCAGGTGAATGAGAAATAATAAAAATACAAGATAGTGTTCAATAATTGGGACGTGTTCAATAATTGGGACATTTACCTTAAAGTACCAGAAGAAATTGGACAATTCTATCGCGATTCAATACAAAAACTAATTATTTCCAGTACAATGCTACCAAATTTCATCCTGATCAACATTTCTTTCAAAACTTATCTGAGCAAAATAAATAATTACCCTCTCCCACAAAATAAATAATTACCCCAAGGATTTTTTTTTCAAAATAGCCAAATTGATTTCTCACTCAAACGCCGACTGAGACATCTGCCTCGTGTCAAAAAGGAGGAAGTCAGAAGGCAGCTCATCATGACAATCGGCAATTTCTCGTGTCTCACGATACATGAGATTGAAACAGTGAGGATCACGACTGAGTTTTGACAAAAGAGCACAGAAACGTCAGTAACCGGTCGTGGATCGGCTTTGTCGTTGTGGTTGATGTCTTTCGCACGGAAGAACGACGATTCTCATGGGCTCGTCAAAAGTTTTCGATGGCGCAAGGAAGAGCAGCCGAAGAGAGGTATAAAAGGAGAAGAAGAAGAACGTCAAGGAAGACCGTGATCGGGGGAGCATCGAGCAACCGTCAGAAAAACAGCGTTTAAACGGCCAAAGTGGAAAAGGCGGGAGCAATTTTCGGTGGTAATTATCGATTCGTGTGGTCCGCGAATGAGAGTTTGAACGAGAAGCGGATAGAGACATCGGCAACATTCCGCGGATGGGATGTTATAGGCATGCGCCGAAAACCAAGCGAGGGGAAAGGGAATCAGGAACAGAAACCGCGCGGCGGTCCTTTCTGCTTAACATTTCGGCCACCCAGAGACCACCCAGGTTTATATGTATCTATATGTCTATATATATGTATGTATGTATTTATCTCCAATGTGAATTTTGTTCCTCGCGTATAGAGACAAACACAGAGGAAGGTCGTCAAACGCGATGCCAAAATGCCATTGTCGATGGAGACAGAAGGAGCCCATATATTCCAGTGCACGCCTTACCTGATCGCAAAAAGGGATACAAATACAGACAAATACAGGACTATATGTGAACCAAATGGGAATCGGATGAACGCAATCGAAGAACAAAGCAGAATGAGCAAACGATTTTGCGAGGGATGAGAAATCAATTAAACGTAATCCCACCCTTTTCTTCATTTTCATCGCCTCATAAGCTTTGTAAACATTGAGAATGTGATGTTTTCACGTTTAAATGAAATTTTTGTAAAATCCGTGACCTTTGGAAAATTTCAGAAACTCAATATTTTCTGAATGAACGCAATTGAAAAGCAAAGAAGAATGAGCAAACGATTTTGCAAGGGATGAGAAATCAATTAATCGTAATCTCGTATTTTCCACCCTTTTCTTCATTTTCATCGTCTCATAAGCTGTGTAAACATTGAGAATGTGATGTTTTCACGTTTAAATGAAATTTTTGTAAAATCCGTGACCTTTGGAAAATTTCAGAAACTCAATATTTCCTCAATGAACGCAATCGAAAAGCAAAGAAGAATGAGGAAACGATTTTGTGAGGAATGAGAAATCAATTAATCGTAATCTCGTATTTTCCAACCTTTTCTTCATTTTCATCGCTTCATAAGTTGTGCAAACATTGAGAATGTGATGTTTTCACGTTTAAATGAAATTTTTGTAAAATCCGTGACCTTTGGAAAATTTCAGAAACTCAATATTTTCTGAATGAACGCAATTGAAAAGCAAAGAAGAATGAGCAAACGATTTTGCGAGGAATGAGAAATCAATTAATCGTAATCTCGTACTTTCCAACCTTTTCTTCATTTTCATCGCTTCATAAGCTGTGCAAACATTGAGAATTTGATGTTTTCACGTTTAAATGAAATTTTTGTAAAATCCGTGACCTTTGGAAAATTTCAGAAACTCAATATTTCCTCAATGAACGCAATCGAAAAGCAAAGAAGAATGAGGAAACGATTTTGTGAGGAATGAGAAATCAATTAATCGTAATCTCGTATTTTCCAACTTTTTCTTCATTTTCATCGCTTCATAAGTTGTGCAAACATTGAGAATTTGATATTTTCACGTTTAAATGAAATTTTTGTAAAATACGTGACCTTTGGAAAATTTCAGAAACTCAATATTTTCTGAATGAACACAATTGAAAAACAAAGAAGAATGAGCAAACGATTTTGCGAGGGATGAGAAATCAATTAAACGTAATCCCACCCTTTTCTTCATTTTCATCGCCTCATAAGCTGTGCAAACATTGAGAATTTGATGTTTTCACGTTTAAATGAAATTTTTGTAAAATCCGTGACCTTTGGAAAATTTCAGAAACTCAATATTTCCTCAATGAACGCAATCGATAAGCAAAGAAGAATGAGGAAACGATTTTGCGAGGAATGAGAAATCAATTAATCGTAATCTCGTATTTTCCAACCTTTTCTTCATTTTCATCGCTTCATAAGTTGTGCAAACATTGAGAATTTGATGTTTTCACGTTTAAATGAAATTTTTGTAAAATCCGTGACCTTTGGAAAATTTCAGAAACGCAATATTTTCTGAATGAACGCAATCGAAAAGCAAAGAAGAATGAGCAAACGATTTTGCGAGGGATGAGAAATCAATTAATCGTAATCTCGTATTTTCCACCCTTTTCTTTATTTTCATCGCCTCATGAGCTGAATAATCATCAAGAGTTTGATGTTTGATGAAAAAATTAGTGAATTGCTTTCGTCTTATTGAATAATTTTGATAAAAATAATTAATGTTTTTTTGACAAGGGAGAATTTGATAGGGTTGAATCGTGCTCACCATCAAATCGGAGCAGCATAGAGGCAGCCTCGAAATATGTCTTTCCTACAGCGTAGAAACACTCTTCATTTGTTTCTGATCAGCTGTCAGTGTCACGAAAAATTTTCTTCCCTCTTTTCGGGGTCTTATAAACATTCCCACTCTTACGAGCGAGACTCAACAAAATTATCGAACGAAATCTCGAATCGCACGAACGTTTCACAAATGGTTTACATTACGCTGTCAAATTTTTCCTCACTGTCAAAATCCGCGAGTCTCGCGAAAAAAAAAGAAAACAGTGCTGTACGGATGTTTTTTTTTTTTAATATTTCTATCAAGTGTAGTGCAACCTCGAAATCAAATGTCAAGAGAACAAGTTGACAAAACAAGATCGTCGATAAATTCGTAGTGAGCGAAAAGCTTTAACTTTTTTTCGTCTCATTTTTGCGGGCCTCAATCAAATATCAATTTTGAAATAAAGAGACATCGTTTCGACAATGATAGACAATTAATTTTAATTTGATCTGATTCTCAACCCGATCAGGTTATCGTGATTTTTCGACACCTTTTCAGGTTATCGTGGGTCGTTGGAGACCCAAGACATATTAGAACACGTAATTGGCAATGAAAAAATCTGATAAAATTCCTTCACACTCTTGAATACTTCTACTTTAAGGGCACACCATGAAAAATGCAAAAAAAAATAAACAAATATTTTATTTTTCGTCATAAACAAATGTACCTCTCAAGAGAAATGGGAGAAAAGAAAAATCGCTCGGGTCGCCAGCGACCCACGATAACCGAATCGGGTTAATATGTGGAATCACCCTGAGCTTTCACAGATTCATCGCAAACTTACGGGCGACATTTCGCGAAAAGGTGACTCTGATGATTCCCGTTTTGCACAATTGATTCCAGCATGCCATTCAACGCTCTTTCGGCAACTTTCACTATCGTGCATTTCACCCCGAGTTTCGTATCCACCACGGCTTTTCTTTCCTATTCAGTTTTTATTTTACACTTAATTATTATTTTTGTTTCTTTTATTTATTTTTCAAGATTTTCACACACTTTGTCAAACGAACTGCTCTCGTTACTGCGTCATTCTTCATGTTGTCACTCACGAGCGATGACCAAAATAGAAAATAAACACTGGCGTAAATGATTTTTTGCGAGCCGTTTAAATACTCCGCTTTTACGTTTGACGAGTCTTTCGTTGACTAGAACGAGATTTGTACAATTGTACCCGCATCAGATTTATCGACTCTTATATTTTCGTGTACATCGTAAATACTCATTGAGTCTGAGAAAGTATTGGTGTAAATTTCAAATCAGTGTGGTTGGACCGATATCAGCCAAAACGTAAACAAACATTTTTTTTCATTTTGCCATAGATGGCCCAATTATTCGATGGGTTATTTCATCGATCTGCGATGTATCAAGTCTTAAGGTTCCTCCTGACAATCGTTAATCATGTTTTATCTAGTTTTCTCGTCCAAATGATTTATTTCTATTTAAATTTGTAGATTTGTTTAATTTTTCAGCATAAATTACTTTTTTGTAAAGAAGTATTATTACAAATTAATTTCTTTTAATTATTATTACTAATTCATAAAAATTAATATTTAAAAAATTGTTACCCCTAAAATGAGGTTATGAAGGCAATGTTATGACAAAAGTATCATTGAAATCATGACAGAATCCCACAACTTTAATCCCAGTTCATATTGTTGCTTTTATTTCTGGAGATATTGATGTTAAAAACTTTTTTTTTATCGGTACTTACGACCTAGACATAATTTTTGAATTTTGTTCAAAGAGTCAGGAAGTAAAAGTTACAGGAATAGTGGGAAATGTATCCTATTTGCAAATGGAATAATTAGAGACTGAAAATGTTGGCGATGTTGGGCGGAGCCAAACAAAATCGTGCGGAATAAAAACGTGTTAAACGGGTTCGGCAACCGCGAACCCGGGTTTATTTCTGTCTCAAGTAGATAGATAAATATCGATATGCTAGTTCCGAGTGGCCGAGGTAAGGGCTCTACTCGCAAAAATTCACCAGACACCGGAATCCATTGACTCTGTTCGTATGTGTATTTTATTATTTATAGGCCTTTATCTATCTTCGGAAGTCACGATGAGAAACTAGTATAAACGCGTTACTTATTGCCGATATTCCAGTCCACACTGACGATGACAACACCAACGAAATCACAGGTATGTGAGCGAGTTGAGTATACTCAATATTTATATTATTGCCGTCTCGATATCTTAGATCATCATCGCTGCGGGCTTGGCTCAAACTCGCATAATGATCGACCGTATTCTGTCACCGTCAACGCGCCGGTTTCTTGGACCATATGTATGAGGTATTCCCGCTCAACGGGACCCCCATTCAGGCCGACCTCTTTCGATTTTCTTGAAACTCGAGTATGTTTTAGTGTTGCCTGAAAGTATATCGTACACCAATTTTCAGATCTCTAACTATAATGCTCTTTGGAATACACCAAAAGTTATATTTCAAACTTTTTGCGTATTCAGCGCTTCGGAGCTTTGGCACGGCGTGAAATAAAATCGAAGAAATTCTTTAACAATAGCTTTCGATCGGAAATTTTTGCCGCTTTTCGAAAAAAATATCAGCAATTCCGAAAAAAAACGAATTCATTTGAATTTCGGCCAAAAACCGAAAAAATTGATTTACATAAAAAAAGCATAATTTAATTTAGCGGGACAATTTTTTCATGTTTTGTATATATCTGAGAAGTCACGATATAAATTTCAAGTTGGAACTCGCATCCGTTTACTATTGATAAGTCCTTTAGTAGGATAAAAATGCTTAAATATCGTGTTTTTCGTATTCAACAGTTCTCGGATATATTATATAGTTTTTTTAACGAATTTCGAATTTTATAAATTTATTAAATTTAAAATTTAATAAATTTGATTTAATAAATTTAATTTCATAAATTCAATTTAATTAATTGACTGAAATTTACTAAATTCGAAATTCGTTAAAAAAACGCTATATAATACATCAGTTGAATACATAATACGCTATATAATACAACTATTAATTATGAAAAACACGATATTTAAGAATTTTTATCCTACTAAAAGACTTGGCATTAGTAAACGGATGTGAGTTCCAACTTAAAATTTATATCGTGACTTCTCAGATATATACAAAACATGAAAAAAATTATTTCGCCGAATTAAATTATGCTCTTTTTTTGTAAATCAATTTTTTCGGTTTTTGGCCGAAATTTAAATGAATTCGTTTTTTGTCAGAATTGCTGATATTTTTTTCGAAAAACGCAAGAAATTTCCGATCGAAAGCTATTGTCAAAGAATTTTTTCGATTTCATTTCGCGCAGTGTCAAAGCTCCGAAGCGCTGAATACGCAAAAGATTTGAAATATAACTTTTGGTGTATTCCAAAGAGTATTATAGTTAGAGATCTGAAAATTGGTGTACGATATACTTTCAGGCAACACTAAAACATACTCGAGTTTCACGAAAATCGAAAAAGGTTACCCTAAAAGGGGGCCCCGTTGAGCGGGAATACTTCACATACGTTATACATATATTTATAGATACATATATATGAGGCATTCCACATCGAATTGACCTGGGCCTGACCCTTCACCTCTCCGATTTTGTCCGCGATTTTTTATGGTTTTGTAGTACCTTTCAAGAGCACTCAGGATTTTTTTCAGATTTTTTGGAGCCATTTCACTTGACTATAATTTTATAAACAAATTATTTTTAGCCCAAAATTAAAAATCTGAAAAAAAAACACAAAAATAAAGAATTTTTTAATAGCAGGAGGAATCTGAATTAAGTGGGTCGTCATCCAACATTTTTCGTATAAACTTAAGGTGTTTAAAAAAATGTTTGGATAAGGGCCCACTCAATTCAGATTTTTCCTTCTATTTAAATAATTTTTGTTTGTTTACTTTAATTTGAAAAAATCTGAAAAAAATTACAAAAATCCCATTTTTTATATGAAAAATTTCAAGCGTTGAGCCAAAGTGGGCAGGGGTTTCCTTCTGTTTATAACAAGCTTTTTCAATTTTTTTTTTTTTTAAATAGAAAGAGAAACCTGAATTGAGCGGGCCCTTATCCAAACATTTTTTTAAACATCTTCAATTCATATAAAAATGTTTGGATAACGGCCCACTCAGTTCAGGTTCTCCCTTCTGTTAACAAAAAAATTTTGTTTCAAAAAAGCTTACTACAAAAAGAAGGAAACCCCTGCCCACTTTGGCTCAATGCTTAAAAAAATTTACATAAAAAGGGGGATTTTCGTGATATTTTTCAGATTTTTAAATTTGGGCTAAAAATAATTTGTTTGTAAAATTATAGTCAAGTCAAATCGCTCCGAAAAAATCTGAAAAAATTCCTGAATGCTCTTCGGAGGTACTAAAAAACCATAACAAATTGCGGACAAAATCGGAGCGGTGGAAGGTCAGACCCAGGTCGAATTGGTGTGGAATGCCCCATATGTATACTTCTGTATATTTATTAGAATAAAAGCGGTGCGAAACTTCTCTGTGGGGGGATAACACCGCACCTTCCAGCTATACTCATCGCTTTGGCACGCCAACTTATGATAAATACGAACTTTCATGTAACTTTGAATTTTCCCCGCAAGATAAAAGGCCATGCAATCGAATTTTTCGTGAGTCACAATCTTTGCTGATGTATGATTTATTTCCTCATATTTTTCTTTTTCTATTTTCTTCTGTATCAAAGATTCAGTCGGTCATTTCGCAACCTCAAATACTTGAAATACTAATTGAGAGAAACCACTGAAAATTTATTTTCGAGAGGTTTGGATAATTTAAAAATGTTAGAATTACTACGGAGCAACTTTGGAGAAAAAAAACATCCAAAATAATATAATAAAAATAAATATAATATAAAGAGGTTCAACATTGAGAAACAGTGATACGTCGAATAATCACGAATGTAATCTTTCTTTGTAAGCATCAACATTTATTTACACAAAAAAAACTACTCCAAATCATTCGTAATTTTCAGCAATAAATGTTCATTCGAGAAACCATATGTTAAAATTTTGTATGCGAATTTCAAGACCTGCTCAGCAATTCGTGCTGTATCTGTCTGGACAGTAACTTCCGTTTCCACTTCAGAAACTACCACTAGTTAATATCGCGAAGACTCTGCTTCATCTGGCTGTACTTAAGAAATGGGCAAAGTTAATCGATATTTTTTAACAGTCTTAAAAACCTTCCCTAAAAATTTTACAGCAGAGATCTAAACCGATTACAGTGCAGGTAATAAAAAAATGTTTAATTTTCGTCCAATCCACTTTTGGAACTTTGAATCTATTTTTCCCAAAATGAGGTTTTAAAATTTGGTAAACAGAATATCTCATAAATGACTGTATCCATTGTTCTGAATTTTTTTTCTGCCATGTACTTCTGACTTGATTAATGGAAAATGCAATTTGAGAGAATTTGTTGCAATTCGTGAGTAAGAAACTCCTAGAAAAAGTTCGTTGTTCCGCGAGGAAGCGGAAAAGGAAGAAGACTAGCCATCCAATTGAGTAATGGAATAAGTGACACAACTGTTGGCCTTTCAAGGAAACGACGTGTATGAAATTATCGAGCGAAGCGGCTTTTGGCTTACTCCGTTCTTTTTATATCCAGGTCGGGATTAACCACCGGGCTATGCCAAGAATTGTCAGAGAGATCAACAACTATATTGGTTATTCTGTATGACGAGATGCTGCGTCCAAGAATCGAGCAAGAGAGAGGAGGAGTACGTAAGATTACGACAAAGTTACACCCACGTGAAATTTTGCTACGTAGTCACCAGCACGTCATCGGTTTTACGGATTGTCTGCCTTTTTCATACGTGAAAAAGTCTCTCCTTCTCGCTCCTTTGAGGTCCAGCTTTTTCTCCAATGAAATTCACGCCATTGGAATGCAAAAATACGCCCGCTAATGCAACGGTACCAAACGGGACCTTCTTTGATATCCAACGATTGCTCGATTCATCGCCAAAGCCGCCAGTATGGGCAAAAAAAGAATGGCCCAGAATCTGGACTTTATCATATGAAGGAGAAAATTAATTTTGGTACTTTTCGTACCGTAGATTAAGGGAGTATTCTGGTCTAGAATTTTGAAAAATCAATTTTTTGTTGCATATTCTTAAAGTTTAGACCCTTAAGGATATATCCTCGGAAGGACATTTTTTAATTCCAATAATTTACGGAGTTATAGCTATTTTAGTGACGCAGCAACAGTCACGTCGGAGCAAATCGGACTACAGACGTTTTTCTCAAAACTACTTTACCGAACACGTTTGACGTGATATCTCAAGTTCTACTCTACCGATTTACTTCAAATTTTTTGACAATCTTCAATCTCTCTATCGCCTCTACCACTTTTGTATAACAAATTTTTTTTTTTACTATTGTAAAAAAATCATAAACTATGTAAAGAGAGTCGAAAAACGCTTTTTTTTGTTCAGACAGCCGCCATTTTGCGATTTTTTCCGTTTTCTCTGAGGTTGCGGCTATAACGAAATTCTTAATAATTGAGAATATTTTTTTAAATTTTATATCGGATAACTAGAGAGGTTGTAATCGTGTGAGCCAGCACACCCATTTTTTACCCTCAACTTCACCAGTCTGTAACTTATTGAACTTTCTTTTTTTTTCTCGAAACTTTTTTTGTTCATTTTCAAAATATTAATAAATATGTTGTGAAAAAAAAAATGGTAAACATTTTTTTTTTATCGATCTCGACAATGTATGTCTCTAGACCAGAATATCGCCTTAAAGAAAGTTTACACGAGGGCTTTTTGTATATTAGAATTTTCACCTTAGAGCTCGTGGGCCGTCTTTTAATTTTTTCTAGCGGTTTTCAATTCAATATATAATGCTCAAACTATGCAATCTACGGGGAAAATTTTAGATACACTTTTTGTGGCTGAGTTCGAACTTTATCATTAATTCATTCGATTTTTAAAAAAATCGATTAATGTCCTGTAAATCGTATTAAAGTTAGAACCTACAAAATTGAGTATTTTCATTCCAAATTGCTGAACTTGTTTTTCAATTTAAAAAAAATCTATTCATAGCTGAGAGTTACTTTTTAGTGGAAATAATAAAATAGAGGGGACATTTTTTTTTAACCATCATTGAAATAGAGTAGAGTTATGAAGTTGAATCCACTCCACTCGCGAGGTGATTATTCTAAAATTTTAGATATTTATTAATCTTGCAGGTCAACAAAAAATTGTCCATATTTTTACAAGTTATTGTTATACCTTTTGGATTTTTGTGGCACGAAATTAAACAAAAGTTTTCAATCAAAATTTTAATTCTCAAAATTTAATAATTTTAATTCGGATATTAATCATTTTAATTCTTAAAATTATTGATGTCCCACTAATCAACTAATAAAAATCGAATTGTTCTGTTTGAAAAAATGCCCTCTATTTTTATCGATTC